>JAWNLM010000151.1:4309200-5745600 GCA_035042345.1 Drosophila fungiperda
TAAACGAACCATAATAATAATAATAATTAAAGTTCTGATTTCCGCTCAACTAGCCTGAGACGCATTTACCGCAATCCGTCGCACATTGATAAGGAACTAACGACAGATGACCCGATGACCAACAAGTACTGGAAAAAGCACTATAAATATGTCAAGTTTGATCCGCTCGTTGTTTTCGTCGCATTGAAATATTTAATTGCGAACTCTTAAGTCGCAATTGTTCAGTGTGAGATAAGTGGGGACTTTACCCTATCAGCAATATTTTATATGACCTCATCATTTCCTTTAAAAAGTCAGTCTGGCAACAATTTGAACGACTTTTAATTACTTTTGACTGCTGATGATTATTTTTAATCATATTTTTATAACTCATTTTTTTGGATTTTATGCATATTTATTTTTTCAAAATTCGAATTATTTCTTATTTTGTAACAGTTCTGGAGTAATCTAAATATTATGAAAAAATATAATCTCAACAATTTTGAATTCTAATTATAAAGCCATATCAACTTTGCGAATGCTTTAAAGAATAACCAAATAAATAAGAAATAAATTTAAACATTAACAGTGATTTCAATTCTGTGGTGCTATCAGCAATAAATCAAAATAACATTTAAAAAATTTAATTAATTTAATCTCTTTCCTGCAAATTTGAGCTGACCTTCATATAGGCTAATACGAATGTAAGTAACGCTTATAATGGAATCAGACTATAATCTTCTAGTCAAAATAATATTGTAATTTGGAATTTCGCTTAATAATACAAAAAAGTTGATTTTATTTTTGCTTACGTATTTGTCCAGTTAATCATAAGTTTAAAAAGAAAACACTTTGTTATTGTTTTGATGCGGTTGTACTTTAAGGGAAAACAAGTCACTTTTGCTATTCTAAGCTAAACACTTACTTAAACTGAGTGAAATTATAATTATTATTCGTATTTAGCTGCACTCAAATCAGATGAGATTTTGCATTTTGTTTTTTTTTTTTTTATTAAAAATGGAATAAAAAATAGAGTTTTTCTGCGCTTTAGGCATGATGCAATGGTTTATTTAGATTGCACTTGACTTGTTTGAAACACTCGCCAAATGAAACTCATTTGCTGAGCGCTTTTTGATCTGGTTTAGTGCAACACAAGGCTAAATGTGTTGCAACACACATTTTAGTTTGTTGAACCTGGCTAACAGTTGACGCCTTAAGATGTCAATTCACAATGAATGGAATTGGCTAAATCTAAAAGAAGCAGTAACAAAAATTTGCATGCTTTTGCTAAAAATGTTTGCCATTTATTTGTTGAACGACTGTAAAACACGTTGAGCTTTACGCAGGCGTGACTAATTTATTTGCCTGCACTGTAAACTATTTAAAGTGTCAGCCCTAAAAGTAGGCAATGCGAAATTTGAAAGTAGCTCAAATAAGCTGCAAACTTAAATTGCAACAAATTCAATGCATGGGGCTAATAAACTATACCCATTCACACACACACACACATGCACACACACACATTTAGTAGGCGACTAAAAATTAAATGGAAACAAATTCGGTTGGGGCAGCTGAGGGCACCTAACATGACACTAAATAAACAGCAAGTTGTTACTTACTCAACAACGAAGCCAAACAAATAGCTAAACACCAAAAACCAATACAAATGCAAACGCAAACACACACACACACACAAGCACACACACACCAATGCACAATAAACAGGATACATGCCTGCAACTAAGTAAATGGTTGGTTCTGTGACATTTTCGAAATTGAAAAACTACAAAATGAATGACAGCAGTTTAAAATGCCAGAGACAGTTGTAGAGTGAAGGAGAGTGTAGTGGGGGGTAGACAGAGTGTGGCAGCATTGCACGTAGCATGCAACCATCAGTAGCTGTGCCCATTAATTCAAGCCCAAAACGAGTTTTGGCAAAAAACAAGTCTAAATAAAAACAATTAAAATTTGTCTATTTTAAAAATATTTAAAATTAAAAACTGATAAATTTATATCAAAATCAGTACATCAAATTCCAAAAATACTTTTTATATTTTTAGTTTTCTATACAATTTAAATCAAAATAGCAAAAGCACAAAATTGCATCAATTTAAACTAAAAAATTGCATTTGCTGTGAAACTTTAAAAAGTTTCAAACATTTTTTTTGTTTTGCATTTAAAAAGTGAGTAAAATATTTAAAACTTACCTGGAAATTTGCATTGTTCGAGTCGCTCATCGCTGTGATCCTTGCAATCGGAGGCGCCATCGCAGACAAATCGAATTGGGATGCATTCGCCAGTGTTGCAACGGAATTGTTTTTCCTCACAGTAATGTGGCAGGCTCTGACCTGGTGGCACAACAAACACACAAAATATTAAGTAATTAATTGAGTGGAAATAATTAAAGCAGAGCACAAGAAAAACAAGACAGCAAAAGCAAAATACAACAAAAGAGGCCTAATAAAATTCATAACTAACATTTAAGTTGAAAACTTTTGCTCGTTAACAGCGAACATCCCCCAGCCCCACCTCCCTCTAAACCCCTACCCCACAAAAACCAATGCGAACCACAAAAGGGGCAAAACGGGGTTTTTCGGTTTTGCCGCTTTGGCGTTGACAGGCTTTAAGACCTTTGTAAGGACAGGACCAAAAACTGACAATAAACTAAAGCCACTAAATAATAAAGTGTGTGTGTGTGTGTGTGTGTCTTTATGTGTGTGCGTGTCTGTGTGGCAGGGTAAGCCGCAAAATATGTCGCTATAAATAAAAGGGCACAAAAATTTTTGAAATTAATAAGCGCAAATACAAAGCATGTCTTAAGGCCTATGTGTGTGTATGTGTGTGTGTGTATGTGTGTGTGTGTATGTGTGTGTGTGTGTGTTTGTGTGTGTGTGTGTTGCCAAAAGGGACTCATCAATCGCTTATGGCATTTGCCAGAGGGTTTAGTGACAAAACTCCATTGTAAACAATTGTAAACAAAATGGCGGCAGGCGCATTTCCGCTTAGTCATAAAATGGCTAAAGTTGAAGGTGTATTTGTGTGCGTGTGTGTGTGTGTGAGCCGAATACTCAATTAGCTAGCTGAGCGTGTTTGCTGCTTACCAAAATAACATGTGCTAATATGCAACGATTAAACTGAAATGTTTCGAGTGCCCCCAAAATCCATGTGCCACATTTGATGTTTAATTGTGCGCATTTAATACAAATTGACAATTCCCAAGACACGCACACAGGCACATTTAATTACAGTTGCAGACACACACACACACACACACACACACACACTTAAGTGCTCACTTTATTATTGTAAGAAAGGAATTTGTTTTATTTAAATTCTTGGCTTTTGTTTTGTACAAAATAAACTTTTAGATTTGATTTACGTTTTTTATTTAGAAATTCTGCTAAAGCATTTAAATTATTCTAATTTAAAATAAACATATTAATTTGCTTAGACAGAAGCAGAAACTGTTGTTGGGTAATTTTTATAAAAGGCTTTTTGACTGGTTTTGAATTAAGATGTCTTCATTTTAATCTTGGCTTAATCCATTTTTGTTAAGCTCAAATTCAAAATGCTTGCAGCAAATGCAGCAAATATTTCCAGCAAATTTATTCAGAAAAATACTTTAGTTATTAGCTAAAATATGATAAATTATTATGGCAATTTTAAATGTATATTTTTTTTTTAGCAAATTCGCATTGCGAAACTTCTCAATTATTTAAACGAAGCGCCTAGAAAAAAAATCAAAAATTGGATGCATGACAAATCGGATTTAATTTGATATGAAAAGAGTTTTGTTTTCTTTTGTCATATTATGTGAATTGGAATTTATGCGCAAATGTTGCAGCTATTGTTGCAAATGCACATGCACCTAATCCCCTTCCCCTCCCCTCCCCCACGCTGGCTTTCTTTGTGAATGACACACAATTTGCATTTAAAGTGAGTCGTTAGATGCTTAATTGAATTGGCACTGCAATATCGAGATAAATATTATATAGAAAATTATAAAATCAAATTTGTGTCACTGTCCAAATGCAATTCAAGGATGCATTTCTAGCTAAACTCAATTTGGCTAATATAGATATGACCCCAAATTGCCTGATTGCGTATATTTATTTCACCAAATATTCATTAGATATTTCTGAATATTTTAAATAAATATTTGCGGAATTCCTGCGAGATTTCAAGAATTTATTTATGTAAAAATTGTTGTTTTCAACGTGTTTGCAATTATAATAAATTTTTGTGTTTATTTAATTAGTTTTAATTGTAAAAGGTTTAATTGACGGCTACACACAGAATTTATTCCATTTTATTTAACATTGCTTTTGTTAAAATTTCACCATTAATTTATAAAAATAACTTTTTTTAAAAATTATTTATAGCCGAATGAAAAAGTTAACATTGAATTTTGTCTGTGTTAATTGCATTGTAGGAATTTTATTTATTTGAGCTAATCAAGCAAAAATGACAAAGCAAAAAGAAATGATTGAATGAAGATTGACGGCTGTAGATTGAAAATGCCATTTAATATCCAATTAGCTGGCCTTGAAATCTGAATACACACACACACACACACACCCTCTCCGCCAACAAGTTACGCTCAAAGTTAAACAAATAAATAAAAAAAAAAAACCCGGACAACAATTTAAGGCAAAAAGAAGCTGCTTCAAATTGCAAATCAATTTGATTGACAGAGTTTGTGAGGCAGAGTATCAGATTGGTGGAGGGTGGGGGTGGGGTATGTGTGTGTGGCAATTAAATGCGTGTTGCCAGGTTCGTTGAACACAAAGACCAGAAATCAATCATTGGCATACGTCGTCTGTTCCCAGATGAAATCGCACAGCGAAATTCTCATGAAAATTTCGCACCATTTATTCGATAACACAACAGGTCAAACAGGGTCAGGCCAATAACTTGGCTTGAAAAAATTGTGTATTAATATACAAAAAATCAGTGCGTAAGTCAATCAATGGTCAAATCAATATACAATAAATAAATGTTTAATTGATAGACATCTACTGGCATATTCTTCATTTATTCCGCAAAGTTAATGTTAAATGTTGACAAGAATTTCAACAATTACGCATTTATTTTAGATATCGAAATATTGCTTTGTACTTTGTACGAATCACCAGTTCAAAAATATTGATAAGCTGCTAATAATAATTCTTGCTTTTAAGCCACAAAAAAAAAAGACTGAATAATTTGGAAAGATAGCCGCAACTATCAGTAACATGTGAGCTAATTAAAATTGTCTAGTAATAATCGCAAGGTCAAATCGATAATTGTTTATCGAATTCGCATTATAACTGGTTAGTTTCTTTTTTTTATATATTAACATACATAACACCGATTTTAACTGAATAATCAAAATTACTGCAATAACTTTGCTAAAACTTAAAGCGGAATTTCGTTTTTAAAATCGGTTTTCCTCTAAATTTATTTAAGATTAAAAAACAAAACATGTTCGAGTTTGAAATTGAAATTTTAAAACTTAATTGAAAACAACATTTATAAATAAACATTTCGTTGCTGAACAAAAGTATTAAATTAATGACATTATTGATATTTATACAAAATGCAGCATTTATAACTAGTTCAAAATAAATTTTTTTTAAGTGCCTTTGCTTATCAGTTAATTACGATAATTGTGTTTCTGAGATTATTCGTTTGCTGATAAAACTTTGTTCGTAATTACGATAAACTTGACATCGTTTTTAGTCGTGCGCAAAGACGCGGTTGGTGTGTTTGCTACCCTGTAATTACAGACTAACCAATTAAATGGTGACTTGCGTTTTTAAGAGAGTTGAGTTTTTCAAGTCGCGCTTAGTTTTAGTTTTCTCTTACGCTTGCTCTTGCGATATGCATGCTTTTGTGTTTGTTGTTGTTGTTATTGGATAAAAGGTGGCGTGATCGGTGACGTCAGGCAAAGCGGTAATAATTAAAAAAAAAATAAAATACAAGCAAACAAATAACTCAATAACAAATAGCAAAAATGTGTCAGTTTTGGCCCGGTATATGAATGAATCACATTACTCATTTATCCCATTACGAATGATGGACGCAAATATTGCTGTTTTATACAATTAAATCAATGGAATTGCAACACGTCACTAGCGTGTGCCTCTCTCTCTCTTGCTTTCTCTCCTTCGGCTGCTCTCTTTGTCGCCTCTTTCTCTTTTTCATTTACATTCTAATTAAATATACAATTAGTGGAAGTACACATTTTTTTTTGTATATTGTTGTTGTTTTTGTGATTTTAGCATTAGTTTTAGTGTTGCTAAGTCATGCGCATGTTTAAAAACACTTGCCAGAAAAAATCACGCCACAATGTAATTTTTGCTTAAGTCATTTTGTGGCACATTATTACGCATACGCCGCTAATTTTGTGTTTTATTTATAAACTTGTCGCACACGTAATTGTTTAGAATTTTAGACTTTTCTCTAATCACTGCATAAAATTCCCTTTAACATCTTTTGAGTAAAATTTATCATACAAATTGTATTTTCCAAACAATCGTAAAAAGGTTTCGTGGTAAAAATAAGATAATGGATAAGATAAGAACAAATTTACTATTGGATTGTTTTACATGATAAACAGAGAGAATAATACAAAGCACAACTATTTTTTTTTTTATCTCTTTTTAATCGTATCAAAATTTAAACAACAATTGTTTATTTTAGTATTTGTAATAAGTTTTCTTGTTTGCTTTAATATGAAACCAAATCATGTTTTAAATTAGTGTAGATTATTAATTTTCAGCTGATGACATACTTAAATTCTAAATAAAAAATATGAGTTTTGTGTGGTGAAGCTTTTTTAGGGATAACAAAATGTTAAACTAAGATTATGATTAAGAATATGAAATTTCCGTTTACAATACAAACAAGTATTTAAGTATAAGCTTAGAGAAACAAGAGGTGATTTTTTTTGGCCCTTAAGTCCAGAATTATCTTTCCTTATCCCTAATTCATAGTTAAAGCCAATAAGTCGCTTAGCAAAAGTTACAAATTTGGATCCACAAAAGGCGTTTAACATTGAAATATTTGAGTTAAGTCGCTAATACGACTAAATTTGAAGTTATTGTTTTGTTTTTCAGGTGTTGCCAGTTATGAAAGACGGCTAAGTAGCTAAGTCCGTGTGTGTGTGTGTGTTTGTGTGTGTGTGTATGAATAACTGTTACTGTAATACTCAAACAATTGCATTTTGTTGTTACACTTTTTTAGCTTCATCATCTGAAAGTTGTTTTTAGGTTGTAACCAGTTTATTTGCTCATAATTATATATGTATATATATATATATATATATATACATATGTGTGTGAGGTATATGTACATCAGGTAAAATGCGTTTTGCAATTAAGCCTTAAGCCAAAACGGAAATGAATGCAACCAACGACGACAACTTGCAACGCGTTGTACTCATCCAGTTAAAATCAGTGGGCCACAGCACGTGCACATTTTTGTAGCATAATTAGCCAAGTTAATTACGAAACTCTGGACGAGGACGACGAGTTTCTACTGTCGCCTCTACCCATTTATCAAGTTGTGCTCCTGCTTCTGGTCCTGCGACTGTCGCGACCGATTTTATGAGACTCCACGGCCCCAAAACTTGTTTAATTTCGATTTTAAAATAAATTCATCGCCGCCAACTCTTTGCACTGTGCACCTCCTCCTTGTGGCAAGTTGTCTGCATTTTTATTTTAGTTCTGAATCTAAATCTGGCATTCATTAGACAGTCAGAAACGTGCCGAGAACTTCGATTGCTTTTGCGCTTCTCATTTGAGTGCAACCAAAAATAAATGTTGACAATTTTCCATTGGCAATTACCAATTTTGCCACACTTTCAGCTGATGCTTAAACTGTTTTTGGTCAAGTTATGAAACATTGAAGAAATGGTAATCAAAAATTTGGCCTTAAATTGTCAATATGATGAAAACTGAGAATGAAAAAAAAATATTTTTTTTGTTAATTTTACAATCTTTACTTGATTCACTGAAGCCATATGTGTTTAATTCGAATATTCTTCGCAAGGTAATTTGTTAAATTAAGTTTTCACCTATTAACTGCTTCTCACGTTACGAATTGGCCTAAGTGGCATTTGACCTGGCCTTAACCCGCTTCACTTATTGCCAACTATTTTTGGGACGTAACATTTAACATTTTTCAAGGGTTATCGAGAACAAAACATTTCGCTGTAAATTATTTATTGTTGTGCAAAATGACAGTCACATTATTGAAATTGACTTAGTTTCTACTTTTGACACACAATCATTTTTTTTCCATTTATGTTTTTTTTTAAGTTTTTGTTTTTTGACAAGTTGAAGGTTTTATTTATTTTAATATTCGCACAAAGCCAACGATTGAGTGCATTAAGGTCAAATGCTTCATTAGTTTTAAGGGGTTTCAACTGTCAGTTTCAAACAGTTATTTTGTTAATGAGCTTATTTTGAATTTTTAATAGTCTCAACATATATTTAATTTGAATTATTTATCTGATGATGGACATAATTATTTGGATCTTTATCAAAAAGAAGAAACTAAAAGATCTGAATTTTCTTGAATATTGTATTATAGTTTATATATATATATTATATTTTATTTGAGTATTTTTATACCTCAGCTGTTTTTACGCATGATATGAAAAGGTTTGCATTTGCTTATTCAAGTGTAACAGTCATAAACAATGATATATTGAGATGAAATTAAATCTAAGAAATTTGCGAAGATATACTTGACGTAGTTCTCAAATTACTACTGATTCGCTTGACTATTTATTCAGCTGTTGTTTGGCTGTTTAAATATTTATGGTTTGAAACTGGTTCGCATTGCTCTTGTTTCTTCTTTAAATTGTGCTCCACGTGGACGTATTTTTTTTGACGCTCACTCACACCACTGTTCAAGCCACTGTGCATACAAACACACAGAGAGTAACAACTTCACAAAAAAAAAAAAAAGAAAAAAAAAGAAGGCAAAGCATAAAAAAAACCGAAACACTTGTTGCTCTCCGTTTGCCTTTTCTCTCTCTCTCTCTCTCTCTTTTTCTGTGCTGCAGCAAATGCCGGCCGGCGGAAGAAGCAGAGCAAACGAAAGAGGTACAATTTAGAGCGCCGCTTAGGAAAGGAAAAGTATGGCAAAATTGTGACGTAGCTGCGATATTCAGCTGATGTTGTGGTTTCAGCTCAGACGATGGGAAATTTATTTGGAAATTATTGCTACGAATTGAGAATGCTTGCTTGGCAGATCGATGAGTAATTCGAAACCCTATAAGTATAATCTAATAAAAATAAACAGCAAACAAAAACAGCTTTATAAATTTTCCAGTACGAATTATTGATGAGGCTTATTATGGATATCATATGATTTTTATTAGATGTCATTTTATATATATATTCTTACCTATATCCAACGATGTATTTGCCTTGCCCGACACGTTGAGGAACATGAAATCCATGCTCATTTTATTGAAGAAGTTGGAGCCAATGGAATTGATATTAGTGGGACTAAGGCTATTTGCTGCTGGTGCAAAACTTTTAAGTTTATCCAGTTGCGGCACCAGCGTTGTCGTCTTCATGATCTTCTCCAGCAGCGCTGATCCGATGGGGGCACCGCCCGTCACCTGAGCCGCATTTATTGCAGCGGCATTGCAAAATTTACTGATGCTCAACAAGCATGTGATGGAGATCAGATGGGACCACGACGTGAAACTGAAACTAATCAGCTGCTGCACTCGACTCTGATAGTTTGAGCTACTGCTAAAGAAGATGTTAACTTTGGGCAGGTGCGTTGTTTCCTGGACGCAGTGGTTGCTGTTACTGTTACTGTTACTGGCAACTATTGTTGTTGTTGCTGTTGATGTGGTTGCTGTTGGGTTTGTTGTTACTATTGTTGCATTGGCTAGCGGCTCATCCATTTTATAGTGTGTACACTTGTGAATTTTGATTGAATTATGAGTTTATTTGAATTTTACACTGGAAAAGAGAAAGTAAATTCACTTTAGCTCCAAAGCACTTTTTACGCAATTTTCTTATACTTATTCATTATTAAATAATAATCCGATGTCAGACGAGGGCAGCGACGTCACGCCAGCGTCAGCTGTTTTCGCAACTCTACAAACAAAAAATGAACTGTTGCCAAAAAATTAGAAGGTGAGCGGGAGAACGCCGAAAATATTTTTGGCAGTTTTTTTTTTCGAAATGAATGTGAACCGCAAAATCAAGTGAAGAGTGTTTAAGAGCAAAACGAAACGTGCGAAAAAGCCACAAAAAAAATATATTAAAATAAAACAAGATAAGATGAAGAAGAAGAAGATGAAATATCATACGATGTTGCAGAAAGCCAGCGAAAAGGAAACATAAAATAACTAAGCATCGGAGCATGATGTATCCGCAGAAACCCTACAATCTGATTGATCTCATTCCGGAAACTACAAATTTTTAGTGAAATTTTGAAAACGTTGCGATAATTCATTTGAATATTGAATGCTAAAAACTTGTCATGCATTTTTGCAATGCAAATTGATTGCTTTTAATGTGAGTTTAAAAAAAGAAGCGGGTTATTCAAAAACTGAATAAAAAATTTTAGGGTCATCGAGTTTTGCCAAACGTTAGGCGGCGGTTAGCTTGAACGGTCGGTGAATAATATGCATACAAGATAAACCCTAAAAAGCAAACAGAAAACCTAAAACATGCAACTTTTGGGGTTGTCATGAATAGGTCGCATTCGAGTGCGCTATAAAATGTTAAACAGAATATTTTTTGTACCGATTTATTATTATCTATTTGTTATCACAGCAATGGTCTCTTCACATTACGGTCGGAAGCATTTTTAATATTGCCAAACTTGCATTGCATCATCTGCACCGTATAGATATAATATGCTCAATGTTAGAAAATTCTAATTTTATTTACAAATTAAACATTTTTTTTTATATTTTTTTTTTTGGCAAACTTAGCGCGTAATGTTAGCGGCCTCGAACTGCACGTGTTCCGTATGTACACATTAAACAAGTCGTACAAATATATATATATATATAAATATAGTATAGGGAAAAGCATAAAGTTTCACAGAAATCAGCTAAACATTTTCATACGCTTGTAATTAACACTTTTCTGTGTGTGACCATTTGTTGTACTACCTTTTTCACTCTCTTTCGTATTTGGTTACTAAAATGTATGTTATTTTCACGTAACGGCCCGTAAAGTGAATAAAGTAACAAACAACACGACTGCGCACAACGCACGACGCTTCACGACTAATCGGCCAATGTGCTGGCAACAACCGAAGCAGTGCGACCGATGAATCAACGATCGCCACGCGTACGTAAGTTTTTATGAAAAGTTTTTATCGTGACCACGTAAACAACAAGAGAGAACGTTGCAGTCGCGCATAACCGACTGCAAAATACTTTGACACCATAAGAAATATTGATCTTTAAAAGAGATTTAAAGTTGCGATTGCTATAGGCTAATAATGTGGGAAGAGTTTCATATCTACCAAACTTAAATGAAAGTTTGGTAACTGTAGCTGTTAAATTACGAAAAAAGGGAGGAGTGGGCGTGGCTAAATAAAGGTTAACCAGTATATTTTTTAAGTTGCAAGTATCTATCTCTATGGTTGTCGAAGAAATTGCCTTCATAAAAAATGGCAGGCGAACAGAAAGCATACGAATGCATAAACAAGGATACTATAATACCTTTAATAGCAAAGTATAAAGAGAGCAAGACTATTCGCAAGTCGATAAGAGCGTCGCGGTGTGAGCAGGTGGTTGTGAATATTTTGAATGCTCTTTGCATGATGCTCTTAAGTGTTGTATACACGTACATTCGTAGAATTAACAGACTTTTGGAGGTGTGTACTTCCATTAGGCGAAAGTTGTGGTTGCTTGGCTCCGGCGCTGACCGATAGCAATGAATTTTGCTAGTCAAGCTGTGATTGCTGAAATTGGTTCTTGGCATAGGTCATAGACCATGGCAACAATATGTTAATTGATATGTCAATCGATATTAAATTGTTCAAATAAATCGTTGTTTTTGAGCTACCTCAGCTAAATTTATATATTAAAGTTATGCATGATATTTATAATAGGAACAAAAGTTACCTTATGCTCAAATCTTTTAAATATACCAAAACTTAGTTTTTTTTTTTAAAGAAAATCACCTGAAAAAAAAAACACGAAATAAATATCAGAATAATTAATTCTAAACCAGTTTTATGCCAATCCCAAAAGTATCCGATTGAAAACCTATAATTTTTAGAATTATACTGAGGATGTTATTTGGATATAGTTAAACACACAAATGTATATATATATATATATATATATATGTATTTATTTAATCATCATTTACTCGGAAACATATGTACACTTAACAATAGTATGTAATAATATTGATAATAATAAACGAACTGCACTTTAAACAGAAATAAAGTTTCAACGTTTTCTGTTTACTAATTTTTGTTTTGTTTCTCTAATTATTAAGGATTATGGTTAATTTCTTTGCTGTTTTTTTTTTAATTTAATTAATGCACACTTACAGCTATATACAGTTTGGAACTATGTAAATTATCTTTAGAGTTTCATTTAGTTAGTTTAGTTTACTTTAATTTAGTTTTAGTTTTAAGTTAGAACTCTGCGACGTATTTTGTACAACATCCTTTAAGGATTCTCTTTCTATTTTTTTTGTGCTTTCTTTCAAAATGACCCGCTGTTAAAATAATTTTAAAATAATTTACACATACGAGTTGCTCAGTCTTTAGGCGTGTCTGCTGCGGGTTTGCTATCTCTGCTCGAGCTCGTTGATCAGATGCAGCAACCCAAGAAGCTCTAATACGACGATATGCCTATGACGGGTGAGTACTACGGAGAAGAAGAAGAAGAAAGTTTTCATTAGGTTTTTTTTTATGATGGAGTGGTGAATGTTACCTCCTCATCCATGACACTGGTGTGATCGTAGATGCGTGCGGGTAGATTCTTGCGTAGACTAAAATGATCCTCAGTTGTCGTCTTGCGATAAATGGGATTCTCAAAATTCATCGAATTTATGCGTCGCTTGCTACAGTAGCGATAACCAATGAGCAGCAGCTAAAAAAAAAATTAAAAATAATAAATTTTTTTATTGAAAGTTACTTGGTCTAAAAATACATAAACTCATGAGTATTTTTTTTTTTTATCTATTTGAAACTGACAAGTTTGTGCCAATTAATTAATTATTCATCGAAAATAAATTTCTTTAAAGATATATTTTCTTAAGATAGCTAGATAATATGCCAATACTTATATAAATAAAAGAAATCGAACAAAAATTAAAGTATGTAATAAAATATTATTTTTATGTCTAGGTTTTTTTGCATTAAGAATTTAATAATTTTATTTTTTATTTTTATATAAACTTATGATTTGAAATGCCTTTAAAACTTAATTTTTCTTTTAACTTATCTAAGAAAAAAACTATAAAAATAAATAAATATAATAATAAACTTTAAGTTTATCTTGTGAGCTCATTTAAATTATTTGATATTTTGTGTATTTAAATTTCTATTGACTTTTAAGATTCTGCTTCAATTATTTTTTTTACTTTTAATTTATAACAAAACTTAATTCTTACAATTAACCGCGGAATTTACTGACTGGCCAAATTTACATTTTTTGTCGGTTTTTATATTTTGTAACTGAAATTTAAATAATTGCTAAGAGTTTCAGTTTGATAACTTACCACAGATAGAAGCACTGCAAATCCGCTGAGACTGGCAATTACGACCAAAGCTATGAAACCAGAGTCCGGTTGGGGGCTGGGGGCGGTGGTTTGATCGATATGCGTTTGGTTCTTCACAGGACGCCGTTCGGCAACTGTGGATGGAGGAGGAGAAGTGCAGGCAGAAAAAGCATTAAGTGGAATTCATGTAAATCACATAAGAACACAGAGCAGACAAATGGACAAAAGCGCCAGATGCGACAGACATAAAAAGCACAACAATATAAAACGCGCAAATGGAATAAGAAAAAAAGAAAACGACGAAAGAAATGCAAAAGCTGAAAAGAAAATATATATAACAAAAAAACAAAAAATTGTGTGCAGAGTTTTATTTATTTTTATTTATTTTTTTTGGGTGCGCTGTGGGAGGGGCTGGGTTGCACCAAAAATCTTCAGTTCATCGTTGAAAAGGAATTTTCAATCAAATCGCTCAAAGTGCGCATTTAGGCGCAAATAAACACTTAAACGCGTTCGCGCCTTTGATGGCTTCAACTTTTATGCCAAAAAACGGAGATCTGAATGAAATCACAGGATGAAAGAAACAGTGGGGGGGGAGTGGAAGGAATGGGATGTAACACAGCGGGTGACTTAAATGGGCGTAGGATGCGTAATGACATCGTTAACGGGCACCGTTTAATGGCTGCGCCTTTTGATACCAGTTTCGGATATAAGTTGAGTTTTGCAGCGCATCTTAAATCAAGTCAAAACAGCTCCAATTTCAGTTTAAAGATTAAAGAGCGGCAGCAATCCATCCCAGCTGCATCAGTTGCCAGGCCGCCATATTAGCCTCATACTTTGCGGTTGGCTTGCTCTGCTGGGAATGGATGCGGTTGGGTGGGTGGTGGCAAGGGGTGTCTGTTCATTGCTGCTCGTATCGGTTGCAACAACGTTGGCAACACCCCCACCCACTGGCTACTTGCGGTTGGCTGTGTGTGTGTGTGTGTGTGTTGCAAGTGGCTCTCTGTGGCGTTTATGAAACTGTCAAGCCTGGCTGCCGCCTCGTAGCTTGTCGTTTTGATGATGATTAATGTGATAGCCATGACAAAGCAAATGTTATGCCGCTGTGTGGCAAATGAAGTGCTCGTCCAGAAAATGCCAAATACCAAACACACACACACATGCAACATGCATTGAATGCGACACACAGCTGTGTGTGCAACATCCCAGTGCATTTGGCTCAGAATTCGCTTTGATTAATTTTATTCGCTTTTCATACTAATACTAACAAATGATTGTTGCATGCCCCAAATGCAACAATGAGTGCCAAAAGCAAACACTGAACTGGTCTGAGATTAATGGGTGTTCCAATGGCATCTGCAACACATTTCTGAAAATAATTGCCTAAAATAAATCCAAATTCAGTTCCCATTTTCACTCAGCTTTTTCAGAACCAACACCAATGGACACACAAATAGAGACATTTACACAAAAGAGTTTTGGAAATCGGTATACCCATTTCAGCATGCGTCTGTGGTAAATTGAGGTGTGGGTAAACTGTCGGATTGGTTTCGGTTAGGGAATGGGTTGGCTTATCATTAGTGGTGACAAGTCGCTGTTGTGGTTTCGGTCTGGTCCTAAATCTGTGGGCACTCGGCGGTTTGGTAACAACTCTAAATGCGGCTACAAGGCCAGGTTAATAACGGTAAAATTAAGAGTGTTAATAAGGATAACATGCGAAGAAGGAAAGAAAGTAGGATTAGGCTATAAATCGGAGGCACTTACGATCTTCGACGCACATGAGGCCATCGGCCATGAGCTTGAGACCGGTGGGACAGGCGCAGGAGATGCGAGGACTGCGCTCATTGATGCGCGGCGCCGGCAGGCAAAGATGTGAGCAGTGACCATTAACCGATTGGCAGTGATTAATGCCATCGGGCTGTCTATACGGATGATACACATGGATGACCATCGGATGCTGGAGCTGTAAGTGATTAATAAGTAAAATATGAAAGGATCATCCTGTCCATGTTTATGTATACCCACCATATGGACAGCTGTGATGGGTTCAACATCTTCGCCAGTAAATTTGTTCGCCTTGAAGACTGTCTGCTTGTCCCAGTCGCTCCAGTAGATGTAGTCCTCGAAGGTGCTTATCGAGAAGGGATGTCGCAGGTACTCCGTGGAGTACAATATCTGTCTGCGCTGTGAGCCATCGTAGTTGGCCGAAGAGATGACATTCAGCTTGCCATCCACCCAGTAGATGCGCTTCCTCACCAGATCCAGAGTGATGCCATTGGGCCACTTCACATCATAGTTGATGATTGTGGTGCGATGGGAGCCATCCATGCCGGCGCGTTCAATGCGTGGCGAGGCTCCCCAGTCCGACCAGTACATCCACCCCTCAATGGGATCCAGGGCAATGGAGCGTGGTATGTCCAGTGCATCCTCGATCAGCACTTTGCCCATGTTGCCGTCGAAGTTGGTCAGCTCGATGGTGCACTTGTGGGTGTCCGTGTAGTAGACATGGTTGTAGATCCAGTCGACTGCAAGGCCATCCGACGTAACCGAGGATTGCTTCAGGACCACAGTCTTCTCGTTGCCCTCATCGATGGGCGCCTTGTAGATGCTCTGTGTGGTCACATCGCTCCAGAAGATCATGCCCGTGCGGAAGACAAAGTCCAGCGCCGTCGCTGACTTGGTGTTGTTCACAATCGATGTCATCTCCATGTGATCCAGCGCAATCTTGCGTATATCATGACGACGTGCCAGGAGCAACGAGGCGTGTCCTTCGGTTGCCTTGCAGCGTGTGTGATTCCGAGGATCTCGCATGTAGCCCGCCTCACACTCGCACTTGAACCCGCCCACTTCATTCACACAGATCTGGGAGCAGACACCTGGTTGCTCGCACTCATTGACATCGACACAGGTGCGATTATCCCCCGATAATTTGTAGCCCTGGTGACAGTCGCATTTGTAGCCCACCAAATGGTCCACACAACGGTGCATGCAGTTGCCATTTTTGACAGCACACTCATTCTGGCCACATTTGCCAGCCGGCTCATCCTCGCCGTCGGGGCAATCCTTGTGCTTATCGCACACCTTGGACAAGGGAATACACTGTCCGCCGCCACAATCGAATTGGCTGGTGGCATTGCAACCCTTGGGATGGGCGGACAACTGGCAATCCCGCTCGTCGCTGCCATCCGCACAGTCCGCCTGTCCGTTGCAGTTGAGGTGTCCGGCAATGCAGCTGCGATCGCCACACTGGAACTGATCCGGTCTGCAGGTGATGTTCTTGCAGGATGCGGCATGCTCATCGTCGCCATCCGGGCAATCCCGATCTCCGTCGCAGAGCCAGCTGCGGTGCAGGCAGGTGATGCGATCCTTGCACTGATACTCATGCGGCAGGCAGGGCGTCACCAGTTTTGTGGCATTTGTGCAAGACTGCAGGGGGGAGGTAGTTGTATGGGCGAGAAAAAGAAGTCGGGTTAAAAGTTTTTGCTTGTAAGAAGTTTGTGTGCAAAGTTTTCGTTGCATACTTTTAGTTGCTTACACACAAAATTAAAAGCAACCCCCCAACCCTGCGCAACCCTCCACAAACCACCCGCTCAGAACCAAGTACTGAATTCCCCTACGACCAAAATGCAATTTTATGCGTTTTATGCGTTGACAACAAAAGCTTCCAAAGCTTGCAACGTTGAGTTATGTGCAACTTGGCGGTAATTTATATGTCGAGCATATATTTGCACACACACGCACACACACACACCCACAAAGAGTGTGTGCTTCTATTTAAAAATGTTCGACTGAGAATTACTCTGCAACAGGCCATGAAATGCCCAAAATATATATTTATTGCCGTAAAATTTAAAGTGCATAAAAATTGCATTTTTATTAAAAATTAAGGCGGCATCTTTTACATGTTTCAAGTTTAAAAGAAAAGTTTAAATTTCTTAATATAAGATATAAAGAATACAAAATAAATATTATTTCTAGCTCTTCAAATTTTCGGGATATGTTTTAAAAATTCATTTTTTTAAATTCAATTTTTATCGACTGCATTTTGGTAACTAAAATTAGTATAAATTATAATTTGCTATATTTATTTCTCCTTAAACTGGCTTAATATATATATATATATTTATGCTATTCTACTATATATATATATATATCATAAATAGATATTTTGGAACCCCAAATGTTTTCATCGGTTTTCAATGCTTTGCAGGGTAAACAAATTTAGTGTACTGGCAACAGTGACTGCAAACATTTTCGCACACATACAAAATGTTAATTTATGTGGCAAGCTTTTAATGGTGGCTACTTACCCGCTCGTCGGAGGCATCCGGACAATCCGGATCGCCATCGCAGACCCAACGCTTGGCGATGCAGGCGCCGTTGGTGCAAGTGTGCTCGGCAACGTGGTCGCAGGGGAGGACGGGGCAGTCGTGCTCATCGCTGCCATCGCCGCAGTCATCGTCGTGATCGCAGACCCAGCGCCGCTGGATGCAGCGTCCATTGCCACAGGTAAACTCATCGGAGCGACATGTCTGGTCTGTGGAAAAGGATTAGCGATTGCCACAAACAAAAAAAAAAACAACTGTCAAAATAGGCCCAACTCCAAACAAAAGTTAAATGAAGCGGCAGGCAGTTGATGCATGAATGGGGCAAGCAGTGGGTCTGGGGCACAAACTGATAAAATGCAAATGAGTTGATTATTCAACAAAAGAGTGTTAAAAATGCAAGCAAAGAAAAATTTTAATAAATAAATGGAATTAAATTTTGTAAAAAGAGGCGAAGGAAGCGAAAAAAGAATTTAAAACCAATTTAAATCTCTAAAAAGCAACCTTTATATAAATAAATATATATTTTCCCAAATTTGTTCTCATTGTGTTGCCTACAATAATTACAATTTCTTGCATAAATCATTTTGCTGTGAAAATAAAATACTTCTAAATTGTGGAGAAACTAATATTTTGATAGCAAAATATCAAAAGACAAACAAACCTTTGATAACTAAATAAATAACCAGTTTTCCATAAGATATTTATGAAATATAAATTATTAAATATATGTGCATAACTTAAAAGTAATGCACAAATTATTTTGTTTGCCTGGCTCAAAAAACAAAAAGAAGTGTAAAGTCAAACAATTTGAATATTTGTTTTGGCCTTTTGCAGCCTTAATAGTTCAATACACAATTTAAATGATTTTCATAAGTAAATATGTAAATATGAACAAAGAATTATTTGTGCAACAAATAAACCTGAGAAATAAATTGAAGCGAAACCGAAATTAAAATAAAAAAGTGAAAAAAGAAAAGGAAACTTCAGCAACTAAATTTTTGTAGAGAAAACTTTTGGGGATTTCGGCTAATTAAACTAAAATTGAAGTTTGGCTACAACTGAAGAATTGCTTACTGCAATTGTGCTCATCGGAGCCATCGCTGCAATCCTTGCTCTGATCACACATCCAGGCTAACGGGACGCATTCGCCTTCGCCGCTCTTGCAGCTGTACTCATCCGGCGAACAGGTGCGTGCCTCTAAGATTTGATTAAAGCCAAGAGACAGGAGGGATGCAGAGAGAGAGAGAGAGAGAGATGGAGAGATTTTCTGATTTGAGAGAGGGATTTGTAACTACAGCTAATAAATTTCCAGTTGGGGCCATATTACAGACATTTATTTTCAGCTGAAGGAGCAGATGGCCCCTTTTTGGCATTTTATTGTTTGTGTGGCCAGCAAGGCTATTACATAATGCCAAAGAGAAAGCCAAGGCCAAGGATGTGTGTTAGTCTGTGTGTGTGTGGTGTGTGTGTGAAGTGGGCGTGTGTAAATTGGGTGTGTGAATGCGCATGTTATGGATTAAGCATTTTATGTTGCTGTTGCCAACGCGTCGTATGTGTGTTACTACTGTTTGTTGTTAATGTGTGTGTGTGTGTGTGTGTGTGTGTGTGTGTGTGTGTATGTGTGTGTGTGTGAGTCATGTGTTTATGAATACACTTGAATGCAACGATGCTCAAACGACTTGATTAAACTGCAAATTGTTTTGTCAAAACACACACACAAAAACTGTTGTTTTAGAAATTATGCGCAACACTTTATTAAATGTTAAGCGAGAAAGAGACAGCAGTGAGTTATATGCAATATTAATCTGAATTGTTGTTATTGTTGTCTCGTTTATTCTTACTGCATTGCGCCTCATCTGATTTGTCGCGGCAATCGTTGCTGCCATCGCAGAGCCAATTGCGGGGAATACATTGATCGACGGTTTTGCATTTGAACTCATTGTTGGGACAGGCATTCACTATATTTTTTAATATGTCATATTTATATAGATATCAAATTATACATACTATATATATATATATATTATATACACTTACTGCACAGCGCACTGGCCTCATCGGAGCCATCGGAGCAGTCGTTCTCCTGATCGCAGCGCCATTTGTTCGGTATGCAATTGCCGTTGGTGCACCGAAAATGGTCCGTTGAGCAAGTTGCCTCTGCAAAAAAAAAACATAAAAATCACATAAGACCATGTCACAAAAAAATCATTTCTTTTAGCTGCACAGCATCATATTTGGTGTGTCCGTTCTTCATCCTGGCCTGGTATCATAAAAACCAAAACAATCCAAATCTACTTTTATTTTGTTATTTTTCAGTTGTTATAAGTGTGTGTGTGTGTTCGCGCGAGTGTGTGTGTGTATTTATTCACACGCACTTGAGCACGTGCTGTGCAAAGAAAATACAATGGCACAACACAAAAAATGTGTATAAACATAAATAAATCGTTGCAGAAGCGGCGAGCGCTGAATTTCCAATGGCTTTTCAATGCCCGTTTGCAGGGTCAACAAATGTTTGCTTTTAACAACTTGGTTTGTTGCGCTGGTTATGTGCATTAAATATTCGATTTAGCCACATGCTGTTTAAAGGCTTAAAGCACAAAAAATAAAATGATAATAAGCTTACCAGTTTATATTTCTTTTAAAAATTAACAGAAATTTCTAACAGGTTAAAAAGGATTTTTACTCCAAAAACAATAAGCTTTGCAATTTATATAGTTTATATCTTTTTAAAATTCACAGAAAATACTTAAATGTATAAAAGAATTTTTATTCCATAAACATTAAGCTTTGCAGTTTATATGAATAATTTCTTTTAAAAATTAACAGAAATTTCTAACTGGTAAAAAAGAATTTGTAAACAATAAGTTTGCCAGTTTACATGAAATATTTCTTTGAAAAACTAACAAAATTTTCTAACAGGCAAAAAATGCTTTTTCTTCTATTCTTCATATTCGAATATCTTTATTTCTAAGTGCACCACCTGTTTGATATTGTTTTAATTTATAAAATATCCGCTTAAAATGAAAAAAGTTAAGCCGATTCGATTTGCGCTACTTTCTCAACAGCAAAAATCACATTAATTTTAATCAGTCTTAATGCGATTTAGAAAATTTTTAAGGGGTGTGGGGAGGGGTGGGATTTGTTAGGCACAAGTTGCCATATCAATAACATTTTTTATGATTACTTTTCTAAACTTTTTATGGGTAGCAGAAACTCTCCAATTCGATGCTTCGCTGCCTGTTTCAGTGCGCAGTCAAATGAAATGTACCATGAAAAAACAGAAAAGCACAAAAAGCTTGTGTTTTACATGAATCTTTTTTGTTGTTGAAAACAAAGGAACAAAAATTCAATGTGCGCCAATATTTGTAGAAAAACAATAAAAAAAAAAGCAAAAATAAATAAATACGGGCTTTCGAGCATTGAACAATAAAAAATGGTCACATGTGCAACATGGCAAACACTTTCAAATGCTCCATTTTGTAATATTGCTAAGGGTATTTCAGTTCTCAGAATTATACACTTAAAGAAATAACACTTTGAAATTTGTCGTGTTAATAAAATTAATTTTATTTGAACTCATTACGAAGGCAAATTCAATAAATGTGTAGAAGTATTTTATTTATATTATTGCTAGGGTATTGCAAAAATAGCAAGTTAAATATTAATACATTTTTTACTGTGTTCATTTTTTATTTTTATTTTTATTTTTTTTTTTGTTGATTGTATAAACAATATTTGCCAATGCCCGCAGCTCGATTCGATTTCTTTTTATGTAGCTCGCATTTGACATTTTGTTGTTGCAATTATGTGCCATAGATACACTATATATATACATATATACATATATATAAATATATTGATTTATATATATTTATGTGTATTGGTTTACAGCATCTATGTAAATGCTGCCCCGTGGATAAATTGCTGCATATTTCACTTGATTGCTTGGCATTTTACATTAAATTTGATTTCACATTTGCTCGCAATTAAAAATTTAATTAAAGTTGTTTTTATTGGCAGAAAATAAGGGGCATTTAACTTAAAAAATTAAGTGTAGTCATTGATTGCATTTACGCATGTTGCATGTTGTTGATTAAATTGTGTAAGGGATGGGGCAAGTTGCCAACTTGTCCTGCATAATTTGCACATTTTTTTCCACTGTTTTTATTTTGTCTTTTCATTTGTTAACTATGTTTAAACGGCTTTTCAGTTGATTAAAAAACTTTGGCCTTTTGGTAGCAGCAGAGTCCTGGCAATTTGTATGCAAATGTCAAGCGACGTGTACAAAATATTCTGTTGCATGCAACGCGGCATTGCAGGCAACTCAGTAGACAGAAAACAGAGCCGATTTATGTTTGCTTATGTGTATATCAGAATTGTAATTTTGGGCTTGTTGAATTCGAGTTTAAAGTTGTCGGTTGTCGTTGGCAGGTTTTACGGTTGCAAAAACAAGTTGAGTTGCAAATTGTTTTCAACTTGTTGAAAGCAGAAACTATGATGACTAAAGTAAGTGGGATTTGTTTCGTGAGCAGTTCAAAAGTTTTTAACACCAGTAAGAATATAAACATTAAATAAGAAAGTAATCTATAAAAAACATCTCAGCTTAAACATAATTTAAAAAGGGTTATTATATATAAATAACTATTCAGTATTATGGATAACTAAATTTACAAGTATTTAAATTTTTTTATTTAAAAATAATGTGTGTTAAATATTGAAAATATGTTTCATTCATACCATGTTCAGTAACCAATGCGCCCAAACTGTGGCTTTGCGTGTGCAGCAAACTGGTCACAAATAATAAACACCAAATGTGTCCCATATTGAATTAAATTGTTCGAAAGCTGTGAATGTGTTTTTTATTTTTCTTTTTTGAGTAAGAAATTATAAATTTAGATTATTTATTAGATATTTTGTTTTTTTTTTCAATTATTTTCACTTGTCACTTGAATATGTCCTCGAAATGCGTGTGTAGTCAATTTCCATGATGTCCGCTCGATTGTGGCGGAGCAGCCAAGTTGCACAAATTGATTGCATAATTTCCGCTGCGGCCCAAAAGTACCAGACATAATTTTCAAGTTCATTATGGCCAACAAGCAACACAACCACAAAATAACAAACAACTGTCAAAAGTCAACGAAATGAATATCTATGGAGGATAACCAAGACGTTGGAGGGGAGAGAGGCTACGGGTTGGGTGTGGGGACGATGCTTGGTGAGTGGTTAGGTAAATGACTGGCAGGAAAATGGTGCCGCCGACAACAACATTTAGCAAATTCTGTGGGAAATTGAGGAAACACATTTAATGTGGGCAAAACTAAATGATAAATGATAAGTGCAAAAAACGGCCAAATCAGACGGCAAGTCTGAATTCTAAAATACCCAGGCTCACAATATGACACAGATGGACACTGCTGATTACTCCTGACAACGGCAATTTTACAACAAAACCTGCACCAAGAAAGCCAAGGAATAAAAAAAACCCAAGAAAGGGACATAAAAAAGGAAAAAAATATGAAAAGAACGCACAAAACACACAAATTTCTATGGCATATCTTTTGGGGGTAAGCTTTTGGGTTCCTTGTCCTGGTGCTGGCATTTTGTCAAAAACACTTTGCATAACTTCAAAGGACACACAACTGTCACTTGTGCTGCACTACGGCATTTCGAGGACATATTAATATCATTTAATTTCATTTCAGGCAATTTATGAATGCGAACTTTTCATTCGTCCTGTGAAAACACTTGGCACACTTTTTTTCTTGTTACATTTCCTCTTACTTTTTTGCACTGTTTCTGTTTTGTTACTAGTTCTGCTCGCCTTCAATTTTCTATATGTAATATTCGATTTGAACACTCTACGCGTAGTTATGGGTGGTTTTTTCAGCTCGCACCGTCCGATTGCTTGAAAAGTTCGCCGCCAACTGAGTGGACAACTGCGGAGTGCCAATCCTTAAAAACAAAGAGTGCCAAGATTTGCTCTGCAGCATCTCTGAAGCTTTCACTCAAAATAGACGCAGCCAGCTGCAGCGCTGGCTCAGCGATTCGAGTGCAAAATGTGCTCCAACTCAACGGAGTTTTATCTCTGTCTCAGCTTTGTTGTGAGTGCCACTGAGTTGAGTCAGAGTTGAGGTTTTAATTTTGTTGAGCCTGTTGTATGTTAATGTTTTGGAGCGCTTGTGCTTAGTTTAAGCCTAATTTGGTAATGATCCGAAAACGATTGAGCCAAAAACAGCTTAAGGACTTACGCTCATTACGAATGCAAAGCATTAATATTTCAGGCAGTGTCTTAAATTATTAATATACGCTGACATTTATCTTAGAAGAAGTCTTCACTGTGATTTATCAATACCTGTATAACAAACTTAATGGCTTATATATGAATATTTATATACAACCTCCTACAATCTTTGAACAATATTAAAATTAAATTATTGAAATTTATTAGCTAGTGAGTTTAAATTAAAAAAATATATATATATTTTATTACAACTTTAAATTGATATATCCTAATTAATATTTATGAGTTTTATCGAGTTAATTTATAGAATACAAAAAAATGTTTAGTTGTAAATATAAATATATAAAAAACAGATAAAGGATTTAAATTTTATGTCATTTTATATTATAATACTTTTTATAATACTTTTTTTGCACCTATTTCTGGAATTTCTTTTGCATTGCTTGCATCTTTTTTTGTTGTACATTTTGCTTATTATGTTGCTGCAGCAATTCATTTTGAAGAAAAGTTGAGCTTCTGGTTTTTTATTTTTTATCTCCCGGGGCTCATTATCAATTTCACCGCTGGAAATGTGCCCTTCAGCAAAGATTGCATAAAAATTACGTTATGCTCAGCAGTAGCAGCAGCAACAATAATATATATATATATATATATATATATATAACTTTTTTATATATATAGTAAATCAAGTGCATTGTGCGCATTTTTATTCCTCATTCCCCGTTTTGCCCCGCCCGTCTTACTTTAGTTTGTTGTATGTCGTTTTTGGTGGCTGGCACAAATATTGTGAGATAAAATAAAGCAGACGACCTCACACAATTTCCTATTATGTGGAACGGCGACGCAAAAGAGTCTCGTGCGACGAATTTGCGCACTGATAAATTTTAAGCTGATGCAACAAAGTTGCATGCCACAGTCAGCAAAATTGCGTTGCAATTACTGCTAAGCGCCAATGTTGAGCGACTTAATGAGCGCCTTGGCAGAGATATGGTCAGCGCGAAACACCCGCAGCCACTGTGGGAGCGGGGGGTGGGGAGGGGTAGGGGGCAAACTAGTTTCGCTCATTGATTGATATCAAATCGGCGCACTTCACTCATTCTGTCGGACACCAGTGTAGTGGTAATTTTAACGTGGCACCAAAAAGCATGCAACATGAAATTTTTGTGTGCAAACTTACCGGGAAATTTACACTCCTCAACCTGCTCATCGCTGTGATCCTTGCAATCCGCATCGCCATCGCAAACGAATCGAATGGGAACACAATCCCCGTTCTGGCACTGAAACTGCTTCTCATCACACTTGGCATCCAAGGATTGGGCTGAAATGAGACGTAGATTTGGAAAATGTTTTGAGCACATTTGGTAAGTGTAAACAAATGATTAAAGCTAATTAGGTTTTTTTTTGTTTCTCTGGAATTTAGTGAATTTTCCGCATAAGCTGCTAAAAGTTTTCTCATTAAAGTAAAAATTGAAAATTAAAATTATAATGAAAATGAGAACAAACCAAAACGAACCAACAAAAAAAAAAAAAAGAAAAGAAGATAAATAAAAATAAACAACGCAGACAAAGTGCCTTTTCGGATGTGGCACAAAAGCCCAAATTGATTAGGGCTTAAAACTTCAAAAACAATCAAGAGCAGACACGCGAGCTCGTTCAAATCATTTGCATACACACACACACACACGAATACATAGACAATGTGTGTGTGGCAGCTTACTCAGCCATCTGCTTTTTAATCAACAAAAATGCTTGCAACAAACAACAACAAAAAAGTATCGCAAAACTTTTGCAGCTTGACAATTTTCCATCTTTGGCAACAAGATGTATTTTCTTCTAGGTGCCATACACACACACACATACACATACACACACCCAGACGCAGGCTTTCATATTTTAATGGCAATGAAACAACAGCCCAAAAACTGTCAACAACTCTTGATACATAATAGAAAATGTGACAAACGCAAAAAAAATTTATGGATTGCCAATGTCCTGTGAAAACAGCAGGACATACAAGCACACACACACATAGACACACTCAGCATTGGCTGACTTTGATAAGGGTTTTGTGGTCAACATTGTTGCTGCATTTGACAGCTGTTTCCCATCGGTTGCAAACCGATAATAATTATTCGATTTAATCAAAACTCAGGCATACATAATTTAACAGGCACAATTTGTTGCAATTTCATTTGTAACAACAACAACAAAATTAGCAACTTCAGACAACAAAAATATTTTATCAAGTGCCATCAATCAATAAGGTCAAATCAATTGTTGCCTCAGAATTGTACTCAATGTTGAATGATAAATAAACAGAACAAAAATCATAATTTAATACACAAAATTTCAATATTTTTCAAGAAATTGTCGTATTTTAAATTTAAATTGAAAAATTTGTAATTTGTGTTGAAAATTATGTAAGCTAATAATTTTTAATTATAAACATGAAAGGTAAACAAATTCACAGCTGATAATGTTAATTAAATATTACAATTTTGCAAATTAAAATTATATAAATGCATTAATTATTTTTATTACTATATTTGCGGATAATATAACTTTCTAAATTTTTTTTCAAAAATTCCAAAATATTACCACAGTACTAAAATGATTACACGATAAATTCCACTTTAATCAACTTTTGTATTCAAATATTTTGTGGTCTTTTTACTGTGGTTTTCGATTCTTGCTTTTAAATAGTCAGTTAACGGTGAATGGTGCAGCTATTCGTACTGATTATTGATTGAAAATTCAACAATTTATATAAAAATCAGATCAGTTCGCAAAAATAAAATACGTATTACTTATAAAACTATTTGTATTTTTTTATTGAAACTTGCTTAAAGCAATAAACTTATTGTCTTAGTTGAAGTATTACTTGGATCCACTTGGATGACGTATCAAAAGATAAAAACAAATAAGTTAATTTACTTAATCGACAAAATTGATTTGATCAACTTAATTGTCAACACTAAATAAAAACAAATTGAGTTAATTTTGACTAATAGAAAATGACTTGACTGTTCCAGTTTTATTGGAAAATTTCTCTTCAAATATTTACTTAACTGTAAAAAGGTCTCTTTATAAATTTTGTGCTAAAATTTGAATGTTTCTTATATTATTTTAATGAAGTTTGTTGTTGAATAATAAGTCAATGTATGTTTTATGTTTACCTTTAATTGCTATCGATATTTAAAATTTGACAGATCCGAATACTCTAACAGTAAAAACACATGAGGAATGTGTTTTGGTTATATGAATAATCTTTACTCATTATTATATTAGTAATTTATAATTATTTTTGATAGGCGTACAAAAGGCGCCTCTTTTTATCAGCAGTCGCACGACCAGCCCGGTCAGCTCAATATTATAATAGAAATAAATAAATTATATATATATATACATATATATATATATAAATATATACACATTGCTTTTGATTGCTTGACATACAATTTGCTATAGATCAAATGTATGTCTGGGAAAATTTATTGTAATCAGTGCCTTGAGGTGCTAATTAAAATTAATTTATGCTAATGTGCTGCTTATCGCTGTCGCATGCTACATTCCAAGTTCAGTGTCAATTAAATTAAAGTGATTGAAAATATATATATATATATATATATATATATATATATATGTGTGATATTGTTTGAAATCAATCAAATGAAGTGCGCAATTTTTGAAATTGTTAGACTTAAACAAGCAATCAAAGCATATTAATTGAGAAATGTTGTTGTTTATCTTTTTTTTGTTGTTCTATTTGATGCACATAAAAACAAAACAATTAAAGGCAGCAGCCGCAGGTTCCTCAATTATATAATTTGTCAACAAACAACAATAAGCTAAGGAACACGCCCACAGTTCATAAATGTTTTTTTTTTTTTTGTTGGCCGCAAAAACTAGTTTAGTATACTAGAAAATCTGTTGGCACTGTGCATAAATTAAGAACGACATAAAATGGCATGAAAAAATAAATGAACTGAGAAATTAAAAAAATAAATAAATATGCGCACACATTTTGTATATATATAATAGAAAATAAAAATGTATGTGCATAAATTATATATAGATATATATATATATATAAATATTCTATGGCGACCTTGCACATGTTACTCTATGTGACAGCCAACTAAGAGAAACGTTACACAAAACGGAAAAACAATAAATCAGCGTGTAAAGCATAATTCACAAAAAGTGGGTAAAGCAAAGTGAGATAAAAATAAATTTAGAGGCTCGTCCGATCAGAACTCGTATTACGCGTATTCTTCAAGTTATATATTTAAGTTTGTAAATACACTGCAAGAATTGAGTATTCAGTTTGAAGACAATGTCAGATTAATGACTATATATTTGGCGTATATATATATATCTGTTGACGTTTTCTCAGATGCGCCATTTGAATGGCATCTTATTTAATAGCTTTGAGGGATTGAACAAAGTCCAAAATACAAATAGCAAAGTACACAATTTCAATCTTCTTTTTTTTTGTTATATTTTTAAGCTAAAAATAAAATTCTCTGTTTTTTGCGTATTTAAAAATGAAATTGACGCAAAGAAAATAAATTCTTTTCGAGAAAATCAACTGAATAATTAAGAAATAAAAAAAAACTTGACTGATTTACAATATTATTTGGATATCGCTAGTAGGCTCTGCTAAGTCAAAATATAACACATATAATATATATATATAAATAGGGCTATTTCTTCTTAAAAAACCAAATCTAACTGCTAAAAATATTCAATTGGCAAATCGCTGCGAAAAAAACATAATAAAAACAAAAATTAAAGTTGGCGACAGCGATAAGATAATCTGACTATAGCAAATCCACTTGAAGTCACTTGGCTGGATTTTAAAAACTTTATGACCAGAAATATTCCCAAGGCTATTGTCTGCCGAGTGGTAAAAGCAAATGTCATAAATAATCGACTTAATGCGACGCCAATCAATCTTATCAATCGTATAAAATACAGACAAATACGCAGTCCTTGGTCAAATCAAAAAATCAAAAGGAAATGCAAATTCGTCAAAAGAAAAGTTCTCTATGAAATTTTGAGTAACTTGTCAAATTTTGAATAACTTGTCAAAATTTTGAATGAATGATCTTTGTTTTAGAAGTTGTGAAGCAGTTTTAAGTTGCGTATTTGTAAATTATGCAGAATAAATATAAATTTGGTTCGGAATTTAAATTACTTAACCAGTTTAAAGCAATATATTTTAGATATAATTTTTAATGAAGTGTTTCTATTATTTTTCTACATACTCAGAAGACCAAAACCGACGAGATTTCAAATATATTGGAGTTTTAAACAATTTAAATAAAAAAAACACAAAACGTGCAGCTACCGAAAAGCATATTTAATTTTAAAAAAGTAGGCCACTAACAAATAGCTTATATATATATGATAGTTTATATATATATGACTGACTATAATTTATATTTATATATGTGTATATGTTTATTAAGATTATTTTTTATGATATGCGTTGTGGTGTGCAAAATATATTCACTTCTGCCAATATATTCACTTCTGCCAATATATTCACTTCTGCCAATATATTCACTTCTGCCAATATATATATAGAGAAACAACAAGCGTTTTTTCTTAAATTTTATTTAAAAATTTCTCAGAATAAAATGTAATAAAAAAATTCGTAGTAATTGATGATTTTTAAACTAAAAGTTAAATTTAGACTATGGCAATTTGAGTCCGATTAGCAGCGGTAATATTTTTTATTGTGTTTGCTTTGCTTAGAGGAGACTTCGGTTAGTTCAGCTGGATCGAAGGTAAATTTAGCACAGTTTGGTTAAAAACACACAGCGTTGTGTACGCCTCCTCTAACACTGAAACAACCCCCCTCTCTGCCAACCCAACGAGAAGGTGAGTTGATTTGCTTTTAGCCTGTTTTTCTTACCTATGCCCAGCGGCGTGCCGATCTTGCCAGATACGTTGAGGAACTTGAAGCCCAGGTTTAGGATGCCTTTGCCATCGAATTGTTTGCTCAATGTGGCGCCACCTGTCGCTATCAGCTGATGTTGATTATGCGTTAAACTGGGCAGTTCAATGGTGGGCGTGGCCGTGCAACATTTACTCAGTGTTAGCATCAATGTCAGCAGCAACAGATTCGCATTGGTGCAAATGCAACTGAACAGCTGTTGAGCGCGTCGCTGGCAGTTGTTGTTGTTGTTGCCAATTGTTGTTGTTGTTGTTGTGTTTGTTGATGTTGCCTTTATTGCAGCTGCTGTTGTTGTTGTTAATGTTGTTGGTGTGCTATCACTCGGAGTGCTCGTAGAGCGTAACTCTATGGCCATGGTATGAACTTTATCTAGTTATGCACTTTTTTTCTATTGTGGTTGCACTTTTAGTTTTTTATTTTTTTGGTGCTGTTGTTTTTCCAAGTTGTCTGTTTTGCCTTTATTGCTTGCACTTTGATTGAATTTCAATGGGTTCTCAACATGCCAAAAGGCTCTATGGGAATATAAAGTAAATTGTTAAATAAAAGAGCAGGAAACAGTGGATCTGCTGGCATTATCTAATCACTTAGACGGCGTCTGAGAACGTCAACATTGAAAATTGTTGCCAAAATAAATATACACACCCACACACAGATACAAACATACACACACATGCACACCCAGCCAAAAGTGAGCCACTAAAAACGCGTGCGAAGAGCCGAAAAGTCAAAAGACGAAAATCGTCTGAAATGCAACAAAAACATTATACGCAAACTGGTTAAACAAATCGTACGATCCACACACACACACACAAATATGCTCACACGCCAGACACATACACACACACACACACAACAGGTCGGTTGATCGCCAAATGCTCAGGCACAACGTAAATTGAAACAACAGAAGAGAAGGTGAAAACAAAAACACAAAAAAAAAATGCTATCTGTTGACGTAGCAAATTATTCAAATTGTTTAGCAAACGGTAATCTAAGATTTTATTATCTATCTCGTTTTAATTAATTAAATAGAATTTGTACGGTTTTTATTGGCACGGGTTTTTTTTGACCACAAACTGATAAAAACGGCATCGATTGGCTTATCACAAACAAAATGCAAATTTACGTTATTTTTGCGCGTCTATTGTAGAATTATCTATTGCACGTGAGATATTTGTTGTTTATTGTTGTTGTTGCTATATTTACACTTTGTTATGCATATATATATATATGTTCTATTTCGATATATCGTTTTTTTTTAGTTTGTTTGAATTTGGCCACAAAAACGCTGCTAACTTGTGCAACGAGCGTTTTTCAACTGATTTCGTGTTGAGAATTCGCCGGCAAACTTAAGCGAATTGTCACCCAAACTGCCTTGAAGCCAAACAAAGACGAGCACCCCCTGCGAACACACCAGTCTAACTGATTGTGAGCGCACTTAAGAGTTGCTCAATTTTGTAATACACATATATATTTATTTGCGAAACCTTTAGATTGGCTTATCACAGCGCCAACAAATCTCACCGAAAGGTGTTTCTAAACACACGATAATTCACTCACTCTCTCTCTCTCTCTCTCGCTCTGTGTCTCTCTGCCTCTTTGGTGATGCTTTCGTTTGCTCTTTGAAGATCATTTTCTTCTGCGCAGCTCTTAAGTGAGGTGAGTTTTGTGGCAGAGGTGAATTCAACTCAGCATCAAACATGTTGGCTAATTAAAAAAATACTTTGTGTGGCTGCTTTAGAATTGGTTCACAGCTATTGCTGATAACCTAAGCAGCGAGCGTGGGAATAACTAATTGGATGAATTAAAAAAACAACAATACATTTGACTATCAACACATTTTAATCAAAAGAATTTCAATTTGTGTTCCTAATTAGTCTTTCCAAAAATAATGTTCTATTTTTGTAACACAATCAAGTAATTAATATCTGAAAGCAGCTGGTTCCTTATCATGAATTATTATGAATGAAGTGCTGATAGTAAATTGAAAATGGATAGCATAAATCACTTAAATGCTTTTAAACCTTTTATTAATGAACAATTTAAGTTTAAGAATCATCTTCAAATAAATGAACAATAATGATCATAGTGAAGAATTTGGCTATAATTCAGAGTTCAATATGAAAAAAACTTCTCTTTTTATTCAATTGTAAAAAAAAATGTACACATCTTGACGATTATATAAGGAATATATATAGTTTAGGAAAAGTTTTTGGGTATTATATAATGTTAAGCAAGATATCTGCTAATTATTTTGAGGTAACTTTTACACAGGATGTCGCTTAAAGTGTATTATAGAAAAGAAATGCACAATAATAAACAGATTAAAATCAAATATAAAATCATTCGATTTTTGCGTGGACACTTATTAGAAATTTACATGTTATCTATAAGTATCGTTCCGTTGTTTATAATGCGCAAAATCCCTTTGTTTCAAGGGCTTCAAGTCATTAACCTAACCAATCGTTTAATTATTTGTCTTTTCACCAACCTTGATAGCAACACGAACCAAAACAAAGCACTACAAAAATTAATTTCAGCATATGAAAATCACTTAGATGCATTGTAAACGATAAGCCACCAAATATAAAATATCAAAAGACCGTCGGTAACAGAATACTATAAAGAGATATGGAAATTTATATTTTATCGAATTTGCAAAAATAATATTTTAATTAATTGGCAAAAACCGAAAGATGTCAAACTGATAAATTTATAACTAAGATATAGTAGCAGCTAGTTAAGTGAATTCCCCGATTAAATAATTGCAGGTGCGATGCCCAACAAAGACCGATGCGAACTGAAAGCGTTACCTGGAAATTATTTGAATTTCGCCTTTCCATTGATAGAAAACTTAAAACTATAAACTCAAATGTGACGCAGGTTGACTGATAAGCGATAAGTGGCTCAGTTGAAATGCAGACAATGGGATTACCAACGATTATTATGGCGATTATCGTCATCGGTTCGGCGCATTGTCATCGTCATCGTTGTCATCGTCATTGCCATCATCTGCATTTGTCAAGCACTTGAATTGCATAATTTATGATTTACGTGTGTAAATCATTTGTGAAGCACCCACAAGCCGAGCTACGTGTTTGCCGTTGACAGATGCCCATCCCCATCCACATACCCATACCCATACCCATCGCCATCACCATCGACATTCCCCTCTCTGGCTCCATCCATCCCTGTCACTGTTTAGTTTTCAATTTGCTGGCGTTTCTAATTGCAGGCGTTAAAAATCGCTGCCAAATCGCGTTCAACAATATTAATGAAGCACTTAACTGCAGTTTATCGCTGAGGGCGTGTGCTCAAGTTTGCCATCCACCCCATTCCCCATTCGATTCGATTCACCGTTGCTCGAGTGGCCCCAGCTTTTGAATGGGTTTGGTCACAGCAATTGAGGTTTATCGCTGTCATCTATATGACATCTATCTGAGACCAGCCACAGAGATAGAGAATAAGCGAGATGGAGATAGAGATATTGAAACTGAACCTGTAAATTGTCTACATAATGCACTTGCAATGAACACTTTTGGTATTGACTTGAACGGAAGTTAGCTCATAGGGGAATTTTTTCAATACACTCAGCAAAAAAATCGTGCAGCTTATCCAACATTTTCAGATTTGTGTCTTTTAAGAAAACATTGTTTTACTTTTCTTAAATCCACTATAAATTTTTCTAAAATGTGGCAAAAGTGTGCCCTGATTTATTTTTGTTATTATTATTGTTGTATTTTTTATTTACTTAGTTTTAGAAATTTGTGTTCATACATTCAGAAATTGTTTCTAAAAAAAATATATAAATTTCCTTTTTATGCCAAATTTTAAATTAAAATCGATTATTGTTTTCTAAGTGCATTGTGTTTGTTAGTTGAGTGCCTGCATAGGGTGCTTGCTGTATAATATATATGTGTTGTTCACTCTTCAAATATTTAAAATGCAACTGCTTCAGTGTGAAAGTAATATATAATAGAGTCAGTCATCAGTGAAGTTTTCAGTTCAGTACCTCAATACTTATCTGACATTGACACTTAGGAAAGTCCATAACATTGTTTTGATTGGGTTGAAGAGAATGCGTTAACCTTGGCAAAATACCCATATAGATTATATATTCACAATTCAGTTTCACAATTCTATTGATAACAATATATCAATAATATCTGATAATACATATCAAGTATGGATCGCAAAAATCTTTCGTTTAAGCAGATAAACAACCAATAAAATATTTATCGATATATTATTATTATGCACTTCATACTGATTTTTTAATCAGCTTGCAGTCATTAAGAATTCAAGTTATCGATTTAGTTATTTTTTAAGTTAAATCTTGGAAATTCAATTATTTCAATAATACACATTAAATTAATCCATGCTCTTCATTTTCATTCCGTTAACTCTTAATTGTTAGACTTTATTACTTAAATATTTCAGCAACTGTTTTCGAATATTTTTATATTACTTATTGATTATGTAAAACTGATCTTCACTTTCGAAAAGTATTTCAAATAATTTAATTGTATTTATTTCGTGCTTTTGGGTTTTTCTTTAATCTTTAATCCACAAGTTTTGTTGAAGAAAACACACAAACAATTATCACTTGTATTCACTGGTTAAATTGTTAATTTTATTTAACATTTTTCATTTACAGCAGCCTGTAAATATTTCATTTGCTCTCTTCCACAACAACAACAACACCAACACCCATAGAATGTGATCCCATTATAAAGTAATTACAATTAAAAATGCAGTCGGTACACTGAAGAACCGTTAGACCTACACAAAAATGTGCACGGGCACAAAGCGGAATGTAAACAGCGAATGAATGAATGAAAGCGCCGGGCAAGAAGTAACGGTAAATTTTCACATGTGCCAAAATGACAATAGAAGGCCCCACGACAAAACGCAGCCGACGCTGGCGTCGCGGCCGCAGCCGCAGCCGCAGCCGCAGCGTTCTAACAGTTGTGGATGCTGCCACATTAACAGCGCTGTTAATAGCCATAACAGCGCATTCTGCGCAACAAAGCAACAACGTTGCGACGTCAACGTCAACGTCGACGGCGACGGGGACGTCAGCGTCAGCGTTAGCGATATCGCTCATAAACGTCATTCAATGGCTCTATCTGAAACTACAGCAATAAGGCGACTCTGCTCCTTACTGTGTGTGAGTGTGTGTGTGTGTGTTTACTGGAGCGTTGCTAAATATGAAAACATAAAAATTAATGTTATATTTATAGTGTGGCAGCCAAAAATGTGTAGCATGAGGCGTTGCTGGGGTCGCTGCAGGCGTTGTATATACAGTCTACACAAAGTACAAATGTCGGGAAAGGGCAAAGGGGCAGAGGGTTTGCAAGATGGAGTTGATTCAAGTGCTGGTATTTGTTTTGCCCCGCTGCTGCCGCTTGGCACCGCTGTGGCGGTGCTTTGGGGTGTGGCACAAGCCCAAAAGGGGTTGCGGCTTTGCCTTGCATGCATTTCAATAAGCAGCAAACCAAATATTTTCTACAATAAATCGCCCGAAATGTAGCGCCAATTGTGCACAAAAAAGCAGCACCAGCACCATTACCAGCAACAACAACAACAACAACTGCAATAATTCAAAGCAGTAAGAGTGCTCGGGTCGAGAGTGCTCAGCTAAGCGATACTCTGTAAATACACACACAAACACACACAAGCATAGGCATTGCATCTACTTTTTCAACACTACATAAAATAAAATTTTTCATTTAATGAAATATGACTCATCCGAAAAAATACATATTAAATCTTAAGATTTTAGTTTAATCTACCCTCAGCCAAAATATCCATCTGAATTTTCGAAATTACGTAAACAATATTTGATTATATTCCGAAGCAAAAAACTCTTGAGATCTTAAGAAGAATGTAAAACTTATTTCATATATATTATATTTGGATACTTTTCAAGGTCAAATAAGTAAAGAGATATTTACCAGATGACCAATCATATTATATTTTACTATTCCAAATTCTAACAACTGCATTTTAAATATGTTAAAAGTTTAATAAAACATTTCTAAATTTCAACACTTCCCTATATATGCATTTACAGAAATTTACCAAAAATATAATACCAAATTATTCAGAAAACATATCTCTAAAATTAAAGTCAAGCTTTATTCAAACTCGTTAAAAATACTTAAATGAAAATGTTTATATTTGAGAATCTAAAGACATATTTTTAATTTGAAGAATTTGTATTGTACTTATTTCTAGAAAACAGTAATAACATTTTATTTTATTTTCGAAAATTCCGATTTTATTTTATTTATTTATATTTTTATTATTTTTCTTTATTATGTTTTTATATTTATATTTTATTTCTTTATTATATTTATTATTATTATTTTATTTATTTATTTTATTTATTATTATTATTTTATTTTTTATTATTATTTTATTTATTTATTTATAAAGACGGAAGAATCTAAAAACTATATTTAATTATATTTTTTATTAGTGGATTAGCTAAATTTTTATTGTTGCCCAGAATTTGCACAACTTCATGTTAGCTATTTTTATTTTGCACATTTTAATTGCGTACAGAGTATTACAACAATAAACATTTCCAAAAAAAACACTGTAACTCAACTGTCGTCTGGTGGCAGCCACACACAGCATGCCCCCAAGTGGTGCACATACCGCAGCCACATGCCACGCATGCCACGCCGCCAGTGGCCGCCAATGGCCACTGCCGTCGACTGAGGCCAATGCGGCGTATGATGAATTTTTGCCAAAGGTCTGCCTGCAGTTCAACGATTTCGTGCTGAGATTTTTCTTTAGGCTGTGCTTGTGTTAGTGTGTGTGTGTGAGTGTGTAGTTGTGTGTGTGTGTGTTGGCGAGTTAATTCAGTTGAATTGATTTGCTAAGTTTTTGTTGCGAATAAAAATGTGGATAAACTTGGCGCTAAAGCACAGAAAGTTGTAATCTAAGGCAGATTATGTTTTATATCGATATTTGCAGATTTATTTTTAGAATATCTTAAAATAGCTGACTTATTAATTAATTTTATTAATTATTTAATTTCAGGTTTTTTATCTTCATCGCATTTTATGGCAAAGTTTCTGCTAAACTAATAACATTTGTAACAGTTTGGAAATAAATTTAAAGATCGACTTAAATATAAAAGATAATGCAAATTGTATGCCTGTCTACACACAAAAAGGGTATGTGCAAGTCGGTCATTTCCACTTTGTTTTTTTTATACTTGAGCTTGTGTCAATATTAAGTACCTTTGCCAGTGTTTTGTAATAAATGGTGAATTAGCTTTTGTCAACACACAATAAACAAAATACGCCAACGGCTTAAGGATGGGCCATTAATCAACGAATTCGGAATGTGCCCCAAGGCCGAGGCATGAAATATTGAAACATGGAACAGCTGCCGCCACACGCCCACTTAAGTATCTGTCTCCGCTATTGTTTTGACGCCCTCCGAGAAATGCGGCGTCAACACTTTTGGGCCAATGAGAACAGATCGCTGCTTGGCAGCCACTCCCCGCACCCCCACCCGTTCTAACCATTTCCCCAGCAATCTGTCAGTGTTTAACTTTCATTGCCAGCGCACACCTAATCCTTCCACAGTTCCTAATGGACTCACGAAATATCAAGCGCTGATTGCAGCGTTCTCAATTCTCAATTGTCAACTTCCGGTTGCCGCTTCCGCTTGCTCTGCTGGCGGCAGCTACGTGTGCCTGGACAGCAGTTCTTGGCCAGCTTCTTTAATGTGGTAACAAGCTGTTCAGAGGGGCTTACCAGCATAACAGAGGGAACCACCAACCACAATCCGACTGAGCACTGCCCTCACCTTTGCTAACAAACAATCATGCGCCGCATTGTGCAACACATTCCTCACTCCTGCCTGAGGCAAGGAGTGAAGGCATCTGTTTTATTTATTTGAGTGTGTCCACGTTCAAAAATGAAAAATGTTGCATATCACAAATGAGCAGAACTGGGAGGGACGAGGAGGCGAACTTTAAACTGCGGGCCTTTTCTGCTTTTCTGTTTTTCTATTTTTCTGTTGGATCTGAGTGCGTCCCAGTGACAGTTTGTGCCTGGAGCAGATAGCAGCCATGGAATGAGTTGAGTTGAGTTGAGTTGAGGCTGGATGGAGGCCTGGCTAAATGGATGACTGCTTGCCTGGTTTGTTGATTGTTTGCTTCTGCTTCTGCTTTTGCATCAACTTCTGCTCTTTGCTCTTTGGTTTCGTTTCGTTTCGTTTGCAGTGCTAAATTTACCGCTAAGCATTTTCCAACAGCAGCGACGACGACTGCACAAAGGACGAAGGACGAAGGACATGTGACATGGGACATGGGACTGCTGTGATGCTGGCCGGGATCATGGGGGTCATTGTAATCATAACGGTAATTTTGACGTTGAGTTGCATGTGTTGTGTGTATCTTGTATCTGTGGCAGTGGCAGTGAGTTGAGTGGAGCAACGCATTTCAAAAACCAAAAACTAAATGCAAAAAAGAAATGCAGGACGCTTGCCAAATTACTGAAATCATGTTAGGGGCACATACAGGGTGCCTCAGCTGTGTCTTCTATGGGAATTGTCCATAATTTGCCTCTTGCTTAAATTCTGCCCAGCAATTTTGGCAGTCGAATAAAAGAAAACAATTGACTGAAGTTGCCGCCGTTTGCTGCTTTCCATTGTTGTTGTGCCAGGCTTCGGTTTGTGCTGCTGCTTCTCAGTGGTTCATCGAAGAAGAAACTGCGACGTCAGCTGCGCTGCCAGCATCGCTGCTGCTGCTGCTGCTGCGCTGCTGGCCGCAAAGTGAGCAACTAAGCAGCTTGCGACAGTTTTTATGATATTTCGCTTGTGTTTTGCTGCTGTTTGCTTTGCAATTATTTCCCCTGTGGACTTTAACAGACAAAACAGCAGCTCTCAGTTTTTTTTTTCGCTGTTGTCGCTATTTTGAGGGTTGCTGTTAACTGAGTGCCGCCCGTTCGCCCGCCCGCACACCCCCCCTTGCTGAGAAGCAGACACATTGCACGCTTCGCTGAGTCGCATTAGTTTGCGAGCATTATCATCCACAATGCCGAACGGCTTCCACAGCGTGTGGAGTGTGCGCATCGTTAATGCTGGCAGTCTCCCTCACAGCCCCTCCCCCGCCCCTGCAGCTACCCAGCCACTCCTTTCACTGTTAATCCCCTGGCAGTTTTGACAGTATCAAGTTAGACAAACAACTGACAGTCCCAGGCGGCAACTTATCACTTTCCACCTAATTGATATCAGTTCCAGTTTCAGTTGCAAAAACTTTCCCTTCTGTCAGCCCCTGCCACCCCCCTGCCTGCTGCCCTCTACTGCTGCTACTGCTGAAGTGCAGGTCATGTAAATCCGCTTAAAGCAAAGTGAACTCATAAATTATTGATTTGATTATGTCACCCCGTGTGACCAAACATTTGCCAGGCTCCAGCTGCTTTTCCTGTTCCTCCTGCTTCTTCTCCTGCTGCTGTTGGCCCGAAAAGAAGAACCAAACATTTGCCAGGCACCAGGCAGCATCTGCTTCTCCTTCTTCTCCTGCTTCTCCTGCTGCTGTTGGCTCGAAAAGAATTTGCCTTTATAAAGGATCAACAAGCGATTATGTCCTGCTGGCACTCAATTGTCCTGCTCAAGTTTGCACCAGCAGCAAAGTGCTGACAGATTAGCTGCCATATCAGCAGCAATAGCTGTATCTGTATCTGTATCTGTATCTGTATCTGCATCTGTATTTGTATTTGTATCTGTGGCATGTATAATGTTGCCGTTGCTCGAATTGGTTTTTCTACCTGCGGTTTTTGACTGCATTATAAATGATGACTGGCAGAACTGGCTCCCATTTGCTTTATTGGCCATTTACATGCATAGCTACCAAAGCTCAGCTATTTATAACCATGGTCAAAACTCGCACTTGAAAAAACAAACATGTATTAACAAAAAACGTAAATAAATAATACAAAAAGTTAGAACAATGCATTAATGCAGCTAAAATACAATTTTCAAACATTAAGTTGAAAATGAAAACAATGCGAATACAATTTTTAATTTGTTGATTTTAAATAAAATACAAAATTTATTCGAGCATTTGAAAATTAAAATTTAAACGAAATGTTTTTTGTTCACAAAAAACTAAAGAGAAAAAAATATATTCAAGCGATAGAAAATTAAAATTTAAAACGAAATGTTTTTTGTTCATAAAAAACTAAAAAGAAAAAAAAAATGTTTAAATAACAAAATGAGTCGCGAAATAAATATTAAATAAAAATTGTGTATTGCGTTTAATGCGTTAAAGTTGCAAATTTTCTTGATATGAATCTGTAACGAATATTATTTTAATTTATATAATTTTTAGCAGTTCATGATTATGCCACAACTTCATACCACCTATAAGCGTGGCATGTTCTCTGCTAACTCAAAATATATATCCACTGGAATATTGATCTGTTTGTGTTCCAATTTATGCCACAAATGTTGAAACATTTAGAATTTAAATACACCCAGAAATCTTATAAACATATCTTATATTTAATTTAATATGTAATTTTACAGTTTATTTTAAATTTAATTGAATTCAATTTTTGCTTTGTGTACTTTTTGAGTCGACTGACTTTATGTAAATAAACAAATAAATAATAAATCTCTGCATTTCCATTATCAATATCATCATTTATTCACAAGATGACAATTTGAAATTTGCTGTGTTGTTGTTTGCCAGATTTTACTTTTCTCGTTGACTTTTATCTAAATTTCTAGTATATCGTTTGTTCAGTCTGGTGTCCATTTATCTTCTTGACCCCTTTTATTTTTTTTTTGCACAGTGTATCAAGCTGAGCGAGTTACCTGTTTTCATTTAATTTTTTTCTCTATTTTGTGAATTTTTGTGGCAACATTGTGAGCCATTTGTGTGCCTGCCACGTCATCGTCATCGTCCATGTCAGAGCGTGCCTTCACCTGAAGGTTTCTAACTGATTGACGGACTCCCTTTGGGGTCCCCCGGCAAAACGATGTTAATTAAAGTGCTGCCATCGAGTCACATATCTTGAGTTCTTTTGGCCAAACAACGAACGTGTTAATCATTTGGTCGCGGGGCACGTGTCGTGCTGGTTTCAATGGGTCATTTGATGGGCAAAAATGGTTGCCACACCCACACACACACACACACTCACTGTAGAGTGCAGAGTGTCCTCAACCAATGCTTTTGCCTTTTATTTATTTGTTTGCCTTTTGTTGACAGCAATTTAAACGCTTCAATGGACTCGCAGCCAGACGAAGCGCAAAAAGGGTTCTCAGCGCAAACAAGTTTCACCTCGTAAATTAATTTCACTCGCCCAAAAACACAACAGAAGATACAAATTACAACAAGGAGGGCCAAGACTGAGACTGACTGGTTGTTTGTTCAAGACACACACCGCCCCACCCACCCACAGCCACACCCTCGAAAAATTTCGTAGCCAAAAGTCAACTTTACAATTTGCTTTTGACTTTTTGGTATTTCTACGCGGCGTTTTTCATTAATTGCGACAATTTCATAACGACAACTGAAATTCGAAACTGGCAATCGCCGCAAAATTGAAACCAAACTTAATTTGCAATTAAAATTGATTATATAATTTGGCAAGCTCTGCTTAACATAAATTTGGCACAGTTTCAGCCATGTTGTGCATTAATATTATTTATTTGGCCGCATCTAATTTGCATTTGTGCATCCCATAAAAGTGCAATAATTTGAAAGATTATTTTGGTTTCGAATAGAGTTTAAGCTTATCATGCAGCTAAATTTATGAATACATAAATTCATAAATAATAATAAATAATACATTTTTTAACGTAAAATAAATTGAGAAAAGAATTTTCTTGAGGCAAAAAATTATTCGTTTAATTATAAGTATTACAAAATGAACACATTTAATTTGCATTTGTGTAATAATTTAAAAGAATATTTTGGTTTCGAATAGAGTTAAAACTTATCCTGCAGCTACATTTATTAATAATAATAAATAAATTTGTAAATAATAATAAATAATTATTTTTTTAACGTAAAATAATTTGAGAAAAGCAATTGCTTTAGGATAAAAATTTATTTGTTAACTTAAAAATATTATATTTGTGCAATAATTTAATAGATTATTTTGGTTTCAAAAAGAGCTTACCGAAATTTGAATTGGATTTAGTTTTTCTTAAGCTGAATTTATTATAAAATAAATAATAATAAATAATTATTGTTTTTAATGTAAAAAAGTTGAAAATTTATTTGTTTACTTACAAATAATTCAAATTTCAGTGGTTTTTGTTTTTGCAGGCCTCACAATTTATATTCATCAAAGTTTTTATTTTTTGTTTACAATAACTTTGTGGAAAGTCGAGTGGAATACTCAAATCAGGCAAAACACATATATATATATATATTTGCGCATTGAGTGTCTGTTTTGTGCACGGAAATCGTTTATCTTTTCCATTTGCACCGTTTCTTAGCCAAGTTGAGTATTTTTTGGCAAAAGTTGATTTATGCCTCGCTGGCTGCCTGATTTTCATATGCTGCTTTGCAACAACAACACAGCCTTTTGCAGACGATATCCTGCTGCCCCTGCCACGGCCACTGCTCCTTTTCGTTATCCTTTTTTGTCATTGTTTGTTGTCTCCCAGCTGCGACGTGCGGCGTCAAAGGGACATGTGATTCAATTTGCTTCGATTAGGAATTCCAATTGCAAGTGTGCTCGACTCTGTCAGGCTTGACAGATTTATAGAAGTCAGCCCCAAAAATTAAAATGGCTGCCGCTCATCAAGTTCCGCCACAGACTCAGACCGACAGCAGCAGCAGCTGTTGCTGTGGCATGTGGCAAAGCCCGCGCTCCCCCGCCTACCCATTTGCGTATTCGCCTTTGCATTTGTATTTGTGCTTGTGTTTGTATTTGTTTATTAGAAGCTGCCTACAGCTTGATATCCGGTGTGACGCCGGTGCCTAGTTTGTCGACGAGACGAGCGGCGACGAGTGGTGCGTCCTCTGTGCACAGATTTGGAACTCGGAACCCAGTTCCAGACACGCAACTGTCACGTTCTCTTCTCAAAATGTTGTCAACTTTATTGGCCAAGCTGTTTTTGCTGTTGCTTCTGTGGCACTTGACAGGCTTGCAGTTAGCCAAAAGTTTGGGAACAACATATTTTATATATACCCTATCCACAAATAATTCAATTTTGTTGCAAAAAGTCCAACTGATAATACAAATGTTATGAAGAGTTTCAAACTGCAAAGTTGACTAAACTACTCAAATCAATATCGCTGCATATCAAAATCAAATAAAAAAAAACCACAACAAGTGTGAAAATTAAGCTAACAAATTTTTGTTAAATTGTCGGCCACAGCGAAAATATAATATGTATTTACATATATATTGTTTCAATATTTAAAAATGTAATTTATAAAAATTAAAGCACAGAAATGCGATAAGCCTTTAAAAAAAAACAGAAATTATTTAATCAAAATAAATTTTAGTTATTTGCGTAAAAATGACATAATTAATTTTTATAATCTGATTGTGTGAATTTCTGTGATTGCCAAATTCGATTTATTTTGGAGATTTAAAATATTAATTTGATAATATATATAATATGTCTTTAATTTAAAATGTTACATTTTATATTTATATTATATTATATTTTAAATTCCATTAGACAATTTAAAATTCAATATTTTATATTTACATTATATTATATTTTAAATTCTATTAGACAATTTTAAAATTATATTCTATTTAGCAAACAATTAGAAGTAAGTAATTTAATCAATTACATAGCTGCAAAAGGGTATTTAAAATTCTCCAACGAGTTAATTGCGTTGCCCTGAATTTTTTGTGCTTCCCTTTTCTTTTTTATTTTACTCCTACACGCCATATGGAGCACGTGCATCCATTTCCCAATCCGCTGTCAATCAATTTGGCGTACGGCGCTAACGCGACTCTCGTTGACCAAGAACACCCAACCGAATCAGCCCCCCTCCCCGCTCCCCGCACCAAGCAGAAGAGCACGTTGCACGCGGCGCCCGGCGGGTATGCGGCCTCGCCGCGTTAAGCGCTCGGCGGACAATTGAAAAATTAACAGTATTTATTTATGATGAACAATGGGCCACATCCACATCACCCAACAAGGGGCAAATGTGTGCGTGTTGCGCATGCAAAATGCCCTCAATCCGACCAATTCCTTAATTGCCGCGCAAATTGCAAATGGAATTTACGCCAGGACAGTCAGCACGCAAATTTTTTGGGAGCGCACAACCGAAACCCGCCAGCTACAAATATCAGGAAAACTCAAAAGGAACGTAGCAAAAATCAATGTAAAAATTAAAAGTTCGCCAAAGGCGCAAGTAAATCGGGCAAAAAAACAAAAAAAACAACAAAAAAAGGGCAAGCAAGAAAAATATGTAAAAAAGGGAAATCAAATGGTAAATGCTGCCAGCAGCGTAACTGAAGGCATTGAGCCGGTCATTTATTTAATTTTTTCGCACGATTTCAACATTTGCCGCAGGGACACACAAATGCACACGCACACACACACACACACAGGACTCGGACGCAGGACCACGTCTTAATAGAAACATCAGTTAAATGACCGCAAAAGACAAGCAAAACGGGAAGTTGGCTAAGTGCGGTGGGGTGCAAAGAGTGCCATGTAAATAAAAAAAAATACTGTTGGCGCTGTCAGGCACAATAGGGGTGTTTCACACACACACAACACATTTGTTAATGTAAACATTTGTTAATGTAAAACAAGCTTGAGAAGTGGATATATATATATATATATATATATATATAAAATATATATATATATATTCATATATATGTATACTTTTAGTTGTCTTCTTTAATAAGTCACACGATTTGTGACAAAATAAAAATTACCTTTTGCAAGTGCATTATTAAAACATGAGCCAATTTTTGCCAATTTGGTTGCTTTTGATGCCGCCCGAAAAGGTGCTCGCTTTGGAGTCAAATAACGCCAAAATCCCCAGCAGTTGCCTGCTGAGCAAACTGCTGCTACTCACTTCCCCCACACACATGCCTAAAAAGTATATGCAAATATACTAAAAAATGTATTGAATTTCAAAGTAAAAACTGCCAAATAATTTGTGCGAAAGCATTCAAAAATAAAAGGGACAACTGAGCGAGTTCCAAAATGCTTTTGAAGTGCTTCACTTAACAGCAGCAGCAAAAAGCAAATTGTTCAAGCTGTTACTGTTAATATTACAATCCACACAGAGAACACACAAACACACAGGCACAGTCACACTCGCACACACACACACAGCTGGGGAAATAATTGCAAAGCAAACAGCAGCAAAATACCAGTAAAATATCATAAAAACTGTCGCAAGTTGCTCACTTTTCGACAGAGTTTTTCCGATGGCGCCGACAGCAGCAGCGGCACCGACGCTGGCAGCGCAGCTGACGTCGCAGTCCACTTAGATGAAAAGACAACAGCAGCAAACGGCGGCAACTTCAGTCAATTGCTTTCTTTTATTCGACTGCCAAAATTGCTGGGCAGAATTTAAGAAAGAGGCAAATTATGGACACATGGAGGCACAGCTAAGGCACCCTGTATGTGCCCCTAACATGATTTCAGTAATTTGGCAAGCGTCCTGCATTTCTTTTTTGCATTTAGTTTTTGGTTTTTGAAATGCGTTGCTCCACTCAACTCACTGCCACTGCCACAGATACAAGATACACACAACACATGCAACTCAACGTCAAAATTACCGTTATGATTACAATGACCCCCATGATCCCGGCCAGCATCACAGCAGTCCCATGTCCCATGTCACATGTCCTTCGTCCTTCGTCCTTTGTGCAGTCGTCGTCGCTGCTGTTGGAAAATGCTTAGCGGTAAATTTAGCACTGCAAACGAAATGAAACCAAAGCAAAGAGCAAAGAGCAGAAGCTGATGCAAAAGAAGAAGCAGAAGCTGAAGCAAACAATCAACAAACCAGGCAAGCAGTCATCCATTTAGCCAGGCCTCCATCCAGCCTCAACTCAACTCAACTCATTCCATGGCTGCTATCTGCTCCAGGCACAAACTGTCACTGGGACGCACTCAGATCCAACAGAAAAATAGAAAAACAGAAAAGCAGAAAAGGCCCGCAGTTTAAAGTTCGCCTCCTCGTCCCTCCCAGTTCTGCTCATTTGAGATATGCAACATTTTTCATTTTTGAACGTGGACACACTCAAATAAATAAAACAGATGCCTTCACTCCTTGCCTCAGGCAGGAGTGAGGAATGTGTTGCACAATGCGGCGCATGATTGTTTGTTAGCAAAGGTGAGGGCAGTGCTCAGTCGGATTGTGGTTGGTGGTTCCCTCTGTTATGCTGGTAAGCCCCTCTGAACAGCTTGTTACCACTTTAAAGAAGCTGGCCAAGAAATGCTGTCTAGGCACACGTAGCTGACGCCAGCAGAGCAAGCGGAAGCGGCAACCGGAAGTTGACAATTGAGAATTGAGAACGATGCAATCAGCGCTTGATATTTCGGGAGTCCATCAGACTCCATCGGAGTCCATCAGATCAGATGGAGTAATTTGAGGCTTAAGCGAATTTCTGAACCAATCCAGTGGAAGCTGTGTAATGTCCCCAATCCCCGCAGCGTTCTGCTGATTGGCCAAAAAGTGTTGACGTCGCACTTTTGAGTCTAGTCAGGCTGCTGCTGCTTTTGCTGTTTTTTTTTTTCCATTTTTTTTTATATTTTTTTTTTTATTTTTTGCGGGCACATTTTTCCACTGGCAGTTTGCAGAGATTTGATTAATGGTCAAGCCCAAAGGCGGCGACGACTTTTTTATTTGGCAATTATGTTGTTTAGAGCTGCGCTTGGATTTCGCACCTCGAACATTTTTCATTCTTCCTTCGAAAATGGACTTGATGGTTTTGTGTTTTTCGAGGCTTGTCACTGACATGCGGCATCATTAATTGTGTTCAAGCCACACACACCTCCCCCCCCCCCCCCCACCGCCTGACAAGCTCCGCCTTGCCCCGCAACAACTTGCGTTGTAATTTTTCAACTGTTTTTGGGAGTTTTTGACATTTGACAAGTGTTTCTGACTGCGCCACAAAGGTGCCAAAAGCTGCACTCAGCTTTTCGACTGTGACAGGAATATCTGGTGAAAAGTTATCTTCCAATCTGCCTACTCACTTCCGAGATTATTCCAGCAAATTTAATGCAGATGGAGAGGCATTTAAGACATTGGACAGCTAAAATACACTTTTTTGTCGTTTGTAAAAAATCCTTTTTGAAACAGTTTTTATTTTTTATATATTAACTATAACATTATTTAATGACAATAATTTTTAAACTCTTAACTTTAAAACTTATCTACCTCAATTGTAAACTTAATATTTATTTTTTTTCCCTTTAATAACATGAACAATATACATATTTTATCTGATAAAAAATTATACATGTTAATCAATTTTATTTATTTGGTCGATTCAAAAATATGTTGGTTTAATTTAATTAAAAAATCTGATTCCTATAGAATATTTATTAATATTATAAAATGTGTTACATTTTTGAAGCTGACTCGAAAACATAGATATAAACAAATTTCATATTTAGAGTGCAAATATATCGCTTTATGCTGTATTTTTGTAATATATTTTTTTTTATAAACTAATGGCAATTTTTACATATTTTGAAATGTATTTTAATTTTGTGCATATTTTATTTAAATTAATGATAATTTCTTCATATTTTTAAATCTATTATTTATATGACCAACATATAATTTTTAAAAATAGCCTTTATTAGTAGAATTGAGATTGTTTTAAATAAATACAATAAAATGTAAATGATTACGGAAAATTGTAAATATATCCATATCTTAAATATCGACAGGATTTTTAACGACTTCAAACTATCATTAAGATAGAACATAGAAAATATAATATTTCGTACAGTTGCCAGATAAACCGTTGTCACGTGGCTGCACCACAACCCTTATCAGACAACTAACTACCCCCACCACCCCCCCAACCATCCAACTATTGCTGGGTAATTAGCCAAGGCAATAAGCACACAAATTGCCTGATTAAATGAGGCGTAAAACATGATTTTGGTCAATGCATAAAATAACAGCATTGCAAAAATAAATATTTATTTTGGAGGGGTTGAGGGGAAATCGATTCATGCAGGCTTCTTGGCCAGTCGCTGCCGCCAGTGGGTACCGTCCTGGGGCAGTTGACTATGCACCAGCGGCGAGAGCAGAGTCCAAAGCCCAGCACCTGGCGCAGATTGAACCGGAAGACCTGGTAATAGCGACGACCCTGAATGTCATAGCTGTATCTCTTTCGACTAATCATAGAGAGTTGAAGGATCAGCAGTGATCCGGCCACAAACAAGAAGATCGCATTCAGGTTGAGAAAGGAGCAATTGAAGATCAGCAAAATAACTTAATTATTGAACAGGACATCTCTGCTCAAACCCAGCAAAGCGACTAAAAATTGATTGGGATCGGTGAGCAGGACGCCTCGCTGCTGCCACAGATGTACGTAGCACATGGCACAGCCGAGCGTTAAGTGCAACAGCAGTGCAACAAAATACCGTTGATTGACATGTCCAACACAATTGGTGACCGCGCTTGAGTATGCAACAATTGCAAATGCGACAGTGAAATGTGAGCGGCGGCACCAGTATCTTGCAGTAGGTGCACAAGTGCCACAGATGTGCCTCACCTGCCACCGGTTGTTGACGTTCCTTGCGCAATCCCACAAAGCTCGTATCCGTCCACCAGCAAAAAAAAACATGTTGCCCAAAATATTGTGCAGCAAATACAAAAGCAGCAGCCAATTCAGCTTGGCGGCACAGCCTGAGGCATCCACGAATTTAGGCAGCACGTAAAACATTTCGTAGATTGAAAAGAATGCAACTGCACTCAACAATAGTGCCACAGATGGCAGATGCAATATCTGAACAATCCGTACAGGATTTTGGCTTGTGCGCACCACAAACTTCACCAATCGAGCTGCAACTGGGAGAACCATTCTCAAATTTGATCAATGATTCGAAAAATAAATGTTCAACTTGGAAATTGATTTTCAGAGAATTTGAAAATTAATGTGCTTGGTTTGATATGATTTGAATGATTTTGCTTGGGGTTGTTTTCAATCATTTTTGAATCACTCAGTTGGGGAACTAATGCAAATGGAATTTCGGTTTCTTCTATTGGAAATGATAAGCTGCTTACCCAAAAAATTACTTCATCAATTTTGTAGACATTGAAGCGGATTAGGAAGTACTTAAAAAAGCAATTAAATATATAAAAAGTTTTTTAAAATTAATATTTTCATTTAACTTGCATTTCTTTAAGGCGATAAAAGTGTCTGCTACTCATTTTCATTAATTGAAATTAATAGAGTTAAATATTCTATTTTGCTCTAAAATCTATATTTTAGATTTAAGATGTTGAGCATTTTGAAGCCTGCCTCGAAACCAAAACAAAATTCAACGCAAAAGTATACAAATTTTGTATTTAGTATGCAAATTTATTCATTATTAAAGTTTTGCCATAAAAAGAGGACAATTTATGCATGTAAAACTTAACAATTACAATTTTAAAGTAAATATAAATATGCCAGAAAAACACAGACATTAGCAAAAACGTTTAATAATAATACCAAATATAAAAACAATTCATATAAAATAATAGAATGAACCACAAATGTTGATATTTTGAATGAAAATAACAGCTGAGTGTTTCTTGTACGAATATTCAAAAAACACACTTTTCTTCACATTTGCAAAATGGCCAACGTAAAATAACTAAATTTGGAGCTGAGAGTGCTCGACTAGAAGCTGCCTCGTAAATAGATTTCAAATTTATATATATAGTTTCTAAAGATCTGATTTTTGTTTAACGAGTAATATAAAGATTTTTTTATTTAATTTAATTATTAATATGTCCATGGCTTTTTTCAAATATATTAATTATAAATTATCTATTTGCTTGCAACATATTCTAAAAACTTTTCAAGATTTTTTATTTATCGAATCTTTTTTATTTAGCTTTTAATGAATAAAATTTGTTTATTTAATTAAAATATTAATATGAATAATTATTTTTTTTAAATATATTAATTATATATTATCTGTTTACTTGCAACATATACTAAAAAATATTTAAGATTATTATTTATGGAATATTTTTTATTTGGCTTTTAATGTTCAAAATTGGTTTCTTTAATTTAAATGTACATTGATTTTTTTCATGTATATTAATAATATATATTATCTATTTGCTTGCAACATGAAATAAGAAACTTTCTAGATTTTTATTTATCGAATATTACAAAAATTGGTTTCTTTAACTTAAATATTAATATGTAAACACTTTTTTTTTATATATTAATTATATATTATCTATTTGCTTGCAACATGTACAAAGAAGAAACTTTCAAGTAGACTCATCGTCAATTTGATAATCTATCAGATATGCACATATGAAAGATGATATTATTCACATTTTGCTGTATCAGGCTTATCATAGCCTTTATTTGTGTGTGTTTTTTTAGGGTAAGCTAAAATATGCAGCGTGTCAGTGGCTTTTAAACAAACAGAAACAGATGCTGTGGCATTCACCATGTGGAATGCTGGAGTAAACAAGCAACGAGATGGCGACACACACACACACTGAACGAATAAGACCAGAAGAGAAAAAGACACCAAAACAAATTTGTGTCTATTTCGCATAAATTTTTATGAATTATTAAGATGAACTACGCAATTCAAAATGCGTGGCACTCGTTGAGGACGCGGTTTGGCATTTGAATCTGTGTTGCCTGCTGCCTCCTCTCGCCTCACCAAGCTAATACCTTCATCTTGTTTGACTGGGGCTATCACCTACTGCCAGAAAAGCCAAGTGCTGCTCTTGCATAAGGTATGGGAAATCGGCTAGCCTCGCCCACTTGATGAGTAATGTGTTTGCCTTGTTTGCACCCACCAAAAGCAAACAATCAGCCATTTTAGCCTTTTTAGCTGGCGACAGTTTCCGTCAGTTAAAGCAGATAAAAAGCAGCTTTGTACACTAAAAAAAATATATCTAAGACCAAACTGTATTGTTTTGGAAAGTCTACGTTTATTTTCACTTATTTGCTTAGCTATATTTTCTTTGCATCTGAATTTCTTTTGGAGTTTACCACAAGAACGATAATTATATTTATTTCCAGCTGAAATCAATTTCAATTTATTCTTTATATCTAGAAATTTTTGAATAAAATTATATTTTTAAGCCTGCGTCAATGTTTAATATCACATGAAGATGATATCTTTCATTAAGTGTTGCAAACAAATGAAAAGAAAATTTCACTGTTTTCCGAATTGTATAAAAGAAAAATTCTCGAATTAAAAAACTTTGATGCCAATGAAATAAAAAATAGATTCTCTAAATAAGCCTCCACTAGAAGGTTATTAATTAACTTAAGAAGATTAGAATAATTTATTATGAATATTTAGACCATTTTTTAAGCAACTTATAAATAAGCAATTGTAAAATTTATTTTTAATTTTAGCCTTTCCTCAGAACATGTAGTATTTTAAAAAAAATTTTGAATATTTTTTTTTTTATCTTAACATTTTTTTTTTGCTGTGTAGCTGCCACTCTAATTTGAGTTGAAAGTCAGCTTGGCGCAATGTTTGTCAACCTGTGGCATTGCTTGTTAGACATTCTTCTGAGTTGACTTCCTGCGCCACTTCGAGTCATTAACATTCACTCAAACTTGAGTTTTTGGCAAAAATTTCTTGCATAATTGCAATGCTCCGGCAAGTTTTTGGCTGAATGCTGTTTTTTATTTTATCTTCTTCTTTTCCATTATGCCAGTGTAATGTGAGGAGACACAACGATGCGAATGCTAAAAGTTTTTACTTTAAGAAGCATTTCAGCAACCAAAAAACTTTTCCCACAGTTTGTTCCTTTAATTTTCAGGCAATTACCTGGCGCCGGTTGCCTCCAGCGTTCCCCCCATGTAATTGAGTTTTGTGGAAAAAAAACTGTTTAAAATTAGATGATGTGAAACAACAAAAAATAAATATATATATATATTAATAAGAAACAGGCGCCTTTGGCAAGATGGTAACATCGAGAGTGCTTAGCTAGATAATACCCTGGAAAGTGCCTTAAATAAGACAATTAAAGTAATTACAAAAAATGAGTAATATACTCGTAAAGTTAAATATCGATTCTGTAGTTGAAATTATTATGCAATCTTTAAAGTTACATTTTACGAATACTTCTGATTATATAAAAACAATGTTAAGCAAACTGAGAAAACTTTCGTGGCGGCATTGTAAACATTAAGAAATTCAGTTATGATAATAAATTTTACTTAAACAAACAAAACTTTAAAGTAAAGCTTATGTTTTTCTTATACAAAAGTGGCGGAAAAATTATAACTTTGAACTAACCAAACTGCGTGGATTTCTACCAAAGCACAGATCTTGTGCAGGCTGTCAGAGGAATATGTGAAAAATATATGTTTTCTAGGATAATTCCACGATTTCAAGGCATGCGTAGAAGATTTTCCGACGGTGTTTGGCTGCTTTTCCTTATTGTATTTTTACTGTTAGTATTTGAAGCTTAAGCCAAAGAAAATGTTTAAAATTAAAGCTAAAGCTTAAAACCTATTATATCTTAATTTATATTGCCATTTATCTAAGCCAGTGTCTGACTTGAACTTCCCACGGGAGCCGCGCTGCGCATGGGGCAACAACAACAGCTGCCGTTAACATTTATATATATATATATATTGCCACCTGTGCTTGTGCTGTGTTTGGACTGATTGGTCGATAAAGGAGCTATTTTAATGAACCATCAAAACGGCAATTGGTGGCAGCGTCAACATTGCGAATGAGCGATTTCCCAATTTGAGCTGCTGTTGTTCCACAACCAACCTTCGGTTGAAATACGTTTCAGCCAAATATGTGGGGCATTGAAATATTTGCCAGTTGGCTCACAAAATTGATCGTCATTTGTGCAAATGATTTGCGAACTCCAGCCAGCCCTCGCACCTTTTCCCCCTTCTTACCTTTTCCCCCTATTTGATTTCTGTGTTGAGCGTGCGACATATTTTTCTTGTTTCGCGGCATATTTCCGTTTTTATATTTTTCCATATTGTGTTTTTCACAAAAATTTTTCATTTTGTTTGTCAATGTTTTGCACCTTTCAACATGTGTTTGACATTGGCACAGGCGACGGAAGTGTTTGCGCCGGAGAATGGCTCGCTGGCACTAAGAGAGGGGGGTATTGTCGGTCGGGAGGGGACTGCAATTGATTGATACCCTGAAATGTAAAGTGTTTTTTTTACGATTTTCAGGTGGGCGTATTGGTTTTGAAAATAAACAGAACCCATAGCTGTGAGTGGAAATTTAGTTTATATATTTTATTTGCTATTAGAAAACTTTAATATATATTATGAACTTTACATTTAAAAAAAGTTGAGATTTCCGATTTAGTTTGTATATTTTATTTGCTGTTATTTTGTATCTTATTTAAATTAATTGATGCCAATTTATTTACTTAATTTTCAGTTATTCTATAGCGTATTTAATAGTCAAGTTTTTTTATATTTACCAACAACTTTTGGTGTTTTATTTTTTCTTCTTTTCAGTAGTTCTTCTCTTGAATATGAATGTGGCACTATTTGCCATTTCTATATACCATATATTAACTTCTGTGGAATGAAATTGCTTGGGGCGTATGAGCAGCATTGTGGGCGTGGCACAAATATCAGAAGCGCCATCGCTTCATTATGGGTTTTCATAAAATGTATTCATAGATTTATTGCCAAAGTTTTCTGATTATTTTTTGTGGCAATGGGCCACGGGAATATTTAGCATGCCGCTGACGTTGCATGAGCCCAATTGCTGATTGACTTGGTCGACACGGCACAGATGTGGTGACCAATAAACACAGCAAAAAAACAAAAATACAAGTTTAAATGAAAATAAATAAAATGCCAAATAAAAAGTGGAATTAGCAAATGGAAAGTGGCAAGTGGCAGTGCACAAAGGCAGCGCAACTATTTACAGGACGAATCGTTGCCTGCAAAAAGCAATTAAAAACTAATTACACTTGCCTCCACATTAGCAGCTAAAGAAGAGCGAGAGTGGTTAGGGGGGGGGGGAGGGGAGAGATCACAAACATGCACTATTCATTTAATAATAATTTAAAACTTAATTCAGTAAGTAGATGGCCAGGACAATAGCAGTGCCAGCAGGTGTCTGACAGCGTGGATAATTAGTGCAAAAGCAAAGGCAAAAGCCAAGATGCTCAAAGATAACAAGAGTCGAGAGGGGGGGGGGGGGGCAAGGGCACCCACCTGACTTTTTGCTAGAATTGCGCAGCCAACGTGGCGTATGAGCAATTAGTAGTTAATTGTGAAGTTGCCCGAGGCGATGGAAAGGGTAAAGGAACTTGCCATACTGCAACACTTGTGACATTGACGAGGTGATGCGATGCGAATGAAAATGCCAATAGCTATAGAGAGAGAGGGGCAGAGAGAGAGAGGGACAGAGAGAGAGAGAGAAAGAGAGAAAGAGAGAGAGAAAGTACAGCAAGCGGATGCGAATGTTGTGTAATTAAGAAGCAATTTTTGCGACTGCAGCAGAATTTTTAATGGCTGCAACACGTGTGCAGCTGTTAATGTGTGTGTGCAGGTGTATGTGTGAGTGCAGGTGTGTGCGCATTTGACAAATTATCGCACCCAATTAGCGTATCAATGCCATTTGAACAAAGGGCGCTGTGCTGTGTTTAAAATAGATCTGCTGAATTATATAGATTAACTGTACAAATATTTACAGTAGCTGATTCTGTGCACAATCGTATTATACGATTAGTGGTTGCAATGTTGCAAGGAATTGAAATTAAAACAGAACCATTAATTTCAATGAATGGACTTCTCACAATAACCTGCAATTTTGTTAAACGAATCAACATTTGATTTGCCTCTGGCAATTGTAATCGGATTTGTGAAACCCATCGAAAAGAGCCTATTGTAATATTTGACAATGCCAACAGAGAATAATATAAATATATAATTTCTCCAATAAAGCTTAACAAGCAAATTAAAAAAAAAAATGTTTTATAACTAAATATGAAGCGAGCTTCTTAGGGAAAATTCAACCCATGATAAGCGCATTAGGAAATTTTATACAAAAGATATGAGAAAAGCGATTATCAAAGAGAAGAAATTCAAGTCTTCTTTTAAATTTAATATTAAATTAAAATTTTAAAAGGCTGAATAAATAAGTAAGAACTAAAGCTGAAAGTAAAGAACTAAAAAGAATTTATAAAAAATACTTAATTTAGCTGAGATTTACTACTATTGCAGCGACTAAGTTAATGCGAACTAAACATGTGGAAGAAGAACATAGAAGCACAGCTGTAGCAAGTGATACATTGTGGCACAAACATACACAGAGACACAGATCAGGCGGGGTTGCAAAAGGAGTTGCGATTTCGAAATGTCAATTAAATGGATATCCGATAAATCTGTGACTACAAAGCGCTTAAGTGCCACTTAAACAATGCTCAAACTAATTGAAACCAAGCGCCAATCCAAAGCAAAAGTCGATTAAAAGACCAACTAACCGAAAAATGAACAATGCCAAATAAAAATCAAACACGCAAAATTGTAAAATAAATGCCAAAGCATTCGCTCCTTCTCTGTCTCCCTCTCTCTCTCTCTCTCTCTCTTTCTTCTTGTCCTCTAAGCCACTTATGTGAGTAAAAGATGAAGCGACCAGCTAAACAAAGAACAACAAAGGGGAGAGCACTAGACACCAAAGAGTAAAGAAAAAAAAAGTCAAGGAAACAACGAGTTTGAGCGAGATAGAAAATTATCGGAAGACGCCTTGACAAAAATCAAACAATGAAAACGCTGTTCAATAAAAAGAAAAAGGCGCAGATAAGCAAAAGGAAAAAACAAAGCAAAAATGGAAAGTGTGCGGGCGCAATGAAAACAAGCAAAAAGAGGAAAAAGATAATGTTGCCAGCTAATATTATGGATATACTGCACAGGATACCGTAACAACAAAAACAACAACTACAACAAGTGATGAAGTAAACAAGGAGCTGTTTTAAGTACTTGCAAAAGCAAAGGCAACGACAACGACAAAGGCAAAGGCAATGGCATAGGCAAAGGCAAAGGCAACGGCAAAATCAAGTGCGAACACTTGACTCAATGGCCACTCAATGCGACAAACTTCAGCAGCAGCGCAAATTTATGAAAGCTGAGCAAGCGTCTGAGTTGTAGATTGAGAGAGAGAGAACACACTCAAAAAGCGCTCAAATTTGTACAGCATCCCCTGCCATTGAGTGTAAAGGAGTAAAACACTCAGTGGCATCCTTTTAGAGCGCACTGAGCGCAAAAGCTCGAGGCGAAAAGCTTTATGTGCAGCTGCTCAGAGCGTAACTGCATGGCTGCTGCAGAGAGCATAAGGCCTGTTTGCTTTTTTGCTAGATTTTCTCTCTTAAGCGTGGCTGCTGGCATTCAGCCTTTTACTTAATCAAATAAGTAATTGCTCTTGACTTTGCGCAATTTGTTGTAAGTTAAGTACATGTACTGTTTTTTTCATGCCTTGTAAGAGGCTTACTCTAATCACAGGCCTTCAAAATTAGGAGAGTCCTTTGATTACAAACTGCCATTAATAATTCAAGTGCAAGAATGGAATCTGTATTAATTTAAAATATATGCCAGAAATTCTACTATTCTAGTGAACTATCACATATTGTAGTAAATTCTTTGAATAATTTAATTAAAAAAACTAAATTTCTAATAAAAAATTAAAAATTAAGTTCTAAAAATAGCTTTAATCATATATATAAATATTTAAATACATAGTTAAGCAGATATATTTGCCATTTCTATGCTGTATTTTTTGGGTCTAAAACCTTACTGAATTTTTGCACTTTTAGCCGCTCACCGATCGAATAAATTGTTCAAATAAATTCTATAATCATCAATGAAATTTGACGTTTTCTTTCATTTTTCTGAAATCGCCTTCTAATTAGTTTCTAGGAAATATGTCACACAAACCAATCTCAATTTGAGTTTCTCGTTAAATAAAAATCATTTGTTTATTTGTTTCATCATAACTTGGATTTGTGGCTTCAGCTTTTGGCTCAAGAAAAGTAGCCAAATAATTGGTATTTTGATGATACTCAAATGCAATTGATTTAATTAAATAAGTTGAGTAGGCTTTAAATTGATTAAAATGACAATCGATATATATATTTATATATATTCTACATGTGTATATTTTCTGTTATGTGAACTGATTTGAACTTTTGTTCATATATGTATTTTATATATATATATATGTATGTATTTTCTGTCATTTGAACTGATTTGAACTATTGTTTAATTCATGGCAGGCTAACGAACTCAGTCAATCACACTTCGAGTAATCGCAGCCTGCCATTTCCCCATTTTGGTCAAGTATGCCTTCTCATCCCACACCCCCATTCCAGCTCCTCTCTCCTCATTTTGCCTTAGTCTAATCTGTTTTAATCATGTGTCGTGTTCTTTGAACTTAGCAGCTGTTGCACATAAGCACTGAGGCACTGTACGATGTCAGCAGCTTATTAGAGACACACACACACGCTCGCACACTCTCTCTTTCCAACACACACTCAGAGAGCTGAGCAGCTGCAGAGCGCCCAAAAGAATGCTTTGTTTGCTTTTCATTAGTTGCCAGCGCGCTGAAAACTTGACCTCACTCCATACCCACCCCCCTCCAACTACCCCTCCCTCAACCAACTTAGACTTTCTTCTTTTGCTTTGTTTGGTCTCATCTCTTGTTTCGTCTGTCACTGCATTTATTTACAGTAAATACACATGAAACAATTATTTTTTTTATGTTTTGTGCAACATTTTGAGGATTATTTGTCAATCTGCAAAGTGAAAAACACAAAGGCAAATTTTCAATTAAATTGAAATAAATTTTAAATTAAATTGAACACAACAAATATGATAAGAAATTAAATATAAGTCTACGATTTTCTTGTATTATTTTTTGTTGTGTATTTATTTTTGTCAGTAGCAACTAACTTTTTGGCAGATCAGCTGCGGCGTGTGGCATTAATTAACTAAGCGAAATACCATTTAAAATTCGATTTTCACAAGCCCATTTGGGGTGTCAAATGCTAATTAAATGTGTGGCTTTGAGTCTGCTTGTGTTTGTGTGGGTGTGTGTGTGTGTGTGGGTGTGTGCTGATGTGGCATTCTTATCGATTATTAAGCTTGTTGTACAAACTCACTTGATGAAAACATTGAACAAAACTTGGGGGCAAGCACGCAACTAGCTTAGCCAATATCAAGCAAACGCCATGTGGCAAAACTCATTGACTTTTGGCAACACAACACATGTACACACACACCCACACACATACACAACAAACCCACACATACACTGGCGCACACTTAACCGAAATGAAAATGTTTAGTCAACTGTAGCTGACCTCGACGAGAGCCAAAGGCAGCTTCCCAGTTGCCACTCAGCTGTGCCGTTCAACAGCTAGCAAAACAGCAGCAAAGCAACAAAAAAAAAAAACAACAAGAAATAACAACAAAAACGATCCAACAACAGCAACAAGGATAACGTAAAAATGAAAACTCTTATGACGGTTATTTTTTTAAAACGTTTCGTTTCATGGAAATTTCATAGATATACTGGGACCACAGGCGCTTGAGTTCAGGTTTCCAGCTGTCTAACTGCCAGAAATTACTCACACTTGACTGAGACCTCGCCTCGAATTGGCAGCGCTTGCGGGGGCAGCTGGGCTTGTGGCACAATCTATGTTGCCTTGCTGCCAATCAAGCACAGCACCACTACAAGTCCCTCTTGCACTCTTCCAGCTCCCCGCACTGCGAACATGTCAAGCAAAAAGTACTTCCGGATATTCTAGACTACTTACTCCAAGATACCCATGGAAAAATGAATAAATAATTAGTGAATAAATTAAATTTTAATTATTGTTTATCATTTTCGCCCACCAATGTGAGAACCCAAATTTGAATGCAGCATTGCCAGAAAGTAAGTTTATTTAAGGCAACGAATCCATCATTTTTGACAGTAATGGAAATTTCACGGTCAATAAAATGCATTGGCATAAAAAGTCAATTGAAGTTAAGAAAAAAAATATATACCAACATTTTTTCAAAAAAATCATTTCAGCTTGTGGAATACAGCTCTAAAATATTGAAATGTTTCATGGACACCAGCAAAATTCTATAATTGAATTGCTGCTCTTTGATCTGAAAAAATAAAGGTCTCAACAAATGTTTTAGTAAAGCAGAAACTTTATATTACAAGTATTTAAAGAAAATAAAATGTTAAAATAAATATAATTTGTAGCAATTTAATTAAAGTTGAAACATTTAACAGCTGTCATTTTCAATTAACTGTTTAATTGAATTACTGAATTTACATCAATTAATTATTTTATGATAATGAATTCGATACAAAAAATAAACATGAACTGATAAATTTTTTAAGAAATAATTGTCGATTAATTAGAATTGACTAAGCAGAAAATGTAACACAGAATAATTCTTTGAGTAGATGAAAAAAATCTTTCGCAACAATTTGGCTTGTTACTAATTAGTTTTTGTTAGTTTTCAATTGTAGATTTCAATGGAGAGCTGCTCAGAGATACCAAAATGAAGTCTATAAATTATTTGTGGACATTTTTACGAGCATTGATAGAGTGCACAATGTAACTGAGAATGCTGAGAATACGCCCAGGTTTAGTTCGAACTTGGCACAGTTTTCGTAATGTGATTTTCTCGGCATTCTACCGAACACCTCCCAACGACTGACCTATAAAAAGTACAACTTTGATACAGGTTATTAAGTAAATGTAAGTGGCACACAGCTTGCCAACGTACACACACACACACACACACACGGACACACACACACATAAACAATACTTTATTTACACTGTAATGACATATAAAATGGCTACCGCAGTCATTTTCTTTGCTTTAGTTTATATGTTTTTCTTTGGTTTATTTGCTTGTTTGTGTGGTGTGTGTGTGTGTGTGTGTGTGTTTGAGTCCAGTTGTTTAATTTCTTCGCTTTTATTTTTCCACATTTTTGTGCTGCATTTGCAAGGGGAGGTGGGATGTGGCCAGCTGCCTTGGGGCTGCTTATTTATTTTCGTAATAACAATAAATAACATTTTTCTTTGGTTTTTGCTTTGGGTGTGTGCTCATTTGCTAAGTTGTTTTATGCTGCTGTCGCTGGTTTTGTGGCTTTTTGACATTACTTGGATTAAGAAAATAAATCTTGCTCATGCTCAAGCTGGACTTCTAAGCTGAACTTTTTTAATTTATCTATATATATATATACATATACATATATATATTTTTTTTTGTGGCTATTACTTGTAGCCATTACGAAATAAATTCTCATCAAATCAAAATGCATCTTTTAAATGCTTTTGTTCAATATGCAATTTTAATTGAAAACAAGCAAACAATATTTGCCCAGCAAAGCAAATAACAAAAATTTAATGTTTATAAAAATCATCATCTGGTTTTTGTGTAGCAAGAAGAAGTTTAAGCAATTATATGTCTGATGATGCAAAACAGCTATTTGCATTTGTAGTTTAGAAAATATTTGTTTAAACTCTGTGGCTCTTTGTACCATTTATATATTGAAGTGGATCTAGATTACATTTTAAATATGACCTAATTCCAGGAGATCTACTAGTCTTTCGCTTACCTTAAGATTACTTGAACTTAATGTAGTTAAACAATTTATTTAAAAATAAAATTGATGGAAATTTCTAAAGAAAATAATTTAAAATAAAATATGCATTTGCAGGTAAAATGTGAGAAAATGTTGAACAAAAATGTACAAAATGAATATAAATACAGGCTTAAGGGGCAAAGAAAAAAAATGTATATATATATATATACTAAGCATGGATTTATATATATATATAAATATATTTAAGTCATGTATGCAATAAATGTGTATTTGTTACACAGCTTAAAGTAAAAGAGGCAAAAGAACTCTAAAAAAAGGGATCAAAAATATTTCAGCATTGAAATTCTGTTCATTTTTGAGCTACCTTTTTTCTGTAACAGACATTAAATATACGCTGTGAAGACTTGTTTATGTATATTTATTTAAATGAGCTTCTAATGAACTGGGTTTTGAGGGGTGGGAGAAGGTTTTTCCATAAGGATTCACACACACAAACACACACAAATACACACACATAATGTGCATATTTCAATTAGAGGTGGCTAATAAAACATAAAAGATGTTTAGTGTCTGCCAGGCCGACGGGCATTTACACACACAAATACACACACACACAAATACACACACCTAACCATAGCCACAAACTCGCTGTTGAGAACTGAAAAGAGTCTGTTCGCAAAGAGCATGGTGCAAAAATGTATGCCGCAACACATTCAGCGTGGCCTAAACAAAAGCGCAACACATTTAGCCTTTTGAGGCAACTAACTGTTTCCGAAAGGAAAAGAGTTGTAGAGAGAGAGGGGGAGAGAGGGAGAGAAGGGGGGGGAGAGAGAGGGAGCAAGCGAAAGGGAATTCAAATAGTAACACATTTTTTTAATTGTGTTTGGCATTTTGAATGAATGAAATGGCAACTTGGCAGCAACTCGGCATGAATAGCGAAAATTGCTGACGCGTTTCCCGCTGAACGTGTCTGTGTGTGTTTGTGTGTGTGTGTGTGTGTGTGTGTGTCTGTGTGTTGTACACACACTCTAACGGTCTTTTGGCTTTAGCTTAATTAAAACTTTGAGCGTGCGCGAAATGCGAGCAAAGCAGTCGGAAAATTAACAAAATTGCTCAACGCTGAAGCTGTTTTAGCCGTTTTTCTCCCCTTTGCCATTTGCCATTTACCATTGAAATTTGCAGCTAAAAAGTCGCAACGACATTTTGCCTAAGCGGCGCATTTTTCAATTGCCTAGCTGCAAATGCACATGAAAGGGAGCGAATTATATATATATACTTAGAGAGATAGAGAGAGAGGGGGAGAGTGGGCAAGAGTGAGACAAGAGAGTGGCAAAGAGAGTTAGTATGACTGCAGTCATAATAGTTTGCAAATTTGCTAGTAAGCCTAATGCAGCCAGTTGTTGCCTGTCTGCGATGCCTGTCAAAGTGTGTGTGTTTGTGTGTGTATATGTGTGTGTGTGTCCCTAGCCTCGCCCTTATGCCCCTTGCAAACCACCAATGCGGCAAATGTGTTTCGCAGCCAGGCACTTTATATTGTCTCTGTTTACGCTTTTCTCTTTTACAGTCAAAGCATTTCGGTTTGTGTGGGTAAGTGTGTGTGTGTAAGTGTGTGTGTGAAAGTGTGTCTGAGTGGGCGTGCGTGTGTGTGTGTATTTAGCGCTCCAGTCAGGCGGAATACAGTTTAAAAATATGCGTAAAGTACTTTTCTATAATTGGTTTGCGACAAAAAAAAAGTTTAATATTTTATGAATTATTGTTTTTAGTTACAGTGTTGGATATTTGTTAGAAGTAATGAAGTAGTAAAATTATTTACCATTAAAAAATTACAACCATTGCATAATAATCAAAGTGGTTAATTAGCATACAAAATTAAGGTTGATTTGGGTTTTTGAAAGTTTTGGCTGCAAGGCGGGTGTGGTCCAAAAATCTGAGTAATCTTAAGAGGCGATTCTTACAAATATACGTTCTAAGTCTGATAATTCTAGATATAAAATGATATATTCTCTTTTTTTTATTTATGGGGGCGGTGTGGGCATGACCTAGATATTTTCATATTAATTTGAAGAGCAGTTTTTGAGTAATTTTCCTTCTAAGTGTAGCACTAAAACTGCCGCCCCAAAATATATATATATTTTAAATATGTTAATATTAATAAATATATTAAATATGGTAAATCTGCTTTGATTTGTGCCATCAAGTAAAATAGTTTCGGATGTAAAAATACATTTTTTAGGATCTTAAAGGGAGTTGCCTTAAAACTTGTAACTTTGTATTCTGAATATAAAAAAGTTTAATAAAATAATTCAACATAATTTCAGATATTTTCAGAAAATATGAGAATCGTACTTTAAAATTTGTTACTTAATAAATAATTATTTAATTTGTTAACGAAAATGGTTTCATTGTTTAAAAATTACTTGTAATAAACCAATTATTCGTACGATAATTCTAATTAAAAATATATAATGGGAGATATATTTTAAACTTATTTTTACTTTTACCTTTTACTTTAAGCCAATTAATTTACCTTTATTTGAGATGAACAAACAAAGTTGGTTAAATAAAAGTTTCCATAAAATATAGTTGCGAAAGTTGTTGTCGTTGCTTAAGTGGCCAAGATTTGACCCAGTTCGGAGCAGTTGCTGACAATGTCAACTGTTGCCTTTATTCCAAGCTGGCGCAGTTTGAGGTGAGGCGTCTTTTGCTAGGGACCAAATCATTCAATGGACTTGCCGCACGGTTGGTGGCACATTGATATATATATAATTGGCCAGGCACACAGGGGGCGTTTCAATTGCTTCGCCCGCAACTTGGCTGTCAGCTGCCGGCTGCAAAATTGTTGGTCCATTGCAGCTGCCCGTGGCTGGCCGCGATGCCTGCCACATGTGGTGCATGGCCTCCTCTTCAATGGCCGCTCCTTCGTGCTTCTCTGGGGACTTCACACCGAGCGAGTGTCCGTTGATTTGCAAAAGGGCTGCGTAACAGAAACCACACTGAGCTGGCATTGCCATCATTGGCCGACTCCTTCAGAGCACTCACCTAAGGAGCTGCCCAACCACCAAATGCAGAGCAGCATCAGCTTCATCCTAAGCCAAAGATCTGGTTTTGCTTCTCTTTTAAAATTGTTTTCCAGCTCAGTTTCTGAGTAGTCGTAAATGTTGCCTGATTATTCCAAGGACGACTTTTGTTTTATTTGTTTTCTTTTTTTCTGGAAAAGTTTCTTTAGTTCTTTGCAGAAAGTTTCGACACTTTTAACATTAATTTTTTTCTCCAGATTTTATTTGCCTGTTGTTGTCGCTATTCCAAACTAAATGCATTTTAACTGACGCATTGACAATTGTTTTAGCAATTTCAGTGCACTTGTTTGCTGCTCTTGCCACACAAGTGCCACAACTTTTTCAATGCAACTTCTCTGTGAATTTGCTCAGCATATTTATTTTTTGATCAGTTGCGTAACATAAGTAAAAATAGTAGTATTAAGGAATAACATTTGCAGAGTCGGATTACTATATAAATTCGTAGCTGATTATTAATAATATTATTATTATTATTATTATTATTATAATTATTATTATTATTATTATAATTTCTACTAATTAAATTATATACTCTATATAAAAAACAGAGGAAATAAAATAAAACTAAATTGAGTATCTTTATTCAAGAACTTTGTTAAATCTAAATATTCAACTAAATTGATAACAAAATGACTAAATCAGAATTTATTATTTTAAATGAAAACAATGCAAAGTTAAATAAGTTAATTTTTTATTTTTGCACTTTATAAAATGCAAATATATATCAGACTCCCAAGGGTATTCAGAATTCTGCAAAAATTGGATGCAATTCACTTTTTATTTTTCGTTGTAGTATTTTTTTGTGCTCAACTGTTTTGACAAGTGCTGCATTGTTGCAACGCTAGTTGCAGCTAACTGGCTTTTGGCTTAAAGTTCGCTTTGGGTTTACTTAACTTTTAGTTTATTTTAGAGTTTTTTTTTCTGTTTTTTTTTTGTGCAGTATTTGGTACTTTGCATAACCAGCAAGTCTATCAAAACATTTTCAAGTTGAAGAGCGGCTGCAAAAACAATGTGCTCAACGCATCGATTTTCTCAAGTGTATAAAGCTGTAGTTGGCAAGGGGATGGTGGAAGGGGGGTCTGGGGATGGCAGAATGTGGATTGCTGTGGATGCTGGGAAAACAACTCAATGCATGGCACTTAAGCAGCTCAAACAACAAATGCAGCAAGCAACAACAAAAACAACAACAACAACAACAACAACAATCTTGCTGGCATTTGGTTAGGAAGGTGCAGAAACTTCCATGACAGCAGAATGCAATTTGCGTGAGCGCCAAAGTTTATGCAGCATGCACTTGCCACCGTCAGTTGTTGCCACCAATTGTACGTGTGTACGTGTGTGTACTTGTGTGCAACTCTGCAATCAGTCAAACACACACACACACAGGCAAATAACTATGTGAAGCAGTTTAAGAACTTTCTATGTGCATTGCCCAAGTTCTGTCAACGAATTATGCTTATATCTAACCCCTCTTCAATGCCATAACTAAGCATATCCTGCAATTCTATGCATCTTCTATCCACCTGCCCCTCTTTAATTCATTGAATTTCAAACGTTAAGCATAAGCTTAACACATTCTAATTATGCATCAGCAAGTGGCACATTGAATATGACTCGCTTTTACCTGTGCCACACATATTTATGCGAGGGTTGATCAGGCAAAGATGTTGCATTAACTATCTATAAATTAATAATTATTTAATTGACCCCAAAGTTAGATTTACAATTTAAATTAGATATAAAAGTAGTGTCTAATTTAATTGTTCTATAAATTGTATATAGTTTATACTTACCTTTCGATTATATAAGTATTGTCAAATTTAATTGTTTTATAAAAAAAAAAAATCGTATTTTAATTATACAATTGTTTACTATTTGCAGGTTGATCACATTTTTCCTAGGATTACACTAGGGAACGTTGTCTCATATGTGATGTTTTTCATTAGAGTTCCTTTTAGTAGTACTATTGATTATATAAATAATGTAAAATTGAACTGTTTTATAAAATATATATTCATTTGGAGTCGTTGTCTCCTTTGAATATATTGCTTCAACGCGCGATCGAAAAAAATAGATAACTATTAGTATTTTATAGCAGTACATTATACCACCCACGCACTACGTAATATGTGGAGCTATGTATGTATATGTGTGTGTTTGAGTGCTGGCATATATAGTATCTATTCTCTGGCCAACTTATCGGGCAGATAGGAGGCAGGAAGCAGCGTTGGCAAACGCTTGCTACGTGCAATTCATTTGATAAATGTTGTCGTTGTATTTGGCTGTGGTGCTCCTTTTGTTGTTTGAGGTTAAGGGGGTGGTGGTGGTGGTTGGTGTTGGTTTTGGTTTTGGTGTCATTGTCATTTTCGTTGTTGCCGTCGCCTGTGCTGATTATGCACTGCGCTGCTCGGTGCGAGTCAGTTATCCCGCTGGTGCCAAAAACTTGACTCGACTTCCGCTTTATTCCCAGGTATATCTTTTTATTGCAGTCGCGCGCTCTGAAATAAACCACGGAATATGCTGGACGTGAGTGAAAGCAGCGCTTTATTAGCTCTCTCTCTCTCTGTCTCTCTCTGTCTCTGTCTCTCTGTCTCTGTCTGTTGCCTCGTCTCCTACTCAGCGCTTAGTTTGTATGCAGCATCAGGTTTCGCTGTGTGTTAAATTTACGCTGACATGCGCTAACTAGCCATGTGTGCGTGTCAATGTCTATGTGTGTGTGTGTGTGTATGTGTGTGTGTGTGTGTTAGTATGTGTCTGCGGTGCACGTTGTCATTGTAAGTTGCAACTTAAATGCGCACGTGACGCTGCCTGCATTGCTTTATTGCGTGCACTGTTGAAAATTAACAAGGCTCTCTTTTTTTTCCTACCTTTGCACATGCCACACAGTGTTTACTGTGCCACAGCTCGTGGCAGACAAATGTTCTTTGAGTTGTTTTTTTTTTTTTTTGGATCAGTTGCACTTCTTGCTACGTGGCAACAGCGTGCCAACACATAACTTGCAGCAGTTGCAACTTCTACTTTTCGCAGTCAGTTAACTTCTTTTTTTTTTTAGATGTTTTGTATATTTTACTGATCTGGGCTTAATTTAATTAATTTACTTAGTTCTGATCAAGAGAGCAATATACAAAATTCGTTGCAAGCAGGCAGCAGGCTGCATGCCTCATAGAAAATTGCGCAAATGAAAAAAAAAAAGAAAAATGAAATCAAAAAATTAAATCTGCAGCAAACAAAAAACATCAACAACAGAAACGTTGACAACTTTGGAATTATAATCAGAAAACTGCTCGCAAACAGAAATTGAAAGTCAACATCAAGTTTGGAGGCGATGGGCAATGATATTGAAATCAAATCAGGGCATCGTCAAATGCATTTTAAGCTATTTGCATTGCAATCCAGCTCCTCTCCTGCACTTGAGCTCCCGCTCCCGCTCCCGCTCCCACTCCAGCTCCAGCTGCTCCATCAGTCCTCCTGTCATGTCGCAGTCGCATCGCGTGCTCCTTGGCATGTGTCTCTTAATTTTTTTGCAGCACCCTCCCCCCCCCATCAGCACTCCAACTGACAGCATTCTCTGACTTCCTGTCCCAGTTCTCATTGCACCCGTTTGCATGTCTGGTTGGGGAAATTGATTTTTATCGCCTTGGGAGATGCGCTTGACTGACGTTCACTATTTTTTTTTTCATTCTGAATTTGGCTTATGTTGTTGTTGTGATTGTCAAAAATTTTTGGTAGCTACGACAGTTCAATTTAACCAAAGAATAAAAAGAATAAAAATATTTCTGATGGAGAAATTAATCATTTTAGTTAGGCAAACATACATACATTTTTACATTCTTATAAACATTTTTAAATTCTGACTTAAATCATTAATAAAATGTTAGCACTTCAAAAATGTGGCTTAAAAAAAAAAAAGAAAATGCGTCATTAAAAAAAAAATAAAAAGAATAAAAAAGCAAATTACAAAGTGATTTCTTTGCAGTTGCATTTTATAATATTTCCCACATTAATGGCTGAACTATTTGCAAAGAGCACATTAATTGCATTTTATTTGCACCATTTTTTATTTATAAAGTGTACTTTTTGTAAGCGCTGCAATTGCTCATTTACGACAATATGTTAACAATTTATGAGAATGTGGCTTTTGTGAAGTTGGAAATTAATAAAGCGCAGATCCTGTTCAGTATTTCAGTTAATCCGCATGTTAATAATTAAATAACATCAATATTTATGTTTCACACATTTTGCCATTTGATAAATACAAAAAAAAAAACAAAGGCCAAAAAAAGCGAATAATAATACAATTGACAACAATTTACTGCTCCTGGTTGACACCCACATTTTAATAGTGGATTCGTTGCACAAGTAGATTTCAATTGTTCCACTCAATGGCTGTTTATAAGCACTTAAAATAAAAAAACCAACAAAATTACATGAGTGCTCTACAAGTTGGGGATGCTCGACAGAATGATACCCTATAGCCAAGTCTGAAATAGTTAAGAATCTTTTGTTAAGCAAATAGCTATATTAAAATTAAGACTCAAAAATGGTTATTTCTTTTTGGTTTTTTGTGAATCATCCCTTGGCAGAGAATCAAAAACCAATCAATTCCAAACTTAAATTCATCGTTTTTTTATTTAATGCTTTTTTTTGTATTAAGCATTGATAATAATTATTCATAAATGTGGCAACAATGCATTAATGAAGGCGATGCAGTTGTAATTCATATATCACTTAATTTATTTGACTTATTGAAAGTTGAACATATCAAAAAGGGCAAACAAACAAAAATGCTGTTGTCCTTAAATTACCCACAAAATATTTTGTTTTGCTTTTCTTTTGAATTTAAATTTATAGAGTTAATGTTTTCCTAGCGTTGGCATATTCCGTTTTCTAAATTAAAAATATATTGCGCGAAACAGCACAAAATTAAGCGAAAAAGTGCCCAATTTCAACACCCTTCTGTGCAAAGCAACCTTTTTAATTGAACATTTTTAATTTATGCATAATAAAAACTGATTTACGGCAAGCTAAAAAAAAAACAAAAAAAAAAAAAATACGTGCAACTCTCAACTTTGATGCTTTTTATGACTGACCCAAAAAAAAAATGATGTACCATAAAAGCGCATAAGGAACGAGTAAAGTAGGAGTGTGTTGCTGTGTGTGTGTGTGGATGTGTGTGTGTGCCGCTAAAAGACAAGAGAGTTGACCAGGCTAGGATAAAGTTTTTTGAGGATGGCGCAACTTTTTGATTTTATTGCCGAGTGTTTTGGTCTATTTTATGATATTTAAGTGGCCATGAATTTCCCAGCTAGCCAGGGAACAGCGGCTTCAATTGAAGCTCTGGCCAAGGGCCACCAACGACGACCAGATACATGTGCACGTGCTTCAAGGAGCACTATGCAACACAACATTTGTTGTTGTTGTTGTTTTAGCGTTGGTAGCGGCGGTTTTGGTTTTGTTTTCAAATTGGTCCGTTTTCATTTGCCACCTGCAGGTTTGAATCAAATTGGATTTGGCCACTTGCATGCTTCTAGTATGTATTACAAATTGCTCTCGAATTGCAAATATGCAAAACTTTAAATTGATTCAAATGCAAACATAAAATGCACACATTCGATTTCATATTTTTAAATTTACCCCACAAAAATATGTAAATATTTCAATGTATTCAAGCACGCACAACATTTGTTTGATTTCATTATTTGATTGGAAAGATTTTGTGTAGAAAACATAGAAATTTATATAGCAATAAATGCCTGTTAAATGTCCATTCCAAAGGACAATTGCCACTTGTGCTCGTGCTACGCTGGTGTCTGTAACGGTATTTTTATTATGCGCAACGAAATTAAAAATTAAATTTAGCTTTTCGCCTATGGGAAATGGTGATGCTGATGCTGATCTGCCAGCACGTTTTGCCCAAGTCTGACGCTTAACTACAGCAAATACAAAACAACAACAACAACAACAACAATACAAAAAACAATAGAAACACACGAGTTTGTGGCATCCCCTTGAGTTCTGCGCAATTTGCGAGCCACAAAATGCCTAAGGTAATCACTTGCCGCAAATTGTTGTAGCTGTTGTCGCTGTTGCCCCCTGACTTCAAGTTCAACCGTAGAAGAGCTGCCGCTTCTTTAACTTTCTCGTATTATTATTGTGCATTATACGGGAAATTGACAAAGAAACTTTTTGGCTGGAAAATGGCAAAGCAAAACGAGCACACACACCCAAAATAAAAGAGGCAAAAGCGCACAGTGGAAATTTCGCCTTCGAATGCCACTTGAGAATTTAATAAAAAAAATACACATAAAAAATAGGAAAAGTGGTTGGGCAAATACAAAGTGGGCAGAGACAGACAGACAAGGAATCGAGACTTGTATTGTTGGGCACAAATGCCGGTTAAATATTTTAGGCATTTGCCTGTTCCACATCCTCCTTTCACTACTCCATCTCCCACTCTATCTCCAGCAACAGGAACGAACGACTTGGCAGAGTAAAAATAAATCAGCTGAGGCGTAGGCACTTGAGTTGATTTATGGGCCAAGTATATGGAAAGGGCAACAGTAAAAGTGGCAGTGGCAGTGGCAGTAACTGTAACAGCAACGATGTCAACGACAGGTGGGTTTTGGCCATTCCAGTGTGACAGTATTGCCTTTGCATAATACAAAACCAAATTGCTCGAGCCGAGCAAATTCTCTGGAGATGCTCCGCCGGGCGACAGCAATTGACAGCAGCCACAATGGAAGTGGCAAAGCGGAGGAGAAATTTAAGTTGTTTCGAAGTTGGAAATTCGAAGTACGCAAAACGAATCCAAAGAATTTGCTCTGTCTCTATGACAGATGCAGTTTATAAGTCAGTCCGTCAATCCGTCAGTCCGTCAGTCACTTTAGCAGTCATTGAAAGAAAACTTCAAGAAGTATCATGAGTAAATTCTCAAAGTACTGAATTACAGCCATCGTAAAGGCCATAACCCTCCTTGCGGCGGGGGGGTGGGAGCGGTGCTGCCACTTGCCTTTTTCGCTTTGGGCCATTCGCTGTCCGCATTTTAATTACAAAAGCCATTCAAAAACAAAATTAATTCTCACCGGAGCCCAATAGGTGGCCAGCTAAGCTCACAAGGTGTTGTCGGCACGTGGCACGTGGCAAGCCGAACCTATACAAACCTAAAAAAAAAAAACAAAAAAGTAAAACAAACAGGTTTCTTATATTGAATAGCTAATACTCTAATTAGCGCAACAAACCGAAAATTAAAAAAAAAATCAGTTAAAGTGTCAATTTTTCTTCACCAAATAACGCATTTGTTTAAAGTAGATTTGGCAAATATATATATAAAAAATTACTAATACAAAAATAAAATTAATTTATAAAATAATTTCATAATTGCTTAAGCAAATCGATGTATTTGCTTAAGAATTTGAAGATTTGCCAAGTGCACTTGAAATACTAAAGTCACAATTTAATTTAGATAGAGTATTCAAAATATTTATGGCTGCAATTAAAGTTGAATGTACGTTTGGGCCGCCAAAAAAAGAAGGCAACACAATTTCATGAGCCATTCGGTAGACACTACAAATATAATTAAAATGGCTGAGATAATGTTTAGTTCGTAAAATGCCTATTAAATTGATAAAAATTAGAGATGGCAATGATTGGCATACTCTGGGAATACCTCGCAAAGGAAAACAAAAAAAATTTCATTAGACTAATGTGTTGCATGTCACATCAATGTCGGCTGCAGTGCAACAAGCGCATGTGAAAATCCCAAACAAGCAGCTTCTGCTGCCCAGAATGCAAGGAAACAAGGACACAGATGCCACTCTGGCATTCAGGATGAGCTCGAAAAACGTATATGTCTTATTGCTAGTGTGTGCGTGTGAGTGTCTGTGTGGGGGTTGTCTGTCTGTCTTTCAGCTGCAGCTTTTGCCGGCTTCTTGTCACAGCAGCATCCCTCCAATTCCATCTCTTTTTCAGCTTTACTGTGCCAGTCATGCATCTTCGTCATTTCACAGCACTTGTCAGCCTAGCAATGCAATGCAAAATGGCTGCCCATCCCACAACTACTCGGAACCCAACACCCATCACCCAGCTCCTAACTCCCAGATTGCAGTTGGCAATATTCCATCCAGTTTTGTCTGCTCTATTTTCTTATCATTTATAATCGAATGATATGTTAGACACTTGCGCTAATAAAAAATGCACTTTGCAGCTGTCAACTTAATTAAATATACACATACATATACATGAATATATATATAATCGTATATACATATACATATACATATACATATACATATATATATATATATATATACAGATATGTTCATTATAATAACTTGCAATTGTGTCAGGCAACTGGAATGGAAAGTGCTTAATGGATATTTTTTTCAACTATGCTAAATTTGTGTAAAAATATATATTTAAAAAAAAAAATTGCACTTGTCACTTTCAATTAAATTGTATTAATTTCAATAATCCAAATCTGGTTTTATCACATAACATGACTGCAAATATCAAGTGAAACAAGTAAATTTTATTTTAATTAAATTTTGATGTTTGATCATTAATGGATGGTCGAATTGGACCTCTTTTATATATATATATATATATATATATATATATAATAGACAGAAGTTTTTTTAAAGACTTTAAAAAACTAATATATATTTTTGTATATTTTGTGTATTTATATATTTTATATATATATTTATATATTATAGACAGATGCTTTTTTAAAGACTTAAAAAAAAAAAGAATATATTTTTTCTGCCTACGAATTATGTGTAATTTATTCCAACCGCCATTCCATTTTTTGTAATCATGTTAATTTATTAAAGTACAAAAATAGTAGCAAAAAAAAAACAAAACAAAGATCGAGGAAAAAGTGTGTGAAATTCAATTTGGTAGCCAGCAAACGAGACAAGGAAGTATTTCAATTTAAAGTAAGTGTAATTAGAAGCAAATTACGAGTGTTTTTGTGTATGTGTGTAGGTGTGTGTGCAGGTGTGTGTGTGTGTGTGTGCTTAAACAATAAGAGCGCAGGTGAACTAATTACAAAAATGAGTTTCGGCCCAACTGTTTGCCCAACCAGCCAAATGGAAATGGACTCGACAATGGAACAACAGCAAACACAGACAACATAAACAACAACTGCAACAACAACAAAAACAACAACTGCAACAACAAACACAAATGCAGCTAATGGCATTTTGATAGAAATTGCTGTTGAGTGCAACGAGGAGTGATGAGGACTCCTCCTCCCATTGTTGACAGCTGGATGATTATGAGTCGATTCTATTGACAAGCAGCGCGACCAATTTGCAACAGACACAAAAACTGAGCGAAACTGAGGAAGGCAAATGAGCGGATATGAGCCAGCTGACAAATAGCATAATTAATGTGGCAGCTGCAAAGTGTGCCATGCAAACTTAGGAAGCGCATGATGTATACACTCTAAGAAAAATTGGATGTTGTTAAAGCCACTTTAATTATTATTATATTTGCACTTAACTGAATCGATGCAGATCAGCATAAATATTACCAAAAACAAAGTTTTATTTGATTTATAATTGAAACGAAGGCTTAATAAACAATTTATGAGTTTTTATTTTGGCATATAAAAAGAAACTGACTTGTAGCATGCCATAATTAATAATGTAAATTAAATTATGGCTTAGTTAATGATTTAGATTTATCGTATATTTTTGATATTAGAAAATTAGTTGAATTATCGTATATCGCATATCAAATTTGTCTTTGCTCAAATTATTCTATATAACTTCAATTTGAATAGTTTTATGCTTGAGCAAATTGAGATGCATATGGAATCGGAATATTTGTGGCAGGCACACATCCCATCAGAAGCAGCAACAGCATCAGCAGTTGCATCAAGGAGTACCAAGTTTATATATTGTTTAAGTAAATAAACTTTGTACTTTATTTATATTTTGCGAAGTGTATGGCAAAATGGGAGAAATTCTGCTGCCCCCCCCCCCCCCACCCCCCCCCTTCCTCGCTTTCATAATTTGCTTTGCGCACTTTTCAGTTTGAGAAAGTTCCTCTTTGCGCTGAGCTAAGACTGCAACTAACTGACATCGTTTTGAATTATTGTTCTTGTTGGCTGAGAGGTTGCACGAACTGGGCTCGCTAAGCGTTTTTATCTAGGTGCAAAGACTTGGCTATGTTGCAATGTTCACCTATGGCGAACTCGGTGCATTGAAATGAATCTGAGGTAACTCGCTGATGCAAACTTTGCCAAGCGGCTGCCGTCCTTGTGGAATGCAACATGGTGCATGGGGCATGGGGCTTGGGGCGTGCTGTTTCTTGCCAGCAGGTGCCAAGGCGCAAGTGACTAGTCCAAGTCTAACTTACTATTTTTTTTTTTGTATTTGCCAAGGCAGCAGCAGAGAGTCTTGGGATATGCAGTATAAAAACTTTAAGCGGAAGTTATCTCTCGCTTCTCTCTCTCTCTCTCTCTTTCTCTCCCTCTTTCTCTCTTGCTGTGTGCGATTCTCTTTATAGCTGTAATTCTCAGCGGCAACAGTTGCTCAATGTTTGTGATGCATAATTAAACAATTCTTGGGAATATTGTGTTGCAACTTTGAAGGCGCCCCAGTGGCCAAAAGAAAAACGCATCCGTCATTTGGCAATCTGATAAATGCATCCTGATTTATTTGCTAAGACAACAATTTAAGCCAATTTGCTAAAGTAAAAATATTTAAATATTCTTCTGTGAAATAATTGTATTATTTTATTTTGATTTTATTTTATTTTTCTTTTGCAATATTTAATTAAACAAATAGTTCATTGGTAGTAAAATAACAGCCAAAATAGCCATGAGTCTGATTAGCATTTGCAACAATAATAACAGTAGATTTAACATTAGTATTAATTAATCTTGTGGTTATGCAATAACCGTCATTAAACTAAGCAAACAGAATTCACCGTTGGACATTTGCCCGTGTTGCCGTTGCGCATAAATTTGGAGTGTGACGAGCAACAGAAGTGCTTACATAACCAATGTAAACCACTCCATATTGCCACATGTGTGTGACTGTTTGTGGTGGCGCTTCCAATTAAATGTTGGGCCGATAGCGTAATGTTGCAAGTCCAGCGCGGCAGCCGTGGGAATTGTACGTTGCAAATAATATTGCCCGGCAAAATGTTTAATGAAATGGAATTAATGCGCAAACATCATCGACAACATTGTGGCACGAAATCCCCACACGCATTCATGCACCAGGTGAGATGTTAATGGCATAAGCCCCATACTGGGTTCATTTATGACTGCCGGCAATTCAATTCATTCAGCAGGTTAAGTCGTATACTTAATATCAATAGATGTACTTGCCTGGCTCTACTTAATAATCTCTTCAGCTGCTGATTCCTGTTCCCGGATGGGCATATTGGTTTTGTGCGGGATTATGCAACAAGCAGAGGGGGAAGTATCTACAACCCCATTTAGCATATATATTATTGATATCTGTTCTTTTAGAAATTTGGAATGTAAGTTCTTGAATGCTCCGCAAAGATGAAGTTTTTTTTTAATTTTATTCATAACTATTATTGATAAGCTTGTACAAAATTAATTATTATTTGTAATTCCAAAAATGCTTATAATTTAAACTCTTTAAATACAAGTAAAAGTATCTAACAGTTCGACTACAGCATTTCTACTTCAACAAATTGCTAGAAAATTATATTGAAATTTACAAAAGAAATCCACTCAAAAAAAAAAAAAAGACCTACTGTGGTGAAATCGAGTAAATATCTGCAAAAAAAAAAGGCAAAAAATCAAACAAAACCAAAAAAAATAAAAACACTGAGTTATGCGATTTGCTTGTAAGGAGGAAAAGATGTGATTCTTTTCTTCGAATTTTATGAGTTTGCTTCGAACAATTGGCGCCAGTTTGCTTGAATTTCTATTCAGCAACTCGTAAATAAGTATGTATTTTGCTAGTCAAGAGCAAAAACAACGATAATAATACAGTTTCATTTACGGTTTTTGGGTTTCATTTTTGGGGGCACGAAATGTTTATTGTCCAGACAAAAAAGCGACGAAATACGCATGAAATTAGATTTGCCTCATCGAATTGATTTCATTTGTTTTGATTTGTATCCGAAAATACGCAAATTGGATACGAGACCAAACAGTTTGAGTGTTTTTGTGCCTGAAATGAATACATTTCGGTCAAATGGTTTGCGATTCAAGAGTTGTGTCAAGTTGAGGCGTTAACAGGAATCCGTTGTGGTTTCTCTTGACGACAACACAAAGCCAACCCAGCCCCAAAATAAACCTCTTTCCATTTTTGGTAGTCTTTGCTGCGATTGAGCGATCAATTCTTGTCAGCTTGTGCTGGCATTAAAGTGTCAACAAACATACATATGTATTTATATAAATGTACATATATACATACATATATATATATATATATAGTTTTTGGCACATGTGCAGAATGCGTGTGATTTTGGCCGCATGCGGCTTAATCTGCCCCAGCGTTAAGATACCAACAAGAGTCCAATAACAAAACTTGCCGCTCAATCAAATGTCCAAATCTGAGCAACCCTTTTTTGGCTTCGGGCATATCTGCCGGGGATTAACAGATCAGCGGATAGGTTGAACCCAACTCCAAGCAAAGGTTTGGCTTTTAGTGCTAGTCCTGCTGCTGTTCCAGAACTTTTGGGACGACAACTTATTCAAGACTTTGCACTTGATGACCCAATTAATGGCTCTCCAAAATATATTTATTACCAACTTTTGTGTGAAACTTGTATTTTTCAAGCTTTGCCAACACATTTTTTGATTTATTTCCCAGTGCTCATTATAAATAAAAAATACTCAGCAGTTGGCCAAGTTGCGAGCCCAAAACTCATTCACAACTAATCATTATTGAAAACGTGGCCAAAAAACCAACTTTTTGGGCAGCCATTCGCCCAATCGCATTACCAGCCAACAAGGACTGTAAGCTGACAAAAACTTATAACAAAATAGCATTGGTCAAATTGTTGTATTGTCCTTTTCTGTCCTTTTCTTCGCTTCTCCGCCTCCGTCTCCGTCTCCCCGTTCCGGCTGCCTGCTGGCGATGCCACATTGTTTGACGCTAAAATCTCTCAAAGGATTTCCGTCCGGGCTCCGATTGACACAGCAACTCAGTATTTTTTTCTTATTTTTTTTTTCTTTCTTTTTTTGGAGGAGTAAATTTTGTATTGAATTACCATATTGTGTGCTTAAAATATGTGAATTTACATGGCATTCATTATTGTCAGCAATTGCTGAGTGTTATAAATATAAATTTCGATTCAGTTTACTATGTTACTCTGGATCTCGACTCCAGTGGAATTTAAGCACAAGAATTGTATCAAAATTCAAAGGTTACATTTAAACAGAATATAATACATAAAATTCAAAGGGTACATTTAAACAGAATATAATTCATTCAACTATTAATTCATTCTTATTTATTATTTATTATTAGAGTGAGTAGAATTTTATTTTATTATTATTTATTCATAATTTATTTTTTCATTTATAATTTTTCTAGTAATTTATTTTATATAATTCTTATCTACTGCATAAAAGTAATTAATCTGAAAACAAGTATTTTTATGAGCTCGTGTTAGTTTATGGTTTATTATGGAATTAATTACATAATAAAGAGTTTTTTCAGGTGCTCTTTAAAACATTGCGTTAAATTGTGTGGAAAAGTTATGCGTTGTGCCACCATTTTGCATATGCCAGCCCCTTGCCTCTCCACCCACTTTTTGTGCGTCCGCCTACTCGTGTGGAGTACTTTATTTTTATTTTTCACTCTGAAAGTTGACTTAGCAAACTACTTGAAATGTAAATATGTTCGAGCAACAACTGGAAAGGCAAACTGACAGCAACTTTGAAAGCTTCCGTAATTATGCGCATCACACAGCTGTACGGGGCACCCATCCACCCATTCCTCCTGTCACTGTTGGTCCTCCAGCACATAGCAATCGGCAGCTCAACGCCAATGCCCACCCAGCGGCATCGGATGGATTTGAATGACGACTCGAATCGAATGGATGATGTGGACGATGCGGGGGGCAGCGGTTGCAACAATTCTGTTGACAATAATAATAGTTCTGATCGTGTGGAGAAGGGGGGCATGGTGCGTCCCTGCAATGCCAGACAGACGGCCACAAACATAGCCCAGAAGGCTGCCTCCGAAGCAGAGCAGGCGTATGGAAATCAACAGTCTGCCGCCGCGGAGGTCTCCCGCTTGGTCAAGAAGAAGCTGGCGGATCGGGCATATGCAGCTGCCAAAGCAGCGGAGGCGGCACTCTCCGGCAAGCAGCAGAATGTGGAGCAACTGGAGCAGGAGCTATGCGATGCACAGGCGTCGCAGCAGCAGCAGGCAGACTCCATTACTGGCACCCAAGATAATCTTAATGTCGCCAGCATGACGGTCAGGGATGCTCAGCAGCTGTCCCAATCCCTGAAGAAAGCCATGGATTTAGCTGAGGAATATCTGGCTCATGCCATAGCCACTGCCGCCGGTGCCCAGCATGAGCTCGAGGCCAAGTCGCATCTGTTGGAGCAGTCGGGGTGCCGCATCGAAGCGCTCAAGAAGAGCCTCTCCAAAGCCCGCTCCGAGACGCAGTGCATTAAAAAGTCCGCCTACAAAGCGGCCTGTGCCGCTGTAGAGGCCTGCAAAAAGGCCAGAGATCGCCGTACAGCCACTGAGGTGGGTCGGATAAAACGCAGAATACAACAACAAAAACAACAAATGCAGCAATTACATACTTCTGGGGTTGTATGGTGAAAGTTGCCAAATATTTTCTGATTCAATTTCAATTTAATATTACAATTTAATTTATGGTGCATATTTTAATATTCTGTTTATTAAATAAAAAATTGATGTTAATTTTTATAGAAGTTGAGTCTACAGCTAAAGCCAAGAAATTGAGTACTGTTTATTTACACAAATAAATTATATTTTTTAGTGAAAATTTGAGTTTTTAGTTAATGCCAAAAAAGTAGAAATTTTACTTTTTTTTTTTATCGTCATATAACAAAAATCAAATTGTTTTATCTCAATTTGCTTTTTGTTATATGACGATTTCTCTGCAATTCCCAAAGTTAACCAGTTGACATTTTTTTTTTATGAAAGAACTTCTGATATTATTTTTTTTTACAAATACTTCAAATAGATGAAACATCTGATATTATTTTTTTAAAAATACTTTTAATAAATAAAACTTAACTATGCATTTTTCAGTTCTTAAATTTGTTTCTTAACTTTCATTTTTTATTTAGTTTCCTTCAATTCCCAGCGTGACCAGTTGTTTCTCAATTTGCATTTCATTATATTTAGATTCTGTCAATTCCCAGTGTGACCAGTTGGTAAATTGGTTTTTATCAAAAGAACTTCTGATATTATATTTTGTACTTGGAATAAGATAATACATTTAATAAGAGTAACTTGAGTCCACAATTTAATTTACTATACATTTTTCAGTTCTTAAATTTGTTTCTCAATTTGCATTTAGTTTTTTTTTAATTCCCAGTGTGACCAGCTGCCGCACAGAGAAACTTTGTAACACAATTGTTAACTGTGTATTTGCCTCAAATAGTTTGTGTTCTCTTGTAAAATTAATTGGGCCATCAAAATAACGGCAGCTTGGCTTGCCCTCGACTGTTATTGGTGTCCTTTTGGCCTGATAAGTTATCAGCCTTATCGAAATGGCCAAGTTGTTTGCTTTGCCAATTCCCCAGACGCTCCTTGGGTGTCCCTTTGTGCGTTGATCTGTTAATCCGAAAAGGGTAACCACCGGTGCCGGTCGCAAACTTAGCTGTTCCATATGATTGAACGACGGCTCTTCGGTTTTAACTGCTCATAAAAAAAGCGCCAGGTTTACGGTTATATTGGACGTTATGGTCACACAAGAGACGACTTTAAGGACCCTAGGCAGCAACAGGATTTGCGCTTAAAGGCTTTAGGGCTAGACGATTTTACTACCAATTAACAGCGCTTCTGAAATAGTTGGATATATATTTAAGTGGAGTTGAGTTACTGCAAATGGACCACTCGAGAACAGCCACAAATGCCCCAATCCGCACTTGTCCTTGCACCCAGAAATCATTTGGTTGCTGCCGCTGCTTCGGTTTCTGCTGCTGCTTCGCTTGCTGATTCTGTGGCATTTGCACATTTATCGAGCGTTTTGACTTGTGTCCTTGTGCTCGTCCCCCATCTCCCCTCTCCTCGTCGCTCATATCACTTAAATGCGCCTTTTTGCGTCGCCAAGTACATGTGCAGAAGTGTCCCAAATGACACTTCGTGCGGGCGAAGGACTGGTTGCCCTGGCTGTGCCACAAAAACCGCAAAAAAAATCCTACATGAAATCGATGCGTATAAAAATGCACCTAAAAACTACTTACAAAATCAACGGAGTCGATCATAAAATGCTCTGTAAAAATCAGAAATATTATAGATTATTAAATGTATAATAAAAAATATATAAAATAACATAAACTAAGCACTTTGGTCATATTCCAGCAGTTTTTCTTAGGCCATGTTGAGTTAAGATCTGAAAAAAAACTTTTATTCAAAGCAGCTCAAGTTTAAAATGGTTCACAATTTGAATAATAACAACTTATTTTCATAAAATCTTATGTTTATTTTAGTTCATTTTAGTTCATTCCTTTCCTATTGCGCTGCATTAGTTAATTTCCTGTGCACCTCATTAATGTCAAAATATAATAAGAATTCCATGTTGCAGTTGTCATCCTTTGCATATAATATTGCATTGCACAGTCAGAGTCATGAACAGCAGCAACAAGAAAACCTATAAACACATACACACACACAGTCACACACATACGAACACACAAATTCAATTTCCTTTCGCAGTTGTTAGACCCCCGCAAATGGCACATTTCATCATGCTGAACTCCAGACCAGAACCAATGCCAGCCCGAATATAGTACAGATGCACTAACTGCTGTCCTCTATGATCTACCCCACAGCCCCTCCACAGACAGACTGTGTGTTTGTGTGTGTGTGCATATTATATTTATACCCTTGCAGAAGTGCTTATTGATGTTGCATCTGAAATTGAAATCTATATTTTTTCTCAATGCCCTTTTTTTGTAGAGAATTTGACCCACTTGGTTCGCCTTTAATTGAAGTGTATCGATTTGGTTATTAATATTTTGTGAAGTTTCAATTAAGCACATTTGATATTTTTGTAAAATAATACTGTCCGAACGGGCAAATAAGTTGGGCAAATAAGGGTAAAATTAAATTTCAATATAAAAGTAAATTGAATTTAAGCAACAGGAAAATTTGAGAAAAGTACTCTTTAAGATTTCGTTTCAAATAATTTAATTAATAATGTTTTTAAAAATAATTTAACTAATAATTTACTTAGGTCCGAATTTCTTTCAACAATTTAAAGTTGTTTCTATATATATTAATTCTGCATCAAAAGCTGAAAATGTGTTAATATTACCAATTGGAGAATTTGAAGTTGTAAGTTTTTTTTTTTTAATTTGAGAAATGAAGGTCCGAATTTCTGTCACGCCCAACAATGCAACACCGCCCCCCACCAACTGCATTTTTAATGAATTTTAGAATGAATTTCTCAAAGCGCTAACCACAAAAACCGACATATGAAATTGAAAGTCAGAGAGAGAAACCCGGATGAAAATGTTGATGATGAGCTTGTGGCTAAGACTTCGATCATCGACTCGCAAAGGAACCACAAAATTGAACAAGATTCAGGTGGTTCTGACAGCTTTATTTTAAACCATTGACAAATTGGATGAAAGTTTTCAGAAAAAATAAACGGAAAATAATGAAAAATTGTTACTTTTGGGTAATCATGTAGACAAATTCCTCGAAGTCGATTTTGCCATCGCCATCGAAGTCCGCCTGGCGTATCATGTCGTCGATCTCCTCGTCGGTTAGCTTCTCACCGATATTGATCATAACGGCACGCAGCTCAGCTGGCGAGATGAAGCCATCCTCGTCCTTGTCAAAGATTTTGAATGCCTCGCGCATCTCCTCATCGGTTTCGTTCTCGTGCGACTGTTTGGACATCAAAATGCAGAATTCATTAAAATTGATCTCGCCATCGCCACTGAGGTCGACTTCATTAATAAGATCTCTCAGCTCGACCTCTGTGGGATTCTCGCCAAGCGAACGCATCAGATTGCCCAGCTCCCGGCTGCTAATGTGCCCCGATTGGTTCTTATCGAACAAACCAAAGGCTTCCCTGTACTCGGCAAGATGCTCTTCACTGAATTCCATGTTGTGAGGCATTTTTGAAAATATTTTTGTAATTTCGTGTTTGTTGTTGAACTCGCTTTAACCGAATGATTTTTAATAATGTAAAAAAAACTAAATCTCGTTGAAATTTCGAATTGAGTTTGTCGCCCGCCTACTTTCTAACGCTGCATCATCATTGCCACAAAATCCCTATATACAATATTTCCCTCTGTATTTGAGTTGGCATCTAGTACGATTTGATCGAGATCGTCATCGTTCATGGGATCACCCATTGTGGCCATTATGTTGCGAAACTCCTTTTCGTTTATCCAGCCATTGTCATCCTTGTCGAATACCCTAAATGCCATTATTACCTCATCATCGACCGTTAGATACTTGCACCGCATGGACATAATATGCAGAAAATCACTCAGATATAGCTCATCCAAGCTGTCCGGATCGTATTCAGCATAATATTCCTGTAGCTCATGGTCGGGCGGCTTGTGTGCAACGGCTGCTAAGATCTCCTTTAATTGCTTCATCGGTATAATTCCAGTTTTGGCTGTGTCAAATAATGAAAATGCCTCAGTAATATCCTGTTCATGTTCCGCATTTAGCGTATGTGGACGTATAAGCCGCTCCTCCGGCGGCGGTGTACCAAAATCTTCATCAAAATCCATAATAAATACTTGGAAAAATTAAATTGTGTAGATTACTTTAAATTTGCCAAACAATAAATATTAAATAAAATAAGCAATGCGAGAATATGAAAACTTTGTCTTGACCTACTCTTTTTAAAATATAATTTATAATTATTTATAATTTATTTATATATTTAAATTAATATTAAAATTATGCATACTTTTTTATGGTATTTTATACACTTGATTAACGAAATGCACAAATGTATTGCATGACAGGTAAAATTAAACAGTAAAATTCAAACATTTGTGAATACATAAATTACACTGTTAGAAATGTGAGTTGTGTATGTGTGTGTGTATCTATGTGTGTATATGCATGTCCTAAAAACACAAATGCAAATGAGCAGACAAATTCAATTAGAGCCATTTGTTGCTTGCTTTCAAAAAGTGGCATTTGTTAATCCGACTTGTTTTGGGGCGTGCTGCTGTGTTGTCTGATTATGGTCCGATTATGGCCAAGTGATGTCTCAACGAGCTTATTGGACCAAGTATATGCAATACCAGAGTGCTCGCATCTCACTGCAAACATACCTAAAACTCAGATCATGGGACGATTATGTAAGTGCAGTTGAAGGTAGAATTTCTGCTTATCTGCAATTTCTATTCGAAATTGTTGTTTGTATGTCAGCCAAAGCTAAAATCCAATTGGAAGACGATGCGAAAAGTCATTTGTGGTCAAAAATGAATGAGAATATGAATTTGTAATTTGGCTTAACAGTGCCCACAATACCAACAGCTTAGAATGCATTGCCACAAACGGTGGCACGAAAATCTTGCAAGAAACAACAAACTACAAGCTCTAAAAAGCTAAAATTTTTAATTAAAATTGTAATCAGCAACACAGCTAACTTTACGCTAGTTTAAACTAATAATAATAATAATTGTACATTTAATTAAAGCAGAAATGAGCAAGCTATTTTTTTATTGTATTGAGACTAAAATATTCTGTGTTAAATAATTGTTAATTATTTAATCCAAAAACTTTCTTGAATTCCGAAGTTCATCTGAATTATAAAGCGCGATGTGCTTTTCTAGAATTCAATTATTTGGCCAAGTTTGTTTATTGAATCTATTTAACCACACTCCATTTCAGCCAGAATTTCTAAGGCCAAAATAAAGCAGTGCTTGCCACATTTGATAAAGAGACAATTTGTTTAGCAGCCAGAAACAGTTTCTTAAATAGATTCGGGTTTGCACAAGCAGTTTCGAATATTGGTAATATCTTCAATGTCCATTCGGTTGTGCCACAGTTCTGGAGAACGCTGCTCGTTTGCACTCAGTGCCAATTTCAATTAAGCATATGAAAGCAGCGTTTGCAACACAATGCGGCACTCGGTAACAATTGTGTGGGCTGAGCAACTCAATCCCTCTCCTTATAAGAGGTCCTGGTCAATCATTGTCCGTTGTCCTGTCTGGCTCTGACTGGCCAGTTGCAAAAGTGAAATGATGCCAAAGCGTTTTCAATATGCATTCTTGTGCCTCATTTTGTGTATCATTCTGTGTGCAACCGGAAATGAAATATAGAGCAGGAAAGCAGGCAACAAAAGCCGCCTTTGATATGAAAATTTGAAGGCAATCATTGTTCTGAGGCATGTGCATTTCTTAAGCCGACAGTTGGTCCAGTTCTTGCCTTATTTGGTTTGTTAATCTGCCATCAACTGTGCTGCACAATTGGCAATTTTGATTAAATGCAGCACAGCTTTGCCAAGCAGAGAGTATTGAAATTTTGCCATGAAATGCGTTAAAAATCATATTTCATATATTCTATACATTTGTAATATATAATTTAAAAGTTCAAACCAGCAGCAAAAAGGAAGAGGCGACACTAGATGAAGTCCATCCTTTGAAACCGCACATCAAAGGGTATACCGATGGATCAATAACCAATCACGGAACAGGGCTGGAAGTAGTGGACCTTTTGATATACTATTTCCAGCAGAGATGTGTGCCATAGAGAGGTGTGCGGAATTTAATCCAAAATGTAATTATCGGAATGTGGACTTATCCATCCTTTCCGATAGTATAGCAGCAATAAATGCTATAAATGAAACGAAATTAACTTCGAAAGTGGTCCATGAAGTGCGAACCAAGCTTGACCAACTCGGGGCTCACAATAGGCTTACCCTAAGATGGGTTTTGGGACACAGGGCACGAAGCGGCGGATGAGCAGGCTAGTGAGTGCAGAGAGGCACCTAACAGGGCCAGAACGTTTGTGTGGCATAGGAGGAGGCAGGAGGAGGAGGAACGAAGAAAGACAAAGGAGACTACGGAGTTGGATAGAAACACCAGGACTCCGGCGACCAAATGTCTTTTGGGCAAGAAATGTCCATGGGTAGGAATAGGCTAAAGATACTTGTCGTTCCACTGAGAGGACTTTGTAGACTAAGAAGCCACCTAACCGAACTGGGTATTTATAATAACAATTAGTGTAGGTTTTGTAAAGGAGGAGGAGGAGTCCTCAACTCCTCATCACTGTAACAGAATGTATCGCCTTATCCAGGGAAAGATGCAGCCTCCTAGGGATACATGCTATGAGTGTCAAGGACATAGAAGCCCTCGGCCCATCAAAAATGCTGGCATTCGTGCAGGAACTGGGGTTTGATGGATGAGCTATAAGCTCAGAAGGAAGCTCAATAGATATATGATAAATATATATATATATATATTTATATATATTTATTTTTTGTATATCAACATGAACAGTCAAGTCAACAATGACTGCATTGAAAAGTCGAGTCGTAAAGCAATTTTGAATTACGTTTAAATTTGAGCAGTTTGGATAATGTCTACCAAGGCATATTTTATTGTCAATATAAACACACAGATCAAACACGTATGTGTGCGTGTGTGGCAACCTGTAGAAATAACAAACAAATATGAAGGATGCCTTGCAGCAAACTCTTCAACAAAATTCTTGCTACACCTTTCAATGTCTTCAACCTGAAGGGCTTTCAACTCTTTGAGGACAAACGGCAGGCATTTTACAGTAACCCAATGCCAGGAAACAGGATACACACTGAAGTGCCAGGACAAAGTAAGTCCTCAGAGGTAAGTAAGTCGACCCCTGGGTAACTTGAACTCCCGAGTCGGGTTAGAAAAAAGAAGAGGATTTGTTTGAGGCAACTGATTTTTACCTTAAATAATTCTACTTTTAACAATTAAACAATTTATTATCATTTCAGTCAAAATATGTTTCCATTTCTCGGTTCACTTATTATATTTTAATTTTGTTGAATGCAGCTAGCCAATCGTTAAATAGATGATTTTCCAAGAGTTGAATTTCAATTGGCTTATCAATTTCAGTTTACTTCATATCCTTTATTAATTACCAGCATTATGCAATTGAGTGCTCAACAGCATCAGAATCAGTATCAAAATCAGAATCGGAGTCAGCAAAAACAAGCGGCAGCTGCTTGATTTCTCATGTGTAAAAATAAACGGAAAATCTTCCAGGTGTACCCAATACAGTTAAATTGACAGCTAATTGAAAAATAAATTCAATTAAGTGCAAGTTTTTTTTTTAAATAAATAAAAGATCCCTAAAAAATGTAAATGAATTACAAAAATAATTACAAATATTCTTAAAAAATTTAAATGAATCCCAAAAATAATTATAATGAAGCAAATGTAATTTTCAACTTAACGAAAATAATAATTAAATGTCAAATGTATTTACAATTCTTATTTTATTAACTTGGCTTAATCCCTGAAGCAAGTATCTTAATTAGTTTGTTCAATTTCTGCGCAGTTGAGTTATTCTTAAAACCCCACATCTGGCACGCACACACACACAGGTCACACACACAGGCACACACACGCACACACAGAATGCTAGAAGTTTTCTTGACTTTGTTAGACAGTCCTTTCGGTCATGTTAGTTTATTGTTTGCTTATGACACAAATTGCATTTGTGGATGACAACAAAAGCTTTTGGTCGTGCCAACAAGATGATTAAATTACTCATACGACCCATGGCTGTGCAAAGGGGGCGTTCAGTGGGCTGCAACACTGTGGACAACTTTCTTTGAAGTTATTGTTATTGTTTTAGTTTCAGTGTTGTCTGGCATTTAGTTAATTAAGTTTTACAGCAGCCCTCCCCAATAAACTTCTTCCCCCCCCCCCCCCCTCCCCATTTAATTAGTTTTTAATTATTTTGCAGGATTTTTTTGTTCATTTTTAGTTTTATCCAAACGCTTTACAAACTGGACAACGAGCACAATCGTGGGCTATTTGTTTTGAGTTTAGTTAATTTTATTTGTATTTGCTGGAAAACGCCCACAGCTCAACGCCTTCCACATCGGAGCCCCTTTTATTCAGGCCATTATAAACGCTTTGTTTTACAGCAGTCCACGTTGTTGGCCATCCAACCCACTTTTGCTGCTCTTGCAAAGTTTTCGGTTTAGCCCGTTTCACTTTTTAAGCCAGTCGCAGCTTGTGTTGGCTAATTACGTTTTGTTTAAAACTAATAAAAATGTAAGCTTGCCATCCAGCAAATCACTGGCTATAGCCATTGACCGAGAATGGATGCAGCCAAAGTTTTTGATTGATATTTTGAGCATCAACAACATGGTCAACAATATCATCATCATATGCAATGGCACTGATTGAAATGGCCAAGCAAATATTGCACTTTTTTTTTTACATATTTAAAGGCAACTGTGTGAATTTGCCCACTGGTGTGGAAGAGGTAGCTGTGTAAATATTTACACACAGTTCGCTGCCAGCGCCATAAACCACCGCAAAACAATAAAATTCGCAATAAACCAAATGGAAAGCGGCACAAGAAATGGAAATGGAAATGAGAAATTGGTGCCTGGCACATGTGAAATGTATGCAATGCCAACCAATGCAACAACATAGGCAAGGATGTTGCCACAAAGCAACCACAAAACCAAAATTCAAACAAAATTTTTATTTGGATAGCCTTGCATACCCTTACCGAAATCAAAATATGACAATTTACTTCCACATCAATAATAGAAAATGCAAATGTTTAGTTTCCAGTTACTAATTTTTATCTTTAAAAATTGATTACAAATCAATAATATAAATAAATAATCCTTTTTATATTTTCTAATTTTTTTTTATTATTTGTGCAATATTTTGTCGCAATTTTTCTCTTTTTTCGTCTACTTAATTCCACTAATCTAAAATGTTATTAATTGATTTTTCTTTCGTATTCATTTTATTTCCATTATTATTGCTTTAAACTTAATCTTATATAAAGAAATATTTAATCTACTTATTTGATTCTTTTTTTTTGTATTTATATTTTAAATCAAATAATATTCCTTCATGCTTATTTTTTAACTTTGTCTGATTTTTATATTTTGTATATATAATTAATAAATTTGCCTTTACACTTCAATTAAAGTAAACTTTATGATTTATTTAGGTATATGCTCTATTTAAGACAGAGTTTTTAAACAATTTCAAAGTGAACATTTCTTTCGTTATGCTCCCCATTTCAAAGGTTAAGCACTGTGAATCTGTCTGGATCGGGAAAGAACGTTTTTCATAACTTAAATTGCACAAAGACCAAAGTGCGACTAACTGGAAAATCAACACAAAAGCCAACACAATAAAAACACAGCGACAACAGCTACCAACTGCAGTTTTGTTTCAGCCAAATACAATGAAACTGGGCTAAGACAAAGCAATTAGCAATGCAGCATTGAGGCACTTTTAGCAGACACCAATTCACAGCTGTATAATAATCTTTATATATTAGTTTATACAAAAAAATAAAAATAAATAACAACGCATTAGCAATTCTATTCTTTTCTACTCACTTGAAGAGACAGACTTTTCAAAATACTTTGAAATAATATTTTTTTTTTAACAGTTGTTATAACAATTGAACAAATATTTTTACCAATCGTAACCCTTTCGATTCTTGCATTTGATATTACTTTAGTATACATTTCGAAACAATTCTTATAAAATCATTCACATCAAATATATTTATCTGATGTCATCTGGCAACAGACAAATATTCCATTTATCACAAGCAGCAATCTCTAAAAATTTCCTGGAATCTAACAACTCCAATTTATTTTTTAGTTGCTTCTGTGCTACCAACATCTTCTTATATTGGTCTAGTTCCTTAAGCCTTCTTTCATTAATTGGTTTTAATTATTATAATTAGCTTAACAAGATGTTTTCCTGAAGTCAGCGTTAAAATTATTTGTTTGTATGCCAGTTATTTTACTTATTATTTATTATTTATGTACACAGAAATTATAATAATTATAATAAAATTTAGTTGTCTTCTATTCATATGTTAATTTTATGTTTAACAAAACTACTCTTTAATTAAATACCATATCTAAACACCTCATATCTTTACATAATTTGTGCGCTAAAATTAAAATAAGGGTTTTACTTTCTAGTCAGACCATTTAAAAGTTCATTTTTTTAATGGCTCACCAGAAGTTTACCCCATTTTGATGTTGCCACCCTTTGCAGCTTCTCGCTGAGTCACTTTAATATCCTGTTAAGAAAGTTGGTATTCGGAGAAGTTTGGCAGTTTGGCTTTGATGCCAACATGCCAGCATCACCAACATCATTGAGTGTGTGTAAGGGGCTTTAGTGCTGGTATGGCTTTAGTCTTGATTGACCTTTTTTTGTTCATGGTATAAGCTATGGCATCGTATAGTATTTAACAGATTTACTGTCTACCAGATTCACCTTTGAAGTAAGCTTTGCCACAGTCTCCATTCGTGTATTGTGAAACATCGTTTTGCTCCCCTTTTGTTCGTCCTTATTCTGGTGTTTAATTTATTGCCTCCCGAAGCCAATTGGTTTGCCAAAAAGGGGCGTGGCCAGCGGTCAGTTCCATTGATAAACGGCTTAAAGTTCTTGTGTGCTCAATGGCTTTGTCCTTTTTGCTTAACTTTCATTTGGCTTTGTCCGATTACTGCCACAAAATTTAAGCCATAAAATGCAATTCTTTGTCAAGAGTGGGGCAGGAAGTCGTTAGTTGGTAAAATTCACAATTCACAGCAACATTCAGTTGTCACTGAAGTGTTTCACTTGTTGTCACAATGGTTGTTGCACTTGTTGTTGTGTACTCGACGCCGTGTGCAATTATCACCTAGAGCTATGCAGCAGCAACAGTGGCACATGCAACAACAACAACAACAACAACAACAACAACAATAGCAGCATTATGTGCTCAAAATGTAAATGTCATTTGTGTGCCAAGCAGCATTAAAAACATGGCAACAACAACAACAACAACAACTGCCTGCAAGTGTTGCACATTTGAAAAATGTGCTACAAGTGAAGTACTAGCAGCAAAAACTAGAGAAGCCCAAACCAACCAGAGAAAACCCAGTGAAACCCAGTGGAACCAAGTTGCAGCTGCTTCTGCCCCTTGGTCTGAATATGAATAAAGTTAAAATACAATCGAGAGCCGTAAATTCCAAGCAGTCAGCAGGTAGAATAGGTGCGAAATAGAAAACCATAAAAAGTAAAATATAAACTCAAAGCGCACGAAAAGCCAGAGAATAAGAACAATGCCAGGCCCAAGGCGCAAACTCTAATTGGTATAATAAAATGTCATACAGGGAATGAGCATTGCCACTGGCCGACGGACAAGAGTCAGCGGGAAATGTGCGACAGGTGGGGGGAGGGGCAGGTTGAGGAAGGCTAGCTGATTGGTTTCAGGAGTGCAGGAGAGAATTACTGGCCAAAGTTTTGCAAGGACTAAAAGTTTTAAGTACAGTTGGTTTTAGATCTGTTGTACACTTGGAATATGTAAGACAGAAAAAGTCAAAACAAATTCAATAAGAAAATATTTAAAAAATAATTAAAAATTGCATATAATTGTAACAGAGTAAATAATTTATTAATAACTGCAAACTAAATTTAAAATCATTTTTTATATTATTACTAAAAGTGCTAATAACTGATAAGATTCAATTGGGTTATTTTTTTGTGTTAGAAATAATCGAGGGAAGTATAAAACAAATTCAATAAGAAAATATTTACAAAATAATTAAAAATTAAATATTATTTTTAACAGAGTAAATAATTTATAATTAGCTGCAAAGTAAATTTTAAACCTTTTCACCTGCTGATAACTGTTAAGATTCGCTCAGTGTTTGATTATCTTTTTGTGTGCTTTTTTAAGCGCCTTTAAAGAAGCAATTGTCTTGTGACATACAGAGAGAAATGGGACCAGCATTGGATTGGGCCCATATATCAACTGTCGATGCTTGTGCAATGCTTTGCCGTCACAATCAACAGAATTAGTTTCATTTTCAGCAAATGGCACGACAGTCCAAAAACCCCCCACCCAGTCAAATAGTCAGCCCACATAACAAACTGCTCTGTAAGCTTTAGTTATCTGTCCCCCTCCCCCATCCTCTTTGTCTTATCCTCCTCTATTAAATTTCCCCCTCTCTCTCTCTCTCTCAAATCTCGTTGGCCGTGCTTTGGTTTTGATGGCTTTCTGGCACTGCTTTTGATCTTTGTGAAGGTCTGATAAATGGTCTGATAAGGTGCCTGGATGAGGCCAACAGGCAACGAAGAGGAAGAAGGAAAATAAATACGCCAAAGTGTAGAAAATTACGCCGCAGGTGTGTGGCTATCAATTCGCATCAGCTGCCCCGAGTGAAATTGCAGCAAGTGGGGCAAGTTTGCTGACTTTCTCTTTAAAGTAATAAATAGGCGGATGAAAACAAATCTTTGCTGCAATTTGTGCTAGGAAAATTAAATATTATAAATTTTCGAAAGACCTTCAACTAGGCAAAATGTTGCACAAACTGACAAGGGCAACAGTCCGTTGCAGCTGCAACTGTTTGTCAATGTTGTGCCATGATAAATGCTTGTCGACGCGTTTAATTAAACTGTGCAGAAAATTAAATAAGTTTGCAATATTTTTTTGTTGTGTGTTGCTTTAACCAGCTTTCAGTTGCAGTGCACCGTTAACAGCGCTTATATTTGTGCAAGGCGTGCAACTGCAATGCCGCACACAAAATATCAACCATACGCACCGTGTTTGCGGCGGCTTTGGCAATGTTAACACAATTCCCCCTCGCACCGTTTGCCGTTCGTCAATATTTTATTGGCTGCGCTGACTTTTCACAATGTGAGCAGTCATATATGTATATATATATATATATATATATATATATACATAAATAAACATATATATTACTATACACTCACAACTGCAAACAGATTTATGGCGATAGTGAGAAAGCAATGGTTAACAAATTATACAACATTTGAATTTACGGATATTATTTATATATATATATATCAGTTTTAGCAAAAATATGGGAATAGAAATTTTAATTATTTTTAAAAAGTTATCTGAATTTCAGCTAAATTTATGTATCAAGTTGGACTCCATTTTTTTAAACTAACAACTACAACTAAAAAATGTTTAAGTATTACGTTAAATATTATCAGCTCATCCGAATTATGCAATGGAATCCATATTCGCTTGTCGGCTGTGTCAGCTTTTGTGAGCTGCCACAACTGCAGAGCATTGCCACTTCGCACTGCCACAGCTCTTCGCTCTTGTTGCGCTACTTTCCTTTTTTTTCTATTTTATCTTTTCATTCACGTTTTTTTTTTTGTACTTTTTTGTTTATTGTATTTTATTGTCTTTTTGCAGTGGAGCAGACGAAACAGGATGATGATGATGATGAATTTGGTTGCTGGGCTCCAGCTTCTGTTGTACGTTCGCATACATTGTAGTATTTGCATTTTTTGTCTGTTTTTTGTTTTCTGTTTTTTTTTTTCCAACTGCAGCCACGCCCCTCGCCAACAAATCGTGTTCAAGCCCCGTGGCTTGTTTTAATTTTTGTTTTTTGTCTTTTTTTTTTGTGTTGGTTCGGCGAAGGCGGAGGGTTTGGTCATTTTTCGATGACAACGCTGCAAAATTGCAACTCAAATTTATATTTTTTTTTTAACTTTTGATGTATTTCAATTGAATTGTCAGCGTTTTACATTGAAAAATGTGTCACGTTGGCTCGTTTGGATGTCAGGCAACAATTTAAAGCGCTCCAATTAAAAATTTTGATAAAATATTATTTCGACTTTTTCCTGTCCTTATTTTATGCCGTAGAACTTAAGCGCATTAAATAATGGCTGCCAAAAAAGAAGCTTAAAAGTAAAAAAAAACTGAATTGTTGCGTGAATGGCATGCAATTTGTACTCAATCATTTCATTATTATTTAGTTATGCAATTAAGGCAATTGAAGCATGAAAAACAAACCTTGACTATTAATATTAAATCTCATCACTCCCAATTAAGTCTAATAAAAAGCTGTAGGGTAGCTAATGAATGATAATAAAATATCCAATTAAATCGAAATATAACCGTTGTATGTTTTATTGCTTTATTATTAAGTACTTATGATTAAAAATTAACCCATTAAATGGATTTTCGCTTCTGGACATATAAAATACGAGTTGCTTGCAAAATATTTGGACGTAATTGCCATTGAGTGGCAATTGAGTGGCAATTAAAGCAAAATAAATAATGAATATTTGTACACTTCGCTGCTGTCAACTGTCAACTGTCAACTGTCAATTCACATAACTTTCAATGAACTGAGCAACAGTTGCAACATATGAAGAAATAACTATGGAGTGAAATTTTCAATTTCCTATAATACCAATGTCGATGGCCAAGTGCAGCTGTCAATTGCTATATACTCAAAAGTGACATGGATGACGCTCATTTTTTCTAATAAAAAATAAATAAATAATACAAAAAAGAAGTGAAAATAAAGCGAAAGAGAGAATTGAGCTGAGATAAATTCCAGACGAGGACAGCATAAGCCAAAGTTGCACAACTTTGCCACATTATTTTCCATTACAGAGATAAGCAAACATCAGAGCATTTGAGAGAACTGTTGCCGGACTGGAGACGATGTCTGTTTTGCTGTGGACTCTGGCCATAAATAACTTAGTAAGCACTGACTGACTAAGGCTGTGACTCCGTTGGCCAGCTCACAGCCAAGCTGCTGTGGCAAGTGGCAGCCACAAGCGCCTCAGCTAATCAGCCGCACTGCAAAGACGTCACTTCGCTGGCAAATTGCAATTTGTGCGCAGTAAATTGGAAAGCGTATCCAGTCAAAGAGTAAAGTGGAATCTCTCACTTGATGTGTGTGTATGTGTGGCTGTGTGTGTGTGTGTGTGTGTGCTGTCAATTAAGTTTGTTTGAATGAAAATTGCGCTGGTAACTGGTTAATCATGCACTGCTAATTGCACCAGCCAATGCAACGGATACGCAATATTATATAGACTAAAGCTTATCTTGCTTAAAATGTATATAAATAATTTTTGGGAATAATATTTAAAAATATATTTAATAAATAACTTACAATATAAAAACAACAGTTTGAGATATTAAGTAAAAATTATTCAACAATAGCTGAAAACTTATCTGGCAAATGCCATTAATTTCCCAGAAATATATATTTAAATTAACAATAATTAAATTGAAATTTAAGAGTATTTGCTGTGCAGCACACAGCCTTGGCGCAAGAAGAAGAAGAATCTGAATTTTGGCTGAAAACCGACTGAAAGCAACTAAAAGTAGCTAACCGAATGAAGCTAATTAGATTGCGTCAAGGAATATTCTGGCAAGAAGACGTTGAATGGCAGCCTTCACAGACTGGCCGACAGACGGCAAAGAATTTGCTTTACGTGGCCAACTTTATTGGTTGGAGGGGGAGTGGTGAAGAAGGGCGAATAAGAAGAATGCTTAAAGCAGCACACATCAATGGTAGCTGGGAAATTGTAGTTGCAAATTTGATTAGCTGCTAATTAATCTCATTAATTGAGACTCAAAGTCTAGTTTACCAAAACTGACGACAGCTGTCAGCGGAAATTGTCAGAAATTGGCTGCTTAAATCAACAGACAGGCAGGCAGGCAACGTGAATATCCTGCCGAAATATCCTGCATGTAATTGTTAGTTATACTTACTCCTTCGAGCTGTGTATATAGCTTTATTTATTATTTTCCGATTTTGTTTTATTTTTTTCAACTCAACACAAATGCTGATGCAAACAGTTTATCGAGCTGACGCTGCGTTAATGTCTGCGGTTTGGTTTTTGTGACAAACAAATCAACCAATGACAGAAATAGCCCAGAAAGAAAAAAAAAATAGTTGTATGATAAAAATTCAGGTTACAAATTGCTAAGCCAAAATTGTTATGCAAAAAGCACACAAATTGCAGCTAAAACACGTTGAGGTAAAAGGGTACTGAAGGAAATAGACAAAACTGCAAAATTGTGCTTAAATTCACAAAATAGATTCCATTCTCGAATGTGTTTTGCTGGTATTTGTGTGTTTTTAAGGAAAGCTGCAGAGCTGAATTGTAACCAAATATGCAAAAACTGTGAATTTGTATTAAATTTGGCAAAGGGCTACAAAATGTAGACAAGTGGATGAGCGGGCGACAGGTCGATTACAGCTTGTCCTCCCTCCTCCCGTGCTACTCCTGCTCAACCCGTTGCTGCTGTGGTAACCAAATAGAACAACAGAGTTGCTGACCAGCCAGTGGACTGACACAGCGTATTTGAAAATTGATCACCGGAACATCCGTGCGCTGACCGGAAATGCGCAAATGCAATTGCAACTGCTTTCTATGATGCGCTCTTCTCTGCTCTTCTCTCTCTCTCTCTCTGTGTGTGTTTATTGTCCGCCATTTAAATGTGTGTGTGTGTGTGTGTGTTGAATATGAATAACTGTTTTGCAACTAGTTGGATTTATTGCGTTTCTAAGCAAAGCTTGTTAAACTTTAAGGAACAAATAAAAATAACGATTACACCAATTCAACTTTTTTGCAGTAATCTAAATGCACAATTTATATGCAACTCAAAGGTAGGTAGCAAATTCCAGCCAAATTTCATTCTGCATTAAAATCGATTTGGCCAAGTTAAGTGTGTTTAAAATAGCAGGAAAAGCATTTACCATGGCAAACTTATGCGCATAACAAACACATGTTTTCAAAGTCATGAATTATTCGCCACCAGATTTGTTTTACAATCTTAAACAGCTGCCATTGATTTACAACAGATTTGTATAATATTTAACTTTGATTATACAATTCCTATTTTATTTATAGCCAGTAAAGTTAATTTGCAAACCGCTTACATATAAAAGCTAAGACAGAATCTGCAGATGTGTTCTCCCCCGAGCATGATTAGCTGCTTATATATACATATATATTTATATATATATTTATATATATTATCTATTTCAATACAAACAATGAAAATGAAACCACCTCGTTTTTAACTTCTCGTTTCTGGAACTTTGTTGAGCTAAATTGTAGCTGTGTTTGGTTGTAAATTTTAATCAAATCAGCCAAAATAAAATGCCAAAAGTTTGGTGCACCAAAGGCGTCCCAGCGGCAAGCTTATAAAAGGCGAAAAAAGAATTAATTTGCACCAAGCAAGAAGGTTAGTCACAAGGGGGGGAGGACAAAGGGTTGTGTCTTGTTGGTCCAAATGGCGCCAAACTATGAAAACTAATTTAAGTGCTTGAAGGACGTGCGAGGAACAGAGCGAGTGTGAAGACAAAGGAAAACACATTGCAAAATGCAAAACTTGTGTTGACACGACACGATCCAGGTGCCACGGCAGGGAGCCCCCCCACCACCTCACCGCCGCCGCCGTGCTCCAACATCTAGTTCACCCGGCTGGCTGTGGATTACAGGGCGAATGCATTACACAGACGCAGAGTTAACATTTCTTTGACAGAGTGACAAACTTCGCACGTTGCACAAAAGACAGCGGCAAAACTTGTGCAGATTGCTGCAAACCCAAACGACCCCCCTCCCCTCCACGCTACCTCATGTAACCCCTCGATTGGGGGCATCCATGAACTGTGGCTGCGTTTTTTATGTGTTACACAAACCTGGTACTTAGTGAAAAGTGAAAAACCAGTGTTACAATGTTGAGCTTTTAACGGTAAATTGTTGCACCAGAGACAAAACTTTGTCTCTTCTTTACTTCAACTATTTTTTTTTTTTTCTTCTTGCATTCTTTTCTTTGTTTTTCATTCTTCACTCTGCTTTTTGCAAATGAACAGCAACAATAAAGTTGGCAACGGTTGAGGCAAGCAAAACGGTTTGTACTCAAGGGGGGGGGGTGCAGCTGGCATCAGCCTCAGCGTCAGCCAAACAAAATGTGTCAAGCAAGTGCAATGCTTCAAGCTCAAATTTATGTAAAGTGCGCCAGTTTTAAGAGCAGACTCTGACTGCCGCATCCAGTTGGGCAAACAGCCCCCCTAAGCACTCCACTTGGATTGTAATTTGAATAGAGCTGCGCAAATTCCTGAAGCACTAACTAAAATTGTACAGCAAACTTTAAGCAAAAAACTAGACGAGCAAGAAAACATAATTAAAACAAAGTGTTTTAATACACTACAAATATAAAAAGAATCTATAAATAACACTTTTTTTATTTATTTAACTAATTAGATATTCAAGTCAAAAAAAATGTTATTGTGTATATTTTAGTTATAAGATATGCATTTTGTTTAATGTATGTATTTTGCTTATTTTTCCAAAAGCTGTACAAATTCAACTTTAAGCAAAAACTAGACAACTAAATTAAAACAAAATGCTTTAACACAAAATACAAATATAAAAAGAATATTTAAATAACATTTTTTTGATTTTATTAATTAGACATGCAAGTCTGAAAAAATGTTTTTGTTAAAGTTTAAGATATGTATTTTATTTTCACATATAATATAAATTTTTTCTCGCTCGCTATTATTTCAATTATGCCCCATGTCTGAGTGCATAATCACTACAATTAACAACGCTTGTAGTTTTCCAAAGTTAATCAGAACTTTTAATGGGCTAAATGTTTGGGGGGTTTGTGGTTGTAGTATGTCAAACAGAGGAAAAAAAATTCAGCTCGTCACAGAGAATGACAGTTGCAAACTTATCAAATTTAAAATACTGAAAATACTGCAATAGTTAATTGTAACCCAAAAAATTATTCAGAATATTGTCATAAAACCGGCAAAATTGCCAATAGTTTCGATTGCAGTAAATTTCAAAAATGTCTCCTTTTAGTCGCCAATCCTTTTAGATCAATGGCTAAGTGAATATAAATTGAGGAAGCCGTTCGAGTGGCACACAAAGGACACTTTGACAGACAGCTAAGGCGGGGGCTTGTGGTGTGGTGGAACTGTGGCTGAAACTAGGTCCGAGCCGCTGGCCAAACGTGTGCTCAATGTAATCGCCGGCGACTAGTGCAAAAGGAACAGAGAAATGGCAAAGACACAGGAAAAGCTGAAGGCAAAGTGACAAGCAATCAAGCAACACCTAAGCAACATCAATTCAATGGCGACGGCTGCTGCTGCGTCTGTCGAATGGTGTCGGGGCTCTGCAGCCTTGTCACTTGACAGATTGAATGAGCACGGGATGCAGAGGTGGGGGATGTGAGAGCAGCTAGGGTGGGCTGGGAGGTCAATTGAGTGTAAGTAGCCAGGAGTACTTGCTGCAGTCTGTTGGGCATTAGGATTAGAAATGTTTATGCAAATGCGGACAACTTTGAGTGATTGCTTCCACGGCACGTCTCAACATAACAGGAAGCAACGCGACGACAACCTGATCTCAACTCAACTCAACTTAATAAAAAATTGCTACTAAATCGTTTTATATAAACTGTTTTCAAAATGTTTACTGATCCGCTTACAGCTAGCTTACCATTTTAGCATTATGAAAAATAAATTAATAGGCTAATCATCATTTTTTTTATTTATCATATTTATATACTTAATCTGCTTATTCTGCTATTGATATTATTTTTTTTTAAAGTGGCAAATTAGTACAATTTTTATTAAAGTCAATTTACTGATACTGATGTAAAAAAGCTTTTAAATTAAATTTAAAATACAACCAAAATTGAAATTAAAATTCCCAATAAATTTTCACCGCATCTCCTATTTTATTCATTGTGTCTGTTCGACTTTTCCCTTAATATTCTTTCTTTTTCTCAGCCTCTTTTTTTTTATCTATATTTCATCTGTCCATTTCTCATTATCTCACCGAATGCCCTTCGCCTACCTTGCCCACACTCCCCCACATTGGCTTTCTCCTTGCCACTTGCCACTTGTTGTGCATGTCACGTAAACAGCACGTTTTAAATCGCCTACGCAACGTATTCGTGCTTCTTGTTTTTATGCCTGTGGCACCACAAAAATGTTGGCCCTTATGCGAATTTATTTGCGGTTATCCAATTTGGTCGAAATTGCAATTAATTTCTCACACAGTTTTAAGTGACTTTTGTTGCAATTGCAACTGTCGGCTTCCGGCTATTGCCTTTTTGTTCCAGCATAAAAAAAAAAAATATATATAAAATAAATAATTGCCGTGTAATTTAACAAGTTAAATTGTCCAATTAATTAAACAATGCAGTTAAATAAACGAGCGAAAACGAAATAATGTGAATCACTTTTTACTTAAAGACAATTAAAAAATCCAAATCAAAACACAAACCAAATGCTTGACACAATTCTTTTCACTTTTTCCCAGCTGCCTTTTGCAATACTTTGCGCAAAACAACCAAGTGTATGGGATGGAAAGAACAGGGTGGGGGTTGTGGGGTGGCAAGCACGAACCACAACAATGGATATCCTTGGGAAAGTATTTCACTTTCACGCCGCAGTTGCAGCCGCAAGAGTCGAGACTTTGCTAAGTCTCTCCGCCAAGTCGAGGCCCAGCCAACAGATTTCGAGTAAGTAATTGCTACAGTCCTCATTGCAATTCTCACTGCCACTTGCCATTTGCTACACAGAGGCGCCACACTACTGTGGCAGCTTTAGACCCAGCGCCTACTGCCTGCAACGTTTGCTTAATTGTCTGCAGTTTCCTTTTGCTTTTGCGGCTCGGCAAAAGTGAATTTTTCTTCCTCTTCCTTTCTTTCCTTCATTGTTGTTGGCAGTTAGGCCATTGCGTCAAGATCGGTTGAGCCGTAAAGCAAATCAATTAAACTGAACCCACAAGTAAACGCCAGCCAGAAAAGGCCAGAAACGGCAACTCATCCAACTGTGGCTTTTAGCCAACAATGCAATATAAGTGCTCTTCCCCCTTTGCTCTTCAGTTTGTTTGCCACATGTGCACAAAAAGTAGTTTAGAAGTAACTCCTGCCAAGAATATGACTTAGATGTGCTTATGAATTGAATAAATTTAAATTCGTAACACACATAATAAAATAAATATTGTGGAATTCAATTTAAAAATGTTGCAACATTTAGCCAAGCAAAATGTGACTAAAACTGTGTAGCAAAAATCAAAGTGAAAATATAGTAAAGTAAGAGAGAAAGACAAATATTATATATATATATCATATTTTTAATTATTTTTATTTTTAAATAATGTGTATCATGTAATGTTATACAAAAGAAAAAAACAAGCATTAACAAAGCAAAACTGACATAAATTATTAAATAAATATGTATGCTATCGATAGTATATAAATATTATTAAACAAAAAAATATAAAACAATGTTAATTTTATTTAATTTGATAATCAAAAAGTGAGCGCATTTTCAGTTGAACTCTCAGAAAAAAAAAATAATATTCATTCTCAATTCACTCAATTTAAATAATCATTAAATTATTTGTTTTTAAAAGAACAATAGTGAAACACACAGCAATATTAAAATGCAACTACAATTAATAATAATTTAAATTTAATTTAAGATGAATGCATTTAAATTAGCTTTAATCAAGCACTGATAATCAGACAACAATTGTTATTTCATTGTTCGCAATATGCAATTAAAGTCGCTTCGCATTTTCTTGTATTCATAGGTAAATTGAACTGCCACAGATGGGTTGGTGGTGGAGAGACAGGGAGCTGCCGCCGGGCGTGAATCAATTGAATAGTTCACCCAATTGGGCCAATCGGGAAGAATACAGCTGGCGCTGCAGCTAGCTGATTAATTTATGCCAATATGCAATTTTCACACCAGCGGGCAACGGGCAATGACAGCTCAAGCGCATAATTGCATGGCCTCTGCTTATTTATGGTGCCAGCTGGCTTTCCAGCGGGTGGCCTTACAAAATGGGCAGAGGGGGATGGGGTGGAGTACAGAAGGAAAGTACTATGGTACTGCGGCGCTATGGCAAATGCCCTTGAGTGCAGTCGAAGCTCATAAATTGAGATGTCAGCTGGCAAAGAAGTGGCATAAATTCATTAAAAAAAAAACATATGAGAGAAAAGTCGGAATGCAGTGAAAATGCTTTAAGAGGATCCTTCATTAATTGCACTTCTAGCAAAAATACCATTTTCATGCAGAAAATTGGAAGCAAATCAAATGCGAATTGGGGTATTGAACAAAGTGCAAATTTATGCAAATTGCTAGAAAATGCTAAACACTTTGAAGTTCTCTTCAAGTTGACTGTATCCTCTATCAGTTGGCCACCATCTCCCCCTCTTGCTGTTATTATCTGTGTTGACATCTCACTTTGCCAACAGTCTGTACACGTGTGCGTTTTATGGCCAACGAAAAACTAGAGAGGAAATTCATGCAACGTGTAGCTCAAGCTGGCCTTTTGATTAAGTCGACACCTACCACAAAAGCCAAAGCGAAAGCGAAAATTGTAGCATACATTTGAGGGCAGCCATTTTACACATACAACGCCAAAGCCGCAGTCCGGTCCACTGTCAAATGAAAATCACAACGATTCGGACAATGAAAGAGGCAGCCACAACAAGATGCAGACACCAAATGTCCAACTGTCAACCGCAAAACGACTGAAAATAGAAGATGACATAAATTGTGCATAGCCGAACTGTGAATGCCCTTCAAATTGGAACTTAACAATAATGGATTGTCAAAATGAATATTAAATTTAATTAATATAAATTAACTAAGAAACTCAGCTCGTTTTTCAGCTCAGATATTTATACATACTTTATGATCCTTGTAGAGTTCTTATCATTTTACATTTATGGTGACAATTTCATAAGCCCCCTAAAACAATACAAAGTATGATAAGCTCTGGACAATTTGCCAGACACAAAGCTCGTCCATTTGGATAAGAATTGGCTTAGATTGCTCCTGCTCATGGAACAATCAATGTCAGTCGCCGGCAGTTGCCAGTGTCAGTTTGCGTCAGTTGACGTCTCACTTGATGTCTGATGGATTTACCAGTGCTGCACATGTGTTACAAATACGCTAATAAGCAACACCACAATGCGGTCCGCTTTTGACAGGATATAAACACTTGAGAGCTGAATTTTGGCTTGATATCGGTTTAAAGAGTCATGAAATATGCGCCTTGACAAATGATGCTTGAAGGCCAAGTTAAACGGGTCGCTTGTGGTTTTTTTTTTTTTATTTTCTTGACTACTAGCAGAATGTATAAATTTATTTGAATTATTACCAGCGGCTCCTTGTTTGCGTTTTAAACCTTTTTCTTGGCTAACACTGCTGGAGTCGACAACCTTTCAACACGAAACTTGGGTATTATAAGTAATTGTGGATGCTGTCTTGCCATAATTTATGCAAACTGAAAGGTAAGAAACGGGTTTTAAATTTAAAGAAAATGCTCATAATTGAAAGTTCAGCTAGAAAATAGCTTTAAAAAAAAGAAATATAAACAGCCATAAAAGAGCTAAAAAAGAACTCAAAGCTCCAAAAGTCTGTTGCGGAGGTGGTCTTGACCATGACCAAGTAATTGTCCTGTTTCATGTGCCAGCCATAAATTGTGTCCAACATCTACATAATACCCCTTATATAGCTAGGCGTAGGGCTGTGTGTGTGTGTTTGCGGTAGGGTTGTCGTTCATAGCCATGCATATTAGCGCAGTTTAACGCATATTTATAACACCTACCGTTGGCTAATGATCAAAACGTGCCACATACAGGGAAACACGTACGCGTTGCCACCGATTTTTGGCCCTGGCCAAGCGTTGCTGGTAACATGAATATGCGAAAACACGAAGGAAACGCATTAATTAAATTTCGGTTTCAAAAGGCAAGCCAAAAAATACGTAACTCTTATTTACGGCACCCCAAGAAGAAAGTGAAAAAAGGGAGGCATAAAGAATCATCATGTTTCCTGGCCGCACATTACAAGCGCTTTCATTTACAGGATATGTATGTATTATTATTTCTGCGTGGGTGTATTTATATATATATATATATATCAATGTGTGTGTGTGAGTAGTCCCGACATTTGATTGAGAATTATATATATATATGTGGAGTGTGTGTGGGGGAGAGCAAAGAAGTGAAGAACAGAACTGCTATGCCCATTAAAGATGAGCGTGAGATGAAACCAAAAGAAATGCTTACATTATTTATGAAACCAATCCGCCTAATAAGACGAGATTCGAAGAAAACCAAATAATAAAGTTTCATCAAAATTGCTGAGCAAACTGTCGGCAGCTTAACCATATTGTGGATATAACAAAACAAAGGATAATCATATAATGAGCAAAACGACGAAACAACTCTGAATTCAATTTTGTGCGATAAACAGCAGTCATTAAATATTAAAGTGCTAATGGAAATGGAATACACAATGCAAACGAGTCGGATTGAATAAGCTCAGGGGCAATTCACTAGCAGAAGGACTAAGCAAAATCAAATGAAACAGAAAATATGAGAAAAACGGGTAAAACGGGTAAAAGAAGTTAACGGTTAATAAACAACCTATTTCTGAGCTAATTAAAAAACATTTTCATTGCCATGTTCTGAATTCCGTTTTAATTATTGCCATATTATATGAGTTTATTTGTGCAGCCATTTAATATAAAGCACAGCAGTAAAAGCACAGTTTTTTTTTTGTCGTTTTATACTGTTTACTAGTTTTGCTCACATTTCGAGAAACTGAAATTGAGAACACGGCTTATAAACAAATTGCTTGCGGTGCTGTGACGGACAGATATTGAGCAGAAATACTTAAACTACAGCCAAAAAAATAAATAGAAAGGAAAACAACATCAGCAATGAGAAAGCAACTCAGCTGGCATCTCTGTTTACTTATGCTTGTAGCAAAAACAGTTAGTAACAACGACTAGAAAATACACTGGCAAACAAATAGTTATAAATGTTATATTTTATTTATTATTTCAAAGCACCTTCAATGATTTTTAAAACACGTTTAAGGATAAAAAGAATAACAGGAGTATAAACCCAATATACTCTACTTTCTACTTTCTGTCAACAGAGTATAGAAATGAAAACTAAAAAAAAACAACTACTTGTCGCTTGTTTACCGTTAGCCTGAGCTTATGCCATACACATGACGCCATATCCTTATGGCATATGTATTTTATATGCATATCTAAGTGCGGCCAGGTGTCTCAGCCAGGATGTGTGTGCTGGGTGTGGCACTGCCAAAGATGGCGCACACACACACACACACACACAAATATTGTTTTTGGGTTTAAAGTTGCGCTTGGTTTTATCGACCCAAGGGGAATTTTAACCAATTTTCATATATGTTTTGCGCTGTTTAACTTTAATTTATTTTATTATCGGTCGCAAAGGTTAACACTGGTCTCTGGCGCATAAAATTATTATGACAGTTTCCGGGCTGTCCAGAGGATGAGGGCATAGTGAAGCCAACTATGGCCGTTGGGAGCAGTTTTGTGGCCGTTACTCGTGTGTCGGCCAAGTATTTTGGGGCTAATTTAACGCATTTCTAATTTAATATTATGCGGTATTTACCATGCGGTTAGATTATCATTTTGCCTGGCGTGTTAATTGTGCTTATGCTTTGAGGTTATTTTGCCCGATGCTTTTGAAGTTTTCGGCACGCACAGATTCCCAAAATAGTTGCGTCATTTGGTTGCCAAGTGTTGCACTTTGGCTTTTCAGGCACTTTGTGTTGGGAAAGAGTTGGCTTTGGTTGGTATTGTTAACAAGTATTTGAAATTATTTGAGGTTACTTTGAAGTTAAATTTGTATATAATTTGAGGTTAGACTGCATTAATTATGTGTTAAATAAAACTGTACATATATAGTTGAGCTTAGATTGGGATATATCTAATTTATTTCTCGTTTAACTAAAAATAAATAGAATAAAATAAATAAATTTTTAATTATTAAATTAAGAGGTCTTTGAATATTTTAAAAATCTTGATTAGCTTTATTTATAAAATTTATTTATTAAAGTAAGAGATCTTTGAAAAATTTGAAAATCCTTATTAGCTTTTTTCGTCTTATATTTTTAATATAAAATCTCGCATATATAATATAAATATAAAATATATTTTAAAATTCTTATTTTGTGTACATATGTAGAATAAAGTTCTTCCTTTAATTCAGTTTATTTCTACTCTAATTTCTGATTTCCAAATTAAACGCACTGTAATTATATATTTATTTGGTTGGCGTTGCGCTTATTACACACTTTGTGTGCAGGACGGAAATATGGCCACACGGCCAAAAAAACCACTCAACATTAAAATCAACTGACGCTTGACAGAAATGTGGGGCTGAAACCGCAAACAGCTGATGTTAAATGTTAAATATAATATGCATTTGCGCGAATTTTGTATAAACAACATTTGCGGCAGGCGTTGAGCGGGTCAAATAATTTATAAATTAAATGCAATGCGGGAAACTACAAGCTGGTAACATGAGTATTGCCCAAAAAGCCGCCTAAACCACCGAGGGTTTGCTTTGTCCTGGTTGGGACTGTATAGTTCAGCCTTTTTTTTTTGAGTAGGCGGCAACGAATTTTGCTCTATGTTTTATTTATGCCATGAATAAATGCAAATTTACCAACACCGTCGCAGATTTTGCAACAGGATAACAGCAACAGTCGCTGGCAACGCGTGTCCTTTGCATAATAATAACCTGTAAAATGTCATGTAGCAAGTGTGTGTGTGTGGGTGTGTGTGTGTGTGTATATATATGAACCCCGGCCTTCGCCTGGCATTGCTGCGCCTTACTTCTGCTTGGCCGTGTGCCGTGAGCCGTATGCGAAATTAGCATTTAATACGACCGAAAGCGAAAGGGAAAGCGAATGGGAGAATAAGAGAGAATGAAAGAGGGCGTGTGCCATAAGGGCAAGTGCATTAAAATTGCTAATACGCTCCGTGTTACACTTATTTAGATTACTGCGCAGGAAATGTCTGCAAAGTAAAAATATCATCATATCAGAAAGATTTCATATGTAAGGATTTTCTAAAGAACAAAATTAGCACACAAATTAAATTGCGCTGCCTGGAAAATAATGGATGGCGGTAGCAGGGTGAAAGACGTGGTGCGAGTGCAGCACTTTAACGTGATGAGAAAATTAGAAAAAGTCAGCTAAGTAAATAACTTTAAAAAGATGAGAAAATTAGAAAAAGGCAGCTAACTAAATATAGTTTATAATTCATGACAGCATCCAATTTGAAATATAAATTATTCATTAAGATACCAAAATATATATCGATAAAGTAAATTAGTAAATAAATTCCAAATCAATTTTTGTTAAGTTTCGTGCTCGAAATTTATTAAAAAATAAATAAATATTTATAATTTAATATATATTTTACTATAAGCAATGATGACACATTTATAACACTCGCCAGTCAAAATCAGAAAGATTTAAATCATTCAATGTTCCAAGGAATTTATTTGATTTACCACTTTAAACGTTTTTTATCGCGCACTTTACCAAACCGTTTTTTGTCGCCACACTTCTCCATTTTGTCGCATTGATTAGTTGCATGTATTTTTTATGCCGCTAATTGACCGGAAACGCAAATGCAAAAAAAAAAAAGATAAAAAAGAAATTGATTAGTTCACTGTGAGCTGTGACATCAATTTAGAGTGCCACAGTTCAGGAGTCGAGGTAATAAATCTATTTTCATGGCTTACAACTTGATTGGCATTTCCCATAAAAAATGTGCACAGCTTAACATTGAACTGAAGACCAAATCTATTTAGAGGCAAAGTTGTCGAATCAGCAAGTCCATTAATCCACATTAAATCTGCTTAATTTAAGCAGACGCGTTAAAAGACATTGCCAATGCTGGCCAATGACCAAAACTTGCCACCATCGATACTGATTACGCATACGTCATGTTGCCGCGCAACTAATTAACATTGTGTGTGCCTTTTCTGTATGCATCAATTAAGTGCAACACGCGCCACTAACTGTGTCTTAGTTAGCGAACGCATTCATGTTCACTGGCTAGTGCCATGATTTCATCTTAGTTCAGTTTGTTGCAATTAAGTTGCAAGCATTTTACAACATTCACAAATTACTATCCACGCGGCTGCACCTAAAACTCGGCTCCCAAGTGCATCCAACCAGGCTCACCCTCTGCACTAAGCAGCAAATAATTTCAAGCTTTGAAAACTAATGAAAATAATGAGAGAATTTTAATGAATATTGTGTTTTCAGTTTTTACATTAAGATAACAAAATTTGTAATAAATTTGTAAGATTTGCTTAACAATATACAGAAATAAAAAAAGAAATGAAACAAAATTTATACGTTTTTTCGATTTTGCTGTAGCATCATCAAATATCACACTTGAAACTTTATCAATTTTAAGTGCTTCCATTAAATTTCTTTTCACTTAAAGTTTGTTAGATAGTGTAATTGACACCTGACTAGTTGCAGCTGGCTGTGCTGCATTTTAGGAAGACGCGCAAGAAATTGTATTCGCTGCCACAAAGCATCTTCCAAAACTATTGCTCAATGCGAGATGCGCGTGTTTTCTGCTTGGCTCCATAAATTGCATATAATGACAATTTGTTGCTACACTCGTTGAGGAACTCTTGGAGGACACAAGAGAGAAGCGGAGAGAGGGGAGGACACTTGTGTGTGCGATATCAGACACAAAACGAGAGATGCAGCTAGATAAAAGCCATTTGAAAACTATTACGCCCACGAGATTCATTCAAGTAGTGCGGCATTTATAACTAAAATGCCTTAGCAAAAAAATAAACAGAAAAGAGTAACTAAATCGAAAATCAGTGCTGAGCAAGACTAGTAACAAATGACTGGACACGGCACCATAAAATAAACTCCATCTCCAAAGTCATAAGCCGTTGAATATGTGTGCTCCCAACAGTTTTGCAATCATTTGGCAACACTTTCGCAGGCATTTCACTGGCATCACTGGCAGGCAGGCAGGCGTGGCAGACTGGCAGTAAGTAGGCGAATAGAAATGGCAACACAAAATGGCGTTCTCAATGCTTCCTTTTTATTAGAATGTGTCCATGGAGACGTGGTGGGCCATTGCCATTGTGTGCTGCGGTTCTGGCTCTGTATCTGCATCTGTTGGTGTATCTGTATCTGTATCTGTATCTGTATCTGTATCTGTATCTGTATCTTTATTCGTGTCTGTTTCTCAGTGTGTGTAGTTTGTTACACATTTCTTAGCACGTAGTTATCTCTCTCTCTCGACCAACAACAATAACACAGAATCAGCAACCACTTGAAACAACAATGAAAACCTTGAGTAACTACAGTAACACCAACAAGAACAACGACAACAACAAAATGTTGCCAGTTCCCGAGGCTGGCATAAAACTTAAAATCCTGTGGGATAGAGGAAGTCATTGCATGGACTGACAGAAGGGCTATGCCCACATTTGGGAAACATGTGCAAGTATGCAAGGAGTCACAGATATAATCATCTTCGCCATACAAGCCTCATATATATTAACAGAAACTACAGTTAAGGGACTTGCAACAGCTGAAATCTTGTCAAAAAACCAATCTCGTTTTTTTTTTCAAATTTAGTAGGAATACATTTCACAGATTGTAATATACTATTTTTTATTTTTAAAATAATAGGCTTATACTTAAAGACTGCCCCTTTGAAATTTATTTAATTAAAAGTCGTTTCTTTGCTGCCTTCAGTTTGTTGTGTATTTCTGCAAATTTGCTCGGGCACTTGTTAAATTAAATTCGGAATATAAAGTTGCCTCAAAGCCCTGAATTCACAAGTTGTTGTTTTATATATCTGCGGCAGCTGTCCAGGCTTTTACTTTTTTTGTGTACACAGCAAGCACAAATTAACAACTAATTAATTTTCTTATTAAAACCGTCTAAATAACCTCCGGTTTATTTTTATTTACAGACAGTTTAAAGTTCCGACAGCTTTGGGTTAAATATTGTACTGTTCCCTTTAATTGTTGACACATTAATTTGTGTACACGACTCGCTATTAATTTATTCATGATTTTATATATTGTCTTTTTTTTATTTTAATTTTGTTTTTTTTTTTTTTTTGACTGAGCAGAACCCAGGAACCGGCAACTGCACTGCGAACTAATGCAAAAATTTATTGTGACTTTTGGCACTGGCAGCAACAGCTGCCGCACTTTATGTCTGACAATATATGTATATAGTTCCCTGAACTTTTTTCGACTCGCAAAAACTAAGCGCCACCCGAAAGCCAGCCTGGCAGCACCAGAGCACTCCAGAGCCAGAGACTCTGAAAAGAAACACACACACAACATGTAAAAATATCACACACACATGTGTCTCCTGCTTTAGTTTTATCTGGTGCGCTGCACGCGGCGCATTTGCATAGTTTGTGTAAAAACATCAGATACGTTTTTACGTTTTTTTTTTTTCTCTTTTTTTTATTTTATTTTCTTTTATTAATGTGGAAAATGTAATTTCCAGGACTTGCAAGCGGCGTGGCAACCGCTGGAGGCAGACAAGAAGCAGTCGCCCCAAAAAATTGGCATGTGGAAAATTGCAGAAGCCTCGTGGAGTTTGCGGAGCTACAAAATAATTTGCGGACTGGCACAAAAGTTCAATAGTTGCTCGGGTCCTTTAAGGTAAGTGGGTACAGAGACCCTAACGCCAAATTAAAATAGTGTCAAGTTAAAATTTGTTGAAAACTTCGGAATAACCACTTTCAAAATGTTTCCATACAAAATCGAAAATCTTGTCCTGCAGCACAAAACAAATCAAGTTAAAGTCTTTGCTTGAATGTGTTGTAAATAAAGACAGAACATAAACTTAAGCTTCTTGGCAAAAATGTTAAAGTATTTAAGATCTACATAAGCTCATGCTTGATGAATGTTGTATGCAACTAAAGAGAAAAAAAACACAATATAAATTTAAGAATATTTACAGGAATTTTTAAATTGCAGCTCGTTTGTTTTGGGATTGAAATTGATGCGACAATTTAAAGACTTTTAAATACCTGATAAATGTGATGTGTGTGCACCATGTGGCAGAGTCTTTCACACGACAAACTGATTTATGGCTTATTGATTACAAATTGATGTTTATTGCATTGCCGATAAGACAGCCAACTAAATGAGACCGTCAATCTGCAGCTGCAAGCGATCCCAGCAGCCAGGGTTGCCATCATTTACATTTGTCACGCTCGTTAGAGTTTCTTAAATCCCATTAGTCGAATGTAATACGTAATTTGATATGTTATGGCATTCACGTGACTTCAAACTTTGTCGACTGGCACTTATGCCACCTTCAGAGGCAACCCACTCTCTCTCTCTCTCTCACTCAAGTTGCAAGTTGGAGCTGAAGTTGGCAAAGGATGCTTTCGAGCATGCAACGAGCAAACTTTGCCACTTATAATTTATTTATATATGCTATATATGTTCTTTCAACTAATGCACACAACATCTGAAGAAAACACAGCCGCATTGCACATATGTGCAATCGAAATTCTAAGCAAAGAACTGTGCCAACATTGAGTTTTACTTGGCAGTTGGCATTCTTACGCAGCAAAAATACCCCAAATCCCAAATCCCCTTGGATCATCTACATAAGCAGTTGTAGTGCTTGGAATGAATGAGAATCGCTTGAGACTTCCAGTATATGTATTTTATGAAAACAAATGTGTCTAACAAGTGCTTTCGAACTATAATCAATTTCAACCTAATCGAGGATACGCACAAGAGTCTATTTATTGACTATAAATTCAATTAAACTCTTCAGTCTAAGAAGGCACTTTCAGCTGCCAGTATAAATTAATAAGATATGTAATTAAATTTCCAATAATTATAATAGAGTAAATACTGAGTTGCATTAAATATTTCGTCACTTAATCAACACTAATAGAAAACGCATAAATCTAGTAAATTTGTTGCAGCTACTGCTTGCAACATATTTATTATGGGGTTACGTGTAATTCCTAAAGCACTAGCTAAATTCGAGCACTCTTAATTCTTAGCCAGAATGGGGTCGTTACATTATTATTAATAATATTATTATTATTGTGCGGCAGAACTATGTGCAAGAATAGGTTTTTTTGTGCGGTTGCATGCGAGGAAGTGGCTCTGGGTTGTGGCAGCCGCAGTAGCACCACTTTTCATAATCTTTTGCATTTTATGTTCGTTGCGGTGGCAAACAACACAAAAGTCGGCAGCCAAAATTCAAATGAATAGTAGATTGCTGTAGAGCCAGCAGGCAGAGTGGTGTGTGTGTGTATGTGTGTGTGTGTTTGCGAAGGTGGGCAGACTACATGGTGCGGAAACAGCTGTTTCCGTTACAGGAACTTTCGACCATCCAAAAAAAAACACTACTAAAACGCGCTGTGTGAAATTATTACTACATTTTGTGCGAATTCAACGGGTTCTGTGTGTGGGCCGACAAACAGTTAAGTGGTTAGGGGGGAATGCACGCCTTCCATATGATAGTCTCCCGTCAGGAAGTCTATTTCTTTTTGGCCACGGCTACCAGTTACTACAACTCGGTTAAGTAATTTCCGCAGCTCCGTTTGCTTAATTAAAGCCGCAAGCTCGTAAAAAGAACGGCGCATATTTTTATAGCATTAAAAAAGAAAAAGAATTTAAAATACCCTGTAAATTTTTAATGGCTGGTTGCAGGGCTTAAACTAGCCTAACTAAAGATAAATACGTTATAAAATATATATATTACTAGACAATACTTTAAAAATTAAGTTCATAACAACTGAAATGATTTTATGATAATATCAATTGTTTTCATTACATAGTACTCGAAATTGTTCATGCCATAGCATAACAAGTTTTCAAGCAAATGTATTTAAATTTAATCCATATAAGGTAATATTCAGTTTGCTCTTCTTTACAAATAAATAATGCTTTTGAGTTCTCAAAGTTTTAAGGCAGGCATAAAATGTTTATAAACTTTCAAAACTTTTAAACTTGGCCTCTGCATAAAGTGGGTTGTTTTTCATAGTTTGAACTTAGTTTTTATATCTGTCTTTCATAATAATAATTCTAATTATTAATATATACTCTATTTTCTATAGAGTATCTTTGAGCAATGTAAACTTTTGAAAAAAAAATTTTATTTGTTATTTTTTCTGGTCAGGCTTGCGTGGGAAGTTAATATTTGTGCAAGTCGGGCTTGGGCTTTACATAAAAAAATGTTATAGGGATCAGAAAGGAGTTAGGCGCGCTGGTCCAGTGGAAAATTAATGAGCGCCAACAGAAGACAATGGAAAAAATATAAATTGTTACAGTCTGGCAACGCCGGACACTGGTCTGCGGCTAATTTCGCATGCGACGCACACAAATATTGTCATTATTAACCCAAAACCAGGCTACAAAGTGGAAACGTTAGTGGTTGAAACTGGGACTGGGCTGCGTCTGCTACTTGGTCGTTTGATTTGCACCATTAATTTCGTGGGTTTTTTGGAACGTCCTTTCGTGGAGCCGACGCGACCATTGGGCGTTTATTTAAGCTGCTCTGAGAAAAGCTTTGGCGGCTGCGGGTTGATTGCTTGTTGATTTGTATTCCGCTTTTCTGGGTGATTAACTCATCCATCAGGGCCAACAGTGGCAGCAGTAAAAACTGTGCGACTTTCCTTCAGCTTCTGCTTAATTTTAATGATGCGCAGCTTTGCGGGCGGCCGCATTTGCAACATAATTAGAGGCCTGTGACGCAAGTGCCCCCAGGTATTGTTCTAGCTGTTTGCAACATCAGCTGCTACCTTCTCTGTGTCCAATATGCAATTAAAAACTTTTTTTCTGTCTTTTAGAAATTGTCTTTGTCATCAATAAGCAATTTCGACAACTGTGCAATACGTGACGTATGCGTAATTTGGCAACAATGATTGAGCATTTTATCTGAGATAGTTTCTTAAATATGCTACACTCAAAAAAAAAACATATACTAGTTATACTGAGCTGAATAATGTGTTAAACAACGAATATATTCTGGGCATGTGACAATTTGAGATTAAGTTTCTTTTGTATATTTCACTCATATGCATTTTGAATAATTTAAATAACATAAACATCTTCAAATTTAAGAACCTATCGACTAAAGTACAGAAAGTATCTGTTTCGGGGAATGCTATCAATAACCATTTGCCAATACTGTTTTCTTTTGGTAGCTCTACACATGGCTAAAATAGCCTCTAAGCGCTTTTTATTGATATTAATGAGCATAATGGTAAATGTTGCTCAGCAACTTGTGGCAATGCTGTGTGGGTGTGCCACATTGGTGGCAAGGACTTGTTGCGACGCACAAATAGCTTGGCTACGAACCTAATAGACAAAAATGTCAATATTCAAGGTTAATATAAATTTAAATGACCTTATTAATATTGCCAAACAAAATACGTATCAATCACTTTAATGTCTACAATAATAATTACTTTCAGCAATCATAATTAATATTTGCCTTACTTCAAATTTGTGACAGAATTTATATTTCCAGTATATTATTACAATCGATGTTATAAGGCAGATTCGTAGATGTATCTGATTGATGGAAATATATGGGAATTTAGTATAAATCGAGCTTGGCCTGCATTCAAAATATGTATTTAAATTATGTATTACTTTAAATCATTAAACGGAAACCGTTTTCAAAGTATTTTATTTATAAAAACAAAAATAATAATAAAATAACTTTAGGTGAGTAAGTTACGAGATTCGCTTAACCCAGCTGCGAAATATATTATTATCAATAATATTTCAATATGAGATAAGTTGGACTCTAGCTTGAGTGTTTACTATTCGATTTTGTGCTAATGAGTAAACAAAATTTGTATTATAGAAGAAACCAATAATTATAATATTTTGGCTTTTATTTCTATTTATATTTCTATCTCAAATTTATATCAATGTATCGATAAAATAAAATTAACTTGAATACTGATCAAGAATATATATGATATATGTGGTCTGAAATGCTTCATTGTACATTCTACATATATCTTTACGAAACCCCCAAAGTTGTATAAAAACGTTCAAACTAACTTAACTTGTTAATACTCATGGATTATATATTTCCATATTAAACTGCAACTGCTCAAATAATGTTTATAAATAATTCTTACAAGCGAAATTTGCATAAGAGCTCTTGGCTCTAGATAGAGATTTATTTTGACGGAAACGCGGGCAATTCTGAATATAGCCAACTGGAGGAAATTCGTGTCTGGAGGCATGACGCGCAGTGGCAACAAAAATAATAAAAAATAAAAAAAAGGAATGTGTTAAACAAAGCGAAAAATGTTGCACGGCAAAAGGATTATGACACGTGCACGTAGTACACATCCAGCTGACGGTGTTGCACGTAGCTGATGGGCGTTTGTTATTTTATTATATATATATAATATATGTATATATATGTATATATATATATATGTGTGTGTGTTGGTTTTAATTTTTAGCTGCTTGTTGATTCTTCAGCATACATTTGTTTCCTTGTTGCTGTCTTGTTTCTCACAGTGTTTTTCATATTTTGTTAGTCTCTTTGTATCTTGGAATAGTTGCCTGCTCAGTGGTGTGTGTGTGTGTGTGTGTTTGCGAGTGTGTGTTTCGCTGTCCTGTTTTCATTATTAATACGTTGTCTGCTTTTGTTTACGACACTTTTTGCAACTTTTTGTTTTGTCATCTTAGTCAAGTTGTTTCTTTGTCATTGTTTCGTTTTCGTGACACAAATTATTCTTGTTGACACATAAAAATTGTTAACCCTTTTTTTTCATCATGAAAAATGACAATAGATGATAAAAAGCGTTTAGTTGTTGAACGTGTGTGTTTGGCCGACATTGATGTATTTTGGGTCAAATTGTCCACATAAATAATAAGCATATATTTTTCCGTTCACAGCCTAGTTTATTTTTATTATATTTTTTTCTTTCTCTTTTTCCACGCCCTCTTTGACAGTGTGAATTATGTATTTTAATTGCATTTTAATTGCTGTTCTGTGTTGACCAATAATTTGGTGTTCATTATTTAGTCGCTGCACGTTTCGCGGACGCTTTTTGGGTAAAACTTTTACGCGTTTTCCTTCTTTTTTTTTTGGCGCGCCGCCTCATTTGGCTAATAGAGTTTTCATTAGGGCGCTAATGAAGCATAGTTTAGAGTTTGGCAGCGGGCGGTAATTAGCCCAGAGGCGCCTCTTATGCAACTGCCCCCGTTAACAGCCCCACCCCACACCAACTCACTCCCCTAGCGGTCATTACAACGAATTCGGAATTCGGAGGAGCAAAAAATGCGCCAAGAGTCCGGATATATCATTTGACCAACAAGCCAAACTGGCCAAATAACCAAAGAGCCATGTATATAAAAAAAAAAAACAACAACAACAAAAATGGAATACAAAAAAAAAATATACACGATTTTGGCTCGCCAGTTGGCAAAACCTGCGGTCACAAAAGAGTTGTAAATTAAAATTTACTCGACATGAAATTGAAGCTCTCCACAGAGCTCTGCCCCAGCTCAGCTCTGGTGGCAGTAAGTTTTCATTTTTTTTTTTTTTGGTTCATTCTTTTTTATTTTTGGTTACTTTTTTGCTGCACTTGCTTTGCCATGTCCGCCCCCCTGTGCGAGGGGAGAGTGGGTGGGTGAAAGCCAGCCTTTCAATGTTGCACTCAATGGCGCTGCGCTGCATATTGAGTTGCACATCGAGTAATAAAAGAAAATATATAAAATCATTAAATAAATATTTGTATACAAGATGAAAAATAAGCACTTCTTATTACTTTATTTCTTACTGTAATTTGTTAACAAAATTATTATAATATATGATTAAATACATTTTTCTTAAATATAACAAAAGAACAAAATTTATTATTAAATTCTTATTAAATTCTTATTCTTAATTACTACTTTATACATATTATTTTAATTTGTAAAATATTTTTAGGTATTCGACAAAAGAAATTTCAAAGTTTCTTTTCTGTTTTTGTTTTGTTCATCAAATTACTTGCTTATTTTTGAATCTCTCAAATATTTAAATTAAACCTCAATTTTTGGCAAATAAATTTCCAATATGTAGTCGAACTAATTGCAGCAGCCGCAATCAAAATAATATTTGATAAAACCAAATTCAGCATAGCAAATTGAAAACCCCAAAAATAAGTGGAAAATATATGTAACACCACATTTTTCGGACTCGTATAGCTCATCTGGAATTCGTATTAGTCTGGCAGCGACGATGGTTTTTATATGCAATTCGACTGGCGTTCGCGAATTTTTGTGTTGTTGGATTTTTCTTTCATTTTTCTTTGCAGATTCTTTTTTAACATTTTTGGTTGATTGTGTTGCGACTGCTGCCCGGCGGGCTCGTATTTTACGTGGTTAAAGTTTTGCATTACGCCAGACGCACAGGCCAGGGGGCTCACAACGGGAAGCGGAGGTAGTTGGAAAAGGCAAAGCGGATTTTGCCACGCGCCCCGATTAAACGCAAAAAATTGCAGGCAACCAACAAAAAAAAAATACTAATAAAATCAGGGCAAAAAAAAATATTGCTAACCAATGCGACTGTATTTTGTTTCAATCAATTAGCGCATTTTGCTTTCGCTGCTGTTTAGCCACAAAATCGCCGTTAAATGGCAATTTGCGCAGCGATTATTCAAAGTCAAATCGCAGAGAAAAAAAAACCAGACAGAAATATAAAACGACGAATCCCAACGAGTGCAATTAAATACATTCATCTGTCCCGGATCTGTTTATTTAGGAACACTCACACTCGAATTTGTTTTTATTTTTATTGCAAATATTTATGTACATCCACTCGAGCTGCACTGTATTTGTCAAAGTGAAGGGCAGCTTTTGAGCTGTGCCACGCCCCGTACCACCCACAGGGTATTATATGGATTTATTGCGAACGGGTAAATAAATTGTGTAAGCCAGATTATTTTGCCAGCAAGTTTAGAATACACAAAATATATTTAAATATGTGCAGAAAATTTACTATTTAGTATTATATTTTTTTTTTCATTTTATAAAAACCAATTCAAATTTAAGAACTTAACTTCAGACCGAAAGCTATGATCGAATGTTGATGAAATTTTGTAAAAATATAAAAAGACAACTTATACGCATTTCGGGTAAATTTCTTGTAGTTATCTTGGTGAGCAAAATTTTTTTACATTTATTAATTTTAGATCAATAAAATATATACTAAATGAAGTTGGAGATAGTTTTGGAAAAAGTTCAGTTTGCATGAAATGTTAATAATTAATATAAAATGCAACTTTAAACGCTTTGTGGCAATGATGCAGTTATGTAATTAATGTATATATTCATTAGGGGCTATATATACATATATGGGTATATAATTTCTATTTAGGCTAATACGGATATATGTTTTAATTGAAGTGTGTTGTAAATATATTTCGCAGTTGGCTTTAACAGCAGCGGAAACTGAGTGCTTGTCGACATGGCTGACATGTTTCGGGTTAATTGAATTGGTGTCTTCGTTTATTTGGGTTGACAACAGAAATAACTGTGAACACAATGCGGGTTAATGGCCTACTGATTTTGCCAGTTAAGCTAACAGTTTGAAATTTTCGTGCAACATTATTAAAACCAGAAAGAATGTGACAGGCCTATTATAACATAATTAAATTAATTTCACAGCTAATTTGTTGGGTGAGTTTGGGTCAGATAATTATAAAAATGTTGTTGATGCAAAAACTCATCTTTGACCGATTGTTGGTATTCAACTTAAATGATATAGTAGAACAATCAAATTGATTTTTGGTTCAAATTTTAGGAGAATTATATTACGTACTTATAGAAAAAACAAAAACAAAAGAGTTTTGTACTCTATCGAGTAATTGTTTTTCGATCTCGTTGATATTTAATTTAAATATAAAAAGCATTATAACACTCGAAATTATCGGTTCGGATTTCCTAGCAAGCCAAATGGGTATTCAGACAAGAACTCATTTCTTGAACGATCGTATCTACGGCAGCTATATGATAAAGTAATCCGAACAGTTGAATTAGTATGCATAGAAACGATCATCAAAAGTTTAAATTGAATCGGCTAGTGATGATGATCATGAATATATATAATTTATACTAATTTGGAAAATATTCAGGCACATTCAAGAGCTGTACAAAATAATTAAAACTGAATAAATATATCCTGACCATTTGCTGACATATAAATTGCTAAATATTAAATTAAACAATAAATACATATTAGTTATATATTATTATAACAACGATCTATCGTTGATTTTATTTTATTTGCGATACAACTTGCATAAAATGGAATTCATTTTTATTTTTTAGAAAATTATATAATGATTATTATATATTGGATTATGTATGATCTGCAACGATCTCGCGTTGAGTTTCAATATGATTGAGATGCATTCATTAGACAAAATGTAAAAAGTTCGATAAATGCACATTTTATATATGTAATAAATACATAAATTTTAGGTTGAAAACTGCTGCGCATTGCGCGAACGATAAAAGTTGCTGCAGCACGGCTGCTCCTCCTGCGGCGACAGAGGTTCCTCCTGCTGCGAAAGAAGCTCCCCTTGCGGCGACAGAGGCTCCTCTTGCGGTGACAAAGGCTCTTCTTGGATGGCCATCGATGCCTGCACCAAGTAATGCTGCTGTTGAGCTAATGGAGAAGGAGATGGCGATGGGGATGAGGTGCTTGTGGGAGTAGAAGGGAAAGATGAACGGTCCTCGTAGTTGTCACAATGTGTGGGAGTCAATACAGTGCACATTTCCTCAGTGGGCCTTTTTCCGGTTCCTGCTTCACCAATTATTCCCACATATTGATTCACATCCGAATCGCTGTCGTACAAATACTCCTCTCCACCAATTTCGATGAGAACGCGGCGCAGGAACCGCAGCGTGCCGTGGGCACGAGCCACTTTTCGCTCCAGCGCCTTCATCTGATCCTGTGGTATCAGTGGGCAACCAATCGCATGCAAAATGTCCATCAGTGGTTCTTCGGGCAACGGATCGAGCTCCAACAATTCCTGCAATATTTCAAGCAGGCGTGGCAATATGCCATGCTCCGTAAGATATTTTGTATACTCCTCCTCTTGATCCGACATCATGTTTCCAAGTTTCGAAGAAAATTTTTAAAATGCGTGCAGTAAAATTTCGAGGAAACTAAAATCACATGATTGCAAAAATAACTGTAAATATACATATGTGAGGTGGCGCCCCTATCGGTTTAATGTGGTACTAAGAAATTGGTGGCCACACTTGCTAACTGAACAGTGTTGGAAGTGCGACGCAGAGCTAGCTCGCCCATAAAATTGGGTTCGTTAATGAACTACCAAAACTATTTCTCAGCTAAATTAACATTAAAATAATTTTAGTTGGCATACCTAATATATATCGACGAAAAGATCGAACGATCGAGACATAAAAGCTAGAATTAATTTAATATAATAATATTTTTTATTATATGTTACACTTAAATAGAGCGCTCATGTGGAACCATTTGCACTTGATGAACTCATATGAACTACCCAAGGTACAACAATATATATCGAAAAGTGAACTCATATGAACTAGTTGTCAATATTACACTAGAGTAAAACAATATATATCGATAAATTAATGTGTGCGTTGAGAATTGTAAAATCTTGTGAAATCTTGTAACACGAACCCAAAGAACGCGCCCGTGGCAACCAGCAAAATTATAGATAAGTGAGAGAAAGTATCAACCGATAAACAATGTCCTTCTCGTTCGGAACTCCCACAACGAACCCCGGCTTGGGCGCAGGCGGCGCTCTCCCCGCAACAGGCGGTTTCAGTTTTGGCGCGCGACCTGCAACAAGCGCCCCGCCTCCCGCATTTGGTGCTGCAACGGCCACCTCCAGTCTGGCCGGAGCTGCGAGTGCTGCCATAGGCGCAGCGGCACCCAATTTTAGTTTTGGCCCCACCGCTGTCAGTGCGGCGCCAACGCTTGGCTTTGGATCACCGGCTGCAGTGGCACCAAGCGCAGCGGGCATGATGCTGCCCGCCTTTGGATCAACGACAGCAGCGCCTGCATTTGGTGCACCGGCAGCAACATCAGCCTTTGGCGCAACTGCAACAGCACCCGGCTTTGGTGCACCCACAGCAACGTCTGCATTTGGTGCCCCCGCAGCAGCACCTGCCTTTGGCGCAGCCGGATCAGCACCCGCCTTTGGTGCACCAACAGCGACGCCTGCTTTTGGTGCAGCTGCAGCGCCTGCATTCGGTGCATCGACAGCAGCTGCACCCGGCTTTGGTGCACCGGGATCTGCTCCAGCTTTTGGTACAGCGACTGCTACCGTAGCGCCCACGTTTAGCTTCTCGACGCCGACGACAAGCGCACCGACGACAGCGCCGCCAGCCTTTGGCTCGACGGCGATGCCTGCATCATTGGGCGCCGGTGTAGGCGCCTTCTCGTTCATAAGGCAGCCGGCTCCGACGGCCGCCAGTTTGAACTTTAACACGATGACAACAACGGCCACCTCGCAGCCCTTCAATACAAACCTGCGCCTGGGTGCAAACATAACCGCCGGCACCAATCCCAGTGGCGGCATATTTGGTAAGCCATTGACAATTGGGGCACCGGCAGCAACAGCACCGCCGGTCTTTGCTGGCCTCGGCGGCATCGATGTGGGCGCCACGCAGCCCAAGCTGGGCGACAATAAGCAGGATGGCATCAAGGTGAGTACAAACAATCCCAAAGCAAAACAGCTAAGGATCAGTCAGTTGCTCTTACAGATAAAGGAGACCCAGGTGCCGGAGGAGATAGTCAAGACAGTGGATGCACTCAAAGCGTACATTAAGCAGCAGAAGACCATCTCCTCGGATATTGGACGCACCTCGACGTCCAAGCAGAGCAATGTCAGCCACGAGATAACAAATCTACGCTCCTCACTGCAGAGCATCGCCAATTCGGTGGATGAAAACAATCGGCACATCAAGCAGCTGCGCAGCGAAACGACCAAAGCCATACAATCCCTGGAGATGGTGCAGCGGACGCAGGACACACCAGCAGGACTGCAATTTGAGAATACAGCACCATTACAGTACTTTCAGTACCTGGTGGCCAGATACGAGGAGGATCTGATTGGGTTCAGGCAGCAAATCCAGCTCACCGAAAGCCACATGCATGCGTTGACCAATCCACAGAGCATATCGCCGAGTGATCTCAAGCGTGGCTTCCAGCAGATCAACGAATCCTTCGTGTCGCTGGCCGGACGCCTGCATGAGCTGCATCAGCGCGTCGAGGAGCAAAAGGAGCATTATTTAAATCTACGTCGCTATCGTCTGCGCGATGCCACCAATGTCTTTGCCAAGCTCGACAAACCGCCCGTGTTGGTGGTGGAGCCACAGCGTATCACCAGCGGACCGACGCCCTTCTCCAGCATCTCGGCGCTAAACACACTGAACAATAGCTATGCAGCCGCCTCGGCGGCCACAGCCAGCACTTCTGCTGCACCCAAATGATACGCCGCCGATTGGTTACCCAGCGATCATTATCGGATTTAGTTTTTAGTTGTTATCTTGGAATCGAACGTTCAATAAACTTATTATCAATTACACTAAAACTAACAAGTATTTTGCCCCAGGCGGAAGTGGTCCAGCTGATTCCACTAAACTGGCATTCGAATCATCCTTGTGATCGCCTTTAAATAAGATATTATCCAAGCTATTTGCCGGCTATAAAAATTATAATTTATGCTTTTCCAAGTCTTGATATAAATATTAGATTTTAGATTTCTCAGCAGATTTTTTTATCTTCCACCCAAATTATCGAAACTGCGGTAAATCTAAAAACCAAAAAATTTATAATTATTTCCTAGCAGTGTCGCACACAGCTTAATGACAAAATCCTTTCCAGATGATACATCATAATCAATCAATTTATATATGTAGAATAGAATATATATTTTTCAACGCAATTGATGCCAACAACAGACAACAACAAGCAGATGAAGAAATGCATTTGCGTTGCTAGCGATTCACTTCTTGACCACCTGAATAACATCCTCGTCGGCCATAACATGGGCGATACCCACGCGCTGTGGCGAGTATTTCGTTGATGTGCCCCACACCAGTCCGTACTTGAATTGTGCGGCCAGCGTTCGATGAATCGCATGGCACACATGCTCCACACTGACGCCCTGTGGAATAAGGACACAAATTACAAATAAAATATAAAAAATTACATTTCATTTTTTTTACTTGCCTTTCTCAGAATCAAACCATCATCGAAATCTGGCGGCGCACCGGGCTTCTTGGTGTACACCCGAATTAGCTGGAGTGACTCCCAGAGCGCCTCCAGCATGTAGTCCAGATTCAGCTTCATGTTGCAGCTGACCACAATGGAGTTGGGCTGTCGCGCCAGTCGATCCACCTCCTCAATGGAGATCTGATCAATCTTATTATACACATACAAACAGGGCAGATAGACACGATTGGCTGTCACCACATCGATGAACTCATCCTCTGTGCAGTCCTCGCGGAACAACACCTCGGCATTGAAGATCTTGAACGAGTGTAGTATCATTTGGACCATTTTCTCACTGCACCGTGTAAGGGAGCATGTGGAATTAAAGCTGAGGCCGCCGCCCTTTTTCTGTTTGAAGTAAATGTTTGGCTTGCGCTTGTTCAGGCGAATGCCGACCGATTCCAGCTCCCGCTCTAGCAGTTCGCGATGCACATTCGGCTTGGTGGCGTCTAGCATCATCAGCACGAGATCTGCAGTGCGCGCCACGGCAATCACCTGGCGACCACGTCCCTTACCCTGCGCAGCTCCCTCAATGATACCCGGCAAATCGAGCAGTTGTATATTCGCACCCTGGTATTCAATCACGCCGGGTATGCAGGTCAGCGTGGTGAACTCATAGTTCGCTGCGAAATGTTACACAATTAAAGAAATATGCAACAAAATAGTATAATCAGCAGCCATCGATTGTAACTCACCCGCCTCCGATTCGGTTTTGGTCAGTGTGGACAACATTGTGGACTTGCCCACACTGGGAAATCCAATAAGAGCAACACGCGCATCGCCGCTTTTTAGCACATCAAATCCTTCGCCCTTTTCACCCTTCTTCGACGGTTCGAGCAGCTGGGAGCGGTACTTGGCTAGTTTGGCCTTTAGCAGGCCCAAATGATACTCAGTCGCTGCAATTGAATTAAAATGACATATGTAAAATGAATTCTAACCCTAAATTCCGATACACTGGCAACGCCAACGCCATTGCTATTGCCATTGCCAGCAAAGCGAATTCGGACGCCGCGTTGTCTGCGCCGGTTTTCACATCTCACCTTTGTTCTTTTGGGTACGCGCAATTTCGCGTTCGATCTCCGCAATCTTCTCTAGAATGCCCATGCTGATGTCGTGTGTCTTGGGCGTATCATTAAGTTAATAACAATATTTAGGCAACTGCGGCTTACTTGTTGTTGTTTTAAAGTGCTTAGCTAGGGATGCCAAAATATATCGAATGCGCTCACCGATAGTTTGTATGAACGAAGTGCCAGACAAGCTGAATGGAGTGATGTAAATACATTTTAGCATTACTTGTATTTAAATTACTTACCTGAATTTTAGTAGATCGCAGAGTGCTAAGTATATCTTATTATTATTCCACAATTTTATCGATACTTTCTTGCGATATGACATGGCTCGCATACTTAGGCGTTGCCACCTGTCATTTTTTATTTAAATTTGATAGCTAAAGTGGGAAAGCTTACAAAATAAGTGTATGTGTTCCAGGACTCGATAAGTTTAAATAGTTAAGTTTAATGTTAAAAAGAATCATAAAATATACACAAATACACATGTAAACACTATTACAATTACAAGAAACAGCCACACACATAAATGACAATCGATTAATTACAATAGTTGGAGTAGAGAAAGTTTTATAGGATAGACTTAGATATTTAATTGGCATAAAAGCCGTTGCCCTCGTTGCCCATGAACTCAGTCCAGCGCTGTGCCTCGATCGGATCCAGTTCGGAGCACACCTCGCCCGGTTGCAATGAACGGCACGTGCATGTTATCCCAATTCTCGTTATTATCAACTGAGATTCGTATTTGGGCAACGCGGGATCTGCGTCCACGAGACGCTCGCTTAGGCACTGCTTGAGGAATTGCTTGCGCAGCACACGCAAGTTGTCGGCGGTGTAACCTGCAAGGGCGATAAGTATTAGGAAATATTTACTTGCCGATTCTAAGCTATCCCTTTACATACTTTTATAGGCGCTAATCTTCTCATCGACGCAATTGAGATCCTGTGGCGAGAATAACGGTGGATACGCCTCCGATTCGCGTATGTTGAGCACAAAGGCAAAGTCCACAGATGAGCTGGCATTGTTGAGCGCCTTGAGCAGCACGCCCGTTGACGAAATGGATGCCAAATACCAATCCTCTGGCTGGGCATCCTCTGGCGTCGTAGGCGTTGCGTCCTCGCCAACATTATTGCTCTTTGTTGTGGAGGCACTGCTGGAGTTGGCTGCCTCACGCTTGCGCCTGCGATACTGCGACAGTCTATTGGAACTGGTGACTGCTGCCGCAGCTGCAGCTGCAGCATCCGCTGCCTGCTCGACCGCCTCATTGTCCAGCTCCAAATCCCACAGACTGAGCGGCGATTGTGCGGAAAGTGGCTGACTTGTGCTGGTGGTACTGGGTGTGCTGGTCGTGCTGGACTCCAGTGTATCGCTGCGCACATCCCGATTACTATTACTGGGATATTTGGAGCGCATGCGAATGGGACGCTCGTTCGGCTCTGGCAACTGCTGCGGCATTTCATCATTATACACCAGTTCGTATTCCTCCGGCTGACGCATCGTATTCGGATTCTCCGCAGGCAGTGCAAGCGGATCATAATCCTTCTATTTGGATATGATGTGGTTTATATTAGGAACAATCATGTTTTCATTGAAATCAAACTTACAAATTCCTTGTAGGGCTCCTTGACGTAGCTGCCGCCAAAGCTGGGCAGCTCGTTATCCGTCTCCGGATCGGGCAGCAGCTCTGCCGGCAGCGGATGCTTACGATGCTTGGTGGGCTTGACTGGTTCAGTCAATTGCTCCTCTACTGCATCCACTACTGCCGCCTGTCTGAGCAGCTGCTCTCGGCTCGCCAGCAGTTTCTTGAGCAACTTTGGATGCTTCAGCGGCGACTGCTTGCCAGCCGCAGCTGGGCGCTGTGTGCGATTCAGTCGCACCTCGATGTCATCCGTGCTGAAGAGCACAGCACCCGGCGGCTCCAGGTGCCGCGCAATCGCATACAGCTTGAGCACCGTCGACTCATTGTAGCGCAGGCGGCAGGTGTCCGCACGAGCCTGCAGAATGATGTCACTGTCCGGCACAAACTCGTAGGCATCCCGGGCATTTTGCTTGTTGCGGCACTGCAGCTGCCAGTGCAGGAAGAAGTCGCCACCGAAGCTCTGCGAAATGGAAACGCCCCCGAGCAGACTACTCGCTCCGCCAGCATCCGTCATCATGGCATTGAGCAGCGGCTGCCCAGTGCGTCCATCCAGGATCGTTGTCTGCGAATAGTAGTAGACGGGAAAGCCGGGACCAGTGTTATATTTGACCATAAAATCGGTGACATTGTCGCGATTGAAGTGACCCGGCACAATGGCGCTGACGCACTCGCTGGCCGGGAACGAATAGTTCCACAGCATGCTGTAGTTGTGGCCATCAAATGCATAGACGCTGCTATTGAACGCAGCCACGACGACATCAGAGATGCCATCGCCATTGAGATCGCTGAGCACCGCCGGCACCATCAAACCCGATCCCACCTGCTGATGCAGCGGCGTGAAATGCTTTTCGCTGGTGTGCGCCATCAGCGACAACAAACGCAGACTATAGATGCCACCGTCCGTATTCTGGCCACCAGTCAGCATGAGGAGCAGCTCGGTCCCGTCACCCCGTGTCAGTAGCTGTATGGGCACAAACATCTCCTCGCGATGTGGCGTTGGAATGCTGCGCAGCACTTTGCCCGTCTTGCCTGAGATCAGCTTAATGTGGCCCGCCTTGGATTCCTCGCGCTCCTCAAGATGTGCGGCTATCAGATCGGGCACCTCATCGCCATCCAAGTCGCGCAGCACATTAATCGTATATAGATCCATTACAATGGGCGAGTTCGTCTCCACCTCAAGCTCGTGAAATGTCCAAATGACCTGACCAGTGCGTCCATTAATGGCGAAGATCATCTGCAGTGTATAAATAATAATAATTTTAGCATATAGCTTTATGATCCTAGCAATTTGATATTCTATAGTCTGTTAAATTTTTTAATTTTTATGCAAAAGAGCGAAGAGTTTTTTTTAATGTATTTTTCGATGATATGCTATATAGAGATACAAGATGATGATAAGATATTGTATATATATAGTAAAATATTCCAGACATCCTTAAAAAACACTTCTATTAGAAGTGATGTTTTAGGAAACGGGAAAAGATATGTTCAGTCGATCGACTTGCTGTGGTTGTCAAGAAATCATCAACAACTTTTGCACATCTCTAAAATATATCTTTAAAATATATCTTATATATATATATATATAGATGTATATATATATATATATATATATATATATCTATATACATCTTATGCTCATGACTTACGCCCAGTCGTCCCGCTGCCAAACAGTCGATGCCGCCATCGCGATCGATGTCCACGTTGCAGTGCAGCGAGAATACATTGGCCACACTCCATGTTTGCCACAAAATGGAACCATCGCGTCCATTGAGTGCAACGACGCCACCCTCGCAGGGCACATCGTCGCCACCTTGGGCGGACTTGCAGCGCGGCAGTGGAATGCCCTCGTAGTGTATGTTGTCGTCGACGCCATAGCCAAAAATCACATCCTTGATGGCATCCCCATTCAAATCGGCGGCACGCAACGGACTCTCGCTGTTCATGCGCGCCAGGCTGCGTGTCCACACATGCTGCACACGGATCTGTGTGCACGGCACAAATTCGCTGCCCATGCTGCTGCCATAGCTGTCGCTCGCAACGGATATTGTCGCCAGCTGTGCATCCTCGCTCCACCAGTGATGGATGCGCTGCATCGGCAGCGGAAACAGCGTCAGCATCAGTGCTGCCAAACTGAGCACGGCACAGAGCACGGTGATCGCGGCCAAAATGTAGCAGAAGGGCTCACAGCAGCGGCAGCAACGACGACGCTTGTGCTGCTTCATGATGGGTGTGGAGATGCTGCCGGAGCCGGAACTGTGTTTCCGACGCGGCGCCATCAGCGGACGCTTCAGGCCCTGCTCTTCGCTGCGCTGTAGTTGAATTATAATGTAAAATATATATAGTAAATTATTAATTTTAAATATATTCATATGAAAATAATTATGCAATTTAATAAAAATACTTTCAAAACTCAAAAACAATCTTAGCGAATTCAATTTTCAATCAAACTTTCTTTGATTTGGAGGAGTAATTTGATCTGAAGCCCAAAATAGTTGATCCAAGCTATTGCATTAATTTAATTAAATGTAGAAATGTAAATCATTTACATATAAAATTTACAAATCTTCGAAAGTGATGCTAAACATTAAAAAATTATACAATATTGTTCCCGCAAAATTGTTACAAATATATTGTACTTAAAATTAAAAGAAAAACAACAAAAGCATCTTTACTTAATTAAAATAGGTCACCAAACAAACAAAACAAAAAAAATTACAACAATTTTCAATTAAGTCTTTTGCGACTTTTTTGTGTTTTAATCTCTGGAGAGCGAAGAGCAGCGACTCTTTCAACCCCAACTTGACGAGCACTTCACTAATTTAATTTTGTATGAATTTTGTAATTTTTCACAATTGAAATTCAAATAGTTATTTCGATGAAGATTGTGACTCACCTTGGCGGAGCGGGCATCCTTGATGAACACCTCGTCGTCGACATCGTCGCTGATGTCCTCATCAATTGATGACTCCCGTATGGCGATGCGCTTGGAGGGGACATATGGTCGCAGTTTGATCATTTTGGACCAAGCTGCCACGTCTGCAGCGCCCAGCGCCTGCTCCTACAAATATTATTCTATATATATTTTTCGTTAATGTCTTTTTCTTTCTTTCTTTTTCCTTTATTTTTTGCGCCTATTTTCCTATTTTCTATGTTCACAGCACAATTTTTAATGCATTTTCTTTTGTGCGTGCGAGTGTGCGTGTGGGTGTGCGCGTGTATGTATGCGTGTGTGTGTGTGTGGTTTCCGACGATTGAAATGCACTTCAGCGATGCGTGTCTGCTGGCCGTGTAAAAATCAATAGCCAAATGACGACACAGCGCAACGCAACGCTCAGCTGTGATGGATCGACGCATGCGCATTTGACGGGGAAAACCACCCCCCTTGGAATCAACAGCAGTTAACCGCACACGTGTTGGAACAATGGCGGCTACAGGTTTGTTTATCAACAATTGCGACAATGACGCACTCGCTTCTGTGTTCCACCTGGGCAACTGTTGCGTTGCCTGCTACCCTTAACGGGCGGCACCTCTCTCCCTACCACCCCCCAGATACACACCCCACACTAATGCAACCCTTAAGCAAGTTGTGGTGAAGCAGAACTCCCTTATTAAACATTTCGAAAGCAGTTCAATGGCCCTGCTTTCATGAATGAAGCGTCGTCTACTTGCAACTTTGTGGCGCTTTGGCGCATGGTTGGGATTGGGGGGGGCGAAGTTTCATTCCATTCAACAAAACTCTTCCGCATCTGAGCGCTATGTGGGTCACAAAAGCCAAGCAAGTTGGCAACAAAATGCATGTTATTATTTTGTGGCATGACTTATTCATTTTTAAATAGATCCCTTGCAGATTTCACAACTTGCCATTCAATAGCAAAATGTTTGCAAAACTTACCTGAAACAGCTCCGCATAATCCATGACTTAAAGAGCTAATTTTGTTCTCTCGACCTTCGTTTACCAGCAAGACACAACTTTCTATAAAACTAAATTATATCTTAATTTATTTATACAAATTTTCAATGACGTATTTTCTTGTCAAAAAGCCTAACAACAACAACAACAACAACAGTAAAAGCAAAAGCAGAAAATGTAAAAATTGCGACTATTCAAGTTAAAAGCGCGCCAAGAAACCTTTCCCGACTTGGTGCAGCTCCGCCTGCTGCCATCAGCATAATCTTAAGAGCACCACTTAGGCATTGCTTCGATGTGGGTGCGGGTGCGGGTGGTGCGGTTGGTGTTCTGTTCAAAAGCGTGAATTGCAACTCGACAGGCAGCCAAGTACTTAGGTCAGGTCCAAAAGCAGCGTCAAGCTCGAATGCATTCGAATAAACTATAGAAAAATCAGCGGCTTTTTATAGCACAACTGTCGAGGAGTGATGTTAGGGGTGTGCGGGGTGTGCGGGGTGTGTGGATTGTGGTGCAAATCTGAGGTTCATCTACGGCAAGTAACTTAAGTGTGTTATTATCGCATCAGAGATAATTTAATAACGACGATGTTGTTGCTGTTGTTGTTGTTGCTGTAGTTGTTGCTGTTGTTGTTGCTGTTGCGGCAACGGAAGGACAAAAGGATGTGTTGCTCAAGTGTCTGCGGCAAGGCGTTGAGTGCTTGGCCTGTGAGCGTGGCATAGGCATGAGAAATCGAATAAGTATACGTACTATGTACGCACACACACATACATAGATTCAGAGATGTGTGTATGGTAGACACAAGCTTCTTCAAGGTTAAATCCCGTCTTCGTTTTAATTATGGCTTGTAATAAACACCTGACTTGATTACAATTTTCCCCCCTATTCTCATTTTTACGCTAATAATATAATGTGTTAACTGATATTAATTGAGATTCTTATAAATATTGCTTAGATTTTCCAGTTATCTCATTTCAATTAGCTTACTTACTTTGCATATTATTTTAGAAAATAATTAAATAGGAATTCATCGCTCAAACCAAGTTAAGTATTATAACTAAATAAAACAACAATTAATATATCGAATATTATTTCATTTAATCATTTATAAGTTCAATATTGAAAAATTAATTGATCGAAAATTACAATCAAAGTGTAATTCTAAATATGAGCACCATAGAACAGTTTTAAAATAAATATTATTACTTTAATTTAATTATTTGTTTCATTAAATAATGAACAACGAATTGATAGAAAATTAGCATCAAAGTGTTTTTCTAAATCTTTGAAGAACAGTTTTGAAATAAAATTCTGCATATTTCGTTCGATTTGGTTGATTTCATGACTTGGCTGAAATTCTATAGTATTTTGAATTTAATTTTGTTCGTCTTGACGTCATTTGGGTTCATTGGATTATCGGAGGATTGCATTCCATTAGCAGCCATTTGGCAACTGCGCTTAACCTTCTCCACTGCAGCAGGCAGATTCGACAACAAAAGGAAAAATACAAAAATAATCTGCAAATTGTTGTTTTTGTTGCAACAAAGGAAAGTCACTTGGGAGCCACTTGAGAAGTTGTTGGCTTGTTTCATGTGCGACTAACGAGCCAATTGATTGGAAAAACTAAAGAAACACTTTTCACATAATGCTAGGGGACAGTTTTTCACGCTTACATTTTTTGCTATTTGTCCGCACCGAAATTCGATCACTTGGGGTGGGGGGGGGGGGGGGGTCCAAGGCAATCAATATGCGGCAGTGCAGCTAAACGCACAGAAATCTGGCTGTATGTGGCCAGGGGTTGGAGGTGCAAAAAGAAAGGGGGTGTGTGGGAGGAGGGGGAAGGAGTGGCTCATCAGTACAATGACGATGACGACAGAGGCCCGAGCAGATTATGTGGAAAGGCAATGCCAAAGTACTTGACAAAATTATGTTAAGTGACTATGGCAAAGAGAAGCACACAGACGACGGCAGCACTAAACAATAACATACTATATATACATATATAGTAGATTCATATATATATATATATATATATATATATATATCACACATACACATTCATGTATGTACTTGCCTTAGAACAGTCTGCATTAAAGACTTTTCCCTAGTTTCTCAGGGCTTTCACTTTTTTAGCACTCAAAGGTTTTTAGCGACTCAACCACATTGTCTCAATAGCATACACACGCACACACAGGCAGGCACAGGCACGCGCACGCACACAGAGACACAACTATAGATGTCATCAGTCAGTGCATCTTGTATCCTGCATCCTTCGCCTTCGTTGGTGAACATTTTACTGCATTCGCCTGGCAACGTTTTAAATTCAAATTGCTCGGCTCCAACCGTCAGTTGTCAGCGACTGTTCGAACTGCGAAGACGTTCAAATCGGCAAAAAAAAATAAATCAAATCCTTTATAAAATATTCAACTTCAATTTAAAGTGCTTCAAACAAATACATCTTAAAGCTAACGAATTCCCTAAATTAATTGATATAAATAAATTATTTATATCTTAGTGAAATCAATTGAATTTTAATGATCTGCAAAATGTGCAGCGTTGCGTCCAGCTGATGTTATATAATCGTTGTGAGGATTTCAAAAAACCCATAAAGCGCATTAGTTGCCAATCTGTGCCAGTTTTTAACCACACAAGAAGTAAATGAAATAAAAGCGTATTTATTTAACAGACTAAATTTTTAAATTCATATTCAACGCATCTTTATAGTAGTCTAAAATTGAACTTTAATTGACTTTAACTTTTTCTATATTTATTTAAAATTTTCATTTGTGATTTTGCAAACTCATGCAAATCATAATTCTAGAATGCATTTTTTTTAAACAATATTCTACATTGACAAATTTGGTTTAAATTACGGAATCTAAAAAAATCCGATAGCAATTTATTTCATTTAATATAAGGATTTTTTTAGTTTACTTTTAGCTTAAGGATCATGTTTTGATAAAATATGCAGTATAATTTTGAAAGATTGAATTGTTAAAGATTTTTTTCATTAACTTACAAAATTAAATCATTTTTTGTTATAAGTATATTTTTTAAATAACATAAAAGGTTATAGTAAAAATATATTTTATAAAGTTCACACCAATTTTCCTTCGTTTCGTTCGTTTAAATACACTATTTTTGCATAGCTAAAATAAATTATGGTATTAAAATAATTAATAAAAATGTTTGAAGGCAATTATAGAAACATATTAATATATGTTTATACGAAACCCAGATTACAGATTACTCACTTGAAATAGCACTACTATAATCAAATTATACTCAAAAGAATATTCACACATTTGAATTCGAGGCTATTCTATAAATTTCTCTTTGCCGCGCAATCAGTTTAATTAAAATTGATATTTAATCAGGCATATTGGCCTAATAAGGCAATGACGTGCCTACACACTACACACACATACATGTGCACATGCAACTGCCATGTGAATTGTCCTTGTCTCATCCATCCGTTGCCTCTGCTGCGCCTCCACAATCCGTCACCGTGTCGCGCTCAATGGGGCACATTTTGTGCGGCATCGGCATTGCACAAAAGGCGCACGGACCACTTAAAGCTGCAGCGCCACTCTGACCCCCCGCCACCCAGAACCTGCTCACACTGCTGCTTCTCTCCTGTGCCCCTATTTCAATCCACCCACGCGGTCGCTTCGAGTGGCTTTAATTGTGAATTAAGTCGGTATTGTGGCCTCCATGTGTAGACAGAGTGGGTCAGAGAGAGAGAGAGACAGTGCGAGAGAGATAGAAAGCGAGAGAGAGAGAGGGGAAAAGATAGTGATAGGGGCAGGTTGGTAAGTAGGGTTGCCAATGCCGAGGCTATTGTGCAGGAAGTGCGCCAACTGTCCCCGCCATTGTTCTAACCATTCGCATTTTATTTACACCGCTAAGCAGCATAATTGTTGCTATTTTCGTCAATTGACACAACTCTCGATGCATTGTCAATGCCAGTGACACCGTTCGAGAGTTTTGCTTTTGATCCACCCGCAAGGTTGTGTCACGGTCGCAAATCACCTTAGACAACGGTTTATGTACTCAACGTGCACCCTTTTTGTCACCATTGCAGAGTGAATCCATTCGCGTACAGCCATGGTCGCGCAAATAATACTGCTCGTCATTTGCAGCATTTGCCTCAAGCACTATGCAAAGGGTGAATTTCAGTGAGTATAGCAGCCCTATCCACAATTTGCCACGTGTTATAACTGCTAATCCCGTAGACAAAGTCTGGCCATAACCGATATTTTACCCGAGGATATCAAGCGCTATGATAAAATGCGTCCACCCAAGAAGGAGGGGCAGCCAACAATTGTGTATTTTCATGTTACCGTCATGGGTCTGGACTCAATCGATGAGAACTCGATGACGTATGTGGCGGATGTGTTCTTTGCCCAAACATGGAAGGATCATCGTTTGCGTCTGCCCGAGAACATGACGCAAGAGTATCGACTGCTGGAAGTGGATTGGCTTAAGAACATGTGGAGACCTGACTCCTTCTTCAAGAATGCCAAATCGGTTACCTTCCAAACGATGACCATACCCAATCACTACATGTGGCTCTACAAGGACAAGACCATACTCTATATGGTCAAGTTGACGCTGAAGCTATCCTGCATCATGAACTTTGCCATCTATCCACACGATACACAGGAATGCAAGCTGCAAATGGAAAGCTGTAAGTTTCCCACTTTATTTTGAACTTAAAAAGTAATTATTATAAATGAATGAAGATATTGAGCTTTGTTTGATTAATTATGAGTATAATTTTTTTCTACTTTAATTGGAACTTACAAACGCAGTTTGTTGTTTAAAATTGCGGATTAAAGTGAGCATTTTTTTTTTGTTCAAAACAGACAAAAAGGAAAAGTAATTATGTATAATAATAATAAAATTATATTATATAATAATGATTAATAGCTCAAAAATTATTCATAAAAATCAGCATTATTTTGGGTAGAGCAGAAGAGAAATTTAAAGATTTTTTGCATTAACTTAAAAAATTACATAATTTTTGGTTATTTTTTGAAATAACATAAAATGTTAAAGTAAAAATGTATTTTGTAAATTTCACACCTATTTTTTTTATTGTTTTAATAATTTGAATTAATATAAAAAAAATGTGTCTGTCCAAAATTCGCTTACCATTTTACTAGTATCACACACCACTGATGATCTGATCTTCCAATGGGACCCAACCACACCGCTGGTGGTGGACGAGAACATTGAGTTGCCACAAGTGGCACTCATACGCAACGAAACCGCTGATTGCACCCAAGTCTATTCCACGGGGAATTTCACCTGCCTGGAGGTGGTTTTTACGCTGAAGCGTCGCTTGGTTTACTATGTTTTCAATACATATATACCCACCTGCATGATTGTGATCATGTCGTGGGTTTCGTTTTGGATTAAACCGGAGGCGGCACCAGCTCGTGTTACTCTCGGCGTGACGTCACTGCTGACGCTATCCACACAGCACGCGAAGTCGCAGTCATCCTTGCCGCCCGTTTCCTATCTGAAAGCAGTGGACGCATTCATGTCCGTCTGCACGGTGTTTGTGTTCATGGCTCTGATGGAGTACTGCCTGATAAATATTGTGCTCAGCGACACGCCCATACCCAAGCCCATGGCCTATCCACCCAAGCCGGTGGCTGGCGATGGAGCCAAGAAAGAGGCAGAGGCGGCACCACCCGGAGGCAGCAATGCAGCGGCCAATAAACAGCCAACAATGTTGCCCCTGGCGGATGAGAAAATTGAAAAAATTGAGAAGATTTTCGACGAGATGACCAAAAATAAGCGGGTAAGTTGATTGAGAGATAAACAAATATGTTTTAAATCGATTTTAAATTATTATTCTTAACATTTTAAATAGAAGTTAAATAATCATATAAAGATTAACATATTTTATAATTTAAGAAAAAAGTAATTTTCAAATGAATTAAAAAAGTTATTTTCTTTATTTGAGTTGTATTTTTAGTATTTCATTATTTATCTTTGTTTATATGAATAATTTCTTAACTTAGATTGTGACTACTACTCGACGCGTGGTTCGCCCGCCGTTGGACGCTGATGGACCCTGGATTCCGCGACAAGAGTCGCACATTATACTGACACCAACCATACGGCCACCACCACCGCCACCGCCAGCACCGGAGCCGGAGATGCCCAAGCCGAAGCTGACGCCCGCCCAGGAGAGACTTAAGCGCGCCATTTATATTGATCGTGCATCCCGTGTGCTCTTTCCCGCACTCTTTGCCAGCCTCAATGGCATCTATTGGATTGTGTTCTACGAGTATCTGTAAGATATGCGAATCCGGCGCCGGCTCGGTTGTAAATATGGCTATATAGCTCGCTCTCACTGAACCTTAATTTCTCTGCAAGTCGAACAACTTTATTAAATGTTAATTGTTCACAATATTATTAAAAACAAAGTATTTAATCTTAAGCTTTCGCGCACAAGCTTTAAGTCAACGAATTTTAAACTGAATGAGCTAAAAACATATATATATATAAATATATAATAATCTCTATATATATCACTTATTGATATAGTATATGAATTCAATTCCTAAATGCTTAATGTTTAAAATCAATCCAATGATATTGTAGTTGTAGATTAATTCTTAAAAATGCTTTTAATTGTACATAATTCAAGTAAACTAATAAAAAAAAACAATTATAATAATATAAAATGGGCTTAAGGAACTTTTTTAAAAATAACGACAATTAAAATGGTTTACGTGTAAAAAAGCTTTTAAAAAGCTTTCAAGCTTTGTAGAGCATATGAAAGCACATGCGTAATGCTCAAAGCTTAAAGCTCAGTTTTAAGCGCGTAATTTAAATTGAAGCAAACCACGAAATTTTGACATAAAATTTCTATCTATATTCCCATACAATTTGTACACTTGCATATACATTTTATCCACTATAATTTTCACATTTTCTCAGCCATTAAGCCAAGATGTGCAACGTGTAAACACTTTTTTCATGTACAGCTAGCATTTGTGTTGCTACATTTTACATGTTGTTATTGGAGTGCTGTTGTTGCTTTCCTTTTAAAGGTGTCAACAGTTGGCAAACAATAGTGGGCATAGAAAGAAAAAAGTTTTCTACATTTTGCAGTTGTCGAACAAGTTGCGGCTCAGGTTCGCATGAATACCCAATTAATTATGTTGGTCACACGCTCCACACTTTTGCTTTTCACGGTCGTTAGTGACGCGGGCAAGTTCCTCCAAATGAGATGCAGATAACTATAGCCAGAGGCTTAGGGTTACTATATCATAGTCATTCAAGAGTTCAGCGCTTGAAACATAAATAAAATGCTGAAGTTCTTAACAAACCAGTTGGTGCCCTAAATCTTTTGTATATAGTGATCCAAATTTAATCAGAGAAGTACTTGAGAATTTACTTTGAACCATTTTAGAATATATGGAATTAAACTTCAAATAGAAAGGTATGTTCAAATGATCAGGGATTTTGCAGTATTGGCTTGCAATTTGTATACTGAAATAGCGAAGGATTAAGTTGCTGATAAAGCCATTAAATAATTTCCAACTTTAAATTTATTATTTCTATATATGTGAAACTGTGCTGTGGAAGATTTGACCATCCTCAAAACCATTTTGAGGGTATAATTTTAACATGAATTTGGTGGAAGACCCGCGTTTCCATCTTAAAATGGAGACAAGGACGTTAAGTCATGATCATACAGGAATATAGGCACTTTTTCCACTACATTAATAAAATTTGTTTGATAAATTATTTGAATTTTCAATGGTTGAGACATGCCCACCGACTACGGCAATACCTCACCCCATGAAGTCTTATACAACCTGATACCAGATATCAGAGTATTTCGTATTCGGCTAGTGAAATGCAGTTATTTGTTTTAAAACTGATAAATAATTATTTTTGTATCTTACCTTGAATATAATCTCATTTGTCACAAATTCCCCAAGGACTTCGGCAGAAAACAAGCGTGAGTTTAACATTTGGGTTTTCCACATCTTAATACGTTCGAACCTCTATTGAACTCTATTGGACAATATTTTAAAATATTTGCTTAAAACTTCGTCTTCACAACAAGCAGCTTCGCAATCAATTCGCATTTTAAGTAGGCCAAAAAATTTGTGGTGGAAACCACGTCAAAGTGCATGAATCACCCCAAACAGCATTGAGAGTTCCCTCAAAGTGTAAGGCAATACAGTAATTTCCAGCTACAACTACAAAAATAAACAACAAAAAAGCGAAGGTTGCGCAAAAAAAATTTTGACTAAAAACATTGGGGATTACCTGAGCACGGAGCCTAAGTGCGCTAGGTGGGCGTGTTGCCACAATGTTTACACTTCGATATGCGGGTTCATTGAGGTTTGCTTTGAAGGTGCACAGAATGAGAAATAGTTGAAACAGCTGGAGGCAGTTTTTTTTTTGTTTTTTTGTCAAAAACTCTTAAAGTTAATTACAGAATTTAAAGTTCAGCTTGTTCGACGAGGAATCCATTAATGCAAAAGGCGTAAAGCAGAAAGAAAGTAAAAACCCAGTAAGTCTCTTTGCTACCTTCGTGGTCTTAAGTTCACAGTCTTTGCACAAAAGCCAAACGAAGAAAGATCCCCGCTCAACCGACCCCTCAAAGCTGCCTTCCATTGAGTGCGACGCCAAGCGGTTTTTTATTGTGTTGCTGCTGCTTTTGTTGTTGTCGTTGTCGTTGCCGATATGGATGTTGCTGTAGTTGTTGATGTTTTTGTTGTTGTTGTTGTAGTGTCTGCTTTATCGTTTTGTCTTTGGTCGTTTCAGTTTCAATTTTAGTCGAACTCGAGCAGCAACGGCACACGGAAGCAGCCGCGGCGCAGGCGCAACACCAAAAAAAAAGCAGTAACAAACCGTTTACAACTTAAGTGAAAAATCAACAACTAAAGTTTTTTTCGTGGTTTTAAAGTGAAATTTAAGTTGATAATATTTTTTACGCAATTTTTGCGCAATTTGCAAAAGTAAATAAACATAATGCGAAGTAAATAATTATTACAACATTCGAGATATTGAACACTTTATATATATACAAAATAATCATTATAATAAAAGTGCTGAAATATCTGAATAAAAAAATAAATTCGTATACCGCGACTTTTAACACTTTCATTTTCATTCAACGCTCGCTGCATGTGGTCTCGTTCAGTTCGTGCAAGTTGTCGGTTTCGTTGAGTCGTGTTAAATAACAATAAACAAACAAAAACAAAAAACAAAAAACCAACGAAATAACAATCTAAGAAAGTTAAAAAACAAATTAGATATTTAACTTGATTGCAAATGAAATAAAAGTTGTTCGAATTTGGTTGGTGATACAAAAAATCAGAAGAAATGCATTTCAATGCATATTTGTTGTGCCTAGGTGGGTATTCGAAAATTAACAAAAAAAAAAACAACAATATATTTTGTAATAATCGTGAGTGTTTTTCTGTGCTAATTTCTTTTGGTTGCTCTCAAAAATTAAATTGTTGTTTTTATCTACGTTTAAAAACAAAAGACTTAGGCAACGAACTTGAATTAATAAGGGGTGCGAAATGGCCAACAAATTGAGTTCAACAGCTGCTCTATAAATAAACGCAGTGCGTGTTTAAACTGTTTCAACACTTAAATTCAGGAAAGAGAAAAATAGATAAAGTTTTTAATTACTTTGATTTATCTTTCATCTTATTTTCATATTATTTCATTGTAAAAGTGAAACCCTAAGCTCAAGTTCAAGCTGAAACGCTTTGTGGTCTCTCTGCTTTTCAAATTAATGACCAAAAAAACCATAATGCGCATCCGAATTAAACAACAAAAAAAATAGAAGGAAAAAACGTGACTAAGTCTGCAACTTTCTTTGGCAGCAACTGCTGCCAAATCTTCCGCCCAATGACGTCACATCACAAAACCAGTTGCCCGAAATGCAAATTGCATACAGCCAGGCCAATCCAAGGCCAATCAAATTGTGGCCAGCAGCTGCCCAGCTACTGCACAAAACTTGTAGATACAAAAACCCATCAATCGACACGTTTTGTGGCGCCTGTAAGTGTCTATTGGTATTACCGCAACACGTCGGCCTATCCATACACATTATGCAACTACCACAAAAACAAATGTTGCGCTGTCATCGCTCGCTGCGATTTGTTGTTGATGTGCGCGATGACCACAATTTAAAGTTATACTTATCCATTGCTTCGGAAGTTATTGTTGCTGCTTTTGTCTTTTATTGTCCGCGTCACAGCGTGAATGTTGCTCAATTGCAAATATTTTTCCAGCAACGCTGATCATTTATTTTCCCCAGCCGGTTAGCCGGGATTTTCACTTTCGTTGGCATCAAAGCATTATAATAATAGAAACAGCTGCTTGATTTGTTTACTTGCATTTTTTGGTGGGTTTTTTCGTTTCGAATTCAGTTAGTTTGAATTTTTAGGCTCTACAAAATCCATTTTTTTTTTTGGTAATTTTAATTACATAAATTGTTGTTTTAATTGTAAAGACATTTAAAAATTTTCTGGCTTTTACACTTTTTTAGCTTTGACTTTTTATAAACAATCTAGGAAATTAAATTGGCTCAGCAGATTATTTTAAGAAATCAGTCGCACATATTTTTAAAAGTAAATAAATCTTATGGCTTATGGTAAAAAAATTATATTAAATGTTTTACAAAAAGAAAGTAATATTAGATGTAGAACAAAATAATATATAATATAAGAATAAATTGAAAATTTTAATCTACATTTGACAGCCAGTAAATTAATAAGTCAATAAATATTACAGCATTCCTCAAGTAACTAATGAAAAGCTTAGCGATTTGCTTAAAATATAATATAAAAAAGAAAAGTTAAAAAAAATTAATTTTGTTGACGTTTTCTCTTTATAAGCCAATTAAAGTTACATTTTGTCTATAACTAAATACTCAACAAAATGAGCATTTTAACTTATGCATTGCTCCGTTTCGTTGGGTAATGCCACAAATTGGCATTACGCATCTGTAGTACTACAACCAAAAAAAAAAAAATGAGAAAGTATGTCGCTGGTACGTCTTTCTCTCTCTCTCTCCCTCTCTCTCTCTCTCTGTCTTTCTCTCGCTCTGTCTCACTCTATGCATATCCGCATGTAGCTCTTCAACTGAAGCGTTTAATGTTTATTTACTTTGCTGTGACATAATCGCAGTTCGCAGTTGTTATGCGCCCTCTAAATGACTTGCTATATATAATTTGGACTTGTGGCTTAAATACTCCTCGACTTAATGAGGAATATGCAATAAAAGTGATTCTGTATGCAGAGGCAGATGCTCAAGGTCGCATTTAGATTTCTCCTCGCCACTACAAATTGATTATATCTTTGATCTCTAGCCAGATCCGAATCGGGTTAAGCTGTTACAGTTTGGCTTCAGATTTTGATTTAATTATTATTTATTTTTTTTGTGTTGTTTTTTTTTGTGCGCTACTCATTAACATATTTCGAGGCGTGCACTGCAACTTTGTCACTTTCACTTGGGAATAAAATTGCTCATACCAATGGTAAAATGCTTTTTGTAGTGCTTATATATATATATATATATCTCTTTTTGTGGCGGCTGTTGTATTTTCTTGCCGCTGCGCCACACAATGAAATATTGGCCAATTATACGACAAGCCTTTTTGGCTCGCATATAGAAATGATTTCGTATGAAAAGTGAATGCTCCATTGGCAATTGGCACTGCTCAGCTAATGGCTAATTGTTTGATGCAAAATAAAAGAAAAAAATATAATAAATACATTTTTTTTTTTTTTTAAATTTAGGTTACTAACAGCAGAAAGCAGATAATTGATTTAAAAGATGTTTGGTCTCTTTGATAAAAGAAGCAAACAGATCAAAAATATAAACGAAAGAAGTGTTCAGAATATAATAAAAATAATATCACAAATATATTTATAAAAGTCGTATAAAATGATTCTTGAAAAATTATTCTTGAAATTTACACTAACTGTAAAGTTTCAATATTTGAATTATTTGTGTTATTTTAATAGAAAAAGTTATGCTTAAATTTAATTTATGATTATTTTATTAAAGTGACACTTAATTTTCTTGCAGTGCTTGGAGCTGGCACCTTGATGCAGATTCAAGGTTCCGCTGAGGACGATGAGCAGCCGCAGCACTTGACCAATGATGGTAAGTTTTTGACTTTGAGATTTGCTAAACATGGGCATTCATAACTTTAACTATTAAGGCAGCGTCTTTCTTTCAGCCGCAGTTGCACGACAGGCGACTGGGACGCCAGCTGGCCGAGGATTTGGATGAGAACGCGAACTCGGCGAGCAGCATCAGCAGCGCCAGCAGCAGCAGCAGTAGCAGCATTGCCAGCGATGATGATGAGGAGGATGACAGCGAGTATTATGACAGCGATGAGGATCAAACGGAGAGTGTCAGCGATGGCAGCAATGAGTCCTTGCCACGCCTGCTCTCATCTTCGACATTTCATCGCATCTCTGAGACGCTGGGCGCTCTAAACACAGTGGGTCACATGCTGGTGGACATGACGCGTGGCGGCCAGGAGGCCAAGACGGAGAATGGTAGCAGCAGCAGTAGCAGTGATGAAGTGAGCACAACCAACAGCACCACAGCCACAGAATTGAGCGACCAATCGACAACGGCAGCTCCTCTGTTTAAGTCCCAATCGTTGCCTGGCATCTCGGGCAAGATATTGGACACCACAACGCAGACACTGTCCGCAAACAGTTTGCTGCCAGCGGGAAAGCCGGCCAATTTGAGTGCCATTCAGGTGGCCACCAAGCGCATTGACCAGGCGGCGGGCAAACCCATGTTCGTGGAGAACAAGGACGCCAAGCAGCAGAAGAAGAAGCGCAAGAAGAACAAAAACAAGCAGAAAGTGAAGAAACCCAATGAGGAACTAAGCCAAGCCACACCACAATCTCTGCAGAAGATTAAAATACCAACCACACCACGCACAACCACAACCAGCAGCAGTATTGCCATCATCACTGGCAGCTCCACAACATTGCGGCCATTGGATCAGCTGGCCTTGGCGAGCGAGGAAGCTGGCACCGCCAAGGATGTGGAGAACTATTGCAAGACGCCCAGCGGTCGTCCGGGTCGTTGCGAGGATCTCAGCAGCTGTCCTGCTCTGCTCCTGAATCTGAGCAGCCTGCGAGAGTCGCTCTGCTTTAAGAGTCTCTTTGTGCCGGGCGTGTGTTGTCCCTTGTCCGCTGGCGACTCGGAGAGCTCCACAGTGCTGACCACACAGCGTCCACTGAAGCTAACCGCTAGGCCACAGATCAGCAGCACCACAGTGGCCACAACAAAACGACCCACCACACTGCGACCGACGGCCAGACCAAGCTCCAGACCAACTTCCGGCCTGGTGCTGATACCACAGAAGAAACCACCGACAACAACAACGACCACAACTACTGAGGAGCCATTTGAGCCAGACGATCTGGATGAGATTGCCAACAACATTGTCGATCCGGAGGAGTGCGGTCAGCAGGAGTATTCAACGGGTCGCATTGTCGGCGGCGTGGAGGCGCCCAACGGCCAGTGGCCCTGGATGGCAGCCATCTTTCTGCACGGCCCAAAGCGCACAGAATTCTGGTGCGGTGGCTCCCTTATTGGCTCCAAGTACATCCTGACAGCGGCGCATTGCACCAGAGATTCCAGACAAAAGCCGTAAGTTTGAAATGCTTTAAATTTGACACATTATTTAAGTACTTAAAGAACGTAAAATTTATTTGTTCTATGAAATAACTAATTTAATTTGAAAAGCAAAGTTTTAAGTGAATTCAAAATTATTAATTTCTATAAATTTCATTTCATTTGTGTTGATCAAAGCAATCCTTTGCAACATTTTTTAAAAAGTTTAATTTGTCGACAAGCACAGAAATTTTTAGAGGCTCTATAAATTTAGCCAGAATCTTTATATTAACTGTTAAAAAAGCACATAGCTAATAAAAAAAAACTGCCTTGAAATTGTTTTGAAATTAAAATGTAAATATTAGTTCAGGCTTAAAAAGATATTAAGACAGCAAATTATTTTATATTGCAATTGTAAATAGGTTTCGTATTTGAACGAAACATATACTTTTATATAGAATATATATATATGAGCGCAACAAGGAACTAAATTTACAAGTATTTTAAAGTAGTAACTCTTAATATTACCCACGCACTACAAAATTGAAAGTCACTTGGTCACACAATATTCCCCAAAGAATAATAAAACACTTTTGCTTTATTGAATTGGCTTTGAGTAATAAAATTTGAATTTTTTTGATAGTATACTTTTAAATGCCCGATAATATTGCATTAGATTATAAAATTGCGACCTATTAGATCGATTATGCTCCCTTCTGAGCTTATAGCTCCTCAATCAGTTCCCAGTTCCTGCACGAATGCCAGAATCTTTGTTGGGTTGAGGACTTCTATGTCATTGACACTCATTACATGCTGCATCCATTCCCGGATAAGGTGATATATTCTGTTAGGCTGTGAGTTGAGGACTTCTCCTCCTCATTTACAAAACCTACATTGATTGTTACTATAAATACCCAGTTTGGATAGGTGGCTTCTTAGTCTACAATGTCCTGTCAGTAGACCGACAATTATCATAATAAGAATTTTATTGCGCTGATTAACTGATTTCACATCTGGGAATGTCGGGCATATTGTGACCAGAATTGCTTACCAAGATGCATCTCAATTTGATATTCGCGCCTGGACAAAAATTAAAGAATATTTTACATAAAAATGTATATAGGTTAGCGCAGATGGAATAAATTTAAATTTGTAAAATCCAAAAACCTTTTCATTATAATTTTCAAAACGGGCGTTTAACAACTATTGAGCAAAGTAGAGCTCTGAATAAATGGAAAATTTGCTAATTTGTTAAAAACGGAAGCGATAAATTTTAGTAGATTGTTCGTTTTGGAAGGCACTTTTTGCTTAATAGATTCTCACAAAGTAAACTTTATTCAGTTTGTTTAATTGAAATTTAATTATTTTCCAATTTTAATGCAATACTCGTGCGTAATTGTAATCGAAGGTACTCAAGTCATAATATGCGTAATGAAATCAATATGATTATTTGCAGATTCGCTGCCCGCCAGTTTACAGTGCGTCTGGGCGATATAGATCTTTCCACGGATGCCGAACCCTCCGATCCTGTCACGTTTGCCGTCAAGGAGGTGCGCACCCACGAAAGGTAAGTGAGAATTCTCAGCTCTCAGCTGGCCAACTCCACGTTTCATTTAGCTAATTCATATTTCACAATTGGCATGCAGATTCTCTAGGATTGGGTTTTACAATGACATAGCGATTCTGGTGCTGGATAAGCCTGTGCGCAAGTCCAAGTATGTCATACCTGTTTGCCTGCCTCGAGGGGCTCGTATGCCGCCCAAGGAGCGTTTGCCCGGCCGACGCGCCACTGTTGTGGGCTGGGGCACCACCTATTATGGCGGCAAGGAGTCCACCAGCCAGCGGCAGGCTGAGTTGCCCATCTGGCGCAACGAGGATTGCGATCGCAGCTATTTCCAACCCATTAATGAGAACTTCCTTTGTGCCGGCTACTCCGATGGCGGAGTCGATGCGTGTCAGGTGAGTGGGAATATAATCTTCATTGAACGGTGAATTTAATAGCTTCAATTCTGCATTTCAGGGCGACTCTGGTGGTCCTTTAATGATGCGATACGATTCGCATTGGGTGCAACTGGGCGTCGTGTCCTTTGGCAACAAGTGCGGCGAGCCCGGCTATCCGGGCGTCTACACACGTGTCACGGAATACCTCGACTGGATACGTGATCACACAAAGGATTAGGCGACTTAGTTGTAACTGTAGCTAGGCTTATGTACCCGCTAGTCTATGTACGTTTAATGCTCTCCTCCTGTTGCTACTACTACATATATTATACAACTATTGATATTTATGAGTACACTCCTCCACTCCACTCCACTCCCCCCTCCCCCAACAATTCAATTGTTTACCATATTATGCGTAGTTGCGAACAGCGTTTGTTATTTAAATTATTTAGACCTAAACGATAAATAAAAAAAAACATCTGTGTAAAACTGTAAATTCTCCAAAGATTGTGCGTTTTCTGATAATTGGTAGTCATAAATATTTATACCATTCTTGGGTTGAAGAGTCCCCAAGATAGGGTATACCATATAGTAAACTTTGCATTTACTATCGTAGAAATTTGTATATGAAGTAGAAAAACTTGACAGTTCTTAAATATGTTGTTCAAACAAGTTGAGTAATTAAAGAATCAATGTTGATTTACTATAAGTATTCTAAATATGGAGCTGAAAAATATGCGCGGATTTCCTATTTAAAAAGTTTATAAAAAAAAGAAATCGAATCCAAATAACATTAGATTATAGATTGCAAAACAATTTTAAATAAAATGTGGATCAGATGACAAATATATAGTACTTGTTTGTAAACTCCCTGACGAAAAAACACTCTGATATATATATATATAGTTGTTTACTTAATTTACGTAAATTGATTTGTTTTAAATTTCCATTGTCAGCTGGTAATCAGCAGAGGGGAAGTACTTCGTAACCCCAAAATAAATAAAGATTAGTCGGAAAAGGGACGGGGAGGGGGGAAGCAAAGCAATCCCATATTCGTGGCAAGTTTAAAAAGCAGTGCGGCAATTTCACTTTTAATACTTATTAAGTTCTCAGCGCTACCGAAAGCTTCAGTTTTGTTTGGTCATTTGCCGGCAACGCGCGCGCTTTTTTTACGTTCTACTCATTTATCCGTGAATTCAATAGTTGAAGAATCTCGATTTGTTTATGGGTAAATTTAATTGAGATGAGTAGTCATCGGAAGCTGAAATGTTTTTCCTGTTTATTACACTGATAAGAATTGTTGTTTTGTAAGGCTAAAAAAAAACTTTGCGCTTCTTGTTTATATAAAGCTTTCAGTGCCTGAAACGCGTGGTAAGTGCAATACTCAAATTTGTCGAAAGCTCGCTCTCATGCCAACGTAAAGTGGAAGTGCGAATGAGAGTGAGCGTGAGCGGGTGAGAGAGAGAGAGAGACCCAAAAGAGAGTGAGAAAAAATGACAACATCCACTTAGTCAGCTGTCAAGGGTTGTGAGTCAACAAAGGGGCATAAATAGGTCAAATAATAAGGAATTATAAACTATTTTTTTATTGTGGCTAAATGCTTATAGTTTAATAAATATATTGATACGTAAAATATCTCTTACAAGTAGTATGCTAATAATCGTATATGCTAATAATCGCTTGTGGTAAAATATTTAATCATGACTTGTAGCTTCTTTAGCTTTTAACTTTAAACCTTGTATGTTGTTAAGCTTAATGCTACAAAACATAAAAGCTTACAAAAGCTCTATGCTATGCTCAATATACTGTTTTTGTGGCGATTTCAGTGCGATTTTGTAGCGATTATGATAATTGACCAGATAAGTTTCAATATTATTTTTATTTTACTAAAAAAACACCTTATATAAATGCTTCTTGAATTGTTTAGTTTAACCCGGGAATGGCAACAGCTTATGAGGTCTCTGATTTTGAGAACTATCTTATTTTTTAAAATCATGTCACACAATACATACATAAAATATGTAACGATATTGAAGTATTGCCTAATAAAATACTTAAATAACAAAATAAAAATAAAATAATAAAAAAAGAAGCCATGTTCCCGCCCGGGTTCGAACCGGGGACCTTGTGCGTGTGAAGCACACGTGATAACCGCTACACTACGGAAACTCTTGGAACACGAGCGGCATAAGTCTGTTTAAGAGCCACATGTCTCACAATTTCAATTGTTATAAAATACATTTACTTTGAAGTCATGCAGGCCGTCGTCGTACATATAAAAACATTAAATATTCAAGTCAAAGGAAAAAGTAGAGACAAAAATGTTATGTTGCATGGCATGATTTTATAAAGATATGGTATTTAATTATAGTTAAATTGCACATGCATTTCAGGCTTTACTGTTAAATTTAAAAAAAATATCAACGAATTTTTTATATATAATATACAAAATATAGAAAAAAGATTTGTTCCCGCCCGGGTTCGAACCGGGGACCTTGTGCGTGTGAAGCACACGTGATAACCGCTACACTACGGAAACAATTGATATTTTCCTGGCCCAATATGACCTAATAATGCTGCCCACTCATTAAAGGGGGGTCCAGACACAATTACTTTGTTGGTCCATTGCGGAAGCTATGAATTGCGCTGGAGTTCGACAAACTATTGCCACGCCCAGTGTTAATTGGCTTCTCGCCAAACCGCCCGCTTTCAATGTCAGCTAAGTTGGCAGAGGGGGCACACAAGGCATTCAAAGCATTTCGCTGGAGTTGAGAAATGTCTGAAACATGCACACAGATTACCAAGTCATGTATTCCCACCCACCCCTCCGCTCTATCCCTCTGCTACCTTTAAATAAATTTGCTCACGCTGATCCTTAATTAAAATTTCCATTGTCTATGCTGGGCTGCATAGATTTTTACCTTGCCCTTCCTTCAGCGGCAACAACATTTCTCTGGCCCTGGCCTGGCCCGGCCCGGCCTGGCACACAATTAATATGCAGGCCAAGAACGTTTTCCAACTGCTCGCACTCGTTATAATTACGCATTTAAATTGGCACAAAGCCTGAGAACGTTGAAGTAGCCTGACTCCTGGCCAGGGATATGACCAGCTTTGGCTCTGAATATTGAGTTAGCTTTATCTGCTGGCGTTTCTACTCTAGCCCAGGGCATTTTTATTTTACCAGCAATTCTGACTGTTCATTTGAATAGATATCGTTTTCACTTCAAAAACTTAATTTCTTTCTTGCTACTTTTGCATGTATTTATAAATTTTATTAAGCTTATAAATTTGCAATAAAAATTGAATAGATATATTTTAAATGTTGTTGAGATTATTTTTATATATATTTCTTTGCCCCATTTATTTTTAATCCATCCGAAATTCACATATATATTTCTTTTGTCCGATGTATTTTTAATCCCTCTAACAAAAAATTTCACTATAATCATTAAAAATGAGATTTAAATCATGAAAAGAGCTCACCAAACAAAAAATAGTAAAATAAATATAAATTTCATTTTCGATTTTCGATTATTAATCACAACAGTTAATTTCTAATACAATGGAAATGCTGTTTTTTAGCTTGACATTATAATCTGAACAAAAGGATATAGACTATATGTAGGAGCAGAATCTTTTGCAACAATCGTCAGAAAATCGAAATATATTTTGTCTATGACATCGAGCGTATTTAATCTTCGGTCGACCAAAGATAAATCTTATTTCTAGTTGTTGTTATTGTTGTTGTTGTTTTGCTATTGTGGCTGTCTGTGTGGCATGGCCCCATAAATTTGGGTCAATGGGAAAAACGTCAGAATTGAGTAATTACAACATAATTTTCAATTTTGCAGTTTACGTTGTAAATTAATTTGCGGTCGACATTTGCAAAGCGCGTCGCGCTCATTGTGTATGTGTGTGTGTGTGTGTGTGCGGCATAGCATTTCGGTAACGCCTATCCAGCAGCATCAACAGTCGTCTGCAGCCCCTCCCCCCTCCGTTCTGCAGCAGCAGATTCGCCTCACACTCGATTCAGTGCTGATGAAGCGCACAATCGTGCCTGGGTGCGGCTGTGGAGCTTGTGCGGGGTCACAACAATTATGGCAACAATTAAGGGGCAGCTGGGCAGCTCATTGTTGGACTTGTGTATGGCTGGTGCGGGGGTGCTGGGGTGCGGGGGTGCCGGGATTTTTGTTGGCGACGCCGTTTGTTGTGCATAATTAATTTGCAGTTATTTTGCACGTTCCTGTTTACGTTTTGTTTTTTTTTCTTTTTCAATCTCTTTTTTGTTGTTTATTGCTGGGGGTTTTAGGGGTGGGGTTAAGGGGTGTGGCACCATTTGAGGTCTGACAAAAAGTGTTTACGATTTTACAGTTGAGCGCATTTTAATTGAAAGAACTAAAAGACAAGGCAGTGTCAACGACACAACTAAGGGGCAACATGTGGAGTGCCAACGAAAGATGGCAGGGGGGAGGCAGTGGCAGCGGCAGCGGCAGCGACAGAGTCTGTTGTCAACAGCTGGAATCATGTGGGGTGGCTTATGTAGAATGCAATAAAAAATTGACCCAAAAATGTGTAACAAATGTTGTGACATATTTTTGCCAAACGCCCAATGCCTCAGACCGATGCCACAAGCTTCACAAGCTCCACACTGAAATACCCCTAACTCCCTCAACCCCCGCACAAAACCAATACGCCGTTAAGTTACCCACTGCCAATGATCCTGAAAAGGAAACAGCACCAAAGCGAGTCACAAAAGGGTGTTCAAATGGGTGCTGCGTAGTTGGCCAAGGGGCGTGCTGCTTGGGAAGTGGTGAGAGGGGGGGATGGGGGTGCGGACTGCGGGGCGTGTGTGTATAGTGAAAATCGGTTGCGGGCAACATTTGTTTTGGGCTACAGCACAGCAAATGTGCAAAAATGAATATGGCACAAAAATATAAACAAGCAAAAAAAAAAGAAAAGAATAAAAATAAACAAACAAAACACAAAAAAAAAATGAGAGAAAAAAGAAACAAAAAATAAACAAAGTAAGGCAAATGGCAAAAATCTGTAACTGTAACTGCAACATGGCATGAACTTAATCTGCTGCCGATTGTTTTTGTTGTTGTTGTTGTTGTCGTTGATGTTGTTGTTGATGTTGTTGTTGATGTTGTTGTTGATGTTGTTGTTGATGTTGCCAAGGGTTTGTTGCTCAATTTGTAGCCCGTTCATGGCAGCAGCTACTTTGATGGCAGAGCGGGCTTTGCGAGAAAGGGACAAGTAGGGAGGTGGTGGGGGATGGGTGGAGTTGTAGCAGAAGCTGGAGCAGCAAACTGAAGCAGCAGCAACGCCAATTCAAACCAAATACCGCCGCTTTTTCAATATTGCGGCAACAATTTTCATCGTTGTTTGTATTTGCCAGCGTTGTAATAATGAAAGCAACGATTGGGGCGTGTTACAATCCCTACATCCCCACCATCCACCCATCCCCCCGCTGACCTCATCACAATTTTGTATGGGTTTCGGGTTGCGGCATTACGCCGCTGCAAATGGCGGTTAACGGCTTTTTTGGGGGCAAGCATCGGGCGTTTCGGGTGGAGGTCAGCTCTCCCAGTCTCGGCGTGTTCATTTAATTGAAAACAGCGAAGCAGCACTTAAACTGAAACCGAGAACAGATGGAAACGGGAAACTTGCAATAATTGCCGAGAAGGCGCTTAATTCGACTTAAGATCCCAAAAGTTCCAGCTAAAGTTCAACCCGTACTCGAGTCTGTTGCTCCTAATGAATTCTTCATAGAGTTAAATACATTAGTTATTGGCCAACTCTCTCAATTAACAGCACATTAAAATATAGGCAACCCAACCTCAAAAACATTTAACACAAAATTCACTCGGTTCGTATATTATATATGAATGAGTAAATAAATATTAAATAAATTATTAATAAAGCTTCTTTAGCTTGGCAATTAATTTTTACTCAAATTTGTATTGGCTTAATTGAGAAGATTTATCCAATTAAAATAAAATATATAAATAGCCAAATATTTAGTGGCCTTCTTATATTATATATTTAGATTTTATTTTTGTAGTTGAATTAATTGAATAAAATTTAACTTTAAACCTTTTAAATATTAAAAGAAAATAATGTAATTTATTTAAAGTAAAGTTGTTATTGTTTCAGCATTCGTTTTTTTTTTATTCGTTTTAACATAAATCAACGACATTTGGAATAATATTTGAAGTCAAAGATTAACATGCTCATATTATAATATGACCAGTTTTTTTATTATTCCTTTTAACATAAATCAACGACATTTGTGAGATAATATTTGAGGTCAAAGATTAACATATTAAAATATAACCAGTAACCATTAAATGTATTTGCTGTCTTTCAAAGTTGATTATTTCTATGGATAAAATATATACTTCAAAATAAAAAGATTTCATTAATATTTAAGCATTACTAACCAATTTAAATGTTGCCTTGTCTGTTAAATTTGAAAAACATCTGTAATATGTATTTCATGATTAGTTTTTCTAATGTTTTCTTATCATTTTAAAGGTATCATTTTCAATTAGAAATTGTAGTTCAATCAACAGTTAAAGCCGTTGGGGAAACGTTAAGAAATTAGATCCCTTCAGTGAAATGATTCTATATTTATATCATTTTAAATGTGATACGAGTTGCCGAATGGGTACTTAAGAGCCATTGCTGATGTTTGTGTGTGTAACCCGATATTTTTGCTTGTTGCAATTGGCGGCGCCATTCCTTTGTGCAACTGACGCCTACACATCGAGCAATGCGCTGCTTGTGGCGCCCCTCTGTTGCACACACAGTGTTATCTTTGTGCGTACATGTATATATATATATATATGTATGTATATGTGTATATGTGCACCCCTATGTGTAGAGCTCGTTCGCAAACAAACAGGGCAAAGGGATACAATGGCAGGCTGGGCGCTTGGACACGCCAAACAGAGCAGACACCCCCCAGTGGGTGGCTTGGTGTGGACAAACAGACCAAGCAGCGGCAAGCGGCAAGCGGCAAGCGGCAAGTGGCAAGTGCAACTTAGCTCGTTGAAACGCATGCCATCCGTTGTTGCGTTAATGGTAAAGAGTTGAGCTGGGCCTGTTTGCCACCGTATCCAGCTGCCCTTATCCCTTATCCCCCCCTTACTCTGCTACAGCGGCAGCAAACCAATAAGTCAAACGACCAAAAAGGCTTAACGGACTATAAAAAGCAAAAAGCAACACGAAAGAGACTCAGCACAAAATTACAACGGTTGCAGAAAAAAAAGAAGTAAACAAATAAAAGCAAATAAAAAAAAAATTAAATAATGGCAGCGCGTTGAAGAAATAACCCGATTGACGAAAACTTTGCTTAATCAGACGAAGAAGAAATGCTCTTAGCAACTCGAATAAATTAATTATTCTTAAAACAACAGAAATGCGCAACTTGTGCGAATTTATAATATTTGCAAATTATAATTTGTTTTTCATTTAAACAAAGAAAAGCTTTTCGAAAGTACTGGGAACCTCAAATTATCAACTCTTTATTTCAAATGTGACTTATTTAATAATATTTATACATAATAAAAAGGTTATTTTGGTATAATTTAAACAAAGAAAATAAATTAGAAATACTGGGAACCACGAAGAGAATATGTATTCGTTGAAAAAAAACGTATTCACATTTAAAATATGAACTCTTAATTTAAAAATATTTATACCTAATAAAAAGGTTATCTTTGTACTTAAACTAATTCGTAGCTAGCTAAAAAACTGTTTAAGTGACTTAAAATGAAAAGAAACCCTTATTAGGAAAACCTTAAAATATTTATAAAATAATTCCAAGCCTTTGCGTATTAAGTAAGATATGTGTTAAGATACATATATATAAAACAGATCTTAACCCTTTTCAGCATAAATTAAATTTAAAAAAAATTCCTTTACAACTTTAATCAAATAAGCATAAAATTTACTTTTCAACTAGAGACTGAATTATTGTATACCATTTTTTTTGTTAGACATTTTTAGTGATAGCCTTGGCAAGAGAGATCTTTTGTAACTGTTTCGCAAACCTTTACTGGCTATATTAGAATGCCATAAAACCCGTCGAAAGGGCATCGCTGGCTATAATAACAACACGTGCTGTTGACTGTTTTGTGCTGTGATTGCCGTATAGCAGTCAAGATGTATGGGTTCCCTGCTGCTGCAGCTCGTCCAGCGACCCATTTGTGCCGAGTGTGTGACAATAAAATGTTTACTGATAGGCAACAGCAACAACAACAACAACAGCAACAACAACAACAACAACAACGAGAATGAGAAAACCAGTCGAGCAATTGAATGTGGCACAAACTGCTTGCCGGATGGCTGGCAATGTCTCACTGTGTGTGCTTTTGCTTATGTGTGTGTGTGTGTTTGTGTGTGCGCGTGTGTGCCTGTGTGTGTGGGTGTGCCTGTCATCTATTAAAAAAGGTTGGCAAAGCAAACTAAATTGCAAGCAAAAAGCAAAGTCCGGTGACTATTATAAATAATAAATGCTGACTGGTCAAGCTAGCGCCGAGTCTACAAAGTCTATAGTTGAGTCCTTATGCAACCCACACACACTCACACACACACACACACCTACACACACTGCAGCAGCACACTGCCTCATCCCTGTTCCAAGTCAAACCCAAGGCGCAACTTTCGGCGCCGGCTGAGCAAAAACAATTTGCCATGTTTCTTTTATTTTTTTTTTTATTCTTTATTTATTTTTTTTTTTTTTTCTTTTTTTTATTTTTTTTTCCGGCTAACGCGCCCTTGGCTCATAAATCTCAACCAAGAGTGAAATAAAGCTAAACGTAGCGGAGCAGATACGACAACTCTGGGCTTAGGTTGGGGTTTGGTCTGCTTTCGGGATGCTAGGCACCTGGCAAATTGATTTGTTGGTTTATTTGGCTACCTTTACTTTCCGCCCATCCACATCCCCATTTCCCCGCCCGCACCAATATTTCTGCGATGGCGAGGACGAGGCCTGTTTGTGTCATAAAATACGGCGACGGGATGTTATATGAAGTGTCCTGCCCCAAAATGACATTACGATGAAGTGTAGGCAGCTGCAGGCGTCGCTATAAAGCAATTTACAATTGTACCACACCCCCCACACACCCCCTCCAACTAGCTGTTAACCCCCTAGCATTGCTCTTGATCGATTCAATTAGACGGACAGCCGCCTAATGTCTTTAATTTAAATCAATCAATCAATCAAACTAGCCAGCTAGCCAACTAGCCAGCTCTCAATCCCACCCCCCCCCCCCACTTCCCCTCCCTTACGCATATTGTTATTTTAGTTTGGAGGTTTTTCGGCTGTTTTCCATCCGTTTTTGTTTACTTTTGTTTGTTTTCTGGGCAACAGCTTATCTAGCCTTCATTTTTATTCGGCTGCTTTTTGGGTTTGGCTGGGCTTAACTTGAATTGATTGGGCCGCCTTTTGGTTTTTTTGTCCCTGACCCAGTCTATGTACAGATGCTTAGATTTAGGCAGCAGCTTACGCATTTGTGGGTCTTTTGTCTTTTTCGGCAAAGCTACTTAATTTATTTGACCCTATTCATGTGTCTATTCTGTGCAAATTTTTAAAGCGATTTCTGAGCTGATATCAAATTGCCAGCAGATTTCAGTTGCCACGCCCACTCAGCAAAAGGTGAAACAGCACATGACCTGCATTTATATTGCCCCAAGACGTGTGTGTGTATGTGTGTGTGTGTGTGTGTGTGTGCTTAAATGTGTTTGCTTAAGTGTCTGTACTCTGAAGTCGCTTTATCTGATTGCCGTTTACATTTTGTAGTTTTTGGACTTGGGTTGTTTGCATTAAACCAAAATTGTGAGCTTTGTACATTTTTGCAACTAGACTAAAAGTAAGTTTTGGGTTACACTATTTACTTAATTATTGTGCAACTTGAATCTGTTAAAATTGCAGCTAGATAAAATATGAAAATGGTATTTTTATCTTACATTTATCCGAAGAAAATTCATTACATGAAATTGAGTTGAATTTTATAAATGAAGCAGTCTGCCAAAAACATGACTTGCATCCTGCTGTGTGTGTGTTTTTCTCTGTGTGTGTGCTGAAGAATGATTTTTCCTTTTAAATTCACTTACCCTTATTTTCAGCATTGCAGTTTATTTAATTTAAAACCCGAATTTTTATTGTATTTCCCTCAGCATTGAAGGCATCTAAAGCATATTTTTTGTTGGCTATTTGTTCTCAATTTTTTTTTCCCTACAAACCATATTAAATTCAAAACTTTAATGATTTGACGTAGCAGAATTTATTAATAATAATAAGATATGTTCAATTTTTATTTTTAAATTTTGCTAGCCTGTTTTTGTTTTATATATTTTTATTTATATTTTAGTTTTAGTTTATTTGATTGAAAAATGTAATCGAGTACTTCAAAAAATGTATCCCAATCGAGTATCCCAATAAATAAATGTCAACGCACAGATTGGCTGTCGAAATGTAGACGATTGGGATTTGGAGAACGTTGTTTTGATTGCATGACCTGCATATATGCAGTGCCGCTTCGCTTGGTTTCGTTTTGTTAGCAATCTTTCAATAATTCATGATGCAATCAATAACGTAAACTAACAACACGTGCCTCTAACAGCATTCGAGGAGCAGGCAAACCCGGATTGAGTTAGGAGTTGCGGATGGTTACCATTCTTAACCGTTTGCTGACTGGCATTTTGTTTGCATTTAGCTACGATTCGTTTCACTTGCATATTTTGCCAATAAATTTGCCGTGTGCTTTGTGCCTTGTGCTCGTGTCCTGTCAACCTTATCCTAACTTCCATCGATGTATGCCTCTATGCCGCATCGCTATCAAAATGCCAAAGTTCAATGTGCAATTTAAATGCAGCGCACAGCAATTGGCTTTGCTGCTGCTGTTGCTGCCTCTCGTTGCAGGTGCATAGGACCAAAAAAAAAAAAAAAAAGTGCATGCAATTTGTATTTAAATGCGCCGCAATTTGCCGCAGCTGCAAGATGTGATGGGTCGAGGGAAGTGGCAGAACGGGAGTAATATGGACTATTGCCTGTGGCTATTTTTAATTGGCAAATAAAAATGTGCACCGAACGAAAAATGTATGCATTTGAATTGCATGAAATGCGCAGAGAGGTTAGATGCAAATTGAAAATTTATTGCGAAAAATCAACACTGCTCCAACAAGTATGCTATGGAAATGTAAACACACACACACACACACACACACACCAATACCAACACACACACACACACACACACACCAATACCAACACTCACACACACACACCAATACCAACACACACACACACACACCAATACCAACACACACACACACACACACACACTGAATGAGCGCAGGAAGCATCGATTATTCAAAACATCCGCAATTGCGCTAATCGACAATAGCGCCATCTATTGCCAGCCAGTCGCAGTTTGTCAAAATCATTTCGTGTTTGGTTTATTTTTTGTTCTTGTTGTTGGCCCTTTTTTAGCCACTGCACAGTGTGTTAAGGCTTAGTGTCTATTGTCACACACGCACCCTTAACAAAGTACACATCCGTAGACAACACACACACACACACACACGCACACACATGTCCCCTTCATTCATATGCATGACGATGTGTCCATTTTTGTGGCTTGTCATTAATGCATAAAAAATGCTAATGGGACCAACGTTTATGGCGTCTCTTTTGGCCAAAAAGCAACAAAAAAAGGTGTAAACTGTTCATGCCAGTTCTAGTTGTTGTTGTTGCTGTTGCTGTTGTTGCTATTGGGGTAAATGTGTTGTCGTAATGCCTTTTAAATGAAGTTGTGCGCCATTTGCCATTTGAAGTTTTTTTTTTTTGTGTTGTTCTTTTTTTTTTGTATTTTGTGAATTTTTTGCACCGTTTGCACTGATGGCCAAAACACATAGAGCCAAATTGACTTGCAGGATGGAATTATCCTGAATGGCAGATTAGTAGCAAGCATCTTACGTCCGACTCTTGTTGTGCTTGAGCATTTTTATAGCGTAATTCCAAGTGAATTGGCACTTTGACACTCCGTTACGGCCATACTACTAAGTAGTATCTGGAATAATGCCAACACATGTCCAACTGTTGGGCTAAATGTCTTTAATAATGCAACGGCCTCGACAAACCCAACTAGAGCAACCAAATCCAAATTGATTACACAAAATGCGAGAGGGTAACAAAAGTAAAAGTTACCATAAATAATAAAATATATAAAAATGTTGTGGTTCGCATAATATTTTAATTTGTGCTTAATAGTAATGAAAAATAAAAGTTATGTAGCATAAAAGTATTTCGATGTTTATGTGTAATTAAATAAATAACGAGTGTCAAATATTTCTAACCCTTTTTTTTTTAAGATTAACGCTTTTTGCTGGTGCACGTTTTTGGCAACAGCATTTTAAAGTAATGCTGACTTGTCCCAATGGAATACCAAAAAAAATAAAAGGTTGTTCACAATAAAGGCGATATTCAATTTACCTTTTGTGTGACACTTTTAGGTGGCACATTTCAAGTTACTGACCCAAGTCAGTTGCCTTGCCTGTATCTTTGGCTCCATCTCTCCAAATGTTTTTGCACCACTGTAACTGCGCTGCAAATAACCATCAAGCCGAACCGCAACAAAGAAAGAAAAAGATCACCACAAAACCAACAACAATAAAAAAAAAATTGAATACAAAAGCTTTTGCTGCATGTGCATGCGGAGTATTCCGTCGAGGTGTGTGTGTGTGTGTGTGTGTTTGGGTTGGTGAGAGTTTGTTTTAGTGTTATCTGTGCATCAGCATCAGCGGCGCGTAACGCGAACATTTTTCAAAGCAACGCAGCAATAACCAACAATAACACACAGCTCAGACACAGATAAAGGACACAGGCGACGGCGATGGCGATGGCGATGGCGATGGTACTCCTGCCAGCTAACCCGTGAGTGGAGTTGGATTAGTCTCTCCTTTTTTGCTGGGCGTGTCACGAACATGAGTTCTTCTAGCAATGTTTTCAATTATTACAGATTTAGTTTGACTTAGTGAAAGGTTTTCGGACTCAAAAACAGAAAATGACTAAGTTTATTTATTTCACATTATTTAAAAACAGTTTTAAAATAGAAATATTTAAATTTTTACAGAATGTTAACAAAAGAGATACGATCTAAATGATATTAAATTAAAGACAGTAGTTAAATAAAAAAAAAAATCAAATTAAAAAGAGGATAGAAGTAGAAGCTACGAATTTGTTTATAGCATTTTTAAGGATCAGTTTCTGATTCTATCAGCTGCACACTTTGTTTACTAGTTGGAAGATAATACTTGTTAAAAACTCAAATAAGTCTAGCTGCAAAAAATAACAAAGTGAAAAGCAATAACTTGAATGCATATTTTAATATTCTAAATTATAGTCAAAAACTAACACTTTGTGGAGCAGAGATCTTTCATTTTTCATTTCCTTTATTATTTAAATATGATTAATTTGCTTTGTTTTAAAAAAATGCTTAAAAATAATTGATAAACATAAAAGAATATTTCAGTTTCTGAGTGCCATCGAATATCTCGAATATTGTGACTATATAGACCATTCGAAAGGCTACATTTTTTTAGGCACGATCCCAGCTCTGAGGCCGAGTTGCCGTTTCATTTTTGGTCCAAACCGCACTCAAAGCGAGTGCAGCAGATTTGAGTTTATTTTACATGGAAGTTTTGGATTTATTTGCCGCTGCGCTGAGCAGGAGGAGGAGGAGGAGGAGGTCATGGGGCTGAACAGGAGTATTGGGATTGGTGTTAAGCGGGCAGCAGTTTGGGGCACAAGGTGCAGGTTCGTGGTGGCAACTTCAGTCAAAATGGCAATTTATCATTTTGTGCTTAGACGTGCGGCAGGTAAAGAAATGAAATGAAACCAAATGAAATGAAAGGCGGCATGTGTGCCACGTATTTTAAGATACTAACAAGTGATAAAAGGCCGGCACGCAGCTGGCTCAAACACACACACACACAGACACACACACACACACTTGTGTATGACTGACAAACTGAGGTACAGGTCTGACACCTGCTGCAAGGCAGGAGAACTGTTAATGGCCAGACCACAAGTCAAGTGTGTGTGCGTGTGTGTGTGCGTGTGTGTGTGTGTGTGTGTGTGTGTGTGTGTGTAAGCCAAAACCAAGGGCAAGAGCTGAGCTGCTGACGTGGCATACCACTCAGCGTATCCATCAATGTCTGCCCCATATCGTCCTCATTGGTTCTGCTCTGTTCTGTTCTGCGCTGCTCTGCCTGCTGCTGACGTGCCTGCATTAAGCAGGGCCAAAACAGAACATGGCTCTAAAAAAAAGAAAAGAAAAGAAATGAAAATGCGAGCAAAAAAACGTAATATAACGAAAGAGCGCAAAAAATTGAAAGCCTTTTATATGCGGCTGGGTTTGAGTTGAGTTGAGGTTTCGGTTTCGGTTTCGGTTTCGGTTTTTGCGCAGCCCCAAACAGAAGCTACTAAATTTTTTGGCAATTCAATTGATGGCTGGCTTCGTTACCAGGCACCCAGGCATCCATCCAGGCACAGATCGACCTCAGCTCAACCCCAAACACAATACTCGGCACGACCTCGGGGCGTTTGCTTTTAAATGCGCCGCGCCACTTAGCGCCTGTTTCCTGCTCCTGCTCCTTGCCACTGCCTGTGCCTGTGCCTGTGCCACTGCCACAGCCGACCCGAAATGGCCCACAAGCCCGCGTGCATTGCGTGGTTTATTAGCTGATCCCACCGGGCTGACAAGCCACTTTTGACGCCAGCAGCTCAGCCATCAGCGGCGCTTCCCCCCCCGTAAAAAACAGGAAGTCTTAGGCGGTAATTTACTTTTCAGTTCCCCAACTGGCAAATTATGCAAGATTTTGTCTTCATCTTTACACGAATCTTGCCCCTCGCCGTGCCACATTTGGCTGCCTTTCTTGAGTTATGGCGGCAGCTTACAGTTTTTGCGACAGCCTTGATGAGGAAGCACTAAAATTCTTCAAAAGATTCAGTACTCTGATTTTTGTTTATTGGGGGGCCAGGCCAAAAAAAAAGAAGCTGATTCGCTGACGCAAATGATTATATAAAAAAAAATAAACGTTTTTTGAAAACTGATTTCCCCGAATAGAAACTGTTTTGGGAATTATGACTAAGCGTTTTATCAGCTTTACTAAGGAAATGTGATATCTTTGTGGAACAGAAAATAAATAAATTATATTTATTTATTGATAAAAAAAATCTGTATTATTGTGAGTGAGAGGTAAGCAGATTGGCTTGTTGCAATTCGCTTTTGATTTCGCACTTGATTTCTTTGGTTAGATAAGCCGTTTTGACATTAGATGCAATATTCACATATTTGAAGTGAAGTGTGCCACTAGAGAAACTTGAGTGGCACTCACAGTGCATTTTGTATTTGATGTAAGTATCTGCTTTTAGTTTTATTTATTTTTCTACAAATATTTCTAAAGCACTCTTGAGAGTTTCATAACAGAATTTTTCGTGCTATAATAGCACATTTCAGTTGGCATAAAGTTTAAATAAGTGCTTAAAGTGCGTTCCGCATCAGTTTCGAAGCTAAGATTTGGGTTACGCTGCTTTCAGCCAAAAGCCTGGCATCCAAGATTAAGTTCTTCTTGGGTGTCAAGTTGGGGTGTCACCCTTCGACAGAGTCACCTTGCGCAAAACTGTTTCGACACGTGCGGGCTTCATTATTTGCCAAAATTGTCAAAGTTTTTGTGTGCCGTTTGATGCGGGCGGGGGGGGTGCTTACTGCTTTCACTTTTATGATGCTTTTTATTTAGTCAATGACTTTGACGTCGACAACTTTAATCGAAAACAATTGTAGCTGTTAAGGCCAGGTAAGGTGTGTGTCTGCGCCTCTTTGCGTTTTGCTTAATGCCGCGTAAATTGTTTCGCAGCAAAAGTTTTGCGCATTTCGCGTTATCCACCATTTACATATTAAACCAATGGGCACCCGGGAATATCAGGGCTGTTTCCAAAAATAGTTTTCAATTAGTGTTGTGGCGCCTGCCAGCTCAACTCCTCAATTCCAATGGCCATCCAAACCCCCCCCCACCTTACCTTCGGGAGTTGTACTTAAGTTTATTTGGCCAAAAACTTTTGTCGAGCTGAGCGGAAATTATGCGCATTTTTATTGTACAACAGGCAGCATAAAGACCATATATATATATATATATATATATATATATATATGTATATATTTATATATATTTTCCCCAACCACTTAGTCAGTCCCTTTGGAATTGTTTGTTGTTTGCTGTTTGTTATTTGTTTATCTGCGGCCAAGTTTCTAGTGAATTAAAAGAACAAGTGTTTCTTCAAATGAAACTAATTCAAAAAAAAGAAAAAAAAACTCTCCACGTTCCGGCTATAATCATTTATGGTTTTTATGGTGCTCGTTGCCCTTTTGTGATTTTTACTGCTGATTCATGTGGGTTAGTTAGTCTGGTTTATTTTGTGTCGTAGGACAAGAATTGGTTTCTCTACGAGGCATAAATCATGAGCAGAGCCCCAGCTTGGCACATTTGTTGTGCCATATTTTTTTTTTTTTTATTATTTTATTAGACCTTCTCTTACCTATGGACGCACAGCAGCGGCGAGGGGATCAGCGGGGCAGTTGCTGTTGCAGTTCGCTTCGATCTGCCGCCTGCTGCCACATATTGTGCATAAATCTTTAATATTAAGTAAACATATAAACATATAAATTTAAATTTATCGCTCTCTGCGCATTAGTTCTCATATGTCCTGGCAGAGTACAGGAAAAAAAAGTAACGGCTCTTTTAGCATTACTTTAACTTAAATGGAAATCTATGGCTTTGTGGCTTACATCCCATTATGCTGCTCCTGGTTATGGATGGGCTGGTGTGCTGGAAATGAAGGATTAGACTGCTCTCAGTTAGAGTTGAGGTTTGGTGAGGCAATGTGAATAAAACATATACGTTTATCCTAATATGCTAGCTGAATCATTTTAATAATATTCAGTTCCTAATAACAAGATGATGCAGTATCTTTTGGTAGCTAATCCTCAAGCCACATAAATAAATTTTATGAGCACTTGTAATACGAATCTAAGCTAGGCTTTATGTTGCTATAAAGCTATTAAATATTATGCTTTAACTTCATAATAATTCCTAATAGCTGAAAAAGTTAAGCACTCGTTGAGAATCTTACACATAAACCATAATGAAAACATCATTTATCAGTTGTATGACTTCTCAGTTTTGCAGCCAACTAGTTACTTCAAGTAAGTCAAGGAAAATCTATATTTAGCTAGTTGAATGTTGCCACCCAAAATGTAATCTATGGCAATATTCGCATTGTCACTCCTTGAAGTGCAATCAAGAGTTGCGGGCAATATGAAGAAATAGCTGAAAGCCAGTCAACATGCCAACAATTGGCCTTGTTAGTTAGCGTTAGCTGAAGAACTTGGTCTTAACTCGAAGTGTGGAAAGTGGTTGAGGGGGGGGGGGGGGGGGAGAGTACCTTACCCAATTAAAGGAGTAAAGCCAATGCCAATAACAGACCGGGCCAAAAACTTGGTGAGTGTGTGCACAACTGTACTTTTTGACGCGTTCAGAAACCGCCTTCACTCACACATCCAAGTGAATCCGCCCAGTCGCAATTGCAGTGGATTTGCCCACATTTCAGTTTTCTCATGTTTTTGTTGCTGTTGTTGCGTTTTTGTTTTTGATTGTTAGCCAGTTTTGAAAGTGCAACTTTGCTGTAGCTTTTGGCATTTTGTGCTTTTGCAAACTGCTGCAAAGGCATTTTGACATTTAGCAAAGCAACAACAACAACAACAACAGCAACAACAGCAACAACGACTACAACAAAGGGCATAAACAATGCGCACTTTTTGATTAGGAAAAAATGCCGCCAGGTAATCGTCGCTGCGGGCGCAGCCACAAAAGCCGCTCATTCGCTTCGGTGGGTGCTGGAGTGATGGGTGGATGGATGGATGGATGGATGGGTGGGGCGTGAAATGAAATAAATAAAATAAACCACAAGATGACGTCGTATCCATGACAATGGTGCGGGTGGTGGCGGGCGGTGCGGGTGGTTGCTTTGTTTATTCGATAAATTTTTTTGCAAGGCGACCGACCATCGACGATTTGGGCTGGAGTAAGTGGCTTAGTAACTGGTGGGCGTTCGAGTTGAGCGGGTAAGCCGGGAGTCGACTCCAAACTAGTTTTTCAGCACTTTTTTTTTTTTTGACAATGTGTGACTGGTTGTATATGTGTGTGTGTGTTTTACATTTTTTTATTGATGGCTCCACTTTAACTTGCAGTTCGGCTCTGGGATTCATTAAGTGGTAAACTCGGTGAACCAAGCACCCAGCACCCCGCACCCCGCTCTCCGCACCCGTCTGGTTGCTTGTCGTTTGGGACACGTTGGCAACGTTGTCACAGTTATGGATTCACCAACACCGCCAATTGTCATCGACGACTCGAACGATTCAGCAATGGACGCCTGCTTCACGGCGTTCGACAAGGATGGGTGCGTATGAAAGTGACAGCCAAACAGTGAAAAGCATAACAATTAAATATATAAATATTTACTAATAAAAAAATATATAAATAAAAATAATAGTAAAATTCATTTTCTCTTGATTGAAAATCTGATTTTCTGTTGTGCTTCATTGAAAAATTGTTAAAAAAACGCGGATAAATTTAAACCAAATTGAATTTTTAATTGATGTGTATATTTAATAAATCAGCTTATTTTTCATTGATGCAAACAAAATTTCAATTACATATGAAAAATATTAATTTACTCGTTTTTAGAATGTGTACTTCCAAATTAAAATTTAATCGCCATCTAAGAGTTGATATGTTCTAAAGATAAATGCAATCTACGATATCAAATGCAGTTGATGTTAATTAAATTAAGTCATTGGCTTATAAAATTGATTTTAATTAGTGCAGAAGTGCCTAAAGTGAATTAATTACTAATAAAAATATTGATTTTCAATTTATTAAAGTGTAAAACTTGTAAAAACAAATAAATAAATTGTTTAAATAAATAAACAATATTAAGTGAATTAACTTTGACATAAATAGCATATTAAATGCTGTGTCAAAAAAATGCATAAATTATCTCACATAATTTTATTAAAAAGTGAATGGCAAAAAAAAAAAAAAAAAAAAACACCTAAATTACATTATTAATGCAATGTGGATAAAGTGAAAAAAAATAAACGAAGAATTAAAACGTTTCATAAATTTATTTCTAATTGACATTTTGAACAGTTTTATGGTGCCATCCACTTAAGCGCAAATCAATAAACGTAATCGCATTAATTTTACCTTAATTAAACGAACACGAAATGAAAGCAGCTGCTGTGTGGTGGAGTGGGGAAGGGGAAGGGGAACGGGCAGTACCCCTCCCAGAAAAGTCTGCTATAAATAAGTGAAATTTAATCGAAACTTAAAGCAATGCTATCAAAATGCCAGTTGCTTATAATGGGCCAACAAGCCCTCGGGCCAACTACAGTAACTTTATCCACAAACATCCCCTTCCCCAACCCCTCCCCCCGCCCACCACACATTACTAAGCCAACCCACATTTTCCAATCGTTTCCTTATCCCTACTTAATTCACCTGCTATAAGAGCAGCTCTCATCTGATTTCGAATTAGAAACTAACTTTATTTTTGCTGCCTTGTCTGTCGTTTTCATTTTCATGCCTGATTCACCTTTGTCACCGCCAACGTTTCTGTTGCCTGCAGAGATGACCGCTTGAATCTGGATGAGTTTGCGCTAATCTGCCGTGCTCTGTTCCGCAACGACAAGGGCCACATCTACGATGTGCCACACGAACGCCTCGAGCAAATATTCGGTGTCTTTGATACAAATGGGGATGGCTTCATCGATAGGGAGGAGTTTAAATTTTGTTGGAATCAATGGATAAAAACGGTAAGCAAAACCTGCTGCTCTTCCTTAAAGTATATATATATATATATATATATGTGTATGTACGCGAATTAGTATGTATGTGTGTGTGTTGACTGGCTTAAGCTTTAGTCCATCATCCACTATTATGGAGCGGTGTGTGCTTGCTGTGTGTGTGTGTGTGTGTGTGTGCGCGTCTCGTCACTCAGTGATTCATATCCGGGGACTCATAAAATGTGATAATAAAATATTTGTCAACGTTTTGCCAACGCAGAAGCTGCGTCATAAAACCCCAACATACACACAACCCACACACACACACACACACACACATACACACAGTGGCACCCACAGTCACAGTCATTCGCAGCGTTTGCAATCAAAGTGGCCCAGTCCCGGATTGTGTGTGTAATTCAATCCAGATCAGTCCTTGTTGTACGGTAAAATGTCGCTTACAGCAAATGTCACACGTCAGAGTACGTCTGGCTCTGGGCCTGTTTCTGTGTGTGTGTGCGTGTGTGTGCATATTGGGGATTGCTTTCATCACCGTTGCTACCCTACACATGCAATATGCCATATAACATGTCCCCCCAACTCCTTCAACTCCCTTAACACACCCCTCGCTTCGCTTTCGTCATCGTCATCATCATCGCACTGGCCGCACTGACATCAAGCGTCGGCAGCGACAGCAACAGCGACAGCGACAGCGACAGCGGCGTATGCAAATGTGATAATCTGATGCTGGGACTGTCGCACACACACACCCATACACACACACACACACACATTCTTATACACTGCCAATGCCCGCACGTAAAGTGATAAAAACGCGTGACAAATAAAATGCCAGAGCAAAGGGAAACTGAGCTGCATTCTTTTGGTTAGCTTGTCGCTTGGCCTTCGCCGTTCGCATTTGCCAGCATATTAAAATATAAAAAAAAAATATTCGAATAATTTTATTGTAGTCTCTACATTTACTGTAAGCATATTTTTTTTTTGCTGAGCTTGTGCCTTGAACATTTTTGCGTGCCAGCGCCACAATGTTCCCCAACAGTGGCTGTAATAAAATTGTGTACGTGATGTGCAAATTTTTGCTATTGCATGATTCTTAAACCTACTTGAAAATTTTCGACTGCTCTCTGCAATTGACACAGCTCGCAAGTAAATCAAAGCATTGTTAGAAAAGGCCACAAATCAAAACTTGGGAAATTTTTTTTTTTTTTAGTAAATTCCTTGGCCACATACTGTTCGCATTGAGTGTGCACATTTAGAGCTTAAAGTCGCATTTAAACAAAATAAAAGTTTTTGGTCGTTTGCGGCAGCAAATTTTATTCGTTAATGTCATTTTAATATAAATTACAATTTAATTTAAATTTAAACCGAATTCCTAAGTTAGCAAGAAAACAAGAAAAAGTTTCTGATAAATTATTCATTTTTTTTCATTTATTATATTTCTGAAAAAATAAGCAGAATAAACTTTTTAAAGAAAGAAATTTCTATAGAAAATAATCATAAAAAACTGCTCTTTCTGGTTAGAAACTATTTCAAACCAAACGAATATTTCGGATATTTATTTTATTTATAATAATCAAGAAAATCTATGGAAATCTACAAGAAAATCAAACTCTGTGAACTTATCTAAATATAATAGACATTTGCCGTGATAATGATGTGCACGCTTCGAATTTGCCTTAATTTTATAAAGAAAACTTGGAAACTTTGCAAAATTTCACTTTAATTTATGCGTAAAAGTTTTCTTTGCATGCCACTGCCACAATCTGAACTTAAAGTTCACACAATGCCGGGCCAAGTATGTATGCTGCAAAAGGCTTGGTTTTCCTAAAGGTGTCGCCTCCGATTTGAGAGTGCCACCGAATATTACGTATACGCGTCGTGGGCTGCTCGTTTTGTTTGGCTGCCTGTTGAACGAGCTGTGTCCCCTCGTTGCTGTCACGCGACAAATTATTTCACAAAAATAATTTCATTTTTGATATGCCATTTAAGCGATGATAATTCTCGAACAACAAACCGGTTTCGCCCCCTGCACCCCCGCACAGAATTCTCTTTCCACCAAGTGCAACACTGAGCGCCTGCCAAATTGTGTAATATTGCATAAAAATTTATTAACGTATAAAAAAAATCTTCCGGCAGCTGATATCATAATAAAGGGAACACTTAAAAAATGGCAGACCCACTCCTGTCCCTTCGCCCCCGTCGCACCCTTTGCACCCTCAGTTATTTTTGCGCTGGCTTGCCAAAAGAATAACAAGCGCAAAAAAAAAATTACTTCCCATAAAATTGACTTTTGTTTGTATTTCCGCATGAATTGCATAAATGGTAATTTTGCAGTTTAATGTTTGCGTGAAGCGCGCACAGCCAAAAAAAAAAAAATAGCAAGGAAAACAAAACAACAACAAGGCCAAATAAAAATACAAATAAAAAATAATAATATTAACAACAAGGCAAACGAAATTTGCATAATAAACAAATCAAATGGTGGACGAGCAGAGAGGGGGGCAGACAAACTTAGAAGACCCAAACTTGTGCCACATTCAAATTAAATAAACGCATGAATAGAACATTTAACGCCCGTAAATCATTTGCACTGTGCTCTAAATGTTTTTTCGTGGTTTTGCGGCATGCGACTATGTGTGTGTGTGTGTTTGGGTGTATGTGTGTCCATTTGTTTGGGGAAATATGAACCGATTGAAAGTGACGGAAATGAACGCAAATTTATGGAAGTAATGCGACTGGCTTTCATGTCCGTGCTTAAAACAATCAATTGAATTGAAAGGTAGACAATAAAAAGGGTAAACGGGGTGGGGTGGGGTGGGTGGTTTGTGGGCAGTTGGCCCTAATTTTAAGGGCATAATTCAATCGACATTTATTTACATTTTGATGATTTTATTGTGTGTTGGCATTGCAGTCACTTTGTTAAATTCATAATTTATATGCTCAAATGTGCAGAAAATGCGTTTTAACCAACTGCACAAAAGGTGTGCCTAGAGTGTGCCTGTTTCTATGTGTGTGTGTGTGTTTGTGTGTGTGTGTGCAAATGTGTGTGAGAGTCCTGTTGTGCTTCGAAGCGTAAAATGCTGCGGTCTGCGTGGAGCAGGCCACAAGGAGCAGCCAAGCAGCGCTTTTGATGAGGGACGCACTACAGGAAAATGACCTTTTTAACTGGAAACTTAAGTGCTGGAATTGAAGGCGCCAGCTGATGACGACGGGTTGTAAAATTTCAGTGGGATGGCTTTGTTTGAATATATATATATATATATATATATGTTTATTATTTGACAAAGAAACCTTACAGCAAATTAATTTTCCATTTTGCTTTATGAACACCCTTTTTTGATGGAGCAAAATTAAAATAATAAAAAAAAACATAATAAAAACTCTGTTTCAGAATATTCAATTATATATAAAATTTATAATAAAAATTTACAATAGCGAATATGTTTACAAATATCATAGAAATGTTAACGGAAAACCTAAACATAAATTGGATATCCGAATAGCGAAAAGAATATAATATAATATAATATAATAATAATAATTGTTTTTTTTTTTAATTAAATTTAATATGTTTAAAATATTTATCACAATTGCATTCCGTTAATTAATTGAAAATATATTTAAATTTATATATGATTATTACAAACTTAATTCAATTTTAAACTTTCACCAAACTCCATAAAAATGTTGCTGCAAATTTTAACTCCAAGTTGACATTATATACATATGGTAGACCTGAATTTGTATGAGTCTATTTCAAATGTATCTTCAGAAAACATTTTGTACCAATCTACATAAAAATGCGTAGAAAATTTAAATTTAAGAGACCTTTATATGATATTATTATGAATGTGTTTTCAAAATGAATCTTTTGCCAATCGCCATAAAAATGGGGAGCCAAGTTGACATTCCTAATATACCTGTTGCATTTAAGTATGCATTTGGTTGCTCATTTGCGGGCCATCAACGTTTTAACGGCTCAAAACAAAAGCCTAAAAGTGGCTAAGAATCGCATAGAACATCAGCTGTCGGCAGTTTATTTTTATGTTTCTTCTGCAGCTTGAGTTGCCATATCCTTAAACAGTTTTATAACCATATAATACATTTATTGCCACCTGCTCCAGAGCCATCGTGTAATCGTAAATTGCCAGCCAGTTTATATGTACAATATATATTTATATATATATATATATATATTTTATATGTGCACATTTGAGGAACCGTAATATATCATAGAAGGCGCGTCATCATATAGTTCATTGAACCCCCAACTCCCACAAAGAGACTTAAAAATCTTCAACAGCTTTAAGTGTCTTACAATGTCTACCGTTAATCTTGGGCACACTTACTTATACCCAAACACACACACACAGACACACACACACATGGGGATGGTTTAGTGGTGTGTCGCACTCCAGCATCGTTTATAATGTCTTCATTTATGGCACAATGTGGCACTGTGTGTGTTTTTTTTTTTTTTGCTCAGTTACGCACCGACACCGAAATACATGGCCACAGGTTCTGGAGCAGCGGAGTAGGGGGTGTTTCACCGCCGCACAGTGAGTGCCAAAAGTCGCCCTACGACTTGTCTGCTCATCGAGCGGAAAATAATATCTTGCTATAAATTTTGCTCCGTTTTTGTGTCGCGTGTCCAGAACGCTTAATTTTTTTTGCTTTTACTCTGGTTTTTTTTGGGATTCCCAATCCTAAATGTCAGCGTTCACCGTTCGCGTCCTCAACTGATGAAAGTTTAACGACCAAAGTTGACACGCTGCGGCGATTATTTAGAAAGTTAATGACTTATAACATACAAAAAAAGCACCAGAGGGAGAGAGAAAGAGAGAGAGAGAGAGAGAGAGAAACTGAGAATGAGAGAGTGAGCGAAAGAGTGTATGGAAAAGAAGTTGATTTAGAGGCGCTAGAGTGAGAAAATTGTTTGGCAACAGAGCAGTTTTTGTTTAATTGGATTGGCCAGTTGTCTGACATGAAAAATGTTTTTCCAATAGAAAAATGCTATCCAGCATCCAGCATCCAGCTTCATCTAATCAAAGAAGCGAAGAATGGTTGAAAGGGATTTGGAAATTGGCACTCTGATGATAAAAACATGGTAAATAGCAATTCTCAATATTTTTGTGGCTCTTTAATAAATAGCAGATATTATACAAATGAAGTTAAAATAGAAAAAACGAAATTTTATAAACTGCTCATTAGGATGATATAAATTTATACAAAAAATATTCATTAGAAATAAATAGAAGTAAACCATTGAAATTCACATTTAATTATGCGCAGTAAATGTTTGACTAGATTGAAATGCCCAAAGATATATCAGAAATAATATAGATTTAATACAAATATGTCAAACAGATAATTTGTATTTTACATTAAACAAAATAAATTAAATACTTTTTAAGTCAGCATTTTTTATATTTCAAAAATAAGCTTAATAATTAGCTCAGATTTGAATGGCTTGCAAATATAGTTAGCAGAAACAGTTTGTACAAATATTTATTTAATTTTTGAAAGAAAACTAAAATCTGAAACACAATAAAATGTTCATAAGTAACTTTAATAATTGTTTTATAGCAGTTGTGATAGCTAAGATGACGCATCAATAACCACAAAATATGATTGGTCTGTTGCTGATTATCGGAATAATTTGTACAAAAGTTTTCGTTTAAGCCGCTTATTGGCGCATGAGCTTGTTGGCTCGTTGGCTTGTTGGCTTGTTGGCTTGTTGGCTCGTTGACTTGGCTAGTTCGTGGCAGTGATATGTCAGAGTCTTGCCACATACTTATTTATGTAGAAACGTACATAATGCCAGCTGGAGTAAAGTTTGGAATGCGCAAAGCTTATTTATAGTTAGTTCTCGCTAGACGCTCTCGTCAGGGAGTTGGCCAACAATTTCTGGTCCCAGTCAGCCGCATAAATTGTATAATGTAATTTTCTGCGCGTCCGCAAACCCACAAACTGTCAGCGACAATGTTTCGCTTGTGTGTGTATGGCCCTGTCTGTGTGTATGTGAGCAGTATGCCAAAAAAGGATATATAATCGCATATAACTGTATGTGGTAAATGTTGGAGCGAGGAGTTGAGGGGGTTTCGCGGCAAGGAGAGATGTATCTGGCAAAATGGCAGGCACAGAACCGCCAACTTATGCAACAATTTCAAAACGGAAATTGCTTTAGCACCTGCCTCACACATAGGCTCGACTGTCTGAGAGAGCATCAGTATGTGTGTGTGTGTGTGTGTGTTGGTGGGTGTGCCTGGGCACGTTTTCCTCTTGGCACATACTTCAATATCACGTTGAATTTCATTCGATTCGTGCATCTTCTGCTCGGTTTTGGCTGTTTTGGTCCCAGGTCTCCTTGTCGACGTCACCATTTGCCGTACTCATTCGTTTAGCTTGCCAACTTTTTTGGCACTCACACACACACACACACACACACACACACTCATCCACTCGGCGCACACTTTGACAGTTTGTCTGCGACTCACAGAATCGATGCGCTGTAACAAAAAGTTTGACTTTAAATTCAGTTCAATGCGATATTTATCTTCAATAATTGTTACTATTAAATTTAATTTTATTCAAACAAAATTTTCATTTAATAGCGCAATAAGCTTATTTTATTATACCAGAATTGTTTTAATGTTTATTTTTTTTTAATTAAAAAAATTGATTAAGAAAAGTTTATAATGAGTATTTAGTTTTCAGTTGTTAAATTAGAAGTTAATCAACAACCAAATCAAATAACTAAATTATTTGTATTATAGTTTTTATATTTTAATTTTTAGTTATATTAAGTTAAAATTGTTTACTGTGTGCAGGATAAACAGCAATGGCATCCCCAAATTTCGAAATTTATTCAGCACTGAAATTGACTCGAAATTCTGTAGAAACAGCAGCAGCCAAATGACTGTAACTTTTTACTGTTCACACATGCAAGTGATAGATATATAGAGAGAGAGAGAGAGAGAGAGTCAGAGAAAGAGAGAGAGAAAGAGATAGAGAAAAAGCGAGAAAGAAAGCAGAGAAAACCTTTGGTAGGTGTACCAAAGTTATTTCTATAACTTGTTCCCTTTGTTGGCTCTGACAGAATCGGGCTGATGTGTAATTTGAATTTAAGATTTGCTGTGGTTACCAAAAGGTGCCTTGTCTTGTCTAGCCACCCCCGTACACCGTACCCCCGCAGACCGCAAGCCATTGCCCTGATATGGGTGTCCCATCCACAATGTGTCTGTGGGTTTCATCCTCGACGCTCAATAATTAATTTAACCGTAACATATTTACCAGCTAAATGAATGAACAGAAACTCGTCCCGTTTTCTCCTGTTGCTCGAGCAGACTTTAAGTTGCAGCACTTCTCAGAAATTGCCAGGCACTTTAATCAAACATTCATAGTTTTCAATTTTAACTTTAAATTAAGCTGTGGCGACAGTGGGTCGCCCCAAGTATGGAATGGTTGGCTGGCCATAACAATAAGTGCTCTGGGCCAAGGGTCAGTTGTTTGCATTAGCCAACAGCAAGGAGCAAGAATCTGGTGGATGAGGTGAGTGTTAATTTGCCAAACTTACTTAGGCAAGGAAAAGGCTCAGCTCAGCTCATCAGGCACATCAATGGCAGTGGCAGCTGCGTCAAATGGTTCATAATTGGATGCTGCTGCTGTGATTTCTTGTGGCCAGCACTTTCAGGGGTTGGGCCGAATTTTAAGTGCAAATTGTGGCCTAAAATGAGAGGCACAGCTATTTGAAGTCTAGCCAAAATGTTGGGAAACTAAACGATGAAAGTTTAATTGACGAAACTTATGAAGTGAAGGAGTAGTTTGGAGAAATAAAATATTAAATTTAATAATTTATATAGATTTTCGTAGATCAATTATGTTACACAAAAGTACATTTAAAAAATTAAAAAAATAATGCAGATGATAAGAATGGCAAAAATCGTATTCAAAATATATATAATTTCAGATGTCGCATTATCTTAATCAGCATATTCTTTAAAAAGTTTCAAACTTCTATAAAATGTGGATAATGAAAGAAAAAGAGTAAATTAGAGAAATAAAATATAAAATTTAATAATGCGTAGATCAATTATGTTACACAAAAATTGTAAAAATTATGCAGATGATAAAATTGAAATAAATCTTGTTAAAAATATATATATACATTCAGATAGCGCACTATCTTAATCAACATATTCTTTATTAAGTGGAATACGTGCCAAATTTCTATTAAATGTGGATAATTAAATAAAAAAGAGTATATTAGATAAAAGAAAATATAAAATTTAATAATTAATAATGATTTGCGTAGTTCAATTATGTTTTACAAAAGTACATTTAAAATTTGTATAAAAATTATGCAAATGATAAAAATGAAATAAATTGTATTAAAAATATGCTTAATCAGCATATTCTTTATTAAGCAGAATACGTGCCAAATTTCTATAAAATGTGGATAATTAAAGCAAAAGTATTTAAAAAGCACTTTGTGAATGATTAAAAATTTAATTAATGTTATTTTTATTTAAGTTGAATCAATCAATTATTAGTAATCAATTATAGCATTTTACCAAAGACGTAAATAATCTTGTTAGCAGTCTTAACTTACATGCTACCTGCATAGGAGCTTAACTTTGGAACAGTTATGGGCTGTTAAGCCATTTGGAGCACACCTAATCCCATGTGTGATAAATGTGGGAAGCCATAGCCACTGGCACACACACACACTAACACACACACACACGCAGACAGAGTGCTGCAAACTCGCAAATTGATACATTAACTACCTCTATCCGGCCATTATCTCTAAGTATGCTAACCCAAAACTATGCTCAAAATGCGTCCTATGCTCAACATGCAAATGTAAATCACTTCCGCAACTATGCGGCGCCACTGCACCTCCGATGCGCCCCAGCATTACGTTGGTTGCAGAGGCACTAATGCTTACCACTGCCACTGCCAACGTGCGATAAATCATCAACTGCTTAAGCGTTGTCTGCCCCATAACAGCAGCAACAACTAACCTTTCACTAAACCCCGTACACCCCCCAAAGTGCCACGCAAGCAGCCAACAGTTTCATTTGCTTGCCACCTGCTTCTGCCGCTGCTGCTGCCACTGCCACTGCTGCTGCTTACTCACGTTGGCCGCTTTAAAGCATTTAGCTGGGTGACATATTTTAAACGCCCTGCCAACAGTTGCAACAGCAACACAAATCAAAGCTGGCAACAACAAGTAACAAACAACAGATTTCTAGAGATGGTAGATTGTTATCCGTAATCAGTTATTAAAAATGCATATTTTAAGTCAAATTAAATTTCAAACTATTCTAGTGATGCAAATATTCAAATTTAATCAAAAAAGTTTATTAGTAATATTAATTATGATTAATTAAGTAATTTAATTTATGCATAACTTATAAATATCTTTTTTTTTTATATTACTCTGAATAACACAGATTTTTTTTTAATTATTTACATTTCTAAAATTATAAATTTTTTCAGATTTATATTAAATTCAAATAGTTAGTTAAGGCGTGTCAAATACAAATATGAGCATAGATTATAATTAAATGTTAAAAAGTAAGATAATAATATTATTTATATTATTATTATTAATAATTATAATATTTTCATTACTTGTAAACTTTAAACTTGAGCTGAATTTGCATGCAACGTGCCCCCATCACTAACAGACAGCTGCTTGCAACGTGCTTGCTGCTCCTGCTGCTGTTTCTATTTCTGTTCCAGATCCAGACAAATGTGCCTGTGTGTGTGTATGTGTGTGTGTGTCTCCTACGTCTGTGCGTCTGTGTTTGCGCATAGATCATAATCATTCATAATCAGCGTGCACATAAATAACAAATTAAAAGCGCTTCACTAATTTTAAATATGCTCGAACATAATCAGCTTAGACGACGAACGCTGTCAAGTTTGCTGTTGATGTTGTTGTTGTTGTTGTTGTTGTAGCTGCTCTTGCTGCTGCTGCTGCTCGTGATGATGATGGGAGCCGCTTTCATAGTAGGTACTCCATACAGCACTGCCAGGCTGTATGCCAGTCAAGATAGCAAATGGCGAATCCTAACGAGCTCTTTGCTCCCATGTGTGCGGAGGGCTCATTTTTTTCGAGAGGTTTTTTTGACTAGCTTTTACTTCATTTAAAACGCATTTATAATGGGCGGCGACAAAAAATAAAAATGAATAAAATGAAGAAACTCATCAGTACACACACAAGCACACACACACAAACACACACACACACACACACGCGTCAATGCACATGTATACAAATTTCTTTGTAGATTTTCATGTTTGTGCTTATGTTCCTTGGCCCGACATCTTTTGTGGCGTCTGCTTCACTTACTTTGTCCATACAATTTTTCTTAAAATTGTTCGTGGCTGCTCATGTTACCATCTTAATGCCCTCCCTCGCAAAGAGGGTATTATAAATTTGCTATGCAATTTATTATAAAAACAAAAATATTTGCTTTAACAAACTTTAAGAAATGTTTGTGTATGATCGAAATATTTTATATTTAATGCACTCCGATAAAATATGTTGCATTTGTTGAATGTATAAAATTATCAAATTAAAAAGCATTTAAAATTAAATGATTATGAAAGAGCTTTTTATTATTGGCTGAGGTTTTCTCATATATATTTCATAAAATGTATGTTGATCTTATTATTATATTATTATAAATTTGCTATGCAATTTATTACCAAAAAAAAAATTACTTTAATAAACTTTAAGAAATGTTTGTGTATGAATGAAATATTTTATATTTGATGCACTCAGATGAAATAGCTTTCATTTGTTGAATATAAAGTTATCAAATTACAAATATTTCCAATTAATTATGTCATTTCAAATTAAGTTATTATAAAAAACCTTTTTAACATTGGTGTACTTTTTCTCATATTAATTTCATAAAATTCATATTGCTCTTATTATTGGATTATTGTAAATTTGCGATGCAATTTATTACCAAAAAAAAAAAAATGATTTAATAAACTTTAAGAAATGTTTGTGAATGAACGAAATATTTTATGTTTATATAATGCATTTTTTTTAATAGATAGTTACAAAATTAAAAATATTTGTAATTAATGTTATCATTTCAAATAAATGATTATGCAAGAACTAATTATTGTATTGGGTTATTTTTTCCCATTAAATTCATATTAATTTTACTTAAAATTAATTTACATTATATGTATTCCCATATCTGTAGAGCATTTATAGATCTTAGTTCGCCTAGTTTGGGCGATACTTTCATGAATTTTGTTTGCTCTTTCTAATTCTATATATATTATTATCTCGCTCTAACGTGTTCACTTTCTCTCTCTCTCTCTTTCTCTCTTTTACTATCTCTTTCTCACTTGCTTTGGCAGATTGTGCGACCGGTGAACGCGTTTCTCATTGTTGATGTACAAAATGATTTTATAAGTGGTTCCCTGGATATAAGTAATTGCAGTGCACAGCAGCAAGGACATGAGGTGAGCCCAAGAGTCGCTGACAAGGAATAAAAAAAATAAAAAGGGAAGAGAAGAGAAGTGGAGCTGGCAGCTGCGACCTGTGAGTTGTGGCCACAGACGGGGCAGCTTAGCCTTGCTCTGTGTGAGAGGCAATGGGAGGCGTGAGCCCTGGGTGGGTGGAGCTGGGGCTGGGGCTGGCACTGGGGCTGGCACTGGGGCTGGAGACGAGCGATGGCAGGTATGCGGCGACGGAAAGACATAAAACGTAACAAGAAATGAAAATGGAGGCAGCGAAGCGAAGCGCGGATGCGGATGAGCCAAAGTCATTGCCGCCAACGAGAACGACGACGAGGACGAGGACGAAGATGAAGATGAAGATGAGGCTTGCGCCGGCATTGCTCTGCATGTCAGCTCAGCTCAGCCTAGCTCAGCTCACCTCTGCTCGACCCTCCTAAAAAGTAGAAGCTTTCTCTGTATTCTGTGTAACTGTGTGGATCTGTGTGCGTGTGCATAGTCGGAAGCGGATATGCTTTACTTAAGTCACATCCGCGCTGCGACATACGCCGGATGTCATCGTCAGCGGCAGTCGCTCGCAGGGCCAACTAGAGAGGCATCGGCGTCGGCAACGGCAACGGCATCGCCATCGACATCGCCGTCGACATCAGTTCTTCATGGCATTGCCATCTGCCTCAATTTGCCTCTGGGTATCTGGTTCCTGCCCCATTCCCCATCCACCCTGTCATACCTCCTGTTTACAGCCAGCCAGTCCAAAGTGCTCCGCTATCTGTGGTGCACTTGTTGGCCGGCACTTCACTTGCTTCATCCGAACATGAAAATTTGTCAAAATTAATAACACACACTTCCGACGTCGGTTTATGGACTTAAATCTCAGTCGTTACACCATCCGATATTCTCTCTCCCCTCATTCCACATTCCACATTCCCCTGGCCTTTTCCCCACTTCGTTATCTTTGGGGTAGTCTATGGAGTAATTGCGCGACTTTCGCTCTCTTTTTGCAGATACTTGAGCCAATTAACAAACTGCTGGATACGATTGACTTTGATGCCGTTTTCTATTCCCTCGACTGGCATCCCAGCGACCATGTCTCATTCATTGACAATGTCAAAATGCGAGCCATGGATGAGTCATCTGCGGTGAGTGCTGACGCAGAGTGAATTAAACTAGCGACTTGACTGATTATATTAAATCAATTTTCACACAGCTGGATTCGGATTCGGCCAAGGTGTTCGATACGGTGATCTTTGCTGGGCCGCCGCCGATGAAGCAGCGCTTGTGGCCACGCCACTGCGTCCAAGATTCGTGGGGTGCCGAGCTGCACAAGGATCTGAAAGTGGTGGACCATGGCATTAAGGTGTATAAGGGCACCAATCCCGAGGTGGATTCATATTCGGTGTTCTGGGATAACAAGAAGCTGTCGGATACCACGCTGAATGCCCAGCTCAAGATGAAGGGTGCCACGGATATCTATGTGTGTGGATTGGCCTATGATGTGTGTGTGGGCGCAACAGCTGTGGATGCACTATCCGCTGGATATCGCACCATCTTGATAGATGACTGTTGCCGCGGCACCGATTTCCACGACATTGAGCACACCAAGGAGAAGGTGGTGACCAGCGACGGTGTCATTGTGCACACCAATGAGGTGGGTTAACATCTTTGCCTCAACTCCGATAAATACTTGATAAATACTTGCAACAGGTTAAGGCTATGGCTGAGGGACGCGACCGTCGCCCCGAGCTGGGCTACAAGTTGGCCATGGAGCTTAAGAGTCCCGATTCGGTGTTATCGCAACGCAATGGCTTCCGGCCAAGCTACTAAAAATTGATGACGTCACCACGACTACTAACAATACAAAAGAGTGCACTCAAGCTAAGCAAATCACCTGAGTTTAATATACTTAGTTAAATAATAGTAAACAAAAAAAAATACACCCTTCGAGTGCCTTTTCTTAAAGTAGTTGAAATGGCTTTTGCTAAAGATTTAAATATTTATCGAAAATTTGTAAGTGCTTAACGTGTTTAACAATTTTGGATCTACGCAATACAATCGAATATCAAAACGTTGACTAACATTTTTTGTCAATTAATAGTGTACTTAAATGATACGGAAAACTCTTAATTCTCGCACCTCAATGACAAATGTTGTATGCGGCACTTGTTGCACGAATAATACACAAAAGAAAAAAGAAACGTTTCCCAGTTAATATTATGTAGTTAAATATGGATTATTATCTTAAGTCACAAAGACATGAAATGAGCTTCAATTGTAAAAGTACTTAAAGAAAATGCCGTTGAAAATAAATAAAGCAATAATTAAATGAATTCACTTTACACTTTTTCTCAATGACTACAATTAAGATTTGTTAATCTTCAAGTTAGCTAAGTAATTTTCTATTTTGTGAACAAATTGCAGGTGAGTTCATTTATATAACGTTGGTTTTGAAATCAATTTGAATTCGTTAGTTGCGCAAATACCTTTGTCAATTGTCGGGTTTTATGTGATAAATGTCGAATGCATCTTTCCACAATCCATTTTGCATTCATCTCAAATGGGGATGACATATATCGTTGCATATCGCCAATTTCTATGGGAGAAAACCTTTAAAACAAACTAAATAAATGTCTTGCCAAACGAAACGGAACACACACAGCCGTACAAATACTTTGTGCACAGACTGTTAAACGATTTTTTAGCGAGTCAGCTTCGATGCTGCTGGTCAGCAGCAGAATTTCAAACAACAAAACAAGAGAAACAATTCATGGAACGTTTAAAGAAACTTTCAACTTTCCGTTTTATGTATACACACACAAACACACACACACACATATACATATATATACATATATTTATGTGTGCAAGTTGTCTGCTAGTGCCACAGTTTTGTACTCAATTTTTGTTTGTTTTTTTTTGTGAACAGAGCTTCTTTTGCCAAAGCGACTACAAACAAACTTTAAATTTATTAACCCGGAGCCGGAGAAAGTCTGCTTACCAACGGGGCAAATTGTTTGTGTGGGTGCAGACTGACTGCATCTGAATTGTGGCAAGTGTAAACTGTAAAACTGTAAAACTGCTGTTTTTCACATTTCAACATATTTTCTTTATTTTTTCCCAAACATGCATATTTGTTCGAGTTAAAAAACAATGTTTTTTTTTCTGTTGCTTTAAAGTCAAGCTATCAATTGCTAATTTGTTTTGCTACGTACATAAAAATCAGACAACAGGCAGTTAAAAAAGTGACTGACACACCCCAAAAATCACTGAAATAAATTTTAAAATTTACATGCCACAAATATAACGCAGAATTATTTTATTTGTAATGATTCATTTTGATGTTTATCAATTTAAATTTTGTGTGCAATTCAAAAGTCATTTATCTTAATCGAAACTGAACACATTAAAAGCTATTTTAAACAATTTGTTTTATTGACTGCATTAATTTTATTTTAAATATTGACACATACATTTTCAACTGTTATTTAACTTGCAACTTGGTCAAGTTTCTATCATTGTCGACATATGCAAATTGTGTGTGTGTGTTGCAAGTGTGCAGCTTTATGCCCACTGTATTCAATGCTTGCCACCTGGTTGCACTGTTATGGTAAGCACTGTTAACATGTCCAGAAAAACAAAACAGAAAAACCACAACAACAAACAAAAAAAAAAATGGCTAGGCTTGGACTATTCCTGGTTGCGGTTGGAGTGGCTTTTGCTTCTCGAGCTGGTCCCAAAATCGTTTACCTTTTGAGGCGTAGACAATGAACTTTTCACCATGGATCCGGTTGGGAAAGCGGATGCGGATGCGGACATGCACATGGACATAGTGCAGCCAAATGCTAAATGCGTTTGCCCAGAGATTTGCGCCGACTTTGTTGTCCTGTCAGTGGCGTGGAGGGATGAAAAAGGAGGCACAGGAGCTGTGGTCAGGCACTAAGTAGAATGTTCGTCAGAGCTGTCAGTGGCAGATGTAGCAAAAAAAAAAAAAAAAAACAGAAAAAATAGCAAAAAAAACGAGAGAAGAAAGCGAAAAAAAAATCGCTGATGAAAATTGCTTGCAAGTGGTTTCTGTTACAGCCCGCCAGCCCATGTAATGCTCGCTCGTTTTGCTTGTAAAACTTTTGGATTATTGTCAGCCCCACACACACACACACACACACACAGACCCACACTTACGCACACACTTACATATACATACATGGGCTGGCCATGTGCCAGCAGGGAAAACTTTGCCCCGGACATTTGGACATCAGGACAAAGTCGCGCTTGCTCCGGCTCTTAACAGCAAATTTTCGCATATTTTTCTCGGCTGCTGCGTAGGCGTCGCCACGTTGTCTTTGGCCGGCAAACTGAATTCAAAGTACTGCAGTTGGAGTTGTGCGCACACACATACACACACACACGCATCTACACATACACGACAAGCTACACAAACAATGTGTCTGTGTGTGTGTGTGTGTGTGTTGGTTGTGGCAACAGCTGCTGCTGCTGCTGCTTGCCCATCGGCTGGTTGACTTGCAGCTTGTAAACGGGCGCTAAGCTCCATTGTTTGAGGCATGTTACTGCCGGAGACAGGGGGGGGCAGTGGCATAAACTGGGTTTGTCAGTTTGCACCTTCGCCTCTGGCTGGAATTACAAGCCGATAACCTTACAGCGAGTTTGCACTGTAAATACCATAACAATTAGGTGTTGATACTGCAGGGATACCCAGCATACCAAGGCATGCCAAGGACATGGCTAAGATGTGCAGGACACGTATTAAAGTTGGTGACTAAAACAAGTTCTCAACAAAGTAACTATTTGGCTTAAAAATTAAACAGAAACAAAATTATTCTTATACTTAAATGTTATACATATTAAATTAAACACAAAATAAATTATTCTTATATTTAAATATTAATAAAGAATTTGGTTATTGTACTTTTAAAAAGGCTAATTTAAAATAAAATAAAAATGTTATTTATGTTGAAATGTAATGCATTTAATATTTAAATTAACAAAGGCAACAATTACTTTTTCTTTAGTGGAATTTTGAATTATTAAGTTAGTGGATTAATTTTCAACAGACAACTACTTAAAATAAGTTACAACTTTGCTTGGTATTGTTTCGCTGCGCTGTCAGATGACAAATTTATTTATTTACTTGAGCAAATTATTGTTGACTTTGTAACTGCAGCTGTGGATGGCACTTTTGGCGGCAGCAACAACAACAGTTGCAACCACAGCAAAATAAATAAATAACAAAATTTCCGTGAAGCGGGGAGACGCAACGAGGCGCATGCAATTAGTTTTACGTGCGGCAAGCTTATTGAAATTATAAATTGTAAATTAGCAACTTGGGAAATGTGTCAACGCAATTTGCGATGTGAAATTTTCGTCGCTTATTAGATCGCTGTCAGGGGCCAAAAACTTTTTAATTATGTACATACAAAAAATTGTTGAAATATAATTCAATTTTAGCAGGTAACAAAATCCGCTAACATGTCTTTAACGCGCTGACTCAACTTAACTAACTTGGCAACAAATCTGCACTAGTATTTATGCAAAAAGTTGTACGCGGCGTATGCGTAATATTTATTTGGCTTGTTGCGGCTGCTGCGGAAATGCAGCTATAACTTTTTATGCCCTTTTAACTTTCTTTCTGTCTAAAACTCTAAAACTCTGTTATTCTCTCCATTTCTCTCTCTCTCTTCTTCTGTCTCTCTCTCTCTCTATCTATATATTTATCTCTCTTCAGCACTGCGTTAATTTTAATGCAGTCACAAATGAGTTTGTTCTGGCTGCACATTAGATATGAAGTTTCTGGCTTGTGGTAGACCCCCTTCCCCTGCTTCACCACTTGAGGAGTTTGTGCAGCAAGTGATTATGAGGTTTCTATATTTCATATGTCTGTCATCCAACTGCTCGTTGATGTGTATTTTGTGTGTGTGTGTGTGTGTGTTGTGCGTGTGTGCGGTAATAAAATGCTTTAGTGATTTACAAAGTTTTGTCATTAAGCACACTTGCCGCTTATCCAATCGTTCACATGACCCCAAAAACTGTTCACTTTAAGTATTTGCCTTGACAATAGTTTTGAATTTCGTGAATATTTCACAAACATTCAGTTTTGCACTCTTGTCGTCTTCTCTCTGAGTGCTCAAATTTCTCGACAGTTTTTGTGAAAATGTTTTGCAAACATTTATGACAAATGCTTATGCATTTTATATATATTTAATTTATCTTTGTGGTTGCATGCAACAATGTAACTGAAGCTCGTCATGAATTGTGGTTGTCGTAAAGAGTCAAAATTCCAAATGTCTAGTCAAATGAGAGTTTGTGTAATGATTAAGCTATTAAAAATCTTTCTTCGAGCCTTAGAAAATTACCAATTTATTTACACTTCTCTGATTTAAATTTATAAATATTTGACATATATATAAGGAAACTGGCAATTGTCAATAACTTTTAAATGTTCGTGTGGAAAACTAATGATGTCAATTAAGATTTAAAAAGCGAAAATAAATGTTTGTCATATGAAAACTTAACAATACAAAAAACTCCAATAATTATGTCTTATCACAGTGCATAAATAATGAACGCAATTCAGATGCCAAAAAAAAAAAATGCCAAGCTTTAAGAAAAAACTTTACTTGGCTTAATGAAGCAATCAAATATGCTGGAGACACAGCTGTGTCCATCCCTCCTTCACTCTCCACTCACCAAGATATCGTTATTCAATGCCACTTTGTGTTGCCATCTACAAGAACTCCTCCAACTTCTCCAACTCCTCCCCCTTCCCACTTCCCATTGCCATCATAAGCCATAAAATAGCGTTGAGAGTGCGTGTTTTTTATCGTGTAAAATAAGTTCGGGAGACCGCTCAAAAGTGGCCCCATAAATAGGCAACAAATCGCACCCGCGGGCCACATGCGTCGTATACGTGATATTTTTTAATTACATGGCAAAATGCTCTTTGTGTGCGCTTGAAAAATGTCGCTTTAATTGCTTCTCAGCCACGCCCAGCCGATTTCAAAGACCAAACTAACACGTAGACAATTTAAATGAAATCGTGAAATGAAAATGGGTATTTAATTAATGCCACAGCTTCGAACGAAAGCCAAAAACGCAAATACTTACCAAAAATCCAAAACTGAACCGCTGCGCAAAACCAGCTACCAAAAATATCAGAAATTTCTAAATGAATATGGCAAATATTTTATAGTTGCAGCAAAAGTTTGCGGCATGTATGGGGAGGGTGGAGAGGGTGCTTAGCCAGTGTGTGTGTGTGTGTGCGAGGGGGTGGAAGAGGGAGAGGGGGTGGGGTGGCGACTTTTAGCTTCTATCTTAGAGCGCTTAAGTGTCGCTGTGGAATCATTTCTTGCTGTTGTTCGCAATCAAAAACAAATATGGTTAGCCGGCATATGGCATATGGCAAGTGGCAAGTTGGAAGTTGGTTGGGGTGAAAGATCAGAGTCAACACTATTCAATTTAATGTGAAGTGAAATTTTGTGGTATTTAAGCGCAAATGGAATGAAATTAGCGTCGCTGTGTGGCAGCTGTGTGGAGAATCAGATAGAACGAGAGACAAATGAAAAGGCATTTAAAATGTCAACATGACCGCAAAACATCGTGTGCAAAATGGTCGAAAAAGGTGTACAATGTGTGTGTGTGTGTGTGTGAGTATGTGTGTGAGTTACAAGTTATGTGTGTGTGTGTATGTGTGTTTGCCAGTATAGAGGCGACTTTTGCGGTTGCACAGGCCAAGCGGGTCGAGTGAGTGAGGCAGAGAGAGGGAGAGAGTGAGAGGAAGTGGTTGAGGTTATGGGCCAGGGTTGAAGCTTAAATGCTTGACCACGAAAAGGCCATTAGAAAATGGCCAATGTGTGTGCCTGAGTGTGTGTGACTGTGACTGTATATGTGTGTGTGTGTGTGTAGTCGTCCACGTTAAGTCGCAAAGGCAGCCACTGCGACAGTTGAAATTAAGCAAAACAAATCTAAAAAAAAAAAAACCCAGAGGAAAAACAAAAACTCAGAAACAAAAAAATTATTCAACGCAACCGCAAAACGTTTGCCAAACACGTGTAAACTTATTAAAGTTTTTGGCCAAAAGTGAGTGAAAATGTGTGCGAATCTGTCACAGGGCTGAGCAACTTCTCAGACACAGTAATTATCGTTTAGCCAAGTAAATTAATTGCTGACTCATCAATTTGAACAGAGACTGGTTTTAAATAACTTTTGAAAAACAAATCAAGCTAAATGTAAATAATGTGAATTTTTTTATTGTTTTGTTTTTCTTTTGTATATATTATTTTGAAGAAATGGAAAGCTCTGAGTACAAATGACAATATAAATCTAAGCAACTTTTTCAGGATTGTTTTTCTGTCGATACCATCAATTTGATGACATTAGTTGGCTTAAATAAATACGTTAAGTATTTCTTTTATGGTTATTAACAAAAACTATCGTTTCATAAATAATGACTGCCATTATTATGCAGCTACGACTGTAATTATAATTAAGCCTCATTGTTTTGACTATGAATTTCAAATGATTTTCAGATGTTATATTTCACGCTAAAAACAAATCAAGCATCTCTGTGCAGCACTAGCTGCACACACTAAAACTTGTGTGTGTGTGTGAGTGTGTGTGTTGGCATTTGTGTGTGTGTGTTTGTAATCTTTGTCGCAGTGCCGTGAAATTTACAATAGCGTTGACTGACTTTGGGCTTTTGGCTTTTTGCGTTGCGTGTTAAAAGTTGGCCACACACCTAAAAACAAACAAAACATTCGAGTTTCATGGCTGCGGTCAGGAGGAGCAAGCAATATGGACAACAATGTGCGGCAATTAAATGTCAAACAGGCGCTTTTGATGGACGCTTAAAATCAGTGCAACTGTCAGCTGTTGCAGCAACTCCAGCACACAAAGCTCACAAGCAGCTAACGGTCACGAACACACACACACACACGCTGATACACACACACACACACACCTGCTGTTACACACACACACCCACCTTCTGTTACACACACTTAGGTGTACATGCACAGATGTCACCTGGCATTTAAAATGTACACCCATAAACAAAAGTGCAAACAAAGCCATAAACAAGCAGCGCGAACGAACGCATCTCTTCACCTCACCTCACCTAACCTATCCACCCCCTTTCCGTCCCGCTAGCCCATCCCTTTGCGCAACCCTTGCCTTGTGCAGGACACGCTAATGTTGGCGCTGTCGTTTGTTAGTTTTGCCTGCTGCTGCTGCTGCTGCTGCTGCAGCCAAACACAAAACGGTAACAACAACAACAGCAACAACAACAACAAACAACAACAACAACAAGGTCTACCATTCAATGGGGTTGACGCTTCATTCCGGTCGCCGGACGCCTCAGTTTGTTAGCTTTGCTTTGTGTCGTGGCTTCTATGGGTTAGTCAGTCGCCGTTGTGCGCCTCCCGTTGCCTGTCAGCGTTTTTCTGCGCTTTGTTTTTAATACATGTACGTGGCGCATCATTTATTATTTTTAGCCACAGCAGCAACAGCAGCAACAGCAGCAGCAGCAGTAGCAATTTGACGCAACGCAGCTTACACACACGATTATACTGAGAAAAACCAAATAAAATTAAGCGGAAATTTATAAAAAAAAAAACTTTAAATTTAACTGGTTAAAAATTGTTTGCACGACTTAAAATCTACTTTGAGAATTAATAAGTTTTTTGCTGAAAAATATATCTTGAATTTGGCACATCATCAACCAAATAAAATTAGGTGGAAATTCATAAAAAACAACATTAAATGTTTTCGCGACTTAAAATCTATTTAGCGAATTAATAAGTTTTTGGCTGAAAAATAGCACTTGCATTTTGCTCAGTGTGCGGCTTGGTCCCTTGCTTCATGTCACGCACACATTAGTAGGTAAGCACGCATCGGCTACACACACGTTCTATAAACATTTGGACATGTGTTATGTGTGTGTGTGTGTGAATGTGTGTGCGTTAGGGTTTGGGAGGCGTGGCGACGCGTGTGTGCCCCGGATTAGGAACTAAATTAAATTTTTACATCAGCATTTGCGCATCATTAGTGGCAAGGGGCCGAGGCGCCACAATGCCAAGTGTTGCTCCAATGTTGAGAGGCCACTCGACTGGTCGCCTCTGGGACACACAGAGAGCAGCCGATAATCAGCCCGTCCAGATAAATGCGTTGAGTGTTATGGTGGGAAATAGCAGGCGGGTAATAGCAGTAAATTTTATCCCATCCAAGACGAGACAAGCCGAGGTGTTGCCCCTGCCCCACAGTTGGATATATAAACATATATTTAGTATGTACAATAAATTGACTCAAAGAACGAGAAAGACCAACAAATAAAAATAAAATAATTGAAGAGCTGCCCAAGTCACTGTATAATTAAACAGTGGGAAAAGGGGAAAGTGGGAGGGGAAGCAAACTTAGTTAGTTAAAGTGAGCATTTGATATTAAATGGAAAAGTTAAAGCAAGAAAAGTTAAATTTTCCTCATGTAATACAAAATGCACAAAGTATACCGTGTTGCAATTAAGCAAACTAAGCCAACTGTCGCTTACCGAGCTATTTAATATTTATGAGTTAATAAAAGTAGTTTCAAACAAGTAAGAACTTAAAGTCGAGAGCGCTCGACTAGCAAGTGCCCTAACCACAGCTGTTATATTAAATCGATTAAAAAAACGTATTTCAGCATATATAAAAATAGGTTTAAATCACCTAAAAGATTCTTAGGCAATCTTGAAGTTTATCAATATCGGACACGGATATATATTGATAAATAAAGTTAGTCTGCCAATAGTTACGAGAAGTTGAACATTCAAAATTTAGATAGCTCCGTTGTACAGCTTGATTATATATATTATATATATATATATATAAATATATATATCAGATAAGAATATAAAATGCTTCTTGAGAATTATGTTTTGAAATGCTCATGTAATAATTATCTCCCTTTTAGCAATTTTTTACGGTTTTTAATACCCTAATTAAAAGCTTTTTGAGAGTTAAGTTTGAAAATGCTGAATAAAATGTTTTGAAGCATATTCCAAAATGACATTATTCAAAGTCTTAAGGAATAGATTATTTTTCAGCAAAGCAGTTTATTTAAGGATTTTCTTAAAACTGTTTCTTTAAATATTCCATGAAACATATTTTTCAGACAACTTTATTTTTCTTTTTAAATGAAATAAAATCAAGCAGAAATTGAAATTGCTTTTAATTCCAACTGTCATTTTATGAAAACCTCAAGAGAAGACCAATTACAACAAAATCCACTTGTGTTGCATCAACATCACATGCAAAAGCTGAGTTGCATGCATGACTTATTTTGAGATTAGTCAGTGAGTGGCTCTCCAGTGCTGAGTTGACTGGTCTCATTCAAAAATATTTCAGCACATAACTTTAACTCTTAAATTATGAACAGTTGAGTAAATCGGAAATTGACATATTTTGATGTGAATGTAGAATTGATATTTTAATATGAATTCGCAAATTATTATTGCTTTATTGCAAAATGATATGCAACATTGGAGAACACATTAAAATTCCTTGCCAAATGACTCGTACTTAAAAAATTCAATTACCATTAATAGCATTTAGAAAATATTGATTGCAAATGTCAAATAATTTTGGGCCAATGCTAAAAGGAACTTTAAGTGAAGCATCTTGTTGGCAGTTGGTAGACAACAGGATAATGCGAATTTTTGGCTTTTATTGGGCATGTACTATCAATAACTGATAGCCACCAATTGCAGCTGCAACCATTCAGTGCTCGACCAAAATACAAAACCAAACCAACAAAAAGCAAGAAGAAGAACAACAGAGGATAGAAGTTGGAAGAAAAAAAAACGGCAACTGCAACTTTGAAGCAGCGCGCACAAGCCAACTGACAGCTGGCACCAACTTATAATTCAGACGGTTGCCCAACAGCTCCTGGAAAGGGGGGGAGGGGGGAGAGCCAGGGAGTGGTTGCCCAACTGGAACTCTGTCTGCGCCCTAAGGGCAGCTGCTTTACTACACACACACACACACACACACACACACACACGAACACACAGCTAAGGCACAGCTCCAAAAGATACAAAAAAAAAAATTGCAAAAACAAGGAAAAAAGAAAAGATGCTGAAAAAAGTTTCAGTTACGTGCTGTTGCTTTTAATTGAATTTTTTTTTGCCAGTGCCGCCGCCGTTGTTACTGCCACTGCCGCTGCCGCTGTTGCTGCTGCTGCTACTGCTGCTGGTAACTAGTCGCTGCGGTGAACCAATGCTCAGGCCAGCACATCCGCATCCGTCTAGCGCTTCCGCTGTGGCATCTCTCATTCAGCAGCAACAGCAAAAACAGCAACAGTCGCGAATTCGAACTCGGACTCGGACTCGGGACTCGTGGCCAAGTGCCACAACTGACTGGAGGCAGTTTTCTTGTTATTTCGAAAGCGCCAAGTCGCAAGTCCTTAAGCGGTTTATTTTCCTTCACACTGATTTGCAGCCTGAAAGGTGTCCCACGTAGTGGTCCACTTCATACCCTGTTGCCACAACGCAGCAAATCGGCTCTGATCCGAACTTTGTCCATTTCTTGCCTAAGTTTGCTGAATAATTTAGACACAGTTAGCGTTTAACTATTATCGATTAGTTTATTTATTATAAACTCAAACTGATAAATCTGTAGATGATATTTTTAGCCTTGCAGTATTGATCAACTTATCCATTTCCACATCAGATTGCAGGTCATTTCCAGGTCCATCAATTCCGCCTCCATTTGGTGCAAAGATTTTTTAATTAAAAATTGAAATCTGACGTTTTCCAAAGACTGCACTTTCTGCCCGGCACTGCTATCATAATAATTTTATTTACTCGCTCACTTAGCGGAGCTGCTTTGAGCCCAGTTAGCTGGGCAATGATTTAACTTTCAATATATATATATATAAATTTATTCGACTTCATTTGTAATATATATTTTCATCTACAACGAGCACAAAAAGCATTTGCAAATGTCTCTGATAAGGAAGACAACATTTTGGCTGCTTTTCTTGCTGATTACCGGTGAATGCTTTGGCTGTCGATCCGTTTACAAGCCACGTAAAGTCTTAAAAACTTCAAAAAATTCGTAACAAATAGAAAATTTGATTGTTTCTGTTTTGCAGCCATGTTATCGTGTTTCCGGATGGGCGGCAGATGCCGTGAAATTAAGGCCTGCGAACGCATTCTACATGCGACTGTCGAAACCAATTGCATGTTGAGGCGGAAAGTGTGTTGCATGAAGACTCCACAACAGTGATGAAACTCGAGATAACAATCTGGATTCATACATATTCAGATCTATACAATATATATTAAAGATGTGTACAATAAATAGCTGTGGCAGATTGAACAGAACTGTGAAGTGGGATCAAAATTAATCATGCAATTTAAGTGATCACTTTTATTTTAACCCTTAAACTTATTGCATATTTCCAAGTTTTTCAAAACCATTAAGAAACTTTAAGGTTATTATAAAAATTGTTTTTTATACTACACTTTTTAATTGGTTTGTTATTTATAAAAGGTTACCAAAATATAACAGGAATCAAACCCGAATCAAAAACAGAATCGCATCCGAATTTTGTATCGCTTAAAATTCTAACCCATATTTAAGGGTGACAAACAGGAATCAGAACCGAATTTTATATCGTTTAAACTTATTGAATATTTCCATACTTTTTATAAACCGTTAAGAAACTTTAAAGTTATTATTAAAATTGTTTTTTATGCTACACTTTTTAATTGTTATTTTGTTATTTATAAAAGGTTACCAAAATATAAAAGGAATCAAACCCGAATCAAAACCAGAATCGCAACCGAATTTTTTATCGCTTAAAATGCACAATCGAATCAGAAGATATTCTCAAAAACAAGTAAAAATAAATTTAATGGAATTATCATATTTTTCTAGCCTAACGGAAATACAGTTTGTGGCAAGGTTATTGCTCTTGATTGATAAATACATATGAATTTGGAACTTTTATACATAAAAATAAATAAATAAAAAATAACTAATTACTATAATAATTGTGGTAAATGTTATTAATAATTTATAGAAATGCGCTAAACTGAGAAGCAGCGGGTGTTCCACGCCTAAGCAGAAGTGCTTAGCTTCGACCTATTTACAGCAATGCACTTGTGTGTGTGTATAAGTGTGTGTGTGTGTGTGTGTGTCTGTAAGTGTATATTCGACCAAAACGAGTATGCAGTGGCAGCAGCAGGTTGTGGGCCAGATGACGTCATCAAAATCAGGTCAACACCAGGCGCTGGCTGAGCACAGCACAGCACAAGAATACAGTCCTTGTGCGTTTTGGGGCAGCAAAAACAGCAACTCACCGTGTAACGTACAAATATATATATATATATATATATATATATATATATAAATTTATTTATATATAAAGTATACTTTTTTTGGGTGTGGGCACCGCCTGTACCCCCTCGTCTAGGGCTCACCTCCTCATCTCACTCACTCACCTTGTCTTGGAGTCTTGGTCATTAATAGTCGAGAGCTGGTTTTATTTTATGTTTTTTCTTCCTCTCCTCTCATTGCCCGACCGCCCCCCCGCTGCTGCTGGCAGGCTTCATTTTCGTTTGCGGAGGCGCTTTTGACATTTTGCAATTTTTGCTGCGTTTGGGTAAATTACTTGTAAATTCGGATTATGCCGCCTAGCTACAGCAAGAGCGAGCGAGACAGTGACAGAGAGAGAGAGAGACAGTGAGTGTAAGAGAGAGAGAGAGAGAACGAGAGAGTGTGAGGGCGCGCCAGTGAGCGATTGAGAGAGAAAGAGCTCTTAACTAGATTGGTTTGGCGAGGAGAGGTCAAAAGTGAGTGGCATTTGTTTTCCATATATTGATTGCTTTTTAATGGATTTTTCGTGGACCCCACCATAAGGTGGCCATTTATTTAGCGTGACCCACCTCCCCCGTACTCTACGTCCTCCGCAGTGTTCATTTTTGGACGCGTCCTCAGCTTTTCATCTGCGTTCTTTGCTCGTATTAATTTTATTTACATAGTTAAATGGTTCAATTGTTTGACTGTTGATTTACTGCTGGAATTTCAGACAGCAAAATTAATTGTTTGATTTGTGGTCAAGGCTCGAGATATATATACTCCATAATAGTAGTATGTATATCTAGGTCAGCTGCTCTAGTGATTTACGAATTTTATTTGCACACTTTATAAATAAAAAAAAAGTGACAGGCGTGCGTTGTGTGCGTTTTTCCCACTGGCAGCTGCCACTCTCATTTGAGTCTCCACAGAATCTCGTTTGGCTTTCAATTTTTTTCCATTTTTCTCTATTTTTTTTTTAAGTTGTTGTGCATTAGTTTATTCAGGACGTCAGTCAATCAGTGTGTTGCGTGTGTCAATCAGACAGGTAACTGGCTGCAACTACAAAAAGTTACAAAAAAAAAAATCCAAAAAAAATAATAACAATAGAATAACAAAACAAGCAGATTCATGTAAAAAATACTCAGCACGTTGCTGCTGTGTGTTGGGGCAGCAACTCTTTGGCTGACTGCTTGTTGTTGATAATGTGGTTGCTGCTGCTGCTGCCACACACTCTGCCTCTCTTTGCTGCTGCTGCTGCTGTCGGCTAGAGAGCCTGCCACAGACTCTTACGCGTAGACATGGCAACACAGCAACAAAGTCACGGCAACATCAGGCTTTCATCTTTTTTTTTAGCACACGCGCCTGACTTGCTGCTGCCACTGCCACTGCCACTGCTGCTGCTGCTGATGCTGCTGCTTCTGTTGCCACCATTTCCCACCCCACACCTTCAAGCCATCCCCATGCGTTGGTCGCCTGTCGACTGTCAAATCAATTTGTCAGAAATCACTGACAGCTGCTTACAGACAAAACACACAAACATGGCCCAGACCAACCACAGCACCGAGCCCAGCTCAGAAGTTCACACACACACACACAGCAAAATTGTCATGGCAAAAAGAAAAAGAAATACAAAAAAAAATATATATATATATATATATATGTATGTTTAGCAGCATTTGTTGCCTGGAGTGTAAATTATAGCGCATATTTCCATTTCTTTTGCTTTCTTCAAATTGCTTTGCAGATTGCCGACATTTGAAAATTGTCTACGGCATATCAAGCACTTTCGACATTTACAACTCATTTCTGTGAAATCTCTACGCACAACGCTATTTTATACATTTTCTTATTTTTTTTTTTTTCAAGTTCGAAGCTGACACACAAGCGCCTTTGTTTGTATGCCCCACACACACACAAACACACACATCACAAAACATACAACTCACAGAAATAGGGCAAGCTGCTGTGTGCTGCCAGGCGTATACGTAATTTGGCAGACAATGGCAGCCCAAGACGAAAACCCCAATGTAAGATATAAAAAAAAAGGGAAGAAGAAATGAAGAGAAAAAGGTCTTTGGCTGAGCATTTTAGATTCACTTGCCTTGGAAGAGCAACCTGATATTTTTGGCAATCGGTTTGTGACTCCATCGGGTTAATTATCGGCAGCCTGGGAAATTTGCTGAAAGGATATATTAAATTAGCCATAAACTTTATTTTTTTAACAAAAATTAGCAAACTCAAACTATCTTTGTGGCATAGGAAAAATTTGATATCCTCAGTAAATTTAGCTATAGACATAATTTTGTAAATGCTTTGCTGTTGCTGTTTTTAGTATTAAAGAGCAAAATAATATGTTAAGCTGCTTAGCAGAATTCAAATTGTTGTATTGAAATACAGAATAATTTCTGTGCAGAACAAAATTGTGATACGTGTGTAAAAATATTAAATAAATATGAGTTTTTTACTAACATTTAACATATATTTTTATTTAAACAACAAATAATGTAATAAATAGACTAGAAAATATATAATTTATTAAGCATTTAATAATTTATATTTTGTGTACAGTTTAAAATAATTTTCCTTTATAATATTAAGTATAAAAGTGTACATTTTTTGCTAGAAAAGAGCAATATAAATTCGAGAATGCCCAGATTATCTGTCATAGTGTTTCCTTGTATTTTGGACACGACAACAGAAGCAACAGCAACAAAAATCAGCAAAATGTTTGCTGCTGTTGCTTTTTATTTATTTTTTCGTTAGTAATCTTTACCCCTTTTTTTTTTGTTGTATTGCTGCTGGTGGTGCTTATGTTGTTGTTGTTGTTGTTGCTGTTTTTTGTTTGACCAACAACCAACATACAAGCTCATAAATAAGTAGACAAAGGCTTGGGTCCTGTTTTGCCAGCCTAGTCTTTTTGGCCAGAGCATGAGCATGCCACGCCCAGAGGCAGAGGCAGTCAGCCGTCTCTTTGCTTATAGCTGAAAATGAAAAATGGATTTCTGTGTCAGTTGGTTGCCATAATTTCAGCTCGATTCGAGCCTCAGTCGGCTGCTTTGATGCGCATTCATCATTTGGCATTCAGTTTACATTTTCCTCCTTTCATTTTTATTTTTTGTTTTTGTTTTTGTGTTTTGTGTTGCCTTTGTTGTTTTTGTGCTTTGCTATTTGTTTGCCATGTCGCCCCGTTTATTTAATTAATTATTTTAAAGATTTGCCAGCCTTTTTCGCTTTTAATTAATTTATCAAAAGTGTAAATACAAATTGTGTGCCCAGGTTCCTCGAGTGTCCCTTTGCGAGGACTTTCCCCTTTCTTGTTTTTTTTAATGGTATTTTCGCTTTTCATATTTTATTTTTAAATAAAACAAACTTTAAATTAGCCCCCGCCCCTGCGCATAAGTGGGGTTAAGCTGCGTGGCGAGTTAAGCCAAGGCCAAAGTTCTGACAGCAAAAAAAAAAAAAAAAAAATTTGCTTTTATACTCTAAGCCCGATTTGAAAGGAGTATATTAGGGTTGAGCCAGAGACTCAGTAAATGGGATATTAATTCAAATATATCCGACAAAGGGCAAATACTGTTTTGGGCATTTTACTGATAAGTTTCTTTAAAGAATGAGTTGCAAATATTCTGCTTAAATTACAGTAAAATATGCATTAATAAATATTAAAAACTGTGAATTATAATTACGCTGCTAGAGAATTACTCAGTCATTTTAGACACTCTTTCTTATAATTTCATATTTATATATAAAAATGTGTGTATATATATATATATAAATGAATTTGTTGTTGTACATTGCAGGTGATGGGTCTAATAACTCCCCGGGTTGCTGTAATCCTTTGGGCCACGTCGCCGGCTCCCTCTGTTTGCTTGCCCGGCCTAATGGACGTGGCAAGTCACGTAAATGACGCTGATGATAATGTTGATGCCGCTGATGATGATGTTTATGCCGGCTACGTGTTCATTTCTGTCACAGCGGGCTATAACTTTTGCCCCCCTCTTCCTGCTGCAATTACTCTTTCTTCCTTTGGTTTTTTTTTTTTTTTTTTTTTTTTGTGTGTCTGAGTGTCTCCGATGTCCCGGCGTATGCGTAATATTCAATGAGTAGTTGGCAACAGCAGTCGTGAGCTGTGTGTCTGGTTGCATTAAATATTAATTTGTGCAACGTTTGCGGACACAACTCAATTCCCATTGGCTCAGCCGGCTCAGTACAGAGCCCCTACCCCAACCGCAACCCCAATCCCCATCCCTTCCCATACTCTCAGTCGCTGTCAGCCAGGCGTTTGCATACATTTGTGTACACATGCCGAATTGCCAAAAACGGAAATTAGTTACAGAAGTTATAATTAATTTCCTTCGAGTAACGGACAAACAGAAACCTGTATGCATGTCTGTGTGTGGCTGTGTGTGTGTGTGTGTGTGTGCAACAAACTGTGCATGTAAGCAGGCGTTGTAGCTGCGTCCGGAGCAGCGTCGCCATTGACAACACTTGACTGAGCAGAAGGCGACCGTCCATTTTGAAGAGACCACCCAAAACCCAATCCGGGTTCTCCAAAGTCTTAATTAGAAACAGTTTGAGGCTGACTGATTGCCGGTGGTGAGAAATATCTGTGTATGTGTGTGTGTGTGTGTGTGTGTGTGAGCATGTGGTCCTCTTAATATAAGGTTGCCCATGTCTGCATTTACATATGTGTGTGTGTGTGTGTGTGTGTGTGGGCCAAGTGCCTCACACTGTTGACTTTCAGTCATTAGTAGAAACATTTTATGTTCGAGAAAACCTTCAAAGTTCTATTCTCTGGCAGTTGTTACCATTATTTGCATATGTTTTTATGCCACATTATTCCATAGCCAAACAAGCAACATACAAAAAATATCTATTGGCAACATGTTGTATTTGATTCAACAATTTGACAAACAGGCTATGCGGTTTTTCGGACAGAAATCTTTACGCAACAGAGACATCATCTTTTTTTTTTGTATCTGTCTTTATCTTTAATTGAATTCCAAATATTTATTTTCTTAATTTTAAAGTAGTTCTTTAAGTACGAATTTTGTTAACTTTATCATTTCCCTTTGATTTATTTCATGTCTGTGAACAATTGCAATATTCTGTAAGTATTCATTTTCAGTAAAGCAAAGAAATTTCTGAACAACTGCGTTTTTCTAATTTTAATTTATTTGAATTCTATTCATTGATAAATTTTAATTTTCTTTCTTAGAAACTTTAACTTTATCTTTGATATTAAATCAATTTATTTTGCGTTACTTGGATTTATCTATTTTTCTCTGTACTTGTACATTAATGTACTTATATTTCTTTCAGTGATTCCACGATACTTCTGGAATATTTTTCTAGGCACACTCTTCATTTTTTTTATTAGGGTGGCACTCGAATATTTGATCTGCACGGTTCAGCGCGCTATTTCAAGTTGCGTGCGTCGATTATTGTAATTGATTTGCACAATTGAATGGTAGGCGAGAACTCGCATAAATCACAGGCGAACAGACGCACATAAGGTGGGAAGGGGTGGGGTAGCTGGGGGGGGGGGGGGCAGGCAGCGAGGCAGGCATAGCACATGTGCATCAATTATCAAAGTCTGTCGACAAGCCTGCTGTGCAACGAAAACACACAAAAAAAAAAATATGAATAAAAAACAATAAAGACTTTCTATATATGAGAGAGAGAGAGATAGATGGAGAGAGAGCGGGAGGTGAAATGAGGTCTGTCACGCACTGAAGTTTTATTGTTTAGCAAATGCTCAAATCGAATGTCTGTCAGCCGATTACGATGTGAAATTCCCGTTGCTGCGATTCGCGCATCGTTGCCGATCAATTATGCAAATGGGCATGGTGACATATTCAATAATAAAGTGGCGTCGACGTCGACGTCAAAGTCAAAGTCAACGTCAACGTGAACGTCAACGTCAGCAGCGGCATTAGCGTCAACAGCGACAATGTCGCACGCATGTCACAGCATTTATTAAAGGCATTCACATTTTGAGCATTACGTATACGCATTGTGTGCGCCACCCAAAGCCATATGATATTGGTCCACATGAAGCTGCTAAAGCCGTAGTCGCAGCTCCAAATGAAGCCATTGAATTGTCCAAATTGTTGCCCAGAACTAAACAGTTTCGGAATGTGCACTGACATATTGCGTATACGAAGTGTTGGCCAGACAATCGTTTTGCGAATTTGAGCTTGCTTTGAAAATTACATTTTGTGTGTTTACTACAGTTTTGGAGTCACAACAAATATTTTGAAGTTGAGTTGAAGTCTTTTGTTGATGCATTTTATTTATAATTTACTAAACATATTACAAAAGTAAGACAAAAATTAGTTGTTAGTAAAATGTATTTTTATATATAATATTTGTAATTATTTTAATAGTAAAATATAATCGTTAAATTTTTGAGTGCGCTTAATTCTAGTAATTTTTGGTCTTATTAATAATTTTAAGGTTTTTTTTCTTCTAATTTTTGTAATAAATGTGGAACCATTTTACATTTAAACACCCGCATTTTTTATAAACTTTAATTTATGTTTATTTTTCTTTTTAATTTTATGTAATTCAATTCAATTCCTTAATTAATATAAATAATTACATATTAATCCCACATTTTATCATTTTTTTCTTAAATTTTTTTTTTTTACTAATTTTTGGTCTTATTAGTTTTTTTTTATGTTTTTCCAATTCTTGAAATAAATTTGGAATTATTTTATATTTAAACCTCCGCATTTATTGTAAACTTTAATTTGTGTTTATTTTTTCTATTTAATTTTATGCTTGTCAATTCATTTCCGCAGTTATTATAAATAATTACATTTTAATTCTATATTAAAAAAATGGAATTCTAAATATGTGTGTAATAATAATATTAAATTACAAAATCCAAAATACTATTCGATTGATAAGCAGCAATTTTCAATAGTGTTTGAAATCATTTTGTTTTCATTTAAAACACATTTATAAATATATATTTGGAGTCTTTAATTTTCAGCGATTTAGCTGCTGGCAGCGAATATATATTCTCATTATGTTTGCATTTAGTAATGCCCATTAGAGCATTAGAAAGCGTTTACTTAAATGCTTTTTTCATTGTATCTTTATCGCAGATCCATTACTCACACTCCGCCTCTGTATATACATATATATATATATATATATACAGAAAGAATGGTATTTATTTACCTATCTGGCAGTCATTTAGCCGCAATTACCAACGCATCCAATTGTAATCAGCGTGGCAGCCCGGCCAATGTTTGTGCCACAGCGCTATCCCCAGAGTGAGGAGCGTCAATTACTTGAAGTTTTTGTGTTTATTACCCATGGATAGGATAGCTGAAGAAGAAGAATGCCTGCAGCTGCTACAAGTCAAATAAAACATATTACAAATGCTTCGTTACACAACGATCCCCTAAACACCGCCCGCCGCACTTCAACTCCGGACTCTTTTCAGCATCTGGGCGCTAATACTCAGACTTAAGCGCCTCGAGATGTGCCAGCAATCTGACAAATTTCGCACAAATTATGCGGCCAACGCCACAAAATGATGACGACTATGATGACAGGACCACCAGGACACAAGACGCAGGCAGGATGATGGCAGGACGACTGTCGCTGGTCGAAAGATCCCCGTTTTGAGCAACAAAAGGCGACGAAATTATTATTGCATTAAGTGGAATTATTAAATTTCATCGGCCAACGAGGCAGCCGCAAACGGAAACGAATCGATGGCTCAGCACAAATAAAAATAAATAAATCTAATCAAAAATAAGCACACAAATAAAATCCACAAATGATAAAAATACAGCAAAAAAAAAAAAAAAAACAGCAGCAAAAGAAAAGAAAAAATCAAAACCGAAGAGGCAGGCAAAAATAAATCAATAAAAGAGACAATTGACACAAAAATGCGCTCGAGAACTTGAACTCGAAACCCGGGGGCAACATCAGTTTCGGTGTCCCGTTTCAGTTTCCAGTCTGGGGTGCAAAGTTTGGCGGGGCCACTCAAATCAACATAAAGTTTGATATATTGTGCCGCATTGGCAGCGCCACGTTCTGCCGTGCCCCGCGTCTGTCGACAACCCTAAGGCCGCAATGGCGGGGCAGTTGTAGTTGTTGCATAGACACTGCCACAATGGGTGGGCGGGGGAAAGGGAGGTGCTAACACTATAGCACACTACTTATTATGGCCGCTGCTTGTCGCCATTGTTGTCAATTTGGTCCTGTCTTTGACAGCGGCGCTACTCGTTGCCATCCCAAGTGGGGTGTGAGGTGGGGTGGGGTGTGGTGGGGTGTGGCAGGCATTCAAATTGTAGTCGCATCATCATCTTTATGGCTATTGTGATTTCGGAATTAATTGCTGCCGCTGCGACACACAATCGGCGCCCGCTAGGTGGCGCCACAGTGCTTAAAAGGATTTGTACATATTTGGGCAGAGCACCAGCAACTCCCCCCACCATTCTCCGTCTGCAACAGTTTTGACCGCTTTCTGCTGGGTATGTGTGTATGTGTGTGTGTTGGGTGTGGGCGTCTGCTTCGGTTACTTGATTGCCCTCAAAAGTATGCAATGCTAATAAATTCAGTTTTATGAGTGGTCGGCTCAATTTTCGGCTACTGCCTTTGGGTGTGTATGTGTGGGTGTGTGTGTGTGTGACTTGAATTTGGCTGCTGTCTCCGCACCACTTTTATGACAGATCATTAAAATTTCTTCGCTTGCTTTTTTTTTGCACGTTTAAGTAGCCAGTTTTGTCTTATATTTATAGCGCCCCAATGTGGGGCAACTGACTGTTGCTGGTGTTCTCCTCTGCTCTGCTCTGCTCTGTGTGTCAAAGGGTGCATTAATATTGAGCTTTATTGTCTCTGTGGGTCAGCTCCATTTCAAATTTAAGCAGTGCGGTTCAGTTCGCTTGAGTGTCGCATCCAGAGTCAGTTAATAGCCCATGTGACCCCATAGTGCTCACTGAGCTCACCCAAATCTCCTTGGGTTATCTACATTAATCTGAACACTGAGTTGGCTAATATGGTATAGCCGATTATGGGATATCATCCAACAGCAGTTGTAAAATAAACTTACTTTTTGTTATAAAAAGTTTTAGTTCAAAGCGATTAACCAAACAGTTATCAAAACATTATTTTCATTTAGTTTATGTTTTGGCTTTTCAGTTTTTAAACATTGTTTGTATTTTACAACTATACTTTATACCGAGTTAAATTATTATATATTATATATATTACATGCAATTTAAAATTTATAATAATAACAATAAAAATAATTTGTAACTTATTTTAATTATTGTTTTTTAATACTTGCATTCAACAATCAGTTTTAATTTCAACCAATTGACATTTTTAATTTTCTCTTAACTAGTTGCAAATTAACTTTTATGCTTTAGTTAATTTGAATGTGTTTGAATTTCCATTAGAAGTCAGATTTAAATTTTTGATAATGTTGCTTTGTAGCCATTACCCACAACATTTAGATAAATTTTGATGCTGGAAACGTGTTGACACACAAATTTGTAGTCAATTGATGTAATCTATTAGTAACAGATGTAAATGTCAGAAGTACTTTGGAAAGTATCTCAATTTCTTCCGTTCATGGTAGGTAAATGTGACATTTGTTTTTATCTTTTTTAGCATTCCAATAGCAATTTGGCTATTTTTTTCGTTGTCATCTTATTATGTGGCAGGCACGAAACAGCAACGCTTAACTTTCTAGACAGACGACTACCCAACACACCTGACAAACTTACTTTAATGTATGTCAAACCTCAGCAGCAAACAACAACAACAATAACAACAATAATAAGAAGAACAACAAGAACAACATGTTGGGCAAGGCGAAGCCGAGGAACCACAAAAAAATGCGGCCTCTTTTCGACATTTGAGTGACATTATTTGTGTCAACAATAAAACACTCAAAAAACATGTCACCTAACAAATGTGAGAGCAAGCGAGAGAGAGAGCGAAAGAGTGAAAGAGTGAAAGAGAGAGCGGCGAGAGAGTGTGAAAACTTAAAGCAATAGAAAACAGCAGTTTCTGTTAGGCAAACGGAACCAGAAACTGAAACATTAAATAGACGACGGACAACACAATTTAAAATTCAATAAAACTTCAATCAGCATTTTTAAATGTGTTTGTCGGTGTGTTTGCGTGTGTTTGCGTGTGTGGGTGTGTGTGTGTGTGTTTGTGTGTGTGTGTGTGTGTGTGCGCGTGTGTATGCACAGCAACGACAGCGCCCAGCAATTTAAACAAATTGAAAGCAAGCGCAAATAAAAAACAGTTTGTTGCCACTTTTCACATCAATTACGCACTTCAGCCAAAATAGACGACGACGTTGGCGTTGGCGTTGGCGTTGGCAACGACGTCGACGACGGCGACGGCGACGTCAAGAACGAAGACATAGCAGAAACGAAGCAGCAGCCGCTGCCGCTGCCACTGCCTCCGTCGCTGAGACGTCGAGAGATGTCCTCGTTGGCGGCGGCTGCTGCTAGCACAAAAATAACACTTGAAACTAAACGCGCATTCAGGCGGCGACGTCGCTGCCGGCTGCGTTGTGTTGCTGGGCGTGCCATGGCCCATGCCAACGCACCCCTCCCCCCCCTCAACACACCCCCACCCACTTCCGCACCGCTCTGTAACCACTCACCACTCGCCTCTCGCCCGCTCAAACACTCTAGAACAACAATTTTCGCCTGCGAACACGGCGTTTTTTATGCGCCAACTGGCAGCCCCTGGGCTCTGCCTACCTTCCTCTTCCACTTCCACTTCTTCTTCTTCTTCGACCTCTTAACCACATACCCCCAAACCGTTAACAATTTGAATACGCGTACATTGGTGTGTGTGTGTGTGTGTGTGTCTCTCTGCGTGTGTGTTTGCCTGTGTGTTTGTCTATGTTTTCGTTTGCGAAAAGCGAAAGTAAATGTTTGAAAATCGTAAGGAAGGAAAAATCAAGTAAGCATCAACGCAGGCTACAAAAAAAAAAAGAAAAAAGCGAGAAAAAAGGATATTTATCTTTGGCGAAGATTATATGCCCTTGAAGGCAAGAGTCTATTAAAATGATTGAGCATTTACCGAACACACGATGGATATTTATGGTTTCTTATTAACCAAAAGTCAACAAAATTTTGCATATGAAAAATATTTATCAATTTCCCATTCCCATTTTTGAAATCATTTACTTTGAAAACAACTGAATTTGATTTGCTTATATATTGGTAATAAATTGTAAAATATTATTTCAACTTAAGTTTCAGCTAATTAAACCCCAACCAATACAAATTATTACTCCCTCTGCAAGATCGGGGAGAAACTTCGCATTTAACAAACTAAAATTTGCCAGACGCAACCAATAAAAGGGTCACGAACTGTCGAAGGACCTCGCTTAATGGCCACTTCTATTGACACATTGCCAACTCCAAGTCAGATTCAGTGTATCCTTTCGAAGAGTATAAAGACGGCAAGAAACCGAAAAGAAAAGAGAAGAAAAAAAAACACGAGAAATCCAACTTGGTTTTTATTGCGCGTGATAACAAGCGGGGAGTCGAGAATGGGAAGTGGCAATGAGAATGGGAATGGGATTGGGAATGGGAATGAGATCCTCGTACTACTAGAAACTCAATAGACGTGGGCATTGGGTTCGCCAGTTTGCTGGCTGGCTGGCTGGACAGCGCTGTTTGATGTTATTATAGATGACGATGATGGCGATGACGACAGCGTGTGGCACTCACAGTATTTCAACGGTGAATTTTGCCATCTCTGCTGCCTCGGCTACGGCTTTGACTGCCTCCAAGAGCTGCCAATCAGAGGCGACGCGTCGAAAATTCTCCTTCTGCTTCAGGTTGACAATAATGCTTCAAGCATAGAACAGCCAGAAGCATACATATGTATATGTGTATGTGTATGTGTGTGTGTGTGTGTGTATTTGTGATTTAGCCATTACTTTGTTGCCAAGGCTCCCATTGCTATTGACAATAATTCTAGGTAAGTTCACTTGACACTCTGTTTTAGCTCTTAAATCTTAGCAACCCTGCTCATGAGCAACATCATTGAACTTTAAGCAAATTGCAAAGCGAAGTTTTCCAGCAAAAATATTACTAATCAAAGTTTAAGCAATAAAAAAAAGTATTTATAAAAAAATAATTGTTTATAAAACAATTAATCATTTAGACTCTTTTTTATTTATTCGAAAATAGAAAATAAAACAGTTTCTAAGAAATAAACTAATTATCAAAATAAATACTCATTTATATATATAATTTAATTTTTTTCTAAGAAAAAATAGAATAATTGTGCGAAGACTAGTTTTAAATTATTCAAAAGTCTGGAAAATTATTTCATTCGATTTTCTCTTGTATTTATTACTCAAAAATGTATATTAAACTCATACGTAAGTTTAGCATTTTACATCATCATTAAATTTTAGGCAAATTGCAAAGCGAAGTTTTCTATAAAAAATATTTCTAATCAAAGTTTAAGCAATAAAACAGAATTAATAAATAAATATATTGGTTCATATAACGATAAATCATCTAGATTTAATTTGTTCATTAGAGAAAATAAAATAAAACAGTTTCTAAGAATTAAACTAATTATCAAAATAAATATTCATTTATATATAATTTATTTGTTTCTAAGAAAAAATAGAATAATTGTGCGAAGACTAGATTTAAATTATGCAAAAGTCTGGAAAAGTGATGCCCAAAATGTATATTAAATTCATGCATTAGTTTAGCATTTTACATCATCATTAAACTTTAAGCAAATTATAAAACGAAGTTTTCTAAGAAAATATATTACTAAACAAAGGTTAAGCAACAAAACAGTATTAATTAAAAAATATATTGGTTCATATAACAATTAATCATTTAGACCGTTTTTTATTTATTAAAGAATAGAAAATAAAACAGTTTTTAAAAAATAAACTAATTATCGAAATAAATACTCGTTTTTATATAATTTATTTCTTTCAATAATTGTGCAAAGACTAATTTTAAGTTATGCAAAAGTCTGGGAAAATTATCGCATTGGCTTTTCTCTTGTATGCCCCAAAAATACATGCAAAGGAAGCCTTTATTATGCTGTTAACAAACAAATCTACTTATAAAATACAAGTTTGGTTGCATAACCTTAGCGTTTTGCCTTTAATTAACATAAATTCAAATGTACCTCAAATTATTTAAATCAAGCTAAACTGCGTTGCATAAACATGAACTCAAATAGTGCCAAATTCCCATAATGATGCCCAATGCCTAAGTTAATTACTTATGAAAAAGCTGGAGAACATTTTCATGGCTTCGCTGCTTTTCTGAGATATTTTAGTGATGGCTGCTGAAACTTTTTACCTGTTTCTGTTTCTGTTTCGGTTGCTTTGTTTAGGCCAAACAGCTCAGCGTTGGCATTGGGTTGCTGATGCTGTTGTTGTTGTTGTTGTTGTTGTTGTTGCTGTTGCTGGTGTTGGTGATGGTGCTGTTGTTGCTGCTGCCGCTGAACAATATGCAATAATAACAATTTACATATTCATGAGCCGCTTACGCATACAAACACACAGAAAAACAGACAACAACAAGGGCAACAGCAACAAGAGAGGCAGAGGCAGAGGCAGTGGCAATTGCAGAGGCTGGGGCAGTTTGCATAAAGAGCAGCAGCCGCTTAAAAGAAAAAACATAGCCAACTCCCTTTAGAGCACAATGGGAACGCGAAACACCCCCACCAACCCTCCCCCCAGCCTAAAGGGCTAGTCAGGCAGCCCTTTTGTTAAGCCCGAAAGGCGGAGCGGTAACTGTAGCTGACCAAATATTTATATATGGCCACCTCATTTATTTATTTTCATATTTTTTATCGTATTTATTTAAGGCTGGTCTTTTGTTGCCAATTGAAAATTATACACAATATGCGTATAACCAAATATATTTCCATACAAATCTATGATTATGTATGTGTGTGTGTTACTGTCTGCGTGTGTGCATGTGTGTGTGTGTGTATGCTCTCAATTTTATTTGGGATTTGTACCTTTGATTTGGAGCAGAAGCTACAAGTACTGAAAATTGCGCCCTGCGACTCTGGGACTTGTTTTATTTATAGTTGTCAACATGAGTTAGCAGGCACTGTATATCTGTGTGTGTGTGTGTCTATATATGTGTGTGTGTTGTGTGTGTTCCTTGGGGAGTTTCTGGGTCAGCGCCGATGGCTATGAATTGCAAATGAAAGGCAATTCTCAAAATAGCCGTAGTTATGCGAAATTTTTGAGGCTGTGGCTGTGGCTGCTCGATGCTCTTAGCTTTTGCTCTTTGCCAATCTCAGCAGAACCTACCACAAAAATAAATCAAAACAAAAGCAGCGACGCCAGCAGCGACGTAGCAGGCGTATACCAGGCCGCAACAAATTTTTAAACGAAGAGCAGACGAAGATGTTTTGGATGCTGTCGCTCTTTGTTGTTGCTATTGTTGTTTTTGTTGTCGCTTTGCAGCATCCACATGCCGACGGCGTCGGCGCTGGCATCGATTTTGCTCGTGTTCTCTGCTCTCTCACTGCTTTCACATCCTCTCTCTCGCAGCAGCAGCAGTGGCAGAAGCAGCAGCAGCAGAATTAGCAGCAGCAGCCGCAGCAGCAGCAGCAGTGACGACCAGCAGAGACTCAATGGACTCGATGTTCTTTGGTGCTCCGTCAGTCAGGTGCAGACAGTTGACGTGTACGGTTTGTGCAACGGCAGCACGCAACAAAGTAGCAGCGTTTCGAGAAAGACAAAATAGGAACATTTTTGATTTTGCACCACACAAAGAACCACAGTTAGAATACAAAAAAAAAATAAGCAAAAGAAGAGGAAGCAGCGCAATGCTAGTAAATACAACAACAACAACAGTGTGATAAATGTTAAAAATGTGAAATGCAAACAACAGCAGCAACCAACTAACAAGCAGAAGCACCAACTACAGAAATAATAACAACAACAACAGCAATAACAACAGCAACAACAACGGCAGCAGCAGCAGCACATCAGAATCGCGCGCGTGTGAGTGTAAAGTGTGTGTGTTTATGTGTGTGTGTGCGTTGCGAGTGTTTGCGTTGCGTTGAGCGTGTGTGTGTGTGTGTGCGTGTGTGTGAGAGTGCTGCCCGTCACATATCAGCCGAAAGAAGCAGAAGGAAAAAACGGTTCAGTGGAAAGCACGCAGCGCAGCAGCAGAAGCAGCAGCAGCAGGAAAATTTGTTCCACAGCAGCGAAAAGCGACACCGACGCCAGCAGCGACGCCAGCAGCAGGTAGGGCACAGCTTTTATATTTACAGCCAGCCAAAGCATAAGCAAAGACAAACAGCAGCGGCAGCAGCAGCATACTCACCACACCCTGATCCTGCAGGAGACGTCGCAGCATCAGCAGCAGCATTAACAGCAGCAGCAGCAGCATCAGCAGCAGCACCAAGAACAACAGGCAGCAGCTGCGCAAAGAGCAATTTGCTCTCTCTTTTCTAATACACTCACTCTTACTGTATCACTCTCTCTTGCGCGCTCTCTCTCTCTCTCTCTCTATCTCTCGCTCTCTACATCCCTCTCTCGGCAGCTGCACGTGGAGTCTGTGCAAAGCAATTGCCATCCAAGTTGAGTCAAAGTTTTTGGTCCAGTTGCCTTTTGTAATTTTCCGTAGCATACTTTTATGCTGCTGCCGCTGCCGCCGCTGCTGCTGCTGCTGGCTCAGCAATTTCTTAGCTGCTGCCAGCGCTGTTCATTGTTACAGTGGGTGTGCGTGTCTATGTGTGTGTGTGAGTATGTGTGCTAATTGTGTTGGCCAATTTTTGAGCGCTTGACTGCTGGGGGCTGCAAACGAAAATTGATACAATGTGTAAACAAAACTAAACAATTACGTGAAATGAAATTGAATTTTTTGTTGTTCTGTTTTGTCGAACGCCGACGCTGACGCTGACGCTGACTGACCTTGTGGGCGAGAGAGATAATGATAACAGACTGAAATCCTGGCACAATTACGTCGAGCGGGGGGCGTCTGCTTTAAATGAGCGCCAATAAAAATGTAGGATAGTGTGTCAGCAACACACACACACACACACACACAGAATTGTAGACACACGCAGAGATTGGCATGCCATGTGCGGCTGCTGTACGTGTAAATGACCGGAAACTGTGCTCAAGTGCCAAAGACAAGACCCATTCCCCTACCCTCAAACACACACACACGCACACACACAGAAGACTGCTCCTAGTTGCTTAGGCTACTTGTCAGTTGTCCCGGCTCAGTTCTCAGTTTGTTTCTTTCTGCTTTTTTTTTGCACTTCAATTGTCAAATTGTTCTTGTTTATTGTTGCAATAGTTTTGTTGATGGACAGGTTTGTTGCCAGCCTCCAGTCGCTGTGCCCCGCCCCACCCGGCACCTATCCCCTCTCTCCCTCTCTCTCTGTCTCTGTCTCTTGCTCCTTTCACTTGTTTTTAAAGTGATTTTCGCAGACGTAGTCGCTTTTATGGCGTCGTCATCGTCGTCGTCGTTCGCACAAGCAAGCAAAACAAAACAATCAACACGGAAGTCTTTTTTCGTTGTTTGCTTGTTGTTATTCTCATTCTCGTTCTTTCATTTCTTTCTTGCTTTCTTTTCTTTTTATTTTTTATTGTTGCCATTGCGCTCGACATGTGTGTGTGTCTCTCTGTGTGTGTGTGTGTGTGTGTAAATCAACGTGGCCTAGTGCGCTGCTTGAGGTTGACGTGCACGGTCTTTTGTGTTTGTGTGTTTTGCACCGCTGCGAGTTTTATGCTCAGCTTGATTGTGAAGTGTTTTAGCTTTAGCGAGTTGACATTTCAGTTTTTTATTCTTGTAACTCCAAATCCCAATGCCCACCCAATGCCCCCCACCACCATACCCCCTTCATACCTTTATTGATTGACATGCAAGTAGCAGCTAACCAACTGAAAGCCCACAAAAAAAAATATATATAAGAACTCTGTGGCAACATTTTATTGCTGTCTTTCCCAAAGTGCTTTAAAAATATCACAAAATTTATGTGCACAACTCAAACACTAATAACAAGCTTCTCTTTGTTTCTGATTTAAGCGAAATCCTTTTTCTTTTTTTCTTGTAAGTTGAGAAAAATATAAAATTGGCTTAGAAAATGTGGAAAAATGATTGCAAATTTATTTTATGTTCAGATAAGGATCGGTTACAAAGGTATTCGATTTTAAGTGAAGCTATGCATAGCAAATGTGAATCAATAATTTCCAATAATGGCATAACTTATCAAGAGTAGGAGCAGAAAGTTATTTAGACTGTTTCTGCAATTTTTACATTTAATATATCAAAGTATGCCACATAAAATTTTATTTAATTTCAACAAATATTTTAGATAATTCAGAACTTATATAAAATGGGAGACTAAAAATATTTTCAATCTCTCAAATTCATTTTCACTTCACTAAATCCGTTTTGATAAACTAAGAAACTATTCAATTTTGATTTGGATTGTGGCATATTCCTTTGTGGATAGTCTTAAGATTGTTTAATTGTCAATAATTGCAATTTGATTTGTGCATTGATGTGGGTACTCTGATAGGATGCAGTTGGAAAGACGGCAAGTACTTCAGAGAAATTGTGAGAGAAGGTTATTCGGCACTTTGAACCAATATTAAATGAGCCAATAATGATGTTCATATATTGCTGATACGCCACGTGGCCGGCTTTACGAATTCCATTGAATTCAATTTGAAATTCAAGTCGAAATCGACAAAGTGGCATCAATTGCATTTGGCAAGACCAAAGCTAATTGAAAATGAGGCGCTGCAAAGAGCAAGAAAATGGCAACATCAACTGCCACATTCTGAACTGAACTGAATTGGGTAGAACAATCAACAATTTTGTGGAATAAAAAAGAACAGAACGAAATAAAAGTTGCCTGCTAAATATGTTGGGATGCTTGAACCAGTTTCAGCTGCAGATACAGATACAAATACAGTTACAACGAAGCAGATTCTTGGCGCTGGGCGCAGACAAAGACAGAAGGCAATTATAGCAATATATACAGTTACAGAGTAGCAGCAACAAATAATAAAACCAAGTTGCCATAGACAATAACTACAACAACAACAACAAGAACAATAACTTCAACAACAACTAAAACAACAATAATTTTGTCGGCGTCAACGTCGACGACAAGTAGCTGCAAAAGTTCTGCAACGTTTTTCGCATATTAAACAAAACTTCAAGTTGAGTCGACGGCGACTGCGACAGCGACAGCGGCAGCGACGCAGCCACACACAGCCTCATTATTTATTTGATTGCCCGCACAGCCAACGTTCAAATTACCCCCAGGGACAAAACGGGCAGAGCACACAACAACAGCAACAAGAAAAGGAAAAAAAAAATGAAAAAAGGAAAAAAAATATGAAAGAAAAGAAAGAAATAATAGTCGGAGTCGGCAATGGGCATAAATGTAATTAATAAGGCAAATTAATGCAAACAATAATACAAATTCATTTTCATGCACAAATGAAACTAAATTACAACAACGTGCGCAGCAGCAGCAACAACAACAACAACCATTTAAGCAAACAACATCAATACAGATTTATATAGTAAACTGAGCAGACAAAATCATAAATAGGCTTATGTTTCAAGAGCAGTTTCATCTAAGCCCACAAATGAATATAAATTCTCAATGAAAGTAGTTGGCAATTATTCCAAAAGCAGACAGAGGTGAATAGTTGAAGGGCAATCTTCATATTTACCTAAATAATCATAATAATAGCGAAAAAAAATATAGTTTTTTTTCTTTTGTTATTTGAACAGCTTAAAGCGATTAGTTTTGGTTGCAGCAGCACTTGAAAATGAATGCTCCAATTAGTTTATATTGTTACTAGTTCAAAATTGCGACGAGTGTGCAAATATATATATATATATATATGTATAAAAAATATAACTGCTTTTATGTTTGATCAACTCGCGAAAAAACCTATTTGAATTCGAGGCACACTTGAAACTTGACTTCAATTCACGACCTCAATTCACAAGTTGAAGTGCAGCAGCTGTGTCATTCAATTTGCAGTTGCATCACTTTATTTTAAATGTGAAATTAATATTAATTGTGAATATAATACATTAATATAAAATTATATGACTGTTTAATTTTTGAACTTTGAAAAATGTGTCAATGTGGCAATTGAGTAATTGGGGCACATAGTAAATGCAATTCGATCTGCTTTCTGGCATATTCATTTTGTATTCCACGCTCAACTAACACATATAAATATTTGATTTAATAGTTACTTAATTTGTTGCAAACAAGTTGATCAAATGGACTATGCCCCATGTCGTGGGACTAACTAATAAATGTACAGTAATAAGTACAGGCCAGATACACATACACACACACACACAAACGCATATAAGAAGGAAAACGGAAAAAAAATAAAATGGAAGAAAAATAGACACACAAACACATCGACAACTAAACAGTTCGTTGAGCATAAAAACGAGGAAATCTACTTAATCACGTTTAATTAAGGTGAGTTTATAAGTAGCTGTGTGTGCATTAGTTAGCCACATACAACTGTGTGTGTGTGTGTAATTACATACATTTTTTGCGAATTGCTTTTATTGCCCTGATGCAGAGCTAAAGACACAAAAGCGCTCGCCAGGTAATCACAGAGCCAGGTCCAGGGTCTGAGCCCCTTCATAAACCAAATAGCTTCCGTGTGAACATAAATGCAAATTAGGGTTAAATGTTCATGTTGACTGTATGTATGTGTGGGTGTGTGTGCGTGTGTGTGTGTGTGTGTGCGTGTGTGTGTGTGGGTGTGTGTTTACAGAGTGTGTAGTATGTGCATCACAGCGGATTATAATAATAAGCAAGTGCTTAGCATAAATGGATTTATTGGCTGCACATTCATCAAGAGTCAAATGTTGGCACTTTGTTTGCATTAGTCGCTTAGTTGGGCATTTCTCCAGTTATGGATGGATGTGGTTACTGTTACTCTTGCTATTTGCTGTTATTATTGTTGTTGTTGTTGTTGGTCAGCTACTTAGGCATGGTTCGCTGGCTTTAAGTCTTCCCCCCTTCGAACATATTCAATTAAATGGAATCCTCTTGCCGCTAGATACTCAGTTCTAATGTGTTGCCCAACCCAATAAACTGGTGTTGCCACCAATCCTTATAGTTGCAGCGTCGCATGATTTACGATGCATTCTGTATCTGTTATATAAGTAAATTATGCTTTTTTCTGAAATATTATATTTTTCCTTACAACTTAACTTACAGCTAGTGCTAGTTTTTGTTATCTTATATATAGTTCATACTATTCCAAATATTGCACTAAAGAATATTCGTATTTTTACTTTACTTCACAAAACCTCAAAAATTACTTTAAAATAAAGTTATTTTCTTATTTATACTTTTTTTTTTTTGGGTAGGTATACAAATTTAAAAAGTTTAAAACTTAAAATAATTCGTATAAAATTTCACTCTTGATTTATTTAAAAAAAAATGCAACTTTAGACAGAATATAATATATAAAATGGAAAACGTTTCAAAATGTTTTTCCAATATAAAGAAATATAAAGGGAGGTGAAAAGAGAAATAAATTAAAATTAATAAATAATATTCAGAAAAAAGAATGCTAAGAATTGGGAAATACAAGGTTAGGGGAAAGGTATGGAACAGTCTGTCACTCCTTCGATTATCCCCAAAAAAGTAAACAAATTTAAGGTATATTTTAAACATAGACATAAATGTGTATTAATATTGACATTTTTAAACAGAAAACTACCACATTAAATTCATTATAATGTGATTTATCTTAAACTGAAAATGTGCTCATTTTACATTTGTAGCACTTTTCGAGAATGTTATTTAAATTAGCTGTTTAAATAATATCTCAGCTCATTAATGTTAATGTGTGCAGCAATCTAAATGATTTGCATCCTTAAGTAATCATTTTTTTGTGCAACGTATTTGCTTGCTCATTTTCCATTTACACATTCCATCACCTTTCCATCTCTCAATCAGGCCTCCCACTGTGCCTCACTCTGACTGTCTGTCCGACTGACTGTCTGTCTGTCTGTTTGTCTGTCTGTCTGTTTGTCTGTCTGTCGTCTGTTGCTCATTAACTGTATGTCATTGCTTTGATTGTCACATATGCGCCATCTCTCAACCGAAATGAGCTTGGGAACTGCACAGAAACCCTCTCCGCATTTGGTTAATTGAAAAATCATGATGGTCCTCATCATTAGCAAAAGCTTCGTGACTTTTGTCGTTCCACTGTAACAGTTCCATACACCCCATCCGCCATCCGCCACCCGCCCGCCCGCTTGGCCCCTTTTATTTGCTGTGCTTCCCATTTATGTAATCGATGCATGTCAAACAGCAAACACAACAACTGAATAGCGTGTTTGTGTCTTTCTGTGTGTGTGTGTGTGTGTGTGTGTGTGACACAAGTGCTGAAAAACGAAACGAACAGCGCATAACGTAACGAAATGAACACGATGGGGGGAGGGGTTGGGTAGGAAACTAAAGCGGGACACAAAAACCTATCAAGTTGTAAGCTCGTTGATTTCAATTTCTGAATTTCTGAATTGTGAAATGCATTCGTATTTGCATATTGCACATACGCCATGTGAAACTGGCCTCAGCACGTACTTACCAAAAGAAACAGCAGCCAACTACGAAAAAAAAACGTTTTCTAATTAAGCGCCAGAATAAATTACAACAACAACAAAAATAAAGATAAAATGGTGACACACACACACACACACACACAGAGAAATGAGTTGCTTTTTTTTTGGATACTTTTTTATTTGGTTTTCTCGAGCGCCTCTATTTTAGTGTTTGGAGCCGCCGCTTGGCTTTTTATTGCATAAACAAAATGCGAGGGTTTTAGTTTGTCGCTGGATAAAAAGTACATAAATTTCAAATAAGTCACGTTCCCGGCATTGTAGCCAGCCCCTAACCCCCCCCCAAATTAACCAAAACACACACACACACACAAGTCGCCATGAAAATGTGCTTTGTTGTGGCGTCTGTAAACAAAATAAAAAATATTTATCTGTGTTTGTGTTTGTGCATAAAAATAGTCAACTATGGAAAACAAAATGCCAAAATGAATGTTAAATAAAAGCGGGCAAAACAACAAGAATGGACGCTGCTAAAGTTGAAGTTGAAGTTGTGGGAAGTGGGGAGTGCGGGGTTGGGGGTTGCTGGTTGGGCAGTTGGGCTTATTCAGAAAGTTTTTGATTTGTAAAGTTGTACGGTTCAAGTTGTTTGTGGAACTGTGATATTTTCAACGTACCTTTTAAGCTGATTTGCAGATTATTATCAACAGCAGCAGCAGCAGCAGTGGCAGCAGCAGCATCAGTGGCAGCAACAATGAAAGAATCACGACCGAATCTAGTCGTTAAAAATAATGTACTTCATAAATACTCTATTTAATTCTCTTACTCCAATTCGCTTTCTCTCTCTCTCTCTCTCTCTCTCTCTCTCTTTCACACACACAAACCCTTTCTGTCTATCTCTGTCTTTTTCACTCGAGGCAAGAGTTTTATGACGCCATCTGTTTTTGTAATTAAACTGAGCAAGCGTTCCAGTTTCCATTAATTGTAATTACTTTTGCAAAATAATTGTATTAAATATATATATATATAAAAATGTGTAAACAAAAAAAACGTTTACTTTGCATAAAATGTATTTATTTTCCCAACTTTATAAATACTTATTTTTCTCACATGTTTCGCATAGTAAAAATTAATTTATGCAGCTTCTAAGTTAATACTTTGTATGAATATTGTAATTTTTTAGTTTACTTCTAAACTTGCATACCCCATATACCCTAGAAAATAAAACTTATCTCCACACCTGATCCGCAGACAGCAAAAGCAAAAGCAGCAGCAGCAGCAGACAACAAACAGCTTATTTTTATTCACCGCATTTTCATTCTCCTATTTCACAGAGTTTATTGTACTGAAAACACACTCTCTGCCCAACAGTTGGCCAGCAATCCGTCCTCATCCTCATCCACCTACTCCTCCTCCTCATCCTCCTCATCCTCTCTCAAATTTATTATACGCGCTTTATGCGCATATTTGTATATACCCTGCAGGAGGTCATTGTAATTTAGTCAGAAGCCGTGCAACGCATCGAAAACGAAGCAACATATAAAGAATCAAAAATATTATATATATTTTCTGTATTTTCTGTATTTTCTGTATGCATTGTTGGCTGTCTGCTTATCCAGCTGTGTGGCTGAAACGCCTTTAGTGGCATATCAATTGGGACAAGTTGAATTTGATTAGCATTTCACATTTAAATATTTGTCTGATAAGCTTTTTATCTCGCCAAAAAACTTTAATTCCCATTTGAACTTGCCCAACTTTAATTGAAGTTTCTTATTCTTTATCTTTTCGTGGCAAGCAGATAGGGTATACTGAATTTCGTTAACTCTTAGCTTGTTGCAGTAAAAAAAAAAAAAAAAAACTCGTTGTAATAACGCATTTGTTGTTCGCCATTTGCTTTGCATTTTAACGACTCGAATTTGTCGTTTGTTTGTTGCTGTTTGCTTCGACTGAAGTTTAATTGAATAAGTTTTAAGCGGATTTTGCTGCAAACCCGGCTGCTGGCAGCTGTTGATGCTGTTACTACTACTACTACTACTACTACTGCTGCTGCTGACTCTGTGCCACACGGTGTATGTTGCATGTTTAATTGAAATATGCAAACAGCAGGCTGCGTCCAGCGATTTTTGAATAACAAATTCCCTCACCCAAAACCCTGGCCGAGCAACAGGAGTTGATGCAATTTGATTGCATCTCTAAGCGAGATTTGCATTCATAATATGCATTCATCAAATAATTATGAGCTGAGACCGACGGACTTTAGAATAATTGGCGATTTTGCTTTTTGGATTAGTGTAAAGTTCACATAAATAATTTGTTTTTGCATTTGCATTTTTGAATTGTGTTTTTGCATTTTTTGAGCTAAGCTTAGAAATTAAATAAAGAGATTAGCTCTGTGCATCAAATTACTAATTGTGGTTGTGTAAACTTTTTAATATTAAAAGACCCACTAATCCAACTAACTTTTCCTCAAAACATAATGAGAAATGTAAATAAAAATACTGTTTAAAAAATAATAATAATTACAACTCTTGTAAATTATCACTTAATAGAAATGTTAACAATTCGTATTTTGTGCGATTTGTAAATGAAAACTGATTGCAGATTACAGTAAAATAGTTAAAAATAATAAAATGCGTTTAATTAACTGGAAATTCCTCGAAATAAATAATAAATGCTAATAGTTATTTTTCACTGCAAATATTAAAAAATTAACAGCAAAATAAAATAAAATAGTTTTTACAGAATTTGGTTATTTTAAATCCATGTGGCATTTTTCAACATTTCGCTAGCCATTCGCTGCTGAGCAAAGTGACCATTTCCTGGGCACTTCCCGTCAGTGGCGCCTCAAGTAGATCGTAATAAGTGTGCAATGTGCACAGCGCCAATTGGAATGATGTGCGCAGGAAGGTGGCCATTTCCATATCCTGTTCTTGTTCGCCATATTTCTGCTCCTTTTGCTCTTCTGCCATTTTTTTTATTTTTTGCATTAAAAGTACAAAATCAAGCAGCATTCGCCTTTGTGCGTGGTCTACCTTTTGGACCCTACACGTGTTGTTGTTGTTGTTGCTGGCACAATCAAGCAGACACCCACACACACACACACAGAGAGAAGTACGCACACCCAGTGAGAGTCACACGCACGTCGAAATGTAATTTCATGGCACACAAGTTTTTAATTAAATTTCATGGCAGACGTTGCAGCCGAAGCAGCCGAAGCAGCAGCAGTGGCAGCAGTGGCAGCCTTTTAACATGCAATCAAAAAACCACTAGCATGCATATGAGGCAGCTATACAAGTGTGTGTGTATGTATATCATATATATATCATCTATATATATGTATGTATATACAAATGGCACACAAAACTGCAGCCTTAATGCGATTTTCAAGTGGCAGCCGAGCAACAGCCGGAGTAGCAGAAGCTGTGGAACCTGTGGAAGCATCAGCGAAACCAGCCATTTGGCCAAGGCGGCCATTTTGCAAGCAGCCAACGATCCACATCCGCAACCGGACAGCCTTTGCTCCTCTGTGCTCCTCCGCTCGCCCCTCTCTATCACTGACTTTTCCCTTGGCATACTCTCTGGCAGCAATCATCGTCACATAATTTTATTAAGCTCTTAACCAGACAGCGGCCATAAACCGACCAGGTTTTCAGTTGCATCTTCGGCTGCTGCTGTTGCCTCTCTCTATGTATGCGGCAGCGGTCTGCTGCAACATGTTGTTGTTGCTCAACGATGCTGCAAGTTGTCAAGAGGCTCCTCAGCACTATGTTTGTGCCATGCTGCTGATAGCTTCTAAAGATTATTAAAAGATTGATTTTATACCTATCGGCTTATTGACTTTTTTTCTTAGCAAAGCAATTTACCTATTACTGCTATAAAATGTAGATTTTTTACTTAATTTTCAGAAGTCCAAAAATAATACACTTTTAGCTTCTTTGAGTGAATTTCCATTTAGAGAATAAGCCAGAAGCCATAAATTGCCAATTACAACTGATAAATAACCTTTTTTCAACCTTACCGCAAATAACAATTTGATTTTGTAATCTGAATAAATTATTGCACAGGATTATAAGTTATTGTTTTTAGTTTACATATCTTAGTAGAATTTATTGCATAGAAATATGTTTACTATATTGAGATATTTTTATCTTACATTTTCTGGCTTACTCACAAATATTACATTTATTAGCCATAAAATATTTACTACCATTCTTATAGCTATAACCATAAATCATGAACAACTCTTTCAAACTAGTACAGGGTATGTGCGGAGCACAGCAATTAGGAAGAAAATTGAATTTTCTCGTTTTAATTATGCACTTGGATGACTGACAGTTGACTTTCAGCTTTCAGGCTTACTGTCGGTCAGCTAAATTGCATTTAAAAGCAGCCGCTAGATGATCTCATGGCCAGTAAGACGAAGGTGACGAGGAGGCGAGACGCGGGGTGTGGGGTGTGGGGTGTGGGGTGTGGGGCGTGGACGTGGCTGAAAAGGCAGGAAAGGTCGTGGCTTTCATCTCTGATATTTATTTCATTAGCCGTTGTTGTTGGCGCTGTTATTGCTGTTGTTGTTGTTGGCGTTTGTGGCTTGTATTTGCTGGCAAATCAAACAAAAATGCTTGTCGAGTTGCCTGCCAAAGACACTTTGACTTTGTTTATGGTAAACAGACAACAAGCAATGTGCCCTTCGGCGCCTGCCCTAGAGGGGCATGGGCGTGGCAAACACACACACACACACACACACACACATACACAGTAGAATAGCTAATGCAATTCGCTGCTGGCCTTGTGTGTGTTTTTGTTACTGACGTTGTTGTTGGCCGTAGTTCTTAGACAGGCGACAGCCGCCGTTTGTAGCTCTGTGCCACGGTCGTCTGACTGTGGCATACCCAGCACATACTCTACACACACACACATACACACACACACATGTGTTGACATATCGGTGGGCTGTTGCGGGGCGTTAGCGGTGCGGTTTGCTGAAGCGCAACAAGTTATGCAGCCGCAATTAGTTGGCTCGTCCCTCGACAAAATTTCTTGGCACTAATGCCAAAACCCAAGCCACACAGGCGACGACAACAACAAAAACAACAACAACTACAACAACAACAACTGCAACACCAGCAACAACAGCAACGCTTAATATCGGCAACGCTGTCGGCAGATTTGTGTGCGGTGCACGCGGCGTATGCGTTATGCAATTTGATGGGCGACACCCCCCCACAAAACAAACACACTCGATTTAATGATATTTATGTGTAATACACATCGAATACCTATCGAATGCATGCAACGAGCATTTTGGCCAGAAAGGTTTGCTTGTCATTCTGATGTGGTTCTAAAAAATATAACAAATCAAATTATATTTCATAATGACAAGCGAAATCTCTATTAATTAATTTAAACTATATTTAAAAAAATATATTTATAACATATTTAGAATTCAGTGAAGGCCAAATAAAATTTGGCATCGTTTGAGTTATTTATGCAAATGCGAATAATTATAACATTAAACACTTATCGTGGCTATTAAATCAAAATAAAAATACCCAAAACTGTTCACGTACCATTTCACCATTATTCCCATTAATTTTAAAATTTAACAAAATTGTGTTCAGCATGAATACGAAGGTAATTCCAACACCGAATACCGAATGAACTTCCATAAAATAAAATACTATCTCAGCAATGTCAAGTACAATTTTCATATGCTATTAAATATATATACACATTCGAAATGACCTTTAAATGTGGCCAACACAACCAAGAAAAGCAACAGCATCAACAAAAACAGCATGTGCCAAAATTGTTGATTGCATTCATTATGCAATATAAATATTAAACAATTTGTGTGTGGACAACACTTTATAAACAAATACATATATATATTCACTCATTTGCTGTTGTGTGTGTGTGTGTGTGTGTGTGTGTGCCTGGGTGTGTTCAGCAAAATTTATGTGGCAATTAACAACAAGCTTTGGACTTAAAAGCAACGACCCCAAAAAATAATCATTAAAATTTTCCATTGTTTGGTCAAGCAGATTTTTGTAGATTATCGCAACTACAATGTGTCTTCAGTTTTTGTGGGGTCTCTTGTGTAAATTTAGAAATTTATAGTTATTTAAAAATTCAGACAGCAACACACACACACACATACACTCACACACGCACATACACACGTTGATAGTGTGGCACTTTTGTAGCCAAATATGAATAAATTATCGGTCCATTGTTTGCTGCTTGAAACGTAACCAAATTGCCACTGCCCAGCAGAGAAGTTTGGGCCAAGACTTTGGCCATAAGCCACACGAATGCACAAGCACAAAACCGAACACACACACATACATACACTTATATATGTAGTGTGAAAGGGCATAGTAGGATATAGCAGTTATGGTAGTGTTAGTAACAAGGGAGGCAGAACATTGTCTTAGCAACACCGCCACCCGCAGTCGAGTGAATGTGCCAACCCTTACAGATGCTGTTGACATGGCTTTTGTCATTTTCTGGTTACGGCCAAGCGAACAAAGCCAAAATTCGAAAGGAAGTGGCCTAGGTAGTGGACGGAGAGGGGGTTGGATGGTAGAGAAGGAGTAAGGGAAGCTGGTTCGAGTTGGCAGAGTTGCGGCATGTGTCCACATGCGATGTGAGCAAACTTTGACTACAGTTGGCGGTGTGTTGTTTATTTTGTATCAAATTTGAAATACAGAAAAACATGAAAACAGATCAACAAATAGTGTGTGAAAGAGAGAGAGAGAGAGAGAGAGAGAAAAGTTCCATTTGTGCTCTTTTGTCACATTGCGTACACAAAATGTATTGCACTTATTTAAAATGTATAATTAACCGATTTACCACGGTCAGAAATAGCATTAAAACCGAGATTTCAATTGCATTTGTGCAACATACAACAAATTGTGCGCATTTATAAAATATATACACCGACGTCACCAAATGAATATTTATATTTCTAAAGGAATATTTGGAATTGTTTACTTTTGCATATAAGGAATGTTTTAATTCAACTATAATTTGAATTCTATTGCATTTTGCATTTTTGTTTGCAAATTAGCTTTTGCTATGGCAATGAGCAAAATATTGAGTTTTTCGTTGATTTATTTTTATTACATTTATGATTGTTCTTTGAGGAATTCATATTATAAATACGATTTTTACTATCTTTTTTGTTACATATTTTAATGCAATCAATAAATATATTTATATTTTTTGTTGCAATTACTAAAAAGTAGTGTTTTAATTTACTTTTTAACCAATAAGTAAACCAAAATTACATTTTTTAATATATTTTTTTTATTCTCCAAGAATCCCAATTTCTACTTAGAACTACAATTTATGTGTAGCATCTGTGGGATAAAATTTGTTTAGTAAATAAATTGAAGTAATTACCTTAATTTTACTTTTATTAATTGTTTGGTGAGCTTGTTTTATAATTTTAAATCATATATTTATATTTTTGAATTCTTGTATAATTGAATAAGCTGCTTCATTAAAATAACGATGGTCGTTAAGATTGCTCTCGATTCGTTGCACAATCAACTAAATGGCTACTTGGAATTATATATATATAAAACAAGTTTAACAAGAGCTAAAGCCAAGTTGAGCACTTTGGGTACTTGTTATTGGTCTTGTTGCTGTTGTTGCAAGTGTAGTTTGGAAAGTTGTCCAAAACAAATGCAGCATTTCAATTAAGTTTCCCAGGCAGCCATCTGAAGATTGAACGCTCCATCGGGAGTTGCGTGTAAAGTTCTACCAAACAAAAATGCTCCAAATGGATGAAGCCAGCAGGAATAGTAGCATGGACCACATTTCAGGGCCAAGTTGCCGAACAAAGTTGAACAGCTAGCCAAATGGGAGGGCATTGCTCATACGCCCCCATTCCCATTCCCCATACCGGGAACACACACACACTTCTGCTGTGCACTGTTTGCTGTCCACCATTGCTAAAGGTGGCGTAGCCAAGTGCTCAAGCGAATGGGCAAATCGTTAACGTTGAGCCAACTCACTCAATGGACGGATTTTATGGCTGGCTGTGGGACTACCAAATGGCTGTCGGCCTGACTGACTGACTGACTGGCGGACTGGCCTGGCCTGGCCTGGCTTGCCTCAGTTGTCGTGGACATGGACATGGTGGACTGTGCCTGTTGGGTGTGCTTCGCATTTCAGTTTCATTGTCAATTGACACTCTTTGCAACAGCAGGAGAAGCCGGAGCAGCCGGAGCAGCAGCGTCAGCATCACCTCTTGCGGCATTTGTGGGGCGCGTTTGTTTTATGGCTCAGTGGCAGCTGCTTATTGCTATCGCTTTGCTTCAATGTGGCAACGTGTACCGTTACCGATGCGCTTACCACTTTGTTTACTGGCCAACTTTCGAGCGTTGCAGCAAATTGAAATTGTTGCAATATCTCAGTGTGTGTGCGCGTGTGTGTGTGTCGTTGTGCGTATGTGTTTTGTGGCACAACGCCTGGTTGCGCTGAGCATATAAAACTGAAACTGGAACTCACATAGTTTGTGAAAACCCTCGAGGTTTCTACTTTAAACTGAAATGCGGAACGATATTTAATTATACTTCTGACTCGCTGACGCACTTCAAATATTGAGTCCCCTAAGATGGTGCCCGGATCTCTCAGTGTATGGGGAGCAGCTGGCAATAAAGCACTTCCACTTCCGCTAATTAATTGGCATTTGAAATTAATATCAGGTTTAATGTATTTAGTCATGATTAATGATTGATTGATGGACAGCTGCACAAAATGACTGACTGACTGACTGACAGGGCCTGACGATTGGTTGACTGGCAGGTGCGTCGGCTCAAAACAAACTTAACTTTACTTTATGCAACAAAGAATGAAAAAAACGTTGACATTTTTAGAATCATTAATCATTAAAGCGGGTCGCACAGGTCGACACGGCAACAAGCTGTGGGTGTTGCAAGGTGGCAGAGACAAGGGCAAACGGCACCAAAACTTTTGTGGCCACATTATTAATTACACAAATGGCATTTGGCTTCAGCAAACTTGGTAAATATGCAAGTCAACATTAAGTAAAATAAACATCAACAATGGGTTGAAAATAAATAAATAAAATACGTAAAATAAATTCTTTACTTATTGCAGGCATTGCAATTAAGAATTCCGCCGTGCACATATCTATTTTCAATAAATGCGTTTTTCATTTATGCATTTCTCAATTTCGCTTGCCCCAAAAGTGTATAGCATTTAAATAACGATGTTTTTCAGAAATGGAATCCAAAAAACAGCATAAAAAACAGCATAAAAATAGTGGTTTATGACTCTTTAATTGATATACATATTGAAAGAAAAAAAAATCAGCTTAAAAATGGTTTCTTTATGGCACTTTAATTGATATAAATATATTTTCGAATTTCTCATTCGTTCAACGAAAGCCCGGTAGTACTTCATATTTATTTATATATTTATATAAAAAAAAAATTCATATTTTTATATTAAAATGCTTTAACACTATTTCAAACCAAATACTTCGTTTTTATCTTTTCATCAGCATGAAAATATATTAAATGTGTTTTCATCCCATGAAATAAATGTGCTTCTAGAAATTGCAGTACAAAAACTGACATTTATAAACCAAATATAGTCATATAATCTTGATAAAACTGTCATAAGTGCGATGTCAACATATTAAAATTGGAATACAGAAAAATATTATATAATTTAGACAGCTGTAAATAAACTTTAAGATAATTATTATAGACAATAATTTAACTGACAAACTGAATGATTGAAATAAATGGATATATGAAAATTTATATTCTGTAAAATAAAAATGAAAACAAATTAACTCTTTCCACAGTGATAGCTGTATTATTATTACATGTCCTTAACAACAAAATGCACTTTGGCAGCAGCATTAGGCCAACAAAAGCCTGGCCAACAAACCATTTTGGGCAATTATTTATTTTGCTGGGAACGCTTATCTTGACAGCCATTAAATGGACGCTGAGCGTTAGAAATGCCAGCGATGTTGGTGTGCGTGTGTAAGCTCCATATGTGCATGTGTGTGTGTGTGTGTGTGTTAGCCCAATAAGGAAAGCGTGACCAGTCGCTTTAGACGGAACTAGCTGGGAACACGCGAGATTAGTTGGACTGCTTATCGCATTTATCACGCGACTTTGTTTTGCTCTTTGCCGGATAAATGTCTATAATTTTTATCGCCTTTCGCTGCTGTTTTTCGGCCAAATGTAGTTTATTGACCCACACGACAACTAAGTTGGTAAAGTAACAGGCTGGCAATTTGTTAGCGGATTCGTTGAGACCATAAATTTTGCAACCCGGCTGTATTTTTGCGGTTCTCGCACCGTTTTTCATGCGCACTAATTTTGAGTAAAGATTGTGTTGTTGCCATTGGCAGTTGCCTCCAAAAATAGAACGCACACAAATACACACGCCCACATGCAGACACAGACAAACACATACACACGCACACAGACACGCACACATAGACGCCCTTTGACATGCGTCATGATAGATGACTCTGCTCTTTGGTGCTAATAATAGCGAATGGGAGTCTGCAAGCGGCGCTTCTATTTCTGCCCCTTTTGCAACACAGCAGCTCCATTAAAATTTGCGCCTGGACGCAAACAATGTATTGACATTTCAATTAATTAGTAGCCTGGCAACAACGGTCGCTGCATGCTTTGACCTTTGCCTGGCTGATGTTTTAGCCATCGATGACATGGGCCGAGATGTGTCCAGAATGTTGCCAGAATCAACAACACAACTTTTTTTCCCCTACAAAATACATTGTTTTATCTAAATGAGAAAAATAATATTGAGGATAGCCACGCCCTGAACATAATTTATTAAATGAAATTGATTAAGTTTGATTTGGGGCCATTTTCTGTTTAATGCTCTTTGGAAATACTACAAAAAAAATGCATTTAAATAATAAATACTTTACAAATTAATTTTTAAAATTTTGCAGTTTAATATTTTGTAATATTTTATATCTCTTTTAAATGGATTTTCAGTTTCAATATATACATATTCAAAAATGTGTTACTTTTCATCAGAAGAATAACATGTTATTTTTTTTTTTTTAAAGTAAACAGATTTTTGTTGTAATATTGTGGAAAGATTTGTCACCCAAGTTTGTGGCGCATCTCGCTGACAACGCGTTTTGACCTTTACCTTTGGGTGAACCCGTTCTAGATGAATGCCAGCTACTGGATGATGCCCCGCCCACTCGACTGATGTGTAAAATGTCATCCTCCAAAAATTGTGTAGTTCTTATTGTTTATTGTTAGCTGTAAGTCGGCACAATATATATATATATATATCAAATGGCTTCCAGAATAAATGTTAAAGTTAAGTCACCGGCTGAGGTGGGCTTTATTCAAATCCTTGCGCCGCAAAATGTCACACACACGCACACACACACGCACACACAACTGAACGGCAAAATGCTACTAAGCCCACTTACTTACAATTTAGCGAGAAACAACAACAAAAAAAAAAAAAAATGCGAAAATCATAATAATAAAAAAACGCAAACTGCGAAAACGAGAGTGTAAAAAATTTTGCATACATAAAACGACGAGCGAAATGGGCGAACTAAAATGAATCCTGCTTTATGACACGCACACACACACCCACGCAAACACACACATACACGCAAACACACACGCACACACACACACACACACGCACACACACATAGAGAGAGAGAGAGAAGCACAGTTGCATATGTAGATACAGATACACTCACACAACACTTGACTTTATTTCGTTGCCAGCAGCGCAAGTGCCTTAATAGTGTGCGTGTGTATTAGGTTGTGTGTGTGTGTGTGTGTGTGGACTACTTTCTCGCCGTTATACAAGCGGGCGGCACAAAATCCAATCAACATAACGAGCTACAAGCGCCGCTGAGCGGCATAAAATGGAAAAAAAAAATAAATAAATGTACATATAAGCACATATGAATGTATATATGTATGTATGTATGTATGTATGTAGGATACATCAAGAAAATATATATGAACAGATATGCTGCGTGTGTGGTTAACTGGGTGCGTTGAAATTGCACACACAGCGTGCTCAACACGCCGTTTTGGCAGCGCTTGGAAACACACTGCGCGAAATCAAGTTTGCTTGGGGTGACTACTGGTGACGCCTTAAGCCAAGTGGGAGCCCACCATAAGCCATAAGACACCACAGCCGGAAAAAGGAAAAGGGGTAGCCAACTCAGCATTTGCGAAATCATTGCCGGAATGATGCCTTAAGCCATATGCACTCTCTCTCTCTCTCTCTCTCTCTCTCTCTCTCTCGCACACACACACTTTCTCCCTCTCTCTCTCTGCCTTGGGAACTTTTGGCAAAACAATTTTTGTAGCTTTAATAAAGTCATTTTTCTTATGCGACAATTACTTTCGGGCAATCAAGTGTTAGAACCCCAAAGGGCACATGAAAAACTTACGGCAAGTGTGAGCCTAATCCGGAAATCAAACACTGAGCCTGGCTAAATCAATTCACTGCGTCATCTGACATGGCCTTAATCATGCATAAAGTGATCTACAAACTATCAGCACAGCATGCTTAGCTCAGAGACATTTTTTAACAATTCCTGTTTTGGGAATTGAATAAAATTAAATAAGATTTTCAGATTTATTGATTCTAAAAATAGTGCTAAATTCAGTTTACATTTTCTTCTTTTTTTCAAAGAAATAAATTTCGATAACCCTTTTTTTTTTGACTAATTTCAACTTAAGCCGTAAATTCCTCTCTGCTACATACATATATATATATATAATGTATGTATCAATCGAGCAAAGTAGCTGGAGCCAAGAACATGTAAAATGGACAACAATATACTTTAATTTAGATCCAATTTTATTTCTATAAATAGATAATGCCCCAACTGACATCCAGCTGTGCATCCATTGATGTGTCCACCCACGTAAGACCCAACTCTATATATCTTTTTGCTGCCCATTAATATTGTCCACACGGAGCTCTTTGTACCGGGCGTTCATTCAACTTATAACAACAACAACAACAACAGCAGCAGCAGCAGCAGCAGCAGCAGGCCATGTGACAAGCGACATGCAAAAAAAGAAAAAAAAAAATAGTAATAATAAAATGAAAGCAAAGCAAGCGGCCTGAAACTGAGACGCAGAACGCTGGCCTCTCTTGTCTGTGTGGACGGCGGGGTGGGTGGGGGTGCACGGAGTGAGGTAGACAAAAGTGTAGTAAAAACTGTGCGCAAAAGTGTGTCGACTTGGCAACATCAACAACAACAACAACAACAAACAAATAAAATAAAAGTAAACCCATTTACACCACAGCCGCCAGTAGAAGGATGAACAGCAATCATGGCGAGGGGTAAAGTGGTGTGCTTGCGCCTGTTAGTCGGTTGGAAGGGGGGGTGTTGGGGTTGTCTGTTTGGCAAACGGCAAATGTGGGGCATTTGGCAGTTACAGTCACAGTCGCTGCTGCAGACGCAGTTCCAGTTCCAGTTGCAGTTGCAGTTGCAGTTGCAGTTGCTCCGTCGCATTGTTAACTTTCTTTGACAGCGGGCCAAAAACTTAAAACGCCTCTGGATTATTTTTGGCGATGGACGCGTCTCATTTAAATTCAAAACGGGCACGAGACAAACACAATGCATACATTTTTTCTTTAAATTTTTAATTATTATTAAACATAACTCAACGATTTTTTCTACATTTTATTCCTCAATAATATTTTTGTTGAAATTTAAAAAACTTTCAAATTATTTGTATAGTTTTATTACTTATGAAACTAACTGTGGGAAAGTTATAAATTTGACAGATATAACTATGAATAAATAAATAAAAAAAACACATAGAATATTGAAAGCTAAATGTTAGTTATGCTTTAAGTATTAATTAATCTTTGGCATATTTATTGTGTCAATAAAATTTAAGCTCCACTTCGAGCTAACTAATTTCGACTTTTTTAATTTTCACTAAATAAATAAAAAATGAAATCATATTGAATTAAATTAAATCGTGCTATTATGTTACCATGCCAACTTAAGGAGAATAATAATATTTGTAAAACTTCTGCGATATTTCACCGTGTCACGCAGGATAATGCGAGAACGGTTCAACTCTAGTTGCCTCAGTGGCTGTTGCTGTTGGTGTTGCTGTTGCCCGTTTCAGTATCAGCTGCAAAACAGTCAACAAGAATGACATAGCCAGGCCAAGCCAGGCAGTGCACAATAACACAATGCACAATAACAAAAACTAAAACAACAACAACAACAACAACAGCAACTCCGTATATTTATGGCACGAAATTGCGGGCACAGCAGCAAATTAACACAGCTCGAATCCTGGCTTGCCTGTTGCCATTCTCAGTCTCATTCCCATTCCCATTCCATTTCCCATTCCGTTAAATTGATTATTTTGTTGCACAGCACATGTACACACTCACACCCACACACACACACACACATTATCAAACACAACACATACAATTCAGGACGACTCGGTCATGGCCATCAGCAATGGCCAACACCATTTCAATTGTTTTGCTGCCTGCTGCTGTTGAAACTGCAGCTGCTGCTGCTGTTGCTGCCATGCAACCGATATGCATAAGAAGCGCATTCAGCATTCAGCAGTGGGCGTGGCAACCACACACGCACTTATCAGCATTCACAGCACGTCAGCGCCAACGTCGTCCAGTGAAGTGCAAAAAATTGCTTATAAAAGGATTAATTCAACTACAATATTCACATTTTTGCTTGAAACCCAGCCACTCCATGTCCTCCTCGCTCTCTCCTTCTGCTTCCCAGTCAGTTCCTTCAACTGCTGCTAAAATGGCTTTTTTGTCTGCTTTTATCCAGAGGCCGAACTTCACATTGTCCGTCAGCAACCATTGTTTTAATTGTCCGGAGCCTAATGATTTTTTATGGGCTTTACGACCAATTTTCCTGCATATATTGCATTTTAATCTAGTTTACTAGGTAGCCGTACTGCGGCATCCAATAAGCACTCATATGAGCTGTACATTTTGGGATTATTCTGATTCATTTAATGTATTTCAAATGTTCATAGTTCGTTGAAAATGATTATGGATTTTATTTAATTGTGGGTAACATTTCAATTGCATATTTTAGCTTTAAACTAGGATTATTCACGTTTTTTTAATTCATGTTATACGTAAGTAAACAGATAAATATGTAGATGTGTCTGAAACTTTAAACTAAAATTGACTTTATATATAAATATCATTTTCTGTTTGATTTAAATAAAAATATATTTTTATCTGCTAAGCTTTACATAAATTCTTTGAAGTTGAATCGAGTTACAATTGTTCAGAAAGTCAATATCAACTAGCAGATAAATATATTTATATGTCTACATATTTCCAATATGAAGTTGTAGATGGAAGATTTTTAACTGCAACCTGTGGCATTAAGATATTCATGACAGTGGCTGCCAAATGTTCTCACTCCAGTTAAGTGTCAGCTGGCCACTTAAAATGGCACAATATCCACTTTTAATTGAATTTCTGTTGGCAAAGTGAGACAAACATCTACAAAGAATGAATTGCAATATTCCGTTCATTGACGTGCTAATTGGCCAAATTTGATTTTGAATTTAAATTCACATCTATAGTTGTGTAAATTCGATGTGTGTGTGTGTGTGTGTTAAAGTGTGAGTGTCACATTTCAGACATTCCAATTGAAGCTAATTGATAATATATATAATGATAATATTGATTGGCCTATTATGTGTTAATAACTAAATTGTTTCAATAAACTAAAATAATGTGGCAATTATAATTTTAAATAAAGTATTGTTTAACAACATTAATTAACCATTACATTTTTAATGCTTAATTAAAAATAGCTCGACATATATTACATATAAATAATATGAGAATTATTTCATTTTGCTTGCAGCTCAGTCAACGCACACTTGGAGGGCTCTGAAGACACTTGGACAAGAGCTGATCTGAAGCATCGGCCAGGGCAACAGTTGCAGGAGTTGTTCAGATAGATTGCGCCTAGCCATGGGCACCGGACACTATTTCTGGGCGATCTTCTATTTTACGAGCCTGTGCAGCGCCTCACTGTAAGTAGTCGCACTCGTTCACATTCACACACAGTAGCTGCAAAAAGTATGCCACATTATTTATGTTATGTGCTGTCGTCGCCCATTTTGATTTTCACTTTACACACGCACTCAGTGTGTGTGTGAGTGGCGCTTAAGCTGGCGATTTGCATACGATTGCCGTTAATTTGCCGGAAGGCCACGCCCCTCTCCGACGCATAACACAAATGCATCCATATATATACATATATATATATATATATATATATGTGTGTGTATGTATGGAGTGCTTGTGTTTGTCTGTCTGTCGCATATGATACTTACGTCCATATATAATTCAAGTAGTGCTGTAGTCAGCTGTAGTTCGCTTTTTGCGTTTGTTGTTTTTTCAGCCACGCCCCCCACTCTCACCTCGCCATGCCATGCCGCGCCCCTCTCACTTGAACTTATACTCATTACCATAACATGTTTTTATGCATTTTAACAGTTTCACTTCACAACATCATTAAAATGTAATTAATTTTCATGTAATTTTTGTCGGAGCATAAATTTTGGAATTATTTACGCTCAAGCCGAGGACAGAGCCAACAGCTTTTGTGGCTTGGCTTTGCCTGGGCTTCTGATATGTGCGACAGTGTATAATGAAGATGCTTCCCGAGTCCACAAAATATATACACGCCACTCAATAAAAAAAAACACACCACTCAATTTGTATATATAGCCAAAATCAAAACAATTTTTAATCAATTTTAAAAATATTACGAAGATAACACTTTGCTGTACATTTTATGCAAATATTTTCGTTTATTGCAATTTTCGCATAAAAATAAATACAAATTTCTCAGCATTTTTTTTCCAAACTACTTCAAAATTTTGTCCAAAAAAAACTTGTACACAATACCAAAAACAAACAAAAAAAAACCTAAACAAAAAACATAAAAAAGAAAACTCAAAAATTAAAATTATACGTGCGTACCTATCCATATCCTGATTTCAGAGCAAATAATGCCAAAATAAATTTCCGAGAAAAGGAGAAAAAAGTCTTAGATCAAATTTTAGGTGCAGGCAAATACGATGCCAGAATACGACCATCGGGAATAAATGGCACAGGTGAGCATAAAAATTAATCACATATTATGTGATCATTTTATAATTATATATAATTTATATATACAAATAATCTGCCTCTTTAAAACCAACAAAAGTTAATTAATTTATTTATCAGTTTTTCTATCGTTTCGTTCATTTCTAAGAACTGTTTTAATTCCACAAATCTATTGCTACTTATAACAACAATTGGTCATACTTATATCTTTAATCTTATATCTATATGTATATTCGTAAGTCTCTTATTAAGTACAATCAGCTAACTAGCTTAGTGTGGAGGCAGCAGAGTGTCTTAGTTTAGTTAGATCAGAACATAAGTTATTTAATTGCAAAACAACACAAAGTTAACTCACTATTTAAAACCAAACTCTATGCCAGATGGTCCCGCCATAGTCAGAATCAATCTATTCGTACGCAGTATTATGACGATTAGTGATATTAAAATGGTAAGTTTCATATTAGAGTGAGACCAAAATCTAATTGAAAACCAAACCTTGGCCCACAAATACCGAATTCGATAGACCCTCTCGCTCTGTATCTCTCTCTCTCTCTATCTCTCTCCAAATGCTACAGCTCTCTCATCTAACAGCACCCCACATGACATGCAGTACACTTAAAGAAATAAATAAAATAAAAATAATAAAAAAAAAAAACAATAGAAAAACACCCAACCCAAATCCAAAGCAAGCATATCACAATGTTTTTGGTAGCGTGCAGTTATAACCTTAAAATAACAACTACTAGAAGTACTTAACTATATGCTCTATGCTCACATACATATATAGATACTGCATAACATACACACACACACACAGTTCCTACACATACACACACACACAAAAAAATATACAACACTTTACCAAACTATGCATTAACTCCCAAAAGTAAAAAAAACAAATACAATTTTACACTTTGTTTTATCTTTTCTCTCTCTCTCTCTCTCTCTCTCTCTCTCTGTGTTTCTGTTTCTTACTGCCTATCTCTGTTGCTCCTCTTAGCCACATACACACTTAATCTATCTTCCTTAGTTTCCCATCTTTCACTCGCTCTGGTTAACCTCATCTTTCTAACTCACCTTGTTGCTGTTCTTTGGCTATTGAGATTTGCGTTCTTTTTGCGTTTGTTTCGTGTTGCTCTTCGTTTTTTGAAAGCAATGCCACTTTTTTGGCACACGTATTTGTATACTCTTCAGTGCATACATCTATATATATGTATCTATATATATATATATTATCTATCAGTTTTGGTTTTACGCAAATTCTTAGAGACAACGTTTCTTGCATTCCCCTCTTTAGTTTTCGTTTTCTATTCCTATTCCTGTTCCTGTTCCTGTTTTGTTTGTTTGTTTTTGCCTTGGATACTGTAACTCCAGGCAAACATTGTTACTGCTGCTACATAGAAAAAGCAGTTATACTTATACGCTTACTTACATAATCATATATCTACTACTACTACTACTACTACTATTACTACAACTACAACTACAAATACTATTACTATTACTACTCGTTTTAGCTAGTATTTGTGTTTTGAGTTCTCTCTTTTTATGTTGGATTTGTTACAAAAACGCATTAACACTTACCCCAAAATAAACACAAACGCATACACACACACATTCACACCCACCAACAACAACATTGAATGCTTAAAAATAATCCCGAGTTAAGCAGCTGTTTCGACAAATCGATAAGTCATCAATTTTAACTAAATTTCACACATAAGTCTGTTGCCTACTTCTAAGGGAACCACAAACCATATAGTTTCTACCATTGTCTAGTTTTTCACACACAACTTAACATATACAAACATGTGAGTACACTGCAAACATTTTTAGGAGTTTTTTTTTAGCTCCAAGCGGAAAATATTATAGTTTAAAATACAAATGTTTTTATGGAAAAGCGAATTATTCATTGAACATAAGCGAACCGTAAGATAGTCTCTGAAAATAGTAATTGTAGATCATTGTTAAAATTTAAATATTACAAAATACCGATAATTTTTTTCCCAAATAAAATGTTTTTTTTACCAAACTATGCTTCGCTCGCTTTTGCAACTCTATTTTTTCCACTACCCACCAAAATGGTTTAAAAAACATATTGTACTACTTCCTCAAATAATGAATAGTCTGGAAATATTTCTGGCAAAAAATAATTATTTTATATGCAGAAAAAATCACAAGATTATCTCTTACAATACCAAAAAAAAAATGTTTGCAGCGTATCAAATATTTATATCCAAAAAGTACAATAATTAATTAATGATCACAACAAAAAAAAAAAAACAACAACGCTCCACAAATAACATTAATAATTGTGACAACAGATAATAAAACTGGGAAATATAAAACTCATTTTATATATTTTATGTGAATTTCATATTTTGCTCTCTCAAACCATTTTGGGCAACAATTTATAAATGTGTTTTGGGATTTATTAAAAAAAAAACAATATAATAACTAGTTTAATGTGTGTGTTTGAATTCCCACCCACTTAGACACGTTGAGCCAACATCATTTTATTTATATTTTGATTAAAATAAAGTTGAAATTTGATTCACAGTTCATTTGTGTTTGTTTGTATGTGTGTGTGTGCGCCTCTGCTGCTGTCATGTTGACTTTTTTGCAAAACAATGACATCATTAAAAATTCAAAAGTATCATTCATATACATACACATACATGTATATCAGCGGCCCGCAGAATAGTCATTTGTAAAAGTCAATAATGTTGACAAAACATAAACAAAAAAAAAAAAAAATTTGTCTGCCACAATTAGTACAAATAACCAGCATACTAACTAGCCATTATTTTAACATACTCAACCATTATTATATTATTTTTTTGTTGTATTAATTTTAAAGCGACATATTATCTCATATAAACCTCATGCATTTAAGAAATATACTTTAGATTAACATAGAACATATTATGTATACATATATAAATATATCGGCAAATCGTAGCTTAGATTTTTAAGAAACTTAAGCGGCAGCAAAGCAATGCCACAATTTGATGTAAGCAGGCCATAGACATCAAAATAAAACTTTATTACAGCAAAAGCAAAACACATAAGCCATAAGGCGAAATGACCAGCCAGATAATAATAAATGCCAGGATGTTATCAAAGTTCATTGGTCATTTCAAAATATATTTTAGATGCTAAGTTTTTTAGTGCAAACTCAGCAGCAGTGGCGAGCAGCCCAGTTGTTAGTGTGACCAGTTGTTAAATCTTGTTATTACCATTGTACAAAACGGTCTATCTATATGTATCATCCCTCCAGATGGTCCCGCTGTTGTGCGCGTCAACATATTCGTTAGAAGTATATCAAAAATCGATGATGTAACCATGGTAAGTGCGCGCTAGAGAAAACTAAAAACAATAAAATCAAAAACCACAAAAAAAAAAATATAAAAGAAATACCATATAGATAAAACGCACAGACTCTCAGACCTTGTCCATAAAAAATTCAAGTATATATAAATATCTATCTCTGTGTCTATGTGTGTGTGAGTGTTGGCCAAGCAATTTGAGCCACATGCGTGCCAATGAACTGCCAAATAGTCGTGCCCTGCCGCTAACTCTGTCTAGCTCTCTCCGTCTTTGTCTCCCTATCCGTCTCTGTTTCTCTCTTTTTACTGTTCGTCATAAATCACAGGTTGTTCCCTATATATATTTATATATATATACATTTGTATAGTGCGCGCATTTTGGGTAACTGCTGTCAGTTTTATGTCTAATCTGTGAGCAGGCGTTGACCAACAAAAAAAACACATCTTCCATATATGAATAATATAAATTACTATGCTACATACATATTCAACTAACTATATCGAATATTGGTATTTAATATAAACATTTAATTGTTTACCTATCGATGTTTTATTATTTCTATATTATTATTATTACAGTCAAATAATTTGCATTTGTTTTCTTAGCAAAATTAATCAAAATTAAACTAATAAATTGATAATTTTAAGAAGTTGTTGTTCGTTGCAACATTTGAACAATAATTTCTTAGCTTTAATGTAATTGGCTAAGCACACTAACAACTTAATAATCTAATTAGAATTTTGCATATTTTCATATATATACATATATAATTATTTAAAATTTGAGTTTGTTATTATTATATTTTGAATAACAAAAATGTAAAATAATAAACTTGTTTTGTAGTACGAAATGAACAAAACATAAAGAAAATGTCTTTTTGGATCTCTCCCACCCATATATATGCAACACTCTGTATATCTTACTCACTCTATCTCGATTTCTCGCTCTGTCTAAAGCTAATTATATTGACCGAAATTAACATATAAATCTAGAATAATTTTCAACACGCTGTCTCTCTATCTATATCTATCTCTATATATTTATCTCTCTCTCTCTCTCTGTCTGTCTCTCTCTGTCTATAAATATATGTAAATCTAATTCTAATTCGCTCGAAACAATTATCAATTACGAATTTCTCTTAACGTTAATTATGCCTACATAAATTAACTTATAATCTCATATTAAATTATTACTAATTGTGATGATGACTGCCAGATGACAGTTATATTGTGCTGGTCCTTACTGCTGTCGTGTGTATTTCTCGTAATATGCAAGGCTCATTTGAATACATGTTTTGAATATAGTTATTTAATTTCCTAAGCCATTTTTGGTTTTTATGTTATCATTTCATGATTGCTAATCCACATAATAACACTTAATATCAATACCTAATTGTCTAAAAAAAATAAAATGCAGCAATGTGAACAGAATGTTTAACTTATTCTTTTGTGTGCTTTGTACGTGTGTTGGTTGGTTGTGTACACCCTCAACCCCCCTCGCCCACCCTCACAAACCCAAAACCATCAAATTCTCTAGCCCTAACATTCCAAATTTCCAAATTTCAGTTTCAACCCACAAATAATCATCATATTATATATTGTTTATTAAATATTGAGTTTCGTTCCACGTGGCAATATAAATTATAATTTTAATATACATTAAATTAAAGCACCAATAACAGATTACTAAAAGCATTGATTGAAAATGTGTACATGTAATTATGCATTTGGCAATTAATATTTAAATTTGGAATATAAATTAAAAATAAATAATAGCAATGCAGGCAGTAAAATTTAATTGTGATTAGATGGGAAAATTATCTGATTGTTGTGATGGCCAAACATGTCCTCTATGATTGTCATAATGCAGAATAAAACTCAATATTATTAATATAAATTCAAATTACATAATAGACAAATGTTTTAGAAAAATCACACTAAATTTTGAATTCCTAAGCAAGAGCATAGCAAAATATGCTACAAATCAGTAAACCAATTGATAAAATTGGATTTTTCCATTCGAAAATCATAAAATGCTTATACTTCATACTTCAATGAGATCCATGCAGACATTTTTTAATATCAATTTTAAATAGTTATTATATTAAACTTTATTGTTTTCAATTTGGCTTATGTTTGATTTCATTTCTGACATACATTTCGTGCACACATACAAATTCATTAAATAACTTATGAAATAAATACCATTTTAAGCTAGTATTATGTATAGGCTAAGATTTACATACATCTGTATAATAAGTATAAATTGTTCTCCATGTCCACAAATTGAAAATGATAACTCATTGAGTAAATGCTGCTCGAATTTGATATAATCATTTTTTAGCGAATTTGGCTACATTAGTCCAGGTCAACATGTTCCTACGCTCCATATCGAAAATCGACGATTATAAAATGGTGAGTTCAGGCTCCAGGACAGTAAACGAACACTAATTAGAATATGAAACAGAATATAAATATGAATATATACATGTATATGAATACAACAAGTACAATCCCAAAACGCTTTAATATTTTGCTCTCAATACTACAAAATACTCGTAAAATTAACATAACTTTTCTGTTTGTGGGTGTGTGCGTAAATGTGTGATTGTATTTGTGTGTATAAAGTATTAAATATAATAAAAATAACACAAAAGCTTCGCTTTTTCAATACAACTTAAGATTATGTGAAATTCATAAGTATGTATCTATATGGTATTTGAAATGCATATATATATAAATACGAAATAAATTCAAATAATTATTTAAAAGAATTGGCTGTACATTTAAAAAATTTTTATTTAGTATTCCTAAACTTTACCATGTGTCTTGCAAGTGCTAAGTAAAAATCACAATTAATTTTCCGGAAATCACTGGCACCCAAAATGATGTAAAATTATATTTTTTTTAAATAAATCAACACTCGCAAGACATTTATATCTACAGATATAAAATAATTTTTCCCACCTATGCAATAAATCAATGTATATTCTCCAGTTTACCTATATTAACTACTAATTGATTTTTATATTTTTTACTCACTTTTCACCTGTGTAAAATATTTTTCAAAAACTGATTTTATGTATATTTTTGTGCCACAAAACAAAACCGGTTACAACACGACAAGTGCAAATTTTACACAGCTTGTAAGCTAGTTAAATATTTTAAGTCTGTAAGTTCTTTTAGTTTATACAAATTTGTAACTATATAAAATAAATAACTACTTTTAGTCTAAGTCTAAGAAACGTAAAAGAAAAGATCACCAAGTCACAAGATCATTCATTCAGTTCACCTGCATTTTTTCAATGACAAAAACCGAAAACTTCACCGATTTTTAATGTTATTTATTTTTTTGTATGCCTCCTGCTTAGCAAGAGTACAAACATATATTCTGGATAGACAATAAACAATAAAGAAAGTATTGCTTACTACACATGCAACAGAAGCACAACGAGTACAAATATTTATAAAAAAAAAGCATAAATGTATAACTGTAAGTACAAAGCCAAAAACGAGTTAACATCAATTTCATCCAATTATAACGTTTTTCAATGGCTCTAAATTTGTCAGACCAGTTTCCGGAAAAAATAAATTTACAAAAAACAAATAATGGCCGCTAAAAAAACATCTCTGACAGCTGTCACAAAGAAAAAAATATCAAACAATAAAACTGGCAACCATTTATTAATTGAAGCAACAGAATCAATTCAACAAAAATCTGTACATGCCATAAAAAAAATAATTATTATTTGTTATAGTTATTCAAATTTATTTGTTCTTGCTTAAAATGATAACAACAGCAATTTGCAAATTACTGATTTCATAACAAATACTTAAAGGATTTAAGAAAATATGTGTAACTAAAAAAAATCATTGCCGCCATAAATAAGATATAAATAGTTGCCCAGTTCATTATGGATAAGTAACAGGATTTTATAAATCAATTTAAATTTATTTTTCCCATTTGATTTCTTCCTTCCGTTGAATGGTTCATTAACAACCCCGATTATCATTTGTTATATATATAGCATGAATATATAAAATTGTTGTAATAGCATGCAAATTGTGGGGTATTTAGCATTGATATTTTTAAAGTTAGTCACACACTAATAATCAGGCAATCAGAAATATAAAAATTATAATTGAAAGAATCTTAAGTTTCAATCTCGTTGTTCAAGAGGAGGTAAAACAAGATCTTATAGTGTGCAGGTGCTTATCGAAATTATGATAATTTCGCCTGCTGCTGATAAAATATTGATACTCAAAAAAAGTATTATTCAATTTTATTTCGTTCTCAAGATAAACCGCTTAATTATCTTTCTTGATTCGTTGAAGACCATATATTTTCAGTTAGTATATATTTTTTTTATTTTGAAGATATTAGACAGCCTTATCAGTTTTGTCATTTTAAACAACTAAGTCATAAAGATGAGTGACATGTAAAAAGAAGGTTTTAGAATAAGGTCAACTTTAAAGCCAAATACATTTTAAGTCTTTAAAATATAGTCACACACATATAATTTAAAAAGTTACCTAATACATTTTTTAAAAAGTTTTGCATTATTAGTTATATTTAAGAATATTTACATATATCTTAAAGAATGTTTAAGTATAATCCTAGTTACGATATACGCCTGCTCTTTAATCAAATTAATATGCTTTGCTTTCGCTGCTTGCTTTGTGTTGCCTTTTTGCCTTTTAGCCTTTTTGCCTTTTGCTCTTGCCTGTTTCGCTTTCTATAAAGTTCAAATTGCGAATTGCTTTTTTCTTATGCATTTTTGGCACGTTGCGATCTGATTTTGTTTTTTTGTTGCTTTTTGTCCACATTATTATCATTATTTAGTATGCAACACGTTGCTAAACTGAACAATGCATTGGATAATAATGGTCATGTTGAATGTGGTTATTGTTGCATGCTCAGCATCGGAGCGCATTTTGTATTGCATTTTGGTTCGAATATTATTAGGTGTACCTAGTTAACTTTTGTATGTGCCATGACATGAATACCTACATACAATTTATGACATTATATTGTCGAGATCTTGCAAATAACCGATGAAGCATAGCGCTTTGAACTATCCGCCAAATATCCAACTGTTTCAATTATATAGCCACCATATATACTTACTTACTAACTAACAAATATAAACAAACTACTCGAAAAAAAAATTTATAAATGTTCGCCACGCCTCGCCACGCCTTGCTCGCTCTCTCATACAATTTACTTACAACAACAACAAAAAAAATTGAAAATACAAATTGTCTAAAAGTAAAGCTAAAGCCCCTCGCAAAATCATTTTGCAAGCCTATCAAATTGAAAAGCCCCCCACCACAACCAACACCAAAAAAAAATGTATTAAAAATAACAATATTACTCAAGAAATTCCCATAAAAATTTAAACACAAGACAAAATTTTGCCTTGCAGTTCAAATTGAATTGCATTGTATTTGAAATTGAAATTGAGCATTTAACAAAAGATTCATTTCAGAATTCTAATAAAATTGTTTCTTATCCCAAACATTTGCCAACTTCAACGCAACACAGGAATACAGTGTACAGCTGACCTTCCGAGAACAGTGGACGGATGAACGTCTCAAATTCGATGATATTCAGGGTGAGTAATCCAACTATAGACAAAAAATTAATCGTTTTAATAATCCAACCAAAAATCTATTTTTTAAGGCCGCTTAAAATATCTCACACTGACGGAGGCAAATCGTGTTTGGATGCCGGATTTGTTCTTCTCGAATGAGAAGGAGGGACATTTTCACAATATCATTATGCCCAATGTGTATATACGCATATTTCCGAATGGTTCCGTGCTTTATAGTATACGTATCTCATTAACATTGGCCTGCCCAATGAATCTCAAACTGTATCCATTGGATAGACAAATATGCTCACTGCGCATGGCCAGCTGTAAGTAAAATGCTAATTTCTATATCTGAAAAATACTCTTTGAAAATGTATGTAAATCGAAACCGTATTTTCGATCTATATATTTAATTCCCTCACTTATAATTAATATTTTGTTGTTTTTAGACGGCTGGACCACAAACGATTTGGTATTCCTTTGGAAGGAAGGTGACCCAGTGCAAGTGGTAAAGAATTTACACCTACCTCGCTTCACATTGGAGAAGTTTTTGACTGATTACTGTAACAGTAAAACCAACACGGGTACGTTTTTTTGTGTGTGTTCTAGTGTTGTGTTGATTGTGTTTGAAGAACTATTTATATTATTCAACAATTTTGCATATCTTTTTACATTTTATAACTATATACGTATATAATATTTAATATAATTATAGCTTGCTTTAGTTGATATTTTCTTCTTCTGTTATCGTTGCTTGTTCTCATTAAGAAGTAAAACTAAATATGTGCATTTCTTTAAACATTTTCTAACTAAATTTAAACGCTGCATAAAAGAACAATATTTTTTTTTATAAATATTTATGTTATTTATTTTCAATATTTTTTTGGTGTCTCATATGTATATTCTAAGCGGCATCATAAGCACTTCATAGCACACACACACGCAAGCACACACACACGAAAACACACACACACACACACAAGCACACACACACACGCAAACACCATCAAACAAAGACATATAAACTTGTAATGATGCCGTTTACACATGAGCATCTCGTTGGGCCGTTATCAATGCCCGAATCGCATAAAACCCAAGTTTTTACGATGTAATTCACACACCAGCACACGCCCACTCGCCCCATTTTTAGTGCAGTTTTTCGGCAGTTCTTGTGTCGCTTACCTCAGCTGAGTTTTTATGAGCACTTGGAAATCAGTTCGCGCTTTAAGCAAATGTTTACCTTGGCTAGCAAGAAAACTACTCTCGTTTCTGCGCCCCACAAATGCCAAACGGAAAAATGAAAATGAAAGAAAATGGCAAAAGGCACGGAACGGTACGGAAAGTAAATTAATCGAGGAAATTGTTTGCGACGCAGTTGCTAAAAACTTGCACAAAGAGCATCTTCTCTATCCCTCTACTCCCCTCTCAACAACAACCCACATCTATTGATGATGATCTATGTGTGTGCATTCCTCTGTCTGTATCCATGAAGTTAAGCGGGCGCCCAGGCTATGGCGAACAAAATAGAAAAACTTTCTTACAAGCTTGGTAAATTGTCTGTCAGCATCTTTAGGTGTATAATTTATATGTGAAAGATGCAACCGTTTCCCGCTTTGGCATTTAGATTTTTGAGCACTTCACAGGAGTTTCGCATGCTGCACTGCAGCACTTAAAGCAGAATAACTAATGATTGCCATCTGAAACGCCATTAGTATTGTGAATGAGATCAACATTTTTTACCTTTTCAATAGCCAGACTCAAGCGAACAATGTAGAATTTATAAAAGAAAATTAACTCTAAATTGTAGATGGTTTGTAAAAACTTAACCAGCTCAGATGTAAAATAAAAAGTTTATAAGCAATATTAAAAAAGAAATAAAGTTAGGCTTTTGATAGTAACAATTATTTCCAAAAATATAAGCAATACAAAGACAAGCAAATATTTTTTATATATGGTTGGTTTAGTTCTTAGATTCCATTGGTTGCTAATATTAAAAGCGGATTAGTTGTTTGAATAAAGTCATCGACTTACTTTTAGTGAATCCCTCACCAAGCCAGGAGAACCTTACTCAATGTGATTACTATTTTTTAATACATAGACTAAGACATGGTTCGATATCGATATCATTCATTCAGACCATTTGCTTTGCTCATACCTGCATTTAAGAGCCGCATGAGCTTGAAACTCATTTACTAGCACCCTCGTATAATCTTTAAAACCTTAATTAATTTCTTTTAACTATACTACATATTTTGAACAATCCCCATTTTAGTCGTTGCGTAGTAGTATTGTTGCATTTAGTTCGGCTTGAACTTAGTTGCTCACATAAAGTTTATTAATTTTATATCTTCTTTGAGCGTTTAAATGGATATAAAACTGGTCAGAGTAAATACAGAAAACACTGATAAAAAAAAATGTGGTAATGCAAACGCATCGCTTTGATTGAACGCACACCGAGCAAATACATACATCCAAGCCATATGCCATATGCCAGATGTGAATGCGATATTTGTACTACCCAGTAACCAGTAACCAGTAACCAATCCCAGAGAGCCAAGCAAATAAACCACACACACGCAGCACTCGAATAATGCAAACATGAGAAAAGCGCAGAGAAATTTTTAATGAGCAAAATGAACGAATCTATATATATATCTACATATATATATATATATATATGTATGCATAAATGAACATGAAAATGAAAATGAATATGAGAATGTTAAATTATAAACAGCTTTGTCTTGAAGAGTATGGAACGCACTGCCAAAAAATTAACGGAAATGAAGGGCTGCAACAAGCAGCGGGGGGCGTGGGCAAACATGTGGGGCGCGTTCTCACAGCGGAGTCAAATAACCAGGAGCAACAATAACAACAACAGCTACAACAACAGCAACAAGTACAACAACAAATCCCAAGAGTCTGCGCCCAACGTACTTCATTTCCGTTAAGAATTTTGTTGCAAATGTCAGAAAATTGAAATGATGTCGAAATACATTTTGCCTATTATGCCATTTTATAATTTCCCAACTCTCTCTGTCTTTCTAACTGTCTCACATTCTAAGTGTGTTCTTTTTTTTTTTTGTTTATTATTTTGTGTGTTTTTGTAAATACATTTTGTCTGCCACACCCAACTGTACCTTGCCCCCCAGCCCAGTGCATAATATTATTTATTTTTTTAAACCCACCCCTTTCCTGTACATAAATTCAGAAAACGAAAAAAAATACAACAACACAGAAAATTAATAAAAAATAAATGTTTTTCCTTGTTTTAATTTCTGGCAAAATTTAAAAAAAAAAAAAAAGCAAGTAAAATTTCTTTTATGTTTCTCGTTTATTGGATGGCAAATTCCTTTTTTGATAAATATATTATAATATTGGAAACTTGTGTGTCTGTGTGTAATTTCAGTGTCTAAACTCATTTCTTTAAATCGATCAACTCTATGTATATAAATGTGTATGTGTGAAAAATGAAAAATGAAATTGAAAAAAAAAATTTTAAAAACCACCTTTTTCGTGTACATTTTATGAATCCCGTACTTTTTGAGTTTGACACAGTTTATATACCTTGTATACTCATAGGTGAATACAGTTGCCTCAAAGTCGATCTACTATTCAAGCGAGAATTCTCATATTACTTAATACAAATTTATATACCATGCTGTATGTTGGTCATTGTCTCATGGGTATCATTCTGGCTGGATCAAGGCGCAGTGCCAGCGCGTGTCTCGTTAGGTAAGTGTCCAACTGAAACTAACAGCTTAAACACAAAAACAAAACACAAATAAACCAAAAACCAAAAAGCAAAAAGCAAAAAGCAACTCTAGACTGCTGGTAAATTAACAACGTATATTGAACATATTAAATATTTCATATTTAACTTTTGGTTTCTATTCAATATAATCAAGCGTTTCGAAGTCTATCAATATTTATGTATGATTTATTTATTGCATTGTCATTGGCTACTCTCTTTTTTAGGTGTTACCACACTGCTAACGATGGCCACCCAAACATCGGGCATAAATGCCTCACTGCCGCCCGTTTCCTATACAAAGGCAATCGATGTTTGGACCGGCGTCTGTTTGACGTTTGTCTTTGGGGCATTGCTTGAATTTGCCCTGGTGAACTATGCCTCCCGCTCAGGTTTGAATAAAGCTAGTAATTGAGATTTGATATGCTTCTTAACAAACTTATATTAATGTATTAATCGATGGTGTTTATCTATTTTTACTGTTGTTTTTTAATCATTATTTTTGTCGATAACTACGAACGTATACAAGTACTATATGTAATGTATATAATGTGTATATACCTCAAACAACGACAAAAGAAACATCACTTGCATTATATACTAACTTAATTGGACTGTCACACACACATAAAAAAAAAACACACACACTCACACACACACACCTATCTACAAAATGACACTGCTTCAGCTGAAGTTCACATCAACACGTCGGCGAGGCACACAATTTTGGGCTCTAAGCAAACTGATTTTTGGTCACCAACTACAACAACAACAATAACAAACTAATTTTTGTAATAACAATATAACGATAAAAGCCAACGATTTAAGCTGTAGTTACCATTTATTTTTCATTCGATATACATATCTACAAAAATTTTTAATTTAACATATTTTTTATTTTTATTTCATTCACATGAATATTGTAACTACGATATCTCCGTGTATATTTTTACTAATCCAATTGTTTTGATTAACTCTCTTATTTCATTGTGCGCCCATACACACACACACACACACACCTACTCTCTCTCTGTCTCTCTCGCTCTCTCTCTCTCATCAATCACACACATCCACATAAAACTCAAAAACTATCAAACGCGTTTGAAAAAAAAAAAAACAACTACACCGAATTGGACAATATATTATTTGAATATTCAACACAAACGTAATTAAAACATTTGATAAATTTGTAATATTTTGTAAATTTTTACATTTTTTTTTTTGTTTTGCTGTTGTCTCTGCTTGTACATTTGAAAAACAATTCAAACTGAAACTAAAAATATGATTTTATATTTACATCTCTTATTTCCCAACAATTTCCCAACTTGCACTTGATTATACATTTTTAATTTGAATACACTTCAAATTGTTTAATGTTTCTGTATGTGTGACTATCTATCTCTATCTGTCTCTCTTTCTTTCTCTCACTCGCTGTCTCTGTCGCTATCTAACTGTATAACTGTATAAATGTGTGCTATGCATCTAAACTAAATTCCCAAAACAAAAAAAAAAAAAATATATATATATATAAATATATGTTAAACTCAACTGTAAATTACGTAAACCAAAAAAAAAATAACAACAACAAAAAATCAAACAATTGGAACTATCCAACATTTGTGGAACATATAAATTCTTGTCGAACATCTTCTACCACATGCAAACAATATACGGATCGGGCCGCAGACATGCATAAGGAGAATATGAAAAAGAAACGTCGCGATTTGGAGCAGGCCAGTTTAGATGCCGCTTCAGATCTGCTTGATACAGATAGCAATGCAACATTCGCAATGGTACTTACCTCTTAATTATCTTACTCTTCCATTAACTTACAAATATTTCGAAAAAAAAAAAAAAAAGCTTATGAAGGAATATATAACGTAGATTTTTGAGTACTCTTATGTACAGACACATATCCAAATATGTGGAGTGTCAGAAGAAATAGATTAGGAACTAGGAGAAACTAATTTTTAAAACGGAAAACATGCCAAAAATAGTTATACATTTTATAATAATGATTTTCTTATTCAGTCAAAAGAATAGTTTATAATGTTTATCGGTCACAATTCTCTGACAAACTGGTAATAATCCAGTAGATATATAACTTGGAAGGGGGAAAATTATGAAACTTTCACATTCGATGCTAATTACAGAACAAGTGGAAGAGATAAACATTAAATTTCAATAAAGTCAACACAATGTTCGTATTTGTTTAGCTAAAAGTGTCATTATTTCAAATATAAAAAAATATATGTAGACAAAGTTAGTTAAAGGACCAACTGCCATATTTAATTCACATCAAACTGTTTAGCTCAAAATCAAATTAAACTTTTTTTAGCTTTCTATTTAAACACACAAAAATAAAACCAACTCAAATTGGCAACTAGCAAAATTTTGATGATAAAACTATTAAAACAACTATTTCCTTTTATATTTGCCTCTATTTTATTAAAAAACCACTCGCACACACACACACACAAACAATAAATTAACACCCAAACAAACAAAAACCAAACAAAAACAAATACCAAATTTTCAAACTTTTTTTCAAACGTGCTCATGCGATTCAAATCAAATCGCCACACATTCACATATAAATACAACCAACTCAATCTCAAACTGAAAAACATTAAACATTCAACTTAACATCAAATTCAAAACAAACACAAAAACACAAAAAAAAACAAAAAAAAAAAAAAACATAAACCTCATCAACCAAAATCGCTGCGTGGCACTCAACCGACCCAAACCAATTGAAACGGATTTAAATGAAAAATTGCATCGAAAATTCAATGCAATTACGCACATCCCATTCACCATACGACAATCGCCATTCTCCATACGTCTCTCACCGACATTGACATCGCCATTGACATCGCCATTGACATCGCCATTGACATCGCTATCGCCATCGCCATCGCACCCATATTGCATTAACTACAATCAAAATTTCATGTCAAACGGCATCGCAATATTCACGCGGTGGTGGCCTGCAGAAACCACTGGTGCGTCACCCAGGTGATCCGATGGCGCTGGAGAAGCTCCGGCAGTGTGAAGTGCACATGCAGCCACCGAAGCGTCCCAGCTGCTGTAAGACTTGGCTATCCAAGTTCCCAACAAGGTAACGCTCGTCAGACACATTGCTCTGCTATATAGTTCAATTTATTATATTGTAGTAGTTGATGGATTTCCTTTTTGATGTTGTGAATATGTACTATCTACATTTCTATCTCTCTCTCTCTCTCTCTGTCTCTATATATATCAAAAGATTTTATTGACTTTTTATGCCACTAATTAACTGTAATTGAATTAAATCCTCAAATTGAATCTCGTACTTACATTAAAGAAAAACCCGATTCTGCTTTGCTGCTTGCCATCGTTTTTGCTCGCTGTCTTTTGTTTCAATGCTTGCTGCCAAATGATTTCCATCTGGCCCCAGAGTCCAGAGTCAAGTAAACGTGAAAATATAATTTGCTTAATGCCTTACGCTAATTACACTGTGCAAACAATTTTGTAACATAAATTGATTACAATTTTTTTTTATTTTATTTTTCATTTTTTTAAACGGTAAAACATTTAATTAAATATTGAAAAAGCTTTCATTTAAATATGCCTTGTATATTTTTGCAAATATTCGTTTCTTAATGAAAGTGTATTATAAAATTCTTTGAACAGTGTTTTTTGCTAAATTTTCAAATCAAACGTTTTTGTGTGCTTTTCGTTCTATCGATTTGTTTGTTTTAAACAACGTTTTTTTGTTATAGACTTTGGAAAATTCTCATTCCTCAGTACCAAACCGCATCCCAAGTCCGTGTCATCTGGTAGTTTGCCACTCGCCATTATAATTTGTTCTTTGGTTGTTCGTAGAATTAATCTCCTTAAATGACACAATTATGAGTTTCACGCACGTAGACCACATATTATTATTTTATTGTTAAAACAAACAAATTATTGCTATAAAAATGAAGTTGAAAATTTTAAAAGGCCACACAGAAAAAATAAATAAAAAACAAAACAAAACAAAAACTAAAGAAAAACAATCACAAATCAAAAAGCCAATCTCTAGATGATCAATTAATGTGTTTCGTACTTGTTGAATATTTATCCAAGACAATGTTCTAGATCGAAGAGAATCGATGTTATATCGCGCATTACGTTCCCACTGGTCTTTGCGCTCTTCAATCTGGTCTACTGGAGCACATATCTCTTCAGGGAGGAGGAGGATGAGTAAATGCCGTTACCAATTTACAAAAAAAAAATATATATATATATATATATATTCATTATATAATTACGTGTGCTGGCACAACAATACCAAAGATTGTACTAACCTATTCTCTCTCTTAATTTCTACTTTCATTTACTACTTTACGTTCGAATTTCTGTTGCGTATGGCTTGATTTTTGCATCTATGATTTCAATTTGATTCGTTTGTTTTCAACTATAAAAAGGACCTTCTAAAGCGCGTCCGCGACTCTGATAACCAAAGGCTATGTAGAATCCACCATGAAATTAACAAAATATATATGCATGCAGATACGTATGTATGTATGTATGTATATATGTATGTATGTACGAGTATGTATGTATATGCTTTGCTTGATCATTTTGGGGCGAGACAAGGCATCACGGCATTTCCACTATAAGAAATTCGATTAAAGCAAAAGATATATACTAACTATAAGTTAAATTGATCAAGTATGACTGCATAGTAGATAAAAACAAAAGAAAATTTAAGATCATCTTCAAAATGCTGTATTTAAAAAAAAAAAAACAATTGCAAAATTCACATGACGATTTGATGGCGATATGAGAAACGCTTGCAGCTCGTTTGTTTGAATTTGTTTTTAATGCTCAAAATTGTTATTAATTAAATAAATTATTTTAGGCTTTAATCAAAATACGTTCTGTTCATACTACTTATACTAGATTAGTTCCAAACAAATTACTATTAATTTGTACTTAAAATGCGATAAGTTAGCTATAAAAAAATTCGCACGACGTTTGTAAATATTGTCATATTGTCAATAAGTTTTAAGCCAACTAGTTTATAAAATTCGAATTCTAAACAAGCAAAATAAAATACAACAAAATGGGTGTAGATAAATTTAAGTTTAGTCATAAATAAGCAAAAAATAAAAATAAAAAACAAAAATGAACAACTAGAAAATCCTAGGCAAATTTAATTATTATGTTCACAATCCATTAAAAAAAAATAATAATAATAAAACTCAATGCAGAACATAATCCAATGTTTTGTTTATTGAATTTATTTTTCAAGTACACACAAACACATAAACATTTAGCACGTAAAAAATTTATCAACCCTTTTTACAATACTCTGCAGAAATTATTTTCACTTTTTAAATTTGGGAATTAAAATTGATTAAATTTATTAATATTGAAAATTCGACTACCGAATCTGAAATTATTGGACTACAATTGATCAAAGGAACGATATGTCGAAAATTTCACAGCTTATTGAAAACCTTTGGTTTTTTAAAGAAGTGTCGATAAAATGCATTTAAGAACTTAAACTTCTTCATCGATCATTTAAATCAATAACTGTTGAAATAATGTCCGCAAGAGTATTTAGGCTATTGTCATATTTTTATTTTGTTCATAAAATCAAATTTTTACTGGAACTGGTGGGTACTGCAAGTTTTTATTCCTATTGATACGAGTATGCTTAAACTAATAGAACAATTCCAAATAATTTAATTGCTTGTTTTTGAACTCGATTTCATTTAGTGCCAAATTCATGTAGTTATTAGACACATTTTTATACGTGGATTTAGTGCACTTTGCAAAATCCGTCATAAATGCGGCTAACAATAATTCCTTATCATTTTTCATCTAGTTAGAATTATAAATAGAATTAAATTTTGATTCAATTATTTATAAGGGACAGCCCATGAGAACACAAGATAACTAACTTCATGAAATAAATACAGTTATTAAGTGTGCTTCTCATGTTAAGTTCCATTAGCTAGATATTTTATTTAAGTAGTTTAATAAATATAATTACAATTAACAGTAAACCATAAACCAATTAACAGACAATACAAATAGTTTATCACATAGTGCAACAAAATAAAAATTAAATTGAGCCCCAATAATAACACCAATTAATAAATTAAATAAATCACAAATAGATACCAAGACATTCAATTACTTGAAGGCGTGGCACTTACCTTCTGCTTGGTAAACAAATATTCGATTTTTTGTTTTTATTAAGTGCCTTTTGAATGACGAGTGAGTCCTGCAGTTAACAGGAATTGGCTACCTGCCCCGCCTCCCCCGTGGCTAAAGTTTTACTAGCTGATTTAACCCCCAAATTTAAGGCCAACTAACCTAACTAATATCTATGCACAAACTATACGAAACACCAAACTAAAAATCCATAGTTTCGGTCTAACTCAAAACTGAATTCTACATAGCAAACCAACAACCAAAAACTGTAATAAAAAATAGTATATATCTTACTAAACGCAACAAATATTTTGTAGTTATAAAATATTTTTATTAAGCTTGTTTATTGCAATTTTTTCTTATTACAATATTTTCTAATGTTATGCTTTAAATCATTATTTCGCTTTTGTTACTATAAAAAAAAACACACACACAAAAATAATACTTTTATAAAAAAGAAGGTAAGAAGCAGAAATAATAAATCAAAATCAAAGATAACACGCACCCACATATAATTATAATATTATCATTAGGCAACCCTCAAGAGGAAATAAAATAAATGTTGTAAAATTCGTGCCAAGCAAGAAACAAATAAATTCATCAACAAAATGCAAAAAAAAAAAAAGCAAAACGAAAATATACTAATAAATATGTGTACAAGAAATATGAGCGCAGAAAAAATGAAAAAATTAAAAAATGATAAAGAAAAAGATAACTATTGTATTGTATATGAAGCTATAGCTATTGAACATACAGGGTTTTATATGTGAGCAAATAAGTAGTGGGTTCGTGCGATCAGATGAACGCCTCGTAGCAGCCAAATGTTGGGTATGTTGTTTCATATGTGTTGATTAATGTTGATGTAAACGTATCTACGTAAAAAATACTGACAAGAAAAAAGCAAAAAAAAGTTATAATAAATAAAACAAAAGCAGAAAACAAGAAATGATTCAAAGTAATGGAAAACTAAAAGACGTAGAATAGGACATCATAACTAGCCAAGTGCGCTATATCGATCGGAATAATTGGCTCAGATATGGCAGTTTTGTAACCAGTATCTTAGTACTTAATCAATACGTTTCGGCTCTCGAAACTTGGTATAGGTTGTGTGCTGCCTTTAGTTGCCGTTCATCAACTTGGTCAATTATCATTTAGGCAAATCAAATAACAAATAAACCAAAAAAAAAAAGCGAATAACAAAACCAGAAAAATCAAGAAGCATTCTTTTACACGCGGCAGTCCAATTTTTTGATGTAAATAGTTTAAATAAATATATATTCTAATGTGTAAATGTCAGACAGTTAGTTTTAACAAAGTGCACAACTTCTAGATGCGTTCCAAAAAACAAAGACTTACAAGTTTTGAAGTGACAAGAAATTTAACATTTATCGAGCAAAACGTAGTGAATAAGTTAACATATGTGTAGTTAAGTTAAGCCAGAACAACAACAACAACAACAACACCAAAAACAACAAGAACCCAGAGTTGCATAGTATATGCACATAGACTAGTCGAAACCATTACTAATATTAACTAAATAATACTAAAACGCCCAAGCCCATTTGCATTCTCTACGACTAACACACACACTTACACACAACCTCACACACAATTCGCTCACTCAATTCACTTAACATCACTTTCGTGTTTCAGACACAATACTCTCTCTAAATATATATTCAAATGAAATTGAACTCGCACAAATTGAAAGTAATAAAATAAAATTAATAAGATCATAACACATATCTTCAAACAATTCGGGCGCCGAAATGCCAACCCAACTTCTAACAATCAAGAAGAATAAGAAAGAGAAGGTAAACTAAAGTTATCATTTGTAAGAAGAGAAGAAACGCACATAACATATATAATAAATGTATATACAAATCATTTGAAAAATCGAAAATCAATAAAAAACAGCGCAAATCCCCTTACTTTATAGAGCTAAGTGGACACACACACACAAACACACACAAGCAAACAGAACTATCAAATAACGAAAGAGAACGAAATTAAATCACCCATACAATGTAGTTTTAAGATCATGCGTTAAAAGTAACAATTTGCTATAGTGCAACCGAATGAAATAAAAATGAGACATACCCAAAAACAAACGCCAACTAACAACAACCCAAAAATAACAAAAGGGAACAGGCAAATAATATGAAGATGAAATTTTAATACATAAGTGAAAAATTAGTCAAATAATTATACAAAATAGTTGAAATAATTGTTGTATTGCCATCACCCGAAACAAAAATCAAAAGTGTAAGTCCCCCAGAATAAAGAAATGTTTGTGAAATGTTTATAAATGAAAACAAAACCAAAAAAAAAAAAACAAAAAACCAAAAAAACCAAAAACTAAAAACTAAAGAAAATACACAACATGGCATGTTTAAATAAAAACCCAAATTAAAAATGTACATTCATCGACACTGTTTTCTCTTGCATTATTTAACAAAATGCCACTTTGGCGTCTTCAGCTTTAAAATTAAAGCATTTTAATGGTTTATTGATCCGTTTGTCTATTTGCATTTTCTTTTTCTTTAGAGTTCCGCTGGGATTCGTTTAATCTACCATCGAGCATTAAAAATTGGCTGATTGAAGCTGTAAATTGTACGAAAAATCTATTGTTAGACAAAATATATCAATTTATTTTAATAAACCCAAAAAGCAATGATTAATAATGCGACTTTTTTGTTTCAATGGAATTTGACGATTGTTCCAGATTTACATTTACCTAAAATGTTTTTAACTGCAAGTTTTATATCGAACAGCTTTTGAGAGTTGGACAGAAACAGGGTTGTTCTTAATAGGTTTAAACTGCTTGCTTGATGTCATCTCTATAACATGCAAGCAGGTCATGTAGCAAGCAGTTATTGAGTGTAAGCGTACTGCTTACAATAGATCATTTGTATGGAACAAGATATGGTTTGAAGAATATTTTCAGCTGTGTTGAATATATATATATAATATATCTCCCTTATACCGAGAATGCCGTGAACATCATGTTAACATAGTAAAAGGGGCAGAATAGCGATACGTATATTACAGACACTTTAACCGCTAAATTGCTGACTAATTTTGTGTCGATTAATGGGATAATAAGTTGAAAGATCGCGTGTCTTCTTACGTGTTGCATGTTGAGCTGTTTTTGCAGTTAGCCGACAAAAGAGACTGATTTCGCTGACACTTAAATACGACTAATCAGCTGGGCAGTTGCAACAGTTACCTCAGAATGCTCGATCTTAACGCTAATCCAACGACAAGCTACAATGCTGAACAGAAAATCTGGTCGGGCGGCAGTGAGCAGAGCTACTTCAATGATGACCTGACCATAGGTCAAATAATATTCAGGCAACTGCAAAGTGAACCCCAACGCATCTTTCAGATTTCACCAGAAGAAAAAACGCGACTCACCCGTTTCCAGATGCTGAAAAACGCGGCCAGGATTAGTGTTTATCTAAGGAAGCATGGATTTTGCGAGGACACACATATAGTTGGCATTCTGGCCAGGAACTCCACACATTTGGCGGCCTTGGTCTATGGCTGTCTGTTTAATGGCACACCCCTTCATGCTGTCAATCCCAATCTGGAGGAGCACACCATACAAAATCTCTACAGTCTAACGAAGCCCCGGTTCATTTGCTGCGATGCTCAGGACTATGAGAAATTGAAGAAAGTCGCTGAAAATCTTGGCGTTACAATTATAACTGTTCATGGACGCATTGTTGGTGTCTTGAGCATTCAGGAGCTGCTGCTAGTGCCTCTACCAGAGGATTACGAGCCGACCAGGTTTCAACGCGGCATCGATCGCACAATGGCAATACTATGCTCCTCTGGCACCACAGGAACTCCCAAGGCTGTTACCATTTCGAATAGCCGCAAGATTTTCGAGAGTCACAGGTAAGAAATTGTAATTTTTTCCATTACATTTTAAACTTCGTTGATTATTCTATATTATAAATATTTATCTTGATCAGATCGATAATCTCTATGGCTTCGGGACGTAAACTATATTGTTTCATATTAGAGAGCATTCCACTTAGTTCCTATAGCACTTTCTCTCTCTCTCTCTCTCTCTCTCTCTATTTAGTCTCTCTCTCTCTCACACACACACAATTCGTTTTCCAAATTGTCACAACTTTAGTTTAATTGTTATTTAACAAGGATATTAAAAGTTAAAATCAATTCTTATGCTTAGTTTACTTCACTTTTAAGGGTATTTCAATTTTGGTTTTTACCAAATTTAATAGTTGAATATTTATAATTTAGCTATTTGAGCCCCAATGACATACAATATGCACCCAGCACTCTGGATTGGCTGACGGGTTTAATTACATTAATCACGGCTGGAGTGTACGGCACGGTGCGGCTCATTTCGAAAGAGGTCTTCAGTGCCGCATTTTTTTTAAACTTGTGCGAGCAGCAGAGCATTAGTTGGTCTATTTTGGCCGCCTCGCACATTGCTATGCTGACTAATTGTCCGGATGTGAGCGGTAAGAAGATGCGGAGCCTGAGGTATCTTCTATTTGGTGGTGGCCACACACTGGTTGCAACGCTGAACAAGATGCAGTCCCATTTACGGGGTGAGGGCATCTTACGGAATGCATATGGCATGACGGAGTTAGGCACAATTGTCACGTACAACCAGACCACCCACTCGAAACCCACCTCGGTGGGGCGTCTTTTGGCAAATATACGTATGCGTGTGATAAACGATAATGGTGACGCTGTGGGTCCGAATGAGATGGGCGAAATCTATTGTCACAATGGGCAGCATTGGAGTGGTTACTATGGCAACTCAACGGCGACAGCTGAGATGCAGGACTCTGAGGGTTGGTTTCACACCGGGGATGTGGGCTACTTCGATGGGGATAACTATCTGCATATTGTGGAGCGCAAAAAGGATATGCTCAAGTTTCTGGGCATGATGTACTATCCGCACGAGATCGAAGAGATTATCGCCCAAATGCCCGAAGTTGCCGAAGTTTGCGTCTTTGGCATTTGGAATGAAACCGAAGGAGATGCGGCAGCTGCTTCAGTGGTGCCCAAGACAGGCACACAGCTCCAGTCGGCACAGGTGGTTCAATTTGTAGCTAAGCACACTAAGGTCAACTATAAGCAGCTGAATGGTGGTGCACTGATCGTGCCTCAACTGGCCAAAAGTGCCAATGGCAAAGTGAACCGGCAGGCAGTTAAATCCGCTTATCTAAAGGCCACACAGCACAGAAAATTTTCAAATTCAATTAAATAATTGCAGTAAGTAAGCTGAACAACAATGAATATAATATAAACATTGCATAACTGTAGGTGCTTTTTTTATTGTAAATGCAAACAACACTTTTGTTTGAATTCACATATTGTAATCCAATTCAAACGCTAAAGTGTATATATAATAGTATTAGTTGTTCTTATCTCAACAATAAACTACTTTTGCAGTAAAGCAAAATGCATTCGAAATCGCCTCTTCTCATGATTAGCTAATACAAATTAAGATTGTCGAATTAGATAACATTTTTATTTCATGTACTCGGAAGTCTTCATATGTTCAAAGTAAAGTTCACAAACTATTACACAAAATACAATTAATCTAAATTATTGTATTGTATTGATTAACATGATAAAAATTACACGCTAAGCTTCTAATAAAAATTAACCATCAACGACAATTGTTTATTACATTATATAAGAAAGTTCGTTGCAAATGTTTGTTATCGTGCAATTTGCTAATGGTATAAAATGCAACGGTTTTCGCGATCGCAAACCATTTCGGAAAGCGCCAGCGTTACAATCGAAATGTGCTTTACACCAGAGAACAGTTATGATGCCGATCGTAGAATTTGGAGTGGTCAAGCAAAAAGAAAAAGCTTTTCATCTGATCAATCCATTGGTGAGCTTATTTTTAATGCAATGCGACGACATTCCCAGCTGATTGCTCAAGTAAGTGAAAATTCACACATATCACACAAGTGACAGCTTTCCATATTGCACACAGATATCAGATGACGCAATTTTGACCCGCGAGAAGCTCCAGCTAAATTCAATGGCTGTTGCAAGCTATATGAGATCTTTGGGATTAGTGCAAACGGATATTGTGGGAATTATGGCACGAAATACAACGCATATATCGGCTGTGGCCTATGGTTGTTTCTTCAATGGAATTGCATTCCACTCCCTCAACTTCATCTACGAGCCGCAAACTATTGAAAAACTCTTCGATATAACGAAGCCACGTCTGATTTTCTGTGATGGTGAAGACTTCGGGAAAGTAAAGTCAGCTGCGGAGAAATTAAATGCGAAGATCATCACAATGCGTAACCATCAGAGTGGATCAATTAGCATTGAGGAAGTCCTAGCTACGCCTGTAGAAGCTGACTTTCAACCTGCTCGGTTGGAACAGGGAAATGATCAAACCTTGGCCATTCTCTGCTCTTCTGGGACAACGGGCATTCCCAAGGCAGTGACCATATCAAACAGTCACAAAATCCTCAACTCCAGCAAGTCAGTAAAATCAAACATAGTAAATATATTGTTCCGTTTCATTGAACTTTAATTCTCTTAGTAATCTAACCATCGATGATGTGCAACTCACTTTGAGCACATTGGACTGGGTGTCAGGATTAATAACGATAGTTAACTCCGGCGTGTACAGCACTAAGCGCATTATAAGTGATAAGCCATTCCATACAGTCCATTTCTTGCGTATGATCGAGGAACACAAAGTCACCTGGCTGCTTTCGGCGCCCTCCCACATGGCGATGTTAGTTAACTGCCCTGAATTTGACAAAGCGAATCTTTACAGCATTCGCAACTTTATCTACGGAGGCAGTAATTGTTCCTTAGAGGTACAACAAAGTATTCGAAATCGCTTGCAAGGTGACTATTTGCAACAAGTATACGCATTCAGTGAGGCTGGTAGTACGGTGGCATATAATTGGAATTTCGACAAAAAACCCAATTCAGCTGGCCGTTTGGTGGATGGCATAAAGATGAAAATACTCACAGAGCAGGGTACACCTCTAGGACCTAATGAAGTGGGTGAAATATGCGTATATTTCGGTGACTTTTGGGCCGGATATTACGGTAATCCTGAAGAGTCAAGCAATGTACGTGACTCGGAGCAGTGGTTTCACACGGGAGACTTAGGCTATATGGATGAGGATGGCTTTCTCTATATAGTGGACAGAAAAAAGGATATGCTGAAGTATCAGAACATCATGTACTACCCACACGAAATTGAAGGAGTCATTTCTCAGATGCCAGGCGTGGCTGAGGTTTGTGTATTTGGAATCTGGAATCCACTAACTGGCGACGACGCTGCCGCTGCTGTGGTTAAGAAGATTGGATCAGAAATTGAGGCACAGGATGTGGTGGACTATGTTAGAAAGCATATCAATCTTAAGTACAAGCAATTAAATGGAGGAGCCATTATTATGGACGCTCTGAGGAGAAGCCCCAATGGTAAAACCAATCGGCAATCCACTAAGGCATATTTCCTAGAACTTAAGAGTAAAGTGGGTTAAATCATAAAACTCACAATATGTTCCAGTACTAAAATAAAATACACAATATTATATATCTTATAAGAAGTTAACATTACGTAAAAATTTTATAATTCCAGATTTGTATACATTCAAGTTAAATTCACAGATATAGAATCAAATATAATATTCTCATATATATGTTCTCTAAACACATTAAAGCAAAAATCGCACTTTTAACTCAACAATGCACTCAAAATTCCAGTTTTATATGAACAATTTAAAAGCTAGGCGAGCGACGATTAAATAAGTATATATCAGTGCATTCTGTCTTTCTTTAAATGTACTTTATAATGGATTCATTAAGTGACAAGTTTGAAGAGTAAATTGTGAGGTAGTCTCGTTTTATTACACATGTAACCGGGCTATTACTGAGTATAAAATGCATACAGATTAGCGTTTCCTCAATCAGTTTCGTCTATGCAGCCGATCCGCAACACTCGCAATGCCTTACAAGCCGGAGATAATCTACGATGCGGAGCACAGAATCTGGAGTGGGCCGCAGCGCCGCAATTACTTTGATTCTAATCTATCCGTTGGCGAGATTATATTCCATGAAATGCGACGTCATCCGAAACTGATAGCTCAGGTGAGTTTTTATTATATTAGTTTATATTACGTAACTAACAATATTTGATTCTTGAACAGATCTCAGACATTGAGAACATTGTATTAACCAGAAAGGAGCTCCAGTTAAATTCAATGGCTGTTGCGAGCTATATGAGATCTTTGGGATTAGTGCAAACGGATATTGTGGGAATTATGGCACGAAATACTACGCATATATCGGCTGTGGCCTATGGTTGTTTCTTCAATGGAATTGCATTCCACTCCCTCAACTTCATCTACGAGCCGCAAACTATTGAAAAACTCTTCGATATAACGAAGCCACGTCTGATTTTCTGTGATGGTGAAGACTTCGGGAAAGTAAAGTCAGCTGCGGAGAAATTAAATGCGAAGATCATCACAATGCGTAACCATCAGAGTGGATCAATTAGCATTGAGGAAGTCCTAGCTACGCCTGTAGAAGCTGACTTTCAACCTGCTCGGTTGGAACAGGGAAATGATCAAACCTTGGCCATTCTCTGCTCTTCTGGGACAACGGGCATTCCCAAGGCAGTGACCATATCAAACAGTCACAAGATATTCCATTCCACCAGGTAAATAGACAAAACATTAAACATTCAATATAGTAATATCCGATGAATTTTAGATGTCTTACCACAGCTGACGTTCAGTTTGCACACAGTACTTTAGACTGGTTGTCAGGACTCATAGTAACAGTTACTTCTGGTGTTTACAGCACCAAGCGGATTTTAACTGACCATCCCTTTGATCCTGCGCATTTGCTGCGTATCATTGAGGAGCACAAAGTCACATGGTCGTTCCTCACGCCTAATAATATGACTATGATGACAAACTGTCCAGAATTTGAACACGCCAACCTTAAAAGCTTGCGTTTCCACCTTTACGGTGGAAGTCGCTGCTCCGTGGAGGCCCAACATCTTATACGTAGTCGGTTAAGGAGCGACTGCATGCATTTTATATACGGACTTTCGGAGGTGGGCTTCGTGTCCGAGAACTTAAACTTTGATGAAAAACCAAATTCAGTTGGCCGTTTGGTAGAAGACTGTAAGCTGAAGATACTTGATGAACAGGGCAGTGCACTGAAATCAAACCAAGTTGGAGAAATATGTGTCTACAGCGGACAGTATTGGGCTGGATATTATGGTAATCCCGAAGAGTCCAGCAACATGTGTGACTCGGCACAGTGGTTTCACACTGGAGACTTAGGCTATATGGATGAGGATGGCTTTCTCTATATGGTGGACAGGAAAAAGGATATGCTAAAGTATCAGAACATCGTGTACTTCCCACATGAAATTGAAGGAGTCATTTCTCAGATGCCAGGCGTGGCTGAGGTTTGTGTATTTGGAATCTGGAATCCACTCACAGGCGACGAGGCTGCAGCTGCTGTGGTTAAGAAGATTACCGCAGAAATTAAGGCTCAGGATGTGGTGGACTATGTTAGAAAGCATATCAATCTTAAGTACAAGCAATTAAATGGAGGAGCCATTATTGTGGACGCTCTGGGGAGAAGCCCCAATGGTAAAACCAATCGACCATCCACCAAGGAATATTTTCTAGAACTTAAGAATAAATCTTAATAAATAAAGCACCAATGGCAAGGCTAGTCGCACATCAACAAGGGCCTATTTTCTAGAGATTAGAGATAAAAACTAATGGGATAAGAATTAACTAACAGATCCCATGTAGACGGAGGTTAATCTGCTGATATATCCATTCATGTTCTTGTAGTGAATTAATAAGTTTTATATGTCAAATTAGTGTTCAGCATATCCTAAACTGACAAAAATGATCCTTAAAATATAAATACTCCCTAAAATCTTTAAAAATATGAGTGAGTAAAAGTCATTTCCTTGTCACCTAGTTTAATATAGCTAGTGCAGCAACCTAATGAAAGTAATTGGTGCATGTACTTGCTATCGCATACAGCAACCTCAAAAAATAACTTTGTTGAATATAAGTGGGCTCCCAAAAGAAGTAATTGGTGCATGTACTTGCTATCGCATACAGCAACCTCAAAAAATAACTTTGTTGAATTTAAGTGGGCCCCCAAAAGTATGCTTTACTTTCCTTTACTCTTTGCTTGACAAAAACCTGTTTGATCGACAAACTGTTGTCAGAAAATTCATTTTACATTTGCTGATAATTGTCTCAAATATTTTATTGTTGAGACTTTAGTACGAACTCGATGTATAATAAACCGAGTATTCATAGTATTAAGCTAAAAACAAGCAATGCACAATGATCGAAAACATATGGAATTAATACATTTTAATTTATATCTACCACAATTTGGTCTCATGTTATTAGATGGTATGGTAGAATATGGTATGGTATGGTAGTTCTTAATGTTATACATTTTTAGGCCAAGTGAAAAAATTTGGCAATTAAAAAAGAGCGCAGCAACCCATTCCCCGATTAGATAAGTTTTCTATCTGAAGAGTATAAAGCGCCAGCAGATTCGCATTCATTTCGGCAGTTACAATTATAAGCTTTATCAATTAAATACTCAATGCATTATAAACCGGAAAGCACCTACGATGCGGAGCACAGAATCTGGAGTGGGCCGCAGCGCCGCAATTACTTTGCTCCTGATCTATCCATTGGCGAAATTATATTCCATGAGATGCGACGTCATCCGAAACTGATAGCTCAGGTGAGTTTTTTATTATATTAGTTTATATTACGTAACTAACAATATTTATTTTTTGAACAGGTCTCAGACAATGACAACATTGCATTAACCAGAAAAGAGCTCCAGTTAAATTCAATGGCTGTTGCGAGCTATATGAGATCTTTGGGATTAGTGCAAACGGATATTGTGGGAATTATGGCACGAAATACAACGCATATATCGGCTGTGGCCTATGGTTGTTTCTTCAATGGAATTGCATTCCACTCCCTCAACTTCATCTACGAGCCGGAAACTATTGAAAAACTCTTCGATATAACGAAGCCACGTCTGATTTTCTGTGATGGTGAAGACTTCGGGAAAGTAAAGTCAGCTGCGGAGAAATTAAATGCGAAGATCATCACAATGCGTAACCATCAGAGTGGATCAATCAGCATTGAGGAAGTCCTAGCTACGCCTGTAGAAGCTGACTTTCAACCTGCTCGGTTGGAACAGGGAAATGATCAAACCTTGGCCATTCTCTGCTCTTCTGGGACAACGGGCATTCCCAAGGCAGTGACCATATCAAACAGTCACAAGATATTCCATTCCACCAGGTAAATAGACAAAACAATAAACATTCAATATAGTAATATCCGATGAATTTTAGATGTCTTACCACAGCTGACGTTCAGTTTGCACACAGTACTTTAGACTGGTTGTCAGGACTCATAGTAACAGTTACTTCTGGTGTTTACAGCACCAAGCGGATTTTAACTGACCATCCCTTTGATCCTGCGCATTTGCTGCGTATCATTGAGGAGCACAAAGTCACGTGGTCGTTACTCCCGCCTAATGATATGACTATGATGACAAACTGTCCAGAATTTGAACACGCCAACCTTAAAAGCTTGCGTTTCCACCTTTACGGTGGAAGTCGCTGCTCCGTGGAGGCCCAACATCTTATACGTAGTCGGTTAAGGAGCGACTGCATGCATTTTATATACGGACTTTCGGAGGTGGGCTTCGTGTCCGAGAACTTAAACTTTGATGAAAAACCAAATTCAGTTGGCCGTTTGGTAGAAGACTATAAGCTGAAGATACTTGATGAACAGGGCAGTGCACTGAAATCAAACCAAGTTGGAGAAATATGTGTCTACAGCGGACAGTATTGGGCTGGATATTATGGTAATCCCGAAGAGTCCAGCAATATGTGTGACTCGGCACAGTGGTTTCACACTGGAGACTTAGGCTATATGGATGAGGATGGCTTTCTCTATATAGTGGACAGAAAAAAGGATATGCTGAAGTATCAGAACATCATGTACTACCCACACGAAATTGAAGGAGTCATTTCTCAGATTCCAGGCGTGGCTGAGGTTTGTGTATTTGGAATCTGGAATCCACTAACTGGCGACGACGCTGCCGCTGCTGTGGTTAAGAAGATTGGATCAGAAATTGAGGCACAGGATGTGGTGGACTATGTTAGAAAGCATATCAATCTTAAGTACAAGCAATTAAATGGAGGAGCCATTATTGTGGACGCTCTGAGGAGAAGCCCCAATGGTAAAACCAATCGACCATCCACTAAGGAATATTTTCTAGAACTTAAGAATAAACCTTAATAAATAAAGCACCAATGGCAAGGCTAGTCGCACATCAACAAGGGCCTATTTTCTAGAGATTAGAGATAAAAACTAATGGGATAAGAATTAACTAGCAGATCCCATGTAGACGGAGGTTAATCTGCTGATATATCCATTCATGTTCTTGTAGTGAATTAATAAGTTTGATATGTCAAATTAGTCTTCAGCATATCCTAAACTGACAAAAATGATCCTTAAAATATAAATACTCCCTAAAATCTTTAAAAATATGAGTGAGTAAAAGTCATTTCCTTGTCACCTAGTTTAATATAGCTAGTGCAGCAACCTAATGAAAGTAATTGGTGCATGTACTTGCTATCGCATACAGCAACCTCAAAAAATAACTTTGTTGAATATAAGTGGGCTCCCAAAAGAAGTAATTGGTGCATGTACTTGCTATCGCATACAGCAACCTCAAAAAATAACTTTGTTGAATTTAAGTGGGCCCCCAAAAGTATGCTTTACTTTCCTTTACTCTTTGCTTGACAAAAACCTGTTTGATCGACAAACTGTTGTCAGAAAATTCATTTTACATTTGCTGATAATTGTCTCAAATATTTTATTGTTGAGACTTTAGTACGAACTCGATGTATAATAAACCGAGTATTCATAGTATTAAGCTAAAAACAAGCAATGCACAATGATCGAAAACATATGGAATTAATACATTTTAATTTATATCTACCACAATTTGGTCTCATGTTATTAGATGGTATGGTAGAATATGGTATGGTATGGTAGTTCTTAATGTTATACATTTTTAGGCCAAGTGCAAACAATTTGGCAATTAAAAAAGAGCGCAGCAACCCATTCCCCGATTAGATAAGTTTTCTATCTGAAGAGTATAAAGCGCCAGCAGATTCGCATTCATTTCGGCAGTTACAATTATAAGCTTTATCAATTAAATACTCAATGCATTATAAACCGGAAAGCACCTACGATGCGGAGCACAGAATCTGGAGTGGGCCGCAGCGCCGCAATTACTTTGCTCCTGATCTATCCATTGGCGAAATTATATTCCATGAGATGCGACGTCATCCGAAACTGATAGCTCAGGTGAGTTTTTTATTATATTAGTTTATATTACGTAACTAACAATATTTATTTTTTGAACAGGTCTCAGACAATGACAACATTGCATTAACCAGAAAAGAGCTCCAGTTAAATTCAATGGCTGTTGCGAGCTATATGAGATCTTTGGGATTAGTGCAAACGGATATTGTGGGAATTATGGCACGAAATACTACGCATATATCGGCTGTGGCCTATGGTTGCTTCTTTAATGGAATTGCATTCCACTCCCTCAACGTCATCTACGAGCCGGAAACAATTGGAAAACTCTTCGATATAACGAAGCCACGTCTGATTTTCTGTGATGGTGAAGACTTCGGGAAAGTAAAGTCAGCTGCGGAGAAATTAAATGCGAAGATCATCACAATGCGTAACCATCAGAGTGGATCAATTAGCATTGAGGAAGTCCTAGCTACGCCTGTAGAAGCTGACTTTCAACCTGCTCGGTTGGAACAGGGAAATGATCAAACCTTGGCTATTGTCTGCTCTTCTGGAACAACGGGCACTCCCAAGGCAGTGACCATATCAAACAGTCACAAAATCCTCAACTCCAGCAAGTCAGTGAAATCAAACATAGTAAATATATTGTTCCGTTTCATTGAACTTTAATTCTCTTAGGTATCTAACCATCGATGATGTGCAATTTAATCTAAGCACATTGGACTGGTTGTCAGGAATAGCTACGATAATTTTCTCCGGCGTGTACAGCACCAAGCGCATTATAAGTGATAAGCCATTCCATACAGTCCATTTCTTGCGTATGATCGAGGAACACAAAGTCACCTGGCTGCTTTCGTTGCCCCCCCACATGGCGATGTTAGTTAACTGCCCTGAATTTGACAAAGCGAATCTTCACAGCATTCGCTACTTTTTGTACGTAGGCAGTAATTGTTCCTTGGAGGTACAAAAAAGTATTCGAAATCGCTTGCAAGGTGACTATTTGCAACAAGTATACGCATTCAGTGAGGCTGGTAGTACGGTGGCATATAATTGGAATTTCGACAAAAAACCCAATTCAGCTGGCCGTTTGGTGGATGGCATAAAGATGAAAATACTCACAGAGCAGGGTACACCTCTAGGACCTAATGAAGTGGGTGAAATATGCGTATATTTCGGTGACTTTTGGGCCGGATATTACGGTAATCCTGAAGAGTCAAGCAATGTACGTGACTCGGAGCAGTGGTTTCACACGGGAGACTTAGGCTATATGGATGAGGATGGCTTTCTCTATATAGTGGACAGAAAAAAGGATATGCTGAAGTATCAGAACATCATGTACTACCCACACGAAATTGAAGGAGTCATTTCTCAGATGCCAGGCGTGGCTGAGGTTTGTGTATTTGGAATCTGGAATCCACTAACTGGCGACGACGCTGCCGCTGCTGTGGTTAAGAAGATTGGATCAGAAATTGAGGCACAGGATGTGGTGGACTATGTTAGAAAGCATATCAATCTTAAGTACAAGCAATTAAATGGAGGAGCCATTATTGTGGACGCTCTGAGGAGAAGCCCCAATGGTAAAACCAATCGGCAATCCACTAAGGCATATTTCCTAGAACTTAAGAATAAAGTGGAATAAATCATAAAACTAAAAATATGTCCCAGTACTAAAATAAAATACACAACATTATATACCTTATCAGGCTTATTAATTAAAAACTGTATTTTTCCAGATTTTTATAGGTTCAAAAAGTCAACCACATCCTGCGCCTAGATGAGGCAGCCACTGCTGTGGTAAAGGAGACTGGTTCAAACATCCAGGCAGAGGATGTAGTTGGCTTTGTAAAGGAGCATTGCAGTATTATTTGGAAACATTTAAATGGGAATGCCTTAATTGTGGACCATCTGAAACGATGCCCCAATAGCTGGCAAACTACTTTCTATAGATTAAAGATGAAAACAAGAAAGAAAGCTGTCGTCGAGTGAGCTCGACTACGATATACCCAGCAGTTAAACATATTCTAAATTTATTGTAAAAGTTTTGTTTAAAAATCACCCAAATGTGACAAGTTAAATTATTTTTTATAGCAGAAAAAAAAAACAAATGCAGCGCATATTTTTATTCATAATCCCAAACTGATTCCAAATTGATATTGTTGATATTACTGATTTTTATAACTGGCCAAGAGGCATTGGTTAAATAATTGCAAGGAGAACTTTCAGAACTCATTTCAACTTTGCATCCATTTCATAATAGATTATGTTCATAATAAAAAAAAAAAAAAAAAACAGTTAAAAATTGTATGATTGAAAGTGGATTTGTGGCACGTAAAATGCATTGTAATGTATGCTGTAAAAATAAATAAATAAATGAACTCGAAACTAATAAAATACTATTGGATAATAAAATAATATATATGTTATCAACATAAAACCTCATATTTGGCCACTGTTCGATAATTTAGCTTAGAATATTTTAGTTGCGAATTGAAAGAAAACGTGTTTCAAATATAGATTCATTCGATTGGAGGCCTGCTGGTCACTCAGTTAACTTTAGTCAAACGAAGTCAAGGACAATTACAGCCATAACTATCAGTTGGACAACTTGTGGGTTTTGGATAGCGCTTATCGCTGGCATAGCTTATCTGTGGAGCATGAGCTTTTAATTTTCGTGTGGGTTTTTGGAGAGGTGACGTATATTAACCGTTTGATAGGCAAACGGTTAACTGATAACGCCGATAAACTGATAAGCACTTTGGACTGGTTGGCCAAGCAAGGGTCGCCAGTTGCTGAACAACTTGCATGACGCTCGGACGAGCGCACATCCGTCGACGACTCTTATCAGTTATCAGGGAACATGGAGGGCGGCCCCAGCACACAGTTCGATAAATACACAAAAATTTGGAGTGGACCAAGGCCGGCGCATTTCTTTGACGCCGACTGTTCCATTGGCAAAATACTGTTTGCCTTTATGCGCAATCATCCGGCGAACTTGTGTCAGGTGCGATTAATTTAATCATTTTGTGTAATTTAATATTTTTTCATATCATAAAAATATCAATTTATTTATCAGATTTCCGATACAGAAGGCACTGCTTTGACAAATGGCGAGGCCATCAGCTTTGCCATACGCATTGCTCAGCAGCTGAAGGCGATGAACTTGCGGCAGGACGATGTGGTTGGGATTGCGGGCACCAACACCACATATCTAATGCCGGTGGTGCTCGGCTGTCTGCTCAATGGCACACCCTTCCATGCAGTCAGCCCCTGGCACGACGAGGCCACCTTCAAGCAATTGTTTTGCATCACCCGTCCTCGAATTATATTCTGTGATGGTTTCGTCTACGAGCGACTCAGCGCCATTGCCAAAATGCTCAAAGCGCCGGTCTACACGCTCAAGGATCATCGACTCCAGCTGCCCCGCATTGAGGATCTACTGGAGCCCACCACGCAGGAGTTGTATTATGTGTGAGTATCTATGTCGCCACCCCAAAAAAATAAAACTAAACAATGTCATTTGAAATTGCTCAACTTTAATTGATGACAGTAAAGAAAGAAAAGAACTAAATATAAAATATTCTAATTTTTACCTTAAAATAATATCGCAAATTCTCTGCAATTACAATAGTTATAATACCATATTTTTTCTGATTTTTCTGCAGACAGAATATAATTTTAGATATATCAAATTTTAAAATATAAATCGAATAAAAATTCGACTAGAAAAATAATTGTAAAATGTTAATTTATATATTAAAAATCACACAAGATTTTTATAAATTTTAGGTAAAAAATTAACTTATAACTCCTCGTTTACAGACCCGAATCACTGATGCTGGGCGGCGATCAGACTGTGGCCATTCTCTGCACCTCCGGCACCACTGGGCCGCCAAAGGCGGTTTGTGTATCCAATTCCGCTTGTCTGTTCGATTTTGGGTACGAATTGTATGAATCCAAGGGATGAACAACCACTAAATGATTTGCCTTTTACTTGACCAGCTTTGTCACCGGTCAGGATGTGATGCTGTCGTTTAGCACGATTGACTGGGCGCCCGGTTTGTTCAACATGCTGTTCAGTTGCTGCCACGGCTCCACGCGCTGCATCACCGATCGGGCCTATACGCCGGAATATATGCTACAGCTGATCGAGAGGTACAAGGTGACGCTGCTGACATTGGCACCACAGCAGGCGGCATCACTCTTGAAGGCACCCACACTCAGCAAACGGAGATTGAGCAGCGTCCGATTCATCAGCATTGGCGGCGGCAATTGCTATGTGGCCAATCTGCTCAAGCTGCAGGAATTCCTCGTAAATGGTCAAATCTCGTATGGATATGCGCTAACCGAATGCGGCGGCGTTTCGGCCAATATGGGCGTGGCCAAGCCTTCGTCCGTGGGTCGAATTGTGCCGGGCATCAAGGTAAAAATACTGGATGATGCCGGTCGCAGTTTGGGCCACGGCGAAACTGGTGAGATTCTCGTGCACACTAGCAAAGTGTGGAACGGCTACTATGGCAATCCGAATGAATCGAAGCGAATGCAGGACTACCAAGGCTGGTTCCACACCGGCGACATGGGCTACTTTGATAACGAGAATTTCTTGTACATTGTGGAGCGGAAACAGGACATGTTGCGCTTCCATGGCGCCCAATATTGCCCCTTCGAACTGGAGCAGGTCATCGCCGAGCTGCCCGATGTGATCGAGGCCTGCGTCTTTGGCCTGTGGAACGACGTCGATGGCGATCCGGCTGCTGCCGCTGTGGTCAAAATACCCGGCAGTCGTCTCAGCGAAATGGATATTGTGGACTATGTGGCGAAGCGACTGGTAGTCACCCATAAGCAGCTCCACTGTGGCGTCTTCTTTCTGAACGAGCTGCCCAAGACGGGCAGTGGCAAAGTGTTGCGCCAACAGGCTCGGGATCAGGCACTGGGCAAGGAGTGGAACGATCAACGGAATGGACATTAACCGTTTATTTTGTTGGCAATAACTCTTAGCACTTTAAGGCAATTTATTTATTAGATTACTCACAAACATTCCAGTATTCAATAATGTTGTTGTTGTTGATTGTGGGCATATTCAAGATAGAAAACCTTCCAAAATATGGCTGGTCCGAAAAAAAAACAAATTGTTTTTTCAGTTGATTTTGGCAATTTGTTTTTTTGGTATTATCAAGTGCTTATCTGCCATTGATTAGCCGCCGGTTTGCGATATGTCAGCACATAAGAGACGTATACAGCCAGGGCTGGACAAGCAACCATCGCAGGGGTACCTTATAGTCTTTGATGGCACTTAAAGATCCCTGCTTGTGGCGAACAGGAATCGGTTCCGCAACTTTACCCATTGAAATGGGAATGGGAAATACAATTTATAAAGTTCTACAGAAATCGATATTATTAGTTACCATTAAAATTTACAGACCGAATGGGAAATACAATTTATAAAGTGTTACAGAAATCGGTATTATTAGTTCACATCAAATGATAAGAAAACATTAAAACCAATTCATAAATTTCATCAAAATTTTATATCTTACACAACGGAACCCGAAACCGAACCGAAACCGATATTCGATAGTCCCCTGACTACAAATGATTTTTAAAAGATATTTTTTAGAATTTACTTTAAATAGTTGTTGTAGTTTTATGCTAACCGACAAATATATTTTGTGCTAACAGCATTTTGTGTTTCGGTTTTTTAACTGCGATAAAATTTGATTAATTAAGTCTACCATAAAAAAAAAAATTGCAATTTATTCCAGAATAATGTAACTTAACCTAAGTAAACTATGAAGTTGCCTTGAAATGCGGTTATATGTAGATATTATTATCAATTGAAGAAATTGAAATTAACTGTCAAATATCTTTTATCCTAACAGCATTTTGAGTCGCGTTTTTAGCTGAGAAATAATTTTATTATACTTTTAAATAAGCCTGGTAAGCTGTACAAATGCAAGATTAGCAATTTATTTTAGAAGTATAATAATCTAACTTAACTCAACTAAACTAAGTGTAGAACTTACTATCAATGCAAGAAACTTAAATTGAGATTTGCTGCTTGTTAAAAGTTGTCATTTGGAGGCTCATTTCAGAGTATTTATGTTGATGGGTTTTAACTTATGAACTGATCGTGATTGACATCCTAATTCATAGATCCACTTATTGGTGGCATTCCAGTTCAACAAACCCTTTAACGTATGATGTTGTGTGTGGGGAGGGGGGGGGGGGGGGGCAACAACTGGTCGCATTTAAGCATTGATTGACAGCTAAGCCGAGTTGCACTTTTGTACGTGATGTTGTCAGCATTGCAATTGGATACTTTTTGGCCCTGCAACACTGCCGAATCAGGGGCAGCATAGCCTAAAAATAAACTCAATGTTTGCTCCAGCAGCAGCAGCCGCAACAATAATTAAACAGGCACTTAAGACCAAAAATTTATATCATTTGGGATTGCAAAGGATCGCTGATAAAGATCAGAGGAGGCTGCTCTTAGGCTGATTGACAGACGCTGTTTTCAATGTCAAGTTCATGAAATATGATCGCCACACATCTTTTTCGGGGGGCATTAAGTATATATATATATATAATTGTCATTGATCATGATTTTCTCTTTGTTGTTGTTGCTGAAGCTGATGATGATGATGTTGATGATGATCGTGGTATGCGGTATATCAAATAAGCAGGAAGTGGAAGGCGTAGCCAAGTGCATTAGTCTCGGTAGGCCAACAACATTTCAAAGCCACATGACGCCTGGTTAACTTGGCTAACTTGGCTAACTTGGGTAAACTTGTGAGTGATCTTGGCCAGAGTGCGACAGCGTCTCGAATTGTCAAGCAAATAGCAATTATTATTTGTCAGTAACGCCAGTTGGAATAAAATGTTCATGATTAATTAAATGTCATCTAATGATTTCTGATCGCTAATCCAAATCATACGATCTGGCCGATCTGGTGATCGCCCATATCAGATCACAGTTCAGACTTTATTAGCAGCTGCTGCCGTAAATTGTGTAGAAAATGCCAGCATAACATAAATAAATGTTATGGCATATAATTTATTTATGCCTGTCGTCATTGCTGTTTGAAGGATTGTTTAATTAGTCTTATCATTTGCATATGTCAAAACAGCGAGCCCCCGCAGTGCACCAATCACCCTCACCCTTCCACTTGATGGCGACATTGCTCAGCTCTCCGACTAAAATCCTATTAAGTCTTTTAACACAGCGTCTTATTAATGCAAATCAATTGGAGAAAGAATTGAAAGAAAATTTATGCAAAGTACTTACAATAAATACCCTAGAAAATTGTTAAGCCGTTGCACAAACTTTACTCTTGCAACAAGAAGTTGCGCAATTCTTTGTGGTATTATTAAATAAATTTAAATTAAAGCATAACTCAAAAAATATAAATTTTTATCAGGCTACATAATATTAAATATTAAAAAACATTTGTATTTAAAGTAAAAAAAAAATATATTTGCTAAATATGTTAAAAAGCTGAGAAAAAGTAAAAAATATTTAATTTTTTTGTATACAGAGTAAGAATAAAATAAGAGCACTAAACAAAATATTAATATATATAAATCAATAATCCTAAAAATATAAATACAACCATATACCCTTTATGAAATATATAGGGTATATTGAATGGGAATACAACTTTGACACATTGCCAACGACATGGGAGAATGTTGAGCTCACACAATTTATGGCGCTTAAATTGCAGTCATGCGCATGAGCGGCAACGGCTAACAAGATCAACGTCTCCACGAGGAGTGGCACCCCACCGCACCACCCCCACCCAGCCAATGCACCTCTTCTGCCACCCTCAAGCAGCCCTTGCCGCGACTGCGGCTTCAGGCGGATGTTTGGTGTCAAAACACGCAGCGCATTTTCCCTGGAATTGCAGAGCGGTTAAGTGCGGTCAGCGGCGGTCCTGACGCCTCCTACAGCTTCACCCCCTGCTCCCACTATTCCCTCTGTTCTCCCTCTCTCTCTCTCTTTCCGACTCCGGCGAGTTGGTTAATTTATGTTAGCGACGTGTTCGCCAGTGAAAACAAATGAAGCGTTTGATCGTGCTGGGCCATAAAAATAGAGTTTGAAACTCGTTGCTGATGTTGCTTTTATCAATTTGTGTTCATTTCTAAGCACGAATCGGCCAGCATAGATCATAAAGTGGCTTACCACCGGCCATGGTCAATGCGGGGGGGGGGAACAGAAAAAGAAACAGAAACAACAACTACGAAATTTACATAATTACCGCTCTTGTAGCGCTTTTATGAGAGCCGCCCCGAACGTGTCAAAATGAAAAGTGTTGCATGATTAGCGCGTAAATAACACGGCCGGGGCATAAATCTCAACAAGAAGTCGCCTCCAACTATCAGCAAGGAGTTCGCTTCGGCAAGATAATCAAATAAATGTAGCGATTAATAAAGATGAAGATGCCAGCCAAGGAGACCAGCAACCAGACCAAAAACAAAGTAGGCTTTGATAGTGCTCGACTTATTGATACTCCGTAGATAGAGAAAAATATGAAAAATCTGTTAAAGTCTCCGATTTTTCTCTTTACAGCTAATCCAAGAATAAATTATGTAATGCTTGTATTTGTAAGACAAGCAGAAAAGCTATTAAAATATATTTAAAACACTTCAGTATCAATTTTAAAGCTCTTAAAAATGTATAATAAGTTCCATTTAGTTCAACTTTAAAATACTCCTTTCAATCATATTTGAAAAGGGTATACTTGCGATGCGAGAGAGGTAAACCGAATGAAGATCGATGTGGCTGCTGATGTGGGCAACTTGCCAGCTGTTTTGGTTCGCCTGGCGCCTGAAGCGGCCTCTCGCCTCCCGTTGTGGGAGGTGAGAAATCTGTGGCGCGACGCTAACAGAGATAGACACAGGCATAGGCAGAGGCAGAGGCAGCGGCAGAGGCAGAGGCAACAGGAACAGGCAACACATTGCCAAGTTGTAGTCGCCAGCGGGACAACATGACACATTGCTGCAGCATAACTTGGTCAGTAATAAGCAGTGGTAACAGCAACTACAACAACAACAACAACAACAACAACAACAGCAAGTGATATGAATTATGGCCGCTGGCCAAAGAATTGAAACCGGCCAACTTGTTGGTCATATCGCAGATGCTGCGATAGACACCGATTCCTTAACACGTTCCAGGCCCCCAGGCCCCTGGGCCAGCTGAAGAGTTAAAAAGAAAAAGATCTTGTTAAGAGCAAAATGTTGTTAACGTAACTGCAAACACTACGTACAATTTTTTAGCGGTTTCATATTACCGTTGCTCGGCATCACTATCAGTATCTGTATCCGAATCTAAATCAGAATCAGAATCAGACCCGGTCAAGGTCTTTACAAGTGTCGCTGCAACTTTCATTAAGACACTGTCACTGCATACCTATTCATTATATATATATATATTATACATATGTATATATGTATTTATTTATATATATAGTAGCTGCTTGCAACTTCCTGTCGCTTGCAACACACACATAAATTAGTTTTCCATGTTCACTTGTCACTTGTATCGCCACAAAAACCCGTTTGGTTTGCGGGTGTCCAATGCCAACTTTAGAATTGCAATCCCAAATGATTGCGCTTATCAGCCGAAGTGCTTGGCCAACTGAATTTGCAAGTCATTCTGGCCAGCAGACCTCAATAATAACCAATTGTGTGATATACCCTATATTGAAAAGGCTTCGATTTGGTTTCTCAATTTAGCGCTTTAAAAAATATTAAGCAATTCGTAAAAGGGTATTTTGTAGCTAAAAGAAAAAAAGTTTTAAACTAAACCCAGTTTATGTACCAGATATTTGGTACTGAACTCGTTTATTTTTAGGCCAAACAAATATTGAGAGAGACTTGCCTTACTTTGAGTTTGAAGCGCATTTGAATTTCACAGCATTGATAAAGGATTCAAAGACAACCACTCATTTCTATCATCACCTTCAAGAACTTATTAGAATGATTTTCACAAGTCATTTCATCTCCATCTTAAATATAACTTTTAAAAAAATCAGGATTACCTATTTGAAAGTACCTCAAAGTTCTTGAGTACCTAAGTATCTTATATATTTACAACTCTATGCGAAATATTTGAGATCAGTGGAAAATAGTTTATATGTTAATGTTAGCAATGAAATTCATTAAATTTAAATATATTATTTTCTAGTAATTAAGGTTAAACAGATAAAGAAGTCGATATTGCATTTAAGAGCAGATGATGCTGAAGTAAATGTATTAAATATTAAATTAAATACTAATATTGGCGAAAAATGCAAAAATGGTGCTGCGGCAAGTAACGAAATTTAAAGAATTTTATTATCTTATATCTGCATTTTCCAAACAACACTTCTAATTAAATTTTGAGTTAATTAAAGTAAGTAAATATAGGAGCAAACATATATTTAGGTGTTTACGAAATTCAACTAAATTTCTTGAATCAGTTCTGATTATAAATGTTTTTATTATTGTTAACATAAATCATGAATAAATAAATATCTAACTAAATGAAGGAATCCATTCTTTTCATTAAATTCGCCTAATTTCTTTAGTGGCTTTATTTAGTAAAGTAGATAAAATAAATGAAAGTGAATATGTATACATAGATATAGACGGCTCTATTTTTAGAAATAAACCCCATGCAAACCACTTGTTGCGTGCGCATTGAGACACAAACCAAGCAACAGAAGCATTTGTTCGTTCTGTGTGTAGCCATTTATTGCAATGTGTGTGCTGCATTTAGTGGTTCAAGTTCAAAGACCTATCAAAACAAGACCAAAAACTAATGGTCTTAGCGGACTGACTGCCCTCCTGCCTGCCTTTCTGCCTGAGTGTCTGGCAGGCCAGGAGACTGCAACAAGCCCAAACACTTTTACTACGCTTATCGCAATGACCATAAATAAAGCTCACGTCTATTAGCGTTGTCATTAATTTTCCTATTTGGAAAATATGCAAATTAAACGCTGATTAATTGCTGGCAGGAAAAGTGAATCGTTTTCCCTATCTTGCGCCTGTCTGTCTGTCTGTTTGTTTGTTTGTCTGTTTGTCTGCGTCTCTTTGGGCAAAGTTACGAGTTGAGTTTTTTTGTTAGGCCGCACGATCTCCAGGTGTTTCCGTAGTGTAGCGGTTATCACGTGTGCTTCACACGCACAAGGTCCCCGGTTCGAACCCGGGCGGGAACAAGTCTTCTTATTTTTTATTCACTTTTTTTTTTTATTTTGCACGCTATATTCGAGTTATATTTAGGTACTAACACATGTAAAGATTCAGCCTGGCTAATAATATTCAAGTTCATGCGTGCGAAGGCCAGGTTTCACGCAAGTCAGCTGAATATTAACATATAAGGTATGAGTATTTACATGCGTGAACGTATGTAGCTAGTTTTATACGCTTTTAATGAGCCGCGATTTTACGATCTTTTTGAGGGGTGTGTGTGTTATATTAATAAACATACAACACACGGCACGCACCAATTTGAACCGCTTAACGAGCCACCAATGTCAGCAGCCACTGCTTGACTCCTTCAATCCTGACACTTTTATGGTTCCCATTTATTGACCCCGCGCGTCTTTTATTGCCAAGCCACCCATAGCGGAAGTGGAATGCTGTATTGCATTGGTGTAAACTGGAGGAATAAAAGTAGGTCTTTAAATTTTATTGTTTTTGCTGACGGATACTACATTCAAATTAAGAACTTACAAGTGTAGCTATTTTTAAAAGTGCAGTGCTCATCTAACTATATTCTAGTATGCCATTAGCACTATAAAGAATTTCAATACAAATCTTTGTAATTGCAGTCTATTAAAAGTTTTCCGAGTCTTTTAAAAAATTTAATTTACAATAGAATTTCAATTATTGAGTATTTTTTTTGCTAAGCTACCAAACTGTCATTTGGCTGCCGAGATTTCGCAGGTTTCCGTAGTGTAGTGGTTATCACGTGTGCTTCACACGCACAAGGTCCCCGGTTCGAACCCGGGCGGGAACATCGATTTTTTTCTACTTTGAAATAATTTTTTATACCAATCATACCTGTTCTAAATCTGTAGGCACACGAAAAAAATGAAATGGATCTAGTATTTATATGCACAGTATATAAATTCGTTTTCAAATAAAGCTTAAATAAAAAGCTTAAGTATGAAAAGCTTTTCATTGCGTCAATAAAGGAAATCGGTTGTGTATAGTGGGAAACCATTTAAATATCAACAAGACTCACATTACTTCAGATGGGGATGTAGCTCAGATGGTAGAGCGCTCGCTTAGCATGTGAGAGGTACGGGGATCGATGCCCCGCATCTCCAAAGATTTTTTTTTGCTACTATTCATTTTATATATATTTTTTCCATATTAAATATGCTGTCAAGTTATAATTGTCAAACTGAATATTAAGAGTATTCCATCATTCATTCATTCAACCTGACAACAACTAAACATGCTGCTCAAAAGCGACTTTCACACGCTTCCCACCCAAAACCAGAACAGACATGTTATTATGCAATCGGGTTTTAGCTTCAGTTTTTATTTAGCTCGTTTCCCGGCTGTGCACCCATTGCTCAGCTTTGCTCAAAGCAGGAAGAGTAAATAATCGAAGCGGGGCAGAAGTCGCCGCAGCTAATCCAATTAAGCATATTCATCATATTCTTCAAGCAAATGCAGGCCATGAACTAGAAATACTACTACCAAAATAGTACCTAATAAACATTGTAAGAAATGTTGACATTTCCGTCATGTTGCGTTGATTAAAACCTATTTAACTTCATTTAAGCAGTGTGCTTGTCATGTTAAGCTCAATTTTCAATAATATACATAAATATTAATATTTTTTTCCATAAGATTATCAATATCAATTTACATTATAAATTAAATTTGTTAACTCTATTGAGTTGTCGTACATTTTTGTGAATAAATCAACGAATTATATATAAAATATGTTAATCGACTCTTAATTATGGCGTATAAATACATGTCAGAGAATTCGTAAAATTGAAAGTTGTTTAATTTAATCAATGAATGACGAATAGAGAACAGGTTAATGACATGCTTTTTTCTTGACCCAACAAAAATAAACAATTGCTATTAAACAATGTTATTCCAATTTCGCAATGGAGCTGCAGTTGTTCGGCAAAGTTAATGAGTGTTGAGAGGGGAGTGAAATGTTTTTTTTTTGTTAGCGTCGACGACACTTGCGATTCGGTCCAAAAACGGAGTATTCTCTATGCGTCACGTAGGCATGCAGCGAAACGCATACAAGCATAACTAACTGTAAATCACAATGCGAGTAGAATTGTTGACGTCGGCATATGAAGCGTGTGCAATTTAATATTTATTTATGAAAAGTCGCAACGGAAATACCCTAAGTGAGGTTCTGAATTGTCTCCGATAGATTATCACCAAGTTAATTAATTATTAAAATAACTAACAGATAACAGACGAACTGCATAAGATAAATTTGTAATAAAAATTAGCATAAATGAGAACAACAATTTTGTTTAAACTCAGACTTGCAATAAGAAAGCTAAAATTAAAACAACCTTTTAAATAGCTGTTTCCAACTCAATTCGTTTATCTCTAATAAGTATATTATCTAATCAGAAAGTAAATTTTGATACAACTTTCACGCGACTTTAAACGTTAGGAGCTAATCGTTTTAGCTAGTCTTTAAGACAAACACCATATCCGATATTTCCGTATTGAATATTTCTAAGGGCAACAATATTCCAATTTGAGATTATGGCGATGGCGAAGCGAACGTATCGATAACGCCGTCGATCAGCTGACTAACAAAAAAGTGAAAGGTTCGAAGACACAATAACAACCCAAGCGTCATCTGGCAATGCTATCTAGACTGCCATTCTCAGAGAGCGGAGGTCGAAGAGATTTTGTGAGTGTGAAAGAGAAGGAGAAAGAGAGAGATTTAGAGAGAGGGGGGAGGAACGTTGAACGGTAAACGACACACCATCGGTGTGATATAAAGATCATCAGATTCGCTTATAAGCAACGGCAAATTTTGGACAAGCCCAACTGCGACGTCATCACGCTAAATGATTTGCGGCTTTTGCTGCTGTTTGAGTTATTGTTGTTGTAAACGCTTAGAGATGTGCTTATGAACTATTTTAACAAGCTTTCATTAAGGAAATATTTTTGAAAAACATTGGCTTCTTCAATGAATATTGTAATAAATGCAAAAAGGAAATAATGGTAAAGTAAATATATATTTAAATCATTTTATTTGTATCTTAAAAATTAAATGGGATTGCCATTTTTAATTTCCAAATTATTATTATTATCTTATGGAAACTTTACATAAGTGATAAGAGTTAAAAATATATGAAAACAGATTCTACTTTCAAAAAGGGATTTATTACCATCTTTTATACTTATGATATCATTGTTATCCTACTAAATTCTTTCGTGATTTTGTGTTTTCTTTACACGAGCCCCCGCCCATTTCCATTGGCGTTTTGGCGGCTGCTTCGTATTTCGTCAATCTGAGTAAAAATTTCCGCAGCGTTGAATGAACGAGTGAATGAATGCCGATGTGGGAACATGAACAAATGGCAACAACAACAACAACGACGACGACGACGACGTCGGGCATTCATAAATTTGCAATTTCAAGGCCTACGTGACAAGTCTCACACAGGGAACTGGGTCTGTGTCTGGTGGTGCAGAGTCCCCTAACGTTGCTATCTGTTTGCCGTGCTCTTTTAGCGCTATATTTTGTTTTTAATTGTAGTTGTTGTTGTGCTTGTCGTAATTTGAGCGCGGTTCACAATATTCTGCAGTGATATTTATTCAATTAGAGCATACGCTGCGTATGCGTAACATTTGCGTCACATGATCTTCACTGTTGCCACACGTGCCAGCTCTCTCTCTCTCCCTATCTCTCTCGGTCGGTCCCAGACATCGGGTCTTTGACACTCCGCATGAAAACGTATTATTGCTCTGGCAGCCGATAACACTCGGGTAACAGTTCAGCAGCCAAATTATCTGTATCTGTGCCACAACGCAGACAAAAATCACCTTAGTATGGCCCACAGAAACAACAAACAGTGTCTAAAAAACCACTGAAGAGTTCGGGATCAGTTAGAATAACAAACAGAACGTAGAACAGAGAACGCCCACCGCCCGCTGCTTGTTTATAGAATGAATGACTGAACGTCGCTTTTGGCGGCTGTTGAGCGATTTACTAATTCCAAAAACCAAAAGCAAATCGCATAAATTTTTTAGCAAATTAAGTGGTTTTTTTTGGATCGTTTAAAAATCCATCGAAATGGAGCAAATAAGAAACATTAATATTTTTAGAATGTTTTAAGCATAGTATAATTTATTTCATGCAATTTGTTTTTCTTTCTTTCTTTTTGTATTATATTTTTTTTGTATTTTTTTTCTCAGTCTTAAATTATAGAAATTTGTTTAATCTACACAAAGTAGGGCTATATCTAAGTGCTATCATTAAGGCTATGTACAATTATAAAACGAAACTTATGGCTATTTGATCAGGAACTATAGCTTGTGCGGATCGGTGGTAGTACATCCATTTCAATTTCAATTTCAATTCGGGACGGTGCTCAGAGGGAGGCACTCCGTTTTAGCCAAAACATGGTGAGCAGCTGTAGCAATAGCAATTTGAGTCTGGAAAGTGCATAGAAGAGAATTAGGCAACATTTGGGGTAGGGTATTATGAGGAGAGAGTATTTGGGCATCTAAATAAATAAATTGCATGCAGAAAATCAGTTCAATGTTACTATGCAATTTTGTAGTTTGCATTTGATTTATTTTGTGTTTTGTTATGTGCAATGTGCCAAATAAACGAATAATTTTTGTTTTCAAGATCATGCAAGTAAAATAAGAACCCAACTAAAAAAATTATATTCAACTTTTTAAAGCTATAATTCAAACTACACCACGCTTACCATTACAATATTACTTTTTTGAATTAATCTCAAACCACTTGCAAAAACGCACAATTTATATTAAATTTTTTATTATTTAGATTTTATTTGCATTTGTATTTTATTATTTTTTTCATGCTGTTTTCGTTGATCTGCAGCGCTTAACTAGAATAATTTCTAATGCATAAAAGTGTGTTATAAATAAAATTTGTTAGTCTACAAAACTTGGCTTACATTCTGAAAATAATCTTTTAGGTAAAATATAATAAATAAATATACTAAAAAAATACATATCTTATAAGTTAATTAAAATTATATCAAATAATTTCACGCACTTTGTTTCGTTTTCGTACTAAATAAATATACAATTACAGGTTAGTCTAAACATTTAGTTAAAAATACAATTTTTGATTTGTGAGTTCTTGTTTCATACATTTTCGTTTATCGTTGGATCGTCTATGGTTTTCAAACAATATTAAATTGATCTCTTATGCCGCATTTAATATGGGTTCACAGCTTAAACTAATCACTGAGAGGCAGCGAGGCTCAACTTCGAGAATACAACAAAAACTAAATTGTTATATATATTTATTAATCATAATAATAATCATCTGACGAATCTTAATTGTAAATCTATTTACAAAGCATATTCACATGCGAAATATTCGATTTTTCACATCTTACACAAACATCATTTAGACTCTTGTTGTTTGTATTATAATTGGTTTTTTATTATAATAAGGAAAACAATTTTCATACTATTTGCAAGTTTGCATTTGTTTTTGTTGTAGAGTTTCTGAGTGGTCGTATTTTTGAGAATTATTCTTATTATCAGTTTTTTTTTAGAGACTCAAGTATTTGAAGTATACACAGTAAAATCTAAAAATAGTTTATTTAATTCATTTGTTCGATCAAAATAATGTGTATGTGTTGGTATATGTAATATGTGAGTGAAATTTCATATTTTTATACATTTGCGTGATGGGATTTTTTGGTGCCAATTAGAAAATTCTTAAAAAAATACTCGAGACTCCGTGTTAATACATTGTTGTTTGATATTCAGATTCTTTACAGCTTGCATTGATTTAAGCAGATCGCAAAATAGGTTATCGATAATTATCGATATCGATGCGCTGCTTCAAAAATACTCTTTTGAACCACAGTCGTTGGGTATACAATAAATGATATACATAAGTACAGAGTGATATCGTTCGTTTATAAATGTGATGTGCAGTGTAATGCGAATGTGTGTGTGAGTGAGTGAATGAGTGTGTGTGTGTGTGTGTGTGTGTGTGTGTTTGAAAACTTGCAAATTACAATATCGCATACTCAAGCCAATATATATATATATATATATATATATCTTGATTTCTTAGTTGTTGAGTGAGCACAATTTAAATATTATTGTAATTACATTTAAATGCCTTCAAAAAATAAAATCATCAATTAAACATTTTGCCACACTTTGTACGTTTTCGAAAACCAGATTTACCAATTTTAAATAAATCCTACAAAACCAAATAAAAAATAAATAAAATTTTGAAAAAAAAAAAAAAAATAGGAGCACAACAACCAATAAATTAATTTTGCAAACCGTACAAAATGTGAGAAATGAAAATGTCAAAATAGTTAATGCCAAATAAATAAATAAATATTATCAAAAAATATTTAGGATTATTTTTAGGTAAATTTTGAAAAAAAAAAAACGAATTAAATTTTGCATGGTAAAAAATGATGAAGTTAGAATATTTTTGTAATGTTTTTGATTTTTTGGGCAAACTCACAAATCAAGCGAATCAAAGTAGACCGATTCGTCGCCAGCGGAACTACGCACATGCCCATCCGGTGTGGCATCCTCGTAGCTGCCCTCCTCCGCTGAATCGTGCTCGTCCTCCTCCTCCTCCGTCTCCGCCTCCTCCACAGCCTCCTCATCCTCATCGTGCTCACTGGACATCGGCATCATCATTCGCACATTGCGCTCCACCCGATCGCTCGTCTCGCTCATCGCCAAGGCGGGCATTGGGGAGCTACTCGACCAACTATTGAAGTCGTCAGGCGTTGCCAGACTGCTGGCCATTGCTGTTGTCGTTGTTGTTATTGTTCTTGCTGTTGTTGTCTGGAGCAGACGCTGCTGTCGCTTGGCACCAGCCCGTTTCATATTGGCATTTCCAGGCCGCCGCTTCTTGGCGCCCGCATTTTGCCGGTGATTGTTGTTGCCGCCAGCTTTGGGCGGCTGCTTTTTTCTGCCATGCAGATTTGGCACTGCGCCTCTAGCCACGGCTGCTTGAGCACTCTGCAGATTCTGTGTAGCATTTGCTGCTCCAGCTTCAGTTGCTCCAGTTTCTCCAGCTGCACCCGGCTTTCTGCGACAAATTGGCCGGGTTAAGCCTTTCTCGATTGCCTTCTCGCGCCGCTTCATGCACTTGTTGTAGGCCATCCGGCGAGGATTGCGCTGTGAATTCGGTGCAATTCGGCAATTGTGCTGCTCCTCATTCTCATGTGGCTGACACCTAGGCAGATTCTTCTTGTTGCTCTTTTGGCGGCCAATGTTGCTGTTGCTGTTGTTGCCACTGTTGCTGTTGCTATTACCGTTATTGCTATTATTGTTACTGCTACTTTTACTGCTAAGGTTACTGCTAATATGGCCGCTGTCACTTTGACTATTGTTACTAATACTAATCAGGCTGCTGGCGCTGTCTGGAGGAACGTTACTGCTACTATTACTACTACTGCCTCTCCTCTTGCTGCCACTGTTTCTGCCACTGTTTCTGCCACTGTTTCTGCTTTTGCTGCTTTTGTTGCTTTTGCTACTGCCACTGCTTTTGCTACTGCTGCTGTCGCAATCTGCTGGTGGCGGCGAATGAATGTGCTTTGGATGTTTCGGTAGTTTCGCAAAGGCGCCGTCATCACAGCGTCCGCGCATGCTATGATTGACACCGATGGGCCCAAAATACTTGACTATCAGCTCATCCACACGCTCCACAATCACCGTCTCGCTGATCGCCAATATGTATTTGGCGAGCGGTCCCAATGTTCGGTTGATCGAGAGTCTGGTGCGTCGTAGTTCCCCATATTTATCTAGCGCCAAATAGGATGTCATATTCGGATTCGGGTTGTAGCCGGAGGAGTAGATATTGTGGCTGGATGGATCCATGTTCTCGTAAAACACACAGTCGTCCGTAAAGAAACTCTGTAATAATTTGACAACTACAATTAAATTATTTGGCTATAAAATAGTTAACTAATAAGAAAGACTCTTAACTGATATTATTATTTAAACTAAGGCAATAGATACTTATGGGTATGTCAAATAATTAAATCTACATTCAGCTAATTCTACTAGAATTCTACTATAAAAAAGAAGAAGAAGAAAAGTCACACGCTGTTTTCAAGTATTATCTAAATAGATTAAATACTTATGTAGCAAGATTTTTATTGGCAACTCATAGAGGACATCTGATGGCGACGTTGATAGTTTCTCATATGCATAACAAACAACTGGGCACCGAAATGTTACCCATAACCATGTTGACAAGAAGAGGAAATACTAAATACTTGGGGCTACCTACCAGTTGGCAATGTGTCGGTTTGGTCTTTGTATCTCAGAGAAGGGGCATATCTGTTAGATAAATGTGCCCATTATCACAGGATGCGCTCGCAATCGGCGTTTGCGATCGATAGACGCCTTCGGATCGTAATGCTGACACTGACACTGACACTGAGACTAACACTGACACTGAGACTGACCCTGACCCTGACCGTGGTCATAAAGTTGGCTAAGTTATGAATGCCAGATGACAGCCGCACAAAAGGACAACAACAAACAAGTCGCAGACATTAAACAATTTTCGTTTAGGTAGAAATGTAAATCAGCTACAAAGGATTTGGCGCGGCTGGCTGGCCGAGCCAGGTTGGATTTGGGTTGGGCTGTTCTGGGCAGCATGTCTGGCCTTTAGATGCACCGCTGCGGTGCATTGTTTTTTTGCCCCAACAGCAGGCAGATCAAATTCAATTAACAACATTGAGTTAATTCGCTTGTCAGGCAATTAAAATTGTTGTTTGCCCCAAAGCGGCAAACTTGTGGAAATGTCGCCGCTTAAATTTAGAAATTAATCTGGCAAAATGTCGCGACTGCTGTGCCGGCTACACCAATTTGATATGAAATGAGCCATCAAATGGATATTTTAAGGGGTGGAAGTTGGGGGGAATTGCCTGCAAAATATTGTTTGAAATGTTGACGCCATTTCAAAGGGCAGACACAAGTCATCCCAATGTAGCGGGGACTCCTCTGAGTGCGTCTCGACGTCTGCAATCTTTGCTTTTATGATTTCTCCTATCACGTTTTTTTTCCGCTATTTTTAGACCAATTTAAGTGAAAATTACAGCAGGAGAGGAATGAAATTGAATGAAGCTGTTCCCAGTTAGCTGTAAATGCCGCCGCTATCAGAGAAGCATTAGCTCAACTCTCGGCGCTTATCAGGCTGGCGCCAGGTGAAAAGTCAAAAAAAAAAAAGGTCAAAGGTTATCAGCGTTGAACGCACGCCTACAACAAAATTTCCCAAATCGACATAATTTGGAAAACAAATTATTATGCTCAAACAAGAGCCACATTCTTTTGGTTGCTTTATCTGGCGAACAGGACCATAACAATGATATGGATGTTGCAACATATTCATTGGTCTTAGAGGCAACACGATGACTGCGCATTAATTGATCGCCGCGGGCGGTCGGCTCTTTTTTTTCTTATTTTTTTTTTTTTTTTTTGGTTGCCTGCCGCTGCGTACAAATTATGCAGATTAATAGGCATATTTATATGGCTAAAACATTTTAATTGGCCAACACCAATGTGACGCTGACTCACAAAAAAACAAAAAAAAAAACACTTACGACCCTCACGTGAGTTGGGCCTCAGCAACAAATTTATGAATTGGCAAACGTTTGGGGATTTCAATTAGCTGCCCCATTAGGCAGCTAATAAAATCAGCTGCCACACGGTCACAAGATCTGTGACGCTACTGGCAAACCAATTCACATGTGGATGCAAATCTATTTTAAAATACTGAGAGCACCGCACAAATGGAAATGTATTTAAAATTTGTTATTTTAATCAAATGCTGCGAACTATTTTTGAATTTACTTTAATATTTTTTTTTGCTTCTATTTGCAATGCAATACAAATATTACAAGCAAATGTAAAACAAATATTTTGACAAATTAAAAAAGTTGTTCAAACATATTTAATAGATTTGACATGCAATTGTTGATAAAAAAAAAATAAGTATTTGTTTTTTCATCATATTTATGCTCAAAATCGAAAATACCTTTAAAAATAAAATATTACCACATATTTTTTTAGGAAATAACCTGCCACTAAAGAAATGAGTGTTATAAATAAAATTGAAACTAAATATTTATGTGTTCCTCTAAAGCCAAAAGGTCAAAATCGAATAAATATAAAAAAAAAAAAACAAAACAAAAAATAGGCTAGTTGTTAAGAGTAGAAAAGGAAATTGGATTGTCAGCCAAAAAACAAATTGTTGCCACTTCCGTTGCCCAACAATAAACGAACCAAAACTATTACCATAATTTGAATGGGAGAAAAAAAAACGCTGTGGAAATCATGAATTTTAGATGGGAACACATCAATTTGGCTCTTTCACAGAATGTGCAGAGCAGACAAATTCAGATACTTGGCGGATGGTCGCCAAAATAAACAAAGGCCGCCCAATTGTGCAACGCCCACTTGACCAACTTATTCAAAATGCTTGCAATGCGCACTGTGGCACAGTGTGGCACACTGTGGCGGCGCCTTCAAAGGGCCGTCGCGAAAGACGGGCAACAAAGTTGCTGCTGAAGCGCATCAATCAACACCGAGAGAGCCAAACGTTCTCGGTTGGGGGCACGTTGCTGCCGTTGCAAGTTGTAAGTTGTAAGTTTTAGCCGCAAAGCGTTGCCTGACAGAATTGGCACAAATGCGTTTATATCTGTGTCTATGCACGCGAAAAGGTCAAAGGGCGGCGCAAACACTATAATATGCTCAACTCGCCACAGGCTGTTTGCCACGGCACGGCGCGGCACGTTGCAGTTGCTGTGGCGCCACTCAAAAAAAGGCGTTGGGAAATGCGACGCGCTTGCCGCAGTGTCACATTAATTATCGACAGGACATGCCAGGACCGTTCTCATTTGCCACTTGATGCACAACAAAAAAAAAAATTAAAGGACAAGGGTTGCTCACAGGACATCTTCTGCCTGTTTGTTGTTGCTCTTTGTTTTTGTTCAACTTCACTCGCCGCACTTAATTCTGTTATTTATCGCATTGCGTTTCGGAATCTTATTTATTTATTTATTTGTGCCTGCAACACGACCTTTTGTTTGTTTTGCCCTTTGTCACCGAGCACAATCGAATTGTGCCGCTCCAGTTGAAGATAACGCCACAAAATTGTAATTGAAATAACAATATGAAAAACAATGAAAACAACCAATGAACAAATTATTTTTCATTTAAGCGTATCAATACAAATTGTGGCAATGTCTCTACTCTTGATAGTTGCCAAAGTTGGGTGAAAAACTAACCAAATTGTTTAGATAAACATTGAAAGTTAACTCTAAAACTAAACTAGACTTTCGAAAATTGAGGATTATATAAAAAAAATATATTATAAAAATAAAGTATATTTAATATTAATAATATCTTTTATATAAATTAATTTTAAATTCTTTGCCAGCTCTAATAAAAACATATTGCGATTTATATATAGATATATATATATATATTAATTTCTAGTATGCAGTTTAAAAGCTAAATATTTAAGATCAAAGATTTGTTCACTTACCGAGCCATAGACTATGCCGCAGGAATCCATGCAGAGATACAAGCAGGTTGCCACACTTCGTATCTTAATGCGACCACTCATTCCCACAGAAGTGCGCATAAAAATGCCTGCAAGATATACAAAAAAAATACAAAAAATAAAAATAAGATGGAAAGAAAGCAGGGCATAAGTATTAATTAATTATCAATCAATTGCCAGCTGTGAGCCGCACAAAAGCCACTTGATTAGCCGACGACCCAGAACCAGTGTGTCAGGATGTCAGTGGACTGCCCAAAGCCCAAACCCAGATCCAGCTAAGGCTGAGGCTGTTAATTAAATGTCCGACACTTTTAAATGCTGTCAGAAATGAAGAAAAATTGCAACAACAAGCAATGCAGATTCCATTTTAAGATAAAAAAAACACACACACATGAGAAATATATATATATATATATCGTATATATATCTAAAAGCAATAAGCCAACATTTAATCAGAAAAGTGAAATACGACTTGGCAATCGAGTTTTCAGAAAACTGCTGGGCGAAATTTGTCAACTGTTGTTACAAATGCAAAGTATGTGGCAAGGTTACAAATGGCGCATCTGCAGGTTAATTGAAATTGCCACACTTGAGATTTGTGGATAAATTTCAAGATCAGGCCGCATTGTTAAGGTCAAACCACTTGTGTGGTCGATGGGACCGCCCGCCCGGGCCCCGACTGTCAATTCCCAGTTGGCTGTGGTTGCCTGGCCAAAGTGTGTCAGCACTTTGTTGCCGGCACAAGCAAGCATACACACTCCACACACACACACACACACGCACACACACACACACACACACACACACACACACGTTCAATGAACCTTCTGCACTTTGTTCATAATAAACAAGATTTTTATAAATACTTTAAGCTGCACCAATTGAATTCCTAGCAGCTGCCGCGGAGATCATCAAAGCAGTTCAAACCACAACTCGCTCCATAAAAACAAAATAAAAATTATCAGATTATTAGGAAATGGAGTTAATGCCGGAACACACTTGGAATATTCAGACATTTGGCTGCTGCCAAAAACCATTGAGTGCCCACTTGAGTGATGGAAAAATTGATTTTTGACGCCAAAAGGAAAAACTGAAAGTGTCTGTTTGGTTCCTTAAAGAGTTGTTTACATTCCTCAAATGATCAACTATGAAATACAAGCATAAAAAGGGCAGCTGATTTGACTGCCAGCCAGCAGATGGCGCTAACCAAAAAAAAAAATATATATATATATATATATACATAGAAGTTTCTCTTTATGTCAGCATTTTATGAGCTAAGTGGAAAAAGTTGAGCTAGGAAAACTGCCTCCGGTTAAGTAATTGAAAAGTGTGGCATGAAATTCAGAGAAAAGCGAATGTGGTTTTATGTTGCAAAGTTTTTTCTGGCAACATGGGCGCCTTTTATGAGTTGTGCCAAAAGTTAACAATATGTGGCAAATTTTCCTATTTCAAATTTATGTAGGCGTAAACTTTAACCATTCGTAACTGCATAAAGAATGTCACAGAACTTTTGCAGAAACTGTGTCAAAGATAAGCAGACGCCATCGCGTAAATGTAAATATCATAAAAAAAAATTACAAAAAAACTCAAAGTTGCTATCAATAGCTGTCTGCAATTTACGGCCAAGCGTATCCGCAGTTGTAATTCTTGCTATTTCTCTATCTGTATTTCCGTATCTGTATCTGCAGCTAAACTAAACAAACAGCAACAAAAAAGGTGAGGCATGTTGGAAGTGCACTTTTTGTGTTTAATTTAACACACGGAAATTATAAAGTTGCATTTAGATAAAAGTAAAACTTTTGCTTTTACTTGATTTATAATTTCCACCAGTGCTCGATTAATTATTGTTTAATCTATAAAAAAAAATAGCTAAATATGCTATTAAAAACGTTTGAGAGGGGGGAAAAATACGTTCGCCTTAATTATAATATGAGCAGCATTTGATTTTATAACACTTGCTGATAAGTTATCAAAAAGTTGACGCAGTTCGATATCAGTTCAAAGTCTGCCACAAATATATATTACTCTCAGTAAGGGTATATTAAAGAGTCAGAATGAGTAATTGTTATTGCTTTGCCATGCAATTATTGAAAAAACAAAAAATAAATGACAAGCTAAGCGTTTCACATCATTTGTTAAACATTTTTAGCTCAATGGAGGGGGCGTGTGTGTATGCGTGGGGAAGGAGAGAGGGAGGAGGGAAACAGTTGTTAGTAGCGTAGTGACAGCCTTTCACTTTGTGTGTGTCCAAATGGCGCTTTTGGTGTTGCATTTCACTTCGCCCCGTTTTAAAGACAATTTGTTTAGTTCGGGTTAACATCGGTAATTTTTCTTTTTTATCTCTATTTTTTTTTTTTTGGATACATTGACATATTTCGTTTAATGTGTGTGAGAGTCGCATAACGAATTGCTCAAAATTAATATTCTTCTTCTTCATTTGCTGTTGGTGTTTTTCGTTCTATGCGTGGCTGATGCTGTGCTAAATTTAACCCCCAAATGGCAACAACAACAGTTTCACACGCGTATTTTATGTGACAGATAAAGAGGCAAATACTGAATGAGAACATTGATAATAGTGCGCTCTCTGATTTGCTGATTATAATGAGACTTTGTGCGCACCGCTTGCATGTGGCGCCGTGGCTTAGTTGGTTAAAGCGCCTGTCTAGTAAACAGGAGATCGTGAGTTCGAATCTCGCCGGGGCCTACGCATTAAAAGTGTGCGAAATTTAATTTTTTGTATTTTTTTTCACTTACTATTTCATCTGAAGTCTGAATTTATTTAGCATTTGTATGGCCTATTATGATTGTTTTGTAAATATAATTTTTTAATTTTGTGTATATTGTCTAATTTTAATTAATTATAGCAATCTATGTGTGTGATAAACTCATTATGGCCTTCATTCCATAAAGGTGTGAAACAAATACTCAATAACAATTTCCAATGATCATTTACGGAACAATAATTGAGCTGGCAGCACACAAATTGCTCAACAGTTCATTGAACTAACTGTGAAAATATATTTGCTGGGAACAGGAAGCATACGTAGAATCAATGAAGAAAATACTGTAAAGCGTATCGAAAAATTCAGATATATGAATTCCATATTCAAAGCACGCATTTGAGCTGCTTTAAATTGCTCACATTATTGGGCACGAAGAAAAGGCTGAAAGGCACGCACTCTCAATAATTAAAAAGTCAAAATATGACTGTCAAAATGGGGAGTTCTGGAAGGTGTTCGATTGAGTTATGCGACAATCTGAAATATTTTCCCTCTTGTGGTAAAACTCTGCGGTTAATCACCGTTGAAGGCGCACAATTTATGCAAATGCGGCCTTAATTTCGGAAACTGTCACCGACTCGACAGTCGATAATGATAAAATTTACGATCGGGTCTTTTATATGAGTTGAAATTTTTAATTTAATTTTATATATATATATATATGTGTTTTTTTTTAAATATGAGCATATATGTTAAGCACTCATAAAAAAAACTTTATGAATAAATATAAAAAATGTATTTTATTTTAATATAGTTTTAATTATGCTTACAATGAAAATAGTGTGTGCCATATAAAATTTATGAACAGATTTTTGGTTATTTAGCATAATATGCAAAGGGGGCATAGTTTGTAATTATATGCTGTTCCCCGCCGATTTTATGATTGAGTTTCGTTTTTTATGTTATACATTAATTTTTTTTTAGTATTATTTATGTATGTGAGCAACTTGTTTTGACAATTTAATAGCGTTCACATGGTCAACGCCAATCCATCAAGTTAACTGTGTCTTTAAGATAGATCTGTGACACAGCATAACTCAGAGACACAACGTTGCAGCTATCAAATACTAATTAGTGGCAACTTATAGAGTTGTCCGCAAAAGAGCAATAAATCTTGGAGTTAAGAGAACACGCAACTGTTGGCGTTTAGATAAGCGCCTTAACGCATTTCAATAAAGCATATTTTTATCTGGTAAAAACGTTTATGGGAACGTTATGAAATTGAAATTTGGTTCTTTGTTAATGTGGATGGAAAATTGGTGAGAGTGCTGAGAACCCTCCACTTACCCTTGGCAGTGAGTTTCTGTGTACACCCATTCAAAAAAATAGCTTAAGTGCAAAAACCACGTTTCACAGTTGGTTAGCTTTTTTTTTTTTTGTTTATCCCCTCGTGTCTATTGGCAATTATTGTTATCATGTTTTGTTATTTGCGTCTTTTGTTGGGTTTGCCAATAATCGAATTGCATATCATATTTTCTCGAGGGTTGACAAACGGATTTCCTGCCAATTTGCCCAATATCCGATTAGGCCAATGCGCGTAAATATAAATCACAAAGCACAGTTGGCAACTGAGAATTAGGGGTAGCAATATATACACATATATGAAATATATATTGGAATAGTTGTCTTTCAACAAGTAACGCCCACATTGCAGTGCATACAAATATGAAAATGGATGCATATGTGGTTTAGTTAAACAAGTTGGAGAGGTTTGAGATCTATTTTGGTGATAACACGTAAGCATTGATGGGATTTGTCAGGCTGTGCCACATTCCTAAGTGGCCCAGCTGGCCATGGTTCTATCTGACCATCTATCTAAGTAAAACTCTTAAGAGCTTTCACTGATTCGCCAACTAATTTATGGGCTGTATATGGCCAGAAGCGCTACCGTTTACAAAGAATAAGAAAATCTCCGCTGCAATCTGGGGAAAATGAACAACAACCCCAACTATAATCCAATTCATTAATGAAAAATTAACTTAGATATTAAGTGTGCCTTGATTTGATTAAATTAGACGAATAATGTGTAAAGTATTGGGCCCACCAAAGGAGCTGGTCTAATCGGCTTTTTGGGTAAAAGTTTCCAGTGAAAGTTCAAAAAAATTTATATTTGAATATAAAATTTATACAAGATATGCGGAACAACTCTTTCTTACAAATTAATACAAGCAAACAATATGAACATAAAACTAAACAATTTGTAGCCTTTGTCAAAATGTGAAAAACATCGAATTGTTATTCGACATGTTGGAAAAATTTCAAAAGAAATGTTTAAAGAAGTTGTTAAAAGCTCTATGAAAATAAAAGAATTGGTTTAGAAACAAACAAAACAAGACACGCCCCTTTTAACGCTGCCGCCCAGCATGGCTCAATGACAAGCCAATTCAAAGGCGCCCGCTGCGAGACGCCTCTGCCGCTGCAGCTGCCGCTGCCTCTGCCAGCGTCGCCATCAGCGTTGTCAACGTTTGCGGTCAGCGGCAAGTTTGTGGTTTTCCGCATTTTCTTGTACACACATGGGTTAGATGCGTGTGTCGCCGCAACCAGTTGGAGTGGAAATGAAATATGTAGATGAGTCTTTAATTAATTTGAGACACGACACGGCAAGTGGCGTCGTCTGTGGCTGCGTCTGTGGCAGCAACGGCAATCGGCGACTGCCTCCTGCCGTTTTGGACGCTAGCTTTTTAGGCCAAGAATGATGCGAGTGGCAGGTTTAGGTCCCCCGGCTGACTATGCATCCCAGCGCAGACCAGGGCAGGTGTTGACTCATTTGGTTGACTTGGCGATTACAGAATCCGATCGCTCTTAAATCTGCCCATTGATCACATCGGTTGTCCACGCAATTCATACCCAATTGTGTCAGCTATTAAAGTCATGTTTATTGCAATTATATTATCGCCCGATCAAATTGGTCAACAGGTGGATCATCAGCAAATCCCAGCTGCACATCTTAGAGTAATCCCTTTGACCAATATAACTTTAATACTCTCATGCTGACAGAGCGTGGGTTAATTTGTAGAGATTTAATGTTATTTTAAAGCTTGTTGAGCTTTTAATTTATTCAGAACAGACATAAGAATATAGATAATAAAATAAAATAAAACCCATCAAAAAGTCAAAGATTTATCAGCACTAAACAGAAAACTACAGCTTAAGATTTGAAAAATAATAATTTAATAATAAAATTTAAAATAATATTAAACAAAAATAATTTAAAAATATATCTTTTGAGCAGATGATTAGTAGTTAAATCAACAGATAAAATTTTATCATATTTAACAGAAAACATAAGTTTTTAAATATAATATTCAAAAAAGTATAAATAAATAAATTGCAGAGAAAATAAAGTTAGCAAATTTACAAGTATTTCCCGTACTACATAGTAATATTTGTGGGTAATAATTCTTGGTTAGTTTGACAGTTGTGTTGTACTTATTGTGGCTACCGATCTATTGCTATTCCAAGTACAACTTAAGCCGGAACATCAGTCCGGAAAAACATCAGAAACCATCTTTGATAATGGACAAACTTGGATCAGTTGACAGCAGAAGTGCGCAGGAGCAGAAACTTTTACTCGATGACAGTGTTCGTTGTCAGTCTGCTGCCCGCATCACACAAGAACTGTATCTGTGTTGCAGACAACACACAAAAAAAAGAAATAAAAAAAAACAAATACAAAAAAAATAACAAAAATTTTAAAAGCTGCACGTCTGCAAATGCTAAAAATGTTTTATGGATTCTAGCGACTATTTTCGTGTCTGTCTCTTTTTTTATGCTCTTGCAAATTGTATTTTAGCTTTGACACAAAGTGTGTAACTTATTGAAGAAGTACACAAAAAATCTATTTTTTAGTCAAAAATACGTTGTCAATTAGTACTCTTATTGAAGTTGTAAATATTTATAATAGTGCGTGCAAGGGTATATTTTATTCGGTGTGAGAATTCAAAGCTGTTCTTGTATTTTTCTGATTTTTTTTTTTTTTTGTGGCATAAAAAATGCCGTCTAACCAGACATTGGAGCAGTGGTCGCTGACAGGCACTGGGCTCACTGGTGTGCAGGGGGTGGTCTAAGTTAGGGAGGGGAAAGGGGCGGGGGGTGGGCCAACGGGTCTGCCAAATGGCAATTGACAGCATTTGGCTTTGACAGCGATGCGTGCAAAACATGCGGCTTATAACAGTTCATTTTGAGCGCTGTTCGCTTGTCGAACACGTAATTAAAAGTTATTTATATAATATTTCATAGATATATTTCTAGCATAAATCAAAGAAATGACAAATTGCTAATTGATTTGTGACAATTTTGGCATTGGCAAATTAAATTATGGCCTATCAGGCCAGCCTCTGGGCGTTGCGTTGTGCGGCAGTTAGACCAAAACTTGTTGCAGTCAAAGACCTGCGGCAAACTGGGCTGTCCAAATGACTCGGATGATTGTCTTACAGCGACCACGCCTACAAGTGGAACTGGTATCGCTTATCGCGTTTGTTGACTCTTCTCCTACATTGTTGTAAATTTAATGACAGCATTAATGTGTCACATAACGATAACGATGATGATACTCATCTCATCTTCGCTCTCGCATCCTCCTCTTAATGCCATATGCAAATATTTGGCACGATTCTAGAAAAGCTGCAACTAGAAAAGATATTTTATGCAGCTAAAAACTTTGGACTGACCCTGAAAAGGTCGAAAAATATCTATTACTATGTGTATTATATTTAGTCTAATATTTAATTCAAAAATACTTAATGTTTGACTTACACAAAAAAGCAGTTAATTTTGCTACATTTGTACATCTAATACCAAATTCTTATCAAAAGTCTCAGATTATAAATATTTGTATTATAAATTATAAATATTTAAATTATCAATATTTTTATTATGTTAATGTGTTTATAATAAATCGCAAGTAAATATATTTACAATTTATTTTAATTTTTGACTTAATTTTTTATTAGAAAAATTATTAATGTTGAACTACTTTTAAAATATCAAGAAACCTATCAATCACTTAATATATTATGTAAGCTCATAAAGTCTTTAAATTGATTTTAAAATAATCACACCATTTTTTTAATATTGCCCCCCTTCCCCAAAAAAAATATAATTAGTTCAGACAGCTGCTAATAGCTCCCGAAGCAGCGCCCCCTTTGATTTGTGCGGTTTTTGGAGCCATATAAATTGGAGCTGCAGTCAAAGTTCAAAGCAATTCCATTTGTTTGGCATCATTTCGATTTGGTGGCTCATTTGCGTCTGAGTGACAAGATTTAGCTATGTCATGGGATTGAATATGGTTTTCGAAATAGTATTGGCATCGGAGCTGCTGGAGTTACACACATTTGCTGCTGCTGACACACATTTTACACGCTACATGATGATTTTTAAATTGTAAAACATTTGGATTACTTGGAATTTGGAGCGGAACAAAATTTTGTTATTCTTGTTGCAGTCAAATTGTCGCCTGTCAAGCGACACATATCTATAAATATATATGTATATATATATATGTATAGCTGTCAACCCGCCAGACATTTGACATGTACCCCTGACTCCCTGCACCCGAAATAAAACGCATATATTTCAATTAGTTAAAGTTAGCAAAAGTCAGCTAATGCTTCCTCAGCTGTTGATGGGAAAAAGGGGATTATAAGAAAAAAATAAAATAAACTGCAATTGATACAAATACGCAACACACACAGATACATTGACCAATTCATGCGCTCCATTTGCCGGTAGCACGTGTAATCCAACATGTATCTAAATATCTAGATACATTTCGTGGCTGTGGCATGGAAAATGGCGCAAATCGCGCTTAGTTGCATTTGAAATTAATTCACTGCAAATACAGCGAATGTTGCAAATAAATTAGCAGTCTAACATCAGCTGAATTTTTATGTGTTTGCAAAGTATCCGTAACACGAGCAGCAGCGCTGCAAGCAAAGCCGAGCAAAACCTAAAAAAATGAAAAGTTCGACGCTGTCGCTTATCGAGTGACCAGCAACAACAATAAAAACAACAACACAAAAACAGCAAAAAAAAATTGCAACGTCAGCAATTTTTAGTAGTTGCTGTTGTTGTTGTTGTTGGGCGCACACGTCATAATTATCGGCGCAAATGAATGCGGCGTCGCGCCACACACACAACTGCAGATACATTTACAGATACAGTCACAGATACAGTCACATCTACAGTCACAGATACAGTCACAGCTACAGATACATTTGCTGTGTGGCAGCACAATGCAAAATATATTGACTTAGGTCAGTGGCTCATTGAACGCAAATGCAAATTGTTGCTGTTGGTAATTCGCACTTCTCACACAAGCAGCAAACGTGAGCCTGTGTGTGTGTGTGTGTGTGTGTGTGTGTGTGTATGTATAAGTGTATCTGGTAGATATAAGCTGCAAGTAGCTGCCAAGATGTGATAAACAAACTTGACGCCTGCCTTGGCGAGCAGTTAAAATTTCAACGAAAGCAGCAGCAAAACATTTTAAGTGTTACCTCATCGGTTAAAGCAACAGCTGCAGCTGAAAACATACAAATAAACTCAAGTTTCTAGATACAATTCAAGATAAATTATTAGTGGTATTCTCTGCTTATGCACCCTTTATTTATTTTTATTGTTCTGACCATTTCATATTGGATTTCAATCACCCCTATAAGAAAACGATCGTATTACAAAATCCAAACTGCAGTTGTGTGTTTTTATGTATAAGGCAGCAATTTAAATTATTATTACTAATTTTTATTAGCTGACCGCTGTCAGTCTTTATTAAACTGAGAAACTCATAAATATTACACGAAATTCCTAGACTTACATGTAATTGCCCATTGATTAAGTAGTCATAAAATGGAAATGAAAATGATCAAACATCGAATTTAAACTGCCAATGAAGTTATTTTAAAACAATGTAAATGGAAATGTCACAAAAAAAGAAGAAAAACAAAGCCGACTATAAAATATAAAATTCGATAATAAAGCCATAAGAAATCGATCAAGGCACACGCAACATATAATAAAGATAGATCGATCGATATATATGTATATATGCCAATATCTATAGCGGGGTCTAATGAGGGAAAGTGGAGCAAGACTTACAAAAATTCACATACAAATTGTTAAACACGAAAAAGATAAAACAAAATAAACAAAAGCTAAAATTTAGATAAGATTTCCAATTCATATAGTTTTATATTTTTCTTTTGGCTTTATAGTCGCCGCCATTATAAATGATGTAAAATCGAAGCTTTCATCGCAAGCATTTGAAATTTATAAAAATTTCAAATATCTATTTTATTGAACTGAGAAAATCTTTACGATGTGTTAAGCTATTATTAAATTTATATTCTATATATTTTGGTTGTTGTTTTTAGGGGAAAAACTTGTGCTATATTTGGGCATAATTTTATTTTAAATGTTTGCTTTAATGGGCCACATAATGCGGCATGAAATTGTATTATACACTTGAGTCCATGTGGCAGAATGTGTTGCACGCTTGATTGACTAAATGGGTGCTTCTAATCTAGAACTAGGCTAGAGGATCAGCTGAAGCATTGTGAGAATATTTTATTGTGTGGCTGGGCAATTCTTCTATTTAACTTGGTCATAAAGATGTGTGCCTAAAATCTATTTAAAATAAGAGGATTTTTCAAACAAGAGAGAATAACTAGATCAATTTTAGTTGACCTCTTTAAATAATTTAAACAGCTTGAAATGTAGCTAAAAACTTAGTAGCTTTCCAGCTTAAGAGCCGAGAAGAATACGAAAAATAATTCAGATAATGTTATATAACAAAATCGTATGGCTTTGCAGATTTCTAGTTTAATCAAACTTCTTCTCCAGCTGAGCGAGTTGCAATATAATTTTTTATATAAATAATGATTTGCAAATAAATTTAAAAATAGTTTTAGTAAAACTGGCAACCACATTGCATGTTGTCGAGACCACCTTGTAGGCAAATATGCAGCTAGACACGCGACTCGCCAACAACAACAACAACAAATGCAACATTCGCAGCAGCAACAACAATAACAATAACAACAAAAACAACTACAACAATTTCGCCTACTGTGCAATCAGTCGCAGTTGTCGTCTTTTGTTCGGGCCACCATAAAAGCCACCCATTTGGAAAACGTTTAACAATGCTTTGGGCCTGGCCCAATGCCAGCAAGATGCCCACTGCGCCCCACTTCCCGCCCCTCCTCTCTAGTCGTTGCAGTCGTTGTCCAGTGCAACATTGAACATTTGTCATGCGTCGCAGTCAACAATTCAACACTTGCCATCAAGATGTAGTTGTTGTTGTCGTTGTTGTTGTCGTCGTAGTTGTCGTTGCTGTTATGGCTATAACTGCACTTTTTGTGTGTTGGCCACGTTATGTTCACACTTGGCACACACGCGCGCCTATTTAGATCGCTTATCGATTGACAGGTAATTGTGATTTATGCAAATTGCTGCTCGACACCTATGCGACGACTGGGCAAGCAAAAAGAAACTTCAAGAAATTACTGTGGCATGAATGAAAATCTTTTTTCTTGCCTCTTTTGGACTTTCTTCTTGGCTTTGGTGTTTTTTGTGGCGAGTTTGTTTTGCTTTGCTTTTGTTTATTGACTTGCACAGTGGAATGAAAATAATGTCCAGACAGTTGGCGTGTAATACACATACCACACACACACTCGCACACACACACACACACACACACATATACACATTCATACTTAGCCCAACAATTCGATTGTTTTCATTTCTATTAATATTTTCATTGGAAAATTATTCTTGCACCCCATAAAATTTCGCAAAACTGTATATTTAGTTGTGTGTGTTTGGGTGATTGTGGCATCCACAAGACTGTAGCACGGACAGGCATTAATCACATGCCAAAAACCGCATTGCTTTTTGCCAGCCATTTGAAGTAGTTTCTGTTTCTGTTTCTGTTTCTGTTTTGTACTGCTCTGATTTCTAACAGCACTTTTTGTTTCATTTTTGGTATTGTTATTTATAGGTTTGCCAGCAGACGCCAAAATGAAAACAGCGAACAACAGCAACAACAACAACATTTAGCCAAACACGTGGAGAGGCCAAAACATGCGTCAATAACCCCATTTCCAATTGACTAAGCGAATCATCAAAAATTTTGAAAAAACATTTATGATGTTCACACTCAAAATGTAGCTATCAATCAATTAACATTTAGCGCCTTCAAATCTATTGTAACTTAAGATAATTTGCAGTCAGTTAAGCTGCTTTGTGTTACCAAATTGTATTTGCTTTTTGGCCAAATAAATTAAGTTAAACATATAAACTTGCTTATTTCAGTGCAGCTATCTCAAATAAAAACTACCTAAAAATTTTAAAATTTTATAGAGAAAATATAGAATTATAGTAAAAAGTTGAAAAAAATCTTTTAAATCTTTTTATTGTCATTTATTGTAGCAATTTAAACTTGCTTCTTAAAGTCCAGCTATCTTCTATCCTAAATGGAAATGCACTCAAAAGATAATTACTTTATTTACTATTATAAATTATTTAAAAGAATTAAAAATTTAATAGAGAAAAAATAGAAGTATAATAAAAAAGTTGAAAGGAATCTATTTAAATCTTTTTTTTGTCATTCATTTTAGCAATTTCGAATTGCTTGTTTCAGTGCAGCTATCTCAAATAAAAAATAATTCAAGAGATAATTACTTTATTTACTATTATATATTATTTAAAATAAAATTAAAAATTTAATAGAGAAAAAATAAAATTATAATATAAAACTCAAAGATTATTAAAAGAAATCTATTTAAATATTTTCATTTTCTTTTATTACTAAACTGAATAAAATTTCAAATCTCACATCTTAAAACGAGTTGCAATAAAAAAAACAAGATAAATTTATAACCAGGTGTAAATAAGTATAAACTGTTTCCCACAGCTCCAGTGACAACAATCATTAAATAGGCTGCTCAACTCGTGTTTGCACGACTCTTGCCCCACCCAATAGAAAGACAAAAGAGAGAGCGAAGGGGCAAGGAGAGCAGATGGGACAACATAATTGATTCGTCTAATGCACATGGCAAGCCGAAACTCGACTGTTGCATGGCAATTACAGTGGAGACCGCCGCTGTGCTGTTTGTTTTAGTATTCGTAGATGCAGTTGGTAGATAAAAAGATACAAAGATACATTTCTGCTCGTTTAATTGCGGACTACACGCTGCGGCACTCACCACGCCCCCCCTTTAGAGTCCACTCACTTGCTGAGTGCGCTGATTAGCTGTTGAGTTATTAGCAAACACAGACATATCTGCTAGAGATCTGTACGATCTGTGGGATCTGTGGGATCTGATAGATACTGATGACTTGTTGGCGGTAGCCGTCAACAATCAGTCATTTGTTCATTCATTGGCCAATGTTTGGCAATCAGCAGCGGCAGGCAGCAGCAGCAACGGCAGCAGCAGGCAGAGTTGCGCAAACAAAGGTGCCACACGGAGCGTGGAAAGCCGCCCCAGGATTGACAGCCGACAGCGGGACAGTGCGGAGACATTCAGCCAGCCCACTTGACAAAGCTAAACAAAGCTCAAAAGGTTTCATTGCTTAATGTCAGAGGCTCCACAAGCGACTTAAACTGATTTATAATTGCGATACGATACAAATTCCCCTCTACCACTGACTACCTCCCTCCCCCCTCCCTTTCTCATTATCTCTCTCTCGCTCTCTCTCGGGCTGGTCTCTCTCATTTGCAAATAAATAAGCGCCTTAGCCAAGGCGTTGACAATTGCCAGTCCTCTCAACTGGGCAAATACACGTTCAGACACATTCAGATGTGGACAAGCGGAGCCGCAAGAGGAGCCGGCGACAAGTGTGTAAATTGAAACCCATTTGACTTGGGTCGGTGTCGGTCGGTGTTCGATCGAATGGTGGTTGTCTGGGTGTTAAAAACAATCCAGGCACTAGATCCACACAACGGTCCATGGCCATACGGACCACGGACCACCGACTGTGCCTGTGGCCATTTAACAGCTACTAAAAACCCAACGATGGCCACTCACATTGCCACATGCCACAAATCGAACTTGAAGCACTTTTCTGAGCGGTTTACCATTCACACGCCGAAGTATTTTTGCTCTTGAATTAATTTAAGCTTTTTACACACTGCTTCAATAATATCTCAAATGTTTTCTATGGTTTGCCAAACTTATCAGCATTTCAAAAATCATTTTATTTAATTTGAATTTATATTAAATTATTAAATTAATTAAAGCTCTCAATTTGGTGAGCTTGAGAGTTTTTTAACTGCAAGTTAAAAAAAATAACTAACTTACTAAAATAACTAAAAAAAAAAAATTAAAAGAATTTATAGAATATCCTAGGTTTTTTTTTTATTTATTTAAATAATTAAAAAATCAAAAGCGTTTTTCTATAACCAAATTATTCTATAATATTCCAAATAGGATTTTTAGTATTATTACAATTCTTTCATTTTCTTGTTAAGTTTTCATTAATTAAATTTCATAATTTTTTTTTATATTCTGTTTTTTTACTAACACTTTTGCACAATACAAATATAAATATTTGCTGTGCAGCTGCAGCAATTGGCCAATAGTAAATTATTTTATGCTCGGCTTATTGCCTGACAAGTTTATAATACCCTCTGGGTTTGAGGGCATAAAAAGATTGAATAAAAATAAAAAGCGCCATCAAAACAGGCAACAAAATATGCGTAATTATCGACTATCCACTAGCCACTAGCCACTAGCCAGCGAAGCAGTTCCGTTTCAGGCTAAAACGATACAAACACATTCAGATTCAGTCGAGAGCTGCTGTTCAAGCCATGTCGGAGTCTGGGCCTTTGTGTCTGAGCCGTCACGGCTAGCCGGCTAACCGGCTGTCCGTGTGTCCAGCTCTGTCTGGCTGTCTGTCGATTTGGCATCCTGGCGCTAAACGAAACCTGCGAGCGGCAACAATGCGATAAATAACCCGGCAGCTAATTTAAATGGCGTGGCCAATACGGGCCTGCAAAGCGGCCATAAAAACCCAATCGAAACTAGATCTGATTAACATTGATTTATCGTAGGCGGCGGCGGCAGCGTTGCAGCTAAATTTAGCTCAGCTGCAGCCAAGTATCTCTCCCAGAAGATACTCCCAAACAATCTGCAGATTCAGCTTCAGCTTCAGCTTCAGCTTTGGATTCAGCTCCAGGTTCAGCTTCAGCTTCAGCCTCAGCTTCATTAGGCTGCGGTTAAAAGGGCAACGCAAACCTTTTGAATTGAATTGTAGATCGCGTCTGGGCGTGATTTTGAGTAATGTGGAGGCGTCGCCTTGTGGCAGGCAGGTCACATTTTTGCACTTTGACTTTGTCAGTGGTTGCCACCCAACAGTGTTTGTCTGCTTATGGCCAAGTTTAATGCCCTTAACGGCCTTGTTAGCGCAACTTCCTCAAACTTGATGAAGAATAAAAAAAGAAACAGAAACTTTTCCTACAATTTACATGTAAATCGTTGACATTATTTTTGAGTCTCGTCAAGCGGCTCTTTCACTGTTATGTGCCACTCACGACTCTTACTCGTCCTACACTAGAAAAGCATTCCTCTTGTTGCAGCCATTTCATTTGCATAACCCAAAAGGTGGGGCCTGGATAAATGTGGTTTCCTGACTGAAGTTTTTGACGATGTCAGCATACTAAACTAAACTGTTAAATTCTAAGTGGCGCCGTCTCACAGATTAGAGTTCAAAAATATTTATATATATTATGTAGTCGGAAGGAGCTGCAAATGCGCAAAGGGTTCAATGCCACTCGGTGGCATAATAAATGACAACAATCGAAATTCGCATGTCGCGCATAAATCGCATGCAAAACGCGCATTATTCGCGTGACATTCCTGCGAGGATGGAGGGAGTAATGTAATTTGTCAGTTAATAATTTCAAAAACGCAATTAAGCCGCTAACAAGTCGTTTATGAATATGAAATAAATTAATTTTCAGTAGCACAAAAGCTACAAAAACTTTTGCATTCGCTAAAGTATCTGTCAGATACGAGGCAAGAGGCAAGAGGATTGGATTGGCTCGGCTCGTTGTGGTTCGATTCGGTTCGGCGCCATCGACATTGATCTTGGCACATGTTCACTTTAATTAGGCTGACAGGCACAACCGGAGTTTTGTCCATTAACAGAAAAAAATAAATAAAATAAAATAAATAAGCTGAAACAAAACCGTTCGATGGGTTTTAAATAAAAATTCTTCGGTTTGTCTTTCATTTTTAGTTTTCGCTTTTTGCTGTTTTCCGTTTCATTTGCGTATTGCATTTACAACTTGTTGCCACAAACACTTTTTAATCAGTCCCACAACACACTGTTAAGATCACCACGGATCACATTAATTACAGAAATCCCCAACACGTACTGCCCATTAAAGATCGCATTTTTGGCTGCACTGAATATGCAAATTAAAGCCACAAAACGCGACACCAAAAACGCACATCCAATTAGCTGATTGTGCGATACGTGTTTTGGCAAGGATTTGCTTAAACACAGAGGGGTTAGTGTTGGATGGGGGGGGGGGGGGCAACTCCGTTATAGTGAATTATGCGATTGAGGCATGTTGCGTCTGCTACCTATACAAATATCTCGGTCAATGGAGCAAATGCGTAAATTTCAAAATAGCACTTAAACTAAATATGTGATAAGCATGAAGAAATCACAATCACAATTGAAATCGTCGAATATTAAATTCTCTTCTAAACAATTGAAATCGTCGAATATTCAATTCTCTTCTAAGCAATTGAATTCGTCGAATATTCAATTCTTTTCTATAACCTCTGTAATTTGACTAAAAGCTTGTCTGCGGCCCAAACTTGTTAGCTGACTTTGAGTAAGTTGTTGCTGCAAGCCGAAAACCTTTTGTTTTATGGCCAACTTCACAAGCCTTCATTTGTAGGCTGAAGTTAAGTTTTAATAATTTATTTACTTACTTATAAAATAATTATACTTTAATTCTTATATGATTTCTTTATTAATTTATTTCACTTAATTTCAATTAAATTTCAATACTTTAATTCTTATATTTTTTATGATTTCTATATTTATTTATTGCACTTGATTTTAATTCAATTTCAATACTTTAATTCTTATATTTTTTTATAATTTCTATATTTATTTATTGCATTTGATTTCAATTTCAACTCCCAAAAAAGAGTCTCCTTGCAGCAGACCACCCACAAATTGGTTAAGCAATATTATTGTTTACAAACAATTTGCTTTTTCACACGCTTTCTTCACCTTTAAGCCAACTAAAAAGCGTGTTTTAATTGTCTGGAAAAGTTATTACACCCGCTGCACATAAAATGCTGAGTGTGCCACAAATATCAATCATTTTATATGTCTTGTTAACAAGCAACAAAGTACTTGAGACCAAGTAGTGTGTGTCTGTGTGTGTGTTAGTGTGTGTGTGTGTGTGTGTGTGGGATTGCGATTGGGATTTACTATGAAAATGTGCGCTTATCAACGACACACGCACAAAGGCCGACAAATTAATAACCAAAAATTTAATGGGCGATCGTAAAAATGCTCTTGACTGAAGCAGCAGCAGCAGCAGCGTTGACAGTGGCTGCAAGCGAGGGACTACTGTAGCTGCCAGTCCGTGTATGAAGTGCACAATAAGTGCAACTTATAGATATATAATGATCTGGGCGATAATACAATGGCGCACTTGGCTTGCCACACATAATGCACAGAGGAACATAAAAACCAATTTCAACCGCAACTGCAACTGCAACGATCTCAAGTGCCACATTATTATGCCGACTTCCGGTTTTTTTTTTGCCTTGTGTTCTTTTTATTTGCTTATGCCAAATATTAATGTGTGTTTTGTTTAATTATCTATAATATGTTATGATTAATATGTGAACTGAAATTATTTGAGTGCAAAATAAATTATAATATTTTTGATAGCTTTTAAAAATGAATTTTTATTTATTAAGCTATAAATTTAATTATAATTTTGATATTATCTGTTTGTAAGAAACTTGTATTACTGCAGAAATGACGCTACAACTCAGTGTTTGATTTATATGCATTTTTTTTCTCATTTGATCTCATGTGGCAAGTGAAGAGTTATTGATCTTGTCGCTGCTGCCACAGACTGTGGGTCAGTTTGTCAATCTGTGGAGCAATCAACGGCAAGTTGGGAGTGTGTTAGGAGTGTCTCCAATCAAGGAGGAAAATTGTAGTTCGATTCCAATGCCTTACTAACTTACTGCCAATTTGATGGGCAATCAAGCGAGTCAGCGGAGTGAGTGAATCAGCGCCAAATGAAAAGGCAATTGCAGGCAAGCCGTGGTGCTCCATAAATTCAATGATCATTATGGAAAATTCTTTGGCACAGGGTCATTAACTGGCCGCAGCGCGTTGACTTCTGCGGTCAAATTCATAAATCAGCTGCCCTCCAACTATCTAACCCACTCCTGCCAATTGAACAGGAATGCAGCTCTTAAGATAGATCACAGTCGCAGTTGCAGTTGCAACTTGCAGATAAATTGATGATACGAGGCGGGCGCAGCTGGTCGACTTCTAAAAACAAGATCCATTGACTAATAGTGTTAGATTTGCGCACAACCGATAAGCGTTTTGTTGCCCAGTCAACAAAAAAAAAAAAAAAAAAAAAACCAGTTCGCCAATTGTCATCAATTATAATGATTAATAGACTTTTAATCTTTGGACCTTCATCCGCCCCACAATAGTTGCACTTAGAAGACTTAGCCAAGTGTTTACTTTATAATTGCCAAAACAAGTTAACTATAAAACTAGCATTTGGCTATGCTAAACTTTAAAAAACTATAAACTATAAAACTAGCATTTGGCTAGGCCAGTTTTATAGTTTACTTGTCAAAACCTAATCGGTTATTGGCCCATCGATTCTGATAAGAGTCGGCCAAAATTTATTGATGTTCCAAATCGATAATTGTCAGCTGACTTTTTACCCAATACGCTATCAGTAAAACAGTTACCTATGACAATTTTCGGTTTAAGAATGAAATTCTTAGATCCAACACGTGTCACTATATTAGCCATAAATATTGGTAAAGCTGATATGAAAAGCTGTTAACACTTTTCTTAAATTGATATATTTAAAAATATGTTTATTAAAAAAATAAAATATTATGATTTAATTAAAAACAAACTCAAATTTTCGTTTCAAATAAAATGCTTAAAAACATCTAATATTCTAAAAAAAAAATGCTAGCAATTTTAAAGCCAAATGAAATAATAATGATGACATCTAATTAATATATTTTTAAATTACGACGCTTTTGGCTAATTACAGAATTAAATGAAGCATTTTAGTAAAAAAAAAAAAAACAACTAAAGAGAACCTCGAAATGCCTCAAAATGTGTTCGAAATACGAGTGTGTGTGTGTGTGTGTGAATTGTGTGGCTGCCACTTGTGCCAATATTTCTACAGTATAAGCACAAATACACACATCTATATACAAATAGAAGTAGCAATAGATACTATTTGTTGCATAGATACAAAATGTTGTTCAGCGTGTTTATTCAATTAGCGTACTTATTTTTGTTATTTTTTTAGTTGATATTGTTTGCCGGTTGTGCTGCCTTTGAACTGCAACAACAGCCACATCGATGGCAGCGGATCTAGGAGCAGCAGACATAATTGTGGGCCATTTATCATGGGGCAAGGAAAGGCAGTTGGCAATGCGGAGACAACGCACTGACAACTCAATGAGCAAAGCGGGCAAAACGCGCTACGCAATCAGCTCGAATTAACACACCTACGGCACGTAGAGGAGCCGCCAGAATCAGTACGAGAATCGGCATCAGAATCGCAGACAGACTCAGAGCCACCTGCCGCTGGGCCAAGTTCAGGACATGGCCCTGTTTTTTTTTTTTTTTTTGCGCCATTTAAATGCAGACAAAGTAATTTTTTTTAGCGCAGCGCGCGCACTGATTAAAATGGATTTTATAAATTATGCAGTCAAAGCCGGCGGCGACGGCGCGATTAAAATCGCCTCGCTGCAGTCGCGTTGGCGGCGGCGCTAACAAAGCTGCTGCTGCTGCTGCTGATATTGCAGTTGTTGGCCAAGTCTATGTGCGCACTTTGGCTAATAGATAGATTTATCACTTGACTTGACTAGGCTGCTTGCTATTATTTTTCTGTTTCTGTTTCTTTTTCTTTTTTTTTTTGTGTTGCTTGTTTGCCATTTCAATTTTCATTTCACTTCATTTGCACGCCGCGTCAATTTGACTAGAATCGCGCATTATTTATGCTCCCAAATCGCGATGCCCGATTCCTGTTAACCAATTCAATTCGTGCTTTGTCTTTGCCTTTTTCATTTTTAATTTATCGCTTTTAAATTGCAATTTCTTGTTTGGCCGCTGCAACAGTTTGAGCCATCTTCCACTCCACTCCTTCCGAACTCTTCGTTCTTTGCCCATTTTATCACACCTAAAGTGTAACGCATTTTGAGCACTCAAAGTGCTTTTCTATTAGCATGTGGTAAGCCACATTTGTGTGTGTCTGGCTGAGAGGCCAGTTAACGTTTTGATTTGTGATTCAGACTTGATCCAGAGATCACGTGGAGCTTCAAGCCGATAACGGTTAGTTCTCACAGAGCCTTCCCGCTGATTTCAGCCAAATACAAAATATGTTATCGATGCCAAGCTTAAAATGATTTGAGTTCAAGTTAAGTAATTTATTTACTTCCTATTTTATATATATTTTTTTTTTGATTTAAGAACGAATTTTAATATAAAAAAATAGTGCATACGCAAAGTTAATTAAATATATTCTTCGACAAGCAAGTAAAATAAAATTAAATTCAAATAAGTTCAGAGGTCGTTCGGGCCTAGAGAAAGCTTTGTATAATTGTTCGATGATTTAACGAAATACTCAATTGATGGCATTAATTTTACATATTAATTAAGCAGCAGCCAAAGACCGCCCAGTCACGACAAACATTTGTCATCATTAGGCCCGGCCAAGATAGAAATCACTCTGCCAAATCAAAAAGCAGCAGCCACAATGTGTGCAAGAGTCTTTCAAGTTGTGGTAGTAGACAAATGTAAATATCGACTGACCAGGCTGATGTAATGCCAACGATAGGCATTGATTTCTTTTGCCAACTGTGTGGAAAGCCAATCCAAAACAACAACAACAACAAGAAAAAGACATCGCCAAGTGCTGATAGGCAAATCAACAGGTTCAACAGGCGCCGCTGGAAAAACTGGTAGCCAGCGATTCCTCAATCAAAGAAAAACGTAACGAAATGAATTGAATTGAATTGAATTCAATTGAATTGAATTGATAGCAGAGCTTTAGCATTGAATCGAATTGAATTTAATTTAATCAAAACACCGTTAGGCAGACACAGGTGAAGATTACAATCTGTTATGCTTGTCCCGCTTGTCGAGGAATTTCAAAGCAATTAAAACTTGCAGAGCCAAAGAACTTGACATCAATGTAAATAAAAATGCAGCCTGGCGCTGATTGATGTTCTCGTCGGGGTTTCAGCGTTTGTTTGAGTGAAAATCCTCCAAATCTTAGATGCTCTCAGTCATCGATTATAACCAGTCAGCAGATGGACAGACAGACAGACGGACAGATTGTTGTGTCATCTGTAAGTATCTTAAATCTGGGCAGCTGCTGCTGTTAATACTTTAATGAGGCATAATTGAGGCGTCCCTCTAAGTACATCACTTGACATATATATATATATATACAAAAATAAAAAAAAACAGCTGCTGGCTTTTCTGGTATAGAACACCCACGACTGGATAAAAATAAAATGCAAGTTGTTCATGTAAAACGACTCAATGATAATCGCTTCATTGGAGACAACATTTCGCTTTTGCTAATACGATTAACCCTTGGGTTTGCTCTCAATCGAATGGGTTAATCTTGTTATGCGGGTGCCTGTCGGTGTCAAAGTGTTCCAGATTAACTCAATGTGCTCACATTTTCAGCACTCTGCTTAGATATTATCTTGGACATTTAATATATGTACTCAATCTAGAAGTGGCATCAAATAAGTTCAGTTTTGTCAAAGCTAAACGGATTAAGCTAGGAAATGTTCATAGGTTTAGCAAGATTTATATATAAATTGGGGATTCTGCACTGCGACTTATTTGATCTATTGTGACCCCTTCTTAGCTTAGTTCCTGCAGGAATCTTGGGTTGGGGGTTGAGAGCTTTGATGTCATTGACATTCATAATAATATGCAGCCCTTGGATGCTACATATTTTCCTGGACAAGGCGATACATGCTGTTAGGATGTGAGTTGAGCACTCCTAGTCACCTTCACAAAACCTACACTGATTGTTACTATAAATAACCATTTTGGTTATGTGCCTTTAGCAAGATTTACAATTCTTTAAATTTATTTTGAATATTTTGAAAAATATAATTTGTATTATATATATAATATCAATAAATTAAACTATATGTAGAAACAATCTGTAAAACAACCAGTTAACTAAATAGTGTGCCACAGCTTTGAACCGTTAAAAAAAAAAAACACCTATTGTGATCTTTTTTAAAGTTGTATTAAAATTACAAAAAGTTGCACAACAGCTAATGGAAATAATTAATTATTGTCTGCGTTATCAAATTAGTTAATTTACATGACAGTTCGCTTGGGCTAACAAATTTCATTTTCATTTCCACAATTCACAATGGAAACAATGAATTTTCGTAAACCTATTTTGATAAATCGCCAATGTTCAAGGTCTGAAAAACAATTTGAGTATGATTTGATAGACTGGAATGTGCGGTTTGTATGACGTATCAGCTTTTGTTGTATTCTCTCGGAGCACCCATAGATCACTGCGTCATGCGTCGTCCGCCGTCTGTCGTCCGTCGTCTGTCGTCTGGCGTCTGTCGTCCGTCGTCTGGCGTCCGTCGTCTGTCGCCTGGTCGTGTGGTGCTCCGGTTGTGTGGGCGTACGCAGTAGTAGAGCAAACTGTCAGAGCTGTCAGAGTTGTTGCAATGGTAATTAGCATAGCATACCCCACGTTTTGGAGGACGGACCAATGCGAACACCCCTGACATTTGTCAGCAATCTGTCCGAAACGAAATGCGCCACTTTTTGCTCTATGGTTTGGCCACATTTCCAGTGTGTCTAATATTAAATGGCCATATGCACAATGGTTTGTGGAACCAACAGATCGACTAGTGATATGCGATATCAGCGTGCAGCAGAGTGCTCAATTAGTGGCACACGATTTCAGTGGGCATTTCGTATAATTTATATATTTGTTAAAACTTTATTGCCTCTTTTGTGCAATAACAAATTGTGGCCTTTTCAGCTGGCCACAAACTGGGTCACACGCTTCAGCCTCAGCACGTTCAACTAAAGTCAAATGAAGTAATCGAAACAAGTTGCACAATTACCGGCAACCAAAAGGGGCAAGGGAAAAAAGAAAGAAGAAAAGAAAGAAAGGCAGTCCAAGTACAAGTTAACAAGTTGTACTGCCCCGGGGACCCCACTTTCAATTGTCGCACAGCGGGACTTGGACAGTTCAGAACCGGCGACCGGAGCGGATCCACTGTCTGAAGTAGTCAGCAATTTTGATGCGACCAAATTGGACGGGTTTTTCTCTTCCTAAATTGATTGTCCCCTGTCCACGTGGGTGGGCGACTTTTTCCTTTACTGGGGGCCCAAACTGTGGCTGGGCTGCAATTTAAAAGTTTGTCGACTTGTCTTAAATAAATACCCTTTAAAAAGACCTGCTAATTGTGTACAGCATTTAAGGTAGCATTCCTGAGTAGGGCTACAAATTGAGCTAACCTAATAATAATAAAAATATTAAAAAGTTTTATTTCATTATGTAATGTCAGCTGATGCAGAAATACATAGGTAAAATATAGTTTTGATTGATTATTAAATTTTGATGAATTGGGGAAAATACATAATAAACCGCATTAGATAAATGTGCAATGCTTTTATATAATTTATATATTATTTTATTGAATTTATTATATATGTAAGTGGTTGCACATTTGCCTATTAAATCAATAAATAAAGCTATGAATAATTCGATTATGCAATTAACCTTTAAAAGTTTACATATCACAAAAGATTAGTTCGAAGATTCATATAAATAAAAGATTTTCTGTTGTAATTCCTGTTTGGGTTGCAAGTGCATCAACTGATTCGCCAAATCTCGTTGAAATGTTCTTTATTGATGCCAGTTCCTTAGTGGGTCAGTGGTTTTGGCTGGGTTTATCAAGCAGCTTATTATGCAATTGCCCCACTCACATTAAAGCTGGCCATTAAAATCGAACTGGTGCGCACAGCTCGAGCAGTTTATCTGCTCCTCAATTAAAGATGTTTGCCCTGGCAATTGACTGTCTAGACAGCCATGGCAAGATCGCCTACACACACACACACACACTCGAGGTGTGTGTGTTTAGTGTGTGTAAACTTACTATTTACAGGCCGCATTTGGTGTTTGGCAAATTAGCAAGATCGTTAAAAACCATAGCATGGCCATAGCCAGTCGATCTGTCGATCTGTCGATCCGTCGATCTGTCGATCTGTCTGCCCATTTGACTATTAGCCCCGCAATCACTAAAGGATGCCATTGAAAACAAACAAGTTGAGCTCGTTGCACGTAGCACGTAGCACGCCGCACGCTGCTCGTTGCATGCTGCCAGCCAGTTGGTCTTCTTGGCTCATAAAATGCATTTTTTGCCACAATCCCACGGAAGCATTTCGCCGCTGTCTGGCGAAAGTGTTTGATCTTAATGGACGGGATCATATTCTCCATATTAAGCACTCGAATCATAAAGACTTTGAGTTTAGAAGTTGTGATGAAATTAATGTTCCCATTCATTTGCCAGGCACTTAAAAGCCTGACTTTTAGTCTCCTCATAAAATATACGAATTAATATGGATTTTCTCAATGCCTGGTTAATTAAAAGGCGCCATTTTTGGTAATGCGGAAATTATCATAATTATAAATATTGAAAAGTTTGTGCACAAATTTGAAGAAAAAGAGAAGTTAAGTGTTTGTTAAAATATTGAAATGTAAAAAATTTAATTAAATATTATTTTTGCGAAAGGTTTTTTAATTACCTGTCATAACATTTAATTTAGAATAATTGGTTTATTAATCGAATATTTTAAGATGCGTAATTTACGAATTAAAAGTATTTATTTTTTGAAAACCTATTTAAATTCGATAAAAACAAAACAAATTGTGCAATTGTGAAAATTACTATATTTGCCATTTATGCAACTCAGTTTAATCAGTGTGATAAGAACTAACCATTTTGTTTGTAAACATTTGTGCAAATTGCTAAAAAATAATCAAATGCTGAGTAAATATTTTATTTTTTTTTTTATCATGTGTGGCAAGTTCAAGCACCCACAGTTGCCACAGCAGCGGCTCCGTTGCGCCGCTTAAACCCGTTCGGCTGCTCAATCAGCAAACCATTCAGACTTCCTCATTGAATGGCATAGGAAAATGTCCATTTTTGAAGAGAATTCAACGTGCCAACTAATTGAAACTCATTGTTCATTTTGACGCGCATCAATTGCCCAGTTGCGATGCCAGCTTGCCCAGCTCAAACTATAGTTAAATCGCTAGAACTGAGAGAGAGAGAGAGATAGATAGAGTGTGTGAGAGAGAGAGGGAGAGAGAGAGAGAGAGAGACAAAGAGCCCGCACACACCTTTAGTTTAGTTATGCGGCGGGCGTCAATTAGTTTAAATAAAGCGGCTACATCGGCGAGTCAATGGCCCAGCCATACACAGATAGCACACGAATACACAGAAAAAAATATTTACAGCTTAAGTAAAATTCAACAAAATCAAAAAAAGAAAAACTGAATTTAATATGCAACTAAAACTATGAAGGAAAAGGACAAACATTTGATTTAAGTAACAAATATTTTGTAGGCAAATGTAATCAAAATTTTAAAGCAATTTTAAGCTCATCAAAACCAAACGTTTGACATTGATTTAAATGACAAAAAATAAATAAAATAAATATATAATAAGGCAAATTGTTTACTGTGTAATATGTGGATACGCAAAGGAGGAGAGCAGACCTGATACCAGACGCACGTTGCGTCTCGTCGCGTCGCGTCTCGTGGCACGCATGCCATTAGAATATTTGTATACACTGCAAACACACACGCGAACGACACACTGTGTGTGTCATCACCTCAATTGGGTACACTTCCTACTTGTAAGATACAAATGTATCTGCAAGATACGCCAGCAGTCCCAAGGCCCGCTCCGGCAGCACGTTGCCATTAGGCAAACGCTTAACAATCTTTTTTTCTCCTTTATTTTTACTTCTTTTTTTTTTTTGTCGATTGCGCGACTTTTCACTTTTCCAACGGAAGTCATTTGGCCGCTTCAGTTAATTTAGCGCCCACAACCCGCGCACGCCCCGTCGCTTTCCAAGCCGCACTCTTTATCAGCGCAAATTGCACGCACTTAACCCGCTTCCAGTTGTAGTTGTTGTTGTTGTTGTTGTCGTTTGTGGATCGGGTTTTCCAGCCTGTACAAAATGTGCCGCCTGACGTTGCCTCAAGCGATGTTTATTGGCATCGGCATGCGTTGCGACGCATATTAAGAGCCGCCAGTGTCCTACGCTTCATGCATCACAAATACATCAAGACTCAACAACAAAAAACAACAAAAACAAAAAAACAACAACAAAAAATAAATGATAAATATAAAAAAACAGAACACTTTTTACATTGTTTTTGCACAGCATAGATTAGCTTGGCAATTTGTCGATTGCCGTAAACTTGAGCTATTAAGTGCGAACATATCTATGGCCAAGAGGCGTTTTGGATGCCTAGGTGGGTATACGAGAGAGCCGGGTGGTTGCTTGCCTGGGTGGTGCCTCAATGCTATGCTACGGCTTTCATTTCAAAACCGGATTTCAGACTATGCGCTGTAATTGAAAATTTTGTTATTTTGTGCGCGTGTGCGGCATTGTTGTTGTTGTTGTTGTTGTTGTTGTTGCAACGAAACAGTCATTAATATATCATTTACAAACCGGCGAATTGTCGCTAATAAATTGTTTCGACTTGCCACAAGAGATATGTATGCAAATATGTAATTCTTAACTGGCAACCGCCACGCAAAGAGCCCTGCCACAGTGTGGGTTGCATTTGGGAAAATGCATAGGAAAACTCAAGGTAGGCGCAACACAAGTTGTCCTTTTCTGAGGAAGCCAGCAAGTGTTGCAACATGTTGTCGTGTTATCGGAAAACTGCTTACCAATAAATAATATATGGCTTGTAAAAGAACCTACTCGATATTTATTTTGGGCGGGAAAACATTCTCCTTGACTAAATGCATATATATATTTTTTTATAAATATTATGTAAAATATGAATTTGACAAATTTGTAATAAAAGTTATAAAATAAAATAAAAAAAAAGTAAGTGGATTGATGTGAATCTCTTCGTGAGTCTCTTCGAGAAGACAAATCCAGATTGGTTTCCTGAAATATTTCAGTATAAAAACTATAAACCACTTGACCGGGACTCAAAGAAAGACAGCTTTATATATAAATTTTACTAATTACTAAAAATAATCGTGTAAATTTGAGCGCCAAACTCGAATGTTCATTTCTTCCTGGAAAATGCACTCAATTTTAGTCTGACGTTTGCTCACGACCCACCCGAATGCAAAACATGGAGTCGTATAACACAGCTCCCTGCACCTTTCCAATATCTTTCTAAAAACGGTGAACTTAGCAAAGCAAACACTTTCTATACACACACACACACACACATACACAACAACACTAAATTGAGATACTTTACACACAACATTTACTTCATTTTTCTTTTCTCGGTTTTCGTTTCTTTTGATTTGGTTCGCATACCAAAGCGATAATTTTTACCAACCAACGATATTTGTATACATATATATATATATATATAAGTACTCCCCATAGCAGCACGTTCATGGTCATTCGAGTCGTAAATCTAGTGGCCAAGACACACGTCTCGCCCAAGCCAAAAAAAAGAGAAAAAAAAACACAAAACTGAAACTGAGACTCGGAAAAATTTGGGTTAGATGCAGAAAGCTCATGAAACTCGAGTGGAAAATCGGCCAACATCACAGAGTGCAACAAGTGGCAGAAACAGACAAAAACATGGCCACCTACAAGTCTTGGCCAGCAAATGCATTGCACACCAATAACTGGATCAATTCATTAAGCCAATTTACATTGCCCAGCTAAAAGTTGTTCAAGTTGTTGTTGTTGTTGTTGTTTTTGTTGTTGTTGTTGTTGCTCTTTTTTTGTGTGTTGGCAATTGAGAGGCTGCTGCATGTTTTGAAATTCGTGCAAATTATGCGATTAGCTTCCAACGCCGATTGGAGCCGAGTGGCCGTCACTAAAATGCCAATATTAATCGAAATGTAAGTAATTTGGCTAATTCGCTGCAGTTGCTAAATGACTTCACTAAATATAAATATTTCTATGCTTGTTTGGATATACAACTAATTTATGACTCATTGCCCAATAATTTGAGTTGAAGCAATTTTCTTGCGTGAACTGGCGCCTGGTATTTCCCCCCTTGCACAAATTGTGTCCGATTAAACGGCCCTGTCATAAATACCATATCGGCCAGAAATGGGGAAGCTATCGTTTGATTGTTCATATTGACACACATAGCGCTACTTTGTCGTCGAAATTGTGTCAGACTATCGTGCTGTTATAGTGCCGGGGATTATAAATTAATTGAACTCGAATTGGCAATCGCGTACGTTATCGTAAATCTATAATGAAACCAGCACGAAATTCTCTCTCCATGGTACAACGAACTTTGGATGCTTTTTAGATAAGGTCTCCCCATGGGTCCGTTATTTAGTCACTTTTCTATATTTCATTATTACCTAATCGGGTAGATTAAGATTGGTTAATTATAATCATTTGTTTATTTATATTTTATATTTTTAGTATTTATTATTTAATCTTTTTTATTTATTATATATTTTATTTCTTCTGATTGGTTAACTGCGTTTCTTTCATTAATTCAATGAATGTTTTTTCATTTAATTTAAAACTTTAACATTAATTTTAAAGTTTGATTACAAATTTTTATTATATTCTGTAAATCAAGTTTGTAAACGGTTTAATCAATAGATCAATAAATAATCTAAAGTTTTTTACCACAGTTAATCAATGCCTTATAAAAGGCCCGCAGCGAATTAAAACACATTTATGAATGGGAATAAATAATAATACAAGAGTTAGATATCTTGTGAGTAAATACATAAATCCATAAATCCATAATTAAGCTGCTATACGTTCTACAAATAAATCTAAAAACATATTTTCCTCTTTGCACTTAATAAAGATCTATGAAAATCGACTCCCACTTCAAGAAGGAAAATCGCGCATACGCCGCATTGGCCGCATCAGCCATCGTTGGAACTTGTGTTTAGAAAACTTATTTAGCATGTTGTACAACTGTTAATGTTTATATAATAAATTGTCGAAGTTGGTAGTTGTTGTTGCTGTTCGATTTTGTTGTAATTTCGGTTTCTGTGTCAATGCTTTTGCCACTGGGCAGTGGTCAATATTCGACTGGCTGCTGGTTTTTTGGACTGAGGTGAAAATGAATTGCTCGTAAAAATGCTTGTAAAACAACGAAACCGACAACGAAACAACAACAGCAACAACAACAACAAGAACAACAACAACAACTTAAGAGGCAGCAGCCAGCAGCTTGGCAACAACTGCGTGCAAAATATCATTAATCAAGATAATTTATATAGGCTGCACAGCTTCATAAATATTACGATCCAGCCGGGTAGGCTTACAAATTTTTCATACGAACTTTGCGCATGATTTAACATTCTTCTCAATGAAGTTACTTGTTTTATTTTTCTTTTTCTTCAAAGTAACCACTCGACCATAAAAACAAGTCAGAGGTCTTCAAATTGTGGGTGATTGCTTCAGATGTCTTTTGCTAGTTTGTTTCTGGCCTAGACCTTTTACGTAATCGAAAAGTAAAAAAAATGGTAAAGTAAAAATTACAAAAAACTTGAGCAATTTCAAAGTGATCAGTTCAGTGCCACAGAACTAAAAATAGTGTTGCCGGAAAACGCCAACTGCCAACGCCAACTATATAAATCCATGTGACATATTGCGCTGTCCGTTCTTGGTTTCAGCCAGCACAGAACAGTACACATAATCTTATCTAAAACAAAACACTTTCACGGCACTTCCATGCCGTTCCTTATCCCACATAAATCATACACCCAACATGCCACAATGTGATGAGCCGTCTCGCTGACAATGCCACATCAAGTGGTGCAGCCTCAACACCACCCACGCAACTCGTCAAAAAAGTAAAAAAAAAAAAAACATACAAGTTTTTGGGAACTAAGACCTTCATTTTCGAGCAACTTTATTATTAATGTACCTGGATACAGCTTGTGACGTAAAGACTAGAAATATTTTTGGAAACAAATCTAATTTATTATAATTTGTACAGATTTTGATCTAATAATTCGCTAAACTGTCAACATAACATTTTAAAAGATCAATTAACTCGAAACAAAAGTTAATTTGTATCAACTTATTTATATATATATATTTCCTACTCGAATTTCGTAAATTTAGATGAAAACAAAGATATGTATAAATATTGCGTTGAAAAGGCCCCTTCATGCAAATGATGATATGAATAAATCTTGTGACGTAATAGCTAAAAAAAAAGAAGCTACACTTTGAGCAATAATAAATTTGTTTTTTTGTTATAACTAAATACATTTTTATGAGTATCTTGCGATGTGGTAGCTCACATGTAAACTAAGTTATTGTATTATATGCTGAAAATGATAAAATAGCTTTTAGGCTCTTTTGCCTTCTATTGTGTTTGTGATGTGGTGTCGAAATTCCCTTGAGTAGCCCATTAGCAAATGATTACAATATTAATCATGATTATACCCTAGAGAGGTATGCGTACGTGTGTGTGTGTGTGTGTAAATGTGTGTATGTCCAGCAATTTTGGACTGTTTTTAGTGCTATAATTTAAAGGCTTATGCTCTGGGACTATAAAACAAATAATATCATTGAATGAGAACAAAGCAAACATTTGTTTGCCTGCTGCTCTTTGACATTTATAGACCAATTATTTTGGTGGTCTGCCTGAATGCAAAGTCTTTGATTTAAATAAAGAAAATATTTGAAATACTGTTGTACATATAGACTGACATCAGCTAAAAGCAATTAACACATAACCCAAAAGGCGACTGACAGTGAAAGTAACTGAAGACCACAACTCAAATCGATGCAAGTGTTTGGCTTAAACAGCAACAACTTCATCAACTCGGCGAAGACGTGTCGTAAATTAAGTTATCAAAAAATCTGTCGGAAGCTTTTAGCATCTGCGTTGCACAAAAGAAAACAGCCTCGACGTATGTATGTGTATATAGTCAGTTGCCAGTTCAGTTAACTTCACACCTCGCAACTTGCACCACGCACTAAATCAGTCGCATAATTGCCCCCAGACTCAGAGGCAGACATAGTTGGGATCCGGCAAGTACTGCCACTGCCACTCTCATATATCATTATGAAAATATGCACGCCCCGACACATTGCATAGGGTTACCGGGAGGACCCGGTCTGCTCAACTTGTGGCAGTGTGGCACTTACCGTTAGCCGCATCAACAAGAGCCAACAGCAACTTGAGCGAAGTTGACTTTTGGAGGTCAAATGCTCGCTTGAAGAACTTGTGGAAAATGTATGAAAATTTCGACAATTTGCTATAATTTGTTGGTAACAATTTTGGCACTTGACTGACTTTTCAAATTGTACGTTTTTTTTGTCAGTCAGTGACAGTTTTATCAAGCACAATTATACTAATTGCTGATAAACTTGCTCTACAAAAGTTGAGAGTGAGTAAAGTGCGTGAATTGAGTATGAAATCTCATAAAAAACTCACCAACTTCACGCAATAAATACAGCATTGGCTGTGAGAAAATGGCTGGCATTTAAATATTGGGTAATTGCAGCGCTATAAAAATCATTTTCACAAAAATAAAGATCTTTTTTTTTTTAGCTTGAAAAACACTTTTGTGTCTAAATCTTATCGTATTATCGCGCTTGAAGCGGGCGCATGAAATCAAATGAACACCCAAACAACAACAACATAAATTTTGTATCAGCACACAACAACAGCAACAACAGCAACAACGAAAACATGCAAACATACCACATCCACACAATCTATGCGGCATCGCTGTGGCTGATGTCTCAATGACGATGCTTGCGCGCGATAAAAAACGCTCGCAAACCGGACGCAATGTTTGTTGCCACTTGTACAACAAGTTTTCGTTGTTTCTTTCGTTTTTTTTTTGGCTGCTGCTTTTGTTATCAGTTTTGCAAATTGCCGCTATGTAAAAGAAGCAAAAAGCAACATAAACTCAACGAAAATAAAGCTGTAAATTAATTTGGTCAACAAGTGGCGATGGGCAAGGAAAAAACATTTATATATATTAAAAAGACATGCCGCCCGGTGATGGAAATGGCCAGCTTTGTTAGCTGACTCATGGACTGGCAGCTAATCAGGTCGCTGAGTACATTAAAAGAAGATTTATGCCAGAAATTCACTAACACTCCCACACCCACTGGGCATGGATAGCACAGCATAAATTTATATGGCAAATAATACAATAGATTTTTGTATTAGGCGCCCATCGCAACAGCAGATTGCCAAATCAAGTGTCTTATTTAATGGTGCTCAACATAAACAGCACAGCTACAAATATATTTTTGTTCAAATTTTTTTGTTGTAAATTTTTCAACTTTTTTTTCAGTATTTATTTCGTGTTTCTTTTTTAGCATCACCCCTAGCCACCCCATCCGTGATCTTCACAAAACTTGAAGCATCTTACGCAGCTTTTTGCGTTTGAAATAATACCGACACAAATACGCACACACACACACACACACACGCACACACAACAACATAAGCATCATCTTTTTTATGAGAACTTTCAACTTGTGGGCGCTGCTGCGTGAGTGGGCGTGTGCTTAGCCAAAGTGATCTATATACCCAAATATATATATGTGTACATATATATATATATATATATATATATATATATTTATGTATTTATGTGTTTGCATTGTATTTCAAATATTATGTATGACTGCGTATCCACATTAGTTTATTTGCTTGTTTATTTCAAACATAAAAATCTAAACAACATTTTTGGGTTAGTTGATTTAAGGGAAACTTTGAGCAATGGGGCGTCAGCTTTGAAGATCTGTTGGACATCGCGTTACACATAAGGTCAAAGTTACAATCGTAAACACAAAACTAAATTTAGCTAATAAATTTTGAAATACATTTGAAAAATGTATCGATTGCACACAGATTAAACGATTTTTAAATGTGCTATATACAACATTTAAAATAGTAATTAAAAAAATGTGAATTTTTAGTAACACTTATTTGCTTATCAAAATAATTTCAAAACATTAAAATTCACTAATTGTATTATTTATTTATATTTATTTTAAAGTTTTAATTAGTTTCGCCTGATATAAATGTATCGTCACTTTTCATTAAGGTTATTTATTTTCTATTGTAAACGATTTCACAACTTTCAAAATCCCTTTTCTATTTATTTATATTTCTTTTGAAATCCTAAACACAATATGGATAATTAAAAGTTAAGTACTCACCGAAATGACTGTTCTCATCCCGTGTGCCATTCACAGTGCCATCCGGAAGCAATTGTAGAAAGCGATGATTAATATGTATCACTATATTTCGCCCCTTCTCATCCGTAACGGGATTGGTTGAACGTTCGTTGCGGTCCAAGCTGCTGGGATTGTTGTTGATGCTCCTGTTGTTGTTGCTGCTGCTGTTTATGTTGGGATTGTTGTTGTTGTTGTTACTGCTATTTATGGGTAGATTATTTCTAGAGTTATTCAGTCTTTTCGATTTCGAACCAATGAAATTGCTATTGTTTTTATTATAGTTGCTGTTGCCGGCAGTAGCAGTAGCAGTGGCAGCAGCAACCGGCGATTGTTGCTGATGCCTGTGAGCCAATTGCTGATGATGCAGATGCTGATGTTGATGCCTAATGCTGCGCTCAGTGCGTGAAAGTATGGCTAAATGTTCACGTGGCGCCACCGAGAAGACAAAGCCCATTCGATCTGACTGTTGAAGCTCATCAGCAATAGTTGTTGCTGTTGTGCTGCTGCTGCTGCTGCTGTCGGGTGTTGTTAATGTTGTTGTTGTTGTTGTGGTTGTCATTGTTGATGTATTCGTGTTAATGGCAGTTGACGGTTGAATTATTGTGTTTAACGTTCGCATATTAAATTCAGCACTAATACTTTGATTTTGATCTATACTATTTTCACTCTTCAGCACTACGAGACGACTATTACGACTATGATCACTTTGTATATAACTATTACTACTAGTATTGTTGATGCTAATGTTATTGATATAACTAACATTAACTAACATAATTGTATTGTTTATCCCTTGGCTCGAAGTCGTTTTCAGCGCTGGCATCGCGAACACCACATCCGACCAGGCTATGATAATCGAAAGGAGGGCGCCCAGCAGCGCCAGGGCCCTCCAATCCAAACGCAGGTTTCTTCGCATGTAAATCACAATTGCAGTTTCACAAGAGTCTTTTGGCTCTTGTTATTTTCAGGCAACACTTGCTGCTTCAGTTTTACTCGTGTTGTGCTTTTGTGTATTGTAAAATTTGTTGCACTGTTGCTGTTCGGCACTGCCCCCTCAGTTTGTCAGTTGTTGTTGCTGGGCGTGCGACACGCCCTTAAATATCGTTGAAACATATGTACGCCCAGTTACAAAACCAAAAAAAAAAAAACCATTTACTTTCGATTCGTTGTTGGTTTTCTTTTTTTTTTTTTTTGTATTCGCTTTAATTAGAGTTTTTTGTGTTCCAGTTAAAAATTCGCCGCTTGTTGCCAAGAAATTAGGTTATCATATCGTAGAATTGTTTAACACTTTTCAATTTCATAGCTTGCCCCTCCTTCTGCTGTTGCTGTTCGTATTGTGGATCTTCATCTTCGTCTTCCCCGCTGATAATGCATCTTATCAATTCCAATGATTTCCTTCTCATGTTCAAGCAGCTAATCAGAAGTAGTTTTCAAAGAACACAGCTGCTGTTCCTGTTCCTGCTTAGGTTCGTTGTTGCAACAATATCATTTTTCAGTATCAAAGCTGTAAAAAGAGGCAAGTAGATATTATGTTAATGATGGATTCATAAGCAACATTCAAGCAATTACTTAAGTAACAAAAATGTATATTTGGAACCACATTTAAAATAATTTATTTAGCATAAATAATTATATTAATAATTTATTTTAAAAAATTTCTCAAAATCATCTTTGCATTTTTATTATCGCACATTGAACTTCCCATAATGTGTCATTGATTTTTTAGCTTCCATCTATTTATCTTTAACACTTAAGTGCCATAAATATTCCAGCAAGTAATTTACCAAGTAATTTATATATATATATATATATATACCTATATATATACCTCACTGTCTGTCATATGACATTTTAAATGTGTGTATTTCGTAGCTCTCATCATATTCACAGGTTACTGAAAATTCGAATTGGCTTTGAAAATTCCAACGCAAACATTTCAGATTAGTCGAATAGTATATAAATTCTTCAGTCTAAGCACTTTTATGCGCAATTTTGACATTTAATTAGTGTGCAGCTATATTAAGCGAACGCCTGACGACGTCGGCAAAGTGGCACATTTTATTTTTGGCAGCGCCTATCAGCGACACACCACACAAACACACACATACACACACAAAAAGATACAATTGAATCTATGGGCTCGTCAAGTGATCAGCGGATTACATAAAACTCACCCAAAAGGGAGACCGGCCAGCTTAGGCAGTTATGCAAAAAAAACTCGGTGAAAATATCGAAACATCGAAATTGACTTTCCCCCAACGCAACACCAAAAAAAAAACACAGAGAGAATGATAGAGAGAGAGAGAGAGAGAGAGAGAGAGAGAGAAAGAGGGAGAGCGAGTGAGAGAAAATGAAAACAAATTTGCAAAATGAAGCCAAGCAAGGGAAAAACTGAATATGCAACGCGACTGGTGAATTGTTTAAAAATAAATGTGGCAACAAAAACAATTCGTGTATAAAAGTGTGTCGAATTTGAAAATAATCACGCACTAACTGCAGCAGACGCAGCGACAAGTGTATCTATGAGGTGCACGATCAGGAAGTGGTGCAGGGCGTGCCAACGCGGGGGGAATGGGGCGGCGGCTGAGTGGCGTTGTCGTAGGCTGACTTTTTGGCACGTGTTCAGATGCCTACGCAAGCAGCAGCCACAGCAACAGCGACTAACAGTAGCTACATTATTTTTTTTTTATGCAACATTTAAGTGCATCTCCGTTTTAATTACAATAAACAACAAAAATGTAATCCCACTAGGCTAAAATATACAAAAGACAACTCATAAGTTTGTCCGTCTGTTGTGGGCCAAATTTCAGGCATCAAATTGTTAATTGCTTTCTGTTGCGGCGTCGTTAAACTGCAGATAATCAGTAAACACACACACCCGCACACTTGTACACCCCTCCTCACCCAACAACCGCACCCAAAACCGCACCACTAATGCAATGCCAAAGTCGTCGAAATTTTAAATATGTTGTAGCTGCCACGCGAGCGCGTTTAAAAACGCCCATAAATCGCAAACAGTTACAACGGGTGAAAAAGACGCCCAAAAACCAAAATAAACAAACGGCATTCGCATGCCAACGAAGTTACACACACATACTTAAAGCCAAGGCTGAAAAAACGGCTTACAAACTAACTGTTTCTGCATAACAAACATTTATAGAAACCTTATCAAATTAATTATGTTAACGAAATGCAAATAAGAATGTAATAAAATGTTTTTAAGAATGATTTGCATCTGTGAGAATTGGCAGATTTTTGAGAATCTTGCTAGAATTGCTTATTCAATTAAGTTTGTAAGAAAATGCCACTTGTCTTTTAAAAAAAAACCTTATAGGTATTTAATATATGCGTAACCCTTTGCCAACTCGGCTTGACTTTTTTATGCCTTTCACCCAACGGAAAACAACTGCTGGCAAAACGTGGGCCCAGCAGCAGGCCAAAATTTATGCCAAGCGACGCCAAAAGTTTCATTTCTGTTGTTGTTCAAGCTGCTGCCAGTTGGTAGAATTTATGTAAAATATTTCGTAAGGGCATCAAAAGACCCCGGACACAACTGGAACAACAATAAAGGTACAACAAAATAAAAAAAAAAATAACAAAACTCAGAAAATAAAGCCTAAAGCAAACTATTAAGGGACAAGCGACACATGTGTGCCAAGTTGTAAAACACCAAATAACCAAAAATAGCTAAGAAACTAAATAAAAAAAAGTTAAATATAGACTGTAAATCAGGTAACACCTAGCAGTCGAAACGCCTCAGACACACAGCCGACAAATGAAATGTATCTTTTAATGATCGGAGTTCCGTTTCAGCTCGTCTCTCGCTCAATTCACAAGTTCACAAAACCGGAGGCTTATAATTAACATATTATGATGAGCATAAAACATATTGCGTAAAATAATGATGGGCAGCTCATATCATTTAATACCGAAGCCAATCAACTGTGCCACTTGTGCGGCATAACCCAATAACACTTATTATTCGACCACACAAATTATCCACACTGGGCACAAAAACCATTAGCCCAATTGAGAAAGCGAAAGTTTTCAGTTTTTAGTTTTTTTAGTTTTGATAAGCAAAGCCAAATCTTATCGCATTTATTGCCAACCTTCTCCTTCTCCTCCTCCTACCTGAACAACCCTCTCTTGGCGCATTCACATAACCCAAATTCTGAGAATTAGTTTTGCGGCAGCTTTTATCAAATTAAGGTTCCATTAGAAGTTAAGACAAAAAAAAACAAATAATAAAATAGTAAACAATTTAGTTGTTCACAAGCCAAAATTTGAGTAAAAAGAAAAAAGTTTTAATGGCTTTTAATTCGCAAGAACACAACAAAAAAGAAGGCGTTTTACAGTTATTTTTTTGTTAGAAAATTTAATTAGTTGTGTTTTTATTGTATTTAATAATAGTATATAATAATATCATTTATAAGGAAAACTTGACTTTTTCATACAATGGACGAGCAAATTTATGTGACAACACTCGCTGAACGACAATTGGCCACATGCGAGTGTCAAAAACACAATAAATATCATTCATTTAAGAATTATGGTAAGCTATCAAATCGACAGAATTTTACTATAGATACAATTCATTTATATATGTATATATCCCAGTTTTTATATTCAGAATTAAGCAAATGGTGCGTGGATCTAACCACTTTGGGCATAGACGAAGTGATTTGAAAGTTATACTCTTGTTTTTTATTATAATTATTGTATAGAATATTTTGTTTAAAATGCGTAATGTTGTTTATTGTATTCGTTTTAATGTTGTTTTCTTATCATTTGGCTTTATTAATAGCATTCTTTACATTTTTAATGATATTATACAATTTAAATAACCAAATAAAAAACCAGTTTAACCTACAATTCTTGTCCTATAAAAAATGAAAAAACGATATGACCTTTGCATAATATATATCTGAAAGTTGTTTCGTTTTTAGACAATGTATTTTATCCATTATTATTATAGTATTCAAATTGTATGCATTATACAAAAGCAAAGTTTCAGATTTATTTTAATAGACTCCTTCAAAATATCCCTAAAGTGCTAAATTTTCCACCATATTTCAAACTATACGTTTTGCATATTTAAACGATTTACTTTGTTTAACGGCTGCTAAAGTTCCTTAACCATATGTCCCTATTCATTGCCTTACCACAGATTCAATTTGGTAATGAAACTCGTTGAAATCACACAAAACCGCAGAAGCCAATTACATTTTGCTTTATGTGCAAATTATTCATTTTGCTGGCGCATCTTTTTCATTGTATTTTTGTTACAGTTTTTGCTTAACACTTGCTGGGTATTTGAATAGTTGTTCGTTTCAATTTTGATTACTTTGCGAGCAAATGAAAATAATTTTGCCCAAACAAATTTCTGTTAAAAAACAAACAAAGTCAATTTAATAGCATGTTGTAAATATATTTCGGGGAAATATTTATTTGACGCCCTTTCCATTTCAGCTAATTCAACTATTTGGGATATGTGGGTTAATACCCTGTGATTAAGGCTAATTCAATGACAAAAACTATTTATGATGTGTGATTTAATACCCTGTGATTAGGCGAGTAAGTTAAGACATCTAATTAAAATTAAAATTTATTTAAATTATATATAAATATTAACAAAAAAATGTTCGGCATATGTAGTAAAATTTTAATTAAGCTAATCATTATAACCCAGCCGAACATATTCACTATTATATTTTCAAAATATTATAAAAATATATATATCACATGATTTTAGAATATATCATTTTTTCACTTAGCTTGTGATTTCGACTCATCGTCACACAATTCAAAATATTGAAGATAAAATATATAATAACATGCATTAATATAAGTTTAAAAAAGTGCTTTGGCTGTGATTGATGTTTGGTGGTTTTTGCTGACAGCAGATGGCTAAAGATAAATGTCTATTTGAATGCAAACAACAAGATTTAAGATGCATTCGCCTATATAAATTGTCACTGCCAAGTGAAAAATATCTATACAAATATATATGTATATATATATATATATGTATGTATATAAGGAGATCTGTTTCTGTTCTATCTCACGGCAATTGTCGATTTCAATGAGATGCGTTTGTCAAAAACGCGCGTGTTTACAAAACAATTAATTTTCTTTGGAAAAACAAGAAGAGAAAATAAAATGAAAAAGATACCGAAACATAACTCAAACAAAAGGCAGCAGCAGCAGCAGCAGCACTAATCGATGTGCACTTTATTTGTATAGAAACACACACAACAAACACACAGAATTACAACAACAAAAAAAAAAAAATAAAATTACAAGTGCATCAGATACGTACTTGAGATCATAATGTCAGAATACTACTGAGTATTCTAGAATGTAACGGAACCAGACTGGAAACAGAGTTGAGTTCAATGAAGATGAGAAGAGAATAGGAAAAAAAAAAGTGCTGCTCGCTTTTGTGTAATCGATTTGAACCGGAAGCAATTGGGTCGCCGCGCTGCTGCTGCCAAAGTCGACGCTGACGCCGCAATGCACTCAAGACTTCAACTATTTTAAATATTTAGTGCACGAGAAAAGCGAGGGCAAAACCACAGTTGCAAACGCAACTCGCTGCTAGCTGCTCGCTGCTCGCTGCTAACTACAAAGCAAATATCGATGCCTAATCTATTGACAAGTGTATCTAAAAGATAATTTTGTTGTTTTCTTATTTTTTTGCACGCATGCAGTTAAGGTTTACATGTTAAAAGCTTACATATTGTTATACTTTCCATTTGTATGTTTTAGTAATCTGCAGATTCTAAGAGAAAGCAATCTGTCAGCAGTTGTCTACCTTTGAAAGTATCTGCAGTCTGTCAACATAATTTCAAATCTTAGAATTCACATAGAGCAAAGATCAACATGGGTTAGTTTCCAGAAATAATTTATAAATTTAGAATAAAATATTTCAGAAAATTTTAAAAGCTCACCTTTAACAGCGACATTTTCAAAAGCATTCAAGAAACATTTTGTACGAATAATAATCTTAATGAAAAGTATAAATAATAAAAAGTATAAATAAAACAAATGTTTTTTTTTTAAATAAACATTCTACCCAAATATAATAAGTATAGGCCTTAAAAGATGTAAAAAAAAAAAAATGATCTGCATATCTAAAATTCTTGAACAAACAACAATTAATTTTACATATTTTCCGACACCCACACAATTTCACACATTTAATGAATTTTTATTAGAAGTCATGCACCTTACGAGAAAAATGGCAAAATAAAGTAAAAAAATCAAAGGCAACACGACGTATTAGTAATGTGAAGAGAGACAGCAACAACAAACACAAATTACGTCTAGGATATTTTTAAAATGCGTCAAACAACTAACAAATGGTGAGAAAAATGCGCGACAATTTTCTCAGTTTTTTTTTTGTAGTCTTATTTTATTTAAACTTTTCTTTTTAGTACCTAAAGTTAGGCAAATGGCTCTGTGTGTGTTGGTTTTCTGTTGCCAAATGTGTGCCGCACATAGAGTGGTCTAGTGTTAATGCTTCGTTAACAAAAAACACTGGCATTATTTGTTGCATCGTTTTGTGGCACCCCCCACTCTTGCTCCTATCAGTTTCTGCTGCCAAAGTGGCGACAATATTTGCGCCACTTTCAGCTAAGTACTTTACACTATTTACACATGGCCGTATAGCTATGCGTGTGATAAGCATTATCTACTGCACCACTTTCCCCAAGTCCCGCATTTTCCTTAATAGTACTCTATATTTGATATTTGCCAATTTTTATTATTATACTTTTGCATAGCACTGCAAGCCAATCAATCAAGCACAAAGCAACCACAAATTATTACAAAGTGCAGATGAGAATATTGACTAACCGAATTATACAAATCGGTGGCTCAACTTAAATTCACCTTAAAAAATGTATTCTAAGACCTCAAGTCTATACTCTCCTTAACCACTATCGGTTATCGATTTTTATCGATATTGAGGAATCTGCAGAAGAGCAGATTTATGAAGTTGTTGATACTGCTAGGGAATAAATATACCTTTTGTGATTGTAAATAAATCTTTTTCTCTGTTTCCCAATTTTGAACAACTTCATTAAGTCAGTTTAAAAAATTATACAGACAGTTGCACAAAAAATATATCAACATTGAAAGTCGACTACAATTTATTGAATTTTTGTTGTATATTATAATTTAATGTATATTATTTTTTGTTAGTTGTAAATTTTTCTACTCAAATTTAGCATTGGACATGTTTAGTGCAGCCCATATTTACATAATTGATTGAAAAAACAGTTTATGTTATTTGAAAGATATTTTCGAATAGTCGATAAATTTCCGAAAGACTACGTCATTGATGTCGGTCTAATCGTTGTGTGATCATCATTGGATTAGCAGTTGTTGAACCCAACACAAACAGCAGCAGCTCATTTTACGTCACACAAACAACAAATGACTAAAGGAAAATTCGCATTTGAATAAAGATTAGGGTGCAAATGCAGAAAGAGATATAGCGCCAGATAACTGGCACAATGCTGAAGTTGTTATATAACGGCGTGAAGGAAAAGTACAAACATTAAAGTGGTACAAAAGAATTGTTTGGAAACATTTTAGATTATAGAATCGTTCTGTTGTGTGTAAAAAGATACGCCTGTCTTCACTCGCATTCAGGTTCAGTGAGAGATGGAATGCTTTTTGCAAAAATTTAGGAAAGTAAATAGAAATAAAAACTATAAATAGGTAAGTGAGAACAGCGCAGCGCACAAAAAATTGAATTTACTATGATTTTCACTTTCATGGATGCGAATACCTTGAAGGTTGTTGAATTCGCAAAATATTTAAATCTATTTTTATTCGTAGTGATCTGAATGAATGGCAATTTACTGCGTATGCGTAAAGATGCTTACTTGAATAATACAATTAAATAAATTATTAGCCACTGCATTTGCTGTTTTTTTTATTTAAATTTAGCTTGATTTTTGCCAAATTATATTTCCTTGTTTATCGTCAGGTATTAAAATCGAATAAAAATATCAACTGAAATTTATTGTAATTAGCATCTAGCTTATTTTCGAGCTTTTAATATTATTTTTAGTGGTAGCGAGAGTTTTCTGTCTTAATCCAAAAAGCCATTGACTTGGTTGATGTTTGTTTGTTTTTGCAGTGATGAAATTTCAAATCGTAAATAATGCCCAGCAATACACATTTTCATCAGACTTTTCATATTTACATATTTATTTTTTTAAATATACCATCTCATTTTTTTTTGCTTTCGGCTGGCTGCCAAGTTTAAAGTATTTCAATTTGTTCAAATGCCAAAAAAAAATATTTTGAAATGCATTGCGCCACAGAACTTAATCCAGATATTTAACCACTAAATATGATGTTTAACTTATCACCAACAAAAGCGGAATAGTTAAGCAAAATTAAAAAAAAAATTCAAACTTAAGAGACTCAGTAAATTATAATTTAGGCAAAGAGAATCACAAAAATATATTTTTCAACAAATTTTAACATTTAAAAAAAAAACTGAAACTTTTAACTTATGTAACTAAAAAAAATTGTGCGGTTGTTAACTTTGTATTTTAATTAACGCACCTTTTGCATTTATTGTTGTATTTTTCTGAAGACGTTTTATGTGGTTTTGTGTTGGCTGCACTTTAGCAAATTTATTGCAGAAAGAATTCAATATTTTATTTTTGCACATTAACACAACACATTTTATTATTAATTATTTTTTAAATAAATATTATTTATTTATTGGCTACTTTCAAATATTTATTGCCATACTATTGAATGGTTTAACACGTTTCTTGCCAATTTGATATATAACCACTTTTAAACAGCACACGAAAATTTGTTTGGCAAATGTGTAGAACTGCGTGAGCAACGTTGTCAACGCTGCTGATTTCGAAACTTATCTCGAGCAATGACCGGCGCTGCCCACTCTTAAGATGCTCTAAAGAAAATATTTAGTCGTTGCTTAGTGTTAGCACAATTTGCACAAATCTTTTCTTTTCTTTATATTATTATTTTTAATTTTTTTATTTTACGTTTTTCACAAGGTTTTGCATGTGAAAACTGTATGAAATAAGCCGGAAGAACGATTTCAAAATTCACGATCGACGCGACGCGCCGTCCTATTTGAACAACCAAAGAAGAACAGTTCGATTTCGAAAAATTATGAAAATGCCGACGGCGCAGTCAGCGGACCATCCGCTTAGCATGTGTTGTCAAACCGTTTGCCAGCGAGTGACTAAAATAAGATTTCATTCAAACGTACGCGTTACCACTCGGCCCTGTTCAGCCGTTGCTTCGTGCGTGCTTCGTGCTCCGTTCGGGTTTTTAGCTTCTGATTAGTTGCAGTGGCTCGATGATTGCTTCTGATGCTGTGTGTAGAGTGTATCCAGGCGTTAGCTTAAAACCAAATCTGAAGAACCTGATAACTTCTTCTGCAGACAAAATGAATAAGTTTTTTTTACGTTATTTCCCAATATTGCCATAAGCTGTACTTCCGTTAGTATCACATTATTCTAAGAATAGTGTACTTTTTGAACGTCATTATTAACGTTGAGTAATAGGAATTCATAGAACTATGTTGCTGAATTTGATTCACGCAAAATCAATTATCGAAAAGTTTATATTTCTAATCATAAAATAAAATTATTAATGCTCGAATTGTTTAAAAACTTTCTTTTGGAACTAACACCAGACATTTTTTTTCTTTTATTACACTTATATTTTTATTTTTTAATAAATTTTTAATATTTTTATATGTTCTCAAAGCATTACAATATTTTATTATAACGGTATTCACAAAACAAATTATATATAAACCAATTTAAAAAAATGCTCTCTATAATTAAAAGTACAAATGTGTTATCCAAACAAATTACACTTTATGTGTTTTTTTTAACGATAGGGTGTCAGGCGTTTCGTTCGCGTTTTAATAGCGTTTTGTGACGCGATGACAGCGTTTGTGGCGTTTGTGCATTTTGGCGCGTAGACACCTTTTGCCGATTTCACAAGTGCACAAATTCCAATTAACATTTGACCAAAATGGAATTGTTTTCAAAGCAATACCGATGATGACGCACACAACACTTCCTTCCTACCTTGCCAAAGGGGAAAATGTTGTCCGTGACAAACAGATTAGTAATCCGGCTAAAACAGAGCTGCATAATCAAAATTCAGATAGGCAAATGAGTGCGATAACCTTTTCAGTCAAATCTAACATTGGGCCATATAATAATTTAACGATCCCATATGCTTTACACTCGAGCCTAGACATCAAATTTATATTTGCTTATCACAAATTGGCCAAATTATGGTATTATAAAATGTTTGCAAAATTACCAATTTAATTACCAGCGGCTGCATGCATTTAAAATTAAATATTTATGAAAAAAAAAATCCAATTTCTCAGACATATAGAAAAGATATCTTATCTTTTTGAGTTATAAAAGTAACCAGGTTCACTTTTGCTATTTGTTCATTGAACTTGACTAACATTGTGATCAAATATGGCAGGCATTTTCCTTTCGGCACTTCTGCGTCAGAGTTACTCGTAAACACTTTTAGAGATAAAAACCTAGATTTAAGCAAATAAATATAAAATCGTTTTGATGACTTTGGTTTTGTCGATTTGCAAATATATACGGAAACTGGAGCACTCTGGATTAAGTAACTAGAGTGATAAAAAGATTATAATCTGAGTGAAATTATAAGTAAATCATGATTACACTTAACTATATATTAGAATGGATTACAATGTTAACTTTAATTGCAAACAGATAAAGACCACTTAGACCAAGGTCTAAGTGAATAGCTCTACAAGTTGGCCCTAGGGAAACACCTCTTAAGCTCTGCTCACTGTTCTAAAAACATAGTTTTACCCAAAAAAAAAATAACACACATTCCATTCTGTGGTATTCTAAATGCAGTCGCATTATTAACATTTGTGCCCAGCAATTAAGAGCGGTTCCAGCACATGCCAAGTGTTAAGGGCTGACCTATAAATAACCATAGACAAAATACGCATGCCCCTCGGCAGCATTTTGGTGTGGCACGTCTATTGTCCTTGACTTTGCTGGCACTCACACAATTAAAATGATTAATTAAGGCGCAGAGCAGCAGGATATTTTAGAGCTAATGACTTAATTAAGACTCGGTGCGCCGCTGAGTGTTTTTCGGTTTAATGTGCTCGCCTCAACAGTTGCCGCCGACCTTTGACCCTTTTTCCGTGTAACTGCAGACCCTTTGTCTAGATATTAGATTAATTAAAGCGTAGCCAGAGCAAGTGGCAAGCTATGCTGCCTCTTCTCCTTCTTCCTGAGTCTAGTGCCTTGCCCAATCCCAATGCTACTTCGGCTTCCTCATGCTGAGCCTTAAGCTAAATGAACTGCTGCTGCTGCTGCTTGGCAGCTGCTACGCTACGCCTCGAATCCCTTTCCAGTTCCCGTTCCAGTTGCCCTTCTCTTCGCTGTCACATTATTAAACGCTTCGCTGGCTGATCCTGACAAAGGAGACTGCCCATTTTACACCTTGTTCTCGTACGCACGCGTTTCGTGTGCGATTTAAAACGCGCGCGCTCACTGCGTTTTCAAGGCTGCGTTTCGCAGATGTAAGCTGTCGATTTGTTAACTGTTGTCGCATTGTGAAGCTGGCCAGTTACTGAGATTGTAATCGGCTTCTTTCCGACTGGCCCAGATTAAATTACAGAATATATTGTCATGTACGCTGTCATTATTTGATAGTTGGTTGTCATGTGACTGCCACACACCAGATACCCTATGCAAGAGTGTGAAAAGAGGGTATCATGAAGCTGTGTCTAAATTGTTGTACACTGTATTTAAATTAACTGTCTGAATATTTATATTAAATATAAATTAAAAAACGATCACATGATATATAAAGATGTTTATTATAAATAAAAAATAAAAATATATTGTTGGCAGTTTATCTGTGAGTCATGCAAGCCCCATTGACTTTATTATGAACTGTTTACTGTTAATTTGTTTTTTTTTATAAATTTCGATATCAATTGATAACTTTGTCGCCATTCGCAATTGACTGTTTTGGACGAAATCTGAATGCATTAGCTGACATTAATTTTTTGATCAGCACAGTACTTTAATATATATGTATCGGAGCTGGAATAATTTATGTTAATAAAATTGTAACTGTCGACAGACAGCGATTGGCGACAAAGACGGCAAATATATTAAACAGCAGACAGGCATTTCAAATTGAATCGAATCGAATCGAATCAATTACAACTTGTTAACGAACAATCCAAAGCTGTCTTTTGTTCTGAGCCAACAATCAGACTGATAAATACGTACAACTTGCTAGAAAAATAGCTCTGCAACTGGCAGAAATAGTCTTTAACCCATTGATTTTGATCGGTGTAAACGTCAGACTTTTAATTATTCTGATCAATTAATATTAAAACGCAGATATATAAATTGGTTGCCCATCTGTTCAAAATCAATTATATCTACGATTTTTAAAGAAACTAAAAAATATTTCCTAGAATTCTTGAAATTGTTTTGAGCAAAAAATAGGAAAATGCGTCAACGGCAATTGCGGAATAAACATTAAAGTTTATGCAAATTTCAATGGCATTTGCTAATCACTGTAATAATAATTGATTCGTAAATATTTTGATTAAGCTTGCAGTGCATAAATAATTGATATAGCCACTAGATCAAAGCGAGCACTTCTAGTTTCCTGAAAGTTTAAATATGCATAAATCAAAATATTTAACCAGATGAAATGTACTCAGCATGCTGAGAATGCCATGTCTAAATCCATTCCAAATCGTATCCATCTTGTGTCTGATGAAGCGAAGAACCTCTTAACTGCCACAATATATCGCAAATCTTAAGAAAATAAATCAATACTTAAAAATGCGTTGTATTTAAGAAGTCTGTCGATTCGTTAGATTCATTACAAATCACAGAAACATTTGTAGTTAAAGTAACATTAAAACATTAAAAATTGGGCAAATTTTGCTGATGGATGAGATACTTTGCCAGCAATTGCGACAGCTACAGAAATGGCGGTAAATACTATATATATATATATATATATATATATATATATCCATATCTATATCTATATCTAAATTTATATTTATATCTATATCATATCAATTTCCATATTTATGCATAATCGAAACTATATCAGATGCGTTGAACATTTTTTGAATTGTCGTCATTGCTGGCATTGCGATCGGCAACCTGCCGGGCAGGATTCACTGCATATCAGCGACTCAGAAGTGACCATCGTAGCCAGGCCGGCTGTCCAAGCGTGTGGCAGCAATTGCATTGTTCCACTGCTGCAATTGTGGATGCGGCTCAATGACATCTCGACCAACAGTCGACTGCGCAGTTTGCATCGGCTACACTTGGAGCAGCGTTCGCTTCTGGACAACCTCGGTCAGGTCGTCGCATTGCACTGGAACAATTTCCGTGCCAAGGTGTACACAATTACCTCAATACCATCTGCTGCCACCGATGTTGCCACACAAACGGCTATAAACTATCGGAAGAAGCTTCCTTATGTGCTGCAGAAAATATTCAAACTTTTTGAGATGGTATGAAATTGATGCCTCTATTGGCCAAATATAGTAAAAGATACGAGCTTTTTTTTAATTCTGTGATAATTTTATTTGTTTTTTTGTGATTACTCTAAATTTAAACGGAAAGAATAATTTCTTAGTTCATCGATAAGCTATCGATAATAATAATTTCTCTTCCCAAACAGATCTCCAAGAATCTGGAATTGGCGCTTATTAACAAGGGTGGCTATATAAACACATCGGCGGCAATGGAGATATTGAGTATTAGTGCTATATCCGAACAATTAAACTCGTTTCTCATCGATTATCTGGTTAATAATGATGAGTACAATTCGGCCCATTCTCTGCTAATACTTGACATACTTTAAGTATCAAAAAATAAACATTTTGTTGCTTTATTTCTCTATTTGTAACGCAATAAATCTAAAATCCCTTATATATATATATATTGCTATATATATTCCTACTAAACATAAATAGCTATAGCAGATATAACCAACTATTTGTTCGTCTATAATTTATTATGAGCATTCTGCAAGTGTATTTAATCTTCGGCTTGTTTGAATCAGCGATTCTTGGTTGTTTGTGTTGCAATCGCATCGATAGACTAATTCTAATTTAGTGGTCTTTTCACGCCCATGGGCGTTTGGACGTCCATAAACTGCACATAAAATAGTTAGTATGGCCAGCAACGAGATGGCCAAGTTGCAGTTGCAGCCAAATTGATCGATGGAATCACCGCTCGAAAGTGGCTCAGCCAGTTGCAAATACAATGTTGATCTTAGCCTTGGCCAAAAACTTAGTGCCTACTGTGTGAATATTTATGCGAACATTAAAGCCATATTTCTATGTGCGCAACAGGTGCCAGCTTGATTTTGACCCATTTCATTAAGCGATTGCAGAGTGATTCATATGATGATGTCGATGATGATGACGATGTGGCAAACTTGTGCTTGGGCTCAACTGGCGCCTGTCGCCCAGCTTCAACTTGGCCAATATGAATGTCATCATCAACTGTTCCAAAGCAAAATTATGCGTTCGACACATGCAACATGGCAAGAGCTGAATGCAAATTTAAAACATTTCGCTGCTTTCCATGGTGCGGGTGTTCCGAGGATGAAACGGAGGACAACGACGACGACAGTTAAATGAATCTCATTTAATTTGCCAAAATATTTATGCATTCCACATTGGCATTGATTTCTTTGCAACTGCGGCTGTGGCACGCCCAAAATGTGCACTCTAATTTATGGGCCTAATGAATCAAAGAAATCTGTCAAACAACTTTATGACACTTTTTTCGTTAGCGTCTTTCTGATTCGTTTTTTTTTTTTTTCTTTTTTGTCAACGACGCTGACATTTTAATTTGGCAGCCATCGATGGCAATTTAATAAATAAGGCGCTTGATTTTAATGGGATCGCCAGTGTTGAGCAATTTATAGTGCTGTGCAATGTGTTTAAAAACCTTGAACTTTGAAATGGAATTATCATTTTTTCCAACATTTTTCTAAGATTCTTAAAATTTAACAAAAATGTTAAACTGCAGAAATTATGAAATTAATTCAAGACGATTCTCAAAACTAAAAATATAAATATTTCTAGTCAAAAAAAAAAAATTTAATGTCTCTTATCTGAAAAGTTATAGCTTAGAGAAATTTCAATATAATATATAAATATTTCCACACTCTTGAAAATACATTGTAAACTTGTAGTTTTTGTGTCTTTAAAATATGAAGATTTTCTCACATTATTTTTTGTTTTACTTGGCACAAACTAAAATGTTTGAACTTGCCAACTATTTCAATATCACTTTAATTTTTACAGAAAAAAGATTTAAGCCATTGAAATCTTTTGGAAATCTAAGAAATACTTGAATTTTTCAACTAATTAATAAGTGGATGCTTCGAAATTTCATTGACATTCCACAGATTTTTCGACATTTCTGACGTAAGTGTTCGTAGGCTAATCAGCTAATCTGTGGCAGCTCCTTGTCTTATGGTCGATTCCGATGTAGAACCTGTCTAATGATGCATGAAGCAAGGTGTGTGATAGAGAGAGAGAGAGAGAGAGGGAGAGAGCACCTCTGAGAAACTTTTAAAGCGTTTTTCTTAAAGCTTTAATGTGAGCAATTCGTATTGTGACTCGAAACGAAATCGATATCCATATCGATGCTATTAACTAAATCAGTGGAACGGCCTATCGCCCGATAGACAACAATTTATGGAACTTGCTGGCAATAACAATTAATAAAATTAGTAGAAAACAACAACAACAAAAAAAGAAAACAACAAGCAAAGGCAGCTCTCTGGTGGCCAATGGGGCAATTGGTCTCCGGTTACGTGCATATCAAAACTTAATCAAATGCCACAAACGAATGCAACAAAAGAGAGGCATTTAGAGACATTGAGAATAGTGGAATATTATGCTTGAGTGCCGCATGTGTCTCTAGCGCCAGTAGTAGTAAAGAGAGTTGGCTGCAAACCGGCCAACACCGAACCGTTAAGACGAGCAGCCCGAAGAGTGTTGTGTCTGGGAGAGTCTGGAGTCTAGACCGGAATCCTTTGGAGATCTTGTTGTGCGATAAACTTGGATCTTTGCGTCTGATTACTGTGGCCTAATGTGACAGGTGAGCGACGCGTTGCAGATGTTTGGTCGCTTTTAACTGTAGTTTTGACTGATGTAATTGGAGCGGCCAACAAGCATTGTTGAACCAGCCCAGACCAGCAGCAGCAGCCGCCGCAGACGCATAAATCAATGTTGCAACAAACATTTTAGATGCCGCCTAGCCTAGGACAACTTTCTGTTGCACAGGGCCAACATCCAACAAAAACCGGCTACACAAACAACACCTCGTCCTTAGGTAATGCGATACATAGTCTGCTTGACACCCTTTTAATTTTCTGTCTTTTTTCTTATTATTATAATTTTTTATTTTTTCTGTTTGTTTTTCTTTCTTTGATGATGCATCTTTTCGTGATGTATCCCCGCATATATATGAATGCCGTTAAGATTTACGAGACAACGCCTTGATTTAAAGGTAGCGCGTGTGGTCCACAAATTTAATTACAACTCAATGAGTTCAACTGAACTCGCCCAACAGGTGGCATACCCAGGAATTCCCCAATATTTAATAATAACAAAAAAAAAAACCAATTATCAAAATATAAAAGATGCATCAACTGCTGCCCAAATCACTTGACACAAAATGCTTCTTAACTGATTGAGCATTGACATTGAACTTTTTATTCTTAAGTTTTTTCCCCCAATTCAAGTGTTATCAGAAACCATCGAAATAAAATCTGATCAGCATTGCAGCGAATTCGTGAGAATGCCCCAAAACGTTGACATATCTCAATAATCTGTTTAAAGAAAAATAAGAAAAAATATTATAAGGCAGGCGCATAAATGTCAGAATTATCTTTGGCATCCAGCTCGTATATCAATATCTCATAAGTTTACCGTTAGATGATGCGTTAATAGCTTGCATTTTCAGCCCAATATTACCTAATCGTCGGGGTTAAGTTTGATGGGAGGGAAATTTTACCTATGTAGCTCTTAAACTTCAAACTAATTAGCTTTCGAACATCAAATAATTGCTTCCACATGCTGTGACCGACTGAGGAATACCCTGTAATCAGCTTCAGATTTCACTAATTATAGAACTGTGTTGATAAAACTATGTTTTTTAGTTGAGTGTTAAAAATGTAAATAAAATATTAAAAAAAAACTCTCTGGAGAATATATCATAAAATCATCGATTAAATGTTTTTTTTTTAAATCAACATTTTCTAATATTTCTAAAAGTTTTTCTTCAATAATTAAATAATAATACTGAAATGTATACAAATTTTCCAACTCTTTCAGCATGTCTTACGATTTTACATATATGTACATAAAATGCCATATATATAAATGCCATATATATAAATGCCAAATCTTTCAAAATATATTTTAAACTAAGCTTGTCTGCTGTTAAACTGTGTGTAAATGCTTATTGTGTTTGTTACATACCCTCACCCAACTCCAAGTTTAGCCAATTAATAAGGGTACAATGAAGAAAGAGAAAAAAATACATGTATCTTTGCCCTCAAGGCTGGCGCTAAGTTTCTGTTCAAGTCAAAACAAAATGTTCATGTTTTGGTTGTTTCTTCATTTCATGCACCAAAAAGCATTGTAATAAAAACAAGAAATAACGTCTAAATAAGCACACCAAAGATTGCATACTCTTTTTGACCAAAGTTAAATGGTCACCATTATACTATAATATTAAAAAACCGAACTGCTGTTTTTTTAAATTTATATGATATAGTCATCCTCCGATGTTGGTATTTTTTTTGGGTAATGGCTTATTCTTATACAAATAGCTAATGATTGTTTACAATTACTTATTAAATTTAAAAATTTTAATGAGTCTTTGATGATATAGTAGTCTAATAATCAGCATAATTGTTTTATATCGATCGATTGTTCCTATAACAGCCATATTACATAGTGACACGAGTTGGTCGGCTGTAGTCTGTCTGTTTATTTTATCAATATTGCTTTACGTCTCCGGTCTCATAATGAATATTTATTCTTGATCGTGGCTATATTAACTCTGCTGATCATGAACATATATATTCATGTGCGGTGCTGAAGACATCTTCTTCAGTGCGTTACAAAACTGACTAAAGACTTATAATAACCTCTACAAAGGCAAAAACATATCGGCTGCAAGTCAAAAGCTAATTGAAACAACTTTATTACTACCAAAAATTGAACGTTTAAACGGTTATATTGTACATATGGTATTAACTGTATATAGCCGCAGGATATGCATACATATCTGAAGCATCGACTGTGGCAAAGGCAAAGGCGAAGGCGTCAACAGAAGTTTTTTATGTGCCAATGGATATTTATCCGCTCGAATTCAATTTGGCCAAGTTACAGACGCCGTCGAAGACTGGCGCTTACTCCGCCAAGTTTTACAACTTTCGCAGGAAATGCTGGCGAGCCGAAAGGAAACACAAAGCTTAACTTAAATTCGAGACACACACGCAGAGAGAGATGAAAATAAAACCGAATTTCATAATTTACGAGCTCATAACTGGTCGGAGCAAAATGAAACCGCAGCAAATGGAATTTTGTGATTTGAAAACAATGCGCAGCGTTTCCTAGAGCTCTTTGATACCAGTTTTAGATCATGTGTGTTGTTTGTGTTTGGTTGTGCCTTGGTTGCATGTGGCTTAAAGTGTCAACTGATCTCTTGGTGGCATCCACCTGGCCAAAAGGGCGCATCTTAAGTTACCCCTCATGCCTTCCCGCGTACACAAGTGAACAATTCTCTTGAAATCGATATTTTTTCTGGTATTCTGAGTTTTTTTTTTTTCTTCTTTTTTTTGCCAGAACATTTCTATTGAATTTAAAGACCTGAACCGGCTTTAATTTGAATCGGATTCCATTTGGGATACATTTGTATTCCTAACAAAATATGTCGACATTTTTATTGATATCTCCACTCTTTTTATCTGTTACTAGCCGGATTTTTATTGCAAGTGTTGAGTCATGCCAATTAACAATTCAATATTAACCGAAATGTGTTAAATATTTATCGAATATGACTGAGTGGAAAACCGCAGTATAAACGCGGACAGGATTTGGAATTCGTTCTTGGAATTGCGTAAATGGGAAATTTGTGTGAAGCACGTAGTACAATAAGCAAATTAAATCATATTGATTTTTGGTTTTCTCTGACGTCAGCCCACATATTTAAATACATTTAGTCATAAGGGTAACCATAAATTCCAATAAATTTGGGGTTTTTCGAATGGAATAGTGACGTTATTTTGAACGTTGAAATTTGTAGCTTATTTTAACTCTACAAAAACGATCAATCTTATCAACGAAATATATTTTTGTTTTAAATTCCTTATTTTTAAATACATTTTTAAACAATTTAAGCCCTTTAAATTCGGTTAACAAAAGCAATTAAGAATAAAGTTTGTAAATAATTGAAATCGTCTCTAAATTCTAAATTAATATTATAATTACTACGTTATTATTAAAAAAAAAAATTACTATGTTTTTTTCGCATAAATTTCAAACACGCGCCATTTATCTACACGACGCATACAACACTATGCACTTGTTTGTCCGGGTGGCAACGCTTCGCGCATCTTACGTGACAAGTGGGTGCTCTTACGTTTTTCTATTTGTCACTTCGTGCTGTTTTTCTTCAGAGCATCGCGCACGGGCATTCATCATGGCAAATATTGTTACACGCTTAACGTTTAAAACGAGCTCACTTCTAACACAACAACCCAGTGCTGTAAATGTGTACAAATCGGTGTGCCGAAATGCCAGCAATGGCTTTGCCAACAAATTGCCACCAAGGAACTCTCGTCGCCTGCTGGCGCTTGTGGGCGGCAGTGTTGTTTCCTTTGCAGCACTTGCTGCATTTATTCGACTGCGAAGTGCCGGCAACACAGCAAATGCAATGCGAAGCAAAAAGAGCCTGGTAAGACGCAGTTAAATTCTGATTATAGTGCATCTGTGCGTGTTTGTTTGTGTGTGTGAAATGGAAAAGTCAATAAATGACTCGCGCAGTTATTTTTAGCTTGGGTCAGCTTCGTTATGCTACGCTGCCAGCTGTTGCGTTTGCCATAACGTAACGCAAACAGCTGTTTGTGCGCTTGTTCTTTTCATTTTGTTTTGATCGCCACATTCGCCGCGCATTTTAGTATTTGTAATTGCTTAGATGGATCAAAAGAGAGCCGGTTTAATTACTCATTTTTGAATTGCTTCTAGTCGTAGAAGTGGATCACGGCCGTTATCGAATTTCGGGGACGCCGTTTCTACTTTTTTGTTGCGTGCTCAAGTTCATTGAAAAAAAAAATACAATAACAACAACAAGTTGTCGTCAAACCTGTTGGCATTGTCAGCTTTTGACAGTTGTTGACGTGCTTTGCGTGTCGGCCGTCTGATAAGCATTTTTGTTGTTGTTACTTTTCGTAGGGTGTGAAGAACAAATATTTACATTAAGTGCTTTGGAAAATTACACAGTTATCAGAGCCCATGCAAAGGTTTCTTGATGTAAATTTCAATTGTCGATTTATATTTATTGGGAAAACATTACAGAAAACCAAGTAAATTTTTAATTGCCAGTTATGTCTAATGTTGGGGTGAGTCATAACTTATGATGGGCTAGGCAAATACAATTTGGGAATATTGATAAACTATTAATGCAATCGGTTGAATTTTTCAATTATTCAATGTTAGGCATCGTCAACAGCAGAATAATTCACATTTTAATTTATCCAAATAATTATTTATCACACTTAAAAAAATGTCAAATAATTTTAAAATGAATAAATTGGGCACTACACAATTAATTTTATTTAAATATATAAATTATAATGTGTCTAAAGTTACAACTATATAAAAAGGAATTATTCATCTATTTGCTGCTTGCACTTGCACAAAAAACAATTAAAAATAAAAAAAATCTCTCCTAATTTGTCCTATATGCAGCAGCAGCAGTAAAATAGGCAAGAATTTAGATGACTTTCTTTGTACTGCTTAGTTTGCACTGCTTTCTTTTATTTGCATTCATTGATCGGCTTGCATTTTTTTGAAGTTAAATTTTGATGCATAACAAATAAATGAATTTGTTAATTAAAAAGTAGCTGTTAGATAAATGCTGAATTTAATATTGCATGATCTTGGTTAGAGACACATAAGTTTCTGTATGCTATCAAAATGAAAGCCATATTCAATAGGTTTTAGCACTCAGTCAGTCGCTAATCCTTTGACTCCCCTTACTAAATACTCTAATTTACATGGCCATATCAGACAATCTAAATATTTTTTGATTGGCTGTGCATTAATTTCAACATAAATGCGAGACAGAAATTCTTTATGAATTTCAGCTGTATTTGCTGGCTGCCACACACCTTGAAAAGCGAAACAGCAACAGCAGCCACTTCAACAATAAAAAGTGCATTTGGTTAGATGATGAAGTGGCCAAAATACATGTGTAATTGGTAGTAGCTGCGAACTCCGCCCACGCACCTGACAACGTTTGTGGTTTCAATGCTGCTGACACGAGTGCCAGTTACGGCCAAGAATTTATCTATCAATCGATCTGGCTAGTGTGGAGTTGAGTTTTGTGATTTGGTTGTGGATACACCCAGCGAATGCCCCAATGCCAGACGCAGGCGTGGTTTGTTTTGGGCCACAGCGTTGTCCCTGACATGTGCCAAGTCCCTGGGCCAAGTTATGACAACGACGACGACTGCGTCTGATGATGATGAATGAGTTTTAATTGTTGCCTATAAATACAGCGCCTGCAGCAGCCAGACAGAACAGAGAACAGATACGCTACTGCAGGCGCTGCGGTTGCTCTGTTGCCATATTGTGCTCCTGCCTGTTCTGGATGATGTCAGCCCAGTTATGAAGAATTAACACACGATACAATTGCGTTGCGTGGGCGTGAAATTGCCGCTGCTGCCACTGCCACTGCCACTGCCACTGCTGCTGCTGCTACTGCTGATGCTGCTGCTGCGACTTTTGTTGCACATGTCTAACATTCAAATTGCGCACTGGCCTTTGTTTTATTTTCATGCTCTGTTTTAAATGTTTTAAAATAGGCATATTTCTTTTGGCATATGTCGATGCTGCCCTTTTTTTTTTTGTATATATTTTATTATATATTTTATTCTTGTTTTACCTATTAAGCCCCTTCTGAGCCTTAAGCTTCTTCATCAGCCCTAATTGTTGCACTGTTTCTCCAGAGGACTACATATATTCCTGGTTTAATATGCTCTCTGTTCCCTTAAATCTATTCCGAACAATAATCTAATATATAGCTTACTTCGCATGATAATTTTTACTGCTTTAGACCAATATTTTAGTATTTCTTTATTTTAATTTTAGTACCGCGAATTCTTGTGAAAGTAAGTACTTTTTCAGTCTACAATTCACTTTCAACAGAGTACAAGTCAGTCGCTAACGATAAACTTTAAATTTATTACTTGGTTTTTCTTTTCTTGTTTTTTATATCACATATGCCCCAGACTGAAAATTGAGTCATTCGCTTTTGGGGGCGGCACTGCCTGCAATTTTTGTGTGCGGCATTAAATGTCAGATTTATGTAGCTTAAGCCAATTTATTATATTTGAGTGCCGCCCGCCAACAATAAATGAAGTCTTTTGACCATATCAATTTGGCACTTTATTGGCCCCAGCCGATTAGCCATGCTTAACGTGGGAATCCACTCCAGCGGCCCGGTTAGCTCATCAATATCACAGTTTACAGCCAAATGTCGTACTTGAATAAATATTTATGACTGTATACAATATATTTGCATACAGTTCAAGTTGCGTTTAAACATTAATCAAAACGTCAACAGACGTTCACTTAGATTTGCGATATCGATTATATCGGTTATTGTCTTGGTTGGGTTTTGTCTTTTCCCTTTGTGCGCAAGCGGCGGAAATTACAGCGATCCGATCGCTTGATGATTTATGCCAATTATACACATATATATATATATATATATACATCTATATGCATGCATATCGAATTACACCAAACGATTCATGGTTTCTTTTCTATCAATAAAGCATCGCGATGAGATCGATTTGGAGAATATCAAACTGACTGCACGTGAGAGACGCTTTATTAAATTCGCGTCCGTGGAATTCGATGATCAGCTCTATATGACGCCACAGGATTTCCTTGAGTCTGTCGTGGAGCAGGAGCCCAGACGTGAGTACAAAAATGCAAATTCCATATTCCCTTATTGTATTGATTTCTTGCAGCTCGCTTGAAGCGTCGTGTTCTCAGCACCGAAGAGGTTGATAAATTCAAGGATAATACGCCAGCTGTCAAAAAGGGCTCCTCGCGTCTCTTTCGCAATCTCAGAGATAAGGGTATACACAAAATAAATCACTAATTGTATTTAATGTTTATAAATTTGCTGTTTATGCATTTCAAACAGGCATTGTTTCATACACGGAGTATTTGTTTTTGCTCTCCATTCTGACGAGTAAGTAGCAAACCAAAGGAACCTTATTGATTGAAGAATATTTACAACACAATTAAATAATTATGTTTTTAATTTCCTTTTTTTATTATATATATTTTTTTAATTACAGAACCCAAATCGGGCTTTCGCATTGCCTTCAACATGTTCGACACGGATGGCAATCAGCGTGTGGATAAATCCGAATTTCTAGTCGTAAGTAAAACTAACTATAATTCGTGAAGATGTCTGTGTTGATGTATCCTTTATAATTTGTAATTATATATTATATAATTTTATAATTTCATTAATTTAATAGATTATTTCCATTTTGGCGGGCGCTTTTAAGTCCATACAAGATGTGGATCCAAAAACTAAAGAAATTGTAAGCTTTATTTATATTCATATGTTTTTTTAATATATTTTACAAATAATTGCAAATTTTATTCAAAAATCAATAGCCAGCGTTAGCGGCGGGATGTAAGCCTTAGCCAAACATAGTTTAATTTTATAAATAATTTAATTTTTTCTGTTCATATTTTACACATTTTTATTTATTTATTTAATAACGTAATGTAGCTGCTGCGTTTAGTGCCCTATGAAGAGCAGACGCAGATAAAAAATCTTCCAGCTGCCCGAAAATTAGGTTTTGTAAGTCTACGAGAAATTGCAAAAAGATCATAATGTTGGCTTTGCTTTCAGCAAAAAAACTACGCTCGACTTTGTAAAATATGCTTGTGACGCATACGTAAGCTTAGCATCGTTACGTTTACGTTAATGTTTACGTTACGTTAAATATTGTTAAATATCTGTAGCAGCTTTGCTGTGTATATATTTCTGATACGATCTTGACAGATTATATTAATTGTATATAAGTTTTTTGATTTGGCACTGTTTTATATGCTTTTTTAATTCTGTTACGTTTTGTTATTTGTTTATCTTTTTTTACGATACCCCAATAATCTATACCCAAAAACAACTGGAAACCTTACTAAACCTTACCTAACTTTTCTTCTCTCCCAATCTAACGAACCTTCCTGCATACCCTACCATATCCACTCTATGTGTTTTGTATATACCCCAAAAAAAAAAAAAAAAAGATGGAGCGCATTTTTAGCGGCGCTTGGAAAGAGAAACACGGCGACAAACTGCCAGAAAATCTAGAAGATCCCGAACCTGAAACTCCACTCGAGGTAAGGTCGAGCATGCGCCTGTCATATGTGATGCCACTAATTTTAATATATAAAATCCAAATCATATAATTTATTTATGTAACTTACATTTTCTTGCATGCCAATATTGCAGCGTGATTATGTGAATGATGAAGAAGGATTACAGCGTCGTCATGTGGTGGCCACCACTCTACAACTGCATCTGTTTGGCAAACGAGGCACTGGCGTAATTAACTTTGATAACTTCTATCGCTTCATGGATAATCTGCAAACGGAGGTGCTCGAACTGGAGTTCAATGAGTTCTCGAAGGGTCAGACCTTTATAACCGAACTGGACTTTGCCAAGATTTTGTTGCGCTACACTTATCTGGCCACGGATGAGTATGATGTCTTCCTCGAGCGTCTGCTGCAGCGCGTCAAGGATGAGAAGGGCATTTCTTTCAATGATTTTCGTGATTTTTGTCACTTTCTCAACAATCTGGATGACTTTACCATCGCAATGCGCATGTATACGTTGGCAGATCGAGCTATATCCAAGGGTAAGTGAAATTTTGATTTACAAACAGAAAATCTACAATTCTTAATTAAATATAAACTATATAATTTATATATACAAAATGTATTTTCGTTGCAACAGATGAATTCGCTCGTGCTGCGAAGATCTGCACGGGATATAGTCTCAGTCAGCATATGATTGATACTGTTTTTGCCATATTCGATGCGGATGGCGATGGTCTGTTGCACTACAAAGAGTTCATTGCCATTATGAAGGATCGTTTGCATCGTGGGTTCAGAGTAAGTGGACCTTTCTATGATTACAATGAGGCACTGGATTCATACGATGAACCCGAGTTTCCCATCTTCCATGCCTGGCGCCATAGAGTCTGTCGCCATTTGGAATTCTACATTGACAGCGATGCGCTGTGGCATTAACAATCTCAGCTTTTGTTTTTGTTATCGCTTGAGTTTGTGTGTGTGTGTGTGACTGAGTGTGTGTGTTATTTTGTATGTCCATCATTTAATTGTACGTGTTTTGTTTATAAGCCATAATCTCTGTTTGTGCTCAAGTTATGTTATTTGATTGATCTAATATACACATACTTTAATTTGTATTGTGACCAGTTGTTGAACGACTCAATTGGTTAAAAACTCTAATTTTATAAATTTATTAATATTAACTTTATTCTTTATTGCTCATAATCATATTAAACACTTTATATACACAATAAATTGGCTTTTTATTTGTTTTAAATTTATATTATTTTAACTTAGTGCAATTCCTGCAATTAACTTAATTTTTATTTATTATATAAATATCATTAATATAAATTCGTATCACTTTTTATAAATTACTTTTAAAATCAGTTTAATTTGAACGAATACCTAAATTAATTTTAAAGTTTGTTGTTTTCTTTTTTCTGGCACCTTCATCATTTTTAAAGTCATTGCTGACGTCTGTTTATTGACTTGTTGTTGTTCAGCTAACCAAATATTTTTGTGTAAATCGCTGTTGCTGATCGCAAGTGTGACACACATGGCCATATCCATAAGTTGAAGTCCAAAGTTTCAATTTAGTCAATGTGGCAAACAATTTATGCTTTTTGTTATTCTCTAGCAAGATGATGATCTCATTGAGATACGCACTGCTGCCAAAGAACAGGTTTGTTCGTATCAGCTGCAACCCTTATTGTTTTCGCTCTGTCTCAGAAACCTATTGTATCTCCCAGATTTTCACACTATACCCACGAACTATCTTTGTCTATTCATAGCTTTAGCTAATCCTATTTATTGCCTTTCAGTCCATAGCCAAGTCGGAGGGTTGGGATGCCTTTAAGCACTGTCTGCACCACGAAATGGTAGCGCTGAAGAAGCCATCCTATTAGACCAAGGATTTAATCCAGAAATAATCTGTTGATATGAAAACTACGCCAAAATGAAACATACAAAAATATTTAAATCAAATACTAGTTGCAAATCGATTTTCTTCTGAAGAAACGAAATCTCTTTTTAGCTAAAAGTACTTAGAAAACTTTATTTATAATTGTTAAATTATATACTTAAGCATATTTATGAATCTGTTACACAAAGCTCAAGTTTGTTATATAATTTCACAATCTTATAAGCATTTAAAAAACAAAAAATGCAGTTGTTAATTTGTTTAAGCGAAATAAATAGAAACATTTTGTATTTATCATTATATTTATTATTTCTTCATTTTTTTTTTCATTTAATTTGTCAATTATACAAATGAGGATAGTCTCAAGCATGGGTCAAAATTGTTGTTTGTTGTTATGAAATCCTAATTACTAAGTGCATTAATATTTCAATATCAAGTATTACTAAACTTAAATGTTACGCTCCGGACGCTAATCTTCGTCTCTTAATCCGGCTTGCACATTCTTCGGATTACTTAACTAATGCATAAATATACATATACAATATATAGATATATAAAACTTTAACTATTTTCTATATAAATTTGCACTAGGGCATTAAACAGAATTACATCAAATTATCACAGTTAAATTGCGTGCATTCGACACACGTTTCATATTTTTTCGACTTTTTATACATATACATTTTATATGAAAATAGGTTTAGCTTTTCTTTCACATGAATTTCGATCAGTACGTTTTTTTTCTGTTTTGATAGAATTAGCTAAGAAACATGAAAATTACATGGGAATTGTTTTGGAATAGTTGCATTAAAAAATTGCACAGTTAAAACTATAATTACAATTAAAAGAAAATAAAAAAGATTCTTATCGTAAAAGATTTACAACTATTAAAATTCTGTTTTTGTGGTTGTTGTTGTGTTTTACTATTAATTCTCAGTGGCCGTCGGCAGCGTCCAGCTGACAAATTTCTCTTTCTCCTGCTCCTTGGCTCCACCAGCTGGGTAATTGCGATTACTCGCTTTGGTGCGTCTAAATTTGAAATTGGCAAACACATCGCGTTTGCCTGCGTCAGCATCTAGAACCAGCGCATCCAGCTCCAGATTTCGTTGCAATCCCACACCGGGCATTACATCTTCCCCGGTGGGTTTGCGAAAATTGTAGACTCCCTTGCGCTGCTTCAGCTGCTGCTGGGCCAGCGACAATGACGTCTGTGGCGGTAGAGGAATCCGCTTGGGACTGCCCGTCTTGGCCAACGGCTTGGGATCACGCATCAGCAGGGGAAACAGCGCATCGTCGGCATCAAAGTACCAGGGACGCGAATAATGAAAGTCGGCACTGTAGTAAGGCTTAAAGACGGGCTCATTTGAGCAAATACTGAACGCGTGATACGCATGCGAGATGAGCTGCGGAAAACGATCCACCCAGTAGTTGGTGAACTCGTGCGGTATGCAGCCAAGGAGCTCCTGTGCCTCCGGAGTGAGCTCGTGATAGTGATGCTTCTTGTTGCGCAGTGCACGTAACAGATCCCGCACACTGGCGCCCATATAGCCGCGATATTTTCTCAAATCATCCGTAATCATCGCATCTAAATGCAAGTTCCAATCGTCCAGGACAACAATGCGTCCATTTTTCTCCAGCGATTTGAGTGGTTCGGCATGAAATTGTAGTTTCTCCACACGATCGCTGACATCTTGCAAAAAGCCAAGCATTTTTGGCTCCTCCCAAAACAGCGGATGATTGCCAATGCAGCGGGCGGGTGGACGAGACGGCGGATCTCTGTGTATCATATCCGATATGAGCTGCTCCGCGAGTATCTATGACATTATTAAAAGTTATATTCATGTTTAACAAGAGCAGGTTCCAATTTATAGTTACAATTTTGCTATGTTCCATGTCGTCCTCGGCGCGCAGCTTGGACAGATTGTACTCATGCGAAAGTATGTTCGCCTGACGCTTGAGCGTGTCGCCAAAGGCATGATGACCACCACTTAACACGTAGTAGTAGACACAGCCAAGCGAGAATATATCGACAGCTGTGGTCTGCAAGCCAAAGAACAAATTAAATACCAATTGCAAGTCTCATTTAATTCAATAGAACTTACAGTTCTTTGGGCACGCATCATTTCGGGCGCTATCCAACCATCGGTGCCGGTGACACCCGAGCGACGCGAGAAACTTGTGCGTCCAAAATTAAGTTTTTTGCACAGGCCAAAATCCGAGATCATTACGCGCACCTTACCCTTCGGATCAGGCAGGGAAAGCAGAACGTTCTGTGGCTTGATGTCGCGATGAACTGCAGCAAAAAAGAAGATTAGTTAGATTTGGCAGAGGAATTATAAATTATAAAATGAATATATATATTCGTATATTCAGCAACTTACCAATATCTAGTGAATGCAGATGACTGAGTCCAGCGGCTGACTGAACGAGCACTTGCCATATATCAATGGTCTGACGCAGCTCCACAGACCGATCACCCTCTGTGTAATCCTGCAGCGTGGCGGCGCACAGTTCCACAGCTATATAGCGAAACTGTCGATCCTGTTCGGTGCAGAAATAACGAACAACATTCTCATGTGCATCGGATTCGCGCAGTAGAGCCACCTCGCGATCGGCAAATGTGAAACACTCGGGCAGCAGGCGCTTGACGGCCACGAAGCGCTCCTCAAAGTTACCTTTGAAGACGAAGGTGCCCTCGCAGCCTTTACCAAGCACTTCGTTCGAGTTGAAGCTAATTTTGCCCACACGCACATGTCCATCGCCGAGATCAAGTAATTCCTGTGCGTTAACGTTGCTTCCGTTGCTGCCATTGCTGCCAGTGCTGCCGTTGCTTCCCGTCGTCGTCTGGGCCATGGTCTTGGAGCCGTTCTCACTCTGCTTCTGCAGCTCACGCATGGTGCTGCACGTGTACCAGAACAGAGCAATCATGCCCATAACGATAACAATCAGTATTTGATGCACCTTGCCGCTGGGATGATCCATGAACCACTCATTGATAAATGCCTGCACCTTGTTGCTATTGGCCAGAATGATGGTCTTGGTGCGATTGATTGTGTTCGATCGCGGTGGCTCAATGGAAATCTCTCCCAAATCGGGGTCCGTTTGCACGCCAATATCGGCGGCATTCTTTTCATTATTAGCCAGCAGACCGTAGCCATCGTTATAGTTGTGTATTGTGGCCAAACTGTGCACATCCTTGCTTGCTGACGGCGTTGGCGACAAATGCAAATTTCCCTGCTTGACATCATTGGGCATATTGTAATGTCCCAACATAATGCCGGGATTCTCTTGAAGTACATCATTGATGTAAATGGTGCGTGGATCGCTGTCTTTGCCTTTGTTGTTTAGCTCGGCAACTGGTCCATCAATCAGCTTGATAGGCGGCGATGTTGAAATGCGGGGCGTATTCTTATCCACTAGCGAAGGCAGTGCATAGAGACCACGCTGATGCTCGCCCACATAAAGCGATTGACTGCGCCAGAGAGAGTAGTTATTGGATTAAATCTGAATACACAGATACAATTAAACGAACTTACAATAGTTTCACAGTGTTCACATTGCCAATCTTTGACTCCTCTAGTATGGCCTGATAGGCCTCATCCGAGACAGTCGTAAAGGGCACACTAAGCAGCCCGTCCGGACCCAGGAGAAATGCAGCCACCACAGGACTGTTTAAATCGCGTTGCCACAAAAATTTGCCGGCTTTGCGATCGAGTGTGACTATCTGACCATTGCTGGTTGTGGTCAAGTGTATATATTCTGTTCAAAACAAGTATATTAAAAGATTATTCCCATTTTGAGTTACCATTTTTATTTACCATATTCTTTGGCCAACTCTGGCGGCGCGCTGAGCGCATTGTAATCATAAAATGTGATATTCCACGGCTTAGCATTCTTATCCTTAGCCTGACTGTCATACATCATGACCGTGTATTGGGTGCGTCCCAAGTAGATGGCACGTGAGGTGGCCCAGCCAATTTTCTCGCCATCCTTGCCATCCATGTGGGTATCCCCAAAGCCCATTACCTTCTCCCGTCGACCCGTCTTCGGATCGATCATGTACCAGGTGTCGCTCTTCTTGCCCGAGTACAGAATGCCATCGGAGGAGCGACAGGGCGCATTAGCCACCAGCTGGGGAATGGTGTACGGCAGCTTCTTAAGGCTGCCCATTTGACTGAGCTGGTAAATGCTGCCATCCCTGGGATCGGGTAAATAATGTGGTACCTGAACATTCTGCTGTGGTTCAGCGACAATCGGTGGATCTGAAATAGCAGTAATATGATATATATATATATATATCTGTATATAATGATAAGAGACACGAGTATTTTGTTGATATAAGAAGACTCGAAACACCTAAACATATATTTGCTAAAGCCGATGCATGTGGGTTTAACAAGTTTGCAATCGTTTGCAGGTGCCATTTTCTACAATAATACGTATTATATAATCAAAAGATTCCAGATACGTATTAAATATTTTAAAGCCCTGGAAGAGTATATATAACTTACAAAAATTCAATTTAGAGAAAGTTACGTAGATATAGAGAAATATTAATTATCAGGTATTCTTAAAAACTTGTCGGGAATGTCAAAGTGTGATTTATTACTCGTGATAAAACATTGTATTTGCCGTCTTCAAAATGGTTGACTCTTAATTTGAACTCTCGAGTTACAAAACAAAAAATGCAGGCGACAACAATACCATATATTAGGCTATTAATATGTGTTGTACGTTTATGGGGGTGTGTGGGTGAGTGTGTGTTGTCTTATATGAAATTCTGTGTAGACAGCAAGAAGAACAAAACAAATCAACAATTTCACGTTGACTTTATCAACACATGGCTTCGCGCACATTTACTCGTACTAAGCCTTATCAAATAATTAACCAACAACAGCCCAATTTTAATTAGAGTGAAAGAGAAAGAGAAAGAAAATAAGAAAGAGAGAACAAAACGCAAAAGTGGGGAGGCATAAAAGTGGTTTATATATGCCGAGTGTTTTGTGGCAAAATAATTTCACCAAGCCGGGTCATTTAACTCGCCTGGCTGGCCACTCTAATTAGCATCTGGATTCTAAACGAATAGCGGCATTGGAGGCTCTAGTCGAACATGTGATGAGGTAATAGCTATTACCCATATCTCGACTGACAAATCAATAACAAAATTCAAATTATATTCACATTTTCATCGATTTGTTGTGGTTGGCTTAGTAAAACTAACAAGTTTAATAACGTTTAAGCGTTTATAATTTCTAGCTACATTATTGCAATTCATTCATATATACAAATAGCTTGTTTTTAATGCATACAGTTCCATTATAGAAACATTAAAAGAAATGCTGGGCACATCCCGCTCAGATGTTCTACACATGTGTTTTTCCATTAAATTTAGGTATATGTATTCCGGAGACGAAATTCACATAAACAGCGTAAAATTTTTAATTTGTAGTACATAGTATACATATATGTATATATAATATATGTATGTATATATAATATATATATATATATATATATATGTAAATATAATACATATATATATATTTCATATGCAAGTGTACAATTATCGCTGCAAATCATCTATTTTTGGGGGCGTAGCCCCTTGTACCGGATGATGATTGTAGAGTAATAATAAATTGTCCGGATTTTCAAGATAGTAAGCACGAAACTGGGACTGGCTACATAAAGTTGATAATGCAAATTTTAGTATACAATCAACAGAAAAAAATAAAAAACAAAACACGACTATTAATAGCAAGAGTTTAGCAAACGCAAACATAAAAAAATAATTAACTCAACTACAAAGATATTTATTTTATCTACGACAATATTTTTTGCAATAAATTAAAAATGGGCCATGAAAATACCCTGTGAATATTGTACTTTGTTGGCTACATAGTAAATACGAACAAATTTATATCAAGTTGGCTTACCCATTTAGCTAAAAAATGAATTTAAAAGATAAAATCCATAATAAAATTATTTAAGTATACTTCTATAAAAACTTTACATTATTTTTATATTTGTCTAGCAGTCTATATCTTTTTTACAAAACAAAACTATTTATACTAGATTCTAGCAAATAATAGTCGGTGAAAATTCAATTTTTACTGCAAAAATGTATTAATGTATTCTTAAAAAAACATATATATTTTAAAATTGTAATATTTCGAAATTTCATACTATGTATAAGCATCAATTTAAAAGATTATATTTGAGGCAAATCGAATTTAATAACTTCCTATAGAAATCTTGTTGAAAACCAAAATCACAAAATCAATAACGTCAAAAAAATTAGAATAACAATAATAGCAATATATAACCAAAAAAAAATCAGACAAAATATCTCGTTGCGTTGTCAGTTTATTTCAAAGAATTTTACTTCTAATTTGAGACCATTGCTCGTCAAGATTACGCATGCATACAAAACATACTAACATACCAATAATATACACATATATGTATGTACTCTGTTATCAGTAGAAAAGAATAACACACAAATTACAGTGAAACTGCTGAGAGTAGATCAGCAGTATATCTCCGCCGGTCTCTGCTAGAAATATACTTACTATGTTACACACACATATGTATATAAACATACATTTCACGCTTTTTTTTTGTTTATTATGATGAGCTCATCGATTTGCGATTCGCTTTATTTATGCTGCACTTTTCAGACATTATGGCGAAATGCGTGTCAATGCAACAGTTTTCGTCTTGGTTTTACTTGTGCCGGTCAGAGAAAGAGTGAGAGAGTGGGCGAATGTGAGAATTGCCATATGCTTAGTAATATTCCCACATTCTCACAGTGAGAGCGAGCGGGAGGCAATGAGTAACACAAGCGATTTAGAATGGGGTTATACCTTACAACACTACAACTGCAATGTATATATCTGTGTGTGTGAGTAATTACCATCTGCTATTGTCCAGCGTATTTCACTTGTTATCGGATCGATTGCCGTTAGCCCGCCGCCTAGCGTGGAGAATACCATCAGGGCCTCCTCGTCGCGGGCAATGTCCGTGCAAGCCTATATATGAAAACCAAAAGAAAAAACCAAAAACAATTTTATTAATTGCCATTACATATTCATGTAAATTGTGGGGCAAGTGCACTGCGTATTCCTTGTATTCCATTGCATGCCTCACTGGCTATCCACCTACCGTCTTCTCTTCATCCGTGCTGACAACTTCTGCTGAGTCGGCGGCATTTGCAGCTGATTTTTGCGTTTGGTTTGCTGCTGATGCAATCACGCCGCTCAATAGCAAAATAAACGCGCAACAACGAACAATGTATTTCATTTTGCGAATTCTCATTGATGATGTTTTTATTGTCGTTGTTGTTTTTGTTGCTGGCATAATTATTGCGCGAATGTAAAGGCGAAAAACTTGATTTGCTTTTGTTTGTTACTGCACTTGCAAGTTATTTTCTGTTGCTTAAATCTATCATATTTTCACCGTTTGTGTTTTTTTTTTTAACTTTGGGCTTTCATTTGTCACCGTAGGCACTTTTGCACTGTTTTACATTTAATGCGTATTTCTTTCACTCAGTCATTATTGCGTAGAGTTGTACTGTTGGCGAGCATGTGAACATTAATGAAATTGATGAACTGAACTTTTCAGGGAGCAACATCAAAGAAACGTTCACACTGAAAAAATTAAATGATGACATTCATATATACAATAAATATACACATGCTGAACTGTTTTATTAATGCTTCTTAGCAACCAAAATATTCCAACTATTGCAGCAAAATAAGTAAAGAAATAAACATTTTGTCGAAGGTTTCAGTTTTTGTTTACACTTTAGTACATTGACCATAGAACTAGTTTAAAATACTAAAATATGAAATGTATGAAAAATGGACAAAAACATTAAGTGTGACCAGCTGCCCACAACATCTGTTTTGGTTTGTGTTGCACAATGCGGCATCCAGTCGGCAATTTAAGTACATCATTACTTAAACGTTTTCTGCACGTACAAAATGCTGTACAACACGCCAAACAGCAACCGAACAACCTCAAGGGCAGAAGCAAAAGCTCCCAGGACTGGCTGACCCGGCAGCTGGCCGATCCGTATGTGGAGAAGGCTCGCATGCTAAATTATCGATGTCGCAGCGCCTTCAAACTGCTCGAAATGGATGACAAATACAAAATATTGAAACCAGGCGATCTGGTCCTGGATTGCGGTGCTGCGCCAGGCAGTTGGACCCAAGTGGCTGTTGAGCGCACCAATGCCAATGGAAAAATGGAGCGTGCACCGCGTGGGGCAGTCTGCAGCATTGATCTGTTGCACTTTCATGCAGTTCCCGGTGCGACGATCTTTGGCGGCATGGATTTCACAGCGCCAGTGGCGCAGCAGCGTCTGCGCGAATCGCTGGGGGATCGCAAAGTTAACTGTGTGCTCTCTGACATGGCGCCGAATGCGACGGGTGTGCGTATGCTCGACCAGGAGAGCATTACGAATCTGTGCTACGAGGTCTTGCGGTTCGCTTTGGCCATGTCTGCGCCGCATGCCAATTTGGTGGTCAAGATCTGGGACAATGGAGATGTGCCCAAATTAGAGCGTGACATTCAGTCCTATTATGAGAAAGTCAAGCGAGTGAAACCACGCGGCAGTCGAGGCGATTCAGCGGAACATTTCTTGTTGGCCCGTGGTTTTAAGGGCTCCTAGAAATAATTAGGTTTTTCTTATTTAATTCAATAATGTAATAAATATAAATTGATAAAAGACTATTGTCAATCATTTGTTATAATAATATTATTATTTAGGTTTTCATTAAACATAAATTTATGGCGCAAATATATTGTTGTTAAAATAATTATATTAAATTGATAAAAAATTATTGTCAACCATTTGTTGTAAACGCCTTTAAATATAATATCCGAAGGTCGTTAGTTATTAAGTGCAAAATAGCTAGAAATTAAAGCAACATTATTTTTCATTTGAGTACTTCTGTGATTCAATCCATTTAAAATTACTTAAATGTATGTAAATTTGTTTTAAATATCAAAATATCAATGGAATTTATATTTAAACTCTCAGAAATATCGATAACAAGTAATGCGTAGACTACACCACTCTGGCAACGCCGTATCGCATTTCGCAAATCTGAGCACCAACATTATACAGCAGCTGAATATAGCGCCAATCAATTGTTCAGTTTAACACACATTCTAGCGGCATATACATAAAGATGTCGATCTCCGATACTTTGCAATATATAACCTTGGGGAATCCCTTTAGCCGAGCGCTTATCAACTCGTCGTCGACGATATTCCGTTCTATAGTAAGTGCATCTTGTCTAACTGTTTTTTTTTCGCTTGTAATTTGTTGTTGTTGTTCTTTTATTGCAGGGTCTTCGCCCCAAGAAACTTCCAGTGGAGGATACGTTGCAACCACTTATTCAACCCGTATCCATATCGATGCGTGGCATTATTGGCCATAACTATAATTTTTTGCGCATTGCCGGCTTGGGTGGTGCATCGGCTATATTCATGGGTGCCTATTGCAAGTACTTTCTGAAGGACGTTCTTGATCCCAATGATCAGATGGAATCGCAGGCATTCGTTGATGTTGCCAATCGCATACACTTTTTGCACTCATTCGCACTCATGTGTATGCCGCTTGCACATTATCCCGTCTTTGTAAGTATTCCCATAATAATAATAAATAGGTAATTAAATTTGCCGGTTTAGCATTAAATTCTCTTTATCGTTTATTGAGCATCATAAAGCTTTTCTGTTATTTCTCATTTTGTAAAGTTAAATCTCTGAACGGAATTTACAACAACTCGCGTTACTTTTTGAATGATTTGGCTTATGCCCAATTCGCATTCGATATTCAACATTAATATATAGATGTATATATAAATATTTTATAGTTATGGATGCATGTATATGTAATTGACACACTCGCTCAGTGAATCTCTTTTCAAAAGAAAATGGATAAAATAATTAATAAGTGTACGATTTGATAGTTTGCTAAGCGTTTCTCAATTTACGTTCTATAAGAATGTATATGATTTTTGTTTTTTGTTTCTGTTTTTGTTTTCCAAAGCTAAAGCTAAAAGTTCAACAACCACTAATTGCAGCTTAAAAGTAATTTCAATACCACATTACGAAATTTGTATACGATAATTGCTAACATGTAACATCATTGTTTTAGAATGATATGAGAGGTTCATAGCTGATATGGTATAGGAATTGTTTGGATATAGGATATATGTGTTTTTGTCTCGCTTAATGCTAAATTCATATTTCTTGTTTTCTTTGTTTAAAAAATGTACCAAAAGTCAGCTTCAATAATGCTGCTTAAATTTGTTTTCATTTTGTTTTTGTTATTTTTTTCAATAATTGGTTTTTCAGCCTTATTCGATAAGTAAATCGTAGAGCTTTTTTCGGGATTTTTTGTGTTTGTTTTTTCAAAGCCAACAACTAAAGCTAACATCAAAATATGCAGGCCATACATTATTGTCTAACACTTAAATGCAGCGCATGAGTTAAATATATTTCTTCAGATACCTACTAACATATTATCCTTGTCTCCAGACCGGCGTTCTGATGACCATGGGCACCATTCTCTTCTCGGGCTGTATGTATTATCGTGCCCTGACTGGCAAGAAGCGACTGCAGCATTATACCACAATTGGTGGCTTCTGTTTGATCGCCGCCTGGCTGTCGCTGGTTGTGTAGATTTAATATTCACACTTGTTATATATATACACATAGTACATCAAATACCACACAATTATCAAATATTATATAAAATCAACTAAAGCTAAAGCCTAAATAAAGTTGCCGCTCTATCGAAATATATAATATATAGTTATATGCGCTTTTAAAAAGCGATCTCTTAGATTTAAATGTGAGTTTTCTAGCACTTGAATTTTAAAATTCATTTTTATATTAGTTTACGTTTCGCAGCAAATGGAAGATATATTTTGTTGTTAAATGCATTGAATATCTTTTCTTTTGTTGTTTCTTGGTAGATAATTGAAATGCACTTCTACTAATTAGGATTACGAGCTAAATATGTTTAACCAAAATATGAAAAATACGAAAATATGTAGCAAACGGAAAATCAAATAAAAAGTTAATTAAACGTTACATTTATTATGTGTACCTGTACATTAATAAATCACTATAAAAAAGAACACACATACATTAATACTAGACGTAACAGTTTATAGTCTTTCTATAATCGTTATTGTCGTTACGGAACACATATTTGTATACATTTGCAATGCAACCTTCTAAAGGTATTTCATTTGCGCCTGTTTATGAAGAATTTTTATAATATTTGTTTTACGCGCTCAAAACTGAGCTTATTGTCGTTCATATCGTAGTCTTAATCTTCTATTCATCAATTTTACTAACATTTAGATATGCGCACTTAAATATTGATTTGTACATTTGAAAATTCTTTGTTATTGTTGCTGCTCTTTACCCCTGCTATCCTAATAATTTTTGCTTGGAGGCCTCCGCAAATAGAAAGGTCTTTTGGATACGCGCATTGGCAGCCGGGTGGTTCGTAATTGGTTCCAGTATCTTAAGTATGTAGTCTTTAAAAGCCTTCGGCACAGCGAAATGTCAAGAGTCCTTCTTCAACCGCAAGTTGTCCTCATGCGCCTGTCAGACACAAGATTCACATTAGGCAAAATATATTATCCAATTGTGCTGCGTTACTCACCTTTTGTGCCACCTTGAGCAGAACATCGAATGTGGCGTCGCCCGTTTGCTTGACCATGGAGTGGAACACCTTCTTCTCGCTGACCGTGAGCAGCTCAAAGGGTGAACCGAATTCAACAGCACGGCCCGCATCCATTACCAACACCTTATCCGAATCCATAACTGTGTGCAGTCGATGGGCAATGGTTAGAACGGTACAATCCTTGAACTTATTCCTAATCGTAGTCTGAATGAGCGCATCCGTTTGTGGATCCACATTCGCTGTCGCCTCATCCATCACCAGTATGCGATTCTCGCGGAGAATTGCGCGTGCCAGGCAAACTAATTGGCGTTGGCCCACACTGAAATTGGTGCCGCCCTCGGAGATTTTGCTTGACAGGCCACTGGGTAGCTCAGCAACAACTTCCTTCAGCTTGACCTCCTCCAGTGACTCCCACAGCTTGGCATCGCTGTATTCATCGAACGGATCCAGATTGTAACGCATGGTACCCGAGAAGAGCACCGGCTCCTGGGGTATAATTGAAATCTGACTGCGTAAATCGTGCAGTCCCAAATCGTTGGTATCACGGCGATCGATGATGATGGCGCCCTCGTTGTAGGACAGACGGAACAGTGCGTTGATCAGCGAGGATTTACCAGCGCCAGTGCGTCCAACGATGCCAATTTTTTCGCAGCTCTTGATAGCAATATTGAGATTACGCAGCACATAGTCCGCAGTCTTTTCGGGGAAGTAACGCAAGCTAAGGTCATCAAATACAATTTTTCCCTCATCGGGCCAGTCCTTAGGTGGCTTCTTATTCGGCTTCGACTCAAATTCACCCTCCGGCTCCAGATCCTCATATTCAACGACACGCTCCACCGAAGTCATATTATTCTCCAGCTCCGCCGACTGACGCATGCCCCACTGAACCATGCCGGTAAGTCCCATGGCCTAAACAAAAATGAGGAGTTAGTGTTCGACATCTTTAAGTTTCATAATAGTCAGACGCACCTGTGTAATGGCCAGGCCTACTTCGCCACCATTCTCTGGTGAGAACACGAAAAAGCTGAGCGTAACAATGGCAATGTAAATCACACAGACAAGATCGAGCCAATAGCCAAAGGCACGACTGGTCGATAGGAACATGTAGAAGCCAGAACTGTGCAAATCCTGGAAATTATCAAACTCCATAATGAGATCCTTCTGCGCTCCAAAAGCTCGTATCGTAGCCAAGCCATTCAGCGAGGCGCTCAAATGCGAATAGATCGGCGATCGAGCTAAAGTGGGGGGCAGCAGATTACATTAATTAATTAAATTATCTAATTTTGTAGTGATCTTTGTAATATACTTACTGACAGCCTCCAATCTCTTAACATCACGGGAGGTCTTCAAATAAAAGCTGCGCAGCAGATAGAATATAATGACCAGTACCAAGGTGACCAACAGATTCCAGATGTTCACAATGCTCAGCACAACAATGACGCCCACAATTGAGAGAAAGATTTGCATAACATCCATCATGACGGAGGGCAGAATCTCATCGACCTGGCCCAGATCCTTTGAGAAGCGATTCAGAATACGTCCCGACGGATTTGTGTTGAAGAAATGCATTGCCGCCCGGGTAACACCCTGGAACATGCGATTATGCAGCGTCGTCGAACTGTCGGCGGCAATATAGAAGAAGAGCACACTGCGCACCAGGGAGAACACAATCACCAATACATTGATGGCCGTAAAATAGTAAATATCGACGGGATCCGTGTCGCTGTTAACTCTGGGCATAAACGAGCGACGCAGTCGCGACATAAATGTATCCGTATTTACTTCACCGTTTTTGTTGACCCTGAAAACGGATATAAGGGATACAAATTTTTAAAATATGACCTATTTAAACCCACTTATAACTGTAAAGATATATTAATTCTAGCAGCATGCAGCTCTGTTCAAACTCTGTTGTTAACATTCTTACAGAATGCAATTCTGTTAAAAGTTCACTGTTAAGTTAATACTAACAAAAGTTGACTTTAAAAAGTTTTAGATAGATTTGATAAAAAGATTGGTATTGATTGCTTAAGCTACTCACCAGTATGACAAGAACATATCGCCGCCAGAGCCCATCACCTGGGCGCCAATGCAGAAGAAGGCAAAGACAATAAACAGGAAGTAACCGTTGGCAGCAAAATATTTCTTGTAAAGTCCCATGCCAATTTTTCCTTCGGTGCGCGTCTCCTGTACCTGCATTGGCGACTCCATGACAACAGAATCGGCTAATGATCCCATGGACGAAACACTGTTCTGTCGACTGCGCAGTTTGCTGACCTGAGAGAGTTTGCGCTTTTCTGGCGCATCCCCAGCACCCTCATCCTTTTTACTTGGGTCTGTTAACATTTGGGCAAAGTCTAAGCCGCTCTTGCACATGGACTCATAGGTGCCCTTTGCACTGACCTTGCCCTTGTCTAGTATCACAATCATATCGGCCTGCTCCAGGAACTGCAGCTGATGCGTGACCAGGATCACAATCTCATCGCGCAGAAAGCCGCGCATGCACTGATCAAACAGATGCCGGCCCACATGTGTGTCCACGGCGCTGAGCGGATCATCGAGCAGATAGATATCCGCCTTGCGGTACACAGCTCGGGCCAGACTGATGCGTGCCTTCTGGCCACCCGATAAGGAGGCGCCACGCTCTCCCACAATTGTCTTGTCGCCGTAGGGCAGCAGCTCAAAATCCCGTTCCAAAGCGCATTTCTTCACCACCTGGCGATAGCGACTTCTGTCCAACGGCAGCCCGAACAGAATATTCTGGCGCACTGTGCCAGTGAAGAGCCATGGTTCTTGAGAGGCATAAGACAGGCTGCCATTCACACGCACCGTGCCCGATTCTGGCGGCAGCTCGCTGAGAATGGTTTGAATCAGACTGGATTTGCCGGCACCGACGGGTCCAATGACAGCGACCAATTGTCGCGGCTTGATTTTCAGGCTCACATTGTCCAGCGTATATTCGCTGAGCTGTGAATCCCATTTGCACTTCAGCTTGCTGATGGCTACCCCGGTTTCCGTCTCGCTGGCACGGCGACTGTTCGGCTTGAGCACACCTGTGGCGGAGGCGGCAGTCTCCTGCACCAGGCTGAGACCGGCCTTTTTGCCCAGCTTCTGATCATCCACATTTTCGGAAATGTCGCGCACTTTTGTTTCCTCATGCATCATAAACTTTTGTATGCGTTTTATAGAAACGAGCAGCTCTGCAACCTGTAAATTATTTAGAGTTTCTAGATTACTACATAGAAAATAATAAAGTATAAATAATAACTAATTAACAATATTAACCCCTATTAGAATACCAAAAAGTCGAAACGTTAATTAACAACTCTTAGCATGATAAAAGGCAAAATTAGACATTTTACTTAAAGTACAGTTTTGAAAATGTTACTCCCACTTTTATTTTATGTTAGGTGTTAAAAATACTTGTTAAATAAACATTTATGTACATAAGAAAAACACTACTTTAACAGCGGCACCTTAACATTCGAGTGTTAAGCTAAATTTAAAATTTAAACAAAACTTAAAATAAATAAATAAAACTTATTTACCTGAGAAATGCCCATGGGAAAGTAAATGGTCATTGTGTTGCGCAGAATGGTGTAGAAGGCCGTAATGGCAAAGGCCTTCTCGGCGGTGAGCAGTTTGCCCAGCAGCACATAGCCCACCAGGCTAACAAACACCGAAATTCGCGTCACATACATGATGAAACTTTGCAGAGTTCCACGAATGTAGTTCACCTTTCGTATCGCATTCATCTCCTTGCCACGCACACTGTTGATCATCTTGCTAAACGGTATCTCCCAGGCATACATTTTGATCACCTGTATGCCCGATATGATCTCATTCATCATACGCACTCGCTCGTCCGTTCGCAAAGCAGTCCTCAGACGCAGCACCGATGTCCTCTTGCCCAGATATGCTTGCAACGGAATAAACAGCAACATCACACCGACTCCGAAAAAGGCCGCAACGCCAATCTATTTAACAATATTGAAATTAATTAAAAGTGCATTCTAAAAAATATTACAAAATTCTACAAATTGTATAGCAACGGAAAAATGTTGTTGCTCCTTTTATTTATACTAATTAAGTTCTCATTTTGTAAATGTTAATTTAATCTACAAATTTTATCAATGTTGATATTTGTTTAATACAAAAAAAAAACAGACTATGATTTGACTCATTTTTAACTCATAATTTAATTTTTTATGTTTTAGTAATTAAAAATCACAAAAACGAATCAAAGAACTACAAAAACTTACCTCTCTGTACATGAGCCAGGTGACCACACTAATCTCGACGGGTCCGAGCCATAAATAATGCATGTGAAGAACCGAAACATCGAGGCGACCCACATCGTTCGATATGAGATTAACCACCTGACCGATTGTTGTGTCGCCCAGCGCTGTGCGACTGAGGCGCAACGCCTTGCGATAAATCATGCTGCACATTGCAATGCGCACCTTCATGCCCGTGTGGAACATGCCGAGCATGTAGGGGTGCATGAACATAACATTGAGTGCGCTGCACAAGATCACGCCGGCGGCATACAGATATGCCTTGGTCTGGTCATCGGCGTCCTGATTGTTCGTATAGAAGGCCACCAAGCCGCCCAGGCACAGCGGCTGTGTTACTCTGTCGTTGAATAAATATTATTATTTAAATAATTGCCGTTCATAAATTGTGTGTTGTTCGAGAGTGGGCGTGTTTTGAACATACCGGAAGCCCATTTCCAATATGAACAGTACAAAGCCGAGCAAGCCAAATCTCCAGCCAAAGACGCTTAACATTGCCTTAAACAAGCTGGGCTCCTTCTTCTTCTTGCGCTTCTCCTCCACCTCCCTTTCCCAGGCATCGGACAGCATATGGCCAAGTTTATCTGCAAGAAAAATACGGCATAATTATATTAAGATGTAAATGAAAGATTGTCAAACTTTTTGTCTATAAGAATGTAGAATGAAAAATGGTTATCTTGTATAACCATATATTTTTTTTATATCATTTTAATCATTCTACGTCGTATTAAAAAAATATTTTATTTTTTAATTTGTCAAGGATCTGAATACGAATAAATAATTATTTGTCTGGAATAATTATTAATTTTTTTATGTTACTTATACATAATGTAGATCAATCATTATAGTCATAAATAAATTTATATCCCATTATAAATTTGTTAAGGCTATTTAAGAACAGGTATTCAAGTTTAATAGTATTAAGAATTGTAATAATAATAATTATAATTAAAATGTAAAAAAAATTGATTGATTACTTTACTGTGACATTTGGCACTTGTAAAATATAGAAGCAGGAAATTTCATTGGCTATTTGCGCAATCAATAGTTATAATCTTGTTTGTTCTAATCAATTACTAAAATTACTAACACCTTATCGCTCTTTTATTTCTTGTTGTCTCCGGTTTAGCTGTGAATTATTGCCCTTTCTTGGGACCGTCACAAAACCCAAGGTTTAGTCAGCTGTTCATAAGCACAGCCATATCAGTTATCAGTTAACAGTTAACAGTTATCAGTTGCACGGCAAATCGCACCTGGACAGGCCAGTTGCAAACTAGTTGCAGCCCAACTTGGACTGGTCGATCTAAGTATGGATATTGTAAGGGTCACTTTAGCAACTTTTTCCCAGAGAAGTTGGTCAATTAAAATTGACTTTAAAATTGATTGCAATTATTACCCTATGTACTTATTTACTAAAGTCGTCTGTCAGATAAGATTGTCCACATTGGCCACTTCATATCAGCTCAATGTATTCAATTATTTTAAGCAAATAATCGGCCGATATTTAATTGTATATCTCACATAACAGTGGCGGCCCCAAATAAAAACTCATTAATTGCGGCATTGGCAATTGCCAAAGTTATCAAAGTAATCAGGCAAATTTTGGCAGTTACGGAAACTGATTTTTATTTTGATTAATGGTTCTATAAAACTCAAAGTTCAGAAATGTTATATTTTTGTTGGTTCTCAACTAAATCTAGCTAATAAGCGTTATATGGCTGTAGCAATCTTTAAACTTCTTGGATATAAAAAGGATGATTAGGAAAGGCACTGAATTCTTTTTAGCTTAAATTTATCATATCTGCATATGAAAAGCGGAAATATAGAATATATATATTAAAATTGATTAGATAACCACAATTTGCGTAGCTTTTTCGATTTAGTGCTACTTCCCTAGTAAATAAAAATGTAAATTTATTTGTAAGTTTTTTCGAAATTCTGTATAAAACAAAAACCCAATGATTAATAAAATAAAAATAAATCTGTTCACATGTTCGGTTCTATCTAATCGTTGAAAAACTTGTAAGTTGAAGTACTTCAAGATTTTCGCGTTAGCCACTTCAAACCATAAGAATAAAATGTTGAGAGTTAATATTTCCATAGATTACATTGTGTGGGTTGTATTCCTTTAACTAAAAGCAAGACAATTGTTTGATTGGGAAGTTCTGCTTTATCACAGATAACTGACTGAATGGGTTAAACCCTAGAAGACTTGAAGGTGCACAGAAAATTAAGCCCATTGAACATTGGACTCGATTATATTGACAACCTGCATGACTTGCCTTTTTAATTAGTCATTCTTAAAATTTTAACTTTAATATTATAACGTAAATCATTTTCATTATTTATCACTGAGACCTTTTCTATTTGAAATATATTTTTACACAAAACTCGCAGTTCACAATTGACAGAAATTTTTTCGACTTACCGGATTTGTGTTCGTTTAAAGCCCTATAAAGATCACTCTCATCTAAAGTTTTTTTGCGTCCCTTGAAAAATGTGGGCATAGTAAAGCTGCAGAAAAAAAATAAATATATAACAATTCTAATATGTTTAGTATACCCTTGAGGACTCACCAAAACATAAGCGATGACAACGGATTTGAAGTCTCGCGCGGATTGGGCGGCAGCTGATCTGCCTTCGTGGACTGCATTTTGGCCAATTTGTGTCAATCCGTTTCGTTTCAATATTTCAATGACTTGTCATATGTTCAGATTATTCGTTTTTTATCTGACCAATAACAAGCGTCACTACAAAAAATAATGGGAAGTTCATAAATAAATATACACATACGAATGTAACACGCAGTTCAGGTTGTCAAATTCAAATGTCAAATTTTCAGCATAGCTAAAATAGATTTAGATTGCTGATAATATTAACTTTTTATAGCTCAACGGAACATATAGCCTATATAAGACTAAGTGAGAAATCATAAGCTTCCAGGCAATTATCAAAGTCATGATGATTTGATAGTTAAAGATTTTTATTAGAATTTTGTTACAACTTTATATATATTATTATTTTAATCACTTATTAAAACACTTGAAATGATATAAAATTCTTCAGTTTGAATTTCTTGACACTTAAAGCAAGGATGAATCGCGATTAACTCACAATAAACCGGCTAACAGCACCGCGTCGCGTTCAGATCAGCTCACAAAAACTAACTAGGCATTTGACCACATCCGACACGTTATTTATAGTCAACGAGAGAATTCAGTGATATGGCGTTAACTTCGTATTCGCGTTGCGATCGAGAGAGTGCCGAATGATAAGGAGTCATATTAATTTTCAATCAAAAATCTACCACAGCCAAACCGATGTTTGATTTATACGAATTGCCTCAAAAGTCTGCATCAGCTGCAGCTGCAACCTTTAATCAGGGAAAGCTTCCTTCGGCGTTCGTTTTCTTATTTTTGTAATTTTGTATTTTTGCAGCAACTAAACAAATTTGGCTTTTTTGGCTCATTACCTGAGAGTTTACCACTTGTCCGTTTTGTATAGCAATTAACCGTTGCGCAAATAAATTAGCAGAACATAAATATGTGAAATCAAGAAAACAGAGAATGGAAAGAAATGGAAAAAAAAAACAAAGACGACTGCAAATCAATAAACAATTATTGTGCCAATTGAAACACGGCAATACACTCAAAAATCACTAGTTTTTATTGTCGCTTTAAATGAAATAGTGCCCTATGTGCGTAATTTTATGGAATTAAATGTATTGTGCAATAAAAAAAACGTTAAACAAGTTTGTGCGAGCTCAAGTCCGGGACTTCTTCCTCTTCTTCTGAGGCAGCGCAGGCGCATTTCTTTCGATAACACTCCGATGGGTAGCGTTAAAATAAATATATGTTTATGTATGTATTTTATTTCACAAGGTATATTAATGTTTAAGCTTGTATTTTAAGTGTTTGAAATGCAAAAAAACGTTGAAGAGTATAATTTGATAATTTCACCTTTCCCGCGTTTTCTTTGAATTACAATATAACAGTCTGTTAACGCAATTTTGAGCCGAATTGCTGTACATCAAATATCGATAGTAAAACTACAATCAAACATACAGAATTAGCCAAAGGTAAAGTTGCAGTTGTAAAGTTGAATGTTTATAAGCGATTGTAAGTTAATTAACAATTTAATACAGTAAAAATATTTGTGTGCTCCGCTCTTAAGCAACAATAATAAAAAATGCAGTCCGTAATGAGAAAGGGCCTCAATATGGGTAAGTTAAAATAGAAAATGGACTTTGACTTGTTGATATGCATGTGTAAATAACTGAGTATATTTGTATTTGGATGCCCATTTAAATCACACTGTTGCAGTCAGACAGTCGTCGCATATACGGCAGATAGCGTCGATTGCAGCGCTGCCGGATACGCACCAGATGCTGCAGAAGACGTGCCGTGATTTTGCCAACTCAGAGCTTGTCGGTGCGAATGCAGCCAAATTCGATCGGGAACATCTTTATCCGGCGCAACAGATTAAGCAAATGGGCGAATTGGGATTGATGGCAATGACGGTGCCTGAGGAGTTGGGCGGCACTGGATTGGACTATTTGGCGTATGCGATAGCCATGGAGGAAATTTCGCGTGGTTGTGCCTCAGCTGGCGTCATCATGTCCGTCAATAATTCACTGTATTTGGCACCTTTGCAGAACTTTGCCAATGATGCCCAAAAAGCGAAATATATTACACCGTTTGTTAGCGGCGAGCGGGTGGGCTGCTTTGCACTGTCCGAACCGGGCAATGGCTCTGACGCCGGCGCAGCATCCACGGTGGCAACGGAGAAGGGTGATCACTACGTGCTCAACGGGACCAAAGCGTGGATAACAAATGCATTCGAGGCGGAGGCAAGCATTGTGTTTGCCACCACCGACAAGAAACTGAAACACAAAGGCATCTCTGCCTTTATAGTGCCCAAGGGTGTTAAAGGCTTCTCGCTGGGCAAGAAGGAGGACAAGCTGGGCATACGAGGATCCTCCACATGCCAGCTCATATTTGAAGACTGCGAAATACCCAAGGAGAGTTTGCTGGGTAAGACAGGCATTGGCTTTAAGATAGCCATGCAAACTCTGGACGGAGGACGCATTGGCATTGCTGGGCAAGCGCTGGGTATTGCGCAGGCCTCACTGGAACTCGCCGTTGACTATGCGCAGAAGCGTCAGTCGTTCGGCAAACCGATCTCAAAGCTGCAAACCATACAACAAAAGATTGCCGACATGTCGTTGGCTGTGGAATCTGCTCGATTGCTGACATGGCGTGCCGCCTGGCTGAAGGATCAGAAGATGTCGTATACCAAGGAGGCGGCAATGGCCAAACTGGCTGCCTCTGAGGCGGCAACAATGTGCGCCCATCAGTGCATCCAAGTCTTGGGCGGCATGGGCTATGTCACCGATATGCCCGCCGAGCGACATTATCGAGATGCGCGCATCACGGAAATCTATGAAGGCACCTCAGAGATTCAGCGCCTGGTCATAGCGGCTTCCATTCTCAAAGAATACGCTAGTTAAGCCAGTATTTTCAATTTAAATTTTAAACCCAAAACCTAAATGCGAAATGAAAATCATGTAGTCTATTTATAGATTTTGAATTTAAAGAAATTGAGGGACCACCAATTAAAATTGTACATTCAAATTTATATTTTTTTATACTTTTACAAATAGAGCATTTTAAATAATAAAGATGTTTGCATTTTATTTCTTAAATTGGAATTTCTTCCTATTAAAACTTACAATCTAAAAGGAAGAATGAGTTCCTCGAAATTAGAATCGTGAGGATAAATAATTCCAGATAAGAATATATTCTTAGTTTGCCGATTTGTTCATATTTTAATGTAAATTATATATATATATAATTGGCTTTGATTATTTTTTTTTCGCACCTTTGGCGCCCTTTGCCTTCTTGCCATCTCGTGCGTCTTTGGAGGATACGGAGCCGGTACGCTTTTTGCGCATCTCCTCGAGTCTTGCCTGCTCGGCCAAGTTGTCACGATGGAGTTGCTCGAAATCGGTTACCTCCATGACCTTCTTTTGGGCGGCACGCTTACGGTCAACTGCCGCGAGCGTCTCGTGGAAATCGCGTCGAGCCTTGCGAAACTCTTCATCGGCCTCGATCGCCTGGAGGAACAGCTCTGGATTATCGGGATCAAGCTCCAGATCGGGCATTGCTTTCGCTTTTTCCAAGGACTCCTTCGAGATGCGCTCCTCCTCTTCCTTTTCCAAGAGAACGGTGCGTCTCTTCAGCCTGATCTCATCCACGCGCGCCGCCAGCAGATTGCTGCGCGTAATCTCGCGCTCAAACATCTAGGAGCAAGAGACGAAATAGAGGTTTACAAATGGGTATACCAAATATGTGTGTGTATGCTTACATCAGCCATGAGTGCCTTCTCCTTGCTGGTTGTACGCTTCATTGCCTCATCGAGATTCATGATGTGCGTGTCGCCATTGGCCATCGATATGGCCAAAAGCTCTCCACCCGGCTGAAACACAACGCCGGTTATGCTCGAACGGAAATTGATGCTAAAGATAGGGAGTCGTTGATCCAAGAGTAGATCCCAAAAGTCAACAACGCCATCGATGTCACCGGTGACAAAGAGAGAGGCTCTCATATTGCTCCAGGCACCGCACATCATCTGATTTCGCTTCGAAACGTAAAAGGTGCTGGGTGAATCCTTCATCTCCTCGCACCAGATGCGCGCCTGCCAATCGGCCACGATCAGGAAGTTCTTCACAAAGAACGGATTGCGATGAATGGTTCGTATCGGTCCGGCAAAGAGTTTATAGTTGGCAATTAGCATATCCATGGGAGTGACACCCTTGCGATAGCCCACAAAAATGTGTCCCATATCGGTGCCGGCAATGAAACGCACCGGAATGGTATATTCAAAATCTAGCACTGTGCATCCATGCGCATTCTGACGATTTTGTTGTAGAATTGGATTCGGATCCAAGAGTATCTCATTCGATGGCATTTTCAGATCACGTGTATCCCAGAATTTAATAGAACCATCGAGAGACGCACTATAGAATTCAGTGTTCAATTTCGAATGGACCCAGGTAATACATGAGGTTTTCTCCCTATGGGCAGCCTCCAAGGGACAAATGCTGGTGGGCATGCCGCTCTCAAAAGTGTTCCAGGTGCACACCTTGCCCGAAAATGTGCCACCTGCCATGACGTTCTCATCTTTGGGACAGATATTGGCTGTGTGAATCATCTCTTTGCTGTCATAAAAGTTAACCGGCTTAATCGGATCCCTAATGCCCCACACATAGAAGGCTTGGGTGGACCCATTTGTGTCATCATTTGTCAACATGCGAGGACTTTCACTATCCAGCGTATAGAGATTTGTGAATTGGGTCATGACCTGTGAGTCATTGTTGGGCATCCAGTTGATGGTGGACATATGGCGCTGAGGCCTCCACATATCGTGGATTACCATTATAGTGCGACTCTTGAACGTCATGCAAATTGTGCGTCCCAAATCAGGGGGCAGATCATCAAAAAAATGATTATAGATATTCATGGCGTTATTCTCGCGAGCCGTATTCATTGTTGAGCGTATCAAATGCTTCACTTCGACGCCCCACGCATCGTCCCGCTCGATCTTCTTGCGGTGGCGCAGCGTCTGCTCCTCGTCATTCGTATTCACCTCCTTGGGCCAACCCCCCTCGTTGTGCAGCATGCCGCGGTCTTCAAATGTGGCATTCTCTGTGTTTGCATCACTGGCTGCCATCACGTCGCTCAGTTGAGTCTTGAAGTCCTGGGGATTGCCCATGATATAATTCTGACGGAGGCGACTGCTCGGATGGATGCTGACCATCACCTCGTTGCGATCCTCGAACACACACTGGCGACCAAACCTGCGTCGTTCGCGGGTCAGCACCACTTTATTCTGGTACATTATTATGGCTTTTGTTTAATGTGTTTATTGTAAAATATCAGTATTTTTCTATCTTTTTGCTTAACGTTTACAAATTGGTTTAAGTTTTCAAAAATTTAAATATACTACGAATGTGTCGAATAAAATTAACGACTGTTTTTGACTTTGGCGCTCTGATCAACCTTTACGTTATTCTGTTACGTTACTCTGTTTACATATGAGCCGTTAATGTTAACACAATATGACAGCTCTGAGTATGAAACAAATGGTTAGAAGTTTCAGCGAACATCTCTATTAATTAAACTTAATGCATATTAATATTACTTAATAAAATCTTGAAGTAATTAGTTAACAACTTCATGTAAAATTCAAATGTGCAAGAAAAAGGTACTGTTAAAATAACAGTTTGCATAAACTAAAAATAAACGTAAGCATTTGCAGGCTTGCTGCAGCTGGTCACACTGGTGCTTATTTTACAGCGGCGTCAACGTCTACTCTGCGCACATTTCGATAAAGTTCCGTATTTATTGTTATTCGTACGTTATAAAACATTTAGCGCGTTGCAATTATAACAAGTGAGTGGTAATGAAGCTGTTTAAGATAAACCCAAACGCGCACAACAAGCCTAACGCACGCTAGCAGCACACAAGCACAGCACATTTCGCCTCGTCTCAGTCCCCCAGGCGTTGTACACTGCTAGGAATATTGCCCCAACAATAGCAGAGAGGCAATCTCAATCTCAACACTAGCAATGGATGTTGCTTGTGTAATTGATACCGTTGTGGGCGATCATTTGGAGGATCGTCTTTGCGCCCTCGAGGAGATTAAACAAGCCGTTCAATCGGCAGGTGCCAATTTTCAGCGTGTCCAGGTGTGTCTAAAAAAAAAATAAATGTTATACAATTTTATATGTTTGAAATTAATTGTGCAGTTCGAGAGATTGGATTTTGGTGAGACGAATGTGCTGGAAACATTCTATAATGCCGATGTTGCCGTCATAGATTTAAGCATATTAACACAACAGCGTCCGCTCTCCTATCATTATGGTGTCCGCGAAAGCTTCGGAATGAAGGAGAATATTTTAATCTACAACGATCTGGAGTCCAAACAGACGCTGAGCCTCAAGGTGCGTATGACAAAAAATACTTTATCAAAATCCCAAGCAAAAACCTCTCAGCCAATGTTAAGGAAACAAAAAGAGAAAAAAGTCGTAAAATTAACTGCAAAACAACATACATAACAATAACCAAGCATAATCGACATTGTCTTACCGATAAGATAAATTTCCTAGCAAAAAATTTCTTTCGACAGTTTCCCTTTTCTTTTTATTTATTTTTTTTTTTTGTATACAGCAGCCAGTTGTGTTTGTTAGTTTTTATTGTGCTTCCGTTCTGTAAAACCAACCGCAGCAGCACGTTAAACCAAAAAAAAAGAAAACAATAAAAACAACATCAAATGCACGGACGCCAACGCAAAATACAAAACAACACGCACGCCGCTCTCACACACACACACACTTGCGCACACACATGCTCAGCGCACATAAACAATCGAAGCGCCTGCTTGCAATTACATTGGCGTATATAAAAACATCATGCACACTAGCGTCTCGTTAAAGTTGACTAGCTTGAATTATGTGGGCTTACAAGGGCCATTTATGTGTAGGCGTGTAGAGTGGCGCCCATAAGAACTTAAATTAGCATACATTAATTTTACATAGATTCAAGTGCTCTACATAAGCGTTTCTTAAAAGTTGGCTAGTTTGAATTAAGTAAATTTTAAAGATGCACTTATGTGTAGCCGCTTACAGTGAGGTCTATAAAAAGCTAGTTTTTGCACACTACACTAGGATCTAGCTGAATTTGTCTAGCTTGAGTTATGCGGAGTTTTAAGGACAATACGTTTACAGTGGCTTCGAATTAAATTTTTCGCTTTCCATTGCCTTACAGCTCTCTTGTGCCAACTACTTGTTCCTTAGCTATAAGCGCAACGCGGAGACCAACACCTGCAATCTAACAAACCAGGCAAGTAACCCGCCCGCCGAGGGACGCGTAATAGCCACACTACAGTCGCGTCTCAAGCGCAAATTACAAGATGTTGAAATACAATCAAAGTGAGTACTTGCCACATTGCGATACACACACACAATCGTAATTGTGTGTAAATTGCAATTGTTATTTACATGGTAAATCATCCCTCTCGCTTTTTCAACCGCAGGGCGCATATGCGCGAAAAATTTCTCAGTGATATGCGAGCGGCCCGCGACGCCCACGCGCCCAGCGATGATAAGTTAAAGAGCATTCTACATGGGGTAAGATTAGCGTACTCATTTATCACATGACTTATGTTTATAATTGTATAAATATATGTTCAAGTAAGCAATATCTACATATTTTTTATTGAATTTATGCTTGTGAAAATATCAAACAAAAAGCAAAGGCACAACGCCGAATAAGTTTAATGACATTCCTATAAATTTAGATACAGTGTATAATACAAAGTATTAATAACTGATTTATACTATATAGTTTCTATAGTTACAGTGAATGCTTCACCATTAGAATATTTCTGTTCCAAAGATAATTGATTAAAGTCAAAATGAGTGTGTTTTATATATTATTTATTTTCAATATTTCTAATGACGAATATCGCTTTACTAAAAATATAAATCAACTTAGATCCATTGTTATTCTTTTATTTCAATTTGATATAAAGTCTCTTCTAGTACTAATTGAATAATATTCTCTAAATTTAGATGCGCAAACGGCTGGATGATCCACACGTGCTGTCTGGCGAGGTGTTGCACAGTTTTATGTGCTCGCTGCGGGATGTGCAGGACTATGATGCGATGGTGCGACTGATCAATGATTTGAAGAACATACCAAATACGCGCAAATATGTGGAAACGGGTAACATGAGTTTCCTATATGCCTTCGCGCTAAATCGACGCAATCGGCCGGGTGATCGTGAGAAGGCGTTAGAATCCTCGCTCAAGGCACTCGAAAAAAAGGAGAATCACTTCCCGGACATGTTGTGCCTGTGCGGACGCATCTACAAGGATATGTTTGTGGAGTCGGACTGTTCGGACCCAAAGAGCCTGGAGAATGCCATTAAATGGTATCGTCAGAGTTTCGAGGTGCAGCCAAATGAATATGCGGGCATCAATTTGGCCACACTGCTCGTGATCGAGGGCAAGGAGTTCAGCAACACAGTTGAGCTGCAGCACATAGGCATGACGCTAAACAATCTCATTGGGAAGAAGGGCAGCTTGTCGACGCTCAGCGGCTACTGGGATGTTGCCACGTTCTTTGAGATCTCCGTTCTAGCCGAGGACTATGCGAAGGCCATTCAGGCAGCCGAGTGTATGTTCAAATTGAAGCCACCGATTTGGTCGCTCAAGTCGACCATTGGTAATATATCGTTGATACATCGCTTTCGTCGTAAGCCCGAGGATCGCCAGCTGCCCATCGAGGAGCAGGCGTTTCAATTCTGGATGGACTTTTTTCTGGAGGCCATCAACATTAAAGAGATTAATAGCATACGTTTTCCCATATTGGTATGCAATTATTATTAATTGATTACACTTTCTATACACTGCAACTAATCTATAACTGTTTGTTGTTGTGCAGATACTCGAACCCACGAAGATCTATATGCCCAGCTATGTGACAATGAATATGGATGCCGATGAGAAATCCATTCAAATTGTAAACATCTGTTTGGCCCACTCAAAGAATGATTGCAAGAAGCTGCACGATTTTCTATTTGTTGCATCAAAAATAAAATCCGTAAGCCTCTACAAACGTGACGATCTCTGTGCATATCTTTATGTGCATCACAATTCGGACGATTTTCAAATCTATTTTCCGTCCACGGAGTGCCGGCAAAATTTTTACGAAAGCATTCTTGAAATGACCGCTGATCAGGAGGTCTTTGTCAATCTGGAGACTGACCAAGCGCAAATTGAGGTATGTATTTTTATCTAGTTGAATTGGTAGTTTTGTAAAACGATTGATAAAAATGTTTTGTCTGCCTGCAGTACGAGTACGACTACAATGATCAGAATCGCAAGATTACGCTGGGCAAGGGCACATATGGAACTGTGTATGCGGCGCGGGATAAGCAGACGCAGGTGCGCATTGCCATCAAGGAGGTGCCGGAGAAGAACTCGCAGGATGTGCAGCCGCTGCATGAGGAGATCAAGCTGCACTCCCAGCTGCGTCATCGCAATATTGTACAGTATTTGGGCTCACGTTCCGAGGATGGCTTCTTTAAGATCTTCATGGAGCAGGTGCCCGGTGGCTCGCTATCCGATCTACTAAAGACCAAATGGGGCCCACTTAAGGATAGCGAGTCCACCATGGCCTTCTACTCCAAGCAGATACTACAGGGCCTCAAGTACCTACACGAACAGGACATCGTCCATCGCGACATCAAAGGCGACAACGTTCTGGTCAACACGTACAGCGGCGTCGTCAAAATCTCAGATTTTGGCACCTCAAAACGTCTGGCTCGCATTAATCCAATGACAGACACCTTCGCTGGCACCTTGCAATATATGGCACCGGAGGTGATAGATCAGGGCGTGCGTGGCTATGGACCGCCAGCTGATATCTGGTCCTTTGGCTGTACGAATGTCGAAATGGCCACTGGCAGTCCGCCGTTCAGTGAATTGGGTAATCCGCAGGCAGCTATGTTTAAGGTCGGTTTCTACAAGAAGCATCCAACCATACCCGAAGAGATGTCCCTCAATGCCAGGGACTTCATTCTGCGTTGTTTTGCCATCAGCGTGCAGGACAGACCCTCTGCGCTGCAACTGCTCGACGATCCTTTTCTCACAGAGTGAGTAAGATTTACCATTCAGCATTGACTTTGACTCCTTATCGCTTATCATTTTCTCCAACAGCAAGCCACGAAAGTTGCGACCCGCTTTGCCAATAAATACTTCGGAATTTGGACGGAGCATATCAGTTCCCGCTGATCGTGTAGTGCACAAAACAACGCCACCATTGACCTACAATACTACATCGAATATGCCCACCACACCGGAATTGGAGTATGTTCTAAAAAAAAAAAAATTAATTATACATAAATCGTGGCTTTACTTAATTTTACGTGTATTGCGCTTTTGCAGTGCCCCACTCGGCACATCATCGGTGGACATGAATGGGATGACTGCCACACAGAGCTTCATAATCGAACGGCGCAATTCGTCGGGTTTTCTGCTATCGCCAGAGATTGAACCCCAGACGCCGTCGCTTCGCACCAGCATTAGCGATGCAAGCGAAACGGATGGATTTTATCGCTTGAAGAAGGACTCGCAGCGAAGGACAACTCTATCCAAGGTGCTGGCACTAGACGAGTCAAATATCTGTGAGATTTGGGAGAAGAAGATCAATGCGGATCAAAACTCCATTGCCATACGCCAGAGCGATCTGGTGATGCTGATACGCGGTCTGCGTGACTACATTATAAACGAGAACGAGAAGCATCTGGAGGCGACCATCAATGAATTGAAACAGACACTCGATAACGATGCCGTCGCCCTGGATCATTTGCATTTGGCATTATACTCATTTCAGGAAGCAGTTGTCTGTGCCCTGCGGCTGAAGTGCATCAAGCCTCACTGGATGTTCGCGCTCGATAATCTAGTGAAGCGTGCCGTGCAGGCAGCTGTTACTATATTCTCACCCGAACTGGGCGCTAATCTGGCGGATAAGGACTTGTCCGGCAACGATGATGAGAGCATTCACAATGCTCCGCACACATTGATTGATAGCCTGGAGAAACAGCAGCAATCACTGGACAAGCTGCCGCCCGGCAGCGCAGTCAGCCCCGATCAAATCGATGGCGTCGGCAGTTCCATAGAGTGCGAGAACATCTTGCGCAACTTACGCGACAATCAGAAGCAGCATCATTTACAGATAATGGAGCAGAACCGAGAGAGTCTGCGCGCATTGCAGAACATCAGTCAGGAGCTGGCCCATATTTGGATGGGCGGTCGCAAGCGCTTGAGGTGAGCAGCAGTAAGCAAATGGAGGCAACTATTGTCAAGGATGGAATTGTCTTGCAGAGAAATTCCACATTATAAATTATACAATAAAATTGTATAATAAAATTTCACTCATCTCGTTCAGTTTCCATTGCAGACGCACCTTTAATAACAACTTCAACAAGAAGTGCCATAAAATGAGCCCGAGCGGCGTCGGCAACACTGGCGCTCGCCAAACCCAGAATGCCAACACCCGCCGCCAATTAATGAAGCATAATTTTGGTCTGCACGAGATAGATGAGCAGTTGGAGCAATGGCTAGCCCAGCATGAAATCGATGAGTTCTCAAAGACTCTCATACTGAATGAAGGTTTCAGATTTGAGGATTTCATCTACAACATGGAGAAGTTGGATCTAATGCGTCTGGGCTTACGGTATGCCAATAAATTAATAAATAGCCGTTTTTAGCTACACTTAACTTGTCTTTTCGATCGTTTAGCGTTGGGATTGAGGTGCGCCTGTGGAAGCTGATCATACAGGAACGTGTCTGCACCTCGGTCAGCGTAGACAGTCCGGGGGTGGACACGTACCACAAGCCGATCAACAATAACGACATCACAACTAATGCAACGGATGCAAATATTATGAGCCTGGCCAAGGGCAAAATGAAGAAGAGCGAAAGCGAATATGCCTCGTGCAGCGAATGACTAAAATGCCTCCTGAACGAACTGGATTTAGCATAGAGATTGTTGTTGTTTTAACTGATTTTGTTTAATTGTAAATGTTGTCATTTTTTGTACTACTACTAACCGAGTTGCAGAATTCTAGATTTAAGCTGAACGTTTTTTGAAGTGAACGCATTGAAATGAATTTTACACAGGCGCATAAATTATATGTGTGTTCCTGTGTGCCTTGTTTTTTAGCTTTCATCTGCATGTTAATTTATAAAATGGAATTTAAGTGCCTTTAAATCAAAACCTGAATACATATGTGAAACGTTTTGCGTACATTTATAAAGTGTTTTATGCATAATGAAGTGAGAAAACTAAATGAATTGTTTTCTTTAATTATTAAAAAGTGAGACTAATAACATATTACGAAAGTGTTAATGCCGCTGTTAGCTACAGAATGGTGTTACGTAGTGTTAACAGTGCATGTAAATTATATAAGTTAGCATTGTTTCATATATTCAAACATTTTCAACAGAACATCTAAGAATTTTCGAGAAAGTTCTATTGTTTAATTCAACTCCGACAATAGGAAATAATTTTGTAACTTTTCTAGTTCGTTTGCATTTATTTTTTTTTTGTATATTTTTGTAGTCTTTATTGACATTGCAGAAGTTTGATTTTGATAAATGTTAGTTAACATTGTTATGTTATGTAACAAATAACTGTTATTATTCGAAAGCGTTTCGTTCTGTTGCTGCAGTTGTTCTTGCTGTTGTTCTTGTTGTTTTGTTGGTATTGATGTTGTTCTATTTGTTGATGTTGCTGTTGTATTAAGTTGGTGGTATTGTTGTTGTTGTTGTTGTTGTAGTTGTGGTCTCTTATGCCTTGGACTCAGCCTCGCTAGCTGTCGCTGTGGACTGAGCATCGCTAGACTTGCCATCATCGACCTTGCCAAAGACACAGCATGGGCACTTCTCTTTCAGGGCCAAGCGGTATTTTGGATGACTATTGAAAAATATATATTCATAAAGCACAGTTTTACCGTTAGTATTGGCAGATCTTACCTGATGCCGTATACAATTGGATTGTAGCAGGCAGCCGACTTGGCAAAGCAAGCACCCCAAATGGTGTTCAATGGTGTAAGGCCCTCGAACTTGAACAGGCCCATGCAGTTGATGACCAGATATGGTGTCCACGCCATGAACCACAGCGAGATGGTGACCAGAGCGACCTTGGCCAGTTTGCCCTCGGCACTCTTCTCGGCATCCTCGGACGAGCGCAGAGATTTGACATTCATCTTCTTGGCCTGCTCGCGCATAGCATTCTCGTGGGCAGAGACGGCCTGTGAATGAGTGGTGATGAATACAATTTCAAGCTATAAACACCCAGCTGAAGCACTTACAGCAATGATGAACCAGTAAGAGTAGCAGATCAAGAACAGCGGAACATAGTATACGAAGATCGAGTAGAAGATCAGATATGAGCGTGGATTCCAATCGCGCTCCAAGTAGTCAATTCCACACGATGTCAGATTGCCCTCGGGTACATATCTGAGCAACACAAGAATAATGTGATATATATAATGAGAATTAAATTTTCTATTCTAAATGGATGTATTTTCCAAATTTCTGAACTCTTTTTTAAATAAATGTAGACCAGAAACTTTAAAAGTGTGTTGGAAACATTACAAAAGTTAACCAGTTTTCCAGCTTTTCAAATAGTTTTGATTCAATAAGTCAGCAAAGATTTGTGTTTACATATATTTTCATAATGATAGCTTACCTGCTCCAGCCGAAGACGGGTGCCAGGCACCAAATACTGGACATGAACCATATATAGGCAATTTTGCCCAATGCCAATGGAATTGTCATTGGACGTCCGGCCATACCCTTGACGATGACTTGGTAGCGATCCAATGAGATCATGCACATGGACCAAATGGAGCTGCAGCCGAAGGCGGAGCCAAGACCGGCATAAATGTCGCACATCAGAGGGCCAAGTACCCAGGTCTCAAAGTACAGATTGATGCCCATCATGGGCGTATTGGTGATCATGATGCCAAAATCGGAAATGGCCAAATTGATGACCAAAAGGTTAGCAGGCGTCCTCAACGACTTGGTGGTGGCAAAAATGTAAATCACCACGCCATTTCCGCACCAAGAAATACTGCCGATTATGATCATGTAGGCGGTTAGAATCTTTGCCCAAATGGGATCCATGGCGGGGAACTGATTCCAATATGGGCTAATTAAGTGCGCCATATCAGGTGTGACCTGAAAACAAATTTATGACAATTCAAGCTTGGACTCGTTTTCACGCTCCTCTCTCCCTGTCTCTCACCTTGTCGACTACTGATCCATTGGACAGTGGGGCAAAGTGTGGCCCCAGTTGTGTGGCTACTGCTGCAAAGCTGCACAAAAAGGATGCATGTTTGAGATAAGGATCACAATCTACACTTGATCAACCTAATTGCCTACCTCTCCATCTTCGTTGTAGGTATTAGCACTATATCCCGGCTTTCGCTTTCACAAACTTCTGCGTTTTACATAAAATGCAGCAAATAAATAAATAATTTTTTTTTTTATATTTCTAACACTTTAACATAAAATTTGGTTTTCCCTGAAAATTTCACTGAAGCGGACTATTCGCGGCGATTGGTCGTTGGAAACCTGCGTCTGTGCCTGACTCAGATGTCGCTTTTATAGTTTTCCCAACGTTTAACGTACAAATTGAATTAGTTGCTGCACTTAAAGGCCTAAAAATATCTAAGTGTTAACAGCTAAGGGCTTATAACATAAACGTTAAGCAAAACAAAATGTGCAAAAAAATATAAAATATTTTTTGAGGAGACGCTGTTCAATGTCAATAGTGATAGTTCTTGTACTTTACAGGTTTCCAAGCTGCACCCGCAAGCGTGGCAAGAACATATGCGCGCTGACATTGTGCCACAAAAGGTGGTGTGGAAAGCCAGTGATTTAATGTGTCAATGCGATGTGCAAATATGAAGACCATAAGCAATCAATAAATTCACTTTTCACACAAAAAAACACACACACACAACGATTAACAGCTCAAAGGCACATTGACTTTACGGTGCGTATGCGTAATGAGTTGGCAAACAATTGCGCATACGCACCGTTTCCTACTTTTAAAAAGACAACATTTTTACAATTTGGCTTGATCAGATATTAATTTATTATAATATAATTAGTATTAAGCACAACTATTTATTTTTATTTCGATTTTATACGATGTACATAGAATATTTAAATACTAAAGTTAAGTATTACTGTGGAAAATAAATTAGATGGATGAATTTAATATTTATATATATAAACAATATTTAATAATGCAATTAATATTAAATTTGAATAAATTTTTATACTTATTACTTATTCTATATTTATTTAATTAGCTTACTTTAAATATGTTAAAGAAAGTAAGACATTTTGTAATATTTAAAGTTACTTAATTTGTATCTGTGAATTGCGAATCACCGACTTTGATCAATCATTAATACAACTACGATTTTTGCTCTTGCTTAATGTTCATATGTGAATTTCCAATTCACACACAATTCATATACAATTTAACTTTTATTTGTGATTTGCGTATCATAGTTAATGCCACCGACTTTGGCCAATCATTAGCACAACCACAATGTGTATATATTTAAAGATTTAATCCGCTGAATTAAATGTATGCTGCTTACTCAGACAGTGTGCCATCAAACTATCTCTTCACACTTCGATTGTGACGCTCGTGTTGCATTGTTTACACGCTGTCTCTCATGTCAGATAGCGTCTAAACAAATATTGTGTATGGGTGTGTGCCTATGCCTGTGTGTGTGTGTTTTGGCTTACTATGGGCTGTGGGTGTTCTTTTTTGTTTTGTCAAATCTGCTGTGTGGCATAATGATCTTTGTTTGTTTTATGTGCGCATCAAAAAACTCAACACATTCGCATAAATTGGGTCAGAGCACTAAAGGTAATCCGAATATCGAGGCGCTTCTGAGTTGAAGCGAGGTCGGAGCAGGGTAGTCAACACTTATATGGCTATTGAACGTTGGCTGACTATCTAGCAGCTAAACTATATAACTGTCAATTTATGAGACAATCGTCATGTGCAAAGGTGAAGATCTTTTGGTTGAAATCAATTACCGCACAGCAGCGCGAAATGAGCTGGCGAATAAGAAACAGCAACAGCAAACAGAAACAACATGCAATAAAGATAGAAATGATCAAACAAAACGCAAACCGGAAGTTGAGCTGTGTGGCGCTGCGCTGCGCTCCTCTGCCCTGCAAAATGCTCATCATGATCGCAATCGTGAACATTATCTCAGTAGCTACAGCGGCTTGTTTGCGGTTAACCCACCCACCCTACTACCCACCTGTCACCCTATGTTTGTTTTTCTGTGTGGGCATGTGTAAAATTTAACAGCTAACGTGTAAATAACAAAGATGCCTCATTCGCTCATTTATTCGCGCTGATTTCGAACATCGTTTCGAGTTGCTTTAAACTAACAAAGACCAGCGCCCACCTTAAAAATGAATATAAACAAAATTGCCAAAAAAATGTGCGAGTGAAAAAAACTAACAAAAAAAAAAACTGATTGCAACAAACATCGTAAAAAACGCACGACAGATATAAGTTATTTAGCATTAGCAGAGCGAATTAAATGTTTCAGGTTTCATTCTTCTTCGTGTGTCTGACACATTAATAACTGAATTGGATGTTCAAATTGTAAAACAGATTTTTGCATACCCTTTGAAAATATCGAACACTATAAAAACTCTACCTATATGAAGCGTGTAAAATGTAAGTATGCAAATGATAATTTTAGTATTTTCCTGCCGCCTTTCCATTTAAATTATACTTTAGTTATGTTAAGTTAAATACTTTATTTTGATTGCGTAACAAACAAGATAACATATTTCGTATATCCCATGCGGTTGCACAGCGTATAAATAACAAACACCTTTGCTTTGATTTCTGCTGTTTGTTTTTTTTCTTCCTTTTTTTGTGTTGTGTGTGGGTACGGCAAGTGTTCTGCGTCTGCGTCTGTGTCTGCGTATACGTCTGCATCTGAGTGTGCGTGTTGTGTGGGGGTAAGTCAGAGAGCCATGAGAGAGAGGGAGAGAGAGAGTGGCTGCTTCTGATACTGCTCAAAGAACGCCAAAGTAATTGCAATCGTTGGCGCTCTCATTCGCAACAAACGAGTGAGCGAGAGCATGTGTGTGTGCGTGTGTGTGTGGGAGCGCCCTAATCGTGTGTTCTCAGTGTCATTAGCTGCAGCAACAGCTGAGATCACTTCCACTTCGCACTCGCCAACTGCGACGACGCCAACGACGACTGCGACAGCGACAGCGACCGAGACCGAGTCTGATGTTATTTTGAGCTGCGAGCAGAGCGGACAAAGATTTACAGTAACAACACGCAGCTAATCAACAGCGCTCGCGTCCGCGTGCTCAGTGCGCTCGGTAAAAATCTTGTGTTTTGAACACGGCAATATTTTGTTAAATTTAGCGCCCGGTCAAACGTTTCCAAAACGAAAAGATTTTTCCGCCAACTTGCCAGATGCGTTTTTCTGTGTAAATTCTGTTACATATTGTATGTATTGGAAATGGCCTGTGTGTGATTTTCGTGTTTTTATTTGCGTGATCTTTGATCGTTGTTCTTGTTGGTGTTGTTAACTTGTTTTCATTGGTGTGTGTGTACAAAAATGAAATGTCAATTTGCAAATTTCGTTTAACCTTTCGTTTAGTTTATTAATTAATGACGAAATCCAATGAACGCGTCATCGTGACTGTCGACAGTGACAGCGACAGCGTCAGCGCACGCCTTTGGGGCATAAATGCAATTAAATCATTAATAAAGCCAGACAAGCATCACAAATATACTCGATAGCGCCGACTTATAGACATGCACACACACACACGCACTCACATGTACTATTTATTCACGTATGTTAAGTGCAATAGAAGAGTGTGTGGCAAGCAGCACGGAAGCAACGGCGGCGGCGGCAACTACTTCGAAATTTATTTTCGAATAAATAGTACAAAGTTGAAGAAGCAGAAGACGCAGCAGCCGCTCTAAACGTAAAAACAAGACAAAAATGCCGCGCACAACGGGAAAGGGGCTGTTTTTTTCTTATACTTATTCTCTTGCGCTTGCACAGTGGCACTGCATCTAAATTGCAGAATTTTATAAATAATTTGATTGACTAACTGCTCTCAACGGCAGCAACATTTTGCGATAAGTGATTTTATGCTAAATATTTCACAGGCATGTGTGAAATTAAATTTATTGCTTGGCTTGAGTGATCTGTTAAGTGATTATCGCACCATTTCACTTTGAATAACCACAAAGTATGTAAACAACTAAAAGAGAGCATTAACTTTAGCCGGTCCACAGATAAAACAATTCAAATCCAAAAAGTTTCACGCAAATGAGGCGATACTTCCCAAAACCAATTCCAGTTTTGTATTTACTAGTAATATTTCTGAATTTTATTTGAATATCTAGCAAGTCTTCATGGTACATCACATTTTTAGAAAAGAATGAAAATACTTTACAAACGCCCTGCGGCCACTGTGCACAGTGTGCGCGCCTTACGTATTAAGATGATGCTCCGATCCCGATGCTAATGCCGACGTTATATTTTTGTGTGTGCGTCGCAGTCGAAGTAGCGAGCGTGCTGTGTGTGTGTGTATTTCGGCGGCGTCTGAAATCAACGAAATAGGAAATTTTGGTATTTATTTTTATTAATAGATTTCGCCATACGGAGAAAAGTTAAAACGAGGAAAATGTGAAAATGTGAAAAGTGAATGAAACGCACGAGAAATTTGTAAAAATCAAATAGAATTACAAGTCACACAGCGGCCAATGAATTGTGAGACATGCGACAAAGCCAAAACAAAGATATAACTTGATGAAATAACCGTTTGAATTCGTATAAATTATGCCTCATTTTATTGAAGTGTATATACAAATACACTGAGCAAATTGAAAATGTGAATTGTGATATAGTGTGAAAGAGCAAATTGTGCGAATTTCAAATCAAAAGTGAAAAATTTAGTGACAAGGAAACGGCAAAAATAAAAATTATCTTACTCAAACAATTTGTCAAAATGCAGGCGTCTTCGACGACAACAACAACAACCACAAAAACAAAAAAGCTCAGCAACAGTGCCGGCAGCTCAACGGCAATGAGTACCAGCAAAACAACGACAACAACAACAACGACACGAAAACCGGCAACAGCTGCTGCTGCCTCAGCTGCTGCAACAGCCAGTCCCAAATCCCCAAAAGCAACGCCGGCGATTAGCAGCGATGCGCACGACGAGATTGCGGAGCTTTCAAAGAAGATCAACGAGCATGCCGATGCCATCTATCACACGTGGAAGAGCCGCGGCCTGCCGCCTGCCCAGCTGCTCGAGATGTACACAAATGGTGCGGCCAGCGGTGATTTTGCGGATGTTGCAGTTGCTGCGGCAACAACAACAACCGATCTGAGCAACGCTGAGGGTCTGCAAAAGATGGTCACCAGCTTTGTGAACAAAGACAAAGAACAAAGGGGCAAGAGTGGCATCAAAAAGTCGGAAGTAGGCGCGGCAACACAGCCAAATGGCAGCACAAAGATAAAGAAAACAGCAACAACAACAACAACGGGAGCAACAATTGCAACACCAACGCCAACAGCAACAAGCAAAGCGGTCAAAACAAGTCAAGTGGAGACGCTGCAGTCGCCAACAAAAGTGGCTGCTGTTTCGGCGAAAACACTGCCCGATGTGAATCTGAATTATGACATCAATTTACAGCTGGACGTGAACAATTTGTCACAGCAGCAAACGCAGCAATTGCTCAAAATCAGCGAGCTGCTGCAAAAGGAAGCAGCAACAACAGCAGCAACAACAACAACACCTGCCAAAAAACGCCAGAGCAACAACAGCAACAGCAACAGCAAAGCAGGCAACAGCAGCAACAGTTTAAGCAACAACAGCAACAAGTTAACAGCAACAGCAGCAACAAAAGAGCAGCAGCCCACAAAGAAACTGAGCAAAGCAATCAGTAGCAACGATGTTGTTGATGCGGCTCGTGTGGGCGTGGCAGTAATGAATGTGACAGCTAAAGGCGCCTCTGAATCGTCAATAGCCACACGCAAAGTCAGCAAAACCAAAGAGAACAACATCGAACAGCAGAAGCCGGCAACAACAACAGCAGCAGCAGCTGCTGCAGTAACAACAGCAACAGCAGCAACCATAACCAAAGAAAAGCCAACAATCACGCGCAAAATAATCAACAGCAGCAGCAACAGCAATCGCAGCAACACTGATAACAGCAATGCCAGCAACATTGCGACCAATGCAACGGCAACAGCAACAGCCGCTGAGTCGCCAGCAACATTGGCGGACACAACGATGCCAACGTTGAATAAAATCAAACCGACTAGCGGCAGCCGGGCAGCGCTCACCAATGGCCAGGATAAGAATTGTAATAAGTCAATCGCAGATTGTCAGATGGCAATAATTATATATTTATTATATATTGCTCAACTTATTCATTTGCAGTGGGCAGACCGATCCTGACACGTGGCTCCGTTGCCGAGCGTGTGATGCTATTTGAGAAGCGACCGGATGGACGCAACTCATTTCTCGATATTAAACGGCCAGCCGAAGCGCCGCCCAAAACTCTGCTCAAGGTACGAGAAGACATATCCAGATCACAGCTTCCACCTCCCACTACAAAGCCCCTTTCCAAATTTATAAAAAATTACCTCAGCTACAGTGTTTTAAGTGTGTAGATTTTGATTGTTATCTAACAATTGCAAATAGCAAGTGAAAAATCACTGCAGCCGCACAACAGCAGCAATCGCAACATATTATGCCCATCCCCTGCGACACCTTCGCCCCCCTCGCCAACAATTGAAAATAAATATATATATATATATATATATCGTGGCTGTGTTACTCTTATCGGGCCGCTTTAGCATCATTGATTGATTTAAGGTTAACCCAAGACGCCATAGACATGTTGCTGCTGCTATCGCTTGCCAACAGAGATTTGTATATATACATAGAACAGTGAAATTGCCAATAAGCCATTAGGGTTACCCAATCCATGTCTATTTACTGCCTTAGGCTGTGTTTCTTAGGTGCTGGTTTCTACAAGCAAATGCAAAGATATGTTTTGAAAATCGGTTGTGTTGCAGCTTTGCAAACTACTTATATGCTATATAATATCACAAATCACATCTCTAAACACATTTTGTGTTACACACAAATAACAGGCAAATGTACACAATCAATACTTCAATTCAATCAATAAGCTAAACTTCATAGCTAAAAATAATCTATAGTCTTACTGTAAAAACTCTACATTTGCTATATTCCTTTTTTTTTGAGTAATTTATTTCTCTCACAGTTTATTCAGAATAATAAATCGTTGATTAGAGGAAATGCGTAGGAAATGTTTAATGATATAATTAACTTGGTCTAAAAATTTTTTTTTGGCTTACATGAATTTTATATCAAACTCAAATAAAAGAATATTGCTAGATTATATTCATATATTCATATTAATATATTCTTTATATATTATTCAGCTGATATGATTCATTTATCCAGCTTCTTATTTCCATAGCAAGACTTGTATTTAATTTTTCAGTGATACGTTGAAAAATAACTAAGAAGTTTGAGACTTTAAGTAATTTCATTAGACTTGAGAATAGTATCGACATAATCAAAGTCGAAATTTATAAGCGAACAAATATTATATATGGAATTCCAAATAAACTGAATAATCTGTGATATAATCATCATTGCCTTGAACTTACCAAATATTTATATATATATATATATATATATTTATTTATTTATTCTTAATAAGAAAAGATTAATAAATTTATTTACCAGGAAAAAGGTGTGGTTAGGTGTAAAGTTTATGTTTTTCGTATTCAAGCAAATATTGAGTACCCCTTTTGAGCATGCATATTCTCGTATACAAACAATATAATAAAGCATTTACGATCAGCACGAATGTGCATAGGCAAAAAAAAGTAAAAAATAAAAATATATAAAAAGTTTCTACAAATATAAACAGCGCAGAAACGAGTTGAATACAAGTAAAAACACAAAATACAACACATTCACATGATTATTTAAGCAACTCGAATTGCGTTCATTTTTTATACACTCTTCAAAAAGGGTATAATGAAATTCGGGAAAACTTATGCAATTTCATAAAGCATATATATGCTTGATCAAAAACATGTCTTTCTGTTTTAATAATTTCGACTTTGAATTATATAAGTTCTTGTAAAAATCGTATAGTATTTATTTAATTTGATCGACAACAGTTCATATCGAAATCAATTTCTGATCGTTACAAAACGTCAAAATATTTAATGTTTATAGAGCATAATTTGAAATGCATCTATTAAATATTTATATTAACTATGTTTGGGGTACGTCCTAGTCGAGCACTCATTAATTGCTCTTTTCGGGAACTTTTTGTTGCAGGTATTTGGATTTATATATTTTTTTTGTTATATAATTTAATTACAATTTGTGCTTTGTGTGCGGGATTTGAGAGAATATTAAAAAATGAGCTATCGTGTCTGACTTCATAATATTTAATTTATTCACTCCCCACCCTTTACCAACGTTTCGTTCATTGTGAAATGCCAACTTTTATTCTTGTTTTTGTGGTTGTTGCTGCTAAGCAAATAATTGCTATAAATAATTCACAACTCTTCCAGCAACTGTTTTGTGATGTTTGTTCTTCGCAGACGCAATTGAAGGCTTGCACCTCGATATTTATACGACTTATTTGTTTACCAACTATGCGTATGCGTAATATTTTTTTTAGCAAGCGAGCGTATCCGCGCGTATACGTAATATAGCGTCAGTAGCTGTCAGTTTGTCTGTTTGTATGTATTTATTTTATTTTTTTTGCTTTTCACTCTTGCGTATAGAGTTAAGATTAATATTAATGCTGCCGTTGACAGTTTTAAAATCATGAATGACCAGAGTGCGTGGTTTCTGCCAGTTCAGTACGTATTCCATGCGGTATAGACCGTACAAATATGATGGCTAAAACCAAATGATGCTACTTTTATGGTGGCATTGGTACAATACGCATACAAAGACATTCACAACAAAGGCGATGGTTTTAGTAAAACGAATAAGTTGATTTCGTGTGTGGGCAACGCAATGCAATTGAACATTTAACACGTGGGCCGTTCTATAGGTAAATCTATCTATTTATCCCACAACAACTCATTTTTGATAAATTACATTAATCGTTCTTTGTTTAATGATACTACTCAATACACAGCTTAATTTTTGGAAAACCAAAAACTCTCACGAGAAATATCTAAATTTTTGGCATGAGTCTGCATATGGAATATGAAAAATTGTTAGGAACAAAATATATATACAAAATGCCAATTAATCAGAATAGTATTTATATTGTGACATTTCTGAAGTTAAGATTTTATAAGCCACATAATTTCAGTTCATACATCTACATGATAAGTTACAAAATAGACATGTAAATGTTTAATAAAAATCATCATTTACAAAATGTAAAATGCAATAACACATTTGAACTGCTTGGGAAGAAATTAATTGATTTATATTTATTCGTTTGCTAACCTTTAAACTTGACTGTTCCAATCGCTCCTCATTTAATTAAATTAAGCACTTTTAAGAGGCGCAGTGACAAAACACACAGAGAGAAAAATCAGCTAACCGCAGCGTATCTCAATCTATAGATATCTTTCTATAGATTATTTTCATTGGCGCCAATTAAGATATTGTAAATTTAGCTTCTATTTGCTGCTGTATTTAGCACAACCACAGCAACAATAACAACAACAACAACAACCACAAAATTGTTGTCTGTTTGAATTTATTTCTTGCTCTTTACTTAGCTGCTTTTCTCAGAGTTTAGTGTAATTTCCACGAAGTGTTTAGGTATTTGTTGATTTATGCTCGCAATCGACACGAGCACAAAATGTTAATATAATTTTAAAGCAAAAACAAAAATAATTGGTTTATTTAAATACATTAACATATTTCATACTAAATTAAAAGGGTCAAGTGTTGGGGCGTGGCAGTTGAAAATTTCTAGTTTTTTTTTTCATTTTGGTTGTTTTTCCATCTGCGATAAATGCGCGCAAAATGTAAACAAAATAAAAAATTTTTTGCAAGAATTTGGGAATTTCATATACTGCTCAAAAAAGTCAAATAAAACAATTGGTATGGTGTCCTTGGGCTTTTTAAGCAACTAAAATATTTCGTAACTATATCTGGTAAATGTTTAAGGTGAAGCTGCATGCAACACCGCCAGTGCCACAGACCCAGGATCTATTGCAAAAGGAGATACGTAGCACAAAGAGCGTCTACATACCCAGGTGAGCAAATGCTGTGCTCTAATTGAATCCAATTCAAATCTTTTTGATTTGGTCAGATTCTACTTTCCACATGGCAAGCCACAGCCAACGATCGCCATGGAGCGTGTTATACGCGGCATATTGTCCGCCTTCGATAGCTTTCCCAACAACCAGGTGACCAAGGATGAGCTGCCGCGCATCCTGAAACTGTGCGGCCTGCCCTTCTACTGGCGCATGCCGGTCATGATTTTCTGCCAGGCGAGCAGTTCCGGTCTGGTCGAGCGACAGCGTTTCGTCGAGTTCTGGAAGCAGTAAGCAGAGCCAGACTCCATCCACAAGGATCAATAAAGTTAAACCCTTTCCCTTTTTGCAGAATGAATGTTTATTGCCATGAGGCGGCTTCGCGGTTCGTATATATAATGTCGCGAGGACAGCGCTTTCGTTCCTATATTGTTCCGGAGGATTTGGTGCCGATGGTGCAGGACGTGGTCGATACGCATCCGGGTCTGGCGTTTCTGAAAGAAGCCACCGAGTTCCATTCCAGATACGTGCACACAGTCATCGCGCGCATCTTTTATTCGGTGAATCGCAGTTGGAGCGGAAAAATAACCATATCGGAGCTAAAGCGTTCCGATCTGCTGGAGGTGAGTCAACTGTTTACATATATATAGAAATATCCAAATGGATAGGTTATGGCCACAACTGTAGCGTTTGTTGTGCAGATGATAAGCCTGCTGGAGGAGGAGGAGGATATCAATCAGATAATGGCCTTCTTTAGTTACGAGCACTTCTATGTGATCTACTGTAAGTTCTGGGAATTGGATAAGGATCACGATCTGCTCATCAACCAGGACGATCTAGCAAAGCACAGCGACAATGCCCTCTCCACCCGCATCGTTGAACGCATCTTCTCCGGCTGTGTGACGCGCACCGATAACAAAAAGTCATCCGATGATGAGTCAAAAATGTCCTACACTGATTTTGTATGGTTCATACTGTCCGAGGAGGATAAGCGCACGCCGACAGCCATTGAGTACTGGTTCCGTTGCATGGACATCGATGGTGATGGTGCTCTGTCCATGTACGAGCTGGAATACTTCTATGAGGAGCAGCAGCAGCGCATGGAGGGCATTGGCATTGAGTGTCTGCCCTTCGAGGACTGTCTATGTCAGGTGAGCAATCCCATTTAATCCTAGTCCATCTACCGAAATTATATATCAATATATATATCTTTAAATCTCTTACAGATGCTGGACATGATTAAGCCTGCAAACCGTGATTCCATTACACTGGGTGACTTGAAGCGCTGCAAAATGACGCACGTCTTCTTCGATACCTTCTTCAATCTGGAGAAATATCTGGATCACGAGCAGCGCGATCCATTTGCCGCACAACGGGATGAGTCTGTAAGTAATCTATTCTATATATGCACAAATGCAAAACTAATTCTTCAATTAATTATAAATCAAATCATTTTGCAGAACACCGATTGGGATCGCTTTGCGGCACAGGAATACGAGCTGCTTATATCTGAGGAGAATGATTAAAACTCGTTTACCAAATTCGCGATTTAACTACTTATTTATATACATACAAACACTCACACAAACAAACAAAAATACACAACAAACAAACACACACACATACACACACTTGCAACAAAGATATTTATTTACTTACAAATTTTTATACAAATTTTACACCACGTGAAAAAAACCTACTACATAAAAAAAACCCAAAAAAAAAATGAAAAGAAAATATTTAAGTGCTGATGTGCAATAATTTTAAAAACTATTTATTAGTGCGACAATTTCGTTATTCAGTTTAATTCATTAATTGAAATAAAAACCAAATTAATAATAAATCAAATTAAACGCAAAACTAAATATCGAATCACGCACGAAAGAGTTTCGAATATGAAAGTTGCATGAGTCAATTTTTTTGAGTAGTTTATTTTAGTCAATTTAATTTGTGCAAATTTTGTTTAGTTCAATATGATAATTAAATAAAAATAATCATAAATTGATTGAATACTGTTTTATATGGCTCTAATGTGGGCGATCTCTTCAGAATAATTGCTAAGACAAGATGAATTTTGTCCAATTTCTTGGCTGCTTTGGTTTTGGAACGAAAGATATTTGTATATATATTTTATATATTTTTTTGTAGATATTTTTGTGGTCGTCCTCTTCCTGATACAAACGCTTTCAATATCTCATCAAATAAACATTTTATGATTTAAAAGTTGAACTATTTTTATTTTATTAAAAGAAACATTTTTTGTTTTTAATTTTTTTTTTATTAAATTACTTGTTTTTTTTTCATTTTCTTGTACAACTTAAATTAGCTAAAAGTAAAATATTTACTTCTCTTCTTTCATTAATTAAGCTATTCAAAAATTTGTAACTCACTTTAACTATGCAAGTTGCCTAGCTTTAAATATATATTTTACAGGTGTAATTGAAATAGATATATCGTAGTGTGGGTATTCAAAAGGGAAGGAAAACTAACGCAGCGCCAACTTGCAAAAATGACGGTTATTATTGGTGTTCTTATTTTTTCTCCAATTTGTCAAACTTAAGTATATTTTATAATTTTTTTTATTAATAGTTTTTTTGTTTTACAATTTCATCTATTGTTTTTTATGTGATTTTACAATTTCCATTCATTAGGTAAACGAATATTGAACAGATGCGTATAAAAACCTTCCTCGCTGCTTCTTAGTTTGTGAATCACAGGTTCATATTATGAGGGGGATATATGCGATTATATGTAAATAGATTGCGCAAGAGCCATTCAATGAAAAAGGTGGCCGGGGGTTTTGCAGGTTGGGCTATGAGCCGCTCAAAGTATCATTAAAAATTGACTAAAAATAATATAACACATTAACGTATATGCATATAGTAGATATGGGAACTAAGTTTAAATAGAGTTTGCTTTGAACTCAGTGGTTAAAGCATGGTAAGCAAAAAATGTATATGAAACAAAAACTAAAAACTCTATAATTTTAAATGTAAATGAAAAGCGCTGGCAAAATTTGGCTATAGTTGGAAAAACCAAATGGAAAAGCGTTGCAGTGTTGTTGTTGTTGTTTTTGTTGCTGCTATTGTTTTCTGCAATTATCTATTGTTTGTGATTGCTTTTAGTGTTGGCGGCGCTTTAGCTTGATTATCTTTGTTTTGTTTTGTGTTTTTTGGTTACTGTTTAAGCCGTACTTTTTCACTATCCTCAAAGTTCTTATCATTATCGTTGGTTCCCTCTGTGTTGTCTGTGGACTCCGCTGTGGCATCGATGCTATTTTCATCGTCGGTTTTGCGACTGTAAACGGGCTGATCTGTGCCGCGCACATAGTCTCCGGTGATGTGCACGCTACTGATGTCCGATCCTGGCACTATGAACATGGGATCCAGCAGCAGTTGCTCCTGCAAGAATTCAATTTTAATTTTAATTAATAAGCTCAACAATTTATGGATCTTTAACATACCATTATGGAGCGCAGACCGCGTGCACCCGTATGCCTTTCCATGGCTAATGCGGCAATTGATTCAACAGCATCATCGTCGAATGACAACTCCACATCGTCCAGGCCCAACAGAGCCTTATATTGTGGCACCAGCGCATTGCGCGGCTCGGTTAGAATGCGCACCAGCATGCTAACATTCAAACTGTGGAACGGCACTATTACCGGAAAGCGACCAACGAACTCCTGCATTGGAAATATTGGGAATATATTATATATATATATATATAAATATATATAAATAATCATTTATATACTGACCGGTATCATGCCAAATTCAACGAGATCACGCGCCTGCACCTTGGTCAGGCATTTATCACGCTCCTCCTGATCGTTCTCCATGGGAGCAGCAGCCGATTGGGCTGCTCGACGACCTGAACCGCTTGTCGAAGGCATGCCAAAGCCCAAATACTAAAAAGAACAAAAAATGGGATGCATTTCAGAATTGTTTTTGAACATGGCATATTTAGCATAGTCACCTTTTCGTTGAGGCGTCGTCCAATAAGGCGATCGAGACCCGTGTAGGCGCCAGAGGCAACAAACAGTATGTTGGTGGTGTCCACCTGAACAGTTTCGCCACGCAACTTGCGTGGTGAATTGCGCTCGGGCACATTGACAACGGTGCCCTCGAGCATCTTCAGCATGCCCTGCTGTACACCCTCGCCGCCCACGTCGCGCAACTGATGTATGCCGGGCACAGCGCCAATTTTGTCCACCTCATCCAGAAAGACTATGCCAGTTTGAGCGCGTTCCACACTGCAGCAGAACAAAAACAAGAGAAAAATAGTGCGTTTATAAATAATGTTTCTATATTTATATATGCGTTATATATATATATATATAAATATTGGTTTGTAATGCTTTGCTGCTGTTGATTCAATATTACTATTTCAAGCAAAAATTTCAATAGTTTAAAGTTTGGAAAGTGTGTGCAAAACTAATTTGAACTATAGTTTAAATATTATACTGTAAATAGAGGGGTACATTTTTGTATCTAAATACCTGTTCAGATATAAAGAAAATAATTTGTGAATTAAAAAACAAATATAAATATCCAGAATGTCCAGAATACAATAAATTATTTTTTAATTATATCCATATTGTTTCTTAATAAAAATCAAAAGTTTCTGGCGTTAGATAGCGTGTAATTAAATTGTTTGACATTAAGCAATCAAATAAATTGTAATAATAAAATAAATAGGCCAAGACTGAGGATAGAAAATGGTGTATAAGCTCTGAGATCGGGGAAAAATTAACAATTGGAAAGTCGCAGAATTTCTTTACAAATGTTTTTAAGTCAGAAAAAAAGAACTGTTCAAAAAGCGACCAGGATTCAAGAAAACTTTTTCACCAACCGATAATCGAATAGTGTTTTTGGCGAAAGTGATTCTTTCGATTCATCAATTAGGATAGCCAGCGATATTTGATTAGAACTGCTATTGATCACAGTGCAAACATAAAAAAGACAATATTATCTCATTTAAATAATTGCACATGAAATGAACTAAAAAAGCAGTGATTAACTGGCCAATAAATATGTATATATATTGAAACTCGACTCACTTGTAGTTGGCATCCTGCAGCAGCTTGGAGATGACGCTTTCGATATCCTCGCCGACATAGCCGGCCTGGGTGAGCGTTGTGCAATCACAGATGGCAAACGGAACGTCTAAGCAGCGTGCTATTGTCTGGGCTATCAATGTCTTGCCGGAACCTGTCGGGCCCAGCATGATGATGTTGCTCTTCTCCAGTTTGACATCGGTGCTCTGGTTATCAAGGATCTCGGAGCCGGGACGGTGATCACCGCGTGTGCTCGAGCCCATGCCAATGCTGCTACCGGCTGTGTGTAGGCCACTGGTAAGACCGGAACCTGTTAGTCCACCACCCAAACCCATTTGCGCTGGCTTCGGCGGCAATTCGCTGCCAGGCGTGCTATTCAGTGTGTGACCAATGCCGGTGATATGGAGGAGATCGGTGCGCGGTATGCCCTCCAATCCGCTCGAACCAGAGCCCTGGCCGGACGACTGATGTAGTAGGGGCAGATTGTGATGGATGCGCTTATAGTGATTGTAGACTGCAACGGCGAGCACTTTCTTGGCAAACTCCTGACCCACCACATGCTTGTCCAGATACTCCATGATCTTTTGCGGCGGCGGCGGCGGTTTGCGTTGATTTTTCGGTTCCTCCTTTATGCGCTGCTTTGTCTCGACGTCGGAGAGTACCACAAAAAAATAGTTGCACTTGGCGCACTTCACAAATCGCGTCGAGCTGACAAACGTCTCCACTTGGGTGCAGGCACTTCCGCATTTCGGACACGATAAAAACTTATCACCACTACTACCGCCGCCGGATGTGCTTGCACCACTACCACCAGCACTGGAATTGGGTGTCTTAGCACCACCACTACTCCCAACTGCACCGTTGCCCGCACCGCTGCTACTGCTGCTGCTGCTCCCATCGGACGAACTAGTGACGCCATTTGTTATGTCAATGTAGGTGGGTATGGCCACGAGAGGCTCCAGCACAAGATGCCCATTGGCGGCACAGAATTGTGTGGCTACGTGGAACTGTCGGGCGACAATCGCTCGGCTGCCTCCTTCTCCGCCTGTGCTCAGTAATATGCATCTCGGCGTGTGCTGCACCTGGTTGCTTCCTACAAAATAAAAATTAGATTATATTATTTTATATGTTTTTAACTGATTTATATTTTTAGTTATTTTTTACAGTTATTTGACCTTTTTTATGGCGCAACGACTTTTGAGATTATCATATTTCATTATATGGCAGTGGGAATTATACATAATATATATATATAAATATATATATGTATATATAAATATATATATATATATGTATATATATATATATATGGTACAGATTATTTATAAAAGATTTAGTAGAGAGCTTGTAAATTGGCAATAATATTAATATGTCAGAGCAGCAATAAAATAATAAATATATAATTGAATAAATGCAATAAGGAAAAAGGAGATTTCATTGTTTACAATATTTGCTTCTTTTACAGTTCTCATATTTTTTTATTGTTTTGCTTTTGTTTGATTTGCCAATTAGCAAGTGGACAAGCAATAAAAGTTGACTTAATTCAATTAGAGCTTAATAAACTTCTACTAATATTTTGTTATTTTAACTGATCTCTTGAAAAAGCGAAAATCTAAAACCTAACCAAGTTCAGTTAAAATTATGCCTTTCTAATTTCCTTTCGAAAATATAAAAAAAAAATTATAAAAAAAAACATTTCCTCATAAGAGTTACGTAAACATTTTTCCTTATGGGCTTTTAAAAAGATATTATTACTTGCCAGTTTTGTTTACCAGCAAGAAAAAATATTTTTTGATGCTATTTGGTCACAAAAAAAAAATGATTTATTCGACCGGCTGATCATTGCGTCAAAGCGGCAACCGCAATAACTAAGCCTCGACCATAATTTGAGACAATTCAAGTTCAGTTAAAAAACGCGCTCGCGTTGTAAACAATGACAACAACAAAAATCAGGGCTAATACGATATATGCTACGTTGTCTGATTGGAATAACGTAACGACTAGGCAACTAAGCGGTACAGCGTTGACCTTCGCCACAAGCTGTTTGACATGAATTTAAATCATATTACGAATTCAAATGTTTTCGATGGATTAACCTTCACGTAAGACAGATAAAGAGAGAGAGAGCCATCGAGGCAATGTGTAAATAAAGTTTATCTGCAGCCAGAGAAATTCTGATAAGTGAACCAATTAGACTCGTTGCTATTGTTGTTGTTATTGCTTATGCTTACGGCTGCTGATGATCGGTCTGATCGTGCTACGTGACGCGACCGCTCACCGCAAATGACGCAGTTACGTATGCGAATTTGCACAACAAGCATACAATTTGTGCCTTTTTTAATGCTTACATGTGTGTGAGTTGCAGCTTCTTGTTATGTTAATTGTTGTTGTTATTTCCGCTTACCCTTCGTCCAAATTTTGTATTTTGGAGCCAGAAGAAAGATGCGTCGTACCATGCTCATTATGAGGCACTGCTGCTATTACGGCAATCTCAGCTGGCGAGTCCGCTCACACGCACACACACTCTCGTCTATCTTCTTCTTCTTCCAAGCTGTGGGAAGGGGCTCTGGTAAAAATGCTGCTGTTGTTGTTGGTGTTGCTGCTGACAGCCTGGTTCTTGACTATTTTGTCAGGCAAATATTGCTAGTCATTCAATTTTTAATTATTGCACCACTATTTGATTTTCAATTGAAACTGAATTTTGAGCAATTTTCTGCGTGCTTGTTTTTGTTATACGGCGCAATTGTGCCTTTTTCTGCTGTGTTGCGGCCGTTTTTGTGTGGAAAATGTGAATAAAATAGATTGCGCTCGGCGCTTCGCTGTATCTCTGCACTTGTTTGGCCCTCTCTGTGTGTGTGTTATGTCGGTGTGTTTTCAGATTTCTTCTCACACAACGTTTCGTGCGCGCTGGCCAGTTTCCTGCTTCTTCTTGCTCTGTTTGCTATTCACTGGGAGTTCTGTTTTTGTAGTCGTATTTGTTGTCGACCCATCAGACAGCTTTTATTGAATGGGTGGAATCTCTGTAATAATTTGAAAAGACAAAATCAATTTCAGTGTCCGGGTTATGATGGCATGAATGCTGAAATATTCCTTATCCTTAAGGTAATTGTCAAAATACAGGCATGCGACAATCCTATTGTATCAGCTGTTTGGTGATGATGATGTTAACAGCAGTTATGCGCGGCTCTTCTTCTTGCCCGTGCTCTGCACCGTGGTACACAAAAACATAAAGTAACCAAATAAATTATAGATATACACAAAAAATTTGGACTATATCACGGCCAAAATATGGGAAATTTTAAATAAAAATGAATTTAAGCAACAGTTTTTTTTCGTAGTGTCAATTTTTTTATTTGAGTAGTTAAACAATCTGCCAAACAGCAACCTAGTAGCCAGCTATAATTCGTCCCTTTTTGCTTGCCTTCTTCAATTTCGTATTCTTCTTATCCTGGCTGCGCTTATCAAGATTCTCCTGTCGTTTCTTTTGACGCTTGGTCTTATCGTATTCCACCTTTTCCTTGCGGTCCGCCCACTTCTTTTTCGCAGTACGTTTCTCCACCTTTTTCTTTTTGATCGCCTTCTGGAGCAGTTTGGTGTCATCTTTCACCTTTTTCCCCTCAACCTTGTCGAACGCCTTCTTCCAAGCAATATCATTTTGTATTTCGGCTGCTTTGCCAGTTTCACCTTGTTCCTTTAGTTCATTTATTTGCTGACGAGTGTCTTTCAGCTTTTTAAGTATTTCCTTTGGATTCTGATGGGATTTCTTGGGTTTGGAGCCGAGATTGGCGGCAAAATCAATTTTGGAATAAACTATTTTCCCTTCTTCATTGAAGACAGGTTGTACTTTGACAGGTTGAATAAGAGATTTGCTATCGATTTGTTCTCCATTTGCATATTTCTCCGTTTTAACCAGACCATTCTTCAGTTTCTGTTGCTTAATGTTTTCGTTCTTTAATGTTTTCGCTGAGGATTGCAGTAACTTTTGCACTCCTTTGCTGTGCTTCAGTTTCTTTGCCTCCCTTCGCTTCTGTTGCCGTTCCGTTGTCGGCTTCTTCTTCTGGCGCAGCTTGTTCTTTATGGAGGCAATTCGCTCGTCGACGTCGTCTTCGTCTCCAGGTGCTTTTGCTTTGTTTGGTTTATTCAGTTTTTTGCCTTTTGTTTTGGCCGCATTTTCATCATCGGATAGCAAGTAATCTTCGTAGGTGTCTTCGTCTACAGTGAGAATATTTAATGTAATCAAGTAATAGTATTTTTTAAATTTCTGTTTACCTTCTTTCGTGGAATATGGCACCTTGTGTATTGTGAGTAGATGAAGCACTTGTTGCCGATAGCTCTCCATCAGTTCAAAGGGGCTCTCCTTCTTCTTGGACTTTGGTTGCAGCCCATTGTTACGATTGACGCTTTTGGTAGCGTCATTATGTTTCATTTTGGTGGTTTTGTGTTAATAAAATAATGTTTTTATATAGAGAATATGTTTAGCTCGCACACGTGCAGCTAATGATCATTAGAGATGAGATACTATCGTGAGCTACTATTCCCAATAGCGATATATATAATTGACTACTCAAATACTTTTTTTTTTGTGAATAAGGTATTACCGAATTTAATTTTTCGTTAACTGAACATAAGTTAGAAAACATTATTGCTATCCCTTTTTTAAAAATGTTAGGATTTATATAAAGCAGTTTCCTATCCTGCGCAGTTCTGAGATATGCTATCGGCAAACAGCCGAAAAATAAGCTATCGATAAGTGCATTTGTTGTGCATGCCGAATGGCAACTATCGCTATTTGGTCGATATCATTGTACCTCTGTTTTACATCATTTTTCCGTAATTCGTCGTACGAGAATGACTAATTTTTGCCAGTGTTTAGAAATATTTTTAATGCCGAGCTAATTTCACACAACTAAAAAACCAAAACAAAGTGCATTTTTAAAACGTAAATCGGCGATCGGAAGTGTGTGCGTGTGTGTTTGTAAAGCTTCAACAAAATGAAGAAACAAATTGCAAAAATAAGAATTGCTGCAGAAAACTTGAGGTAAGTTCAAAGGCTTGGCAAAGAGGCAGGAGGGCAGTAGCAATAAAAATGCGACGACGTTAAATATCTAAACTCCAGACGATGACAAAATCGCGACCAGTGTGCTGTAAGCAGGTGTTGCCTCATCACAACAATCATAGCAGCGGCAACAACATCAACAAATCAATGTCAAATTAAAGCGCAGCGTTTTTATACGTGTTTTCTTACGTCGTCGCTTCGTCAGCTGCGCTACGCTGATGACCTAACGGCATTTGTGTAGTGGCATTTACATATATAAATATAACACTGATATACATTATTTGTTTATTTTTTGTTTCGTCTTCGCAACAGATCAACGAAATCGGATTGCAAAGATTCTGAGCTCGAAACGATTGAGAAACAGGTGGACCGATATCGTGATACCATCGAGAAAATTGTCCGCAAATTGCCAGCGCTAAGCAGCAGCGGCAGTAGCAGCAATGGCATTATTACCAGCGAGGAGCACGACAAGCGCATCAAGAAAAACAGCCACTTCAAGATCGCCCAGGCGCTCGACGAGTCCGCCAAGGAGCTGCCCAGGGATATGCCGCTGCATAAGGTTCTCGGCAATTGCGGTATGTATTTTTTTTAATTGTGAAGGGAGTGTGCAAAAGTGTGCGTTGATAGGCGTCTCGCTGACTGACTGTGATAAGGGCGACAGCATATAAATGGAAATAAAAATAAAACTTGGATTTGCACTACTGAAAATAATTTGATCATCGATTGTGTTGTGCTGAAAGTGTGCAAATGATTAAAAAATGGATAAAAAATGTCTTCAAAATAGGCAGAGTTCTATTGAACGAGTGACCACTGTGCCAAGTATTTTTTATTCACTTTCTGAATAATGTAGGAAAACATCAAAATAAAATACAAACCGCATGAAAATCGCAAGGTGTTCACAGTTATGTATTTTTTGTATGTGTGTGATTGTGTCTCTGAATAGGGGCATAAATACTTTTGCATATGCTATGTGTCACGGGCTTGCGTGCGCTTGATGTGTGTGTCTGTATATATATATATATATATCTGAGTGTGAGTGTATGTGTGGCCTCGCCTTGTCTGTGCGCTTGGCCTTGTGGCATTTACATTTCTCAACATCGACGTCGATTTGTTGCTGTTGTTGTTTTGGTGTTTTTATCATTATAATAATTTTTATGAATTTTTCTTTTTAACGTCGCTGTCTTTTCAACAGTCATTCGCTATTTTTTTGTTGCTGTAGCGGTTTGCCGCTCTTATTTTTATTTACCTATCTATTTATACTGTTATTTTTTTGTTGTTGTTTTGATCATTATTGTGTTTATGTGAATTCATTATAAAAGCCCCAATCGCCCCAACAGCACCCGCTCTATAATGTTGCGCTTCATAATGGTCCTCTGCTTCAACGCCATTGTGTATTTCGTTTGGAGTTCGTAAAAGAAATAAACTTTAAGTAAAAGTGAACTGAAATAATTATGAAAAAAGTAAAAGTTTCGCCAAAATTTCAAAACTCATTCAAATATTATTCATCATAACTCCTACATATTTATTGTATATATTTAACGCAACCCCCACACCTTATTTTATTTCTTCAGCGATTTTTTTCTGCTCTCCCCACTCTTTATTGTATTACTCATTATTGGCTCCACTTACACTTTTAGCACATACACATACGCACGCACACACATACAATAACGTCGACAGATCCAACTGCAGCAGAGGGTGAGCATTGGAACAGTATTTGCAACTATAAATTTACCTTGGGTCAAGTTTTATTTGCTTACGACATAACGTAAAGCTTATGTCTTTGTTTCGCATTTAACCCAAAAAGTAGGTTAACTATTCATGCATTATGCTATCTGAGGCTGCATGTTTGAGTACGTGTATTGTATATATGTTTTAAACTATCAGCTCTGTATGTAAATTTCAGTGAGGAGAGAGGTGCTCTGTTTAGAGAGAGGTGCTCTGAATATAAATAATTATTTTTATTTACATAACTTCGTTACCAAACTACTTAACATCTATTGAGTTTACTTTCGTTTGAAAATTTTGTATTTAACAAGCGTTTTAAAAGGTTTCATGTGTTCGCTAGTTAGAATTTCAGCTTGAAACCGGAGATTACTATTTTTTAAGTGATCACTGTTTACATATTAAAACAGTAAAAAAATGTAATCCATTCATATAGTTACTTTGAAAAGTTGCTTGATTTTTTCCCCATTGTTTTATTTTCATTTAGTTTTCTTTACAACTTTGCCCCAGTGTCTGCGAGTTTGCCCTTTGCAACTTATTTTTTAGCTACGATGCGCTTCAATTCAACGACTCCCTTTCGTCTCGCCATCATCTCGTGCCACAATGAAGAAAACAACGAGCAAATCTTCAATTTTACACTCCAGCTGCAGTGTCGCCTTCTCCCCCTGACCGAGCTGTGGGCCCCTATTGTATTCTTGGCTCAGCTGCTGCTGCTGCTTTTGCTGCAACTTGCCGGCAGCGTTGCACTCAACACAATTATCACAATTTCGCTTACTCAGCGTTGTCAGTAAAAGGAGGATTGTGACGCCCTCGCGCCGCGCCCCCTTGTGACAATCGGCAGCCCACAGCTTTGAACCGGCACAACAACAGTGTCTACCGTCTCCGCTAGCCTGTGATAAGGTCTTAAATAAGCATTGACTTCCTCATTTTAGAAACTCGGGGATTATACATAGATACACACACAGACACACACTTGCACACTTTGCATCATCAACTAAATGCTTTGTTATTTATGTATTTAAAAAAATTTTTTTTCGCATTTTGCAGGCGATCTGGAGAAGACTATAGCCGAGTTAAGCATCGAGAGCGAAGTGGAAACGGAGACCAAAGTTGTGCGGCGCTTAAAAAACATCTTAGATAAAGAAATTCAAGAGATCTCAACGCTCAAGCGTAATGTGTCGCGCACACTACAAGAATTCACCTCACTAAAAAAGAGCTACGAGGTAAGAGGCACCCAACAAAACCCCCAAGCAGTGCCCAAAACACAACATTAATCACTGTCGAATTTAAATGTTGAGCAAATCTCTTGCTTAACTAGTATGTTTTTTTTTTGTCTTGTCGAGCAGCGCTTAGATTATGAGAAGCAGCTGGTCAATTAAAGCTTTGTGATAACAACCAAGCACTTTTCCAAATTGAGGAATTCGCTTTGATTAGAGATGAGAGCTTAGATCCGACGGCAAGTGCGAGAATAGCAAACAAAAAAGAAAAGACGACAATGAAAACAATAACAATAACAATGTCAATAATATTTATACAACTTCGCAGTGGTTGCCTTGGCAAGCAACCACAATGCACAGTGGTGTGATAGCGTAATCAGTCCATATACCAAATATATTTACTTCTTATATATGTTGATCACAAACGTGCGTTATAAAAATGAATTTTATTTCAATTATAACTTACTATGCTTAAATATCGCTTCAAGAGTTTTTCTTCTTCGTTTACGACTTAATTTTATGGCAAGTTGACACATTCACACATTCATTTATAGGTATTTTTTTTTAAAAATTTCAAATATCAGAACCACTAAGCAGACAATCGGCTAGAGCTCAATAGCAAATGCTAATCCCGTGATACAAGTTTATCAATAATTTAGGATTACAAAAGCTATGTCAAATGCGAAATGGTTTTATTTATTTGATTGAAACAAATTTAAAACTAACGCTTCGAAGTTTTCGCTTTATTTATTGTATAAATTAAGTAACTAGCTATTTCCCATATATTTATTATATACCAATATCGTTGGTTTTCTTGTTTACTTAATTGCCGATGATAGATAATCATCTCCTACACATTTTACATACTTCTCAAATTGCGTTTTAAGCAGTGTTCCAGTTGTATTTGCCGCAATCGGATGACAAGCGCCAGTCAAGAAAGCAATCAAAACGATTCTTTTTTTGTATTGTGTTTTTTTTTTTTATGATTTCTTTTCTTTGTTTTGTTTGTTGGCATTGCTTTTGTGTATTGTTTGGCCAAGCGTTTCGATTTATTTGTTGCTTGGCGTCACTTGCGTTGGTAAAATTGACGCAGGATTGGATGACTTTTGCTTTGGTTGTGCTGCTCCAATTTATCACTTAGAGTGACTACATTTTTTATGATGTATTTATGTGTGTTGTGCCGTTAACTTTTGGAAGATTACTCGACAAATTTTGTGACAGTCAGGTTTTTTTTTTCTTATTACCTTTTATAAATTATATTGTAGTTTGGTAGTGCTTTCCGTTTTACAAGCCAAGACAACTTGACGACAAGCTTTATGCCTTATATGTTGACTCGACCAAATCAAGCGCAACTTGAGTATTGTTGTTGTGGCTGTTTAAGGTGTCGGAAGACGTTCATTGACTCGCCGGACACCCAGTGACATCATAATCGAGCAACTGAACAACATTAACATATCAAATGTCCCCCACTCGAATGTCATATCAAATAAAGTAGAATTCCCGATTCCAATGCATATAAATATATATGTGTAGATGTATTTAGCCCTCAGTCCATAATCTTATCGTCTTTTAGTGAGTTCTGGGCTCTATAAAAGAATAATGCGAACGCAGCGCTGCTAATCAACGTCTAACTTTTCGTATTGGGAGCGCTATATATGCGATATTTATGACATACTTACATTTATTACGTCTATGTACCTTGCACTATCTTTGGTGTCTCTGGCTTTGGCTCTGGAATGTTTGTTAACGTCTCAAAAACCCACTTGCAACTCTTATGTAGGTCATTAGAGGTTACAAACATAAAACATATGTATATATATATATATATGTATAAGAGGTGATGTGAGTCACTGTGCGATTGACACTGAAAAATGTTGGTACAGGAGTTTTTAGTTTATAATTAGATGGATGGCGTTGTTTGGTTATTCACAGTTACACACTGATAGACAGCAGCACAATGAGTTGAAACCAGAATGTGAGAGTGTTGCGGTGGCAGGTTCTCCAATTTGTCACGATTTCATTTATTTTTAGCATACGACGCTTTCGACAATCGGCTTTTTGTGAAGATAAGAAATTTCAATTGATTAAATACTGAAACTAAACATACAACGGATGCTTATACAATCTCAATATAATTGTATATATTTTCTTGTTTGTTATTTTTGCAATATTCGACGGGCTTTTATGAAATATTTAAATCCCACTAAAGAGACAAAGTAAGCCTCAGAATAGACAGTTCTATCTTTTCTTAATTATTTTTTGTCTTAACAAGTATTTTCAATTAGTTCAAATGATTTAAATCTCTCCAAATGTTTGTTGGTTTCTTGAGACTTATTTCAATGGTTTAGTTGCGATTGAGCGCCAATTATCTGGACACGACACAGATTTAAAATTCATTTCTTTCTAAAGTGTGCAATTTACAATTTACAACTTTCTTATGAATATGTCGTATATTTAATATTTCTTTACTTTTCTCTGAGTGTCGAACAATTTAATATGAAAATTCTTTTAATTAGCTCAAGGTTTTAATAGATTGTATATAAAAGGTAGAAACGTCATTGCACGATATTGATTTCAACTGTTTTTAGTTTTTTATTTATTTATTATTTTTATTTATTTATTCAACAATTAAACATTTTCTTATCAATATGTCGTTGACTTAAAGCTGCAATGTATAGCTGAAATCTGAGCAATGCGCAACATGCCAATTACCCCGCTAAGTTATATCGGTCAAATTACACACTCCACCCAGAAGAGTTTTATGTTTGTTTACCCTGTAAAATTGTTCCATTTAACGGGGAAACAAAGAATTTGACTGGCAAAGCTGGTCAGTGAATCTATATATATATATATAAATAGATGATATAGTTGAGTGCAAATAACAACCACAGTCATTTGTAAAGCTGCTCATTCCACTTGGTGGGTGGCAACCATAAGTGGAAAGGGGAATGGGGGGTGCCGGTGCGAGAAAACGTCAACGCGGCGTGTGAAAATGACGCCAGTAGCGATGCGGGTACAAACAAAAGAAACCAAAGTGCGAGATTTCTTATCTCAAATGACTAAACTGGTAAACGCCTTTTCCTCGTTTAATGGCTAGGTATTTAAATTTCATTTTGATGAGGGTTTATTTTTTAATGTTTTATATTATATTTTCACTTTATACAAGTGATATTATCTATTATCAGTCTTTAATTATGATTTACCGTTTTTAGGTAATTTGTTCATGTTATCGTTATCTTTTTCAGACCTCTAAACGGAATGAAGAGCCAGCGTCCAAGTTGAACCACATCAAGGACCAGCAGGAGGAGTGTGAACTGAAGCTGGAGAAGGAGCGGGATGCGTGGGCGGCACAAATGCTCGAGCTGATAGCCAAAGAGGACGAAATTGTCAACTGTATGCGGGAATATGTGCTCAACCAAAGAAACTATCATGAGCGTGCGCTGCAGCACGTGAATGAATCGCTGTCGCGCATCCAGGACACCATACAGGGCATAGAGAAGACGCGATTTGGCGCCTCGCTCAAGGATCATTTGACGTCGACGCACCGGGACATTTCATACATTGTGGAGCTCTGCTGCTGTTGCCTGCTGGAGCATGGTCTTGAGGAGGAGGGTCTTCTTCGTGTGGGCTGCGCCAGCACCAAGCTGAGGCGCATGAAGCATGCCCTTGAGGCGCAGCACGTGAAGACTCCCTTGCCGCTGGAGTATCAGGATCCGCACGTCATTGGTTGCATACTGAAGCTGTATCTGCGCGAATTGCCCGAACCGCTCCTTACGTACGCCCTTTACAAGGATTTTATACGCATCGCGGAGCTGAACAGTGAGTCTGATCGCAAGACGGAGATTAAAGCTATAATGGGAAAATTGCCCAAAGAGAATTATGCAAATCTGCGCTACCTCACCCGCTTCTTGGCCCTCCTGCAACAGAGTTCCGTGCACAACAAGATGAGCTCCCATAACGTAGCCATTGTCATGTCACCCAACATGCTATGGCCGCGCATCGACAGCAATGCACCTGCCGATTACATGGGCCAGGTGAATAGCTCCTCGGCTGCACACATCATTGTGGGGCTACTGATTAACCAGTGGGATTACTTCTTCGATGGTGAAGTCGAATTCTATCAAACGCTGCAGCGGCACAAACTCTTTGTGGAAGACAAAACCAAATCAAATTCCTCGAATGAAAACTTAAATAAGCACGATAATGGTGAGTATCTGTAGATAACTTAGGGGAATAGGAATTTAGCAGATTAAATAATAATTTCTTAAATTCCACTCTATTTATTAGAAGCAACAGACTTGGATTACTTACCGGTCTCTTGTTAGGAAAGTGTACACTAGGAGGTCAACTAGCCAAGCTGGGCATAATCAGTAGCGAAACATGTGATAACGAGGAGGAATCCTGCTAGAATATCTTTGCAAATAGCCTTGCCTTAGCCAGATTCAACAGCACGTATTAATTTGTGCATAAATCAACGCTCATAGAAAGGAGTACAAGAGATCTAGGTAGCAATAATATATGAATATATGTATATATTCATGATTAAGACAAGTCTAGTTCATATAGCCATATGATCTCAAAGATTTCAGAGAGAAAGTTTATTGTTTTTCAATAAAAGTCAAATCAAAATCAATTATTAGTTAGAAAGAAAAAAATGGGACTTTTCTTCAAATTATAACTTTATTACCAATAATGAACTAACCTCTATGTTTTTTTTAGAAGTCATGGAAAGTCCGCGGTATGGCACGCTGCGCCGCCAGAAGCCTAATGCGCCCTCTCCGCCCACTAAATCGGAAGCCACCACCAATGGCGGTGGATCGAATCATTCGATTTCGCATCGCCCGCATGCCAAGGAGCTGTTCCCCCAACAACAGGTCACACAGCAGCCGGAGGATAAACAGGACAAGCTGGAGAAACAAGAAAAGCCGGCCAAACCACCTCCACCGGCTTTGGTGCAATTACAGCAGCCTGCCACAAGTACGCAGCTGGAGGCGTCATCGCCGCCACCAGGTACGCCCGCCAAGCCGGTGCCCATGACGCGAACACAGTTCTTTGGTCTGGATAGTCTGCCCTCGCCGACAGCAGATCGCAAGAGCATTGATAGCATTGGAAGTTTTCGCTTGAAGCCAGATGTGCCGCAAAAGCCGCAACTGCCCAAGCGTCCCATAGTGTTGGCCATAACAAGTGGAGGTGGTGCTGGTCCTGGTACTGGCTCCAAGAACGAGGGCAAAAGCGATGATGAGGCCACCAGGCTACCGCAGGCGCACATCGACAATGGCAATGGCAGAGTGCGCTACACAACCGAGAAGTTTTTAGACAAGATACGGCAGGAACATTGTGATACAAACGGCACCCGAGAGGAGGCGACAAAGGCAACGGCAACGGCTGGGATAACAGCATCAGCAACCACCGCAACAACAACAGCTGGCAGGGAGGAGAATCACAATAACCCTGATCAACAGCAGAAACAGCAACAATCTTTGGCGGTAGCGGAACAGATCACGCCCACAACGCCCATATCGCCGAATTCGTTTCACACGCCTAAAAGGCCAACGGTGCCAGCGCCGCCGCCGCCCACAATACGCAAGCAGGCGGATTAGTAGATTAGTTTAGTTGGGGGTGAATCATTAGTCTGGTGGCGCTTTCTATATATATACATATATAGATATATATATATAGATATATTACTCGTAAGACTTGAACGCACAGTAATTTATTTATTGAAACGAAGCCTTTCAATGAGTTGCATTAGTGCAACTTAATTCTGTATTTAGCATTTGTATTGTTTGCAATTAAACTGTATGTCTTTTTTAGCCATATACGATATACACATCTATACATAAATATATTTTATACATACAAATGCATATATATATATATATATATATATATATATATATATTTATATAGTCTGTAGTAGGCATTCATGAATTAATTAAATTTGTCGGAATTTCATTTCGTTTTTTGATTATTGTTATCCTTATTTAAAAGGTTGTGATACACAGAAAAAAATAGGTTTGTGTTTCCTTTATTTTGCTATGCTCTGTTCCAAATTCTAAAAGACAATTTCGAGTGTGATTTTTTTTAGTAAAAACGAATCGTTGAAATAATTCCGTTCTATTTTTATAATTTGTTGCGCTTTGTACTTCCCTTTGGATTAAACCTAATTTTTATTTTATATTTGATTCACGTCATTTCAAAAAAAAAAAAAAATGCAACGCTTGAGCGGTTTTTGTGTATATATATATTTTATTTTTAAATTTATGTACTTCGTATTTTTGCTTTATTAATTTGTAATGCAATTATTATTATTTTATATATAATAAAATGATGTATGAAGATTTGTTGTGTATATAAAATATACATATAAAAGTCATTTATGATTTTCTAAACTAATTTATTTTTGTATTTTTTTATATTTGTATCTTAATATGAGAAAAATTGTTGGTTTGTGTATTGCAAATTGAGCATAAAATCAGCTTAGTTAAAATATTTATAAATCTGAAAAAATAGTTTTAAAAAAGATTTTCTAATGGCTCAGTAAAGTTATAAATTATTTTCTTTCCATTTTTGTTTTCAGTCGTCATTACAGAAATCGAATGACAGCCTTAAGGGATTTACAAGATTGATTTTGGCTGGAAGATATAACTTTTGTATTCCTTTCTTACCATACTTTCGTTACTGCATTTTTAGCTGAACTAGTTAAGAACAAGGCACATCTACTATAAGAATTTAACTTATATACTATAAAAACTTTCCAATTTTCCAAATAACCTCAAAAAGATGAAATGAAAAATCTAAAAAATTTGTGCCATAATTGAATTGAATACCTGAGCAAACAGTTCTAAGAAAGAGAATAAGCTTATCTATCACATAAAGAATTTAAAAACGTACACATTATTCTATCTATCATATCTAATTAAATTATATTTTCCCACTTGAATCAAAAGCGAGTATAAAAAAGCTATCTTTAAAAATGAAATGAGGCAATAACTATAAAATATTTATAGAAAGTGCGATTAACTACGATTTATAAAAAAAGAGACCAAGAAAATTTAGCAATATAAATGTCGTAGATCGAAATTGAACACGTTTAGAGTATTTATAGTAAAGCTGGAACGAACAGATAATGTTAACAAATTTGAAATATATATTCTGCTACAATTTAAATAAAAACGCTCATCACATTTGGAGCATACTTAACCAAAGTATTTTATGAAAGTCATAGAAATGTGTAAGTATATTTAATATATTAATTAATGTATACTATAAGCATATTATTCCTATAGTTATAAACTAACTTATGGAGCTGTCTGCAGCGCTGTGACGTAAGCCACAAAAATCGGGCGATTTGTAGGCGCCTGTGATATGCAAGAAATAGAGCAACATATGGGAGGGTCCTGTTAAACGATGTTTAGTGATATCTGAAGTGGGTTGCAATTCTGCTCGAGTTGGGTGTTCCTTTGTGTCCAACTCACGCACATAATCCATAAAGTTGTCCATAATTAGAGGCGTCTCCGCTGCAGGCTGCGAGTCGCCTTCTGTTTTTAGCTGACGTTGAAATTCGTTGCGATAATAATCATTAATCATGGACATCATGCTCTTGGAATACCTGATAAATAGCACACTCATTAGATATATATGTTTACCGATACAAGAAAAAGATTAGCTTTACCAATAGATGATGCCAATGAGCAACAAGCCCTGCATAAATGGACCCACCATTATTTTAGTGGAAAGTTTTGACTCAATTAATTCTATAGAAATATTATTATTGTTGTTCGCGATAGCTACTCCACCATTGATAAAGCATATAGAACTGATCCTTAAGGTGCGGCCAGGCCATGGTCACAATTAACATTACAGTATTGGCAAAGACAAACAATTTCATCATCTCAAATGCTGTGTGAAGAGAATTGATAATAATTTAATTATCGTGGTTTGTTTTTTTTTGTTAAATTTTTGAGGCATTTACAGACCCTCCGGCGTGCGCAGGTAATCACCAAAGCCGGAGTTCAAATCCTTCTCCTGCTCTTCCTTATGCTCATGCTGCTGCTGTTCCTTGCCGTCCTTGCTTCCCTTACTTTTGCCACCCTCCGCCTTGTCCTTGTGCCCGCCGTGGGTTTGTCCCTTGCCGTGCCCGCTATGCTTGTGCCTGCCGTAGCCTGTTGAAGTATTGGCAAAGGCAGATTTCTTTGGTTTCATGGCATTCAAATGGAGCACAGCTGACCAATGCGTTGCTCCTTGTCCTTAGTTTATCTCCTTGACACGTCCCAACGACGCCAGTGCTAAGCCAACAATGACAAGACACCACATTTGGTGCCACATTCAAATGAGACTCTTGCTGCAATTTTAGGGTTTCGTTTTTATCGATTTGCAATTCTGGTTTGCTCGGGGCTGAAAGAGCAGTGGAAAGAGCGGGCCAGCTCAAATAAACAGTGAGTAGAGCGATGTGCTTAAAATATCTATGGCTATTATATTATTGTGTCAGCCTGAGCAAAAACATGGAAACGGACTGGAGGGGCACATGCTAAATACGGTATGGTGTCGAGTGATTTCTGACCAGGTGTGCTAACAAAGTTTTGAATACAAAAGTAGTTCAAATATTTATTTCTTCTTCGATTATTGAGAATTATACTGATTAGTTATGTTAAGCATTTGATAAGAAAGGTAATTTAATAATCAGTAAAATGGATACTGTAAAAAATATGTTCGATATATATATTATGGGTAATTTATGTCTAGCATTTGATTACACAAATAAGAGTAAACTTTGGAAATGTAATTTAATAACCAGTAAAATGAATAACATAAGACATATGTTCGATATATTAATTATAAGTTGGGTTGTTTGTCATAATAGATTAAAGTATTGCAAAACAGTTTTATTAGTTTCAGATAAAAGCACAGCTTTAATTTTTGTATACCTAAAGTGATCCAACTATATACATATATACATCATTAGTGCACAGTTTTACAACATTATAAATATATTTCACTATTAGCTAAGATATCACATTTTACAAGTGTGTATTGTACTTGTCATCTTCCTTTTCCCGCGGCTGTTGCCGCTCTTCCAGCTGCTTCCCTTGCGGCGTACGCAAGCAGCAGGTGCAAATGCCGCCAAAAATGAGCAGTACACAAAATGTGGACAGGGATAAGGCAATGTTAATCTGCTTGAGCAGCGTGAGGAACGAGGCGGATAGCAACCAGACACGCGCCCAGGTGAGCACAGAGAACTCAAATGGACCACGCTTCTCGACCGGCAGAGATTCAGCCATGCAAGCAATAAGCAAAGCTTGGCCACAGGACACTGCAGCGTTGGGAACAGTAGCGAAAAACATCCACAGGACATTCTCATAGACTGCGGGCACTGGTAAAATTAACAGAGAATAGATTAGCTTAGTAAGGGATGCCATAATTAGTTTACCCACTTTCAAGCTCTTGGAAGAGCCAGCAGAGGCAGCCAATCGATCCAGCCACAATGCAGAATCCACCCGCCCACTGCCACTTCCATGAATCGTGCTTCAGGCTCAAGTAAAGGGCTAGGAGGCAGCCCACAATTTCGGCCAGGCCAATGCAAATGGTATTTGGTGCGAGATAGTCGCGTCCAAAGGAGCGTGTGTTCAGCAGCAATCCAATGTGGCTAATAAGAAATGTGGCCAACGCCATATGTGTGGCCAGCATGAGCTGCTTGGCCTGCCTGTGACCATGCCAGAGTTCCAACCAGCGTGCTGGAGGCGACTGTCCACGCAGCCGCTCGCCAAGCAGTTCCAGCTGCGCGTACAGATCGATGGGCACTCTGGAGCAGTGCTCATTGATGCGAGCTGCGCTCAGCACTAGTTGCATGACATGCTCCACTGCAGCATTGGGCTCGGCATGCTGCAGCAGCCAGCGCGGCGAGTCCGGCAGCCAGGGCAGCAGCAGGACTATGAAAAAAGGTAACGATGTTATGCCTCCATACACCTGACGCCAGCTCTGAGCATATCCAGCAATGGCTGGCAGCAGCATGAGACCCACTGACCAGAAGGTCTCATACAGCAGCAGCACACCTTTGCGATATTTGCCCGCCGTAATGTCACTGACTGTAAATGATAAGATATATCAATATCTGATCCAGATTAAAGTTACAAAGATCGAAATCAAATATCTTATTTAAGGTAAATATTCTTCGTTATAATACTCACATATGACTTGACCGGCAGTCATCATGAAGCAGCAGCAGACGGCAGACAGACAGCGAAAGGAGCAATGCAAACTGAAATCGGTGACCAGACCGGTGGCAGTGCCACAGGCGAGCAGACCCAAAATACCAAAAATATAAACTCGGCGTGGACTGAGGATACGCATCAGCCGAGTGGCAACCACGCCGCCTAAAAACAAGCCAAAGAGATGCCAATACTGAGACCAGGCCACAAATATATCACTCAGACAGGCCAGATCAAACTCCATGATTAGCGAGCGAAAGCTGTGCTCATAGACGAACTTCTGGCACTGGCGTATCGCGTAATTGCCATCGCCGTAGGGGACCAGCACATAGCACTGATCCTCCGAAACGCTGCAGTTGTCGGCATCCCGAAAGGCACTCGTGTCACACCAGTACTCCTCATTTGGACTCAGTTCCGTTGCCGTGAAGATGAGGAGTGCCATGAACCAAGCGGCGGGTAATTTGCACAGAAAGATGATCAGCACAGAGCGCAGCTGCCAGATGCCAAAGTTGCCCAGCACCTGGCTAATGATGTCATCCGTTTCACTTTCTGCTTGCAGCTGATCTTCATTTGAGTCCCCATCCTGGCAGCTGTCGTGCACCAAATAGGATATCTGAGGTTGGGTTTCAGGCGTTGGTGTTGGACGACGAGCCTTGGTATTGTAGCCCGCATTGGGGCTATAACTGGCAACCATCTTTCAGCTGCTTACATATATAAGTTACTGGCCACGTCTTGTGGGTTGACTGCCTCCAACATAACTGCCACTTACCATTCCAGGGGAATTCAGATGCTGCCAAACGAAATCGTTGCTAATTAAATTGTCACTGAATTTTATCAGATGATTTCAATTGTTAAGGCAGCCAAATATCGAAAGTTCCTAAATGATTAAGTCAATAATAGGAAAAATTTTATTTTTTTCTTTAGTAACGAACGAATAAATATTTTTCAATTGCTTTATGGTTAATACATTCGTGAATAATTTACTTTTTGCAGCCACTGTGAAATACCTCAATGTGGCATGGAATTCAATGAAATTGAGAAGTAATTTTTGATTATTGTGTACACATAATTTTTTAAACCATTCAAAGCCTTACGCATTAATTAATATTTATATATATATATGTAAAGATATTTATATTTTACTTATGTATTAATTTAAAATATATATAAACAGAATTAAAAAAAGGAATTTCAAAACATCAACAAATCTGATAGTGTTAAGTAGACTTAGCGGAGACAGCAACCAGTAGAGCAACTCTACGCGCCATCTAGCGGCAATTTATCAATCGCGTTATTGGCAACAAAATCTTGGTACAAATATACGCTTACCATTATATTAGTTTTTGGCTAGAAAAGTTATCGAATCAAGTTGTTTTAAGCTTACAACAGAAAGTGTTATCGATTAGAATTTAAATATTTCGCGGATTCATCAAAAAGTTACAATAGACTTTTGTTCATCGATTCAAATAAAAAAACAAATTACTGAAATAAAAATCATGACAGAAAGGTCACATCATGCCAGAACCTGCCGAGAAATTGCCAACCATTTTGTTTATTCATTTTTATCAGTCCTATTAATTCAATTTAGTAGACTCTTTGTTCACCCACAGGCCTTTTCACCCATAATTTGCCTTTGTTGTGTAAGATTCGCCAAATCAATTGCGCAACTGTTTTTTTTTTTTTACGTTGTGCGGCAATTGGAGAAACGTGATATTAGAGGCAACTCCAGTGGAGTAGGCTAAGGCGCATTGGTAAGCTAGGAGAAACGCAATTGCAAACAGTTGCATTCATGCCACCAAAGTGGCAACAACGTGAGATGGAGTCACAATTGGATATCTACAAAGATGCAGTCGTCTTCATAACGGGTAAGTTTTTAATCCTCACTTGCTGCTTATCTTTATGTATTTATTATGGCATCACTTGGATACGATAGGCGCCACAGGTTTTGTGGGCAAGGCCCTGCTGGAGAAGCTGCTCTGGAGTTTTCCACAAATCACACGCATTTACATGCTCATCAGATCCAAAGCTGGCATTTTACCTGAAGAGCGTTTCCAAAATTTCCTACAAAATGGCATTTTTTTGCGTATTCGTAGCTGCCATCCCGAACGACTGAAGAAAATCGCATACTTTGGGGGCAACATTGAGGCTGATAACTTTGGTAAGAGTGAAAATATTGAAAAACCACTTTGACGCTAATTTGTTTTGTTGTTGATGTTGTTGTTGTTGTTGTTTTCCATTCAGGTTTGAATGAACGCGACAGATCGGAGCTGTGTGCACAGGTTAATATTATTTTTCACAGCGCGGCAACGGTGAGTCTCCAAGATTGAGATGTGGATAAACTTTGTGGCTAAAACAATGTTTACAGGTTCGCTTCAATGAGTGCCTCAGTGTCGCAGCACGCGTCAATTCGGTGGCCACATACAACCTGCTCGAAATGTGCAGAAATATGAAGCAGCTAAAGGTATTTACTACTCACTAACAAGACTTGAGTTCAATATTTAAAAACAGTTTATAACAAAAAAAATGAGAAATACTAATTTAAGTTAAGCTTTGAGACTTGATTAAAACTTATAAATCATCATATCAAAAAAACATTTCAAAATGTATCTAAAATCACTTTTAGTTTATTTTCATTTTGTTTTTAGCTACAAAATACTGCGTTTCATTTTTTTGGTTAATAAGATTTGACTATTTTACAGAGATTTCTGTATGTTTCCACCGCCTACTGTAATCCGGGACGTAAATATGTGGATGAGTGCATCTATCCAACAATGCCGCCCGTGGATTGGCAGCAGTTTCTCAGATGCGCCAAGAAAGTACCCGAAGAATATATGAATCGGCTGGCTGACTATATAAAGGGTCCACATGTGAATACCTATACGTTCACCAAGTCGATAGCCGAGCAGATTGTCAGCTCGTACAAGGACATAATACCCATTGTCATAGTGCGTCCCTCGATTGTGACGGCTGCCTATCGCGAACCGTATCCGGGCTGGATCGATAATATACAGGCGATCAGTGGGATTATGATGGAAATCGGCAAGGGTGGCATTAGCAGCATATTGGGCGACAAGAATCTCATCTGTGACATTATCCCCGTGGACTTTGTGGTCAATGCAATGATCATGATGGTGCACAAGGCCCAACTGGGCAGGTGAGTACGTTTGAGGATGAAAAGTGATTCTAAAAACTATTTTCATTTGGCATATTGCAGCATCAGCATTTGCAATGCAACATCGGGCGTAACGAATCCCATCAGCTGGCAGAGATTGGGTGAGCTGACCATGAAGTGGTCCCGCATATATCCCACAAAGCGCATGTTCATGTTTCCCAACTTCAAATATCGCCGTGACGCCATGATGCATGAGCTGGCCGTGTGGATGCTACATTTTGTGCCTGCCCTTATCATGGATCTGCACACTTTGCTGCTGGGCTCCAAGAAACGTTTTGTGACGCCCATTGCCAAAAAGTTTCGACAGGCCTGCCTAGCGGGTGAGTATTACGAATCCAGTTTGGAGTTCAGTTAAGACATCATTTCTTATTTCCAGGCAGCTTCTTCTCGCTGAATGAGTGGATCTTTAAGAATCGCAGTCGCTTTTACTTCAAGCACTTAATTGAGAATGACACGTTTCCCATGCTCTATTGGAATCTGGAGGAGCTGGACTATGATGACTATGTCAGATGTCATATGATTGGCATTAATAAATATTTACATCGCGAACAATTTACGGTGGATGCGAATAAAATGCAGGTGACCAGGTAATCTCTACTAATCATTAGACGATGCATACTATTTTCTCACAATCTCTGCCGGGTTGCTTACAGGATCTATTGGATGTGGACATTCGGTCATTTGTGCTTCCTTATGTTGATGGTATATGTGTTGTTGTAATTAAACTAAACTTCAAGTCAAATTTGTAGACACTTTTTGGCTTTAACTAATCACAGTGAATTGAGTTTTTATTAGCTAAACATAATATATGGAATTTTAATAGCGCCTATAAACGCGTATTATGCTCATCTGATTCGACTGTCCAAATGGCCTTACTTAGGGGCGATTGCTCCTTCTCATTCTGCAGCGGCTCCAGTTGAGGCACCACAGGAGCGGTGGTGTTTCGCGGCGTCAGCAGCAGACAGGTGCAGATGCCGCCAAGTATGCTGAAGACACAGTACGAGGTCAGAGAGAGAGCAGTATCGATACGCTTAAGTACATTGAAGAAGGGTGCCGAGAGGAGCCAGATGCGTGCCCACGTCACCACTGAGAAGACAAAGATTTGCTTCTTATTTGCCGGCACCAGCTCATTCATGCAGGCCAGTAGCATCGACTGGGCACAGGACACACCAGCCTTGGGTATTGTCGCAATAATCATCCACAGCGAAACCTTTAAGTCAGCATTCACTGTAAATGCAAATGTAAAAGATATGATTTTATATCAAGGATAATGGTGTCTAATGCAGGGCATTGAAAGGGGCAAATGCATTTCTTCCCTGTAGTATTTATATACTAGATAGATCTATTAGAAAGATTTCATCTAGTACCAGAAATAAAAAATTCAAATCATAAAAAATAAAATAATTGTGAGATATCGCTAGGCACACTCAAATCTAGGCAAGTGGGGAAAGTGCTCTCATTTAGTAGGTAGATAAAAAGCTATTCAGATTTGGAACTGATCGATTGGCATGCTATCAAATTATCATAAATCCATATAGAAAATGAAATGGGATTAATATGAGAATACGTTTTTACTATGCCTTTGGTGTTTTCTATCCGATGTTGCTATCACAAATCATTATGAATCATTATGGTATACAAAAACTTAAATTTCTGATCAGCGGGTACAATAAGAGTGATAATATTAGATTAACTTGGTTATTTATCCTTTAACTACTCTATATATTTACTTATATACTTTTGCAAAATACACCGATTCCGCCCAATTTTAGTGGCTTAAGATAATTTGGAACACTTACTGGAGTCGGCGCCGGTGAATATCCAGCCGAGACAGCCCAGGATTCCAGCAAGTATGTTGAATGCGCCGGCACATTGCCACTTCCATTTGTTGTGCTTCATAGTGAAATGAAGCGCCAGAAAACAGCCAATTATCTCAGAGAAACCTAAAATAATGAAATATATAATTAACTATCGAAGGGACTGGGAACTGTGAAATCACCCATTGCTATGGTGTTCGGCACCAGATAGTCTCGTCCAAAGGATCTAATATTTAGCAGCATGCCCATGAAATTGATGACAAAGAAGGCCAATGCCAGATGGGCAGCGATCATGTGAGTCTTGGCCCGCTTGCCCTGCCACAGCTGCGTCCAGGGGGCAGGTGCTGGCGCCGCCTTAAGTCTCTCACTGAGCAACTCCAGCTGCTGTCGAAAGTCCGGCGGTATTTTGAAGGAGCGATCATTAATCTCAGCGCCTTCGCGAACCAATTGCTCCACATTGTCAATGGTGTGACGATCGACGGCATGCCGGAGCTGCCAGCGTGGTGAATCCGGAGTCCAGTAGAGCAGCACGAGGAGCATCACAGTGGGAAACGTTATGCCCACATAGATGAGGGACCAGCTGTTGAAAAAAGATGACACCGTCGGCAAGATGATGACGCCAATGGACCAGAATGTATCGTAGAGTATAATGGCTCCAATCCGATGCATGCCAGCCGTTATGTCAGTAACTGCAAACAGATTAAAGCTATGAATATATTTGCAACTTGGTTTCATAATTAATGTGAACCGAAAAAACAAACAGCGGACATGTTATTGGAATATTTACTTAAACCAATTCTCTAAAAGTTAATAAATAAATAACCAATATTTATCCACTGGTTTAGTTTAGTTGACACAGTTAAAGTGGGTGGTTGAAAGGACTCGTTGTTGATGTTTGTGAAATTCCAGCCTTTTAAAAAGTAAACATTACAAATAGGCTCCACTTACAAATAGCTTGTCCAGCCGTGAACATGATGGCGCAGCACACAGCCGATATGCAGCGGAAGGCACAGTGTAGACTGAAGTCCCTTGCATAGCCGGTGACAACACCGCAAAAGATCTGAGCCACTGCACCCACACAGTAGGTGATGCGCGGACTGATGCCTAGCATCATCTTGGTGCCCAATACTCCGCCAACGAGGACTCCAAACAGATGCCAGTACTGTGTCCAGGCAATGAAGATGTCCCGCAAACAGACCAAATCGAACTGCATGATCAGCGAATCGAAGCTGGAGATATAGGTGAACTGTTCGCACTTGCTGCTGCTGCCGGATTCCATGTCTTGCACGTAGCACTGATTGTCCGTGACGATGTGGTTGGCGCTGCTGTTCAGGTAGCTCGTGTCGCACTTGAACTCGGTGCGTGGATAGAGCTCGGGGGCCGTGAAGATGATGCAGGCCATGAACCAGGCGGCGGGTATTTTGCACAGAAAGATGATGAGAATGGTGCGCAGCTGCCAGATGCCAAAGTTGCCGACGACATCGCCAATGATGTCGTTGCCAGGAGCAGCAGCAGGTGTTGCTGCAGGTGTCGCCATCACCACACCCCGGACCGAGCCCCTGGGACTAGCATTTAATGTATTCCTATGTGATAGTGAGGGACTGGGCACGGGTGAGGGCCGGCCGCGTCCACCTTGAATTGTTGACGCTTGATTGACCATTTCCAATGTCTTCCTAGTGGCACATTTTACCGCAATGGATACACTCTGTGAATGACGACAATTTCCATCAGTTGATGTGCGTACCAATTTGATTTTATTTGTGGATAAATATTAACAGACGATACATACATTCATACATACATACATACATATTAACATACGATACACTGTATAAAAAAAAACACTTGTCTTCCAAATGCGAAGCTCAATTGAAATCAATTGATACAGTTGCAGCTAGAAATCAGTTGACTTTCCACAACTGAAACTCGACTGTCGACAGTCGCCAATCGAATGGCCACATTGAATGCCATGAAAAATTCATCAAATGCCTGTGGCTCGAAATTTGATACCATTTCGAAGTGAGGGATTTGCATTTTCAGCAAGTCGAGTGAACAATTTTATGAATGGCTGACTCTTACACAAAAAGGGGCGATTTCATAAACCAAAATTGAAAATTAATTGAAGTGATATAAAATATGTAAAAATGATTTATAAGTTTCATAATTAACACAATTAGTTAAAAGATTTCTCACTATGGAAACTAGTTTTTAACCCATTAAAAAGGGTATTCAAGTTTCAACATTTTTATATAACTGATTTATTATGTAATCCAAAATAATTGAAATTATGATATATAAAATAGATAAGCAAAACTATTTATATATATTAATTTATAGCGATGCAATTCTTTTATAAGAGTATTTTATATGCGGTACAAACGAACTAGCTTCTCGTCCATTTCTTCTACAAAAATATTTACAAAGCATATATAAAATTTATCAATTTGCACTAAATACTGTAAATCGAAGATAGGGTGGAACAGTTAAGACTATTAAGTGTATTTACGTTTACTTCAATCGATTATCTTCATTGTTATTATCTGGGCTATAACATTATTTGACAAAGACTATAAAGATATGTTAACCCAATAGTATATATTGGCTCTCAATTAAAATGTTAACTAAGCAATTTGAAAACATATTTGCATTAGCTATTTATCAGATATTATTTACCTTAGTCGCGGTTTAGCAACTTAGCAACTTTATCTTACAGACATCTCTCCAGGTGTTAATTTTGATTGAGCTCGCTACATGAGTTGCCAATTTTCATGTGGAGCATAATACTATCAAACAATGACCCAAAGTTAACATCTGTCACTTTTCTCATTGGGCGGCAAATATTTTAATTTTAAATTTAAGTCGTAGTGTTAATTATAGTACGGGCCACACGTTTGTACGAAACTGGTTCCCCAATATGTCATATTTGATTTTTCCATAAGAATTCCAATTGACACTTGCTTATAAAATGACGTCGGACAGGGCGGATCGGCTTTGCTTTTATAATTAGTTAAATTACTTTTCATGCAAATGCAAAATTACGAATTCCTTGATAATCTAGCAAAGTGCCTCATATAAGGGGGGTGGGCGTCATACGTACTAATAGCTTATTTTACATTGCTAATCACTCAATTTCCATAACTGGAGTATTGTCTACTGATAGATAATTGAGTTAAGATAGTTGCTGAATTGCGTTATTGCAATAACGTAATTTATAATATAAGGTCATTTACAATATCAGCTCTTAGCTGCTGTTGATGTATCTCATGATATGGTTATAACAAACATGATAAACTAATAAGAAATTAATTTTGACATTGCAAAGAAAACAGTTTATAAAACTGATCTATCACATAAAAAATATAGAGAACAGTTTATAATAATAATAATAAATAAATTTAATTGTAAAATTAAATAAGAATTTAATTAGCGTTCTTCACATATAGTCTAGTTTGTCATATATTCCCGTTCAGATTAATTATTGCCTATGGAAAACTACTTTCGATCTATGGGCATTTTGAGCCTGACTTTTAAATTAGTTGCTAAATTGATTTCATCGAACACATATGAATTTAATATACACATTTACAAAACATAGTTTACCTTTTGTATAAAAGTTTTTTTTTTATATCAATTAACACCCAATATTTAGAAATTTGATTCGTTTTATTTCAGTTGGTTAGTCGCGCAATCTCTTGATTTTCAGCACCTTCTGTTTATGGCAACGCTTCTTTTGTGTATTTATTTGATAGCCTACAAATTAATATCAACGTTTTTAACGACAATAAACATTAATTAATGCATGTGAGCTTTCTATGTACAATTGTATCGTAAATATTTTGTACTCTTCTAGTTTTATACAACGCGCGTGTTTTCTTTTTCTATGTTGTCTATCTTTTTCCGAGACGCGTGTCCAGAACAGCGCGTCTTAATCGGCCGAGAAACGGAATCCAACTGAAGTCAGTGGCACACGAGCCGCTATATCGAAGACGCAGACGAAGTCCGGCCAAACTCGTTAATCGGCGCGTTAATTTTCTTAATGAACTTGTGCAAATAATTAAAAGAATATGTGCGAAGAGCTTCCGTTCAAACTGGCGACCAGTTTTAATATTTATAATTTCTTAGTCAGCCTTTCAAGGCTCAGCCTTTTTACCAGGATTATATTACAAGTCGTCTAATTTTATTTCCGGCTGTGCACTCAATCAATAAAATGTATTGTTTTATTAATGCATCCTAAAGTGCAGTTTACTTGTATCTTGTGTACACTTTTCGATCAGATAACCCCTCTTGTAAATTAAATAAACAAGTGCGATTAATATAATTGGCATTAAGAAATAAAAACCACTTACACTTCGGGAGTAGTCTGACTGATAAGAATACTTATTTAATGGCTGTGTATGATTTTTGTTTTCTATTTTAATCTGTATCATTGTATCTGTCGCATTTGTTCTTTATTTTGCCAAGTGACGCATCGGCATTTTTTTTTCGCTTTGCTGACACAGTTACAATTTTACAAACAAAGTCCAATTTCATAGCAGAAAAAGACTATGTGAAATTACCCAAATTTCCCAAACTAAGCATAAACGCTTTAAAAAAAATTCGTACTTTCATAACGTTTGACCTGTTTCTGAGAGTAGAGTGTAAATTCGTGTTTTTAAATGTATATACTATAAATTGGCAGTTAGTAAGGTACACATAAATACGATATTAATATGTACTGTGTGAAAAAATTTATTAACGAGGGATTCCTTGCACAATTAAATTAAATAAATATTATTAAATATCGAAGCTCATTTGCCAAATTACCCAAACCTGTTGAGGCAGGTCAAAGGAAGACAAAACCCACTGTCACTAATACTATTGAATGTGCTTGCACACACATTTACGAAGTGCTTGGCAAACCTCAAAGAAATACAAAACATAAGCATCAATAAATGCAAAGCGTTCAGCAAAAAAGGAATGAAGGCAACTTTCGAAGAATGCTGTTACTTCTTCTGCTTCACAAATTACCACGAGTTCGTACTGAGATCTCGTATGCTCATTTCGTTTTCGCTTTCGTGACGTCATCGTCTCCTGCTCTCGCTCACGGCGAACAGAAAATCTTTTGTAAGTTCGCTTTGAAACAGATCGCAATGATTTCGAGTGCAGTAAATTTGTTATCGATTTGACAACTCTGTGTGTTGCATAATAATGCTTGATAATAATCATAAAATCAATATTTATAATATCAAGGTCGTACATAATTACAAATCCTTTTAATTAGTTGGTTGCAATCTATGAAATATGGTTTAGATTTAACTTGTTGAACAAAATACAAATTGGACACCCCTTTTGCGAAAATATTGGTACGCCCTTGTGTACTACTGTCAGCTGTTACCACATTTCTTGTGCTATTCGTCTGTTACTATTTGTTTACAATTATATAAACAGTGATATAAATATATAGTATTACTTGAATTGTTACTATAAAATAATACAAACACATAAAATAAAATAAATAAATAAAACTTTGGCTCCACGGGTCTTGACACTTTTTGATACAAATATCACACATTTGTTGTAGTATAATTGAAAATCCGGATTATTCAACCAATTAATTTAATTAGCGATGGATTACCATAAAATCACTAAATACTTAAGAGACGGATCTCAATAATATGCAGGGCGTAACGTTTTTTTTTTATTAATTATTATCATGTGTATATTTATATATTTTATATGTCTTATGTGTAAATTATATATATTGTAAAACTTATATGATTATAATCATTGATCACATTAAGTCTAAAATCTTATTTGTCCGAAAAACGTAGCATATTTTTTGGCAGCAGACTAAAATTCAATCGCTATACAAACTTTTAGTTTTTATGACGCCTTCAGTAACTTTTTTAATGCTGTCACATTTGGGGATTGAATAAAAATTAATGTTCCACAAATCGGAAATGCTGACGTCTCCTAAGTTCAGCACTTTATTATGACTATATCCGCTCATTTCGGAGCTGGCATTGCGGCAATATTTATTTGGTGTCGGCACGTGACCCATTTGCTGCTGTTTGGCATTCCAATTGCAGCGATTGAGGAAACGCATGACCACGCCATACATCCAACCCACGGTGGCAATGATTGTTATGGGCAACAGGCGATGCACCACAGTCACAGTGCTTAGAAGTGGCGAAAACACCAAACACAGGCGTCCAAAACTAACCACTGAGAGCATTAGCAGGATACGCTTCTCTGGGGAAACCATTTCAGCTGTGCAGGTGGTAAGCACGGCTATCGAAGCGGAGTTGGCAAACTTCAGCAGCATCCAAAACATTAGCTCCAAGCCCACACGCCTCGAGTTACGATCTGTGTAGAAGCAAAATAATTGTTATATAATATTTACTCCAAAAATAAATACCCTGCAAAGCTTACCACTTTCCGGTAACAGCCAGACCAAGTAGGTGCATAGTCCTGCAATGATCATCAGATTGCCAGCCCAGCGCCAATAGCGACGTGTGTAGAGTATAAAATAGAGTCCCACGAAAACGCCGATCATTTCGGCAAATCCCAGTGCAGCGGTATTTACATGCACCTGTGCCTCGCCCAGGCTGCGTATCATCAGCAATATAATGTAGTACAGGACCTGAGCACACCCCCAGATCAGATGTATGTAAACGAGCTGACGGCGCTTAGTCTCCTTGTCCCAAATCTTGCAATAGCTCTGACGCTGCTGGGCGCTCAACTCGCTTGCATAGATTGTCAACTGGACGTCGAGAGTGAGGGGCACCATGCGATTGTTGTGCGTGGCAGATTCGAGAAGCAAACGCAAAGCGGGCTCTACACGCTGATGCCGCAACAGCCAACGTGGCGCGTCCGTTATCCAACGATGCAAACAGACGAGCACAATCAAGGACGAGGATATGGCCACATAGAGATGACTCCAGTTATCAAAGTATATCGAAATGGCAGGCAGCAGAACCAGGCCAATCGACCAGAACAGCTCCGACAATGTTACCACTAAAATGCGCGCCTTGCCCGATGTGATGTCCATCACTAGTGGGGAGAATAACCAGAGCTGAGCAAGTTTGTGTCATAAGTCTTTTGTTTTACTCACATATGCTGTGTCCTGCGGTATACATAAGAGTGCAGCACACCGACGTGAGGCACCGGAAATATATGTGCAACTGATAAGTGTCCACCAGTCCAGTGAGGTTGCCACAAATAATCTTACCCAGCATTCCAAGCAACATTAAGCGACGCGGACTTAAGCTGTGTGAATAATATAGATAAATAAAGAATTGCGCATTAATGGTTATATAAGAGGTACGCTTACTATTGCAGCAACTGATATGCCAAGAGACCTCCGAGTAATGCGCCCAGGGCATGAAAGGATTGCGTGATGGCAACCAGAACTCGTCGCGAACAAATCAAATCAATCTCGATGATGAGTGATTTGTAGTCCAAATTGTCGCAGGGCACCGCCTCGTGTGTGTCATTCCAACTGTGGCTATAGCGCTGTAAAAAATTCTTGGACAAGCTCTGGGCATAGGCATTGCACACCCGCACACTGAACAATCGATCCGTATTGCGGTTCTCACTTTGCACCGGTTCATGGGTTGCATTCCCGCTGGCCGGACGGCAAATTAACTCGCCACGCTGTGGATATGGGGCTGTATAGATGATGACGGCCATGAACCAGGCCGTGGGAATCTTGCAAATGAAGATCAGCAGTATGGTGCGCAGCTGCCAGCGTCCAAAATCCCCGTTAATATGTTGCACAATATCAACGCCTCGCGGCGGGGCCGATGACATGCGATGCTTATAATCCGCATTGGTTGTCGCCATGATCTCCGATTGAAACTTAAACGCGAACTGAGTAGCTTTTGCGAAATTTTCATCGACGATATTATTCGATATGCTTTGATTTTAAGTTTGTTTTTGCTGTTAGCTCAAAAGACGACAAATTGGGTGCGAATTAGTTGACGATTTTTTTTTTGCTTTCATTGTATTGTTTTGTTATTCCGGAAATAACGTAAGCAATATGCTAATATTATAGACAGAAAATAGAATTTATGGAAATTATATAAATATTTTTTCTATCTACAGGATTGTCTGTTTCGCTTAAGTATTTAAATATACTCAGCGTCTTTTATTACAACGTATATATTTATTTATTTAATATACCTTATGCGTATAGTATATATATAGTACAACTTAAATGATTATAATTTGAAATGACTGCATCGCATTAGGCTTAAAATTCTATTCGTACGAAAAGTGTAGCATACTTTTTGGCAGCAGACTAAAATTCAAATGTTAGTCAAACTCTGTGCTCTTATGACGCCTTCTGTGGCTTCCTTAAGGCTGTCACATTCCGGAATTGAATGAAAATTAATGTTCCACAAATCGGAAATGCTGACGGCTACATTCGGATCAAAGTTCCGCACTATATCATTACTATATCCGCTTACGTCAGAGCTGGCGGTGCTGCAGCGTCGCAATAAAGCCGCCGAATGGCGTCGATATGTATTGGGTGTCGGCACTTGACCCGTTTGCTGCTGTTCGGTGTTCCAATAGTATCGATTGAGGAAGCGCATGAGCACGCCATACATCCAACCCACGGTGGCAATGATGGTTATGGGCAACAAGCGATGCACAACAGTCAAAGTGCTCAGCAGTGGGGAGAAGACCAAGCAGAGACGTCCAAAACTAACCACTGAGAGCATTAGCAGGACACGCTTCTCTGGGGAAACCATTTCACCTGTGCAGGTGGTGAGCACGGCTATCGAAGCGGAGTTGGCAAACTTCAGCAGCATCCAAAACATTAGCTCCAAGCCCACACGCCTCGAGTTACGATCTGTGTAGAGGCAAAATAATTGTTATTTAAACTTTACTCCCAAAATAAATGACCTGCTTACCACTTTCCGGTAACAGCCAGACCAAGTAGGTGCATAGTCCTGCAATGATCATCAGATTGCCAGCCCAGCGCCAATAGCGACGTGTGTAGAGTATAAAATAGAGTCCCACGAAAACGCCGATCATTTCGACAAATCCTAGTGCAGCGGTATTTACATGCACCTGTGCCTCGCCCAGGCTGCGTATCATCAGCAATATAATGTTGTACAGGACCTGAGCACACCCCCAGATCAGATGTATGTAAACGAGCTGACGGCGCTTAGTCTCCTTGTCCCAAATCTTGCAATAGCGCTGACGCTGCTGGGCGCTCAACTCGCTTGCATAGATTGTCAATTGGACGTCCAGAGTGAGGGGCACCATGCGATTGTTGTGCGTGGCAGATTCGAGAAGCAGACGCAAAGCGGGTTCTACACGCTGATGCCGTAACAGCCAACGTGGCGCGTCCGTTATCCAACGATGCAAACAGACGAGCACAATCAAGGACGAGGATATGGCCACATAGAGATGACTCCAGTTATCAAAGTATATCGAAATGGCAGGCAGCAGAACCAGGCCAATCGACCAGAACAGCTCCGACAATGTTACCACTAAAATGCGCGCCTTGCCCGATGTGATGTCCATCACTAGTGGGGAGAATAACCAGAGCTGAGCAAGTTTGTGTCATAAGTCTTTTGTTTTACTCACATATGCTGTGTCCTGCGGTATACATAAGAGTGCAGCACACCGACGTGAGGCAACGGAAATATATGTGCAACTGATAAGTGTCCACCAGTCCAGTGAGGTTGCCACAAAAGATTTGACCCAGCATGCCCAGCAACATCAAACGACGCGGACTAAAGCTGTGTGAATAATATAATAAATAAAGAATTGCGCATTAATGGTTATATAAGAGGTAAGCTTACTATTGCAGCAACTGATATGCCAAAAGTCCTCCTAGGAATGCACCCATGGCATGAAAGGATTGCGTGATGGCAACCAGGACTCGTCGCGAACAAATCAAGTCAAACTCGATGATGAGTGACTTGTAATCTGAATTGTGCTCCACTCGCTCGCACGGCAGCGACTCGTGTGTGGCATTCCAACTGTGGCTATAGCGCTGCACGAAACTCTTGGACAAGCTCTGGGCATAGGCATTGCACACCTGCACACTGAACAATCGATCCGTGTTGCGGTTCTCACTTTGCACCGGTTCATTGGTACTGGTATTCCAGCTGGCCGAACGACAAATCAACTCGCCACGCTGTGGATATGGGGCTGTATAGATGATGACGGCCATGAACCAGGCCGTGGGTATCTTGCAAATGAAGATCAGCAGTATGGTGCGCAGCTGCCAGCGCCCAAAATCCCCATTAATATGTTGGACAATATCAACGCCGGGTGTCGGAGCCGATGACATGCGACGCTTATAATCCGCATTGGTTGTCGCCATGATCTCCGACTGAAACTTAAACCCGAACTGAGCAGCTTTTGCGAAATTTTCATCGACGATATTATTCGATATGCTTTGATTTTAAGTTTGTTTTTGCTGTTAGCTCAAGAGACGACAAATTGGGTGCGAATTAGTTGTCGCTACGATTCGATCGATGGAGTAACAATTTTTTTTTGCTTTCATTGTATTGTTTTGTTATTGCTAATAATATAAGCTGAAAAAAGAATTTATTCAGATTATATAAGAATTTTTTCTATTTACAGGATGGAATGTTTCGATTAATTATTTAAACATACTTTTAGTGCAAAAATAAATACAGGACAGGAAAGATTTCAGAAATCGCCAAACAGATGTCTATTAAGTGGAGATGTGGAAAACAGATTATAATTGGTAAATAGTCTGTATATACTTGCTACTGAAAAACGAGAGCGTTCTCAACAAAAGGAAAGACACATATCTATATAATAATTTATTGAGTTTATTCATTTTGACCTCCATTTAATGTTGTTTATATCGTTTCTCTCATCCCCAAGTTTTGTTATCTGTTCTCTCACTATTTGTTTGTCTTGTTTAGAAAATCGTGAAATCATAGTTGAAATAATATTGTAATAATTATTTTTATTATATTTCTGTGTTTTGCTATAAAATGGCACAATTCAGTTTACGCCTTTTTATATATGCAATTCATCGCTAAGCTGATTTTTATGTTTGCATATACAAATATTTATTTTTGTGTGATTTGGTTTTCAATTGAATTTTCTTTATTCATAATTCGTTGGATTTTGTTAAACAAAGTTTATTAAATTTTTCGCATATTCAATCAACTCTAATTTACTTTTGTGTTTTCGTTTCTTTTCAATTTGTTATTGTCTTAAACAATTATGCCAGCTAACAATGTAACGGTTTAAATTTCTACAGCTGCAAATAAAATATTCTTGTGTAAATTTATTAAAAATCTAAATTAGTGTAATTGAACATTATTTGATAGCTGCATTTCTAAATTACGTGATGGATGTAAAATATGTGTTTTATGGTATTTACATGTAGTGCTAAATAACTAAATAAAATAAATGCGATTTTGGATATAAAAAAATATTTTTCGTTTTTTCAGAGCTATGCACTAAATATAGATTTGGCTTTTGCAAAGACTTTACATAACAAATATAAAATTAATAATATTATAAAAAAATATATATACTAATATTAAAACTAAATTATGGCGTGAAGTATATTTGCGCTGGGTGTATTTAAATAATAATATTATTATATATCATTTATAATGTACGTAGCATATATGCTGAATTTTATTTACAATACGAATGATGCCTTGAGTGCGACTTATCAGCAAGGTGAATAGTTTAGGTTTATAAGTACGAGTAAGTATTATCTATCAGCGTTATTCCTACAATCTTATACATTTTATATATGCGCACAGAGATTTTTGTTACATTTATGAGAGCAGATAGTTTCATATTTTTTTTTTATCGTGTAGCTTTGTTATTTGATTCAGTTATATGTGATTATTCGAATTTAATCAGTTTTATTTTAATTGCTAACCTTATGCTTAGACCCTAGTTTAAAGTCCTTTGTTTTGTTTTGCTAATGCATCATTTATGCTTTTTCTTACTTTCACGTTAAGCTGCACAGTTTCTCTTGTTTAGAGTGTTCATGAGGGGCTCTTCTTAAAAACAAAATACTACAAACTAATTTTTGGTTTCCAAGATCCGTTCAATGATCCGTGCTAAGGGCATCCTCAACGTTGCTATCCCAATTGAATTCCGTAACGCCTTGCTTATAGAAAATGTTGCCCAAATTCGCAAAGCGCTGCGCGAAATTTGCATCTTTTGCTTTCAGATGCTCAAAACTGTAAAATAGAAAAAACAAACATTTTTTATTAGAGTTGCGGGTATTAATCAATAAATTAATGATATTTATGTATATACGGGAAATTATTTCATCATTCTTTTTAGAAAATTGTGATTATTTCACATTTGCCTTTTAAGTTCGCGGTAAAAACTTTTTTCTTAATCTGCAAGGATTCTTCATAAGAAGACTGCCTGAATAAGCAGAAATATTTAATGATTACCTGCTTTCTGCCTTCCCTTAAATATTTACCCAGTAATTCCAATTCCTCTAAAGATTTAATGGCACTTGACTATGTGGACTGTGACTGTCCCTAAGACAGTGCATATTAATTAAATAGGTAGAAAAATTTTAAAAACATCTGCTTCACATTACAAATATCAAACTGAAACTGGAAGCTTTGCTATATTCTTAAAATATCTACCTTTTGCACAGCTGTACTTGAATTGCAACTCTTAGATGTAAAAATGATTATATTATACTTGTAAATATATCTACGCACTTACAGAAATAACAAAGACTTAAGTTACAAGCGCACAAAAGGGGAGGATTTGGTGGAACGAAAACTTTCTTAGTTGAAGCAACCCTCTTTTCATTAAGCTGCGAGCAAATCCAAATACCTTTCAATTGTTTGCTGCAGCTGCGCCCAGATCAGTGCAGCTGTAAGAAGACGCCGAGCCCGGGTCATTGTTAGCGCAAAATGTCAAAGGTCATAAGCAGTGTGATTGTACAACGCAGAACCTGAACGAAACCCGAAGAAGAAGAAGAAAAAACCCAACCCAAGACAAAAGGGAACGACAGGCAGTCGATTTGGAAAGAGGAAAAACCCCTCAAAATTTCAACAGCGGACTTAAGTCATTTGCAGTTCTAGTAAAGAGAAAAAAAAGCTGGTTGTTAATGGTTGTTGTTGTCGTTGTTGTTGTACTGAGTCCACCCTTAAGCAGCGCATGCGCAGCTGCACTTCCGTTACGCCTGAGGAAATGGGCAAGACGGAAGTCGCAAGCCTGAAAAGTTCCCATTGACTGCGTCTCAGCAATCAACGATGTGCTCAAAAAAAAAAAAACCAGGACAGAAAATCAAAACGTGTTTTCTATGCAACATGATGTATTTCATATATGTTTTTTTTTTTGGATGGGTTCTTAACTAGTTTATAATAATTTAAAGTAAGTGTTGGGAAAATGTAGCCTAAAGTGAAATAGTAATTTGTATTTTGTATTTCTCTGGTGAGTTGCTCTACATGTTTCGCGCCTTGAGCACCTGCTTTTGGGGCGGACTGGGCATATTCTCCTTGCCGGCAAAGATCAGCGATTTCTTGGGTGTGCTGGCCGCCGATTTGGGGGTGCGCGGTGTGCGTGGGCTGTGCGGGGTGCGTGGTGTGCGGGCTTTGGGCGATTTGCAAGAGAGCAGCTCGCTAAGCTCGGCATTATTATCCTGACGCACGCTCTTCTCGGACGAGTTGAGCAGCCAGGACGTGATTTTGTCACACTCCGCACGCAGTTCGGAATCGATGAGCAGATCCTCAATCTTCTCCAGGTCGGTGGTATTCGGTTTGTTCGCCTTGCTGGGCGTCAGAAGTGCCACCGATGGCTGTTGCTTCGATTTGAGTGCAATATTCTCCAGCTTGAGCTGTTCGCACTCCTCGCGCACCTTGAGCAACAGCTGCTCCTTGTTGTCCAGCTCGAGCTGGGCGAACTGGAGCACATTGGCGAACTCGTCGAGGGCCTTCTTCATGTCGGCCATGTATAGCTCACGGGTCTCGTCCTTGCGCTTCAGATCGCTGTACATGTCACAGTAGTGGGCCAGCTGGGCATCGCCATCGATGCGCTCCTGGAACGAGTTAGCAATCTTATTGAATTTGGCCATTGTGTCAGATTCGCTGGCAAGCAACTCATGCAGCATGGACTCTTTCAACGATACCTCCTGCTGCAGGGTCTGCGATGAGCTGCGCAACGTTCCAAGTGACGTCTGTGATTCGTTCAGCTGCTGACGCAATTGCTCCGCATCCGATTGAAGCGTCAAATAGCTCTGCTCCAGTGCACCCTTTGCCAGCTGCACAGACTCCAGCTCAGCCTTGAACTGCTCCACATCGGCATCGGATTTCTTGAGCCGCTCCATCAGAATGTTGACAGTGGCCCGTGTATTGTTTAGGGTCAACTGATAGTTGTACTTTTCGGTGATAATCTTGGCCATGTCCTGCTTGAGCTGGACCAGCTGCTGTTGCAGAGTATCGCTCAGCTGGATGTAGTAATCGATGCCATTGCGCACCTGCTCCTCGCATTTCTGTAGCTTCTCATCGCGCTGGCGCAGCATATCATTGGTCGTCTCCAGCAGCACCATCACATCCTGTTTCTCCAGCTCGATCTTGATCAGCTCATTTTCGGCCAGCTTCTGGCGTTTGTCCAGCTCGGTGCGCCAATACGATTTCTCGCGTTCGATCGCACTTTCCAGATCGTTCTCGACCTGCTGCTGCACTTGCTGTTGTTCCGTGTGCTTCGCCTGCTCCTGGCACAGCTGACGAATCGTATCGCAATGTGCATCGATCTCACAGTTCTTGTCCAGCAGCTCATCCTGCAGCGAGCGTATCAGCGTGCACTTGTTGGCCAAGTCATTCTTCAAAGTGTTCCGCTCCACACGCAGGCATTCCAGCTCCGATTGGCTGAACTTTGCCTCCTGGGCATACGACAACGCATCCTGCTCGATCTGCCTCTGCAGTTGCAACACATCCGCAAGCAACGTGGCATTCTTTAGCTGCAAGTTCTCGAGTAGCTCCACTTGTTGCGTGGCCTTTTGCTCGGACTGATCGCGTGCCTGCTGCAGTTCAAGTTGCAGTGCATCCAGTTGCTGTTGCAGCTGCTGCTCCGCTGATTGCTGCCGTTCGCAGGCCTGCTGCAGCTGATCATTGGCCAGCTTGTAGGCCTCATTCTCGGCCAGCAGTTGTTCCACTTGCTGCTCATGTTGTTCACGCTGCTGCTGCAGCTGCTGCTCCAAGCTAGCATATCGTTCGAGGAGCTGCGTCTGCTCCACGGTTAACTGCTCGTTGCGCTCCTTGTGCTGCAGATTCTCGCTGTTGAGTGCGTGCAGCAGCTGATCTGTCTTGGCCGTTGTTTGCTCGTGCTCCTCGCGCATCTTGAGCTCTGCCTCCTTGAGCTGCTCGACATGACGACGCACCACGTCCAGCTGGCTGAGATAACTCTCAATGATTTCGTTCTTGTTGCGTATCTCTTGCTGCAGTGCCTCCTTCCCCTTGGGGCGATTCGCCGACTTGGACTCCTTCACGGGCGTCGTTGTGGCCGAGTGCAGCGGCGTTGAGGCCGCTGTTGAGGCGCCACTGGCGACTGTTGTTTCCGCCGTATGACTGGACGCAGGACGAAAACGCAAGCGTTGCGGCAACGACGGTGTGCGGAACAGACGCAATCCCTTCGACTTTTTATCCTCCTTGGGTATGGCAAACTCTTTGGCCTCCTTCGAGCTGGATGCAAAACGCACCGCATCCTTGAAAAACTTTTCGATCTGCTCCTTCCGCTCCGGTGGCGGCGGCGCCACAATGGTAGCTACTGTGGGCGTGGCACTGCCCGCCGAGCCCGCCGAGCTGTTGGAGTTCGAGTTGGAGGCGGAGCCAGCTGGTGAGCCGCAAACCACATCCACATCATTGAAACGCTTCAATTTGGCTTTGGAAAAGGACATTTTGGTTTGTTTTTTCTTGTTGTTTGCCTTTTTTACTATTTGATTTATTTGTATAAAATTTGTTTGGCTTTTTGTTCACTCGCGGTTTTTTTTTTTTACTTAATCAAGTTTAATAACAATTAGTTGTGCAATAACAAAAACTCAATAAAACAATATATTTTTTTTAGTTACCAAACACAACATTAACCATTTTTTAGTTCATTAAACTTGTTAAAACAAATACGTCCGTTGAATTTGGCTGTACTGCTAAGTCCGTTGTTGCTGTTCTTATTTTTATAAAATTGTACCCGTAACCCGCTTGCCCCTGTTCTGCTGTAGCTACAATAGCTCTGTGTTCCTATACGTTCCGTTGTCAAAACCTAACTGAAGCGTCACCAAACTGCGACGGCGCAAATGCTGGCACCAAAACGATTCCAAATCGAAAAGGAAAAAAAAACCAACCCTCATTTTGAGTCTGGAACTGGTAAAAGGTAAGCAGCGGTTGCCAGTTGCCTTATGTTGTGTCTTGCTGCATTCGGTGGTGGTTCGTGCCACATATATATATATATATATATACAACACACACTTCCTTATCGCTATCTTATGTGCACTATAGAAATTTTACTTTTGGCGCGCGCAAATGTTGCAATTGTCAAAGACAACATCGGAATCCCTCAAAGGAATAACTAAGACTGCCAACGGAGTATGTGTGTGGTGTGTGTGTGTGGTGTGTGTATGCCTAGACAGCTGTCTAGGAATCACATAAAACTCGACTGCACTCAATAACCGTTAGAGCCTGACATGGCAGCCACAGCTGGCAGCCAGCATAAAATTGACACTCGACCCGCATAATTAAAGGGAAAAGTCGTGGAAAACTGCGCCTGTGTCGCGCCTGCGCCACAAATTTAATTGAATTGCATGGAAAATGGTTGAATTACGCTTATGGCAAATACAAATCGCTTAATGCTTCACCAGATCTCTGAAGCTATCGATAAATGCGCCCAGCGGGAAATGCCACAAAATTGACAAAACTGCCGAGTTGTGCGGCAAAAATTGGAAGTGCGTCTTGGGGTAGCACAGAAGAATCCCGAAGATTTGTATATACAAATAGTAATGTATGAATGTGTGTGTGTGTGTGTGTGTATGTGTAAGTACATAGTTTTATGTATTACCCTATCCGGCTGCTTGTGATAAGGAGGTGACAGCCAGTTTGGCCTGTTCAAAGTAAATTGTTTATCTTTACCTTTAAAAAAGCAGACCCAAGCAATCTCAGACATGCCACATTGCCTCTGCTGGCAGCTGGTTTCTTATATGTGGTAATTGCAGTTTGTATAACTTTCCCTCAAATAGTTAAAAAGTTATAAACTAAAGTTATGTGTATAAATTTATATCTAAGTTTAATTGGTGGTTTCAGTGACTCCATGCAGAAGCCAGATCGATTAATATTTGGAAAATAATTTGATTACTCTAAGTTGAAGAATGGAAACTCTTTCTGATATAACTACAAAATAGGTTTTGAGATCAACTATTGGTGATAATTTCAAGTTCCCTTCTCGATAACCATAATAACTTCTATTAATTTCCAATTCAAAAATATAAATTTCCTTCGCATTTTGCATTATTTTAAATGTGTTAATTTTGAACTCCTTAATCATCTGGCATTTGTACAAATTTGAGATCATTAATAAACAGCCAGCCAACCTCGAACCCATGAGAAAATTAAGGAGAGTTTTTTTTAAACATTCAATAGCACCGACAATTTCCCATGCCTGATCAGGCATAAACAAATTTAATTAGGATTCAAATGCGCCAAATGTAACGCCAAGTTGGAAGAGTTGGCAACAGTGGATCCATTAAAAGAGAAAAATGCCATTATGTTATCATGTTTCTCTCAGTCTATTTGTTGGAAGGAATAAAACCTTTGAGCCAGTCCGATGTCAATACAAACTTATCGCTACAAAAGAAAAGGGTTTCGCACCCTCTCCGCGCACCAACCACATCTGAGATGCACACTAAGTCATCGACCTCAGCTGAGGAGTTGAATTGAGAAATATGCGTGGCTAACAAAATGCACAAAAGGATCAGGTTTCTCCATCCGGACAAACTTGTTGTAAGTAAGCGAATAGTAGCAAACAGCTTGAAAATGATATTGAATATTTATGTGCTAAACAAATTATTATATTTGTACAGTATCCAATTATAAAAATAGAGATTTAAGCCTTAAATCTGGCATTGAGATGCATTCAAAAGGATCGAATTGTGGGGGAACTGGAGAAAGAGAATTCGCACACTGAAAAATATAGTCATATGTGAATTGTTCATATTAAACTGCTTAAAATAATATTGATATTATTTGCACAGTATCCAATTATTAAAATAGACATTTAAGCCTTAAATCTGGCATTGAGATGCATTCAAAAGGATCAAATTGTGGGGAAATTCGAGAAAGAGAATTCACATATTAAATTGCTTAAAATAATATTGAATATGTATGTTCAAGACGTATTAGTATTAGTATATTTGCACAATTATTAAAATATGCATTCAAAGGGATCGAATTGTGGGGGAATTGGAGAAAGGGAATTCGCACATTGAAAAATATATACAAAAATATATACATAAATATATACATAAATAATATATACATATTAAAATGCTTAATAAGTATGTCAATCCTCTAGAAATGACTAGTTAATTCTGCTCTTAAACAGTTATTACAATTAATAATAAATAATCAATTTCTCCGTCTACAAAGTTAACTTTTGTAAATAAATGATTATTGAACATTATAAATTGAGGCGCTACCTGAGTAAGACTATTGTTTAGATATATATTTTGTAGTGCTCACCGTTGGAATAACAAATTCTTGGCAAATACATAGAGCTCAATGTCGAGACCATTAAGTTTCTCGATGCGTCGCCGCTGATCGGAGCGGAGATTCGTCACAGCAGCTGCCGAAATGGTTGCGTTGTGCTGCTCGAAGGGTATGGCGAAGCGCAGGTTGAAGGTCTCCTCGAAGATATATTGGGACATCTGCAGCAAAAGGTATATACGATGTTTATTTCCACTTGGTCAATTTAAAATGAAGGACATACCTTTTGATATTCCGTCAGTCCAAAGTATGCCATCGCGGCAAGATTGCGCTTGGCGCTGGCCAACATGACACGATCCCGTTCGTGCGCCGGCATTGAGGATTTGTTGTAGCAGCCAACGAGTGCCAGGTCGGCGAGCATTCGAGTTTGCCTATTGGCGGCGAGATTAGACTCACAGCCGGCAAACTGATCGAGATCGACATCGAGCCAATCCTTGCCCTTGTAGCAGGGCGGCAGTTCGCTGCCGGTCGCCTGACGTCCCAGGCACCAGTGCCGCGATCCCTTCCAGGTGGCGCCGCGTCGCACATGTCGATACTCGGACATGTAGCGAGAGATCGGTTCGCGCAGCAGCGAGATGTAAAAGTAGCGACGCTTCGCCGTCTCGCCCTCATTCTTGTCCAGCTCGACGTCCACGCAGCTGGTCAGCTCGGTCCAGTCGGCGTGCAAGCCGCACTTCCAACCCGTTGAGTATCTGGAGAAGAGCCAGTTCTCGTTGCGATGCGGACGGAAGCAGTAGCAACGTTTGCGCTGCCTTTGGCACTCACATGGACGCTGAAAAAGATTCATTTTATTTATTTAAAGTTGAGAAATTCAATAGGCAATTTCTATGGCTCACCTTGAGGTCCAAGTCCCGCACCAAATGCCTGCCGAAGGATGTGCCGCCGGTTTTCTGTATGTGCAGGAAAACCATCACATCGTGTCCATCCATATCGAACTGGAAGTCATCGTTGAGCACATCCTCATAGCTGAGTCCCGCATTGGCTATAATATTCTGTGGTGCGGATGCTTTTGATGCAACTGCGGTGTTGCCACCCACATTTATATTATTGTTGTTATTGTTGTTGATCGCCTGGTGCAGCCCCACAGGCTGTAGTTCATTGTAGCCCATCATGTCCGAGGATTGGAGCATCACGGCGCGTTTGGAGAGCGCACATACCTGTGGTTCGTCGCCATAAAGCAAAAGTGCAAACATTAAAAATGCGTACTCTCAATATTGATAAATGTAATATTACTACTTAATACCCTGTAAATTCTTACTTGTAGAATATATTTATAATTTACTTTTTTTGTAATATAGATAATCATAAATCATTTTTAAATCTTGGATACCATAAAAATATACAGAATTAATTTCCAGATAAAAGGAAAGTGTAGAATGCAAAAGACGAGACAATTGTCTACAGGGAATCTACCCGTCTGATATTCTGTACGCAACATTTTGATTTAATGTTATTGCCAACGTGGGGCTTAAAATTCAATTTATTGCCAGAGAAAATATAATAAAGTATCTGCATGTGGATGCATCTGTGTGTATTTTCTCTGTGTGTGTGTGTGTGTGTATATGTGTGTGTGTCTGGCTATTGTTGAGTGTTTATTTGTATTCAACATTAATTAAATGAACAGCGGGATTAAATGTATATTTTGTGGTACGACGAGCAGGGATATCTTCAGGCTTGTCGACGCTGAATATTGTCCTGCCGGTCCTGCAAGTAACTCTATCACTCTTAATGCATGTTTTATTATTATTTTCTCAGACATATTTATTTATTGAACTCTGTCAATGTATATTAAGTGTACAATTGGTGTGCCGAGAGATTAATATTCCATTAAAAGCAATTGTCAGATCCAATTTCCATTGCATACTTTTGAGTGCTGCTTTTAAACTAGCAGTGAGAATATAACAGATATATGAATCCAATTGGCATTGTTAATTGGAGATATGAGCAAAGTTTCTTTATATCATATTACTAAGTAAAATATCTCAATTAAGAAACTTTATAATAAAAAATTGCTTAGTTTATGCCCATTTACATTCAATTTTAGTACATCCACATATAGCTTTTTAGCATATTTAAACAATACTTAAAATTATATTTAAAATTAAGTATAATTTTGATCTTTTCAGATATTAGCCATTATTAAATCTTACAACAAAACATTGACTGTTTATATATGTTGCTTTGTTATTCCGTATAAAGAGAAAACTATTTTCCATCTGCTCAACATAAATGGCAGCAAATTTTGTACTTTAAACATGTTTGATAAATAAACATTTATAGAAATTACATTATTTAAAAGCAATAAATTAACAACTTCTAAAAATAATGCCAAATTGTAAATATTATGTTTGCGAGAAACTAGTTCGTAGCAATCTATTCTGTTTTGGAAATTCATTGCTTTTGAATTGAAGAAGAAAACCAATTAAACACAACAAGTGTGAAGTTGAAGCAAGTTTACCAGTAATGAGTAAATTCTACTTGACTTTGTTGCAGATGTTATTGTTTTGCTATCATTGTTTTTGTCATTTCTAAAAAGCAAATGAGATAAAATGGGACGAGAGACAAGAGACTCAGAAGCGATGCATTTACGTCATCCAAAACTGAGGAAAAGTTTCTCGATTAAAATGAGGAACTTTTTGTGAAATTCGCTCGCTTATCTAACCATTTCCGCTGCTGCTTATGGCCAAAAGCTGTGCGTGAAGAGCACACACAACAAGCCAAAACGAAAGCCGGAACAACTAACTGGCAACAACAACAACAACGATTGTGGCAACTAAGCAGCTCATTAAACAATTGGCAGTTGGTTTTGGGTACTTTTGCTCGGTTGGATTGTGCTCGGGGATTTTCCAAGAAAATTAAGAAGTATTATGGGGATTTGTTTGCCCTCTTTGTGTGTGTGTGTGAGTGTGTGGCTATAGGCCTTATCTTAAAGTTTCGCACGCAACTCGTTATAAGCGCATGAATGCGTATTAACTTGGTCAAGGAGATGAAGGCAAATAAACGGGTAGAAATAAACAAAAGCTAAGCGTTTGAGGCTGCATGTGTCATGTGGTTTACGGCCTGGGCAGGTGTAAAAGTTTTGAATTTATTGGCCAACAACAAAAACAACCACAACTAGAGATTTCGATTATCTAGTAGACAACTGCTAGAAAAATGCTACAACTTTGCAACTGTTGCCCTTGAGAGTTTTTTTGGTTTCTGTGCAACAATTCAGTGCTTTGTTCTTCTTTCACACCCAAGACTCTGACCCTGCCGCACTCAGACTACAAAATTTATTAGTTTCTGTAAAGTGGTTTGGGATTTTAAATATCCATGATTTGCTCCTGGCAAACAGTTGCAAATTTATGCCAGTGCGTTTATCAAGTGTGCCCCAAGCTCGTAAATAAAAATCAAACAAGTGAGGTTGTCTTAATCGCAGGTTTTCAGGAATGTAAAGATTTAAATTGCTCGCTTACTCTGACTAAAAGGTGTAAGTGGCTTTAAGACACACAGACAGAATATAAATACATATTCATTTAATTAATGTACAACATAGTAAATGTAATTTGACCATAAATGAGAAGAAAATCGACCACAAATGAGTAATTTAAATTTATTTCCACCTAACGCAACTAAAGTGGCGTCAAGAGCAACAAAAACATTACAGATAGTAAAAATAATAACATTTACACATTTTTTATGACTCTGTCTGTGTGTGTTTTTGTGTTAGCAGCACTTTGCTGGCAATTTAATTGCTTTTTATAGGCAGACATAAAAAAAATTGCTTAACCACTGAGCAAAAACCACGCACAATCAACATCCAAAAAATATCCACCAAAATGTCCCAGCCGAGCCAAGCCACATAGTTGGTAATGGTCGCAGTGGTCCGTTATATTATTATAGTAGTAATCATTTAGTGAGCAAATTTGTTGGCTGTTCACGCGACCAAAAATTCCCACACACACACACAAACACACATTTACACGCATTCACAATAACACACGCACACACATGCAGTTACGGACAATGGCATTTTGTTGGTTTATTAAATGTGTGAGTGCTTCTGCAATGTTCTCAACTATTTGGCTTGCTTAGAGATGTGTACGTGCCACAAGTTGCAACTATCGTAAAAAATATATATAAAAAATATATAAACTGATTGGTTGTTACTTTCATTTGGTGCGAATTTAGGAAGTTTATTATAAATAATAAAAAAGCAAATAAAAATAAAACTAATATGTTATTTACGAAAGTGCAATTTTATGACTATTATCTGATTATCCTTTTTAGTTCTTAACTCTTTGATATTTAGATTATTTTTTTCTATTTGTAAAAAAAAAAATAGTTTGTGCAAGTGGTATTAATAATTGAGACTTAAATCAGCTTATCAGCAACTATGGTTCGATAGCAAAGTCAAATTATTTGTAAAACCACATTTAATTATGATTTAAAGGAGCATTTTTTAGTTAACATTAAATTAATATGCAATAAATTTTGCAGAATATTATTTTGTTCCATTTAAAATTAATGCAAAATGAACATTTAATGAGTATGCAATAGATTTTTACAGAAGTGGGAAATACTTTAATTAAAATCACATATTATTTTTTATATTTTTCTAGTAATTGATTAATTATTTTTCGTTGGTTCACTACTGAAAATACCTAATATTTAAAGAATATTCTTGGAACAACCGCACAAATTGTATAATCTTTTTTTATTTGCTTATTTGTCTATTTTTATGCCTATATATTTTCAAGAGGCTATTTGTCTGTAAATATTCAGAATTTCATACATACTTTTCTTCTTCTATAGAAAAAAATAGATTATAAACTTTTACGCTTTAATTGAATACTTCTGTGCTAAACAATTATTATACTCAAAGTTATTAGTTTTCTCTTTCATCAAAGCATCAATCTTAATCTTGTCTTCTTTAAAACCGTTCACATTGCCAATTAATATAAGTGTCAAAATTGCAAACAAACCAAGTAAACGTCAACTATGGAAAACAGGTGAAATATGAAATAATCCATTTGGTTTACCAATCTGACAGTCATAATTTGGTTATCTTTGAGCATAAAACCGCAAAAAGCTGCATAAAGTCAAATAAAATAAGCAACAAAAGAGCAGCAAGTTTCGGTAAAGTAAATTAATATTTACGAGTGTGTGCGGCACAGATTTAAGATTTAAGATTGCATGCCTTATGAACCAAGAAAAGAATCATACATACATATATATATATATACATATATGTATGTAGTCCTAAGATTTTGCTGGTTTGCGCAACACACACATGTTCTAAGAGACTCGTAAATTGCAAGCACTCCAAAAGTAAACAATAAAAGTTTTTGTGCTGAAAAGAAGAGAATTTTATTTCTTACATGTATCATCGGGGGGCGGCTATAAAAAATGTTAAGAAATGGTACAGTAAATGGAAAATGGGAAAATACGTTCTACCATGGCCATAAAATTTTACGGAAATGTAAATTGAAGAATCTACAAAATTGTAGACGCATTCACATTTGGTTTATTGCAAATTCGAGATAAGAAATTTAATTTGTTTTTTATTTCATGTAGTCACTTGTTTAAATATGTCATGAAGTTAAACAAAACTTGACTAATTTGTAATTTGGAAACTCAAGAGTTTTAAGCTTTAATTCGCCAATTTCGACATTGACTTTATTTTATGCCTACGACTAATGTTAACTGCATAAAATGAGCAGCAAAATAATAGTTGTAAAAATGAGAAAATAAATTACTTACGCCCAATACTTAAATGGCTTAAATGGCGAAATTGCTCAATTTTCCAGCGCCTCAAATTGTCGATATATTCGTACACGGAATTTGAATTCAAGGACTGCCGTGCATAGCCAGTTTGGCAGTCACAGCCCAGTTGGCATTTCGTGGCACAGTGGCTAGAATGATAGGGTTGCAAACAGCTCAGCTAAAGTCTGGGCAAACAACAAGCGGGCAACTCAATCTTGCCGCAAGCTGTGTGGCGACTTTTGGGTTTTGAGCTTACATACGTTGGCCAAAACGACGCAGCAGTGGCAGCTGCCAACAAGCTGATCAGAAACGTTAAGGCTCGTCGCGATGCAAATGCAAATAACAACATGGCAGAGCAACAAGCGAAAACCACCTGCCCAAAACACAACAGAGACAGACGTGCCTGACGGTTCGACTCTTTACGGTCTTTAAGCAATTTGAATTGTTTGCCATGGCAATTCCATGGCAATTAGCCAAGTTTGCAAGGCAGTCAATAGCGAATGCCTAAGCAGCAGCTAAATATGTGTGATTTAACCTTGAGTATCAATAAGGCGAAAATGTTCAGAAAATGCAAATATAGAAAATTTAATTTCTTATGTATTTACAAGCGCATTTAAAAAATTGCACTTAAATTTATGAGAGCTGAGAAAAACTTGAATATATTCAATTGTCAATATCGAGAGATGTAAAAACATAATTTACCTTTGGACACTTCAATATCGATTCGATTACCAAACTGAAGTGCAAACAATTGTTGGTCTAAGCCACATTTGTATTATAAGCTAGCATCGGTCAAGTTGTGGGATTTAAGAGCAGCCGATTTGATGCTGTCATCTGCCATTTTAGTAGCAAACAATTCAATGGGCAACTTGAAAGCACACAAATTCCATATACACGAAATGGCCAGCGAGCCAACAGGGACAACAGGACTATACAAATGCCATGCCCAGAGACAAACGCCCCAACACACACACACACAGACACACACACACGTGCACACACACGCCAACTGGCAGGTGAACAATACGTTTTTGGCATTTCGAACAATCGCATAAACCTCAAAAAGCTTCGTTCGTTTGGCTGGCATGAAAAAGGAAATATAAAATTTATACATAAGACTGGCAATAGGGATACTCCCACACAGATACGGGATACACCCACAGACAGCCACGCATATGCTTTGTCAGAGTGATAAATTACATAACTGTGCTGCATTTTATTATCATTTAAACAAACAAACATAAAAATGCACAAGCGAATCAAGCAATGGGTCAAGAAGTGGGCGGAAACGGGGGTTGGATTAAGGGGCGTGGATTGAGCTCTGTAATCAACATTGAAGACTGTATAAAATTCATCCATAAAAAAGGTCGCCGATGTTATTTTAACATGCCAACGTGATTATTACACGACAAATGTGAATTTATTTTTTTTATGTACACTCCCATTTTGAAATACCAAAGTCACGCAATTTACATATTATATTGCATGCTTTTACTTCATATAATTGTAAATTTCGTAGAAATATGTATTATTAATATTGTTCTTAAGTTGATGTGCTCAGTTGTTCATAAGCTTTTAGGCCAAGTTTATTAACTATTCATATGAGAAAATTGAATTCTAATTGTGGTCAACCAGCATCAAACGGACGAATAAAATATTTACAAATTTTAATTATTTTATATACAAAAAGATTTTACATTTCTTTTCATTTTATTGTCAGACTTGGCAAGTCCTTTTCATTCATTTAAAATTTTTTATTTATATTTTAAATATTTGGCAAAACTTGAAATCATGAAAATTATCAATCTCTTGTGTCATGTGTTTAAAATCAATTTTAGGCAAATTAAGCACTACGGATTGATGTATTCATTTTATTATGGGTGTATGTATGTGTGTGTGTGTGTGTGTGCTGTGTTTGTCAATTCATTCATCAAAAGGAACTTGGGTCCAGTGGGTTGTGATTTGGGACATTAAATCATTGACAGTTGCTTAAACTGGATATTATATTATTTGCAACAGAAGAAACTGAAACTGTGGCACAACAAATAAAGGAGAAATCATAAAAGAACAACAAAGAATTATGGGGTAGCAATTTATTATTTTTTAAAGTACAACGTTGAAAGCTAATCTATTTGAAGTGTCTGTTAAACATTCCAGGCAAGCTCGTCGCCATGGACCGACCAAGTGTGTGTGTTAAGATGATTGTGTGTCCTAATGAAATGTAGCATAATATTTTCAGTTTAGACATTGGTTGGAATTCACGACTAGTCTCCGGGTCAGTGGATGTATGTGTGTGGGAGTGTGTGATAAGCGCCGTGTAAATCCCAAAAATAAGCAAAAGAGTCAACGTGCAACATCAAACCCCTACACAAACACATACGCACACACACACACACACGCCCACACCTACGTAGATGAATCCCTTGGCCATAAGAGCTGAATAGCTTTGGATGGTCCACGGCTGTCCATTTGCTTTTGGTCACTGACCATAAATTCAACTAAAATATATTTTGACATTTTGCACGCAAAGCGGTTGATGAGCTTGGCCCAAGCGGGAAAGAGGCTAACTAAGCGAATTGGCCCACAGAGATCTTTGGGGAGTAAATGGGCCAAAACTGAGCTCACGCAGTTATATAAAGGTCGTTGCAAGGACCAGGCCGCATTTCCTATGAAGTGTTAACATGCGATAACAGCAGCAACAGCAACAGCAGCAGCAACAACAACAACAAAATATATATACAAATACTGATGATGAGCCAAAAGATTTTGTGCTCCAAGCGCAACATTAGATGTGGACGCGTGATACTTGGAAAAATACTATTTTTCTAGAAAATACACGAAATGCACAATTGTTTTAATTTACATACTGCTGACTATTTGTTAGGCAAATATTTATTACAAAAAATATAAACAATAAAAAACTTACCACATAATCCGAGTGGCAACTTAATTATTATTTATTATCGACTTTTGCAAAGCGGTCAAAACTAAAGTCGTCTATTTGTTTGTCTTTTATCATATATTTAAATATGAACACACATTTTTTTGTCCAGTGTGTTCGTGTCACGTAGGGTAACACGAGACTCGCACAACTGGTTAACTGGATTCTATCCCCATCTTTTGAACTCTAAATGTATTTACCATTTATTGCTCTGTCATTTGGCATTGTTTCGGTTTTGCAGCTAGTTGCCATCGAAGTAAATGATGTGAAATGGCTTGAAAGTGAAGATAAACCAAATCAATGGTTCCGGCATTTTTCATCTTCATCTTTCACATCTAAAGTTTTTTTCTTTAAGCGATTGCAACATTAGACTTAAGTAAATGTTGCATCACTCAAGAACTTTACTTAGTTTCCGCGGTTTTCTTATGCATCTCTATTATTTTGTTATTTTTTATTTTGTGAAGTGCTCTCCAAAGCATTTTAATTGCTCTTTTTAACAGCACAAAATTCTTTTCCATGCTCGTAAACTGGTGTAAGAAATTGTTGTGGCGGGCTGCCTTTTGGGGGGATGGGGTGTGGTGTGTGTGGGTGTGGGTGTGTCTGTGTGACATAATTGGCGACCGCTGTGCCGAGCTGTTGCCTGTTGGTTTTTGCTGTCAGGACCATAAAAATATGTAAAGTATTTCGTACTATATATGTATATATATAGAAAAGAACAAGTAGCTTTTATTTGCCACAACTTATAGTCACCTTACAAGCGTCGTTTGGGTTTTGCTTAAAGAATTTTAATTTCGCGCCGAAATGTGGCCAACTTTTTTGACATTTTATGTTGGCTATTATTTCTTCAAGTTTTCATATTTTCCTTTATTGCTATTTAAATAAAATGTTATTTCGTTTTCGCTTTCGTCCTGAGGCAACTAAAAGTTGTTTTAACTGACTTTCTTTTTGGGCTGTTTTACTTTTGCAGTAAATCATAGTAAGGTAATCTGCTGGATTTCGCTGAGTCACTTAGTTTTGAAAGGTATTTGTTTACCGTCAACTGTCATAGCACACAATGACAAGGGTTTTTTTTTGTTCTTTTATAAAGTTCAAATACATTGTATTCGACTAAGCATATGCCTTACAAACATATAAATTGATATAATCAATTGAGATAAACTAAATGAGAATTGGGTGAAATATTAAGTCAGCTTTTGATTTGCAAAAAACCTGCCAAAATAATCCAATAGGCTATAAATCTAACTGTTATTTTTTTCAGTTGCTAAAAGTAAAATCCTTTAAAATAGGCAAACAATTTGATGCTTTAAAAATTGACTTTTTGTCCCCTTGTTTTCGGGGATACAATTCAATTTTGTGTGACATGGCCAGGAAAAATGGTCAAATGTTTTTTAACAATGTCATTTCCTTCATGATTTCTATTATGTTTCTGTTTTTGGTGCCTTGAAAAATGCTGATTGAAATGGAGGAAGAGCAAATCCTGCCAGACTATGGTCTGGCAATGGGCCTGCTTCTCAGCTTGGCCTTTGTTTGCTTTGGTATTTTTATCTTTCTGTGTTGCTTCGTATTTATTTTTGTTTTTTTTTTTTTTTGGCTGATTTGATTTTGTTTTCTGGGCCAGCCATTGTCCTTGGCTGGGTTTTTTTTTTGTAAATGTTCGCACTTTAATCAAATGCCAGCTAATCTTTTGGGCAGCAGCACAACGGTGTTGTTGGTCCCCTGAGGATTTGTTGTCTTAGTATTTCAGGGCAACAAAGTCGCTTAACGCATTATGTATAAGCCATGTGTTTGTTGCTGTTGTAGTACTTTGTGGCCTGACAGAAAGCTAGACCACTCGTAACAAATACCAAAAATGTTTTTGGCCCATTGTCTATGCAGACAAAAGGGGTATAACTAACTGACCCGTTAGGGTTGACTTAATTGAGCTCTTACACAATGCAAAGTTGCGTGTGGAATCTCTGAACTACAGTTTGCCTGGCTGCACAACAATGTGGCCAGCATCAAGTGTGCAAAGTACTCAAATTATAATTTAATTAAACTGTGAAACACTATGCATATTTACTATTTCCAGAGACAGGAGTCTTAAACCCAAGACATGTACTCACACACACACACATATACACCAGAAATTCTACATCAATTTTAGTTGCATACCAGACTCTCAATATTCAGTTTGCAACTAGTCTTGTTATTGCTGCTTTACATGTGCAACAATATGCCACAACACAATGGGGCTAGTCGTGCAGCCAGTTCGTGCAACGAGCCGTATGAGTGTTTACTACAGCTACACCATACTCCCCATAGAAAAAGGAAGGGCGAAAGGGGCAAGCTTTTGTGGCAATGTGTTCGCTTGGCTTATTATGCCATGCATTGCATGCAAGGCCGCAGCAAATCATGACAAATGACAGCATAAAGAAAGTTACAATATCTTAATATATATATATATATGTATATATAAATATATATATATATGTGCTATTATGCAAACACGTAATATACACAATAATTCAATAGAAATAAATATCTTTTCAGTTTATTGTAGTTAATACTCTATTATTGTATATATATATTTAACACAAAAAATAAAATAAATAAAAACAAAATTTTCACTTACAATTTAAAATCGCCAATTAATTTTTTTTTAATGTAATTTTTAAATAAAAAATCATTTTTTTGTGCAGTGTTATTATGCATGTTATTTTAGTTAAAAAAAGAACACAAAAAAAAACGTATATTGTCTATGCGTTCATTGTTGATGTTCTTGTTGGTGTGCAAACAATTGTTATACACACACTTTCACACACTTACACACACTTACACTCACACACACACACACACTTATTCGCACGTGCCTTTTGTTTGACTTGCCTGGTTTTGTGTTTATTTATTTACTCAACTTTATGGCGCCTTTCTGTGTTTATGGTTCATAATGTGTTTATACCAAGTGTTTATCCAATAACTTTTTTTCCTTTTTGCCCATAGTTTTGTTGCTCACAGGCTCTCCTTAGAAACATGCTACTTGACAAATTACACATACGACGCATTTAAATGAAATACCATTATATAAATAAATGCACCCGCATCTGATAACTCTATAGGGGAATTTATCTGAAACTATTTATAAATGTGTTTTCGTATAGCTTTTGACATTGACGGAACGGCCCTGCATGGGCCCGAAATCGAAAACGATAAACATTAAAAAAAAAAAACAAAAACAACAAAGTTCACGTAGATATGTGAGAGGTTCTAAGTAAGTATTCAATAAATTTACACATTATACTTATTTATTATTTATTTTCTCCAATTTGATTGTCAACGTACGCTAACAAATTCTACAAATTGTTATTGAAAAACAAATAACATAGAACATCAGTGCTAATCATGTTTATTATTAAAAACACTCAAATAGCTGTTGCACAATTAATAGCAGAAAAAGCTGAATTTTACTTATGAATACAATGTGATAATCAAGTTAAAGCTGATAGACAAAGCCCCTATCCAATGATGATAAACTTTATCTCTTAATTGAATTCTATGTGAAAACAATTTATTGTTTTTAATAGCTGACTAACATATTTTGAATCAATGGGATATAAATTTAAATAACTATTTGTCAAAGGGATATAAATTAAAATAACTATTGGTCAAAGGCTTAGCAAAAACCACAGCTGAATAAACCACAAAATAAACACAAATTGACTTGGTGGGTGGCAAAAATATATGTAAGTGCTTAGAAAAAAATATAATTAATACAGCAATTATAAGTTTGTTGTTGCGGCAATGATGAAAATCAACTTGCACTTAAAATAATAGAAGAAAATGCAAATTCAGTTAAAAATACAATGAGATATTTTCTCCTTTGAAGTTAAATCAGTGTAAGTAATCAGTAATAAGAGCATTGCGTTTTCGATATTCCCAATTCTTTCCAGAAAATGTAACAATCTTAGTTAGCTGCGCAAAACAAAAACACAAAAGCTTCACACATTTTGAACGCTGATTATTTGCGCTGCGGCCTCCAGGCCAGAATATATATATCAGCGAGCAGCTCCACAAATTGGCAGTTGGAAAACGTGAGGCAGACAGGTAACAAGTAACAGCTAACAGCAAACAGGTAACAGCCAACAGTTTGTCATGAAACGTATAATTATCGCAATTAGCCTGCTGGTTCTGTTGACAACTGTCAGCGCTATGCAAGAGTGAGTGCCAAATGAAGAAAAATAATGTGTGAATTGAATTACGAGTGCCAAAAATTCCGTTTTAGCATATCTTCGGATGAAGTGTTCAAGCTGGGCTACAATCCCACATATGATATTTGGTATTTTCTTCCAACCGGACGACCAGATGATGTACCCAACTACGTTAAGGATGCCTACGAGGAGAGAAAGGTTGGCGGCGTTTGCTTCAAATCTCCAGATACTTGGTTTTTCTGTGCAACAGGAAAGAAAATACCTCCCAAATAATAAAATTGTCACATTTTAGTAAATATACAAGCAAAAACAAATGCAAAAATAATTTCTGTTACTTAGAATATATGTTTATAATAATAATAATAATAATAATAATTATAGATTCACGGCCGCAACGAATATAACTTTTAATTTTGTACATTTTCAGTGCCGTCACGGCAAGTTGCTGTAACTAGATAGAATCTCTGATAATTGAGAAAACACAATTTACTACTTGGAAAGTTATTTGAAATTACTGTAAATGGAAATTTAGCTACGTCAACTAAATAATTTTTAATTTTGTTAAACACCATTTTGTGTTACGCATCAATTGTGAATATAAATAACGTAAACCAGTCATGAACAAATTGAATTTGTAAATCAATAGAAACAATAAAATGCGAATCGGAAATTGGTTGTGTTTTGTTCAATTATTATTTGTGGAAATTATATACGTAGGAAGTCAACAACATTTTATATCTCATTTCAAATGGCTTGTTAAAGTTGAAGCAGACCAAATTGAAGCTTCCACTGGCATTATTATATTTACTTTTGGCGAAAAAGTACAACAAAATGGACAATGTTATTGCAACACTGTGAATTTACCAGACAGTTCGCATACATTTGACTGCTGCCCCCAAAAGCATTTCTTGCAATGTTTATATAGTGTATATACATCTTCTTTATTTATTTATTTTGTTTTTTATTTTTATTTTTGTTTTTTTTTTTGTGGCACTGCAGCACGCAAAGGAAATGAAATATGAAATAATTTATGAAATAAGGCGGCAACAGCTGCATTGCTGGGGTTGTGCAGTCAAAATATATGATTTTTATTTATTTTTTTACCAGATATACATAGAGTACATGAGACAGCAGTGAAAGCGACTTTTTGATGGCTTACTTATTGTTATGGTTATTGCTATTGTAAGCGTTAAGTTCTCTGACTTTATTAAAGTCAGACCAAAAGTTGAGCGCTGACAGGCAACCAGCAGTAAGAAAATAGCTGGAAACCAACAAAATATACAACTAGGAATAGAGACGAGAAGATAACCTGTAATCAGTATTTAATTTAAATTTAATTGATTTTTATTTTTATCCTATTCTTTTGATAAGTTGTATATATGATTACTGTAAGTTTTCTAATAATGTCTTTATGTTTTCGTTATGACCTACTTTTCAGCAACCTTTGCCATTTATGGGTACAGGGTATAGAATTTCTAACATTCCTATCAAAATGTTCAACAAAAACTAGAACAGACAGCAGCTGCAAAATGAAGTGCGTGAAAAAGCATCGTTTCTGCTTGTTGTGCACATACACACACCAAAAAAAAAAAAGAGGGGAGAAAGTCCTGCCAAGTTTTCGACAACTGTTGTCATTCGTGCCGAATTTTCGGAAGCCGTGCCAGAAAAACAACACAAGATAAAGCGAAAAATGTTGAACACTTCAAAATTAAAGAGCAACCGGTACCAGACCACATATGTTGCCACAAATGTATGCAACAATTGGAGACGAGCATACGCAATGTTCTCGGACTTGTAAAACTAACAGAAAAATTGAATAATTGCTAAAAATTTTAACTTAAGCTTTATCTTATGCTAAAATTTGTGTTTTGAAAAAGTTTACCAAAACTTTTGAGCTATGAAAAAGTTCTTATCTAATATTGAACCAACTAATTGGATTCTATTTTCGTTTAGCATTTTATTTAAAATTGAGCAAAGTCAATAAGTATTGATAGTTCTGAGTTGACAGGTTCGGCATTCAAAGTATTTTTAATATGTTGAATTGAAAATTTTGACAAATACAAAAAGTTTTCGTGGCATACCACAAAAAACTCTATGCAACTAATCAAATTTGGCAATCGAACTGTGCAACTTTTGTGTGTGTGTTACAAAGACCAACACAGACAAACACACACAGATGCAGAATGCACACACACTCTCACAAATGGCCACTGTAGATAAATGCAAATATTTATGATTTACCAAACATACATAAAAAAAGAGATAGAAAAACGTTTTTCGGGTATTGCCTTATGTATATTTCATTCACACATCTTCAACTATCACACATTTCATAGAATGAAATTGAAATTGTTTTCAGAGTTGCAACTTCAACCAGACCCTTTTGGCCCTATACAAATATAGTTTTAAACTTTCGAGATGAGTTTTTAGGATTTTTTTAGCACGATACGCACGCAAAAAAATCACGCTAAAAGTGTAATTTATAAAATTACTTTTGCCAACGATTAAATTCCGTTTTCCACTATTAAAAATTATTAACAGCTCTAAAATGATTATATATAATATTGTATTTATTTCATATCAGCTTTACTCACGCTGCCATATCTAAGTTAAATTGATATTTAGCACTTGCAAATAATTGCGTTTGTATACATTTTCATGGCTATGAATTTTGTATTTGCCTAAGCGCTTTTAATTGTTTTTTCCGAGTCGATTGGTTCATATGCACTTTGCCAGATTACATTTGCCACCGGTTACGTTTGGGGTTGTGATTTTTTTTTTTTAAAAATGCTGAAGCTGTTGCCAGCGATACAGCAATAGATCATAAGTCCCTCTTTGTTTTGGACAGCTAGATGCTTCATAAATATTTATGCATTCTCAGAATATGATGCAAAAATGCAGCTTCATAATAAAAGAAATCCAAGCAAAAAAACAAAAAAAAATATGAAAAAAAGTATATATACATAAGAGAAATGCCAGCCAAAGCGCAGAGCAATCAAATCAAATAAGGACAGCAGTTGGAGGATGCAAATGGATAAGTACAAAGCAGCGAGAGTAAAAAGCGAAGAGCAAAAATCGCTGTGGGGCAACCCAAGCTGGAGCAGTGTGAAAATTATGCACGTAAAGAAAAAGGCAGCCACACAGCATCTGTGTGGAGCCAGACATAAAAGATTCCAGATCCAGCATTCTCTATAAAGTGCAAGCAAAGGATGAGAAATGTGTACATGTGACATGTTTGGATTGCATATTTTCACATTTTTACCTGGTCAAACAGCACATGACAAATATGCAAATGCCATATAATGACGCTGCTGATGGGCTCTTAGCCAGCTCCTGATGGAGGGGGTTCTTAGCCAGCTCCTGATGGGAGGGTTCTTAGCGAGCTGCTGATGTGTTCTTGCTAGCTGCTGATTGGTTCTTAGCAAGCTGCTGATAATGGGTTTTTGCTGGGGAGTACGTTTTATTAACGTTTGCAGTTAACTACAGTACTGCAAAAAAATCACTGAGTGTGATATTGAGCAGGGCATGAGACAGCATAAATGTTACTGAGCATTTAGAACAGGAGACAGCTTCATTAATTGAGCTTTAAGACTTAACGTCTTAAGAATTTGAGTGCTTTCTTAATGCTCGCTTGAGTACTGAATAATTGGTTTTCTAAACGGCAATTTGCAAGTGCAGTTGGCCAGAAGCAAAAGGTATATGCCTTACCTTTATGTGGTAGCATTTATGTTTAAGAGAATCCGATTCTGCTCGCAATTGTCGCATACAATTTGCATTTCTTCTGTTGGCACAATTGCGAATGCGCCATAAAGTTTGCCCCACAATGATATGGCCATACATATATATATATATATATAGATATATACATATCTATGTATGCAGAGGTGCGGCACACCCAAGTGGCGTCACTCTTTTGTTATTGTCGCACTGAGGCTTGGTTTTTGCGAATGTTGCTTGCCCCAGCCACACAATTTTCAGATCGTTTTGTGCCGGATATTTACGATTTACACGTATGCGAAATGCAGCGGCAACAACAGAAATAACAAAAACAACAGAAATGGCCTGCTGCTGCTGCTGCTGCGGACTTGGGCGTTACTGGCGGGCGTTAATGGCTTCGTGTTGTTGCATGACAACAGTAACAATAACACAACAAGATAAAATTGTGAAGTCTGACAAGGGTTGACAAATGTGGATTCCCTGTATATGATTTTTTTTTATTTGGTATTCAATGCATCTCTTTTTTTAAGTGACGTTGGAATGTAAAGTGAGAAAAATAATTAGACAAAAATTAATATTTATTTTAAGTTTGTATTTTAATATGTGGGTTTTAAAATGTTACTTTTTTGTAATATTTATTGACTGTAAATAACTTTATGGGACACCAGAAAATTTCTGTAAATATATAAATCATATGCAACAAAGTTAAGCAAGCCTGTGACAGCAGCATAGGTAAAGGGTATATGAAACAACAGTGGTGCAACAAAAAGTGTCTATACAGAAGAGCTATGGCAAATGGTGTGCAATGCGCCGGATTGCGCCCTTAAGCATGCAACACAAGTCGCCTTGACAACTATTGTGACGATGCCATTGAAATTCAATTTTGTATGCTGCGTGCGGTGTGGCACAGCTCTCAGCTTAAAGCATCCAAAGAAAAGTGGCCGACCTTTTTTTTTTAGCACGTATGGGAGAGAGAAAGAGAGAGAAAAAGAGAGACAACAAAAATGGTAGGTTGAGCTTTGGGCCGTTTGGTATCTTTACTGTTTCTCACTTTTGTTTACAGCATGCGCAATTTTATGCTCAACACACACAACACACACACAAATCGTTTCGCACAACGCGTGCTTCTGTGCAGCACAATTGCGGGCAATTTTTAATTTATGACACCACACGTTACCGTTGAATGTGGCACGACATGGCACAAACACTTTTGCTTGAATGGAGCCAGTCTTCAAAGTGCAATTAGCCAGCCACTCAAGTGGAAAACGCATTGCAACTGGCCAAATACTTGACGACTGCATCGATTCTGAAAGTTATTTGAATGTTATTTATTAATACAGAAATCGAATATGATTCGAACGAATTGCCTTCAAACCACAAACAGATTTATTGCTACTTGTGGCTTATTTGTGAATTAATATCAAGCTTAAAAAATATTGTGCAATATTTTTTATGTTAATGTCAATTTAAAAGTTAAATTCAGAGGTCTGTAAATTTCCTGTGTGGTAAACATAAATCTTGAAAATATTAAGAATACCACAGCTAAATAATGATAAATGGAGCACTGCTCGGACTACTGTTTTGCCACTTTTCATTTCTGGCCTAGTCTTGAATCAAAAATATATTTGTAAGTTATTAACCAAAGCCGAAAGGTCCTTTTCAAAGTTATTCACTTGAGCATTAAAAAAGCAACCAATTCAAAAAAAAAAAAAAATAATAACAAGCCAAGTGAGGAATTTGAGCCAAACTAAGAAAAAATATGCTAATTTTTTGTGGTATTTTTGTTTACTTTTTGGTCTCGATTTGCCCTAAAAAAAATGGGAACACATTCAAAAATGCTCTTTACCGGAAATGGTTGCCCAGCAGCTGCGGTTATTGCTGCCCCTGTTGCTAAGTGAACTACTTGGGATTGGAAAACGTGGCTGGTGTTTGCCTGCTGATGCGTATCTTGATTCCGACACTTGCAAACAGAATTATAGACAGAAATAGGCAGACTGACACACCCACACACACACACACCACAGAATCAATATGCATTTGAATATGTTCAACTGTTGAAGGATATTGTCTGAGCTGGGTTTTTCTTATGCAACTGTTTGGGGCAAGCGATAAGGCATTTGCATAAATAGGCAATGACAGGTGCCGTAATAGTCCTGATTAGCATTTACTTAGTCACATATATACACACACATATATATATATATATATATATACCTACACGTATGTACATATATGTATATATATATATATATATATATATATAAGGTGGCACAAACCTAATTATCTACACTTTGCTGTTGTGGAACTGAAATTGAGAGGGATTCCAAATAAATCCCAGTGCTGCATCAACGCAAAGTCCCAAATCCAATAAGTAAATCCGTATACCAAACACACAAAAAGAACAAAAAATGAAAATAATAGAAACAACACAGAAAACCTATTTTACGCACGTCGAATATTAAATACACTTGTTTGTTATAAGTGAAGTAATCTTTGGTCCCTCAAAGGAAAATGACTACTTCGCTTTGGAGACTCGACTATTTCTACTGACAAAAGTATAATATCCTCGGTAAGGGTATTTAACAAATGAGTTGCCCTGACTTCAATATTCAGCATAACCCACGCAGACACACACTTATTGTGCCACGGTCCACAGTCCCCACATAACATAATATTAATAAGACTGGGGAATACACATAAAGTGTGAAAAATATGTATGAATTCAGCAGCTTATATTATTCGATTATGGCACATCCTGTTAAGGCTAGCAAAAGTATTAGAATATAAACATAACTTTTTATTTTCAATTGTTAATTTCATGAAGTGCCTAGTGGGATTAAAGAAACTAATGTGCATTAATTAAGTAGGTTTATTTAAACCAATTTAAATTTGCTTAGTCACTGAGTATTATATTTTGCATTTATATGTCTCGTGCAACTTTGCTACAGGGTATCAGATGTTATTAAAAGTAATTAAAATCCAGCGCATATTTGATAAATTACTATAAGCCGATGACAAAATCGACACCATGCCAGATGTGATTAATTAATGATGACAATGATAAATGATTAATGATGAAACGTTACATCTATGTGCGAATGAGAGTTTCCTTTGTTTAATATTAATTGGGAATTTGCGCATTTACGTAATACAATAAGGACATAAAACTTGCATTTGCTGATAAGCTGGCTTTGCGATATATTGTTTGTCTTTTTTCTTATTGATTTCAATAACTGTCAATAAAAGTAGGCATGTGATTATGTACTTATATATCGTGGGTAGTCTGCATTAGTACAATTAAATATATATATATATATATATCTATATATATATTTAGTTAAAGTAAATATTTGCGAATCTAACATTTGCTTAGTTTAATTGAGAAAATTGCTTTCGTCTGTTATAATTAAATGAATATTTAACTTAGTCTATTGAATATGCCAAAGCAGCTTTCATGCAGCTTGAAGCAACTAAACAGAAAATATTAATTACTCAATTTATTCGGCCATAAAGTAACTCAATTGGTAAGATATTTTGCTGTTATTTCTATACCTCAAGCAGCTTATATATCAAAGACTAGCTTAATAATAATAAGATAGTTTTCAACACATTGAAATTAAAGTTAATATGTAGTCAATAATAGCAGCAACAGTGAAAACATCAAATTTGCATAGCTGTTGTACAAAGTTTTGCACTAGCCTCATTTAGGTTTTGTTGCTATTATGCTGAAAGAGTTCAGGGTAAAAACTCTCGAGTCGAGTTTTTCTGCATTTGACGGACTCTGAAAATTGATGGCGACGAACTGTTTCTGTAGTCGACTTCATCTCAGGCAAAAAAGAAAAAAAAAAAACAAGAAAAACAAAATAAATGAAGACCGAAACAGCGTTAATATTCAAAAGCGCACAAAACTTTTCGGCCTCAACTGATGCTCGAGTGCATAACGGAAATGTGAAGTATCCGGAGTTGAGAAAACTTTTTGCGCACTTCACGTTCCACAAATTTGCATGGAACATAAATAATATTTCAAAACTCTTGCAAAAAAAAAAATGAAAATAAAAAATTCTCTTTTATTTTCTATTTGTTGGATTTTTAGACAAGTGGTAAATTTGACCAGCCCTTGCCATTTTTTTCTTGCGGTTTATTGCGGCATGGATCTAAATTAAAAGTTTTAACGCAAAATTTTAATACACTGCACTTCACTAAATGTCCACAGTGCGAGGGCGACAAACCATAAAACGGTTTGAGGATGGCAAAACGTTGCACATACGTCGTGTGCTGCATGCAGCATATTTTAATTGGCCTGCCACAACGTTAAGCTTAATTTTTTTCATTCTTTTTTTCGTGGCGCTAGTCAATTTGGCGAAGTTTGCGACAGAGTTGCATGCGTGAAGAAGTTTGAAGGATTTTGATTTGGCATCGGTTTGATATAAAAAAAAACTTTAGATGCTTTCAGCTTTGTTGGGGTATTTTGGTGCTTTTTGTTTGCATTTACTTTTGGGGTTAGTTGTTGGCTGGGATTATTGTGCAACTTTGTTGTACAATTTCCAACGCTCAAAATAGCTCTCCCAACAATTACAATGTCTGTAAAGTTGGCCTCCTCCCCCCCCAAAAGGGGCGCCAATTCGAGAGGACGCAAAATTTTGCCCACGCGTATTTTATACTATAAAAATGGTTGCAAATTTCCTAAACTCCCAAAGGTAAAAGTTTAGGTTTTAATTAGTTTTAGTTGCTTGGCGGCAAGGCAATTTGTTATATGCGGTTTCAGTTTAATGCATAAATCTTTAGAATTCTGTTGTCTACTTAGCGGTTGCTGAGGGAGTTTGGTTATTATTATATTTCTCTGATGCGACTAATTGGATGAAACTTGTGCAAAACGTTTATTTTTAGCAATTTGCAAAGAAGCGGAAAAATTCGATACTAACTGCTGTGTGGCAAAAATGTACTTTAACTGCAATTTTAAGAACTGGGTCAACAAGCGGCAAATATAATTTACAGAATACAAAAATTGAGTCAAATATTTGCAAGACTTTACTTGAAGTAATTCCATTTGTTATAGAATAAGTAACAACAAGTACGATTTTGAGAGTTTTCGATGCATTTAATATGCCCGAACAAATGAACTCAAGTTGACATTTGGGTTCTAGAAGTCAAAGGCAACAACTTCAGATACTAGAGTGAAACTTCATCTGGAATATCTATTGAATGTTTGACAAGATACTCACTTCAGCTGCGAGCACGTTGAACGAGCGAGTGTTGCACTATTTGTTTGAAGACAAACAGAGAAAATACTATAAAATAATGCGCATTTCCGCATCCGCTTCATATACAACAAATATTAGCTATCTGCCAATGTCTTTGCTTTTGCTTCCGACATCGCATATGTTGCTGACTGGCTGACTGACTGGTTGACTGACTGCCTGTGACTGTTATCCTTTGCCGCGCAATGTCCTTGCAAGTGTTTTGCGAAATATACAGTTACCAGTGTAAATTGCCCTGGGCAAGTTTTGGCGTTTGGTGGCAATGCTTGCGCGTCTATTCTGTCTGCATTTGAGTGGAAGTTTGAGACTTGACTTTACACACACACATGCGAAATGAACGGACATGCATATATGTGCCTGTGTGTGTGTGTCTTGTGTGTGTGCCAGCTGCTATTATGTTGAGGCAGGACAAACAGCAGCCTTTTGCTAGCTATACATTAAGAAATCAACTTAAGACGCGAACGTCTTTTGTTGGCTACAAACATGTGTGTTCGAGTGTGTGTGTGTGTGTGTGTGTGTGTACACCACTCATCGGATGATGCTGTTGTTGGGTGCTTGCCCCACGGTCTGTTTGGCCAACAACTAGCTAAAGTTGTGCTCTTCATCGCACATCGTTGTTGCTCTTACTGCGAAATGTTCAAAAAGCTACAACATAAACATAAAGTTATTATATAAATATGAAGTAGCTGCTCTTTGTACGGGTTGCGAGTGGGTGTACACCAATTCAAAGTGGCCGTAACGCCTTCACTGTTTTTGGCACAAAAGCCCCCAAAAGTATTACAGTGTTTGTAGCAGTCGCCTTATCCCAAAGGGAGTAACTGAGCCAAAGTTTCTCCACTGCAAAAATTTGGCTTTGGGGTTTTTCGCGTGTGGTTCGTTTTGGTTTTCTCGGCTTTACTAACTTTGATTATTTCTTTTTTTTTGTGTTTTTTTTTTTTTGGTTTTCTTTGTTTGTTGTTGTTTGCGTTGCCTTTTGTCATGCAGCGGACTTGAATTATGCGGCAGATTGAGTTACTGCCCAGGCCGTTGGCTTATTTACAGCTCAGTTTGGTCAAAGCACTGATGACAGCAAGATTTATGACTAGACTAAAAAATGCTGCTGAGACTTGGCCATAAGTAAGTGGACAAACTTGGGCATTCAACGCCATTTACAAGTAATATAGTTCAGCCCTTATAGAATTTCACATTTCAATAGTTTTCTATATTAATAAAGAATAACAGCAAAAATGCTATCAAAAGCTGACCCTGTAAATTATATTTAGCTGCACACAAATTACTTGAAAGCTTGGATTAATCAGTGTTATTCGATATAAAAACTTTAATTTATTCAATATAAAGTGCACTCGAATAATGCAATTTTATGCATTTTATTTGCCACCAAATTGATACTTCGCATATTCAATTTAAACAAACCAATTTGGCATAACAAAAACTCTTAAAATGCTCACAAACGCTTTTTCACACACACACACATAGAGAGACACCCTCGAACACTCACATTGTTGAAAGCAATGCAACCGCAAAATAAATAACAACAAAAGACCAAACACCAGGTCCAAAGCCATTACTCATACGTCATGTGGCACAGCCAAAGGGAATACAAATATAAAATGCATGTATAAAAATACAACAAAACAAGAAAAGCCAAACAACTCAATCGCAAAAGCCAAAAAAAAACCCAAATATATATAAATAAAAATAAAATAACCTGGAACAACTATGTGCGTGGATTCAGATTGGGTTTTGGTTTGCCAAGTGGATCAAAAGCGATGCAAGCTGCAGTTTTGTATTTAAGTGGTGGTCGGTGGTTCAAAGGTTGCAGCTTTTGAGGCTTTGGTGCTGTGTTTTTCTCAAATACACACACACACACACACGCACATACACACACATACAAGTGACTTGCATTTTGTATTTTTTGTACGGCTTAGTTTCGTTTTGGAAACTTGCGTACATTTCTCTGCCACAATTAAACACGTTGCCAGGACGACTGGTGCCCGCCTTCCCAACCCACACATCTCCTTGCTACGCAACTTGTTCTAAACTCCTTTCAACGATTACTCAAACTGTGCACGTAAACAACTGGTGGCACTCATTGCTGTTGCTGTTGCTACTTGCTACTTGCTAACGACTAACTTGCGTTTAACCACAAATTGAATTACCCAACAGTTTACCAGCTGCGTGATGTGCCCCACCAACTCTATTTGCCTTTAGCTCTCAATTCCTTCTGATGCTGTTCCTTGTTCCTTGACGCTGCCTTCACATTATTATCAACTGCTGTTCTCATTGCTATTGCGGCACGCGCCTGGGAGCATTCAAATCAACAATTGCACAGGAGCCACAGAACGGGGCACGTGATGCGTTGTTTGCTTCATCAGGCACAATCTCCCAAAAGACAACCCACTTTACGAAGCCAACCCTTTTGATAGTGGCAAATATATGCGTTGCGATGTCTTTTGAATGCTTACTCACATTTATTTGCCCAGCAATCGCAATTTAAATGCGCAACTGTGGCAGCTAAGCGCATCAGTAATTTAAACATACCTGCAAATAAACAAATAAATTTGTATATTAATATGATTTTCAATTTTTATTACATTAATTGATAGTAGTTGAATTTTGTATGTTTTATTTTTATTTTATTTGATTGAATGAATCTCATTAATTATTTATATGTTCATAAGAACAAAATTAGCAGCGTTCGCATTTATAAACTGATTTTAGCATGGCACTCAATCAATGATGTTCTACATATGTCAGCCAATTTTGCGCCACATTACACAAATTTATGTAGCATTTATTGCTCTTTTACTGTTTCTGTCAAACTAAAAACTGTTCGATCAATCGAGTATTTTACGCACGTAGTAGTTATAATGAAAAAAACACACAGCAATTGGTAAAATCAGCAAAACAAATAAACAAAATCATTTATGCGAGCAAAAGCAAGGTTTTTGCTGTGTCTCCCCCCTTTTTTTGGTCTTCTATTTTTATCACTATTAGAATGTGTAATCCAGGAATAGCCGGAATTGACGACAACATTGCCCTAACTGATTTCATCCTGTTGGCCGTTCTGTCAACATGAAATAAACGATAACCAACCAACCAACCAACCAACCAACCAACAACCAAAAACCGAGCAAAGAGCCAGCCTCTAATTGCCGAGTATTCATCACACGCGCGGCCAAGCGAGAAACGTGACAGATGCCACTCATGTTCGTTGGCTATGTGTGTGTAAGTGTGTGTAAGTGTGCACATAAAATGTATATAAATATATATATTTATATATACATATGTATTACACTTAATTAAAATGCGCTGTATGCCACAAGCTGCCAAAAAAAATAAGCTGTTGAAATTAGCAATAGGCGAATTGCAAATACACTGCATTTGTAGTGTAATTTTTATTACTTCCTCGTTTAAAAAAATTAAAGTGTTTTTGAAAAAAATTAAAAATTATCAATAATATAAATAAATTCTACTCATAAGCAACCTTTTGCATTAAAATTTAAGAAATATTAATAAAAAAAAACATTTCAAATAATAATTTTTTTTTATTGACTATTAAAGTTAATAAAAATATTTCTATGACTCAGTCCATAAAAAAGACACATTTAAAGTATCGATAAAAAACATTTTCCTTTTATAGAAAAAAGTAATATTTTTCTTCTGTATTTTTCACCTTCTTTCAATTTGTTAAGTTACATCTATTTTAAAATTCCACGTAAAAGCAAAAGCAAAGCAATATATTTTTTCTTTGACTTACTTAAATTCGGTTAAGGTTTTGGGTTAGCCAAAAACCGACTTTAAATTTTCTGACAGAGATAATGGCGACCCAATGGAGCGCATTCAGCTAATCTAATACGTTTTCGCTGTTCGATGTTAAATGTGGCAAGTAAAGTAGAAAAATCTTGGCAAGCACAAAATGTGAAAATGTGCGAGAAGACAAAAAAAAAAGGTTGCCCAGTCCCTGATATCATTCACATAACTTAGCTGACTCCGCAGTGGGGAGCAGTCAAATGTTGAATTATAGCCTTGGCTCAACTTAATGGGCTTGTACATTGCCAAAAGGTAAAAGTGCTCGGACTAGTTTTGTTGGCACAATTCGAAAAATGCATTGTGTACAAAAATGAAAAAATAAGAAAAGAAAAAGTAGATGTCTTCATCAATTTTAGCAATGCTTGTATTAAAATTGTCAACTGTGAAATAGTAAAAATTTAAAGAATCTAAAATAATCATTCATGCGTTGAGTTTCAAGAGAACAGAGTGAAATTCCAGCAAACCAATCATATAAAATGGAACTAAAGAGGATACATTTTTCTGTACACTGAAGCTGTAAGATATTGAAGTGCCTTGAAGTATCTCTATGGTTTTAATTATCATGTAAGCAGACGTATACTTAAGGTAATAAAAATGGTACTTTAGTGGCATAAGAAACTACAATCAAAAGCTGGCTTTTGGCACTCGAGTGCACAATGACAACCGAAAGCCATTTTGTGTCCAATTTTAGCTACTGCAGCTCAACAAATTTCAGGTTAATGTCATTGCCATGCGATGGAGTTGAGGAGCGCTTAAGCTGGACTTGGTTAAATCAGGTTGTGGCACACACAAAGACATATGCAAAAACAGATTTGCAACGTTGTTTACGTGGCGTATGAGCAACAAATCAAATGCTGTGCACGTTGGCCAACGACAAGCCAAATGTCTGATTGGGAACATAAATCACAAAGTCGCCAGTAACTCCAAACACACACATACACACGCATACACACACAATAATGAAATCGCTGCTTCTGTTGCAGTTGCAACTGAAATTTGGATGGCTGACTAGTTGCTGCTTTGAGTCTGTCACGATTGCAGCTGAAACGCTGAGCGACTTCGTTAGCAGTCCTGGTGGCATACGGATTGCTTACAAACATGCGGCACACACAGTGCAGCGCACAACCAAAAACTGTCAAAACTTATGCAAAACAGGAGGCAGACAGACACACAAACAGACAGACGAAGCAGCCGAGCAGCTGGAGAATTCGTGCACATTTGTTGGCGCAGAGTTCAATTGAGCGGCAAATTGCCGTGGCACCAAAAACAAAAAAAAAAAAACAGGAAAAAGGGTTGGAAGTGGGCGTGGCGCGCTCAAATTGTTAGAGCAAATAAAAACGTGAAGAGCATCGCTGGCAAAAAGTCACCTGCAACGTGCAAACATTTCAAATTTATTATCCCCATTTGCATACCTCTTTGCTACATGCCCCACAAAAAAAAAAAAAAATATGCACTTTTGCCAACAAAACGGTAAACGCCAGCTATAGGAAATACAGCAGTGTTGCCAATTTGTGTTGCAACACAGCTTAATGTGATGCTGTCAACTTGATCTGTTCTTAACCGCATTTCATTTACGTGGCGAATCTTAAGCACAGATTTCAGCCAGCCCATCAATCATAAAGTATTTGACCTAAAGAGTAACAACAAAAAACAAAAAAAAATGAAAAATCTGATAACAAAAAAAATGATGCAATAATCTTTTCAAAATCCATGAAAATATTCTAAATAGTGATTTATGAGAACAGTTACATTTTAGAAAAAGTTTTTATAAAATAACTTTTGCAAAGCAGTTAAATTTTTTTTTTAGGAGATAAAAGCAACACCCACAAAACGCCTGCGTACATTTTAGATTGATCGGGCCAAAAAAATATGTTGCATTGAAAATATGTATTTGGCAAATGTTTTTGACTAAAAATTCCAATTACCCATTTAACTCCCAATAGATTGTGCAGCAGCGCCCAGCTGTGTTGCATGAAAACAGGACCCGGAAAAATAACAACAACAAAAAAACAGTAACCCGAAACAATAGAAAACAATTGACGTTGCACAATGCGACAGCAGGACAAGCATAGATTTGGTGCAGATTCACACGTACCCCAGGGGTAAATACCGGCAAACTGACAAACACACAAGCACACACATACACGCACACCCAGCCACAAACACACAGCGGGGCATAACTAGAACGTACAGAAGGAGAAGGAGGAGGAGGAGGATGAGGAGGAGGAAATACGAAACGATTCCCCAAATGCTTCGTTTTAATTGTTGAACCACAGAAGTGCTTACATTTAGCTCGAGGGCGCCAGCTGCATGAGGAACTTGCCATGTTGCATGAACATAGAAATACGAGATAGAAAATGACCGAGAAAGAGAGAGAGAGAGTGGGGAGAGAGGGGAGAGAGAGGGAGAGGAAGCGAGTTGGGGTAGAGGTAGTAAGGATAGATAACATGGATGCCGCACACATTTATATTCTGACTGCAGTTTGTTTGCCTAACCCACATACAAATTCTGCAGTCGAATTCAACTTGAGCTGCATTCTAATTTGTGCACCAATTTTCCATCTAGCAACGGCCAAAAGACATAAATAAATAAAGTCAAAATTAAAAACGAAAGCAAACACTAAATCCAAACTGCCAGCTGGCCAAGCACAGTTCCCAGTTCAGCCTCAGCTAACTTATTTTGCCGAGGAGACTGGCTCTCCATTTTTGCGGCAGTGTTGCATCTGTGATTCGTGCAACGCTGTTAAATCACCGGAAAAACCACATATCGCACACGGCCAGCATTCAAATTACTTGCAAGGCAGTAAAGTGAAATTCCCAATCGAATTTTGTGTTCGCTCACCTCGTAAAAGGTGTGACAGATAAATATATTATTTTCACCTGGTTTATATTGAAGACTAACCAGTTAAGCTAAGTTTAAATTTCGACTATCGATTTAGCACATCTATTTTATTTCGAGAAAGTTTTTTCCATAGTTTTAGAGTGTCATTTTTATTATAGCTTTTAATAATATTCTGATTTATTGCATGCAACTTTAACTTTGCAAGTGCACAAAAATATTTGAAATATTTGCGAATTATTATTATTTATTGCAGTGAATTTCCAATTGAATTATAATTGCAAGAAATAATCAAATTTAAAACTTAAGAAAAACTAAAAATTATAGCAATTTAATAATTTAAACGGAATTTTAATTTTTCTAAGCCAATAAACTGTCAATTCTACAGTCTGTTATATATTTTGCTTAATGCATATTTTTCAACGAGATAAAATGAATAATAAGTTGATTAGTTTTGCAACCTCTACCATATTAAATGTTTTTATCCTAACCCACTCTTCCATCCTTTAGCAAGTCGAAACTCAATTACACATAAGAACCAATTCTGTAGTAGTCCAGCCCAGGGCAACTAAATATAGTAGAAAGGAAAAACGTCTCAATGCGAAAAGAGATGATAATGGAATAATATAAAATTTGCCTCATAATCCAATAAAGTCAACGACAGACAAACACAGAAAGGGAAGGAGGAAATGGCGACAGGAAGAGGCACTCGACTAACAACTTCATTGATACACAGCCAGCAGCAGGCAAGGAAACCTCGAACCACAGCACACAAGTTGAGCATTTGGCACCACATGCGTTCAACAAGCCCATGGAAGTAAAACCGCATTTATAAGTCGAGCTTGCCATACATATGCAATACCATGTTATGCTCCCCCCCCTCTCCTTCCACAGCTGCTCTCTCCTACAATTGTTGACATTAGATTGCGTTTAAAGGACACACTTTCACACAGATAGAGAGACTCTCAAACATGTGTGTGAGTGGTGTGGCGGCTCGGCATATAATATGCCTCTAAAATTGTCTACTTAGATATTTATGCAAGTGGCTGGGCCTGGCGGGATCATAAGCCACATTGTGGCACCTCCGCCACCTCCAGTGTTATATTTCTGTGTGCGTGCTGCAGCTGCGGAAACGGAAGTCAGAATGACATTCACTCAATTTGCGCACAATTGATTTTATCTGTTATTTTTATATTTTTTCCGCATGTGTGCAAAAAATATGTTCAACAAAATAATATAAATACGTGACTTTTTACAAATAAAAAAACACAAAATATATTGTTAAATTGAGCAACTGATATCAAAAATACCCTGCAGTATAGATATATATATATATATTTATATATTTATATATTTATTTCAACTAACCCCTGTTAGAGTTCTACGTGGGGTAATTTTAATAAAAGAAAGGCTGTGTCCCATTCACTCCATTTGGGAGTCCACAAGAGGCATTTGCTTTTTATGACTTTCAAAAACAGTTTTCACACTTGCCCTGCCCCATTACAACCAAGGCCTTAAAGTGTGCGTGAGTAGGGGGGTCTAGGGGATGGTTGGATTGATGGTAATGGCTATAATCACACATTATTGATACATTATTCCAGTGGCACTTTGAGCATGTGCTAAAGGATTCTGTAGAAACAGCTTTTGCAGTTTCCTCTCAAATATTATCATTATTAACCATTTATGGTAATTTATTTAGCACATTAAACTGTCGTATTTTTCCGTTCAATTATAATTTACGTGTTAATTTAAAGCATATGTTTTATGCATTTGCTCATTAATTGTTATTACGAACAATACATATGTTAAATATATATTATATATATTTTTTTTGTTGTTGTGCACAGTTATAATTAATTACATTAAATACGCTTTTTATCATCTCTGAATGTTCAATTTATAAGTGCTTTTGTGTATTTAAAGCGACATAACTCGATGCTGCAAAGTGCTCTTATTTTTTGCACTCCACACACAAATTGAATACACACCAAATTAGCATTCCGTATTGAGGGCAATATGTTAATTAATGAGTCACATTTTAATTTACATAAAAACCGTAATGTGTTTAATTATATATTATTTATGATTTTTACCTGTTTAACATTTATAACACATTCATCAAAATAATCCATGAATAATAGTTTAAAGTCTTAAGTTTATAGTAAAAGAATTATTTATTATCTATTATTTATTTTATCAATTTATGTTTTTTTTTTTTTAAAACGAATTACTCAATTTTCAGTTGTATTTTGACAACGCTATAAATAAAATTTAATGTTTAATGAAGCTAAGATCAGCTCTTTGATAGATTTTAGTTTATTTGCCAGCTTGAGCACAGCCAAAGAGATGTTTGCAGTGGAATAAAGAGAGTAACCATAAATCAGATGTTCTTTGGTGGCCATGAGGACAAATGGTGCGGCAGCTCTGGTGACTAATGTGTGACATAAACGATAAGAAGCATTCGAGAATTGTATTCATTCATCAGTGTTGGGTATTTGCTTATAAGTAAAATTGAATTTTTATCGTAAATACGTCGAAAGGCAAAGCCAAATCACCCAATAGAAATGAAGAAAAACAAAATTTAAATTGTAAACATGTTCAGGCAAAGTGCATGAGAAACGTTCGAATCAATGAACAAGAAAAACGAAGTCACACACACACAAACACACTTACACACACACCTTTACAAGTGGCAACCAGAAAGTATGCAACATAACTTAAACAGTTGTGTGGAGAGGAGCTGGAGGGGTTGTTAGGGAGGATAGCTTATACGTGACCCAGTTGACGGGCATTGCCATACAAACAGACACTTAGAGCTCGGGCAGAATTGATACCAAGTGCAAGTAGATACAAATTTTGGAATTGGGTTATTGCTGGCTTGGCAGGATGCCGACATTTCGAGCACTCCTATTTATGTTTATGTATGTAAAACTAGCATTAAATGCATAAATGCAGCGGAAAGAGGGCAGCAAATCAAGTGAAATTATACACAAGTAGAAAATGAAATAGAAAATTAAATGAAATTGTTTTCTATCTAAAAGCTTACACAACGAACGTACTATATATATATATATATTGGTTATGCAGGACACGGGCCCCACATTTGCCCCTTATGCGCACTTATCCAATCGCTGGAGCCATAAAAACTTGATGTGTCAAATGTCATAATCCAAAATCATTTTGCAGCTGGCGGCGGTCAAAGCACATAAATTGCTAACATTTGAACCATTGCTTTGCGCCTTCGCATAATGTTATTTGGCAGTTTGATTATTATTTATGTTTTAGCTCTAGTTTTGTTAAACGAAGCACGCACATATGATATGCTGATAAAAGTTCAATTCCCAAGAACAATAAAATAAGGCTCCAGCGAATACGCAATATTTTCTATGACTTTGCACTCCATTGCCCATTTTATGACGCACGCACTAAACGCCCAATAATTCGAAAATATTTCCAGTGTCGAGAAATAAATAGATCGCTCCCACAATATGCAAATCTCGGGCGTTTTACAGCTTCGCATTCCCATTGCAAATATGAATATTTAAATAATTTTCGACTGTATGCGCACTTAAATGCTTTTAGTTTAATTGCTCTTTGTGCCTTTGGGGTAGTCATTCAGAAAGGATTATTTTCATTAGAATTTGTAGACCGAAAATTATGCTGGCTTTTTGCATATGTGAACATATTTATGCCATAAACTGTATTTAAGATAATAATAAAATTTTAATGTTTTGATTGCTAACGCAAATGGCAAAAGATTAGGCAATCTAAATTGTAATTATATTATCCACTCTCCAAGCAAATTTAATCTCTAATCGAAATGTTGGCATTTAATATCAAATAATATTTTGTGTGGCATTTTTATTCTTTTTTTGTGCCCAAAGACAATTGCGTGCTGCGCATGTAGCATTTCTGACTCTCGAGTAAACCAAGCAAAAATCCTCAAATATTCAACCAAAATCCGCCACTGTATTTCCCATACTAAAAGCCTTTTTTTCGCACAGTAACGTCGCCATAAATCACGAAAAAAACACAAAATTGTGCACATAAAATGGCAGCCAAAATCCTGCTGCCATCAGACAAGTGCCGCCAACTCTGTCTGGAGGAAGCAACAACGTCAACAAAAAAATGTACAGCGGTAGCCAAAAAAACAAAAGAAATCTGTTACAATTATGTGTTTAATGCATAAATCAAAAACTCATTTAAAATTAAATCACAGTATTCAACAAATCACAAAGTTCCACACAAAAAAAAACAGTACGAAATGAAAGCAATTATTATGTACAAAGGTTTGTATGATGCGTGTGTATGTGGGTGTGTGTGTGTGTGGGTGTGTGTGTTGATGTTGAGCATGAATTATTCTCGCATTCTACATGTATATAAAAAATTCAAAAGGCAGCCAGTAATAATAACAACAACAGTAACAAAAACGTTGCTTTCAACGAGTGTATAAAATGTTTATGCAGGAATGAATTGAATCCCGCGGAGCGGGACGATCCCTATGAAGCAAGCAGCGGCAACGGCTATTAAAATCAGAAAGGAAAAACCCTCAATTACATATGAGGAATATCGAATACTCTACGAGTAAGCAAGTTCCAAAGAAAAAATTGTGTATTTATTAATAATTTTTATAGAATAAATATAGAATAAATATTTTGATTTTTAATTTAAGAATCAAAACTCTTCAAGAATTATTATTATTTAATTTCTTTGTTAACTGTTATTCGATTCGAAATTTTTGTTTTTTTTTCTTAATTGGTGTGTTAAGATCACAAACCAAACCAAATAATCCAAATATATGCAAAAGTGAGGGTATCATAAATATAACTGACTTTTGTGCCAGGATACCTACGCTGATGGCGCAATAATTTAAAGAAGCCAACGCCATTACAGATTGTGCCAGGGGGGAATTGTGGGCATGGTTATGGGGCATGAATAAGTACAATTTGGTTTTGCTGCAGGACGATGTTTGAGCGTCGCATGTCAACTTGCGGCAGCTGCGCACATGCAACTCAGACACTTCATGACACTCGTACACTCACCGACAGGCACACACACAGGCCCACACACACACAGGCACACACACACACACAGGCACACACACACACAGGCACACACACGCACACTTGCGAGCAGGAAGTGAACGAAACACTCGACAATGTTGGGCCAGGCCAGGCCGGAGAACAACTTCAGTGACGACTTGAGTACGTGTCGCGCTGAAGTTCCACAGTAGCTGAAGCGGGCCAACGTTTGGGCAAAGAAGGTACACTCGAAAAAAATATGCCATTGTGTTTAAGCTTGTTAGGGGTAAACAGATTCAAAAGCTTTCAACAACTACTACATATAAAATAAAAGCAGTTGCACATTAGCAATTTAAATAATTTAATTAAGATATTTCAAAACTAGGTTTATTGACAGGTGAAAATTTGTGCTTCAGCTTTGTTCTACATGTTTTGCCGCAGTGTATGAATGGTAACATTCGTTATGACAAGAAGGACAATTCCTGCAGTGAAATGCACTCAACTGTGCAGCCAGTTAGGTGCCAGCTCCTTCCCCCCAACCCCCCCGCACACCATTCCCCATTGAACTCCTTGATATGCACTGATCTATGCACGTAAATGTACTTTGCATGCTGTCAGGGAGCTGTCAGCTTAGATGGCACAAGAGGCAGCCAGCTGCTTCATCAGCGTATTGCCACCACGTCAGTCTAATGCGAATATCTACTTCAGCCGCTGCCCCACATATCATACACAGCGGCGACCTTACTTTTGGTGCACAATTGTACTGCGGTTAGGCCAGAGACTAGACTAGACATCATGTTGAGCCAATGAGGCTGGCGACAACGACAACGACAGACAACGCAGCGTGCGACCATGTCAAGTCTCTGAGAGAAGGGTTCGCAACATCAAATGGCAACTGACAGCCACCAATTGCTGCACTCTTTGGTGAATGGGAAGTCCTTTTGGCACTGCGCCCCATTGCTGCTCATGTGTCGCATGTGTAGTGTAGGCGCTGCAGCTGCTCCTTCAAAGCTGTTGGCTTCATTTCACTGATGTTGAACTAAAAGCGGCTAAGAGAGCCAGCTGAGAGAGCCCTTGCGTTGGCAACAAAAGGAGATCAAGTGGTTGTTGCATCTAACAAATTCATTGTTTGCTTGAAAATAGAGAGTATGGCATATATAACAACAAATGCCTATGAAAATTGTCCTTAAGAGCAGCAGTGGCTTATAGTGGCTCAACAGACTATAAACCTATTGATATCAAAGATTATCCTTGATCCTTAAAAGATCTTTGAGCAGAACATGAAGCGACATCTAACAACTATATTTCTACAAGCTAATTGATTTAATAAAAAATAAAAGCTCAAATTAAACACTGCCTCACACAAAACACGATTATATTTAACTAAAAAATAATTTAGATTTTAGTAAAATAGTCTATTCTTAGTAAAACAAGTGCTCAAGTAATAAATCAGTATTTAAAAAATTAAAAATCGTTTTTAATCAATTTATATGCTTTAATTGCATTAATGTTTTTGCAAACATTTATATCCGAAATACAAATAATTTAAATCATAAATATGAATTTACCCAAGAGCTTACTGATCAAAATATGAATAAAATAAGTTAGAAGCAATTTTTTCACAACTTGTGTAAAGTTTATTTTTGATAAATGCGCTTTGCAACATATTTGCACTCATTTATCCAAACGCTGCATTGACATTTTCCAATAAGTTTCGTTTTTCCAAATGCAATTGAAAAGCTAAATAAAATTTTTTATTTCGACAATGCATTCGTATAATGAATATTACTATACAAGTATTGTATTGCAACTATATTTGCTTGTGCACGAAAATCCATTCTAAAGAATTTTTAGCCTGCAAACATAATATTTGAGTAGAATTCCGGTAAAGCAATTTCCCGATGCAATAGAAAAAAAGACTTTCAACAATTTAAAATTCGTTTTTTTTCCACACACTGCAGATAAAGTTTCGGTTTATTGTGAGAGCTCTCGTTAGTTTCAAAAAGGAGAGCTTACCATATAAGCCATATTTTCTATTGGCTCTGATGAAATTCACTTGAATATCTTTTTTTTTTGTATTTTTTCTTGGCTCAAAATCCTTTTTTATCCAGCGCTTTTATGTAAGATAATCGCAGGCAATAATTCATAACCATAAAATATCAATTTTTGTGTACGATTTCGAGGCGGGTGTCTGTTATCAACGCGCATAAATTTCAATCTACACACACACACCACCCCACCCCCTAAATGTGTGTGTTTGTAGTAGCAACAGCAGCAGTTGCCATAACAAACAACAGGCACAATGAACAAAAACATTGAACGCTGTCTGAAAAGAGCGAGAGGCAGGAGAGAGGAGTCAAGTCGAGTGACATGCCAGACAGACATGTGTATCGAAAATAGCAGCAGTAACAGGAGCAGCAGGAGGAGCAGCAGCAGGAGGAGCAGCAGCAGGAGCAGCAGCAGCAGCCACAGGAGCAACGACAATGACAACAACAAGGATGCGGACTAGGACTATATCACAAGGAGTCAACGGGCATATCATAAATATTTGTGGTTTGGGGCAGGATGTTGCTGTTGCCAGCATATGTTTTAATGCCTGGCAATAAAAATGTATGCTTGATTGAAGTTTTTTGAAGATTGGCGCAGTCAGGGAACATATTGTTAAGATATTTCTGTCAGTTGAGCGATTCGAGTTATGCATAAAATAAACGACGATTTTTTTTACTTTTATTTGCCAAATCGGTGTCAACTTATATAATGTGATATTAAATTTAAATTGCTCTAAAAAAAAATGCTAAAATGTGGTATGCTAAAGACAGACAATAAGTAGAATCGAAGTAACTTGAATATTTGAATACAAAAAATTAGCTTTATCGAGTCGAAAGATTCTTAGCGGATCGTGAGAGATTAAGTGCGAATGCTTGACTTTAATTGCCATCACTTCATGTTAGTAAATCCAACTTGAATGGCTTGCATAAATTCTTGACTCCGACCAACATAAATTCTATAACACAAATGAAGCAATTACCCACACTGTCGCCGTTCTCCATGACTCCTGTCCGTGGCTAATTTATATAGATGGCGGTAAGCTTACAAATTACAAATCCCTTAAGTGGCACATAAAACCGAAGCGATAAATAAATAAATGCGCCACTCAATAAAATTTATGCGCCAAATTAAAATCTTGGCTTTAAGCTGAGCTGATGCGCATTAGGCCAAACATTTCTGTGGTGCCAATGAAAACCACAACAAAGTATTATATTTTAATGAAAAGAAAATAAAACAAAAAACAAACAACAACAAGAAATGGCAACAGCAAAAGTGCCATTAAAACGGACATCAGCAACAGTAAACACGAGTCCAGAGCATAAGCTAATTGGCCAGAGCCGGAAAGGCAAACAGAGGAAATAAGTCACAATTTGTTTTTGGTTTATTGCTATTGTTGTTGTTGTAGGCCATTTTAATTGTATTAAACCAACTTTGTTTGCTTTTGTGTGTTGGGTGCGTTTACTTAGCGTATACGTAATTTGACTGGTTTACAATGCGTATGATGATGGCTTCCTCGTTTTGGCTTCTGCTTATAATTCAATTCAATTGAATTAAGTCATTTATCATGTTCTACTTTTTTCGATTTTCTGTTGTTACGGATAAAAAATTTCCGGCAATTTTTTTGCGTCTTTTTGTGTGTGTGCGGTGGCAAATATAATTTATCACATTGACGCTGATGAATTGTTTGTTTTACACTATGACAACTTTATCGCACTGTCGAAGAACATGCCACTTTCAACGTGCTTCCGATATGGCTCCAGGCCTCAGTGGCAGCTCCAGCTACAGCTTCAGCTGCTACTGCTTCCATCACGTCCTCCTGTCACCTTATTTGTTTCCCATACCCCCTTTTTTGCTGCATCATTTGCTGTGTGCTGCTTGTCGCCTGTGTTGAATTGCTTGTAAAATGTTTGTTGCTGTCTTACAAACTGTTGTTTGTTGTTGCTGTTGTTGTTTGTTGTTTGTTGTTGCTGTGACTTTACCCGATAATGACTTAATATTGGTGCGTTTTGTTGCATATTTTATAAAAGCGTTTGCCACGTATTCGACGCATTGCAGCAGAGCGGAAACAGAAACCAAATCACATAAATCCGATTCCGCATGGCAAATAGGCAAATTGTTTTGCATTTTGTCTGCGATTTATACAAATTTTGTCGCATTCTGTTGGTTTTTGGCATATTGTGTTTTAGAATTTAAAATTTTCACTGCGTTCGCTGGCAGCACTTATTATGTTACAGTAATTGTATTACGTACATTTTGGAATATTATATTTAAATATGAGAAAATAAAATCCTTTTAGTTTAAAGCAAATCATTTTTTGTAAGAGAATTAAATTGAATTACAATTTGTAAATATGTAATTTTATCTCTGTGTTTTGTGTTTATTGTAAGCAATAAAGTTTTAAATATTTGTGCACATTTTCACCAATTTATTTACAGAGTTTATTCACTCAATTGAAATCCATAAGACATCATTTTAATCACTTTATCAGCTTTGCACTTTGTATAATAAAATTTTGAATTTAATGCTGTTCATAAGCTAAATGTGCCTTCCCTAAGCCCAATTCGTGCAACATTTAAATTAACTTTAACTACATTTTTTTTATTATTTTTTTTATACTTTCTTTAAACAGTTTGTTTTGCGTGTCTGTGCGCTTTGGGGCATGTCTGCAACGTTTGGCCAATGAGTTTGTGGCAATTCCAACTAACTAACCAACTAAGCAGATGCCAGTCAGTCAGTCAGCCAGCATGTTTGCCTGCCTAAAACTGTCTACCACGTTCCTGCCACCTCGCCTGACTGACACTTTGACGCACAGCCACAACCACAGCAACACATCGGAGGCACAGAGGCTAGAGCCAAAACGCGCCTACTTTGACTGACAGCTGTTGACTGCGTCCATCATAGCTGCCAGCGTGCCCCGTTGCAACAGTGTGGCAGTTGTCCTCCCCTCCCCCACTCAGCTCAAGCAAATGTTAGGTGGCGACTGCTGAAGGTTTTTCCAACGACGCTTTTGACATATTGAATTAAAAAGCAGCTGCCCAGACGACAAACACTTGTAGCTAAAAGCAAATTACTGTCAGTCAATTAATTAACCAACACGATTAAGAGCATTAGGAACACCACTTAGTTCAACACTAGACAGTATCTAGACACTGAGTAAAGAATGAAAGACAAAATTAACTTTAATATTGAATTTCGTATACAAACTTCATGAAACTATCATTTCGATAAGAGATAAAAGCAACAAATTAAACCAGACAATTAAGAGTAAGAGAAACCATATATATATATATATATATATATATATATATTTATATATATAACTAACTGTTCCAGTACCATAAGGAATTCCTACTTATCTTGCTGTTCATTTGGCTGACTGCCCAACTTTTGCACGTCAATTTAATGAATTTTGTTGCGGCACTAAATACGGATGCATTTTCCATTGCCCTCTGGCAATTTTATTAACTTAAATGAGTATCAAATGAAGTGGCAGCAGAAATTATATTCTACTTTTTTTTTTGTTGTTAATGGCAACGATGTGCAATTTTAAATGAACTTCAAAATGTCAGGCAGTGCAGTGCGAAACGTGCTTCAGTTTATAATTAAAACAAAATATTTTAGTTTGCCGCAGACTCAACAACATTTAATTGCAATTGCAAACATAAAGCCACAGAGACAAAATACAAAACTTGCAAAGCACACATACACATACAGATCACACACACACACACACACACATGAGCATGCAGAGATTAAGTGTGGCGGGGGTTGACAGCAGCAGCAGGGCAGACGCCTTCGCCGCAGACACCTTTGGGTCCGGTCTTTTTTTATGCGTCTTCCGTGAGCAGGTGGCTGAGTAACACCCCCCTCATCCCGCCAAACACATCACAACCCTCGCTTGGCATCCATTCTGCGAATGTGTCGGCGGTGCAATTTCGTTTTTAAATTTATTACTTGCCAAGCGGCGAGTTCAACCTGCAATTGTTTAGCCACAAAAAAAAACAAAAAGATATTACGAAAAAAATGTGGCATTATTATGGACCAGACTAGTTGATACCTAGCAGCGATTATAAAAATTTTTAAAATAAAAAATAATTGTATTTTGTTGGTAAGTAAACAATATTTTATTATTAAACTATTAAAGCTTAAAAAAGTCTTTAAACAGTTTTGATATAATACATTAATAATTTCACTGTTTAAGATTAGTGTATACAATTTGAAATGATTTTCACAGATAAAGCTTAACATAAAGCTAATGCTAACTGAACAATGCTATATAGACAAGTGTATGTATGAGCATAATTCTGTGAAGGATTTCTTAGGTCCTTGCTGCTTGGCTTTGCTTGGTGTCTGACTTCGACAGCGCATTATTTGATAGAACACTTTTTTTGCATTTTAATGGCATCATTTGCGTTATCTACGAGCGGTTGATTGTGACTGATTTTTATTTATGCCCCGTGCACATATTTGTAATATTTCATTTGCATTTAAATTTGCTTTGGTTTTTTATGCATGCAATTCTCATTTTGTGGTGCCCATGACATGTTTATGATCTAAGCAGCTATAAATACAAATCAAATTTGCATAAAATCCTCTCTATGTGCAAATAGTAAGTGTTGTGCAAAATAAAATCCATTTTAAGCCGATATCTTAGTAGGAGTCAAGAGAAGTCAAGAGAAAAACGATTGTTGGTAGAATGTAAATTGGATTAAAAAACGTATATCACTTAAGAGCACAGGCTTATGCAATAGAAAACATTTTGAGTGCTGAAAATTGGCAAAAGAAGACACAAAAAAACTTTTTACATGAAAACATTTGAAAAGAAATTATTTCTGACCGGCCAAAAGGCATTTAAATCGCATGTTTTATTAAAGCAGCACCAAATTGTTTGCTCATCATTTTATTTAAATACACTTTGCAGCATAAGAAAAAAAATAAGGCTAAAGCAAAATAACGAGAAAATTCCGTTCTACAATTTGCATTTTGCAGGCAGCTTATGCAGCAAGCGAAATTTATGAGCAGCTCAAAGCCAAAGCCAAAGCAAAGATGACAAAAAGGGTGGCCAAAGGATAACAAACCAACAAAAAAAAAAGATGACTATAAACCAGTAAAGGATAAACAGCATTTGTGACCCGACGCCGCAAAGCGAGCCAATTTATTATTATGGCAAAATAAGTGTGGCGATTTATGTGAATGTGTGTGTGTGTTGTGTGTCTGCCTATGCTTGTGGTGTGTGGTAAAAACTATAATACAAACAACCGCACAAAAGCCCATAAAAATAAAGCAACGCGTTAATTGCAATTCCCAATTGACCACAAACAGAAAATTTGCAAACATAAACTGAGGGTCTGGCAAAAACCTGTAGGCTGCCACAGTGTGTGTGTTTGATAGTGTGCGCCGTGTGTATGTGTGTGTGTTTGACTGTCACATAAAGTAGCTAATTACTGTTAGTTATGTTGCTGCCCACAAAATGCCGTAATTTATGCGTTTCTGTGTGTTGCGCTGTGTGTGGTATATCCCTGTTTAACTGTGTGTGTGCGGGCGTGTGTGTGTGTGTGTGAGTGAGAGTGCTGTGGTTACAACACCATAAAACGTCTGCTGTGTGCATACACAAAATGAGTGTGTGTGTGTATGTGTGTGTTTGTGTTTGTGTGTGTGTTTCGGTCCTTACGGTTAAGTGCTGTCAAACGAGCATTTTGCATGTGCTCCACCCCCTTCCTCCTACACCCACAAACCCTTACCACAAAAAAACCAAAAAAAAAAAAAAAAAAAAAAAACCTGAGCGGGAATTTGTCAAAAGTGGTAAGTGCCAAAAGCAGACCAGAGGCGGTTTTTGTGTGCCTTTTCATTAACCCGCTCGGCAATAAATTGCTTAAACTGGCAGCGGTATCCAAATCGTAAGCTTCAACATAACCTCAAAATGTCGCTGCTCAAACGTTTGCCATTAAATTGGCATTTGCAATGAGCGCCCCAAGCCAGGCAAAAATTGGAGACAACATTTTCGGTAGTTGTCGCTCATTTGTCGAACAAAGAGAAAATTGTAATAGCCTTAATGGCTGATTTCCCAATGCTCTTACTTGCAAAAAAAAAAAATGTTGGAAATAATTATTTTAATCTAAAATTCGATGGTTTCTTGATCAATTATGTTATGCTCATTTGTGGCAGTTTAGAAACTTTGAATCTTAATTTTTCCGATTTTGTACTCTTTTAATTTAACTTGCTTCATTTCGTTGCATATCTGATAAGAAAAATAAAATGATCTTTATAAGGGTATGAAGCACAAGTTGCAGGCAAAAATAAAATTAAAAAAAAAGAGTTTGCAACACTAAACGTAAAACTATTTAATTAGACTAATCTATTTGCACTGGCAGCAGCTGGCTGTCAGCCACGCCTACGCAGCACCCAACCAATATTTGTCACAAACAGGCGATGGAAAGCACTTACACACACACACACACACTCACATACACAAAATTCTGGCACTGGTACGGTGCTTAACACTATGCAATGCATTGCAACATAATAAAAACTTGCCCCAATGCGTGCCCTTGCGATACTCGAGCAACATTTACTCAGCGCCTCTGTCAACTCCTATTCCTATTCCTATTCCAGGGCAGTGCTATCCGAATTAGATTCGGAGCAGTGTCTGAATGGGGTTAGGGTAATGGCTACGTTGTATTTCGGGCTTTTATTGAATTTGCTGAAAGTGCTTGTTTGCCTGGCGTCTAAGTGGCTTAGCGATTGACTCTCTTTCTGGCTGTCTCTGTGTGTGTTTCTGTTTGTGTGTGTTTGTGTGTGCGAATAAATGTTGGCAATTGCTCTCATTGTTGTGTTTTATTGTCGTTGCATACTTATAAAGTCTCTATTGTCGGCTAATTGGTGTGCACTTAACAGCTATAGCAACTAAGGAGATTGTCATAGCAAATTGGCATCTTTTTAAGTGCTTTAAGGATGCAAAATATGGGCAAAAATTGAATGAATTTTAATGTGGAAAAAGTTACTGAATGATAGAAACTGAATCATATTATGCAATATATAAATATATATATTATATATATATATATATATATAGCTATATTTATGCTTTATATATTCCGCAAAATCGGAATTATCTATTAATTTGTCTCCCATATAACTTATTTCATTTAGAGCAAAGTTAATTTGCTATACGAGTTAAATAGCTATTAAAAAATTTTGCAGCAATTGATTTATACAAGAGTTTTTTTTCAACTAACATTTAATTTCTCATACTTTTTTTTACAGCATGGTGTCATAAGTGGCGTTAAGTCGTTTTAATTACCCCACTAATTGTTAATTAATTAGTTTTGGCTCACACTTTTCGTGTTGCTTTTGCTATTAGTGAAACGTATAAAATTAATGAGGTGTGCTAGGTGTGTGTTAAGTGTGCTAATAATTGATTTAAATTTCAGCGCTTTATAAGCAAATAAAATGCAGCTCGACCCAGGACCAAAAAAGCGAGCAGCTAATGTAATTGGCGATGCAAAATGCAAATGTTACCACAATTATTGCAACAATCTATTGGTTTGGCATTTGGCCAGGTATTGCGCATTTTCCGAGCTAAATAAATATATATATATATATATATATATATTGTGTGGCAAATGTTATTGCTGCACTTCGCTTGTGATTGCTATTCCATATTTTATTTGATTAGCTGGCTCTGGTAGGCCAATTGGTGGTTTGAAGCCAGTGGACACATCTGTGGTTAGCCACACGGCATTCTAACCCGGAATACTAAAATACTGTGTGGAGTGTGTGTGTGTGTGTGTGTGTGAGAGCTCATGTGTCTCTTGATCAAGCCTGTGTGTGTGTTTTTGTATTGATTTGGCTGAATTGCTGACTTTAATTGTTGCCTCTTCATTGTATTGGTTATTGCTAACCTTTTGCCAGCCAATTAAAGTCATATTTGGATTTGGTTGTCCTGTAATAAAATGATTGATTGGCTATATTGGAATAGAAACAGGTATATTGATTTGTGATGTTCTCAATAGAAAAGTTATTCTATTAAGAGATATATATATATAAAAATATATTTTCATTTAAGATTTTTATAAAATTTAATTTCTATATATATACTTATTTGGCCTCGGCATTCTTTCTTAATTATCGACTGTTTGAAGTACACATTTTTATTTATAAACAAATAAATCAGCACTGAAATCCACAGGATTACCAAGCATTTCTTATTCCGTAATATCTTACTCAAAATGTAGAATTGTTTTCATTATAACAAAGCTAATTATTAAGACATTTTTTCGACAATAACCACATTGTGGCTTTACTGGAACTTTACTTTTTGTTTTAGTCAAATATGTGTGTAATTAATCAAGATGCGGTATATTTGTTGGTTAGGGATGGGTCTGGGTTCAATCAATATTTTTGCCAGCATTATATGTCTGTGTAGGCGTTTGGCCTTATATGTGTAGAAGGCTTATAACAAATCTGCGGCATTTCTAGCTAATTAATTAAATTATCAAAATATATTATAGACAGGGTAATCAGTTTGTAATACAAAAATAGACTCTGGAAAAAAAGGAATTTAATTTAATAATTTTTTACAAGTCATCTCAATAATAGCGATATAAATATAATCAAATTAAAGCATTTAATAAAAAAAATTGTTGGTATTTTAATATCATTAATAATATACAACTTTGTATAATTAACTACTCAAAACCTATTATTTATTAAATATTATAATTTGCCATTTTAAACATTATTCCGAACTGCGCAGTAAATAAAAATAAGTTTATACAATTTTTAAAATATGACTTCTCACATTTCACAATTTATCAGCTGAAGTCCATAAATATATCCATGCCAAAAGAGTTTACAACAGGACTTCCAACTCTCGACTGGCAGGAAATGTGAGCACTGTGTCCGAAGCAATGAGGAGTGCTCATATTTTGTGGCGTCGCAGTCAAGCTGTAACCGAGTTGGCAAAGTTGCCAAAAGGAAACGAAGTTAAGAATACAGCCTCCGCGGCTAGTGCCGTTGTCGGGCCACAAAAACTGCACTGACAAATGTCAAGTGTCAGGCCGCAAATGTCAGCAAGTGACAAGTCAAGCAGCAAGCGGGCATTCAGCCAAAAAACCTGTCACATGTCGTCCCGTGATTTATATGCAGCGTTCCAAAATCATCCAGGACTAACAGGAGCACAGGAGCAACTCACGCAGCAGCATCGCTGATGGTGACCATAAGGACCGCGACATTTAACGTTGAGTGACAAACATTTCTAAGCCGAAGATGGGTAAGAGTGTACAAGTTGAGAGTGCTCTACTGAAAAATACCCGTATGAAATGTTGTCTGAATGTAATTAAAATAAATTATACGCCGAGAGGAAGCGTTGGTGACTGACATTTGAACACCATTATCATATGCACTGAATGATTTTACTATTTATCAATATTTATATCTCGAATATATATATATCTTTTGTAAATTACAAAATTTTTTTTAATAATGTATAGATAACACATAATATAGATCGCAAATAAACACTAAATAGATTGACGAATTTATATCTCGGCAGATTACCTCCAAAAAAAGGCAGATTTCCTCTCAAAATAAAAGTGTCACAACCCAATTTTCTCATTTTAAAACTACAGGATGAATTCACATTTTAAATAGTTTTGTCTGCAACCTTTTTTTTATTGATAGTTAATGCCGCTGTCGCTGCAGGCAGGTAGTTTGACGATATTACGTATACGTATAGAGGGAGAGAAATAGTTGAAAAGTGCGCTGCATAAGCAGAGGCTGCGCGTGTTGATATGCTTTCAATTAGCGCACATTGCATTTAATGCTTGAACAATAAATGTCAGTTATCAGCTTGGAGCAGCTGCTGTATAAAATTAGCGCTGCTAAGTGACACAAATGTGGAATGCGATTTCGCGCATGAATCCTAATTACAGTATTCATAACGCTAATTGAACGCACAACAGCAATTTTCTAGCGCTGTGATTCACAACAATTTGTATGGGTTAAAAGGAAACTCAATAGAAAAAATAAAATGAAAATTCTTGAAAAAAGAAGAAAAAGCCAATAAGTAATCGTCGTTGCTGGCCTTGACTCGATGAGAATGTCACTTTCATGGCCAATTCACTTGAAATGTGTATCGTTTTACTTGGAATGCTTTTAGTCGGTGCTTCTGGACACATTTACAATGCGTACTCGACAATGGCAGTGTCAGCACTTAAGTTCGATGACTTGGCCATAGCCAAAGTCATTGGCCAATGCCAAAACGGTCAAGGGCAGCAATAAACTGCATTTGAGGCAAATGAAAAATGAATTTAACTCAAGTTTTGTTGAACTAACTTTATGCATTTCATTAGCTGCAATTTTTTGTTGAATTTATTAGAGTCAACAGTCATTAAACGCTACTTGAATACGCACTTTGAATATTCATTTAACGTTTATGTTTGAGAAATCATTGAAGCAACAATTTCCCATGAATTTTCAAAGCAAGCACTTTAAGTAATTAGTCCGAAGTACTTCAAACGGACAACATTTCAAAGTTAAGATTGCTTAAAGCTGACTTAGCTCTCGATCTTATAAGTCAGCATTTAGTATATAGTTACAAGCAGAGCATCCCTCAAAATATGCAATATGAGACGGACCAAGTGTCAGTTGAATAAAGCATTTAAGCTGGTCAATGGGAAAAGTTCAATGCTTGCCAGCCCCTCGGAGATACAATTTATATGTTAAACAATAAAACTACATTACGAATTACCATAAAATGAAATGCAACGGCAACGGCAAATGGCGAAAATACCAAAATTCAAGTTGACCGCATCGAATTGTTGCACTACGGTAATAAAGGCAAACCCCGCCACTCGAGCACGCCGTAACTGTCGCCTTTGCCCTGCCTCTGCCCTTCTTCTCTCTGCTTTGCCCGCCAGTTTGTTGGCACCAAGCGCATTTGTATTCATTAAGGAATTTCCGCAAGTTTTTCTTTTCCTGTTGTCAGTCGCGCCTTTTGCTCCTCTTCTTTGCTTCTGCATTTTGGCGTCGTCTCTAGACGGCTGCTTAAACAATTTGCCTCTTGCACTGTTCCTTAGCATTTGTTGCTTTGCCCCTGGCCTTTGCTTTGGTTTCGTTTCCAACTCACTGCCCACCTACCAACCCCCCTCCCTAGGAAAACTCCACCCCCTGAGCTGGCATGGTTGATTAAAATGTCAAATGCCGTGCATATTTTAAATGCCGTCGCACAGCAGCGAGCATAAAGCACAGAATATAAAGACACAGGCCAAAAAGCTAAATGTCCTGGCCGAATGACCAAAAGCAAACGTGGCAACGAAACAATTAAGAAATATAGAAGCAGAAAAAAAAAGCGAAAATAAAGTATTAAATGCTGCACAGAGCTGATGGATTGCAGCATCCAACATTGGTCCCAAGCCACATTTGAGCCTATGTGTAAATAAAAAATCATCAATTCTTTGTTGATTGTGACCCAGATTTATTTTGAGGTTTTTATTCAAATATTCACGCGACCAATTTGCACTTGAATCAATATTGTTGCTTTTTACTTTTTCTTCTCCAATTATCCTTATTTTTTCTTTTTTTTTGTTGTTGATTATTTATGCAGGATAAGAGCAAAGGATTTAATGAACACGCAACATTAAGGCTGATGCCATTGGGGCATCGCGGTAACGCCCCCAGGGACATGTCTACTCGCCGATGACATCTCTTAAAAACACACACACACACACACACAGCCTGTCGTCGATGTTCATCAACGGCTTCACCTCCCGCGCCACCCACTCACGGTTCGTTGAGTTTAACGAACGCTGCAAATTCTAACCATTTATTTGATTTTATTGTTTTGTAATTTTTATTTCATCCTGTTTTTAAACAGAGTTCTAACAAAAAATTCTCAAACTTTTAATTACAGGAGTTCTTTATTTTTATTTTTTTTTGTTATGCCTTTATTGTTTGTAGAACTTTTACCTTGAGCATTTGGAATTGCATACAATTAGTTGAGAATGAAATGAAAGGCATGAAATACTCAAGAGCAGCGTATCAATGGCAACGCGTAACTTTAGCAGGCAAGCACTAAAATTCTCTGAATTTCAACAGAAATTCTTTAACATTTGATTTCAGCACTTCCACCTGCCGGGAAAGTCAGCAAACAATAAACAAAATCCAAAAGCAACTACGTTGCCGAGTGAAAAAGTTGAACAATGCACGTGAAAACTGCAGCGGGCAAAATCAAAAATTTCTTTTGATTTATTAATGATCTACAAAAATATATATATTCACAAGCTATATTTTATTTTACTCTAAAAGATTTCTAGACAACATCACAGTCTTTCAGCTGGTTAAACTTCCAATCAACATTTTTTTTTATTGTAATGAGTATTAAAAACGAACTTCAAGTTAATTAAAAGTTCCCCCAACTAATTCTAAATTTAAGTAAAAAATCTGCTCTGCTTTGCTCTCAGAATCATCAATTTTATATTTACCATTTACCATTTAATGTTTAAGTTTTGTAGAATTATTTTCAAAATTGGCCATCTAACAACAATAAATGGCTAATAATGTTCTCAACTGCTTTTCTAAAAGTTTTGCCATCCCCTGGCACAAATTGCATACCTGAAAAGATATAAAAAAAAAACGCATGAAAATTAGTAAAAACACCAGGCGAGAGCATAATATAATTAACGTAAATATTTTTGGAGCGTATAAACGTAAAACTACAAAACAAACTGAAATTAAACTAAAAACTTTTACCAGCGACTTTGGCCAAAAAAGACATTGAAATATGGCATCGAATGGGAAAGTTTTCTTATCAAGTGTAAACCGTAGCCAAGGCGAGAAAACAAATTGTTGTTGCCGCTTGCCGCCCGAAGCTGTGCAGCAAATGGAGTTGCAGATAAACCAAGCAATGTGGCAACCCAGGACGACAAATACTAATTTCACGAGAAAATAAAAATAAAAATATACTTGTCCAAAAACTTTGGCCTTTGGAAAAAAAAAACGAGCAGCAACAGTCACAAGAAGCAAAACAAATACATAGAAACAGTTAAGGCGAAAGTTGAAATTACTCAAGCGGAAAATCAAGGCGCTGACTTTGGCCTGTGGGCGTTCAGTTAATATATATATAAAGTTGTTACGGATCGCTCAAATTAATTGCCCAGCGAAATAATTACGTAGCACAATGAAAAGAGCAACAGTCGGGGCAAATTTTCAGTGTAAGATTAGCTTTGCATCAGCCATAACTCATACGCCACGTTGACAGGCAAAAGTTTGTGCTTTCAGCCAATTTAATGCAAGAATGCGCCAGAAAAGGTTATTTTCGTGTGCATCCAACAAAAAGGGAAACAGGCTGAAAATTTTTTAATAATAAGCCTGTTCTGTCGTCGTTGCCTTTGTTCATATATATTAACCGTGTAATGCCCAAGACTACAAAAAAAAAAAAACTCGAAGAACCTCAAATATTGATTTTATGGCATTTCCAATAGATGCTGATGTTTATTTTTGCGCTTGCTTTAATGTTAAATTAAAGATTTGAGATAAGTTCAAAATAATAAAAAGAAAATAAAAATTGATTGCAGTTGGAATACAATGTAATAAAGAATTTATTATTAATATTTTTGGGCTGTTTAAAATTCAACTATTCTAATTATATTAATTTACTTAATCGGTTGGGGACACCTCACAAAACGTACCAAAAAATAATTGTGAATTTGATTTTGCAATACTTCTACTGATCTAATATGCCACATTTTTATAGTAACAGTGTATGGGAACGAAGGTAAAGCCTGTTAGATCATAAATCACTTAGAATATATGCGAACGCTACTGTTGCATGTGCCGGAAACATGTCAGAATGTTATGCACCGGAAGCTGATATACGTCAAGAGCTGTGCAGCAGCTGGTAGGGCAACTGGTTGGCCAACTCGCGCTGAACTGAACTGACTGAAGCCGGCAACTCGTGTTGCAGCCACGTCTGCGTTGCATGTAATGAGGCACTGATTGGTACATGAGAAATAGACTGGCGGCGCTCTCGTTAGGAGTTGCAATTTTTTAATGCTGATTATTTTTTTTTTCAGGAGCGGCTAAGTAAATCAAACAAGTTGACACTTTGCAGGCCACTTGGACTACATTTTGGCATGGCATGCAACATGCAGCACACGCTCATAACTTTGCCACTTTATGCGGCACTAGCGTCAAGAACTTAACCTGCATCCTGTTGCAACTGCCATTACACCATGGCACTTTACCTTCTTGCTGGCGCCGCTGCTTAACCCATTACAATGTGCGACATTTTTCTAAACACCCCAATCCCAACCCCTCCCTTAACCATCAGCACTCCTCCACCTTACCCTTATAAAGAATTTGCTGAATTTTTCAAGTGGCAAGCGTTTTGCTTTCTGCTTGTCTGCGCTGCTGTTCTTGCACTTTGCATAACTTTGTTGCATACTTTAGTGCGTTGTCTACACTCTCTCCACCGTCTATGCCACTTCCGTGCACTCTGCCACATTATGCATTATGTATGCATATACGTTGTGCCTGGCGTTTACATAATGCTGCCATAACTTGAACAACGTTGAGAGGGAAAATAGAAAAATAATATAAATAAAATCTCTTTAAAATAATAAACTTTTCAATCACTTTTTTTTTTAGAAAAGTTTTGTTTAAGCGTAGTTTGCTGCATTCTATGCAAGTCGCTATTCTCAGCTGTAGTTTAAGGAGTGATTCAAATATTTTTGGAACTTTTTATAGCTATTTTATATTTAATAATATTCTAAATAGAATATTATGCTTGAGATGCTTTTTAAACTATTTCTATAGGGGCTTAATTTGACAAGAATTTCTCTGCGATAAAAGCTTTTCGTATCAATATTAAAATCATAAAATAACCCTTAATAAATATATATTTAAATATGATTAAAAACAAAGTGAAAGAATATTTTTCTATGTAAGTGAATGTCCTTATCTGTTTTTATTCCCTATATTTACTTTTTCACCAGCATAAATATATCTAAATTACTTTTTATTCATTCTGACGCTGAATAAGTAAATTAAGTTGCCCAATTTGCGCGCAACTTAAAAGCGAAAACTTTGGGACAATAATACAAAACGAGCACGTAACTCTTAAGTATCCAAGACAATTGACAATTACTGGACACCTTTGCGTCTGGTGCCGCCAGGCAGACTGCCAGGTAGCCGCCTAATAGCAGTCAAGGTGAGGCATAAAAAACGCATACTTAAAAAATAGTTCCTGGTCTGAGGCAACTTTTTGCAGGAAATAAATATAAAAAAGAGAAATCAATTGGAAAACCTGCGTTGACAGGCAGTCACAAAGCACGGAAATTAAATTTTCATCAAGTTGCATTCGACTTATGCGTAATCTGACATGTTAATAAATATCAGTCATAAATGAATGAAGTTTAAATCAATATTTGTTGATTGCGCACACGCAATTTGAGGAATTGCGGAAAATGCAATTTCATGCATCGTTTGGTTGCACAAGCTGCAAAACAACAAAAGAAATATCCATTGCATACTTTTGTAAGCCAAGTTTCTCAGCCGCACCCCCTTCCTCAACCGACCCACCGCATCCATATAAGTTGATAAGCCATCGAAACCTAGACCCAGCATTTTCCGTGTGCCCTAATTGTTCAGTTGAGTTCAGGGCGCCGTCGACTACATTTGACAGGTAGCTGAAAGTGGGTTGCCAATTGGATTTCCAAGCAATTAAAAGCGGATTAAGGCTGCTTCGCGTTGCATAACTTGCAGTTTTTTTCCCCCTTATACACTATCCCATTGCATAATCTGATTGTGTTGCTTCTGTAGTTGGTTGGACTTAAGGGAGAGCGGATTTGTTTACGAGTATTACTTGACTCACTTGTCTCACTTGTTACACCATTTTGTGCGCATTAACTGATGTAATTGTAGCAGCTTTGCAGGACTTAAAGCGCCGCTGTTCGCTTGTCAAAAGCAAAAAAAAAAAAAATATATATATATATATAGGTTGGCAAAGTAAATTTTTAATCCCTTTGAGTGAGCTCTCATTTTAAAGCAATTGAAAATTTAATAATTAAAAAGCTTAGCGTCAATTTAACAAGTGTTTTTTAGAATACCAAATAGAAATTCGACAGTAAAATTAAGAAAACGATAAATGATGATTAAATTATATTACACGTTCATAAATTTTGCAGTTTAAATTTAAATAGATTACAAATGAAACTTATTCAAATAACTCGTCGTGTTAACAAGCCAAAAATCAAGTCTAATATATAATCCATACAAATCTCATTTTAACAAGACAAAGCTGCATTTTACGCACGATGCTTGGGTTACATCCATTACAGAACATATGATTGTGGAAAAGGGGATGTGCAAAGGGGGCATGTGCAACGAGAGATGATAATGCACAAGCTGCAGCCCTTAGTCACTTCTCATTAGAAGCTTAAGCGGAACAATTTGCTAACATGTACGCCAAAAGCGTATAATCGCATGTTAAACCTAACTGTATATATATATATATATATATATATATACGTGTACGTGTGTTTGCGAGTGTGCCACAAGTGTAATTAATTACAAAATACGTGTTTGCAATGCAGACACAACAACATTTATACACAACAGTGAACCAGCTAAACTATGCGTCAACTAAAATTCGCACTTCAGAGAGTAAATCCTTGGAGAACCTCCAAGTAGTTCCCCGACGCTGTCTCAAGTGCGTCAAGCTGTGTGTGAGTGGGTGGGTGGGTGTGTGTGTGTTTGTGTGTGTGTGACTTTCAGTGCTGATGTTGCAAGGCTGCTGCCACGCCCATTGCACTTTGACTATTCCACCCTCGGCCAAAACAGGAAAAAAAAAATGTGTTAAATAACAAGTTTAAGTGAAGTAGGAAAATTGCTTGAAGCCAACTGGACTTATAAATGACTGATTCTTAGTTATGATACACACACCCTCTCTCTCTCTCTCTCTCTCTCTCTCACACACACACACGTACACACATAAATCCATTATAATCCCTCCTCTTCTCTAATTTATCTTAAGATAAATGTCAAAAGACTTTCTAAATATGCTGGTAATTATTTTGTTGATTGTCTCCAAAGCCAAAAAATGTATAATATGGCTTCTGGCTGCCTGGACAATTAATAATGTGAAGGTTAGTTGGCAACGCGAAGACGTTTAATATAAATGACTTTAATTCTTTGGTAGATCAAACCTGACACACTTTCGTATAAAAGCCTTAATTAAAAGCCACCAAAATATCTATGTGTATTTTTATGACTTTGTTTGGGGTTCTGCCCTAGATGAGCTGCTAATTTAAATTAATTTTCCAGCGAAATGCTAATGCTACATTTTATATATTGTAATTATTTAAACTTCATATCAAAAGTATAAATAAATCCTTTAAATATCGCACATTTCTCATTGTATTAGACAAGAGCATCTTTCTTTGCTATTAATGCAACTATTTTCTTCTAAAAACGTATTTAATATCGGTGAAAAAATTGTGAACATGTTATTTCATTTACATTTATATTTTCAGCTTTATTATATGTTATGCAAATCTTTAAATGGCTGTCATTTGCTCTTCGCACAAAAAGTATGCAATAGTTCTTGAAAGCCGGCAAAACTTTTGACTTGTCCAATAGGCCCCCCCAACAGAAACTTTTTCTAGTTCGCACGAACTTTGAAAGCGCAAAATACATCTAATATTCCCCTCTCCTGCATTCACCTACCTCCCCGCTGGCCAACTCTCGAAGGCCCAATCTCTTGCCATTTAGCTGTTTTTCGACACTGCCTGTGGCAGACGCAAGAATGCTGGCCACTTTTTTTCTTCAGTCTGTCCCAAACAAAATAAATTGGCAAAAAAAAAAACAAAATAAAAGTTAGCAAATTTTGCTCAAAGCATTTGCACATGATTTCTCGTATTCTTGCCAATATTTATACCCTATACAAATTGATTTTATGAGTAATATAAGGTAGACTAGACAGAGAGTAATTATAAAAAAAAAAACAATTAATAAGTTGTCTATAATAATCCCTTATCCTCCAAATATACTCAATCATCGGATGTACTTAAAAATCTTTTGTGTAAAGTATTAATAATTATTAAATCAATGTCATGACAATTCTTTGCAAGCCTTGTGATTTAAATTCAGCAAATGTACTTCTATCTTATATTTTTTTGCATTAAATCGATAAATATTTTTTGGCAATATTTTAGACAGCTGTCAGTCGCACACCTGAATACATTTTGTTTTTTTGAGATTAAGTGCGTTTGATATATGAAATTAATATTGATGTGCTGCTGCCAGCGAACCGTTTGCAAATATAATAAATCTATTTATATATCTGATTTTAAATACGAACATTTGCGTAAAAAAAATAATAATACAAATATTCTGTACAGCTTTTATTAATATAAATGTTTATTTTAAAGTTAATCAAGTGCTATTGAAAAAAAACATTTAAAAATGTATTTCATTGAAATTGTTTAATAATTCAACACTCGTTTATGCCTCATTTGATTCGGTATGATTCCATGAAAAGAGCAAAAGTTGATGCCACTTATCCCCTTTTGAAAAGTGTGTTGCGTTGCAAAAGTTGTGTAATTAATTTGATTGAAAATGATGGGCGATTAACATAAAAGTTGTTTCGGACTCGCTGCTTTGTTGTTGTTGTGTTATCACAAAGTGTTTTGTTGTCGATTTGGGCTTTATTAGAATGGGCAAGTTGACGATAATTATTTTGATGCCATAACATTATGTCAGTCACAATTGGGCTGACAGAAACCCCTCAATATGCCACCAGTTTACACAAAGAATGAAAGTGCTTTCGATAATTATTATTCAAATTGCACCTGTCTTAGCTCGTTAAGGTTGTAGCTTAAAATTACCTGCTGTTGGAGCCAATCTAATTACGTTAGGCTTTAACGACGAGTTAACGTGCACTTAAATATAAAAGTCTCAATCGGTAAATATTCGAAAGATGAAGTTTAAAACACAATTTTGGAGCATTTCGCTTAAATATGGACTTTAGTTAATATTCCTGTAACACGTTGCATACGTGACTTTGCCGAAACTTGCAGGTAAAGTGAATAAAAAGAAAAAAACAACTAAGAAAAAGGTAGTTGACTGAGTTTTACTACGATACACATTGATATATTTCGTTAATATTTTTTTTAGCCCTCACGGAATTTGAACAGATTATATAGCAATTTTTAGTTATTTTTTCTATTGTTATTTTCACTAGACTTTTACATTTATCGATTAATAAAAATAAACTTTAGTATATTGGAAATGCTTCCTTCTTTCCGCATACATACTTTTCACAAAACACTTTAAGCCCTTTATAATGTGTTCGGGCATAAAAACCTACTTGTAAAGTTGGGGACTAGCATTTCACTTTGTTATCGACAAGTCGAAATTTTCCACATCCCGAACACTGCGTTGGTGTTGTGCTGTCAAATCCTTTGACATTTGATACTGCCCGGGCAGTTTTAGCCGCAAATGGTGTACAAGGAGTAAAGGGCTCTCCAAAAGAATGGCGCCTGTGCCCATAAATGCGTCATTGACTCATTAGTAAATGTATTGTAAATGGATTTGAGAGCCTGTCAAAAGATATGATTCCTTGCCACACACATACAGTTTGCTTGACAGCTGAGTGGCAGCTAACTTTCCACTGCGAAATTATAGACGTATTCAATTATCCAACAGGAAATTTCAATGAATTTTGAGCTTTGCAGTTGAAAATTAATCTATTGAAATGATGGAGATTGCTAAAGAGGAATGTCAACGAGCGACAGGATGTTTTTCTCAGTGATTTACAGGATGTTGGTTTGCAGCAAACACAATTAATCAGAATAATAAATAGCTATGCTTATTCATATTACATTAATGGCAAACATTTTAAGACATCTATAAAATATACAATTTAATGGCGAATGAACTTTCATTTGATATTGAAAAATTCCAACTTAAAAAATGTATATTAATTTCTTGTATTTATATGAATATAATGATAGAGATGATAAATATGAAAATAAAATCTTTTCCTTTGGTTAACCAAACATAACTCAATTCCGTTTCGTGCCTGAACTGAAATTAAATACATTACTTAAACATGACACGCAGCAAACAATAGCAGAGTAAGTAACGGAACCAGCCATCAAACACTTAGCATACATGCCACTAATCCACCCTCTCCGGTCCAGTCTTGGCACGCCTTGTCCTCCCCTTAAGGACTTGACAAATTTACGTCATTGAAATTCGGAAATCGCACACACAAACTATTATTAATTATAATCACAGTAATCGCATTAGGGGCACAACTGACCCCGCTGCCCAATTACGCACGATTGTAGGCGTGGCCGGCGTTCTTTTGCAGGAGTATGTCGTTTGCTGTTAGGTAAGTGGATACAAGTTGTATTAATTAACAGAACACACACATTCACATACACATTCACACACACATTCACATACACACTCACACACACACTCACACACACACACACTCACACACACACACGCAAAACCACAAACGCTAAACTACACCAAGTAAAATCAATTAAATCAAAAGGATTTGCTTTACTCGTCGCACATGATTAAATAATATTTTTAAAAAATAAATAAAACCAGTATCAAATAAATTATGTTATTTCAAAATTACATATATATTTTCTTGTTGATTATTCTATTAATACAATTTATTTTTGTATTCTGTAAAAATAAATGCACAGTCAAGCGGCAATTTATGCAAAAATTCAATTAAAATTGTGGCAAACTTTAGCTAATAACCAGCATATCCGTTCTATTAGAACTTTGACATATATATAAATGAGAAACATCACATAAAATCCGCTAACAAACACTCTTTTATCTCCAATAAAACTATGCACATATGAACACCCACTAATTTAATTACCTTTCATGCCAAAAATTGACTGTGAACTTTGTGTGGCACAACACAATTTCGTGTCTGGAATTGCACAAGGGGGCGTTTTGGCAGAAAGTTGCCATTAAACAATCAAAACACATAGGAAACCACGGGTATTTTTTTTTTTTTTTTTGCCTGGCATTTTAGATAAGGAGCGAGAAAATAAAAGAACGCCATAAAACGTGGCTTATTTTAAGTGCAGTTCGTTGTCGTGGTCTGGTTTTGTTTTTTTTTTTTTGGGTCTGTTCCAGGGCACGAAACCTAACCTGATGTCATGTGCCGTTATTAACGCGGTGTGTGTGTGTGTGTGTCTAGCTGACTATGCTTTTGGCCATTGGCAGGCATCATATTTGCTGCTACGTGTTGAACATGGAATTTAATTTCTTTTGGTAATTAATTGCAATCGTGTTGGCATTAGGTTTAATGTTCTAATTGTACAAATTAGTTGGGTGTGTACAGATTTATATACACATATATATATATAGTTGTGTGTGTGGGCCGCCTTTCTCTAAAATTGCTATAGTATTTTGTTTGTCGAGTCGAGGATTGTAGAATGGAATGCATTTCTCGCTCAATTGATTTTTTGATTTGCCTAATTGCCACAGGAGTGTGTTGCTGTGGAATGTGTGTGTTTAATTGAGTGTGCCTGTGTGTACCTTGTCATCAATTCAATGTGTTAATGATGGACATATCAAATTGGTTGGGGAATTTTGATTAATTAAGTGTCCCGTTAAGCCGTCACTTAATTAAAATGAATTCATAAAAATCTACAAACAAATATAGTTGATTATTATGAAATTATGTTTTAAAAAAACTATACAGAATACAATTAAATAATTATCAAACTGAATTATTTCACGAAAAGCAGCTTAAAAAATTTCTGGTCTCTGAATTATACTATTTCTACTTTCTCTCGATGCTTATGCACCTCACGTATAGCAAATTATTTGCGCACAAAGCAAGACGAATACTGGGAAAAGTCCACTTCAATTTTAACAAACATTTAAGCTTACCTGCAACGAGAAGGAAATAGAGATAAAAGAACTTTGTTAACAAAAAAAAAGCAACTTTTTGTTTGTACAAGCGAAAAATATGATACTTAAAAAGTAAAGTGGGAGGAAAAAGCAAAAACAGAAACTGCCAACAGATCAACTGTACTGTCCTGGGAGACCAGTGAAATGGGAGCCCAACAAAAGCCCATTAAAACACACAAGAGTATAAAATAGGGCGCTCGACCCTCAAAATCCCGTCGCGGGACGCCATTCAATATTTGTGTAGACGCTAAACCGCTTGGCGCGTTTGTTGCACACATAAAAAAAAAGGGCGGGGCGCCACTCATTATGTTGCCCACCAATTTAATTTACGTATTAGACGTTAAGGGTCGACGGCTAAAATTAAAATGTAATTTTAAAACTGACGTTGAGAATATTTGATGTTTAAAATTTGCATAAAAAATTGAATCTCAGAGAAATATCAGCTTGAACGTTGTCATTTTTAGTTTCAGTCATTTGCAAAGTCAAATCAGTTTTTTGATTGAATATTTTAAAAATGTCAATTCAATTTAATTTTAATTTTGTCAACAATGTTAAAACGATGAAATTGAAGTGATAAAACAGTAGCAGTAGTTGCTGGTTCTTTTAATTGTTTTTTTTTTCTTATGCACTTTAAACTTATTTAAATAAAACTTAAAAAGTTTTAATCTAGGGCATTAAAAAAGTGAATGTTTTCTCTTTTCTTTTTATGTACAATGTTATTGTATTTATAAAGGTGGCTTGGAAAGGTGGAAAATGTGTAGAAGTGGCAATGAGAGCAGCTACTTAATGTATCCTGGTTGTGCTATGTTGGTTGACCGCAAATTAAATAAGAGAAGCGAAACGTAAAACGTAACAAAAATAACGAGTTGTCTGCTTAACAACAACAACAACAACAACAACAACAATAACAATAACGCCAACAAGAGAGACAAGTGGAACAACAGGAGCAACCGGAAAAAAACCACAGGACCCAACCCAAATGCCAGGCATTACGGAAACAGAACTACAACAGTCGAGTTCCTAAAGTGGAGCAGGTCAGGCGATCCGAGTCGAGCATTAAAACAATGACCAAAAGACACAGAGAGAATTGGTTGCTGCAAACAAGTTGGCAACTCTGCCACCCTTAAGCTTAACAGGATAATTACGTAGCTGTAACAACGTAAGCCGCACTTACGTCGAACAGACTCAGGACTCTCATCAGACCTACACCAGGTAGCTCCATTTTTGGGTCCAAGTGTTCTAATGCTCGATTAGCAATTAGTTTTGTATTCAATGTTGCTTATTTTGAATGTCCAGCCAGTTGACCAGGCCAACAACTTTTCCAAGTACTTATAAACTTAAGGTATGCAACTTTTTTTTTCCTTTTCACTTTTGGGTATTTCCTTTTCTTTTCTTTTGCTTCGTTCGTTGTTTTTATCTAATGGCCTGAAAGTTTTGTGCGCCAAGGCATGAAAAGGGTTTATGCATCTTTTTGAGTTCCTAAAAGGCTGGCACGAGAACCAGAAACCATTTTCAGCTTATAATACATTTCATAAGAAGTATAGAACTTGGAAATTTAAGGGTTGAAATCTTGAGAGCTTATGTCCTCTAAGAAAGCTCATAAATATAATTAGAATTAGCAGCCATATGAACAATAGAAGATTGAAGATGAACAGAATTTTCCGGTAAAATTAGTTGTCAACTTTCTATAGAATTTCGCATAATTTTGAATTGGGTTTCTTACCTCCAATTAAAGCATTATGAGTATCAAGATTGTACCTTTTCTACAAAGGTTTTTTTATTTTTAATTTTAAAAGTGTCATCTTGTTAAATGTTTAAAATTGAGGTATTTAAAGGACAGCAATTGAAATATTTATAATAAAAGCTAAAAATAAAATGGGGACAAGTAACAATGATGTCTTAAAAATATATAATTGTCGTTGGCAGCGTGTCGCTGTTATATAATAAATGTAGAAATATTTAATGCTTCAAACAAACAAAACATAGTACACACACACACACACACAGTCATTCATACACTCCCAACAGCTGCCAAAAACAATGACAGACAAATCCTAAACATTGGAATAATTTATGCTGGCGCCAAATCTGCGTCTCTATCTGTGTCTGTCGCAGATTTGTGTCGTTTTGCGGGGGGATTTCATTAAAATCAAATAAAAAGCTGCTAGAAAATGTGACATCAGACAGCGCAACAGCAACAACGCGCCATAATCAGGCAATTGTGCAAAATGTGTTAAGCATACACAATACAAAAACAAATCAAAAAAAACAAAAACAACGTTAAACAAAACAAATAATACAAAAAATATAACAACAATAAAAACGTCACAAAATCTACGTTTGATGTTTTCAATCACAACAAAACTCAAACAGCGCAACTAAAATCTGTCATAGAATTTTGCAAAAATGCCATTTATGTTATTGCTTTTATTTATTATACATTGTTGTGATGTTGAATTCAAACTTTAGTTGATGACAGTGCGAAACGGTTTGCAGCACTAATAAGTAATACGCAATACGCAAATAATAATTTATCCCACGATATATGCATTGATATCGCCTCGTCCATATCAGCCATATGTGTAAAATAATAAAAAGAATTGCGTGTAGGGTTAAAAGAGGCGGTTTATCGTGTGGTCGGATCGGATAGTATCGGTTTTTGCCTTTGTCGAACTCTTAATAAATCATTTCATTTATGGCAGACATACACACACACACACACACACACAGTCGTTGAATTATCACTGGCGACAATGTGGCAGAACTGCCACGGGTGCTGCAACTAACGGCGACACTTTGCCGGAGCCAACAAATGCAAAACGAACAAATAAATAATAAAAAATGTGGGAATATATGAACATGGAATTGCAACATCTGCCTCATTGGTTAGCTTGTTGCAAGTGTGCACCTCGCTCCACGTGGCGGCATTTACCAAATGAATACCAAATGTTTATTCATCGAAAAATATTTTGATTCATACAGTTTATTGTAAATCACTCTCACAAATCGCAACTCAAATCGCTAGCTATGTATAATACATACATAATACATATTTTTTTCTACTAGTTTTCATATTTTTAATTGTTGTTCACAGTAATTGAACCCGGCACATAGATATTTTGTAATTTCCCCTTACAGTTTAAGCAATTTTAAAGCGATTGAGCGATTGCAATAAATTCTAGTTTGAGTTAGTTGAATAAGTGACTTTTGCAATAAATATCAACTACATTATTTATGACGACATAATTAACTCGGTTGCCATCCAGTTGTGGAAAGAAATACAGCAATTACAAAAGCGGCAATTAGCAGCCACAACTGCTGCAACTGCACCACGTGCTTCGTGCGCTCTGTTTGTCCAGCAATTAAAATATGGCAAGAAATTGCAACATTTATTTTGCCCACTAAAAAGGAAAAGTCAACGCATATTCATGCACAAAAACGAGTGTACGTGCATACATATAAATATATATATATATATATAAGCGCCCTGGTCATTATTACAATTTCAGCACTTGCTCTCAACTTTGCACCACAAATAATCCCCATCAACATTATGTGAAAAAAGGAGGTGACTACTGAAAGTACATGCTCCTAAAAAAACAAATCAGAATGCTACAGTCGAATGAGCTCGACTACGAAATACCCTGACTCAAGGTTTATATGTAATAAAATATATATTAAATATTAGATATTAATATAAACAGATCAATATGAGAATGCAGGCTCAGAAATTAACTTGGTGCATCGTTAGAAATTGCAATTGAAGTTTGAAGTTCTTACAGACTCTAAGATTATATAGACAGGCCCAGGATTGTATTGCTTGTTGATTCTGATCAGGAATATATGTACTTTACGTAGATATTGCTTGCACAACTTTATTATACCATTTCCACCCATTTTTAATGGTTTTGGGCTATAAACTAAACCAAAATTCATGCAAATTTATGTATGTGTGTCTTCAAAAGAGCACCTGTGTGTGTATGTGTGTGTGCTTATGTGTGTGTGCTTATGTGTGTGTGCTTGTGCTGGCAAGGCGTTAACAACAAACCACACTTTGTGTAATGGGCTTTGGTTGGGGCTAAAGAAAAGAATATTCGGGTATATGCGACGTATGTGTAATATTGTGTTGACTTTGCTAGCGAGCACCCACATACCTTCTGGTTTTTTCTTTCCAATTATTTTTTTTTTTTTTGCTTTGCTGAGCACTTGCATGCAACTGAATATGTGCATTGTTTGTTCACACACTCAAGCACACACACACACACACACAAGTACACACACACGCTTACATTTTGACCTACATGTCAGCGCTTGTACGCACTCCGTCTAGTTGGCAAGCTTGATTTTCATTTGAGCCGCATTTCCTTACGGCCCGAAACGAACAATTTCTTTTTCAGCTCAACAATATGGAGGTCATGGCTTCCGGTTATTACTTTCGTATATATTATTTTCATTCGTTTTCCACTAGTATTCTCTTTTTAATTTGGTGCGCAAAAAAACAAAAATGTTGCAACAACTGAGCGCGTATTTAGTTAATGGGAATTATTCAAAAATATGAAACATTGTGGTACATGCAGCGCAGTTGAACGGCAAAGGCCTTCAAAAAAAATTGCACTGGCTTCGAATATAAAAAAAAATTACTGAGTTTCATGTACGCCTTTCGGCTATGTACAAATATACAGTATAATAAAAGAAAGGCTTTGAATTTTAGCAGCGTAACGTATTTTCTGCTAAGTTGTGCCCGTCAACTAAGTTGAGAAATTTTTATTTCTAGTTTAATATATTTATACTATAATATTAAAACGAATATTTGGTTCTATGCGATTATTTTTAAGGTGTTACATTTTGAGTGCTAGTTAAGTTTGTTAGACAACAAGTCTCAGTTCAGATCGTTTCGAGTTTAATATGCGTTGTGTATACATTGTGCAAAATTAAATTCTCAAAGTAATGAAAACATTTTTGAGTTTAATGCAGCTATAAAACAATTTTAGCAGCTAACCCAATTGGCGCTTATGAGAGCCGCTTAATTCAGTTGTGTTTAAAACTCGAAAATGTTGCAATTTTAACAGCTCACCTCTCTTATCAACGTCACGTGGCATGTAATACAATTAACTCATACGATGCCATAATTTGCCAGGACACGACCCTTGCCTGATGCTGATAAGGTTGCTCCGTAGCCCTAACATTTTGCCCGTCTCTGACTGAGCGTTAAACTAATTTTCTACGACTGCACATTAAACAGCACTCATGGTTGGGGTAGTAAGCCCTGAGTGAATCCCTGACTGACGCCCTGCCCTTGTTGAGGTGATTGCGTCAGAGCAAAAAGGCAATTATGTATGTAGTAGTTGTTATGTATGCGAAATATGTTATTTTGGGGGGGGGGGGGGGGGGCGAGTGTAATCCCCAACTGACGCCAAACCCAATCTTTGCGTTGGTCTTTATTAGAATTCCGACACTAAGCATCGCAAATTATGCAACAGCCCTATCAATATTCATAACTTTATTAACGCCAAATGTGTAACAGGCTCAAGATTTATGCTTTAACTTGTGCCAAGCGATTTAAAGTTTCGAATCGAAGTTCCATATTGATAAGAAAATTTTGGAGGCAGAGTGAGGCACACATTACGCACATTTAATCACCACTTGAAATGGGCCCAGTGGGATAGGGACGGTTGGGGATTTTTGGGGGTGTTGTTAATTTAACGCGCCGCTTCAACTTCAATATGCGGCAGCATTGGGCAGCACATGAAACATTGAATCAGCATAAAATCCACATTATGAAAATTCAGGCCAAAGCACTACGTACAATTTTATTAAACTGATCCACCTTGGCTGGGCGCCAATATAGTGTTTCACCTGCCCTCCGCCCACTCCCGCTCGTCCACAACCTCTATCTGAACTTTGTGTCAGTCTGCCCATTTCATAGTCTCATAAAATTAATAGCCTACGCCTGGTTTACTACCAAGCCATAGAGAGAAATCGAAAAAAGAAAAAAAAATTACGCCAAACAATTTGCCTACACATATTTTTTTTTGTACTCGTAAAGCTGGGGATAATTTTATAGTCCCCGGCTCTGATACGCATCATGGAAAGTTTCGTCTCAGCAAAATTCCAATTGCTAGGCAAGCGCACAAAATTTCAGCGTGATTTCAGCTGAAATATGGCTCAACACAATGCGGAATTTGGCTAATTTAGTCAGTTGCCTAGTTAGATTCTAAATGTGCCAGAATGTCAGACAGATTTTATCAGTTTATTTTTGGCCAAGGACAACAAATATAAAGCTGTCAAAACGTGAAAGACAAGAATAGGAATAACGCAATTCTAGTTATTTAAAGCAAAGCTATGTTTATTATTACCAGACGAAAGTGAAATACTTATTGCTATGACAAGCTTGGGAATAAACCAATTTTTATGGTTTAAAGCTAAAGTATCATTAAGATTGTCCGATTATAATAATATTCAGAAGTCAAGAATGGGATTAACCTAATACGAGTTCTCTGGTTGTTTTTATTTTTTCTACATTATATTTATATTTTCAATCTTTAATAATACAAAAAATTTAGTTTGTTAAAAAACCAAACTTGTGTAAACGATTCAGTTATTCTTGACATGGGCTACTCTGAAACTATTTCTGTGCAGCACTTCAGCAGCTGCTGATCAACTTTAACACTTTTTGGGCATTTAGGAAAGGCTGGGAAAATAAACAGAAAAGTAAACAAACAGGGGAACAATTGCAATGCATATCGACAATTAAAGACATGCTCGCCATTCACGTAAGTCCATAGCATTTAGATCCCCATAGCAAAATGCAAATATGCAGTATGGGAAACACTTAAAGACTTAATGGTAATACAAAAAAAAAAAAAAACTTAATGCGCGCCACTCGCCATGCCAAATCGTTGAATAGCTCAACATGCAACAGCAAAAATAAATAAATAAAAGAAAGTTAAAAAAAAAAAACTAGGAAACAAACTTGTTAATTGCAATACAAAACGCTGCAAAGGGTGCACATTACAATTGCCTGCCTGTAATTGTTGCATTTTATGCAGTTTAACGCACAGTCAACTTTTCAATTGTTGCGACATTTTTATTGCGTAATTTATGCAGCACTATAGCAAAAAATAAAAGTAACAAATTTGCTCGACTTTAAAATAGCCTGTTCTAAAAAAATTTCCAGTTTCCAGCAGATTTTGTACAGCAAAAAATTACCATTTCTGTTGAAGTATTTTTATAGCTTGTTATTTTAGCTAATTTATTCAGTAATTATACAACAGAATTCAATAATTGAATTCGTAGAAAAACGTTTTATTTATGTCTACATAAAAGCTTATACTTTTTGGAAAGGAAATTTAAATAAATATATTTATATATTCAAAAAGGTTAGAAGTAAAAATGGATAGTTCAAGTAGGCCAACATAATTAAGTAAATTTAAACGATTGACGGACAGATAAAGACGACCAAATAAACGAGACTTTTGTTTAAAGTAATTGAAATAAATTTTAATTGTTTTGTCAAAAATTGGGTCAACATAAATTGATTTCACATTATAGTGATAACTTAGAAACAAAATTTAATTGCTAATTCGTAGAACAGATAAGCAGCTATAGTCCAGCTCAAATAAACAAACATAAATTTACCCTTCTTAGGCGTTTCAAGATTACTGGGTATTTAAAAGAGAGGGAGAACGTGTGACCGGCAATCGCTCCGGGACTGGACAGGCACTAAGCCGACGGCAAAAAAGTTTTGCAATTGGGAATAATGTAAAGAACACACACACACACTCACACACACCACTTATACGAAGACACAATTTAGAAGTGAGTGTGTGTGCCTCTCTGTGCTGACATTTTGAATTAAGTGCAGTTAATGTTGACAAACGTCAACATTATGAGACTTGCCTGACACAACAAAAAGTAGGAGCTAAACAAAAAAAAAAACAACAAAAAAAAACTCAATACCCCACGAGGCGGTGCGCCTCGTAACCCACTCGGAAGCCAGAGAATGTCGGTCTCCTGGTGCCGCATTGAAGTGGCATTAGGCGCTTGATTGATGAATGTTTAAGTGTTAGATTAAGATAATCGACATTTCAATAATACAATATTCGGAATGGAAACGACGCCCGTTTAATACGACGACTGGCGTGACATCAATTTACGTTGAGTGACGTGTGAAGTTGATTTAATGCATTTGGAGACTGCTTAAATTGAATTTGTTGGTGTGCACAAAATATGACATATATTTGGTTAGCTTATCAGTAGCTAACATAATATCTTCATCACTACTAAACTAAATTAAAATCAATTTAGTGCTGAGCTACGAAATATATAGAATGATTTCAATGATTAATATACCAATTTATCAAAGACGGGAAACGGGTTTACTTTTGGAATGCACAAACATTTACAACTAAGTCTCAGCAATACTTTCAAATAAACAAATACCAAATTTAATTTAGGTTTAAGACAGCTTAAATTTAGAATTAAATGGTTTCTTAGATATATCTTTTTTAGGCCTTTTATACTTTTGATAATAGTGTAACTTGTTTCAACTGTGACTGCTACTAAATTAAATGCAACCAGGTCAACGACTTGCCTTAGTTGACGACCCTTTAATTCCTGGTTGCCTTGTAATGCTCGCATAAATTAGAAAAAAGTCCAAAACTCACCAACTTAAATTTAGAATCATAATGAAGCTATTGTCAAGCATATACTTAAATTGTATGCAATAACAAAGCAATTGTCACATTAAAATTATACTGGTTGTTGTTGTTTAAATTTGAATGCAAGTTGCTGCTGAAACCGGAGCAGGCAGCCAGCAGCGAACTGGACAAATGTGCGACCAACGAGGCGACAATACTCCTCGGTAGACATTGAGTGTATGCTGTGTGTAAATTTACATACATATGTAAAGATAAAAAAGCGTATAAAATTGAAGTATCTCTATGCGTCACGCGGCATTTGAGACACTTAGTCAGACACTGGCCCTGCTTGCCATTGTCTGGACTTGGCATTTAATATAAACAAATTTGTCATCACCAAGCGAATGCGGGTGAATATATATTGGGGTTCTGCGGGTGATTATAATAACTGATTTTTTTTTTTATCAAGAAACTATAGTTAAAAATAAAAACATGAACTTCTGTTTTGCTGGTCAAGTGTTGCTTAAATCTTCAACTTATCTACCGAAATTTACAGAATAATATGTTTTTTTTAAAAGGCTGTAATTAGTTGATAAATAAAACTAAAAATCACTATTATTATTAGCAGAGCTGCATTACTAATTGTAAAATTAGTTGCATTTAAGTGTATTATAGTCAATAATAGTAAAAAAAAATTACTAATAATAATAATTTTACTCAGCTACCTCTTTTTATTGGTCTTAAGTCAATACAGATATAAAATTTTATGCTCAATACAGAAATGTTAACTTCTTGCAATAGCTATTGGTAATCAGATTTATATTGATTATTTGTGTGATTTTGTAGTTATATTTTAAAATCTATCTAAATCAAATACTATAAAAAATATATTGAAAAATAATAAAGTAATAAGGCCAACAGTTATAATTTTACAAAAATAATACTCCCTGCTCAGTTTTGGTTACAGGGCATTAAACCCAGAAGAAAACAACGTAATAAAATAACAAAAAATAAGTACATAAAATTGGCATGGGCTGCCAATGAATTTTGCAATGGGGCAATGTCAATGCACTTTCCACACATACAAAAATAGATCGGGGCACGGGGTGGAAGAGCAGCCAGTAGATGCATTCAATCTGCCGTCTAATTCGAAGTGGGCGCACTTAAAAACTGAATGGGCAAATTGTGTGGAAATGCTTGTTCAGCGATGGCAACTCAATTAGCTAGAAACGAAGCATTTTCCATCTGTGAAAAATGGAAACGGCGAAGTAGAATGAAACTCAGCTGGCGCCAATAAAATTAACTGATTTATCCAAAACTCACGTAAGTTATCAGTTCATTGGAGCACAGGTGATTTAAACTCGAATTTCGTATGCCGAAGTCAGCTGCACAATTAAATGGATTCGATGAAATTAACAATTTTAATTTACATATAGAAGCAGAACAATGAATTCGACAGAGGCGTAACTCTAAATTGAAAATGTTTGCGGCCCTGCAAGTGTAAAATAGCATTTATAAATTTAGTCACGGTTTGATTTCCTGTTTTCAAAGTATTGAGCTGCCAATAGCAACAACAACGGAAGACAACAACAACAACAATGTCAATTTCTATTAACACATTTTGGTTTGAGACACTGTCAAAACATTTACACCTTCGCCGGCAACTGGAATTGTGGCCGGATTTTGATGGTGTATTCGATAAGAGTGTTTGTTAGCCTGCTGCTGTTGCTCCTTATGCCTTGCCTAACCCTCGTCTGGTACGTGGCCATTGTTTGGGCTCTTGTCACAACTTGGCCTTGTTTATAATCTGCACGTATCCTGGCGCGACTTAGCCAGCTTTGTTTCATTGATTTTTCTTCACCTCGCCCGCCTTCAGCGTCTTCGTTTTTGTGTGTGTGTGTGTGTGTCTTTGTGTGCGTGTATTTTTAGCGGCACAACCACTCAGCGACACTTTTTGCCTCAGATTTACCTGCGCAATGTAGAAAGTATCGATTTTACTTTTTCGTTGTTTCTTAAATCTCAGCTACGCATTTTTTATGACTTTCGTATTATTATTCTACTCGTTGTGCAATAATTTTATATCATTTTCTTGGCGCTGTGTTTTGCTTACATAATTTAAACAAAACATTTAAAAAAAAAAAAGGCAAAATTTAATGAATTAAGTATGCAATCACAATAGAGGTAACAAATAGACCTTCATAATAACATTTAAGCTAGCTGTAAATTTAGCAAAATAATAGTGGTTAATTTCCCATAAACTATAATGTCATTTAAAAAAGAAAATGTATTTTGGCAGCCAAGCATAGAAAATCACTGCATACATAAAGATTTCATATTATATTCAAACCTTATACCCTGACCAAGTCGATGATTAAGTCGTTTGCTTTTTTAACTAGAATCAACAACTAACAATGATGACCCCACAGAAACCGCAGACCCCAACCGGGTGCAGTGCTCTTGCTCATTAAAATCATCTTGTTTGTTGGCCCTCAAGGGAAACCACTGATAACAATAATAATAAAGTAGTAGCATCTATAGAAAAACATAATGTAGACTGAATGAAATCCCTTTGTGCTGTGTCGACTAGAGGAGTCAAGAGCTGTTGGTGTTCTTAATCTGTTTGCTGTTTTTGTGGTTTGTCTGCTGTTTACTTATTAAATGGTGGAAAATGCATTTGCATTAATTGTAAATACACATTTCAATGCAAAACGTTTTGACATTGCAAGTCAGTATTTAACGCTCTTTATTTAAATATAATATAATCTGATTTAGACCATAATTCACCTCATACATAATTCTCCTATTTTAAATGTAATTTTCTTCAGAACTTTTCTCTTAACTCAACTGTAATCTCAAGATTTGTTCGAATTTAAGTGCGAGAACAGAATAAATAAGAATCGCTTCCGTTGGGTATCAGTTGCACTTGGAATGCGACTGCCGAGGATGATGTAGCAGTGGCAGTGGCAGCTACTGACAGACCGGGTGGCAGCTCTGCACTCACACTTTGTCAACATGTGTTCAACATGATCACAAATACAAGCCGGCTATGCGTAGACATTAACATAAACAGTCGCAAACTAAACCAAAAACAAAAACATAGAATCGAGCAGCTAATGCCACAAAATATATTGTTGGGTTAGAGAAGAGCTGTGGAGAAGTGAACTTTTTGGAATGGCCACTTGAGAGATGTATGCTAAATATGCAAACACATTTTTGTTCTTTGAGAACTGCTTTTCCCAATGTGTGGCATTTCTCGGCACTCTAAGTGATATATAATGGGGCGTTGAAATCCATTTTGAGTAGTTTCTAAACCATTTCGACGGGTTGTTCTATTGTTCTAATGATGAATTGCTGGGCACTGAGGCCGTCAGCTTGATGCCTGGCATTTGGCAGCTGCATGCGGCATGTCGGTCAAGATGAAAGACGAGCAGCTATTGAACCATAACAGAAGCACACACAGCACCCATCTCCAATTCTCACTCTCACTTTTCACCCGCTCTCTCTCTCTATCTCTCTCTTTTACTCTCTCTTTATCTATTTTCTCTGTTCTATTTTCTCACTCGCGCAATCAGCATTGGGTTAATGCTATAAATATGCGCCTGCATATATATATATATATGTGCATAGTCCGTACTTGCATCGGTACACACTATGACATTTGCTTGGCTCGTCTGCACGTCTGTCCCGTTGTCGATTAAACATGTCTGGGAGCATTATTTACGACTTCCGTGATGAATTTTCAGTGGCCACTTCTGCAATTGGCCCTTTGCCCCTTTGCCCCTTGCTCCTTCCAATAAACGGCATACGCATGCAGACGGCATTCATAAAATGCCTCGATTTTGAATATAAATGTATAAAAAAAAAACTAAGAGCGCATATTTCCTATGCAGTTCACGACTTTTTTTGCTGCGCTGCTGCCGATGGACACTACTAGGAATGTGAAGATAAAGGGAAAGAATAAAATAAAAATCAGCAGGTGACATCAGTGCGGGCGGTCCAAGAAATACAGTGCTGAATGTGATCAGAGTGGGAAAAGCCTCAAGGATGTGCCTCAGGTAACCAATCGACAACAATTAAGAATGAGATACGTTTTCTTGGTGAAATTGGTTCAGTTAATTTATAAAATGTGTCTATGAATTAATAGGCTCAAAGTTTAAAATTAATATTAGCAAAACCTGGCGTTAAAAAAAAAACTTGATTTGCCCGAGGTATTTGCGAACTTATCTCTGACATCGATCACGCCTCGCTACGTCGAAAATATTTACAGATAAGGTGAGAATTGTTGACAAAATAATTGAGTGCAATCACAAAACATAATTAAATAATAAAAAATAAAAATAAATAAAAGGTAATATAAAAAATATCAATTTGTATACTGATATAATTTATTACAAACACGAATTTATTATAAAAAACTTGATTATGTGTTCCTGGAAATTGAATAGCAAAAACTGCACAAATGCAGCCTTCTCAGAATTTTTTCAAGCACAATATCAAAATGTTTTGCAACGCCTAAAAAGACTTTAAATCAATCAATATTATCAAAAAAAAAAACCGAAAACATAAATCAACAATTAATCCAAATATATAAAAATCCATTAGGGACAAAGTAAGGCAAGTGACGGGCAAAGTGTTTGGTTAATATTTTTATCATTTTTAGACGAATGACCAAAACAGAGAAAGCCAAAAAAAAAAGAAAGAAAACATCCAAAAACATCAGCAAAACATGTTTCGGTCGATAGCTTCACTGTTTTATTCTCTTTTTCTTTCCTTTACTTTTTTTTTTGTATTTAGCTGCTGCTGCTGCTGCTGTCGTCGTTTCCACTCGAGCAATTAATACGTGAGCAAACTGGAAAATACTTGAAGCAGCGAGCTGTCAGCCAAGTGCAAAACAATGTTAGGCCCTGATGTATTGTACGGCTAAGGGGGCCTGGCAGGCTGATAGCCTCAGAGGGGAGGGGGGCAGCAGGGGCTATGTTTTGGGTCGGTTGAGATTTTAAGCGCAGACATGAGCCATAAGCCATAAGACATTCATTCAATGTCGCGACGCGACGACTGGCGCGACGCCTTGACGTAAGTTGATATCCCGAAAAAATAAAAAAAAGAACAATAACTTTTGACAATGTGCTGCTAAGTTTTGCTGCTGCTGTTGCTACTGCTGTTGCTGCTGCTGCAGCTTCTTCTTCTTTCACCACTTAAGAGTAAGGGCAAAAACCATAACCATAAAATCGTATTATATGTAGTTAGCAGTCGTATTGCAATTGAGAAATCCAAGCACGCCTCTCACATTGTCACATCGGCTTTGGCTTTGGCTATATTTAGATAAGAGTGCTATGCACACCACCCCCCCCCCCCTCCCACTCACGACCACGCCCTAACCATCACTGCCCTTCACTCACTCATTGTAATTATGATGCGTACCGTCTGATGATAATGTTTGCTGATTATCATAAGAATAATAACTAAAGAAGAAATATAACACAATTTCCACTGCATCATAAATTGTGAGACGGTTTTTCCTCAACATCATTGTCGAAATATGCTCATATTTCAAGCAACCAAGCGGAAATCCTTTATCCGCCAAAGCCAACTCCCCGACACACCCTCATACTATATGTATATATATATATATATATATACATGTGTATATACCCTATAATATGCCTCACAGTTTTGCAGCTCGTTAGATAGGCGACAGTATAAAGTTATTCATAGAATTCCTGCCGTTGTCATTGTCGTTGGGCTTTTTGCTCTATTCGACCACAGAACTATATCATTGTTAGACCGACTTTTTGTCTGGCTGGTTTGCCTAGTGTGATTGTGTTGTTGTCACTCTCTGTTGGCCCGGCTGACTTTCTGGCTGGCTAACTGGCTGGCAGGCTGGCAATTGTGTGAAAAACTTTTAATTGGATGCTTATTGCACAATTTGTAACATTTTTAAATAGCGTGATGAAGCAATGTTTAAAGTTTTAGCGGTTAATTGAGTTCATTGGGCTTTTGAAAAACGTAATAATGTGCTGCTAAAACATGGTAAACATATTTCATTTACGATTCAAACATCACAACAAAATCGTAGTTCTAAATGGTAAAAATACTCTAAACATTTAAAGGTTTATATTCATGCATTTACTTTATTTATTTGGTTTTACGCAGTTTCTCAATTTGGAATTTGGAAAATGTAAAGAATGTGAATGGCCGAAATCCCATACAATTTTTCCAATAGTTTTCACATGATTTATTTTAATATAGCGCATTTCATTTGCAATTCCTTTACCTTGTTTTGAAATTATTTCATATAATTATGTCGAAAATATATCATAAATCTTCGCACATTTTCAACAAACAGCTAAATTCCATAATGCGTAAATGCTTTCAGCAATTTTTGTTAGCTGCACAAAAAAAAAGATGAATTACCATGGCTTAAATGCACAGAAACACAAAAACCTGAACCAAATTGTACTAATTAGAAATTAGAATTACAAAACGCTAATTGCATTTTATAAAACATTTGAAAGTGCATTTGTAATTGCCAATTGCAATAAAATGAAACGCAAATTGTGGAAAACAGTCGCAGCTGCCGGCATTACACATATTATGGTATTATTTATGCTGAAGGACAAAATGCAAATTAGCAAATTAATGGCGAACAAATTGAACAAGGATTTAAATAAAGAAAAAACCTTTTTTATTTTTGACAAAAAACAAGATATCAAATGACAATTTTTTTAATTTGGATATACAATACCACCCAATTAGACATATCCACTAGGCCCCAGTACCCAGCCCAGATATCATTTGACCAGGCCATTTGCCATTTAGTCAACCTAAACTGTTATGTTGATGATGCCGCTGCCAAACGTTTGATCCTCTTTGATGAACTACCCCTAAAGGCATAAAAAATAAAGGCATCTTCTTCTACCTGCATTGCCATTTAAGCTCATAAACGACTATCGGCTTACAATGCTTTCAGAACATGAGACCGCCAGACATTCAATAATAAAAAAAACAATAAAACAATACGAATCAGGTGGCCATCGAATGCTCTCACTTAGTAGGTGAAAATTAATATGTTGGCTTAATAAAAATAAATATACAAAGATTAACTCTTGATAATAATAATAAACTCTCTGGGTATTTGTTATTATTACAATATTTAAAAACAATAAATCAATCAATCAATCATTGAATGCTGTAAGGAAACCCAACTGCTGTAAGAAAATTGGTTGACTAGAAATATAAATCAAAAAATAATTCGATGCTTTTAAGTGCTAAGTATTTTGTTTATGTCGCAAACTAAATACATTTTTAACGTAAGAACTTTCATGTCACATATCATAGTGATTGAAGTCACATTGAACAGTGTATGCGAGATACACTTGCACACACACGTACACACACACACACACACACACATAATTATAACCTGATAGATAAACGAAAACCAGTTTTTATACATGCACCAGACGTTGGCCCAGCCTTAAAAGCAACAACAACAACAATCAAACTGTCCGAAAGCTATCAGAAAAGTTTAATCAAACAAAAAACGCGTTGAAAAAAAACTAAAGCGAAATTCTGAGCTCTGAGGATAGGGACGGAACGCTGTGGCCAGTTGGCTAATTTGTGGCAGACGGATATTATTATGAATTAACATCAAAGTCCGAGCGAAATATCGCATCGCTGTACATCTCACTCGCACTCGTGCCATTCCATATCAATGATCTCTCGTGCACGAATTAACTTTAAATAGGCGTGAATAATGTTCGTTGATCTTTTTCAAAAATCATTTGTACCCCCCATTGTCTTTGGGGTTTTTGGATCTTTAAAGACGGAGGAGAGAAGATAAAAAAAAACCGCAGCACTAATCTGAAATTCATGTGGTCCATTGTTAGAGGAGCGGATGGTACCACATTAAAGTGCCGCTGACACGCGTCTTCTGGCTAATGACATGTGCGGTTTTTGTTTGCCCCCGTTCCACCTACCCCTCCCCTACTTATATACAACCTTCTTGCCAATTTCATTCGCTTCTGCATATTTGCTTTCCACATATACATATATTTCAGATTTGCTGATAGTTTAATTGGTTTTGACTTGATGTAGGTTTCATTGTTGTTGTTTCTGTTTGTTTGTTTGCTTTTTTTTTATTTTTTGAGCCACTGGCTTTACGTTACAGGTCGTTAGGATGATAATAAAGATATCACATAAATGGTGAATTGTTGATAATTGCTTGATCTCTTGAGTTATATATTGACACAGTGTTAACTACTGCAAATTACTGGAATGCCAACCAATTATTCAACAACACGCAACAATTATTCTTAATAGAATGTTAGCGGCTTCAACCAGTTGCGAATTACAAGGCCAGCCACACAGTCAGCGCTCCACGTGTATAAATTAAGCTGAGAAATCTGAGAACTAACTCTTAAGTATCAGTTACAAATTAATAACTTAAAGCAAGTGATAAATCAAAGTCGTTGTTTCATTCGAATTGCATTTGAAATCGATGCATTAACTATCCTCACTAACTGGTATGAGGGCAATTAAGGCAGGGTTTTAAATTTCACTAGAAACTGCTTAGATTTGAAAACAAATAAATTAAGTGCAAAATATAACTTTGTTTTAAGCAGTTAATGTTAAGCTGTAAGCATTTAAGTTAAGACTTAAAATAAGAAGTTGAGTTTAGTGATCTTTAATTTCTTGAGAAAACATGTTTCATAATTTTTATTAAATGACGGAAGATTGACCCAGCAGCAATTGGTATGTTTTTTGTTTGTTTTATTATTTATTTTAATATCTTATTTCTAGTTGTTACATGTATAATATTAAGCGATTAAGACATTCCATTTAAATTTGCTTGCCTATTCAAAACGTTTGTTTGTACTCAACATCTCAAATAATATTTAAGGCACACCAAATTGAAAGGGTTAAGATAATATTTCTTATTCTATACTGTTGGAACAAATACATTTGCCAAATTGGAATACAATGATGGTTTTTGTTTGATTTCATGTAGTAGCTCATTAATCTAGTGACAGATTTTTGAATGATCGACTTTGTTTACATTGTTGTGAACGGTATGTAATGTGTTAGTCCGGCACATCATTAAATTCATTGAAAGTGCGGCTCATCTTTGTAAAAATATTGACAAAAATAATTAACACAACAAATAGCTATTAAAAGCAAATCCAACATGGCCATAAAATGACACGATCATAAACCAAACTAATGCCCATAAAATGCTTGAAGAGACAGATATAAAAATCCGAAATATTAAGTTCACTGGCTGCTATGAATGTAAGAAGCTGTTTCAGTGATCAACCTCAAATCAGATGCATGTTTTTTGGACCAAAGAGGACAGGTGTTTGCCACGCTCTAATAGACCAATAAATTTGTAATAAATATCGGAAACCATGCGCCCTCTAAAACACACACAAATCCAAACAGAAAGTTGGACAACTCTATGAGTGTAAGTACGTTAAAAAAAGAAAAACTTTGTTTTGTAACCGGATGGTTGTTAAAACGAAGGGCAGTAAGCAAAACAAACCATTTGCATTATAAACACGCATATATCAAAAAATGGAGAAAAACACACCCAACACTTTATTACAGGCCAAAAGCGTACTAAAAAAAACAACAAAGTCATAAATACTTCTAGTTTCACATTTACTAACCGAAAACTCGGTCAAAAAATTACAAAAACTGTTGCCATTATTTATATAGAGCACACGTCGCCCAAATTATAGATCAATAAACCTACCACAGGCAATAATAAATACATAAATTATGTTAAAATTAAGTGCAGAGATAAAAGTGAAGGGAAACTTAATCATAGAGTTAAAAGACACATTTGCATTATTGAAATTTTTGCTGTGTAGCTTTACATCAACATATTGATTTTTGTGCACCTATCGACCAAAAAGGACCAGCTCCAGTTAATAAAAACAACAGCAAAATTAACAATAACAACAACATACGCATTAACAGCAAAAATAAATAAAAATATTCAACACGACAAATTCTGTTTTTCTCTGTCATTTTGATTTGCTTCGCTTGACGTTTACTTCAAGATATATGAATATATGTAAATAAAAGATCAACTCAATTTGTGACATCGAACTTATGGATATTCCGACTAAATGTGTTAAATTATGTTTGTTGTTTTTATGTCTGATAAGTTTTTAACACATTTTTGCTGCCCTACAAAAAGTTATCTTAAGTTGGGCACTTCGATTTCCATAGAAAAGTTAGATAATAATGCATAACTCAAAACGAAACTCATTCAAGAATACAACAAAAAAAAAGAAACTGTAAATTGCATTCCATTTATAAAAGAATAATAATAATTGAATTGAAAATATTTCAATGAAAAGCACTGCTTTTTAAGCCAAGTTAGCTTAAAGTTTTAACAAAAATAAAATTCTCTAAATATAAATATAACCGCAAAATGAAAAATGCGACTCATCCAAACAAAAAGATACATTTGTGTTGATATGTTTGTTTTGGTCCGACACGCAAAGCGCCCACGCAATGGCTGAATTTTATTTTATTTATTTCGCTACACTTTTCATTTGTCGTAACGCGTCACTAATTAAGCTATTTTTGAAAGAATATATATCTCTTAGCAACTGCTGGGCGTGGCCCGTGTCTGCCATGTTGTCTCGCTGGTTTCACAAACAACACACAACTGCAATAGCAAAAAAAAAAAACCTATAGCAGAAGTGTTCGTTCTCAAGATCGCATGTTTTACCCCAACTGGCAGATGTGCCCAATTAATGTCACTTTGCTCACCATTTCAATTTTGCTATGAGTCCGAAAAGAACTGCCTGCACTTGCAACAAGAAATCGCTCAAAATATATTCTGTTTTTTAAGAATAAGTTTTAGATTTTGGACAAGAAATTAATTTCCGTTTTATATATGTACTATATGGAAAATATACAATTTAGTCAACATAATAAGTAGAGTTAAAATCAGAGTGATATTTTTGCTCAGTATATGAGTATCCACATCCAATGTAGGCTTGCTGAGAACATTATTGCAAATTATGTAAATGAAAATTGCTGCACAGGCTACAAATATTTTTCGCAAATAGAATACGAAAATCGAATTGCGTTGATAAGCATTGAGTGTTTGCCAAATGATATGGCAAATGGAATCAATTTTTGAAATAAATTTACCACATTATTTGACATTGAACTAATTTTTCAAAAAGAAACGCACGCTCGCTCACCGATCTCAATATTATACACATATCACATATATACACAAATGAGTACATTTGGTATTTTGGAACTTAAAAATTTGTATAAGTAGGATTTGTTTTCTACACTTCAGTTCAGTTTAGTTTTTTTTTTCGAAAATACGCATTTTTAAATAATTTCAGACTTTTATATGTTATTCAAGTTTGTGTGTGTAGCCATGTTTATCAAGATGTCAGCGCTTTTAATATATTTCATACTGTATGGGTATCTCTTAGACGGGGCAGACTACATACCACATACCATTCCAGAATTTAGAAAAGAAATAAAAAGACGTGCGTCAAACTTAATGAAATTGCATCGCATAAAACAGGCGAACATTTCAAAATTGATGAGCTCGTCTAATGAATTTATGGACTCTAATATTAGAGATGACCTGCAACGTCGAATAATTGGTAATTTAGATGCGCCCCTGTGTGCGTCCATCTACATAGATGCATTTATGTAGCTGTAAACTGATTGATAGCAAGAGATGAGCTCAAAATGTATGTGTCCCGGGGGCGCTATTTAATGGTATCTTTTTTCTTTTCGATGCTCCGGATATTATTTCTATGAAATGTGAACAGTGAACTATACGCTTCACTCAATTTTTGAATGGCTTCGACATATTGAAAGCTTATCAATCAGATTTCCATGTTAACAGTTCATTATGAGATGTTTTATTTAACGAGCAGTTTGGGGATATTCCATTTACAACAACAAACTTTCAGCAGCAAATATTTTAGAAATGTTGAACCAGCTAAAATCATGACGCAAAACAAAAAAAAAAATTCCCTGGCAGTAAGTTAAAATTTTTTGAATATCTGGGTCAATTTTAGGCATATGGGATTTCCAATAGAATTTAAAGTTTACGGCTGCAATATATTTTCAAAGAAATAAACAAAAGCATATACAATGTAAACAATAAAAAACAATTTTTGTTTTTTGCTTAAATACAATAACAAATCAAAATAAGAGAATGGTTTCCATGATTTGTGTAATCCGCTAACGAAACCGAGATTAATAATTTGTTGTTTAGTTGCCAAAACGTGTTTTTTCTGGCGTGAAAAATACGAAGAATCGATTTTATGACAAACAAAATCTTAATTAAATGCAAAGAGGAAAATAAATTATGAAATTTAACCGTTTTTGCCTAATTTGCATTGGCGCCAGACAAACAATAAAAAAGCAAACGAAACGGAGTAATTTATGGGATGTACTTCGAAGGAATTCCGGTTAGATGCTTATCGATAATCGATAGATGAGGCACTCACCTGATCTTGACAGAAGTAGCCGAATCCGATTATGCCCGCAATGGCTAAAAATAGGCAAAACACAATAATTGTTCGTATTTTGGAGCGTGGTTCCATTTTCTTGATCTCATAAACACCGCCGGGTAGTAATAAAGCAAAATCACTATCAACTTGTACGGAGACGTTCTTATGCATATCCACGGGCATGTTCCATAGAGCCACAATTGTTTCTATTTTGGCTATGATTTTTGTTTTTATTTACATTTATTTCCAGAACACTAAAAAACGACTTCGAAAGGGTTTTGTCGCCAACAAATGTCGCCCGGTCATTGTCCGATAATACGAATAGGCGCCATCTATCGCTCACTTGCGGCAACCCATTGCACCGTCAACTAGTTTACCGCTTATTAACTGTTCAACTGCAAAGAAAACCAAGAATTGTAATAAGTTTTTTGAAATAATTTATTTAATAATTGTTTTAATATAATGCCACACGTCTAATGCGGTACGCAGCAATTAGTCTTATCTCAACGTGTCAAATTAGCGGCAACAAAAAGTTAATCAATTAAATAAACACGTCTTTCAAGTTATGAGGGGGCAAAAGTAACTAATTGGGAATTATGACTTAAATTTTTAGCTGTTAACCGATAAAGCTTAAGCAATACTGATTTAGCTAATATAATTATAATACTATTTATTTATTTTTAATTTTATAAAAAAAAAAACAGAAACACAGACAGTAACTGATAAGATATCAATTAAAACAAAGAACATCAATTAAAAAAAAGCATTTCGAGTGACTGACTAAACTACATAAAAGACTATTTAAAAAACAAACTAAAAATGAAAAAAGAATGTTGATTTTCAAAGTAAAAGTAAACAAAACAGTTGAATAATTTACATTAAACTGTTAGCTATAAACAAGTGTCAAAGGCAAAGAGCAAAAAGTGAAAAACGAAAAACGAGAAGCAGGCAAAAGTACAACTTGTTAACATAACAAACTCAAATATAGAAAATAGAATAAAGAATAATGAACATGTTGTTGACCTGTTAAGCAAAGCAAGAAATCAAATACACTCGTTCATCCATATATAAATACAAACATGTATGTGTAGGCACAATCTGAGCAAAGATAATGTACATAAATCACAAAAAAATTGACACAATACAAATCCGATAGAAAAACATTAAACAGTAGCCGCAAAAAAGAGGCCAGCGGCTGCTGCTGCTACGTTTGCCGTCGCAGTCTGATTGACGCCCAGGCGACTTCAGCGTCAGCGTCAGCTTGCTTCTTGTGGGCTGCTCTCAATTTCCGCAAAAATGTAAAGTGTGTGTGCGTTTGCATATGATTACGAGGTGTTGTTTTTATTGCGGCTGTTGTGCCAATAAACAGCAAGTAAATAAAATGAGTTGGCAGTTTCGCCAACCCGCGCTTTAAATACTGCAAAACTAAAACGTCGCCGCATTTTGCCAACTACATTTACATTTAAATTTGGCAAACATTCTTGTTTGAATTCAACAATTATTTAATTGGGAGAATTAAATGTGCCAATCCTATTGACAACATTTAATTTAAGGTTAGTAGCTAATATATTTGAAAGTTTATATTTCATTGAATACATCAAGCTATTTCTCAATTTCAAATTTTTCTCCACATAATTGTTTATTTATTTAACTGATTATTTGAGCAATTTGCAAACAACTTGCTCTGCCGTCGCCGCAGTCGCAGCGGCATCTGTTGGCTGACGTCAAAAGTCGCGCACGCTGTGCAAAAGAAAAACAAAACAAAACCTAATGTAAAACCATTATATTAAGAAAAAATGAACTATTTTCGAAACTATAAACAAAACGCCGCTCTAAACTTAAAACAAAACACAACAAAAACAATCGAGTAGAAGAAGCAGAGCGATAGAGAGAGCGAGAGAGGCAGGCAAAAACAGCTGTTCGCCTTTCATGTTGCAACATCGTTTTGGCCAATTTGCCAGTTTGGTGGCCAATTGCATTGGCTAATACACTCAATACACTTATTTGTGGCCATGCCAAACAAACTTTAATAATACAAACAATTAGCGGCTAGCTTATATTTATTTATTTACATTTTCTTCATATTTTCAGCGTTTGCACGCTCATTTAGCGTGTCATCTGCTTTGTGTCACACATTCGCACTTAGTGCAAAAAGGCGCGCGTAAGTTTCGTACATAGAATTCATAACCTAATCACAGTCACAACACACACATTAAAACACTTAATACAATCAATTGTTCGGCGATTTGTTTAATTTGTTATTCGAAATGCGTGTAAATGTTTTAATATTTAATGCCAGCAACACGCGTTACGCCTCCTAGCACGTCCGTTTTCAGCAGCAGCGGCGGATAAACTGACTATAAGGAAAACAAATAAGCGCGTTCTTGGACTGCCAACCTGCTGGTATTTAGAACAGCTGTTAATGTTAGTTAACAGATCTCGTAACTCGACATCTATTCTCGATGACAATTAACAGCTGGTACACATATTCCATATAAGCCGCATAAGCTGTTGCTGTAACATTACAATAACTTAACAGTACTTAATTCAGAAATGTGGCAACACTCGGCTGTGAGTTTTAAATCGAAAAAAATACGTGAAGCGCAAGATTTAAAATGCGTTGTTTTCTGCTGTTTAGCGTCTTATTTGCGACTTTTTGCAACGCCAGCTACAATCATTATCGCTTGCCAAGCGCCGTAAGACCTCAACACTATAACCTGCGCGTCATGACACATCTGGAGAAAGCCAGCCACCAGTTCTTCACAGGCGACGTCGAAATAAAAATTCACGTTTTGCAATCCACAGGAAATATCACTTTGCACGTTGGAGCCAATTTAAATATTGTCAAGAATGGGACACGCTTAGAGCAAATAAAGCCGCATTGCCACGAACTGATTGACATCCGAGATATCGAACACAATTTGAGATATGATTACTATATACTTCATTTGGATGCAGATCTGCAGCGAGGACAACGTGTTCTATTGCGTATACAATTCTGGGGAAAATTGGGCCGCTCCATGTCCGGTTACTATGCCAGTACTTATCAGGATAACTGCACCAAAAAGTAAGCAAGAATTACAGACGCGTCTCTACATATCTATCCGTCTATACATATATATATATATATATATATGCGTATATCTCCTTAGATTCATGTCGGTTACTCAATTCGAGCCTGCGGATGCTCGTTCGGCTTTTCCCTGTTTCGATGAGCCCGCTTTGAAGGCGACGTTTAATATAAGTCTGGGTCATCACTCCAAATACAATGCACTCAGCAACATGCCCATAATTCAAAAGATACCAATGTAAGTACAGTAGAGATTGGCTATCAGCTGCATATTTTATATGCCGTTGCAAGAAACTGGCAAAGTTTCAGTTTTAGGTTAAAATACATTTTAGTTCATAAGATATTTTTAAAGGTTCCACTAAAATGTGGTATTTTGAATGTATTCTATGTTATTTTTTTTTTTACCAAATTGCAGTGTTTATATGAATATATATTTAATTTCAGTTATAAAGTTAATATTTTAATATTTTAAAGCCTTTAATTATTAAAAAGCTTTCGTAATCCATTCAATATTAAATACTTAATTTCATAGCACATTTGAGATTTCTATGAATATTTGAATAAGTCCACTTCAAATAATTTTCAGCTTGTTTCTTTTTAAAATAAATTTTCTTAAGATTTACAGATGTGAAAGCAAAAACTGGGTGTGGAGCATATTCAAGCAGTCGGAGCTGATGTCCACCTATCTGGTGGCGTACAGCATCAACGACTTCAAGAGCTATGCCTCGCGGACCAAGAAGTACCAATTGAGATTCACGACCTGGTCGCGTTCATCTGCAATTAAACAGTGCAAATATGCGTCCGAGATTGGGCCAAGGATACTTTTATACTATGAGGATATGTTTGACGTTGAGTATCCGTTGACCAAAATGGATCTGCTGGCTGTGCCCGATTTCAATGCCGGCGCCATGGAGAACTGGGGACTGATCACGTTTCGGGAAACGTCTTTGTTTTATGACGAGGCTCAGTCATCGGACTTGGACAAACAGCGTGTGGCGAATATAATTGCACACGAAGTGGCTCATCAGTGGTTTGGCAATCTGGTAACAATGGAATGGTGGAACGATCTCTGGCTGAATGAGGGATTCGCCACCTATGTGGCAACGTTGGGCATGGAGAAGATATGCCACAAGTGGCATGCCTATGAGGAGGAGTCATTGGACAATGTCCTCGCAGTGCTCAACACGGATGGCTACTGCAATACTCGACCGATCCATCAGGCGGTGAACCGGGCCAGTCAAATACCGGAACTCTTCGATGCGATCACATATCTAAAGGGTGCAGTCATCATACGAATGATGCACATGCTCATTGGAGACGTTGCCTTTCGACGGGGTCTCAATTGTTACCTGGTCAAGCATGCCTTTGGCAATGCCAGGCAGGAGGATTTGTGGCATGCCTTGACGGAGGCAGCGCACCAGTGTGGCAGCATTGCCGAGGATTTGGATGTGCGAAGCATGATGGATACCTGGACCCTGCAGAAGGGCATACCCATAATTAATGTGCAGCGCCAATACGATATGCGAACGGCAACGATAACCCAGCGACGATATCTCATCCGGATTGAAAATCTAGATCAACCAGCGACAGATGAGTCCTGTTGGCTTGTGCCCATCAGCTATGCCACCGATTGTCTATCCAATTTCGTTGCAACCGAGTCGCGTGCCTTTCTGCGCTGCACCGAGCAGAACGAGGCATTGCCACTGAATCTCCAGGATCTACCAGGCGAGAACGAGTGGCTAATCCTCAATGTGCAGGTGGCAACACCATATCGAGTCAACTACGACGTCACCAATTGGGAGCTGATCATCAAGGCGCTGCTCAGCAAAGATTTTAAGCGCATTCACGTCATGAATCGAGCTCACCTGATAGATGACTCCATGTCGTTCGCCTGGAGTGGACTGCTGCCCTACGAATTGGCCGTGGAGCTGTTGTGTTACCTGAGGCACGAGCCGGATTATATACCCTGGCGTGCCGCATTGGATCAACTAAATGCGATTTATCGCATTGTTCGACAAACAAAACAATATCCGGAATTTCAGGTGATACGAGTTTTTAAAACTAATCACAGGGAAGGAACCATATCCGTTCCCATAAAGTAAATAGCTTATTCTTGACCAGCAAATCATGTTTATCTAATTTTATCTACAACTGCCAAAGTCTCGAAAATATCGATACAAATCGATTTCTGATAACAATAAACCCAAGTTTAAAATGCATTGATATAAAGTTGATCAACTGGACAAGGTTCAGCAATATTAGTTAATAAACATTTGGGAACTTCGTAGTCGAGCTCACTCGACTTCAGTGTTCTCACTTGTTTGTAAATGTTATTCAATTTGAGAAGAATCTTACAAATTTAATATTTTCTGTTAATAAGAAACATATATTTGATAAATATAAAAAAGATGATCTAATTCAAAGAATTTCTCTTGTCTATTTTCGATTTTCAGAAATTGAATGCAATCATTTTGCTGAGTGTAGATACTAAAACTTTCAGAATTTATCTTAGACACTTCACTTTTTCCAACCATCGTTTATACTAGCTGCAAATCTTTTTTATTTATTATTACTTATATCAAATTAAATTTATATATATTTAAAAAAATCTTGTCCATCCAGCAATTTATACATTATCTATTGGAGCCCATATATGGCCATCTGGGGGGAATGCGTAACGATACGAAAGGTCAACACCATGTGGCCCACAAGGCGTTGATCACCAAGTGGGCGTGTCGCTTGAAGCAGGAGGATTGTGTGGAGCACGCTTTGCGATACTATCATCGGTGGTTCATCTGCGACAAACCGGATGAGACAAATCCAGTGCCGCAGAATCTCAGATCAGTTGTCTACTGCACAGCCGTGCGGCAAGGCGATGAGGAGGACTGGAACTTTATGTGGCAACGATACCGCAATACCGAGGTGGCCAGTGAGCAGCGACAAATACTCCTCGCACTCGGTTGCAGCCACAAGGTGATCCTGCTCCAGCGCTATCTGAACATAATCTACCATGAGAAGTCCTTTATACGCAAACAGGATGCTTCACAGATCTTTGGCGCCATTGTGCGCAACCATGTGGGCTTTCACATAACCAAAGATTTCTTTCTCCACAAATTCAAGTTACTCAATACCTAGTAAGTGTTTTCAAATTACAATTGATTTCTCGAAAATTTCAAATGCTGTTTTTGAACTGGAAAATAATTACAAAAGCAAAGAAAGGAATTTTTACTATGGAAAATTCAGCTTTAATTGCTACTAAAAAAATACCTTTTATTGCTCTTAATTATATTGAAAACTGCCTTTTATAAGCTTTAGCTATTTTAGATGCATTAACTATGACAATTCTGAAATAAAATATTATAATCCTAAATCTGAACCAAAGTTTTACCACAAATCACAACTAATCCTTTGCTTACAGCTATCAATCGAATTCAAGGGAATTGGTCGGCATGTTCATCCAAATAGCGCAGCACACAAGCTGCCTGATGGGGTATCGCCAGTTGTTGGTGTTCATCAATACACACCAGGAGCTGCAGCAGAGATCGGGACGAAGCTTGCGAAGTGCCTTGGAGCAGGTAAAACTGAATCTGCACTGGCGCAAAAAGCAAATGAATGAGTTCATCTGCATTCTGGGAAAGCACAATTGATGATTGTTATTAAAAAATGTTGTAAATTGTTTTTATATTTTTGTTTCGTATATTTCAAATTAGTAATTATATAGAATAAAGCATTGAAAGCCCAGAGCTAAGCGCTAAGATTAATCACAGAACACAGGACCACACCAACTGCCAGCAGCAGCTTCACAAATTTCAACCACGGTTTGCAGCACCGCCTCCGGCTCCACCACCACCGCCACCACCCGAGAAAGCTGTGCTCGCATTTCCCGCACTGGCCGCAAACAGTCTGCGCAGATTCTGTAGAATGCCCCATACAACGGTGCCCGCAGAGCCGAGAGTTTCGAGCAGATCGAAGCCGGTGCTATCGATGGCCTCTTCGCGATCCTCCTCCGTTTCAATGGCTGGCGATGAATTATTGCTATGCGGTGCATGATGCACACCCATGTGCCCAATCAGACGATGCGAATTTGTGCGCACATGTGTATCATTCACATCGCCACCGCCCACAGCATTTATGAGATGCTTGACTGGCTCCAGAACGGGTATGGCCAACTTGATGCGATGCCAGTCATCTGGTGTTTCTGTCGAGCTCTCATGCTGCTCATTTCCAACCATCGCATCCAGGCTGAGCTCATCGTCCAGCGTATTGCGCTCACTCACTGGCGCATCATCCGTGTCAAGGGTACTATTGTTGCCAGCTGCAGCCTGCAACTGCAACAGACTGCCAAAGAGCTGTTGCACATGCACCGACTGGATGGACTCCGCCTCGTTGCGCTCAAAGTCGAACTCATCGTGTGGACGCAATCCACGCTTGCCATTCACATAGCTCACAATGTGGGTATTCGTTGGGGCGGGTTGAGCTGTGGACACCGCTGGCTTTGCTGCGCTTCCTGGCAATGTCGTCAACCATAGGAACTGCATAGGAATGAGTGAGTGAAATGAAAATGGCATTAAATACTTCCAGCTTAATAACTGACCAAAAATCAAATTCTTAAAATTCTATAATTAGCCAATCCATATGCAAAAGCAATCTCTCTTCGCAAAACACGCGACGAGCCTTAATTAGATGTCTTGCTGCTCCTAAAAACACTCAAATAATATTCAAGGTCTTTCAAAAGTAATTACTCAACGTACTCCCAATAAGGCTAAGTATTGAGAATATTAAGTATACTCAAATGTTGAAAAAATGCTGAATTGTAAAAGCAAAAGTGAACAAATCGCTGAAAATTGCAAAGAAGTGAAAATTTAAAATATAACTTTTGGAAAGAATTTGAATTTGAAAACAAATATGTTAACACTTAAAAAGAGTTATATGAATTATACTATTATATTATGATTATTTATATTATTAAGTAAACTTAAAGTTCCATAATAATAATTTAGGAAATCAGTTTTATTTATATTTAGAGTATGGAATATTTAGAAGACTTCATTGTGTATATATTTTAAGTCAACATCAAAAAACAAATTAATATCTGTCCATTCGGATATATGCCATATATAACCTGTCCTTTTGCTTCACTCGCTCGAAGCCCGATCGGATTGTCCCCCTTATCTATATCATATAGATATATCGAATATCGATATATCGAAAATCATAGGTTGCATAAAAGCAATAATCATAATATTTTGAACTCTTTACAAAAATTAAGATGTTAGCAGATTCACTGATTTCCCTTTGATATCTCTTTTGCTTTCTTAATTTTTATTTTTTATTTTTATAAAGACTGTAAATTATTTACGATACTGAAACTGATGGGTTTTTTTTATTTATATTACAGTCAAAATTGCTTTAGAATAATAGCAATCAATATGCCAAATTTTTCATTTTTCTTGGCAATCATTGAGTGAACTTGCTTATTAATTCAATAATGATTTTCACTTTATTTATTTGTAATATTTCACAAGTTCTATTTCCATTTTAGTATATCAATATTTTTTCCATTGCCAAAAAACCCGCTTACATGCAGTAACAGCAAAATACTTATAGGTTTATATGTGAAAATAAATAATCGCTCCATTGTCAATGTTATATACACTATATATATAAATAGATATATAAATAAATAACTCGGATTCAAATTGAAAACGCTGTCCGTAGCGTTTACAACGACAACTGGGTACTGACTGACTGACTGACTAAACAATGGGCAGCCAAAAAAAAAATATATTATAATATGGAATCTGAAGGTAGCCAATAAAAAATTAATTAATATGCGAGAAGTGTGCAGACAATTGTTGTCTCTCGAATCTATTTATTTCCATTGAATTTGAGAATTAATATTATGCTCTCAGTAATTAATAATAGTAGCTGACCTAAATATTATATACTAATATAAGTTATGATGGGATTCGCTAAATTTTCAAAAGTGAGTATTTAAATATTGCCACTATATTTTGGGTTATGCGGTTTTTTGACTTGATAGTGAAGAGTTCTTAGAAAGTAGTATCTAAAAGTAAAGTCAATTGTTTAGCAGTTGGGTATAATCCTTTTGTGCAACAGACATATAGAAGAATCCCCAATACCATAGGATAAATAGTTAATTGATTAGGATCAGCTACCCAATTGGTGTAACTATATCCGCTTATGCGTCCGGACTACATTTTTTTTTTTTGCTTGAACTTCATCAGCTTTTCCTATACGAATATGCATAGTTCCAAAAGGAGTATGAATAATTTTGTCCTAGCCATATTTTTAAAAAGTACAATTTCCTAAATAACTCACCAACTGTCAGTTGTCAATTTATTGTATAAAAACCCATCAAAAGTATACGATTTAAATAAAAACAATTCCATCCAAACCAGTAAATCCTAACAAAGAATGCTTTGAAATACATTTCAATAGTTCTTAACCCATATTTTGTCGAATGGAAAATTTTTCATTCATATTTTACACGCCAAACAGTACACACATATTTTTTTTTTTTTCATTTCTAAAGTTTTTGGCGTTTTGCGTAAAACAAAATTTCCAAATTAAAATTAACCGTATCAAAATTTTTATGTCTAAAAAAATTCAAAATTTGTCAGTGAAATAATTGAATTGATAACCATAAATGGCTCCATATATATCCCAGATATCCCGATGCCTAAGATATCGTGCGCCGAACTGTCGACATCATCGCCTGCTCCATGGGAGCTGCAAACACTGGAAGCAACTCTGCACGGGTAGCGTCTGTTGGCAACCGGCGCAGCAGACGCTTGATGTGCTGCCAGCTAAGCCATCGATGATGCATGTCCAGGTCTATTCGCAGCAAGCGGCGAGCGTCTTCAAGGCAAAAAATAATGTTGGTATCCTGCGCAAGCGGATCAGTTTCAGTGGAACTCCAAATAAGGACGCTGCTCCAGCTGCAAATGTTGTGCCCGTTGGTATTATAATGCCAGAGAGCAATGATGGCAATCAACTGAAGATTGTCATTGTGCCGCTCGATTTGGCCAATCAGGATGCGGAGAGTCTGAAGAATACGCTTGAGGCGCTCCATCAGCTGCGTCTGCATGCCACCGAGATTGATGCCTTCACCAACAGCATGCTCGAGGAATTTAATCAGCCGGAGCCCAACGAGAAATCACCAACTGCCGACTGTCAGGGAGTGCAGAGAGTTAATTTTATGGAGGGCTATGTCCAAGAAGTCAATGCTGTCGGCACTGCTCCAACCAAAACTAACTTAAAATCGGGACAACCTCAGCCGCAGGCACAGCTGAGTAATTCGGTTGCACCAGTTTCCAAAGCAGCTGCTGCTGTTGCACCAATTCCAACGATTGCATCCAGCACGAAACCCCAACCAATGCCCAAACCAGTAACTAAACCAAATACATCACCAATGCCAAAAACTCTGCCGATGGGTGATCCAAAGCAAAATGCAATCAGTGCCGCTATCAAACCGAAAGCGGCAAGAGATATTCCGGCCTTGGACTCGAATATGAATCAAATTAGCATTGAGGTGCCAAAAAGCATAAGTCGGCAACTGAGCGACATGTCCATCGCCTCAATGCATCTGTCCTTCGACATGGACATGACAAATGTGCGCGATGCAATGCTGAATGGTGACCAGAAAGCAGCGCCCTCAAATGTACTCTCCTTGACCGATCCGATGGTCTCACTGGAGACGCGCCTGGAGTCTGATCCGAGCTATGTACCCAAAAACACAGTGCCTCTTGTTTTCAATGCTCTTATCAAGGGAACCGTGCAGATTGATGCCGATAAGATCAGTCTGGCCAAACTGACCAAGGAGCAGTTACCAGCCTATAATGATAAGATTACTTCCATTGCCGCCAATATTTGCAGCACGGCATTGGCGAATGGATTTCTAGCCGAACAGCAACAGCAGCAGAAGATCGAAAGCAACTTGGCCAACCCCAAAATATCCTCACAGGGACGCATGGCACTGAAGCGCCACCAGGCTGCAAAGCATATGAAAGTTAGTCCTATGCTGAAGGACGGGTGCAAGAATCCAATTATCAAGAAAAAGAAGAAGTGTCCCAAAAAGTGTCCCCTGATCGATAATCCCTGCAAGAAAGATCCCTGCAAGGCGCCAAAACGACCACAAAAGAAAGCTTCCAAAACCACTGAGATAGTTGCTGCCTCTTCTTGCGGCAAGAAAGGTGGCGAGAAAAAGAAGTCAAATTCTAAGAAAAATGAGAAAAAGAAGGATCCTTGTGCAAAGTTCAAGAAGGGCGGCGACAAGAAGAAGAATACTTGCGGCAAGAAGAAGGTTTCTTGCGCCAAAAAGAAGAAAGATCCTTGCGCCAAGAAGGGCGGTGACAAAAAGAAAAAGGATCCTTGTGCAAAGTTCAAGAAAGGTGGCAACAAGAAGAAGAATGATTCCTGCGCCAAGAAGGATCCCTGCAAGAAAAAGTATTCGACGTCGGCCAGTTCCATACCAAACCTCCGTCAGCTGTCGACAATGACTCAAGGTGAAGAGATCCGACCTCGTTTTACAATTTACTCGACACTTGTGCGGCGACGTTACGGCGGCATGCCCTCGAGCACACAGATGGACGCGTGGGGCATCAAGTCGCTGGATGTCCGTAAACAAGTTCAACGGAGCTACGCCAAAAAGAAGAAAAGCAAAAAGGGAAATAGCAAATGCGCTGCAATTCAAAGCACAGGCAGCAAAAGAAAGCGTAAGCACATCAAAGCACGGAAGGGTCTTCGTACCGATTGCTATGGCAAATTTAAAGAGGAATGCCCCAAGGTACTCCGTAAGAGTCGATGTGGCGTGGTGCCAGTTCCGCGCAAGAAATGCGATAAAGGTAAGCGGACCAAGGCCAGGAAGCTAACGAAATCCAAGAGGAAGCTGTCCGCCATCTGTAAAAAGATGGGCTACAAGAGTCGAAAGGGAAAAAAACCAAAAGGTACATTTAAAATGAATCTCAAATAATTATTCGATTAACCCTGTTCCACCCACTTGTATCCCAAGGTAGAAAAAATTGAGCTTCTGGCCACGGGCCAACTAATGCTCTACCAAACGCGCCAACATTGTGACTCGGCAACACGTAGACAACCCATCGATTCCATCTTTTGTGAGTTGCAGCAGGAGGAGCAGAAAAGCGAATGTTACATAACGGAAATCGTACGCATCCCGTCATCCTTTCGCATACTGAAAGAGGAACAATCGCTACCAGCGCTGGGATCAAGCGGTGTGTAAATAATTTAAATATAAAAGCAAAATGTGAGTCAATAAATCTCCTTCTTTTCTGTAGATGTGCTCATAAGAACCGCATCTGTTGCTCTAACTGGCTCCGATGTACATATGTTTGAGAATGGCAATCAAGATATTGAGGGCATGTCACTGGGCCATGATGCGACTGGGTATGTTGAACGCGTTGGCAGCAGTGTCCATCATTTGCATGTGGGTGATCGTATTGTCATGGAATCGGCGCTATCCTGTGGTATTTGTGATTATTGCAAACAGGGCCTTTATAATATCTGCGCCAATTTGATTTATAACGGATTCTTGGCTAGCCATCAAACGCATCCGGCTGACCTGTGTCATCGCCTGCCCGACTGCCTTGGCATGGGTGAGGGCACACTCACCCAGACGCTTGCCCTGGGCTGTCAGGCATGCTTTAAGGCGAACATTTTGCCCACAAGCAATGTGTTAATCATTGGCACAACTCCAACGGCCATTTCGGCCGCAATGTGCGCGATGGCAGTCGGTGCTAAGAAGGTGACCATTGCTGGCACCATGGATAGCTCATTGGAGATGATCGACCGGGAATTGGGTTACCATACCATACATTACGATGCAAATGCACTGTTCGGTGAAGTACTCGAAGCGGTCTACTGCAAGTTCCAAGAATGGCCAAATTGTGCCATCAACTGTGCTATCACGCCGATGACGATGAATCTAGCCGTCATGGCCCTGCAGCCATGTAGTGTCTGTGTCCTGGCCGAGTGCGAATCGGAGTGTGCCAGCTTCAATGCACTCGACATACTCATGAAGAATATTCGTCTCGTACCAAGTTTTCGTTCAGCCAATATGTGAGTGCGCTTCAAAATAATAATCATAATCATAACGCACCTCTTGTTTGCAGGTATCCGACTGCAATACAACTTATGAAATCTGGTCGGGCGCCTATGCACAAACTTATTGGCCAAATATTCGCATGGGACAATGTGGAAGAAGCCTTCAGGAGTGCGCTGCACGAGTCTAATGTTGGCTTGCGCAAGGTTATCGTCAATGGCAAATGAAGCAACTTTGGTGTTTAAACCAGAAATAAATCTCATCGAATTTAACACAATTTTTCGAATAATCAAAATATTTGTTAATAAATACAAAATAAATAATAATTAAATTGAATCGTTATGCATTTTTACTAGGTTTTGCATTTGCCCATAAACATTTTTAATTGAAAAGTTTGGTTTTTTTTTAAAATTATGCAATTTAAAAAATACATAAAATTTAACATTTTTCTTACTCAGCATCTATGAATCTCTCTTAATATAGACTATTTAACGACCTGTTCATAAGTTAAACATATATAAAAAATTATTATTGTACTTCGCTGCTTACAACAAACTATTTTACAAAATTTACATACGCAAAAACTAAGCTAAGAGTCGTGCATTTAACTGTATGCTAAGGAAGGAATCGAATGTACACACGAAAAAACAAATATAAATTAATCGAAATTAATTCAAACATAACATAATCGTTAAGAATTAGCATCATAATGCAGAAAAATTAATATCAATCTTACACAATTGGACTGCAAGCGTGTTGGAACATTGCTCTCTCTATATGAATATTGTGCATAAATCATAGATTTAGAGCTAACTAATCAATAACCGAAGATATGTATGTAGGCATGTACGAGTGCATTTGTGTGTGTGTGCGAGTGTGTGTGTGTACATCTGTGTATATCTGTGACTATTTACTGGACTGCTTCGGTTTATATGTGTGTTAAAATATGTATTACTTGTTCCCTGGTTGATTTTTGATTGCATTTCATGTTCAACTACTTTTTGCGTGTGCACCAAAAAGCAGTTGAATTTGGCTAGATCAAAGCTTTTACTCTATAAAGTAAGTTATGATAACATTTATAAATATATAATTATAGTAGAATCGTCAGTGTCAAAAAAATAATAAATAAAATAGGCTAGGCGCTCTGTTCAAGCGCTCATTTAAGAAGGTAGTTTGTCTTTTGGTGTTTTCTTCACAATTCAATAATTTCTCTCTTTTTTATAAAAAAAAAATACAAAAAAAAAAGAGTTTCGTAATAATCGCTGCCCATTTCTAATGGTCATGAATTTGCATTTCCAGCTCGATATCTGAAAGGTTTATTTCGCGCATCGAATTAATATACATATATCGCGATGTGTATATATATAGCCAACGGAACCATTTCATTTGTGATTGATGCTCAAGCATGGCGCCTCTGACAACAGTCGCCTCTTTCCAGCTGAGTATGCACCTGGATTTAACAAACCAGATGATTAACTACATTCAATAAATATAATATATTGGTTACATACCAATGCGTCGACATGAGGCACGTGCACAGCAGATCGAAGATTGATAGATATTTGCGGGCCAAATTGATCGAGTCTAACGTAAAAAACTTACAGCCTGCAATGGGTCACATAAAAAACGTTTGAAAATCATATTAAAAATTATCGTGGCTATAATTAGAAAATGTAGCAACAACAACAAAAGCAGCTACACTTAACATGACAATTAACATGTGCAAAGCTCTTTATAAACACGTCTGTAGTTCTAGTTGCTGTTGTTGTTGCGGCTCTTGTTGTTGTTGCTGCTGTTATTGTTGCTGCTGCTGTTGTTGTTGTTGCTGCTGTTTTTGTTGCCAAAGCATGTGACTCACCCTTAGGCAATAAATTGGCTAAACACAAAGAAGCGGCCGCATAATACACAGCACAATGATTGGGATGTGAGCTGACCCCATCGCGATCGAAGGTGAATATCGCCTGTATATCAAGACTCTCAACCGTATGCAATATAAAGCTGGCAACTGCATCCGGCCGCCACTCAACATTGGGATCATCTGGCAAATTGGTGGCGTTCACCAATATAACGTTCGATTCGTCAATGCCCAAACGTTTGCACGCACGAAACAGCTCTTCCCGGCGCAATTGCGCCTGTTGCTCATAGTTGCCTACGATTATAAATGTTAATTAAAATGAATGTTCAATTCATATGCCAAGATGGGGCGTATAATCATTGCTTACCATTTGACAGGCAGAGCACGTAAACCTGACAGCCGTCACGCTGAGTCAGCGAGTAGATCAGTGGCCCAAAAAACATGCACTCGTCATCCGGATGTGCGATAATCAAAAGCACGCGACCCGTTAATGCCGCTTTGGGCAGATGAACGCTACGCAAACGCAGACCGTTCTGGAGAACGGTCCGCAGGCCTCCGTTGCTGCCGGGGCTGCTGCTGTCCGTTTTGTCACCGCCATTGCCAATCGCCTTCTTGAGTTGGGCGCCTGGGGCTGACGGTGCCGATGTCAACGAAGTGGATAGCCAAAAGGTGAGTTTGTATAGGCCCAGGCATACTAGCAAGTATACCGCACATGCAATCACTATATGCTCCAGCGCTTCAGCCGATGTTGACCTAATCCGGCAATAGATGGCTTGCGGGCTCAGATGTTCAAGGCGTAACTCGGCGAATGGGCGTGCGACAGCGTCGTATATTGCAGTAACGTTAAGTGCTTCGGCCAAGTATTCGCTTAGCCAGTTAAATTTCATTTCATTGCGTTTGCTGCGGTTGTGTGCTGATTTTCGTTGTTGGCACAATTTGAATTTCACCAAAAATGGACATAAAATTAAACAAATTTCTTGTGTGCGTCGCTTCACTTTCTGGGTGATTAAAACCAATAATTTTAATTTTAATTTACTAAACTAAATATGAACTCTAAAATAATTCAACTTATTGTGTAATTTAATACTTTAAACGGCTTCGAAATCTGCGCGGTGGCACTTAAAAAAATTGCATTTTATTTTTGCGCTGTGTTCTTTTAGATGGGGGCAACAACTAGGGATGAGTGCGTGAAGTGCCAGTGCGCCAATATCGTGTCCAATAGTAAATGCACGACAGCTAACCAATTGTTCTATCTATGCACAAATATACTTATATATTTATTTACCTGCCTGTTGTTGGCGAGCTAAAATCAGTACTGTTTGGCCATGATAGTGCATACGTGTATATAAATGTCGTGAGTGGGAGTGCCGTCACCAGCAGCAGGCATCAAACAGCTGTCTGCGTCTAATACTATCGATTGTGCGATAGTAATCAAATCGTAATCGATGCATCGCTACTTATGCAGCTCTAGTGCCCAGTTCATAAAGTAGCCGTAAATTTAATTTTGATTTAAAAATTTGCTAGTTAACAATTGTAAAATAGTTTTCGTGTGTGTTTTATATGCTTTCCACTTCCCCCAAATCCCAAGAAGAACAAAAGCCTATTTCCCAATACCACACGCAGCAAAACGTGACAGAATTAATTCAAGCGGCATTTAGGGGACACAAAAAAAATACATATATATATATATATAAATACATATAAATATATATAAAGCGTGCGCGTTGCTTGTGGCTAGCTGTAATTAGGTTAAAAGAAACCACAGTCGGGCGGACAGCAGCATAACAGCAACAGAAACAGCTGCAATAGAGACAGCAGCGTGTGGCAAGTGTGATTGGTTAGAGTGAGCCTGCTTATCAATCAAATCCCAACAATGGCACAGCAACATCAGGGCATGGATTCGGCGTTGTTCGAGAGACGACTGCGGCCGGTCTACGGTGAGTTTGAATTCCTTACATATTATATTCTTTGATAAATAGTTCTTATCTTATTGATTAACCAGACAATCTGGAAGTGGGCAACAATCGCAAGGCGCTGCAGGAATCGGAAAAGCTGCTACGCAAACATCCAAATTTACTATGCGCACGTGCTCTGAAGGTAACATAATTTATCATAAATTAACAGTTGTTAATATTTGTATATACTTAAGGGGCTATCGCTGCTGCGACTGGGCCGCTACGAAGAGAGCCATGGCTGCCTGCAAACTGTCGCCGAAGAGAAGCCCGTCGATGATTCGACGCTGCAGGTGCTCTCCTTCTGCTATCGAGAAATGGAGCAACGTAAGATCTTTTCATAGTTTGCTTAGCATTTTTGTCATATTTATACATAAGTATATTTCTTGGCACGCGCCGCTGCTGGGCAATTAAAATTGCCTCACTCGCTTTCATTGCGCATAAATTGGCTAAGACATGAGAACGGTAGCGGGGCACGCGTAGCGTGTGCCAAGAAAAAAAGTATACATGTGCACATTGCCTTGAGGCATCACTAAATTTACGCCTCAACGCTTTAGTTTTCTTTTGTTTATTAATTTGAAAAATAATTAATTGCTCATTTCTTTATCATAGTGGACAAAATTGTTGAGCTTTATCAGCACGCAGTCAAACTGACACCTGGCAACGAGGAGCTACTAGCGCACCTATTCGTTTCGCATGTGCGCGTCGAGGATTACAAGGCGCAACAGGCGGTTGCACTGCAGCTGTACAAGGCGCAGCCAAAGAATGCGTATTACTTTTGGGCCGTTATCAGTGTGGTATTCCAGGGCATTCGCGGGCCCGAATCCACAGTACCCGAGAAGCGAAAACTTTATCTGGCGCTGGCACAGCGCATGGTCGACAAGCACATTAAGGAGGGCAAACTGGAGACGGAGCAAGAGGCATTCCTCTATTTGCACATTTTAAAACTACAGAGCAAGTACCAGGAGGCTTGGGAATTCCTTAACGGCGAACTGTGTGCCAAATTATATCCGGGTGCGCCTGTTAGCATGAAATTCGAGCTTCTTAAGGTGTTGGGCAATTGGCAGGAGCTCAACGAGCTCTTGCAAAAGCTGCTGGAAGCCGAGTGAGTATAATGTAAAATACATTTTTAATATATCTACAAACACATTTATTTGCCTATTCTTAGTCGCGATCGTTGGGACTATTACAAAGAGTATATTGAGAGCTGCTTTGAACTGCTGGATGCGCAAACCGCGGAGGGCGCTGATAAGCCTGCTTGCGTACTGAACACTTGCCACGATTTTCTACTGCACATCATTGGATCTTCAGAGCGAAAAACCCGTGGTCCCTACTTGGCACGATTGGAGCTGCATCAACGCATGCGCGCAAAACAGCTGCCGGCAGAGCAGCTTATTGGTGATTTTGATGAGCTAATCATTGAGTACTTCCGCCTTTTCGGAGACAAATCCTGCTGCACCCACGACATAGCACTCTTTCTGCCATCCATCAGCATAGAGCAACGTCAGTTGCTAGCCAGCAAGTTGCTCCAAGAAAGCGGAATTAGTTCGACCTCCTTGCCCCAGAATGTTAGTATTATTATAATCTATTATAAACTATTGCAACCGTATGGCTAAAAGTCGTATCCGAACCCATTTTTCTTATATATTATGTTCCGCTGAGCCTAAAAGCAAACTATGCAAATCAGTCTCTGAGATTTTTCGATTGAAACAGAGATCTGCAATAGTAATTCATCTTCGGCAAGCTGAAGATATTTTTATTTTATACCGACTAACGTTGTTAATATTTTTGCAGAAGGAGCACATGCAGAAGCATATCTGTGCCCTGCAAATATCGCGCATGTGCGGAGCTCACATTGAGCTGCCCGTTGATCACCTGCTGGCCTTTTATACGGCATTGAAACTGCACTATGAGCATGGCCATAGTTCGTTTGGCCAACAGCTGCTGGCAACGGAAATGGGACCCTCGGATCCGTATGCACTGCTAGCGGCGAATGTTATGTGTGATATATCCGTGCGAGAACAGAAGTCGGATCAGCTATTCGAGGCGCTGTGTCTGCTGCAATATGTGCTGCGGAACAGCACCAGCAATTTTCACGTCAAACTGCTTAGCCTAAAGATCTATCACATGTTTGGCTGCATGCTCGGCGCCCAGGAGATGTACGACTATTTGGACATTAAGCAAATTCAGCTGGACTCGATGGGCTATGTGCACTGCAATTTATTGCCGCTCTCCGGGCGCTTCTCTGGTGTACGCAATTGCTTTGACACCACATTAAAGTTCTTTACGAACAGCTACAAGGAGCGGTTAGAGTATATAGCGCTTACCTATCGGTTTTGCACATTCTCCAAAATGGGGGAGTTCATGAACTTCAAGGAGCGCCTGACGAATAGTTTGCTCTATGTGGCCTGCTCGGTGGAGGCGCAGCTATGCGATCTGGTCAGTTGCTATGGCAATATACAACAGAATCTGTCCACCTATGTGGCCATGAGCATTGAGCCCGCTGACGATCGCATTGCCTGGCACGAGCTGAGCGACAATCGGGACTTGCAGGCGATCATACGATGGGATCCGCTGCATCTGGACAATACGGATGAAGAGCGTAAGGAGTCTTACGATCAGGAGATTGAGGTACTGCAGCTCCGATCGCTGTTGCTCCGATTGTTTGCCTCATTTATTGACTTGTATCATGCGCCACCCAGCGCTAAGCTGGCCATGTCAAATTCGACGACGCCACCGCCAGCGCCGGGCGAGGATACAGCGACACTGGAGCTCTTACGCGAATCGTGGACGGGTCTTCATCAGCGTCTGCGCCTTATGAACTATAAGCCGCTATCACAACGTTTTCTAGTCAATTTGCTGCCCACACGCCTTCACCTGCTGCTCGAGCTGCCCTACGAGCGGTTCTTTGATGATCTTGCCCAGATGGTGCTGGACCTGAGCAGTGGTGCGGCGCAACTGGCGCTGCAGTGCAAGCGAGTCAGCGAGAATGTCGCCTCCGTCATGGAGCTGTGCGTCCAGACAATAACAGAAAGCAATGAATGCAATGCCGTCGACGGACTTTGGAAGCGACGCGAGCAACAACAAAAGATTGCCGCCTGCTTGGAGGTCAGTTCAAATTGCCCAATGCATACCGAAATTAAATTATTAATTTTGTAATGATGACTTGTTATAGATACTCTCACTTTATGCCTTCCTACTATCGGTGCTGAATGACAAGATTCAGTTCAACGCGAAGACAAAAACAAAAAAAAAGCCATCGGGTGATAATAAAGCACAAGATACGCCGCTGCCCATTAGCGAGAAGGAGCGCAGCCAAATGCTGCGCGAACTGATACGTCAGTTAAAACATAAACTAGAGGCCTGCGATGCAGCAATACGTGAGTAGGGGCAAATAATCTCAAACTGTTGTTGAATCTAAATCATGCATTCTACAGGCACTTGGAAAGCGCCTACCTTGCCGCGTAACCTGAGTTCGTTTATGGCTGACATGTCTCTCAAGCCGGAAGTTGAGGCGACGCTTATTGGCGATGTGTCGGCCACATTTAAAGAGTCTCATGACTTGATGGTCACCGAGCTGCGCAATCTGATAAAGGACAAAATTCGCATGATCGGCAAATAAATTTGCCCTGACTTTGCTGTGCAAAGGCTCGCTTTTTTGCCCGACTTTAACGAAACATCTTTCAATCATCCACACAGTTTGTTATTTAATATTTTAAATAAGAGAAAGGTATGCCATAGGAACGCCGAAGTTAACATATCCCTGCGGACTATACATCAAATAATAAAGTCGACCGATTGTTCCTACGAAAGCTATGATGCAGCACTCTACAGGCAAAACGGTATGAAACTCTGCAAGGATATAACAAGGCGATTTCTATGCCCCATCGAAAGTCCATTTTCTTCCTCTCCCATTACTTATCATCACCAATCAAATTATATTCTTGTGCACTTTTTCAATTACATTTTTCGGCATTTTTATACAACAGGTAAAAAGTTGTAAACTTGTAACTTGCTTGATAAAAAACAGAAAAAAAAGAACCAAATTTAAAACAGCGCGACACATAAGATGAAATAAAAAATGATCAAATCGTATAAATTATATTAATCGTATTTTAATATAGTTGGTTGTTTACAAATGAGCCATCGTTGTTCGGAACAATTTAGGCTTAGAACTAAGATCCTTCAGTTATTGAGCTACCACAAAACCAAACAGTAATTTATTTTTTTTAGATATTTGCCCCACCGCTGCCTGCGCTGGCTGCTTTGAGCGTATTTAGATAGGCAGCGGTGCGGGGATCGTTGATATGCTGCTGAGTCTGCAGATGTGCAATTAGATTGTGATTGCGAGCAAAGCTTTTGTTGCACAGTCTGCAGATGTGCGGCTTCTCGCCGGTGTGCGTCTTATAGTGCACCTTGAGCACATTGGCATACGTAAAGGACTTGCCACAGGTGCTACATGCGTATGGACGTTCATTGCGATGGGTGCTAAAAGTGAAATAATGATAACACCACGGCAAGTGGAAGTTGGGACATCCACTCACCGTTCATGCTTCACGAGAGATGTGCGATCCGTGAAGTTGCGCTGACAATTCTGGCAGCTGTAGGGTCGGGCTCCGGTGTGCTGTCGAATGTGCCGCATTAGCTGATAATTGACATGGAAAGACTTGTGGCAGATTCTGAAATCAACACAATTTAAAGGAAATCAGATTTGTCTTTGCTGAAAAGTTGTCGAAAAATAATTTATTCAAACTTCAAAGCACCAAATGCACTACTTATTATTATTATTAATCTCATTATTATTATTATTATTGTTATTATTAAAATTACTTATTTTATTTGATTCCAACTCACTCGCACTCATATGGTCGCTCGTTGTTGTGCCGGCGCATGTGCGTGTCCAACGTACTCTTGCGTGGATAGTTATTGCCACAGATGTTGCAGACATGTGGCTTGCCACCAATAATTGGCCTGGCAATAGCCTTTTCCGCTGGCACCGCTAAGAGATTTGTAAGCACTTTGGGCGCATCGACAGCTGGTACTTGTTCAATTAGTTCGTCATTGCTCCAAATGCAGTCCTCCAGTACCTCAACCTCCAGCTTCTCGTATTTACGTGCTGGTTGGGCTTCCTTTGACAGATTATGCTGCTCATCCTCATCATCATCATCGGTTTGTTCCTTACAAATGTATTCGCGCAGGAAATCATTGGAGTGTCGACAGATTTGTCGGAATTTGTGGGCCAGCGTTAAAAATGCACGACATTTCAGGCAGATGCGGGTGGGAAGCTCTGTGGTACGAACTATCTGAAAAGGCCAGTACTCAAGTTGCTGAAAATCTCCAATGGCTTAAAAGGAAAGAGGAAAACTAATAAAAATCACTTTGATGCCGCTGCAGTTTTCGATTTTCTCGCAAATGGAGACACCGCGTTGCTCCTCGTCCCGCTCGTAGATGGAAACCATGTGCGTATCGCTGTCCTGCAGGCAAATCCGACACACGGTTGATATATCCATTACCAGTTCCGTTGCTGCCATTCCTAACGAATTTTAATTGAAATTAAAATAGCTGCCCTTGAGCTGGTGATACGATGTTTGTGTTTTGAAAAATATCAGCTTGATGATTAATATCGTAAGACCGAGCAATGATGTTTGAGCCAATAACATATCGGTGTATTAATTTCGTATTTTTCGAATTTAAAAACATAAATAAATATTTAGATGACATACTTACATGATTAACTGACAATATTTAAATATATTGAATAATTTTTACAAATGATTATTATTATTAAAAGGTTCATATTAAATAATATCGAAATGAGTGTTTGTATTTATCGATATAATGCAATTTATAATTGTTACAAGCATTGAAGTTGACAATAATGGAGGAAACAGATCCCGTTTGCAGGATTTGTCTGCTGCAACCAAGGACTGAGACACTAATGCCAACCGAATCAGATTTCTTTGCACAAATTGAACAATGTACCGGAATTTTGGTAAGCAATTGAATTTTCCAGTGTGATAGAAATGGAATTTACAATTTGTGAATTTTGCACTTGCAGTTGACACAAGACGAGCACTTGCCCAATCAAATATGCACCAGCTGCGCCTTGTTGTTGCGAGCTGCTCTCAAGCTGCGAACGATGTGCCAGCAGGCGGAGGAGCATCTGAAAAATACAAAATTCTCAGAGGAGCTGAATCAAACGCAGTTGGACAGTGGCAGTGAGATGCCATCGGAGTTTATAGACTCATACGAAGTGACACTGGAAACGGATAGCATCACAGGCAGCACAGATAGCATCACAATAAAACCATCAAATCTTGCGCGTGCAACTGTACCCACTCATAAGTCCAAGCGTCGTAAACGCACCATTGTTGCTGAAGTGCCAACCAATACAGGCAGCGAATCTGAATGTAGCAAGTCTCTTGGCATATCGTATGTGTGCAATATTTGCAACAATGTCTACGCGGAAAAGGTTAAGTTAACGATGCATCTGAAACTACATAGCGTGCACAAGCCCCACGAATGCGAGTAGGTTGCTGGAAGTTGAACTCTTTGAATTGATTAACCAAGATTTACTTATTAATTTTTTTTAGAATTTGTCACAAGCGTTTTAGACAGACGCCGCAGCTGGCGCGGCACATGAATTCACATACTGGACTACGGCCATACAAGTGTCATTATTGTTACGCCTCCTTCGCAGATCCCTCCACACGTATCAAGCATCAACGGTAAAAAGATCCACCTAACAATGTAGCATTAATAAAACGAAATTCTCTTTGTGTAGGATTCATACAAATGAACGGCCATATAAATGCAAGTATTGCAACAAATCGTTTGCGTACTCCAATGTACTGAATGTCCATCTGAAGACTCACACGGGCGAACGACCCTTTAGCTGTCAATACTGTGGGAGACCTTTCTCCCAGGCGCATCACAAGAACACGCACGAGCGCACGCATATGGCAAAAGAGGAGCTGGACATTAAAGAGATTGCCATGACAGAGGAGTAGGAGTAGCCTTAAAAGTATCAAATAAGCCAGTCATTCTTTAGTGTAAAAAATATAACAATTGTTTGTAAAATGCGCAAATGATGTGAAAAATATATGCAAAGAGATAGATAAAAATTGTTTGTTGAATGCACAAATGATGGAAAAAATATGTGCAAAGAGATAAAAATTTATTTTAAAAAATTGAATATAATAAATTACAAAATTTTATTGTCTTAAAAGTGTGCTACATTTAGAAATAAAGCAAACGGAAACATTTTAACATTCATGTAGCATACTTTAGGGATGACTTATAAAAGAAAATAAAAATTTCTTTGAATTGCTAAGTTTTAAAAATTGTAAGGCATATGTTTAAGGCATATTTTTAAGCAGAAGAAAAAAATAGCTGTTTAGGGGCGCACGAGATTAGTTATGAATATTTAAACTGCATTCAAGGATAATGGGGTCATCTGAGAACACAAAGACTTGTAAACTGTGCCTTCACAAAATCTTTGTTTTCTCTGATATTACAATGTATCAAATTACATTGGATATGACCGACTTACGAAATAATTGTTTTTAGAAAAGGTAAAATAAAACTAAATGAATTTCTTTTTATTTAACTAACAATTATATTTCTGTCACTTACATTTAATTGATTTGCAATAATTTGGTTTTTTTTATATCTGCTTTACGAATAGAGACAGCTTACTTCCACTGCTCTTTTGAGATATTTTAGAAAGAAATAGCACGCGACATACTTAATAATATCAAATAAAAGCTAAGACTATAATTTTAATAATAATTATTTTTACAAGGTCTATGTCGATGGAAACATTCTAACTGGGATTTCAGCTATGTTATCTTTAATAACCTCCCTATCCAGTTTGACGGACCTAAAAGTGCCACGTTTCTCGTGCGTCGCCCGATGCAATCGCAGTTTGTAAGCTTTCACGAAACCCTTGCCGCACAGATCGCAACTGTAAAGAGAGTATATATATATATGATATATATAATTAATTCACATATCAAATCACTTACACGTGCGGCTTTTCACCAGTGTGTATCATTTTGTGAAATTTCAAGTTGTCCGAATATGTAAACGTCTTCATGCATACATCGCACTCGTACGGACGCTCCTTGGTATGTATGCTGTGGATTTATGTGGCAAATAAGTTTTTCTGAAAGTAAAGCGGATTGCTAGCGGAAGACATACCGATGATGCTTAGTCTTCGTGGAACGATCGGCGAAGGCGGCTGGGCAAAAATTGCATTTGTACGGTCGGTTTCCAGTATGCGTATTCATGTGCCGCACCAGTTGCTGGTTCTGCACAAAGCCACGACCACAGATTCTGGAAGACAAGAATTTTAAAGATGCCAATGCTAGCAACAGATCTTATCCAGGCTTACAGATCGATAACAGACTTACTCGCACTCGTGTGGCTTGACGCCACTGTGGAATTTCATGTGCTCGGTGAGGCGTGCCTGGGAAGCATAAATGTTACCACAAACATCGCAAATATAATTCGAATGCTTGGCGAGGGGCCTGCGACCCATTTTCTTTTGCTCGTGCACGCCGCCTACCGTTGCGACTGGCGTCGCCTTGCTGACGCGTTGCTGCACCTTGCGCGCCTTTCCAATGCGATTAAGGAGGCGCGGCGGCTGCGGATTAGCCTCTGGCAAATAGCTGTCGTCATCGGAACTTAAGATATCCTCTTCGTCGTCGGGCACCTGGTTCCAAACAACTTGCTGCTTTGTGGCTCTTTTGGCTGGAGATGATAAGCTGCTTTGTGTTTGAGATTCGGATGTCAAGATCTCCAATTCCTCGTAATCTGCAAAGTTCTCGGCATCTGTTTCCGTTTCCACCTCAGCCTCGCCAGCCACCTCGACAACTGTGGCACCATCGTAGATATCAGCATCCTCTGCGTTTGTGGCATCATAGACAATGGTATCCACCTCTGTTTCGGCATCCACATCTTCGGCAGCAACCACATAGCTAAGAAACTCCTCATGAGCTACTTCAGCATCGCGTTCCAGTTTGATTTGATCATTAGCCTGCTGGGTTTTCGCCTCGTGCTCCTCCCAGGCGCGTGCAATAGCTTCAGCTTCAGCCTCTGTCTGCGAGTCCTCCTCATCCCCAGCACCAAGTGCAATGTTCAGCTCAGCGATATGCTGATGTGATCGCTGGCAAGTCATGCGGAATTTGTAGGCGACACGCAGTACACGCACACACTTCGCGCACATCTTGTCCGGAAAATTATCATCTATGCTTACCTGTAAACATAATTGATCGAAATGTATTTTTATAGTGTTTCTTGAGTTTGTTTATTACTTACGGGAATTCCAGCACAAATGTGCAGCATTTGATCAAGGCGGGTGCTCGCATTTTGGCTGAATATATCCTGTAGGAGTTCTTCGCCCTCTTTGGGATTGCACAGGCAAACGCGGCATACAATCCATTTCTCGTTCAATTCAGTTTTCATTGCTAATTGTCGCAAATCATACAAATACAAGCAAAGTATTTTTTGACAATACTACAACAATGTTGCAAGCGTCCCTTGCCGTTTTTCTGGCAGTCGTTCACAGTATTTTAATCGTTCGTATTTTATTAGTATATTTTTAGTCATTCAGCATTTATATGCACACACAATAGTAGTAATAATGAAATAATGATTTATTTAATTTATAATAAGTTATTAATTGCCAAATTTCAATAAAAGCATTCAAATCATTAGATTTGATTTATAAATAAACTAAAACAGCACAGTTTAAGCTTTTTATCAAATAAATACCGCACAAATCAGAAATGGTAACCTTAATTCCTTGCCATTCACACAAAAGCGCGAACAGCTTGTTGTTTTACCATATTTATTTCTTAACATCTTTGGCGTCGTCTAACTATAATTGATCAATCCGTGCATTCGTTGCAAGATTTCATAAGCAAAGAGATGCCAACTACAACGACAGCAACAACGGAGAAATGGATAGTCTGTCGAGTGTGCTTGCAGCAGCCGAAGGAAGCAATGGGCAGCATTTTCAATGAGGACTCATCCAAAGATATGACCAACATGATATTAGAATGCGGCGGCGTGCCTGTAAATACAAATTGAAAAAAAAAACAACACACGACACAACAATAATAATAATATTATATATATGTATCTGCAGATTAAAAAATTTGATCATTATCCCGACAAGATATGCGATAAGTGTTCGAAGAGTTTACACATAGCATACAAGTTTCGTCGCACTTGCCAACGCTCCTACAAACATCTGCGGCAATTTATAGCGCCCGTTGTTGTAGAGCAAGCATCGGCGGAAGAGGTTGGCCAGGGACTAAGTGTCAGTGAGCCAGTGGGAGCAGAAATTGTCGAATCAATTGGTGCGATCGGCAATGAGGAGCACGCAGAGGAGGAGGAGGTCAAGGAGCGCCTGGTGCACATGAAGAGTGAACAGGTTGAGGAGGATGGCATTATTGAGGAGCTGTATGATGTATATGAGGCGTACGATGGTGACATTGTCACCGAACCGCAAGCCAGTTATGAGGAGGGACACGGGGACGAGGATATGGGAGCACATTCCATCTCAGGTCTATCCACGGACATTGAGTATCTGGAGCAACTGGATCAGGATCAGTTGACGGAGAGCGCACACGAGGACGAACTCGAAGTGCAAAACTTATCGGAGGACGAGGATTTTGTGCCCATAAAAACACGCAACACTCGCTCAGCCACCGCCGGTGTCAAGAGGCGGATAAATACGCGAAAGGTGACAACCAGTAAAACGGCTGCAGGGAATATTAAGCGGGAAAAGTGTAGTGTGACCAACATTATAGTGAATCCTGACGAGAGCATCAGTTTCAATGAGACAATTGTCCGCAAGACAAAGGGCATTAAAACCAAAGGTGGTCACAAAATTCTCGTCGGCGACAAAAAGGAATTCAAATATATATGCGACATTTGTGGCAACATGTATCCATCGCAGAGTCGCCTCACCGAACACATCAAAGTGCATTCCGGCGTCAAGCCCCACGAATGCGAGTAAGCATCGAATTTTCATTTAAATTATATTCCCTATGTATTTATATATATATATATATATATTTTGTAGAATATGCGGTCATTGCTTTGCTCAGGCACAGCAGCTGGCCCGACACATGAACACACACACGGGCAATCGGCCGTACAAGTGCACCTTCTGCCCGGCAGCATTTGCTGACTTGTCCACCCGCAACAAGCATCATCGGTAAGCAGCAGCAGAAGCAGCAACTAGGTGGAGATTTTTCATCTGTAGTATATATCTTTCCTGCAGAATTCACACCAATGAGCGTCCCTACAAGTGCGATGTGTGCAACAAAACGTTTACCTACACCAACACACTGAAATTCCATAAGATGATCCATACGGGCGAAAAGCCACATGTGTAAGTTGACCCATTAAGATATCATTAACAAAACTTAACTTTCAACATTCCAATTTATGCTCTTGATAAACATTTACAGCCGTTTAAATATTGTTTTGTTTTTTAGTCTGTCTCAATCCATAAAATCCTTAGTTCTTAAACAATCCACAACAAAGATTCATGCGCTTTTGTCTGTATGTTGAACTAATCCAGATCGGTGCACCGATCAAGTATTGAGTATTAATGTTGCACGTTGTAACTATCCTTTTCTCCATTTTCGACAGTTGCGAAATCTGTGGCAAGGGTTTTCCACAGGCGTACAAACTGCGCAATCATCGAGGAACCCACAATCGGCGGGCGGTCGCCGTCAATCCCAATGTGGACGATCTGTATCCAGTTTTTGCGGAGGAAAAAACCGGACTGGAGCTGTAAGCGGATGAATACAATATACAAAAAATGTAAAAGATACATATAAATATAGAAGTATATTTATATTCATATATATATATCTGAATTTATATATATATATATATTAATAATAATCTGAACTTTAAAATTTAAATAATTTACGGACGTATTCGCGTCTAGCCTAAGTTTTAGTCTAATTATGCGGAAATAAATTAAGTATAGCTGCACAAATGGTCTTTGCATCTGTCTCATCCGGATACAGCTGGAGCACCGCATGCACCTGATGCTGCGGGAACAGGCTACTCAAATGATAGCGCATCAGACGCCGTTGCTCCTCCCGCGATGCCTGCGCCGAGTGCAGCTCCTCGTTGATTCGTGAGTCCGACGCGGATAAATGGGCTAAATTGTGGGCGGGCATGGAGAGCGATAAATTTGCCGCCTGCTGATGCTGATCCGTCAACGGTGCGGATGGTGTGCGTGTCAGATACTGATGTTGATAGTTGTTGCTATTATTGTTGTTCTTGCCCGGTGGCACCAGCAGGCGAAATGCGGGCGGTGGCGCCTGCCGTTGCAGTTTCTTGTGGCGATTCAGCTGCTGCGATGCATCTGCATCCAGCTCCAGTTGATTGTTAAAGGAATGGCAGAGTTGTTGTTGTTGCTGCTGCAGCTGCTGCTGCTGCGAGATTTTCTCAATGGTATTTGATTTTGTGCGCGCGAGCGCTGCCAGCTTGGCACTGTTGGTGCTGCTGCTATTGGAGAGCAACTGCTGCCCCCCATTGCTGTGCAGTGGAGCACTGTGCGATACATGCAGCGGTAGGCGTTGCATTTGCATCTGTCCCGTCTGATGGCGAAATTTGCATTTCTGGCCGTAGGTGCACTTTTTGCCATAGGGGCACAACTGCTGCTGTGCATCGGACATCTTCTGCTGCGACTGCTGGCCGCGCAGCAGCATGTCCAGCGTGGGTCCCGATCGACCCAGCGGATCATCGGGCGGCATAAATATATCATCCACAAAGGAGTACATCAGGAGACGTTCTTGCACCACCTTACGATACTCGTTGCTCTCCAGCAGCAAGTCTCGATAGTTATCATTGGACACCACAATGCCATCCGTTTCTACGGCCAGTTTCAGTATGAAGCGATCATCATAGCACGAGACGCGTTTCCCATCTAAGTGCCTCGATGGCGTAAAGACCAACATTCGTTCATGTTCCAGCTCATAGAGTAGCTCCTGTTCCGTGATATTATTGTTGGCCAGCTCCTTGCGCCAATTGGGCACAAAGGCGGTGATATGACGATGTCCACGCTGCCGGAACCAATCCACACAGATGCGAATGCCGCGGCAACTGAAGATCGTGTTATTGCCATGCGACAATGCCACATTGCTGCCATCGATCACAATGTGACGCAGTGAACTATTGCTGCTGCTGGAAGGAGGCACATGATTGTTATTGTTGCAATTGCTGCTATTGTTGTTGTTGCTTCCGTTGCTGTTGCTATTGCTATTGCTGTTACAATTGTTGCTGACTGTTGGCCGAGGCGCATCTGCCGTTAATTTAATAAGCTCGGCGAGCAGCTCATTCTGTTTAGCCTCGGAGCCAAGGCGCGTTAGCGCCGTGTGTACTGACTGCTCGCTGTACCCCAATTTCTGTGCAAATTCCACATTTTTGCGCTCTGATTTGATCAATTCATCATCGTCGCTGCTTTCCTGCTGCTGCTGCTGCTGTTGCTGCTGTGGCTTTCTCGCATACAACTTGTTGGTGCTTTGTTGTTGTCGCTGCTGTTGTTGCAGTAGCTGCAGTTTTTGTTCCTCAGGCACTTCACAATCCATTTTAATGCGCATTTAGATTGTTATTCATTTATCAAGCACTAGTTCTTTGTATTTTACTTGTTGTAGCGTGCCTTTTTTAAGTTTTAACCAATTTTTAGCAATTTTTGCAACAAGTTCCGTCTTCTTACATTTTGTTGTTGTTGCCAAACAGAGATGTTAATAACATAGCAGCCCCACAACACCAGCAATGTTATGAACAGCGAGCATTCATTAAAACCATTAATAACTGACGATGAGACTATCCTTTCAATAATATTCGCATTTGCAAATACCAAAACTGTTCTTGTTGGGCACTTAACTAAAAACCCAAGAGTTTGGAATCCAATCAGTATCGTTCAGTTTTATAGTGGAGAATGCGAGTCTATCGATACCAATTTCTTAACGTTTTTCAACACTGACAAATAGGCGCGCCATTTCACTTCAATTTTGAAATAGCAAACATAACTGTCTTTTTCATTAAAAAAAACACACACACAACTTAACCATGCAATAACGGATTTTTAATGTGTTGCACAGTTTAATATATCGTATTTTATGTTTAACAAATTCGCTACATTCTTTATAGGTAATATATAACATTAAAGAGTACTCGTTTTTAACATTTATAGATCTCACTTTTTAAAATAAAGTACATATTTTTCTCTTTGTATGTATGGTTGGTCCCTCTTTTCATGAAAAAAGAGTGCGCTGCATTCTAATTAAACTACTCGTACTATAAATATATATATGTATATGTATATATAATACTTTTAAATGGTCACATCTATATAGATTTTCAGTAGATTAAATGCACAGAATACACACGTACTTCAACGACAATAAAGTAATGCATTTTTTCTTCGTTTAATTATCGTATTTTTCTGGCATGGCGCAATTATTGTGACACCAGCACTAAAAAAAAACGAAAAAAACGATTAAATTGGACGTAAAGTTTAGTTTACTACTTGCACATAAAAAGGAGTTGCTACTTGTGAGCGTAAATACGTGCGTGTGCCTAGGTGCTTGTACTTGTGCTTGCCTGTATATGTATGTGAGTCCATTTCGAATTCTACGAGTCATTCATTTTGCACAATGCTATAATAAAAATATCCTTCAACCGAAAGTATTAAGCATGCATTCCCCTGACACGTGGTGTGCTATAATTTCTACTCTTGCGTGTTCCACAATTCTATTTTACTCTGCATTGCGCTCTTTGCCATACGCGTTTGAAGACCAACATTAAATTTACTGTTACTTCTTATGTGTGTGTGTTAATATGTGTGTGTCTGTTTGTGTGTATTGGTCTGTGCTTTTGGACCGCGATTTAGGGGAGATTTTCTTCTTTAACGGGTAATTAGTGAAGTTTTATGCCAGTGCCTTTTTACGGAGAGTTTTTTACAGAATCTAAATTGAAAAGATGTATTTTGTATATGCAGCCACACGAACACTCAAACTGGCTGAAGTTGCAAAAAGAGTTTGCATAAATGTATTTTAAGTGGATTGTTAAAATCACTGAACTGTAGAAGTTAACAGACCATAGTATTTAAAGTAATTATAATGAAGTCAATGTTTCGGTTGTCTCAAGAAATGAAATTAAATGTAAATTAGCATCGTAACTTTCCATTTCTTTCAACAAACAAATTCGTATTATTCTTGAGAATAAATTAGGACGTTCAAAATGAACTAGTTGTAATTAAGTTATGGCTAGGATAAAAAACTTCAGGTTTTAACATAACATTTACAATTGAATAATTTTCCTACTTATAGGAGCGTTTGACCTTTGCTGTTAACATAGGGAAATAATTCGACAAAAAATGAAAATTCTTCTATATGTGAATCTGTACCCAAAGACAGCGAAGATGCGTGCCTGAGAAGTTGATGAGCTCACATCTGGGTGCACGAATTTGTTAAACCGATAATTTTTGCTTGAACAAACTCTGTCATTAATCAGTTGTTTAATATTTAGAAAGCATGCAAAGGATGTGTGGAGAAAATGTTTTTTTTTCTTCCCGCCTTCTTTCAGATACACAAACCTATTTATCGAACCTAAAAATATATCCACATTGCATGTTACGCTCAACCCGTGATTAACATTTCTGTCTATCTGCCTGCGTGTGCGTGTGTGAAATTTCTTTGGTCTGCGTGCTGTTTGTGGTGTGGAATACATTTATTTTTAATATGCTGTGCCCTAAACTTTAATAAGTTTGTGTGTGTGTGGGTTTTTTTTTTACCAAGGAACAACTTTTAATGCGGTCTATTACACTAGCACTAATTTGATGTCAAGTTGATTGGGCCATTGGACCAATCCCCTTGCTGCGCGCACCTCTCGCTCTATTTTCAAACAATTGTTATGTGAGTATTTTTTGATTGTGTGCTTGCGCTTTGTTTGTGTGTGCATTGCATTCAGTTTCCGCTACTATTTTTTATTATTATAGCCTCAGACCACCGAAAAACGGAATACGAAATGGAATGAAAAGAAGAAAGCTTACGCTTTTGGATTGCTCACTTTAATCTTTTTGTGTCGCTCTTTGTTTGTGTATGTGTCTGTGTGTGTGTGTAAGTGTGAGTGTGGGTGTGTGCTTATCTCTCTGTATGTGTACGTGTCCATTGGTTGGTTAAATTCTCCCACGCTGTCAATTCTAGAAATTGGCAAGTGCATCTGCAACTGAATCTGCAACGGCATCAGCAATATCGACAGCAAAGCCCACTGTGAGTTTTGGAATTAAAGGTTAATGCTGATTTTAAAAATAAAATTGAGTGGTTTGGCATTTAAATTTCAATGCTGTAAAGTTAATTAAGGCTTAAGCTGCATTAACATCGGCTTGTGTGGACTATAAATACGTGTTCTCATTCTATTAACAATTATACATAATCTGACATAAAGCTCAATAGGATTACAATTAATTTATAAATTTGGTAAACTTCATTTCATGGTTTTGCACAAAGGAGCGTTATTTTGTACCACTGTGCACACTAAATTGTCTATAGATTTATTCCAATTTGGGCAAAGTGATTCAGTTTTTTTCACTTGAAATTGAAAGAAATCAAATTGAAACCCAAAAAGCTGGTCACAATGCACACAGGATAAGAATGGAAATATTTTTAAAAGCGCACAGCTTCAGTATTTTTACAGTGGGGTTATATGTTTGTAGGTAAAACTGTGTGTGTGTGTGTGTGTGTGTAATGTGTTCGTCTGTGTCGTTTGGCTCTGGCAAAGCGGCTTGAAAACAAAACCACCAAGCCCTCCTCCCAACGCCCTTTGTGCTAGCCAACTAAATCGTAAACGTCAACATTGTTGCAGTTTGTGCTCGGTTGACGTTTGACCTTGCCACGCAACGGATTACTTTCTTTATATATTTTTGTGTTATTTTTTATGTGGACAGCTTTTAGGCGTTGATAAAATATTCACGCTTCTTGTGACATTTCTCATACGCAATGTAGCACAGAGCGATTGTAATGAGCACCAGAATCGTTATGCCCATTATAATGCTGACCAATATAATTTCATCGTTGATGCTTTTGTAGGAGTGAGCTGCAAGACAAGATAAAAAAAGATAAATGCATTAAGATTTTGAAAAGCCTCTGACAAATTGCAGACCATTATTTTGTTATGTTTTTTGGAGGTGAGGATTTTTATTCTTTTTCGTGGAGTAAAAACAGCTGATGCCATTTGTGATAAGATTGTCTATCAAACATTTCGGGTTGTTAACGACTCACGAATATTCAACGCGAAATCAAAATAATTGCGTTCATATCCTGACAAATGCATTGTTATATGTAATATTAGGAGCTGGGCGCCCCCTAGCATACACAACCACACCTACAACCACACACACATACATATACATAACGTACAAACATACGTTTTGCATAGCCATCCAAGTAAAATAACAAACCACACAAACATAAAATAGAACATAAAAAATTAAATTAAATTTTGAATCACATTTCGCTTATAACAGATGTATCAAAGTTTTATGATTCCCTTATGCATTATTTGGCTTATTACAACCAACCAATGATAAAAGAGAGAAGAGAAGAGATAAAAGACGCACATACGCTTGAAATTGTCCTCAAGGACAATTTGAATCCAAATTGGATCGCAGATTGAACCCATTTCCACGCAGATTAATAATTTTTTTTGCCCAAACAGTAATTTTTCACTTAAAATTCATTGAATAAAGTTTTATTTAATTTAGCTTGTCTAAAATTGTTCCATATGTGATAATCCATTCCATTTTCCTCATCATAATTAACTTAATAAACATAAAATATATATATATGTATATGTGTATGTATATATATATATATATATATATACGTATGTACATAATTCGTATGTATTTGCCGTTGCTTTCGGATAATTGAGGGCCCTTTTATGCGTGCCATTTGGCCAGATGTTTGCTCTCAGCGTAATTTAAGACATAATCGATGAAGACTTCGCTTTGAAGCAAACCTCCGGCAAATTAAAAGCGTGTTTACAGCAGCCAACTCGTCGCCGTAATATTGTTGGTCAGGAGGCGCCAAGGGATTTGTAAATTAAAAGGTTTTAATTTCGTCGCTAAGTTGAACTTTAATGGTCACTTGGCTATAAGACCACATAAATTGAAAACAAATGTTTTTGATTCATATTTCGTATAAATTTTAAAGCCCCAAAATGTAGGCTACACTTTGACTGAAGAAAGATGACGCAGCGGATTTTAAAAACAAAATAAATTGAGAATACCTTAATTAACATGCAAATATAATTTCTAATTAAGCTAAAGCACATTTATAAGCCACACAAAAGAATAATATGTAACCAAATAAAGTCATACAAATTCAAATAAATGTTTTGTCAAAGTTTTAATGGAAACCAAGTCAGAATAATATTTATTAATTACAATTTATTTTAAGGCCTTTTAAGTCAGCTGTGTTAAGGAAGTTAAATTGGTCACAACTCTAAATACCACAGAATATTTTTGTCGGTTTCAAAAGACAACAAAAAAAAATATATATATATATACATTTACGTATGCTAATCTAAATACTTGTTGTTTGTTAGATTTTATGCGCCGCTCAGAATTGCATGAGATTATAAAAATTGTATATAGAAAATGTAAACCATTTTCTTGTTTTATTTTTTTTTTATTTTTGCAAGCCAACCGAAATCACACAAAAGCATTTTGGGAGATTGGCAAACTTTAGTAACTGAAGCGACTCCCTGCGCTGCATACAATGTGATATTATTTATGGGATTGTCAAAAAAAAAAAAAGTTCAGCTGTCAAAACGCAAAGTGCTTCATAAAAAAAGTATATAAAAAATGCATGGCAGCAATATGCAAAAAAAGGACACTAAGTTGAAGTCTAAATGAATATTGGCATTCGAATACCCGAACACACGAGGCGTAAATTATTAAGATTTACGAGAGAACAAAAAAGAGGGCAAAGGGCTGCATCGACAATTTATACACATGTATAAATTGCCTTGGGGCACGTGGCAGTGATTGGTGTATTAAATTTCGTTTATTGTTTTTTGTAGATAAGGCCAATAAAGCAATTTGTATTATTATTATTATTATCTGACAGAATATAATAACTTTATTTCGGTCTGCTTATGTGTGGATGTTCATTTTACTTTGCCCAACTTCTTGAGTGCTTTGTGAGCAGCAATAACGAATTTCGTGACATTTTCTTCTGTGATTTTCTGCGATTGAAGTTAAGCACAAACAAGAAAACAATTTTTTGTATCGTACATATATATTTATATATATATATATGTGCTGTGTATAAGAGAAGTCAATTTAGATTGCGAGCATGTGACTTGCTTGGCTCCTACTCCCCATCCTCATCCCCATCCTCACCCTTAGCAGCTTCATTTTGCTTTAATGTTAGTGAACCAAAGCAAAGCTTTAATTTCCATACATATGGTATACACATGGAGTCTTTGGTCCCCTTGTCTTTCTCATGAAGTGGAAGTGTGAAAGGAAATTGTCAATTATGTTACTTCAAAGCGTGTCCGGGCTTAGCATTTCACATGAATCTGCCCAAGGACAATTGCGAATTTGTATATATATATATATATACAACAATACAAACAAGATCCAAATTCATAGGGTGCAAACAGAAGGAAAGAGCGCGTTGGATTTATGTGTGGACAACAGCAGATTATCAAACATAATTGAAAATGGAAGTTATACAACTTCCTCATACAAATAAAATTAAAGTTGTTATTTCTTTAGTTCCAACAGATTTAACATGTTAACAAATATTTTAAATTGTATAAACTTCAAAATTTAAATAATAAATTTCTCAGAGTTTAGAAATTGAAACAATTAAATATGCAAATCATTTCGCTAAAATTTAACTGATTTCCTAACAGAAAATGTCAAGGGTCAAAAGCCTTAAGATTGGAATAGATATTAATGTATATATATATGATGAATCTATTAACTAATGATGTACATACATATATATAATCGAGATCTCTGAAGACGTTTGTTATCTGCATTTTTAAAATACCTTCAAGGTAGACTTTTCATTGAACTGGCCGTTGAATAGAGCCTGATCTGGTCAAGAAAGTGGATATGGAGCCTACCACGAGTTTGTATTAATGGTTGTCTTACTTTTTGAGTGCTTTGTGAGCCAGTCTTCTTTACAGGGTTAGCTGATTTTTTAATTAAATTTTTTTTTAATTTTGTGAAGTATTTGGCAATTTAGGCGAATAGGTTGCTTGGGAACTTTAATGCTGCCAGTTTCCCTTTAGTTTGCCCTGTTCACACAGTACTCATTTTTTGAGTAGTGTTGCGGTGGTCGTAACCGATTGGGTTTTACATAATACTTTAAGCTACACTCTGGCGCCTTTAACTGGACGCACCATGGACGCTTGCCTCAATTGGGTGTACGTACAAAAGCGGACACCATGGGGCCTCTGCTTATTGCTGGGTAAGTTTCAATTAAAGTTAAGTTTTTAATCACTACCATTCTTCCTGTTAAGGTTGTGGCTTTTCACTGGCAGCGGGCAGCAAGGTCAGTGGCATGACCCCAATGCTGGGGAAGGCAATGCCATTTGTTTCCTCGCTGCCAACATTTGCTGCTAATGCTTTTACCATTTTAATTAGTCTATTTTGCACTGCTTTTGGCTAAAATGTGGTAATTGGCAACATACTTATTCCCATCTTCTGTCAGATGGTAGCTACAGCTAATTCCAAACAATAAGCTCAACTGTGATGTTTTTTTTTTCCTAATCTCTCATTGCTATTGACATCGCCTTCAGCGTTGACGATTAACATGGCCTATCATTTACCAGTGAGCACAACCACAAATGCTATTAACTGCGGCTACGCTAGCATCACGACACGGCATCTCGGATATCTGAGAGGTGTTTCTTACCAGATGAATACTACTTTTAATATGACTATATTTAGGCTCTTAGGCTTTTACTGTGCATTCTTTCGCTCTGGTCTGCAAATCATTTCCAGCCTGAGCTACGGAATAAAGTTGTCTCATTTTTGACTTCGAAAATACTATTTGAATTATAGGCTGCATATAAAATTATAAACATTAAATATTTATTTCTTAATTGAGAATCAAAAGTTAAACAAAGTTTTGTCAGTATTGCGTTGCAGCTTTTACACAAAACTGTTCGATATATATATAAAAATGTAAATAAGTTTTGAAAATCACAGGATATACAGCCTGTTATTTTTTCATTTATGTTGGAGAACTTTTAACTTATCGTTTTTCAATAGAAAATAAAGCTAAAGTATAAGTATTTTATTCATTAACATATTTCTGATCAGTACCTGTGCCTGCCAAAAGAATTTCGCAAAATTCTTAAGGCGGGAAAAAAAACTAGAATATATATAACAGCTGGAATCATGTTATATATATTGTATTCAATCCCACTGGACTTGTTTGCCTCTATTGTTTGTCGTTGTATAAAAATGGTCAAATTGTCAACGAGCTGCCTAAATAAACAGAATACAACAATTATCACAATGATACTCAAGCGTAAATTTTGAATAGACTGCGTATTATATTTATTTGTATAGTTGGAAAAAAATATATACTATATATATATAGTTGGCTTTGCCTTTGCTACAATATACTAGATTTAATTATCCTACATTATTATATATCATTTATAAACTTGCGCGCGTCTACTATTTTTTGCAAATTTTAAAATGGCCGAGTAAGTAAAAAGTAAAATTCAATAAATAAATAAGAAACAAATGTTTTGGCTTGTTTTAGTGTTCTTAGCGAAAATAAAAAACCAGTTGGACAAAGTCTTTTGTCATGCTGCAAGTTTCATTGGAAGGGAAAAGTGACCATTCTGGCCCCACTGTTGGCGTTGCCGATATTAATTTATGGCATTAGTAATAATGCACCAGTGAGTGGAGCAGCCGTGTCACTGAATTAATCTGGTTTATAATATATATAAAATTTATACAGGAATTCAAAAACATGTATCTAGTTTTGGTCATGGCATGCTTCTGGATAACTGAATGTATACCACTTTATGTGACATCGCTATTTCCGGTTGTGTTTTTGCCACTTTTTGGCATTATTGTAAGTAATAAGAAAGTTTACCCATATCAATTTTGGCTACAGTTTTGCATTCCTTTTTGGCAGAGTTCGGAAAGAGCCACCCAATTATTTTTCACAGACACTTTGGTTTTGTTTCTGGGGGGTCTTGTTATGGCAATGGCTATCGAATACAGCAATCTGCACAAGCGAATTGCTCTGGCCACAATTCTGGTAATTGGCTGCAGTCCGCGACGGTAAGAATAAAGTTTAATAAACGTATTTGTATGTGAACAACATCATTTTAGGTTGCAACTTGGATTGATAATAGTAACCAGCTTCCTATCGATGTGGATGTCAAATACAGCTGCTACAGCCATGATGTGCCCCATCGTTAAAGCTGTGCTCCTCGAATTGCAATCCGTAAGTCAAATATAGACACAATTTCAAGTATTTTACTACTTAAAGTGGGTTACAGGAAAACATTTTACAAACATATATGACACAAGAGGAGGAACCATTTGAGGAGGGCGAGTGAGTACCATTCGTATCCTATCTAAATTTGAGTTTTTTAAATTAAATGTTTTTATTTACCAGATCACCTCATCCATCGAAAATATCGATGTCATTCTATTTTGGCATTGCTTATGCTGCCACAATCGGTGGTTGTGGCACACTTATTGGAACTGGCACAAATCTAGTATTTAAAGGCATTTACGAAACGTAAGCAATGATATAATATATATATAAATATATATATAAAATTATTTATATGACCTTCTGGCAGTCGCTTCCCAAATTCCAAGGAAAAGATTGACTTTCCAATTTTTATGGCATATGCGATGCCGTTAGCAGTGTTCGGTAATCTGGCTTTACTGTTCCTAAGTCTACAGATTACACACATGGGATTATTTCGGAGTAAAAGCAAGATTGCCATGGAGGTAAAGCGGGGCAGCGATAATAGTGTTGTGGTGAAGAACTTAATCTTGGGGCGTTATAAACAATTGGGTCGCTTAACATGCCATGAAACTCAGGTTTTGATAGTATTCATATTTATGATTGTTGGACTTATTACTCGCAAGCCGGGCTTTGTGAAGGGCTGGTCAGATATTATCAATGCCAAGTAAGCGCTATTTTTTTTTCTTTTGATGTCATCTGAGTCTAAAACTCTTTGCAAATAATTCTTAAAATATTTTTTAGGGATATAGGTGCTTCAGTGCCTGTAATTTTGGCTTGCGTTGCGTTGTTTGCCCTGCCCACACAGTACGCATTTTTTAAGTACTGCTGCGGTGGTCGTAAGTTGACGAACCCTAATAAATATCTTATTACCAATGAACTCCAACAGTGTTTGTTGCCTACAGCTCCATTTACGGGCAAAACCATAGACGCTTGCCTCTCCTGGATGTATGTGCACAATAATATTCCCTGGGGTCTCCTATTTCTGATTGGTAGGTTACCATTAAAGTTTACTTTCATATCGAATGACTACCGTACTTGCTGTTAAGGTGGCGGCTTTACACTAGCGGAAGGCAGCATTGTGAGCGGCATGGCCAAAATGGTTGGCCAATCAATGGGTTTTATTGCATCATGTCCACAATTTTTAGTAGTGGGTATATGTATTGCGATCAGTATATTAACAACTGCATTTAGCTCCAATGTGGCCACAAGCAACATAGCAATACCCGCATTCTGTGAGATGGTAATAAAATATATTAATATATTATTGGTTATATGATCATTTTTAATATCTATATTAAATTTTTTTTTTTGACAGGCAATCGCTGTTAAATTACACCCACTGCTTCTAACGCTGCCCTCAGCTCTGGCGATGAGTATGGCCTACCACTTGCCGGTGAGCACTCCACCGAATGCCATTGTATGTGGCTATGCAGGCATCAAGTCAAAGTACCTGGTATGGTGTTTTTTTTTTTACCAATTGAGTATTGCTTTTATATTCAGCATAATTGTAGGCCGTTGCTGGTATATTGCCAACATTGTGGGCTTTCATATTGCTGTGGCTCAATGCAATGACTTGGGGTCTGGTTGTGTATCCCGGCTGCAGAGAGTTTCCCGACTGGGCTTGGGATTCCGATTCCAAAGAACTGACTAGCAATATTCAACTATAGAATACAACAACAAAAAGGAGGTAAAGATTCTAAATTTTAAGCATCACAAATTCATATGTTGTCTATTGGTTAACTTATATTCCTTATCCATTGAAATGTTTTCAAATGAAATTAAAAAAAAAAAATATTTTAGCACTCTATCTAAAGTAATCAATCAAAGAAAATTCAATTTGTAAGCTTGTTTGTGGTTGAGTAAATATTAAAATAAACAATAAAACAAGGATTTTAACAATATAGATATTTACTTTCAATTAATATAGACAAATTCAACACAAGCCAATTCCACAGACACCCTAGAAAGCTGCAAACTTGCTTTATTGGCACTTCTGAGCTGTTTGCCAACATTGTGCGGCAAGAAGCAAGGAAACAAGGGGCAGGATCTTACTTTAACAAGGACATTCCGCCGCACAATATACTTGGCACTCACTTGGCTTGGCAGGTGGTCTTTGCGGGTGACTTTCGTTGTAGTTTGGCAAATCTTATATATACTTGTTATATATGTATCACAATACATAATTTACGCACAATTTGTGGCAATCAAAAACTATACTCAACTTATTCAAACGCACAAAGCTTTGGCCAACAAAAGTGTCTCAGAAAAATTTTTGTATTTTGCCAGCGTTTTGGTCTGTGTGAGGCATTTTGTGTTTGGTCTGGGGGCATTTCGCCAGAGGCGTTCAAACGGGCATAAACTCACTTAAGGGCATTTTGGTCGAAGGGAAACAAAAAACTTTATGCAAACACAGCAAAAACTCGCATACGAAAGAATCCTCTTGACGTTTAGCACTCTTGTCTTGTCCTGTCTTGCGCTCATTCACAGAAACTACCCACGTAACATTTAGCTCGAAAGTTCCATTCAATGCGCATGCAAGGCCTGGTTTGAATTGTGATATTCAATTTCTTGCCCAATGGTAAATGATATTAAGTGCACAAAGGCGCATAAAACGTAAAAAAATCCCAAATATAAACACGAACACAGTCAAAAGACTCCTTGTAATATTCATGCATACAATTTAAGTACATGTATGTATATCGCACACACACACAAGCACACAAGCAAGTTTGCTAACTTGAATGGGAAACGCAGCGAAGCAGAAATGTAATAAAAACAAGTCTGGGGATATGGCCGAAAATACGAAACAAAATAAGAGCAAAAGACATACGTATCAAAAAACACGCTTTCTACACTGATTACCGTGAAGCATGCGGCAGCAGTTCATCAACAACAGTAAGGACGAAGACGACAGGACGACGCCGCCGAGGGCAGTCCAGCCAAAGCCGCTAAATGTGGTTGTTGATGGCCTCAATAGGGATAATAGCGCCAAACGCAAGTCTCAATACAAATGACAGACAAGTGACGGCAGTCAACATAAAATTCCAAAAACACAAATGAAAATAAAAAAAATGGGCCAAGGCAGAAGAAAAAGTTGTTTGAACGAGAAACAAGAAAAGAAAAGGGATAATTAAATAAATAACATAATAAATTTGATATATAATGGATAATCTTAACCCTAATAAAATCATAGAAATTGGCCCAAATATAAGATAACAAATAAAAAAAAAGAAATTTGAAAGAAAAGTACAAATAAATAAAAAAAAAAATGAAAATGGAAAGTGTTGTGAATTGATATATTTATTTCGTATAAGGAATATATAAGGAAAAGTAATTTAATTTCAAAATAAGAAAAAAGTAATTTAATTTCAAAATAAAATAAGCATGAAACAGCAAGTGAACAACATGAAAGTCATTGTACTTAGATTAATATTGAACTGAAAGGGGAACAACACATGAAAAGTAATTAAATGAAGTAGTTGAAAAGATTTCGTTTGCCTTGAGACATTTGAAATGACTTCTTAACACATTTCGTTACACTGTGCCGTAGGCCCTGGCGCAACTAATGATGTTGCCAACTTATTTGTGCACTCGCCTGTAACTGTTAATGGTTGTGTGAGTGTGCGTTAAGCTACTTACTGCTATAATAATTGTTGTCGGAATAACCGTATTTCCCGGCTGTCCTGCCGCCGCCAGCCATCTTGTATTGTATTGCTTTGTTCTGTTGGCGCGTGTTGGTAATGCAACTTCCGGTCAATCAAACTGTGCCACACAAAGCGTTCTAATATCGAAAGGAACGCTTATGTTTATATCCAAGCTGATGCTTATGCCGTGCACTGTGGAGTAGAAAGGAGAAACAACAAAAATCAGCATTAAATTACTGTTACAAGCGCATACATGAGCTACTCAAGTGTGTTTGTATATGTATATGTTTATATGTTTGTGTGAGTTCAATTACAACACATAAAATCGCAGCATTAAATGCCAACAGGCGGGCTCCAGGAAATTGCAAAAGTCACGATACGTATACGCAGTGTCAGCCGCTTATTAATATTACCACTCATTCACACACACATACACCCACACACACACTGTCACACATTTGACGACCCTGCTGTGTAATTATGCATATAATTAATATTCATGTATTAACAAAATTTGCTACCACCTCATACAGAGCGTTGCAGGAGCAGACCAGCAGCCCAGCAGCCAAGAGCAACAATAAATTGCGTTCAATTTGCGTAATTAGTGTAAGTAGCTTCCCCTGTTTAGTGCTGGTGCTGCTGACTAACCTCCAACCTCAAACCCAAAGTCTTTGTGGCTTGTGCCAGTTTCGAGTAGTTTATTTGTATACCTTTTGCGCTATATTTGAGCCAACAGTTTTGCCAGTGCTTAAAATGCCTTCAAGCATTGCAATTTTAATGAGTTACAGTTTTGCATGTGCAATTAAACCATTTTCAAATTGCCTTTTTTCACACGTGTTTCGCCAAATAAAGCGTAAATTTTATAGCCAATTAAATAATATTAATTATCAATCGATTTTATCAGTTAAGTGCAATCATTGATTGTGTGGAATAAATGATATACCTTAATATTTTTTTCCAATTAATTCGCAACTGCAATCGAATACATTATTTGAATAATTAAATTGTTCTTTAATATTTAAATTGAGATACAATTCAAATCATTATTCAATTTGTTAATTATACGCTTATTCACAAGTTTTTGACAAGTTCTACCAAAAAGTAATTATGCGGCCAAAATCTTTAATTTATCGTTGCTAAGTATTTAAATATTCTCCTCTTCTATGTTGCGAGGTGTCAGTGTCAAAGTTTCAAAGTTCTCGCATAAATCACTCCTAAAGTTTTGCCATAAACATTAATTGCTCATATTAAACAGATTTAATACACTACACCAAATTGTGGAAAATTGCACAAAACTTTAATGTTAAATAATATTGCAAAACAGCTAGCTGATTGAGCGCACTTTTCTAAGCCACCAATTTGATAGCAGCTCACAGTATATAAATAATGGTAATTTGTAAATTTTGCACGTATTCGAAGAAACTCAATTACACGCACAAGACGTAAATACTTCGTGCACCTTGACATATAATATGTAAATATATATATTGGCTGGCATACCAGCCAATTCTATTAAAAGTTTATCCTTTCATATGTGAGAGGATTTTCACACACTCAACAGCTTGGCTCGTGGATCAAAATCTAAGGAAGCAATAAGAAAATCTTTGCTAAATGATAGCAAATTTATATAAAAACTTTAAGTACATATTGAAACTTTAAAGATAAAACAAATGTTGATGTCAAAATATATTTTTTTTTTATATTTATTGAACAACAATTTGTATTTGTGTGGGTTATCATTTTGAATAATAATAGGAAAAATAAATCTGTGCTATTTGTCCAACGATATTTATTTATCGAATTTCCATAAATAAATAAACAAAAAAAACCGAAATGGCAAAGTGAAATTGTTTTTTTAAAGCACAAGTGAAAATTGCTGCCAAAAACTTCTTAAAAACATTATGAAAACTTTTTGCCATGCTGTGCTGTGCTGTGGTGAAACTCATGGACAGAACTGATGTTTGGGGGCTGTGCTCGCATGATACCCATCAGTGGATTCAATCTGCTCCACTTAGTTCGCTGACGGGTCCTTGAGGCCAGTTAAATCTACGCCAAGCAGCGCACACATGTCTGAGTGCCCACACACTCCAGCTCCAGCTTCAGCTCGAGCTCTGTTCTGTTCTGTTCTGTTCTGTTTTCGGACTTTTGGCTTTAACACATTTTTTGTTTGTTTTTGTTTTAGGCCCATGTCAGATATGCCCAACTTGAATGCGGTTGAGGTGTGTGTAATCGATGCAAAGTGTTGACATGTGTTGAACACAGCACAGCATTAGATACTCAAAAAACGCACAAGTGCTCGGCGTGCTCGGGAGTGTGGGTCGAGAGTTACAGATATGCTTTTATTGTCCAAGGGCTGGTCTTCCACTTACATTCCCATATAACGCCCAAGTGGTGTATGAAAAAGACAAAAACGAAATTATAGCACTAAACTTGTCGCCACAGTGTTTTGTCTTTTCTCGGATTGGCTATGAACAGTGTGTGTCTGTGGGTGTGTGTAAGTCTGCGTAGATGTATATGTGTGTGTGTGTGGGTGTGTGTCTGGCAACAGCATTCTCATTCCCATTCACGTTTATTTTCTTGGGCCTGGCATTTGCGCACGAGTTCTCCATTGTCTAAATTATTTCTACGGCATAAATTTTCCATTTGACTTCAAATTTGCGTGCGTGGCCGGGAACTCAATACGTGGTTACGCTGACAGAAGCTCAATTCACAGAAGCTCAATCCGCCATCCGCGACATGCAAAAACAATGCATCAATTTAAAGACCCACGTTTCCCCCCTCAAATTTGTCATCAGCAGTGATTCCCTGCGAGTGCCCTAATTGTTAGTCAAGTCAGTCGCGCAAACGCTAACAAAAATGGTCCACACACATACGCACACACACAAACACACACACATACAATCAAACCTACACATATACACTTAAAATATAGAAGAGTGTAAATCGATGTGCTAATGGTTTCTGGAGTTATAAACTGACTTTATTGGCTGTAAGCAATTACCCAAAATATATTGGTAAGCATTTTAATCAGTGCTTTTCAATTCCATTAATTCCGAATCTTAATGAAATCTTAAATTTCTAATTTAATAAATTGTGCAGAAAATATTAGAATTTTACATTATTTGTACATTTGTAGAATATCTTAATTCATTACTTTACATAAATCTATTGTATACGATTTTTGTTGTTTTCGAATGTTTTAAATTAATTTACTTTTAAATATGTTTTGTTGTTCAATGAATATTAAACGGTTTCGTATTCAAATAGTTCATCAACCATAATAAATCTTCATCTTCCACTTGTCAAGTTAGATACATATTTGAGGATAATTACTTTCAGAACTGGCAAAACGCTTAAAGAGCTCAACTTCAACTTGGTCCTCTAACTGAGCCCAATTGAGTTGGTCATAAGTGGCACTGATAAATGCCACTTTTAATACTTAGCTACGTCTATTTACTCAACACATTTGTAGCTCATACCATTAAAAATAATCCTTTGTATACACAGGAGATTTTAAGCTTTCCAGCTGCCAGTTTGGATTAATATCAGATTTAGGAGTATGGAAACTTATTAATTGTTCATGTGTGAAATCGCTGTACGGCAAAGTGGTATTTTGTTATTTTAGCTAGTGCAAAGCACTTAATCAACTATAAATTTAAGGTGAACTAACTTTTAACAATCTCATAAAAATAAAAGTAATGTCGGCAACTTAATGCATTAAGTTCAGTTCATGTTGCTCATATAAGCGAGGAATAATCGCAAAATATAATTTTACAACCAATAAAACTTGCGAAGGCGGACAAAATATTAAGCAGTGTTTCTGAAATTGGAAATATTGAATTTTAACAATATAAAAATTTAAAACTTTGAATTCTTTTATGGGTTCCCCAGCCAAATGGCTATAGTCTTAAGTCAACTGATCTTAAAAGTGCCAAGCTTTTATTTAATAGGGGCTTCCCCCAATTTTTATGGTAAAACATAAAAAACGAAAAAATAACAATGCATATTATGCAAATGCAGCGTGATAAACATAATGCTAAGTATTTTAAAACATTACTAAAGTTTGGCGTTGATGGTATTATGTAAAATTGTTTAAGGGTACTTTATGGCCACACCAAAATGTCAAAATAAGGATGCAAAACGATATTTAAAGTCATCAACCCAAACCACAATCTGCTTTGCAAAAGCAAAAGTATATTTGGAGAGGGAGATTGATGATGTGGCTTTAATGAACTCGCAACAAATGCGTTCGGGTGACTGATTGACTCAAAAACACGGCTGCAATTCACACCAAATATGTTTTTTTATATAAATCAGTTATAGCCGAGGGCAGCTAAAAGGGTTGATATTTTATTAAATGTGTATCCTATGTATATATATACAAAATCAAATATTTACAGTATTTGTCATTTCTTACCATCATAAAGACAAACTGAATTGTCTAATTTATTAAAATGGATTTCAGTTATACATTATTTATTTTAGGTTTGAATGACTGATTTATAATAAATGTGTACATGCTATGAAACCATAAGCATAATAATAAAAAGTGCCATTTTATATAAACAACGATAATGAGGTAGAAAAGAGATATATAATAATTAAATAATAAAAAAAAAGGTGGTCGTTTGATACCTGTTAAGGACAGGTTGTAGGTCGTTTTAGCATAGGCACATTTATATATTAAGCTGGCAGCTGGCAGTTGGCAGTTGGCAGCTGGCAGGCTTAAAGCGGCTATATAATTGATTTATACGCCATTTGTTCATATGAGCCTGATAACTGATGTCGGTCTAAGGCCAACACTTACCCCGTTCGGTTGTGGGATTAAATCTTAATGGGCCTTTGTCGTCTGGACCGCATTAAATGCTTAATTAATGCTGCAATTGAAATAAACTGCCAACAGTTGATCAATATGGCCACAAATCTTTATGCAGCCTTATCAGGATGGTGATGGACTTCCTTTGTGTGGCCGTCGCCTTTGTTTGCCTCGAGCGTTGGGTAAGGAATAAGGCAGTTGCCAAGATAAACACAAAAATCAGGCGACACAAAAGCGCGCGAAATCACTCAAGCCATACACGCGCTCTCTAATACAGATATACCAGCGAAATCACACACACACAGAGACACACAGTGAGAGGACCACGAATTGAACCCGGTCGAAGCACTTTAATGTGGCGCCAAATGATGCCGCTTCCAAGTCCTTGTCGTCGTCTGGTTTGTTGTCAGGATCTGTTTGATGCGCGACCGTCGCAGCTTCGTCTGTGCCATCTAACGGTATTTGTTGTACTGATTGCCCAGTGCTGGCTGCCAGATGAATGAACCAAAAAATTGCCAAACAACTTCGCATTGTCGGTGAAAGATGTGAAAAGTTTTTGCGCGCGCCCCCACGGACCATATACAGAAAACAAAATAGACGCACAATGATGCTTGAAGCTTTTACTATACGCCGAGCTTTTAGGGAGTTCATCTGACAACCCCCATCCGCAAAAGCTTTGCGCTTGGTCGTATGTTAAAAGTCGAAATGCTGTGGCAGTATTCGTTGAATCTGAAATATTTATTATATACATTTTATTTAATATTATTATTAAATTTACACATGTCAGCATTATATTTGTACGTATTGAGTTGGTAAGCTTGTTTAAGTTACAACTTAGCTTAAATTAATATATAAACATTTAAATCTTCACAGTCTGAAAGCAAAAAGAAATAAAACAATATTTTAGACTTGCTTTTATTTGCAGTCAAGTCTGTCATTAAGTAACAGCATTTTAATGAAGGCATATTTTCTACGACTTGGTATTTATTTATCATAAGAATTGTTTCCAATTTATGTGTTTACTGTCAACTGATAAAACAATTAAATAAAATATATATGATAATTAAAAAATGAACGATTGGCTTACGCAAAAAAATCTTTTAATTGGCATAGCTAATTAATTAATATGAAAAGCTTATCTTAAATGTATAAGAGAACTAATTAAACGAATAATTAGCTTATTGATTGCGACTTTGGATTTCAATAAAATCTCTGACGTCGATTTCATTCACTTATTCTGAACACTTGATGCGTAGGAACACAATGTACCCATGTGTTGGGGATTATCAGTTACTGATTTGCTAAATAAGGCAAATGATTTAATTGAATTTTCAGTACTACAGTTCAAAATAGTTGCCACACCGCACATCAGAGATTAGAATATTATTGATGTGTTGGGGTGAAAAAAAATGAAGTCATCATTTTATATAGATCAGAGGCGTTTTAAGCGAATCTTATATAATATATATATATTTATTTAGATGACTAGACTAATTATCTGGGTAGTCGAATTGAATTTTCATAACTAACGGTGTAAAAAGATTGTAGACGTTTTACTGTATGTATGTATATTACTTTATTAAATATTTAAAATTAATAATTACAAAATATATTATCATTATGTATTACATATTTTTGTGGATTTGCAAGAGGAGTCGGGTTTTGTGTGGGGTTGAAGGTTTGGGATGTGTTTTGTATTCTGCAGAAGCACAACTTAAAAATATCACACACAAATACCACGCAATAAAAGAATCAAACAAACTTAGCGACGTTTTTGCCCAAATCTTCTTCAAGCTTAAGTCTCCCATCGTTCTCCAGATTTGCGGACTGTCATAAAATGGATTCGGGTCTAGCATCTATGGACACTCTTTATCGCTGATCTTTTGAAAGTCTAAGAAACGCATAAATATAAATATATTGTTAATAAAAATGTATAAATATATATATATATATATATCTATATATTCGATTTCAACTCACTTGCATTCTGTAGGCAGTTCTCCGTCTTCATAATGCAAACATTGCGATACGTTTTAGTGGTGCCTTTGTCATCCGCAGCGCATATATATTTGATCTCCTGCGTATCACACTCCATGGCACACTTCATATTGGAATCGGGCAGGCTGAGGCACTGCACCAGAGTCAGCGCATACAACGTCACTATAAATAGACAGCAAATATATATATTTATGAAATTAGTTATTTAAGCTGGAGGCGTGCAAAATAATTCTCTGCCTGACAACATGCCGTGCATATTAATTAAACGGCGACCGATGATCAATCCAACCCAATATGATATCACCAATTGCAACAACAACCAACAATTGAACACTCTCAATCCGTATAGTCCATCGTGAAAATCGTACGCCCATCGTTTCTAGACGCCAGCGTGTCTGGCATGTCATTGGCCGGCCGGAAAGTTTTATTATAATTCTTGAACCAGGCACAGCCGTCTCTCGTTCATTGCTGGTGGGCATTAAACTTGTGGACTGGGTATTGACAACATGGGGAATTACCATGTAATTAATACAATGAAAACATTTTGTATATGCCTAACTTTCCAAAAATTATAATCACTTGCATTTCGTTGGGAGACTATTGGGTGAAATATAAAAAAAATCTTTCAAAACGAATTCAGAGCAAGTTTTACATTCTTTCTAATTTTTTTTTTTAAGTTTATTAAATTTGAATATATATATATTACTGCATATATTCAGTATCAATAATTAAATAGGTCAGTTCTGTTGTTTGCTGATTTAGAAAAAAATAAAATATAATTTATATAGTATTTGTTGAATACAAAAATGATGAATCACAGCACTAGGCAGAAAAATGTATGGAACAGAAAACAAAAAATACTTTAATTTGGTTCTTAGACTGACTTCTTTAAATTCCTCAAATCCTAAATATTTTTCTGACGGTTGATTAAACATTGTGTACATTAAATTAAATGTATTCCTTGTTTTTTGAAAATGTATGCAGCCATGTATGTGCAAGCAAGAACCGGCCAAAACTACCAATTCTGGGAACACATAAATAAAATCTGTTGTGCAGGCACATTTTACCAGGAATAGAAAACAAGTTCTGATTAAATTTGAGTGAGCTGATTTCAATTTGTATAATATATTGTGTACGTACATGCCAAGAATACTGCAAACAGCTTCATTTTGTTGTAATTTAAATTCAATATGTGGGTTTTTGCGTTGTGTCTATAAAAATTTCTTCGCTGTGATCTATCGCACCAACAACTAAAAACTCGGTCGCACAATAAGTTATTTATTTTTATATATATATATATATATATATATAATAAAAATGCAATGCGTGAACTTTGCGTGTCAGAATCGTGTAGTAATTATTACGTTGATCGAATTTTTAAACAATTACTATGCACATTTGTTGGGTGTATAAAAATGTTAATACTGTATAAGCATTTATGTTGTGCTATTTCAGACTGTGGCTTGTCACTGAACTTCAGACACGTGTATATATTTATATATATGAGTTTTGTTTTAAAATTGAATGTTGTTGAACACGCGACACATTCGCTCACTGCTACAAGTATTCGCGCACTGGATTCCGATTACACTCTCGGCGTGGCCGCAACAGCACGCGTTCAAATGCGAACTGAAACTAAAGCGCCAAACGCAAAGATATCCTCCAGCCAGCGGGTAGAGTGAGCACTGACTCTGACTCTGACTATCGACTCTTGGATTGACTGATGAGACTGAGACTGGACGCTGGATGCGATGCTGTTGAGTGCTCGTTGCTGTTCTGGGTTGGTCTCGCTGATTGCTGCTGCTGATGTCTGCCGGCTGCTGTTAGATATACATACAGATAACACACACACACAACAAGAACAGCACGTTTGAATTTTCAGTTTCGAGTTTGGGGTTCAATAATCAATCAAATTCAGTAGACTGCCCAACTGACTAACTGACTAACTGATTGGCTGGCTGGCTGGATGGCTGGATATATGGCTGGATATCTGGCTGGCTATGTTGGGTTTGCCTTTGGCTTTGGGCTGCTTCGTCGTAGCGCACACGAATGATGTGCGACCACACAGTGTCTGTTAGTTTTATACAATTTTTTTCATGCTAAAATTGATTTACGCTCGTGTCGTCGTCTTCAGTTTTCTTTTCGTTTGCTTTGTACATTTTGCCTTTATTTTATTTTACTTTATTTATTGTTGTTGCTGCTGTTGTTGTTTTTGTTGCTGTTGCTTTGGTATGTGTGTATTTTTTCTTCTCGTTTTCATGTTTGTGTGTGTGTTTGTGTACTGTGTGCTGTTAGCTGGGCTGGTACATCGGTCGGCTGGTCGTTTGGTCTGTCGATCGATCGGTCGTTTGATCGATTGATCGATAGCTCTGTAGGCGGCTCACGCGTCACGTTGTACAGCATCTTATATATATACACATATATATGTATGCATGTATATATTTGAATTATTTATGTATTTTATGCAGTCAGTCGTCACATCTGAAATTTTTGAAACTCTTTTTTTTGCTAAAAATTATGCTCCGCTTTTTCGTTAATTGGTTCACGTTCACGTTTCTCTTGGTACTGTTCGCTGGGTCTGTTGGCATCTTTAAAATTTCGTCAGAAAATAAAATTGTTTTTTTTTTTTCAAAGTTATGTTGTTTGGTTTTTTGGCGACGGCCTCGAGTTCACTCCAATCAACATCAGTCGTCTATAAATTTCCTTTGATGATCAAATATTTTTTTTTTCCAATTTTTATTAAATGTATGTGCAGATCGTTATTTATGGCAAAATGACGCATTTGAATTTTGATTTAGATTCACTTCTGTTCTGGCTTTTTTCCTCACATTTTTCTTATCAGCTTACTTATACTTAAAGACCATACATATATAATGAAACTAAATTATTTTACGTATTGTCAAAATACTCTGACTAATCGTGTTTTTTTTTGGGATTACACGGATAATTATAAATGTAAACAATCAACACATTTGTTGCAACGTTCTTGAATGGTTCTGTTATAGATTATTATTATATAGCTGAAATCCCAAATCCCATTCAAATAAAGGAGCAGCGTACTTTTTGGGTTTTATGCTAGTGTGCCTAAGGCAAGTCTACCAAAAAATGTGAGATTTATTGGAAAAACATGTGCGTAGAGTAGGAAAAAATTCGTGTAATATAATTAAGTTATAAAATATTTGTTTTAAAATGTTCTACATAAGAGTTTGTTGAATATTTTAAAGATCAATTGGACAATCTAATTTAATATTAATTCGAAAATTCTACATTAGTTGAATAAGATAAATTTAAAAACACATTGTTTACTATGTGGAAGAAGAAAATAACACATTATAAATATTCTAAAACATTAATAATTCACTACAAAAAGTTTCAATAGTTGAAAAGTTTCTACAATTTTCTAAGTCTGCAAGAGGAGCGCAACGCCGGCCAGCGTCCATTTGCCTGGTTTATCTTTGGTTTTCAAATTGAAGGTCCACACGTAGGTCGGACCACGGGTTCGTGTCTTATAAACGGGGCATTCGTACATGTTTCTCAAGTCCTGCTTGTCTTGGGTTATGGCCTGCAAAATAAATAAGCAAACCAGAAAGGAAAACCACATTGAAATGTACAATTTTAAAAATAGTAGATTTATGCAAACATGCGCCGCACTTTAGGCGCCACGGATTCGTACCAAATTCAAAGTTATTCGTAAGAGTTTCGCTTTGGACATTTGCATTACAAAATATAACTCACTCGAATATTGATCACTGGCATTGATGGATAAAGTTCTTTGAGACGTGATTCCATAATAATACCCTGCTGTATATCCCATCTGGCGCCCTCCATATATATGCCATGCACACAGCAGCCGTCCCGCGGTGCCGTACTGTAATTAAAAATATGTGTACATAAATAAAGATATATATATATATATTTATGCAATTAATATCAATAATCTTCGATTGTTCTCTAAGCTGACTGGCTAGTGAGGCGTCAGAGTCTCGGCTATTGTTTGTTTTAAAGTGACGCCAAATCGAATCGTGCTACGATTTGTCGTCCATTCCGAGAAACTGGGCGCCACTTAATAATCACTATGCAATCAGGAATTAAGAATCAATAAGCAACGAATAAACAATTGTTAATTGTATGCCATTAATAATTGCTATTTATAGACACTTGTATATATATATGTTTACATTTATGAGTTGTTTTAAATTTAGCTCCCATGTAACAGCATTGCGTCTATTATTAGACACAGCTTGAAGCCGTTGGCCGATCAGCCGCTGTTTACACTATCTTTCAACTAGTTGATATGAGAAAAAGTGCTGGGCGCGTGACATGAAACGATGTGCTTGTGGGCGGAAAATAAATAAACCAAATAGGACAAAGTACGATCTAAGACCAATGCAAGGAATTAGACTGAATACACACAACTTGAATATTAGGAAAAAATTTACTTTTTAAACCTGTTTACTTTTACTGATGTTACTAACAAATGATTTATTCACATTTGCTTTGAGTCAGATAGCTTAAAAGAGAATTATAATAGTTAAATATATTTTTAATCTGGTCTTGGTCAGATATTTTAGTGGGAATAAATATTTTTTATTTTATATATTTTTATCTTATATTTTATTTTTAGCTTCCGCACACTTCTATGTCTGAAATGGACATGTGTACATTTGCCACCTAATTAAGTTGTCAGTGCTGCACATCTAGCTTTATTTGAGTCAACTAGAGCAGTTTATTTAGCATATCAAATTGAAATTTAATTAGGCTACGGGCAAAGATTTGGAGTACTTATGATTCTCGTTTTGAAATGGATGTCTTGCTCAGCTTTGCTCAATATTCATTTCAGCAATTTTTGCAAGTTTGCAAGTGAGTTAAAATTGGGTTTTTATTTCGTATTGTGTGCATTTATAGTCGGCTCACTTACGTAAATTCCTCCTTTTGTTTTTTAGTCACGTCACACTGCAGGCACATCTTGTCCAGCGGCAGCTCGTTGCGTCGCGCGGTGCTCTGCATGATGGCCGTTAGCAGCGATTGGGGGTTAAAGAAGCCCGCCAGCCAGACGCAGGAGGGAAGCTGCACCGGCGACAATACAAAAAAAACCCAAAACCCGAAACCCAAAAACAAAAAAAAAAGGAAACATAAATGTTTGCACAAACTGGTTGGTCTGGTTGGTTGCTGCATACCACAAAATCGGTGGACCACGTTTCCAACTCTCGCAGTCGCAGACACAAATCGATGAACCAACTGTTGAGACCCAGCAGCGAGGGATAGGCACGTTGTGCCCATATCGGCGGCACTTGATCCAGAAACAATGAGTTCTCCAGCACCTCCATATCCGATGTGATGGTCAATTCACCCTTCAGGCCCAGGTCGAGCTCTTTAAGACTGCGCTTCATTTCGCTGGTTAGGTAATTCATGCGTTCGCATTCCTGAAACGCCACAATCACATACGGAGTACGCTCCTCGACCTTGTTCATAATCTCCACCATGTTGAACTCTTCCGGTAACTTCTCTATGATCTCATCCACAATTTGCTTAACTTTGTCCTCGCGTGTAACTGTCGCACCACCTCCTGCGCCCGCATCCCGTGGCTGCATTTCGAAAACGGTCCGAAAGATGATTTCTGCTCGTGTGGTGAGAAAACCCACCTCCGCATTAGGATGCAGTCCATATAGATAGGGAGATTCCGCTGGCATCATTTCATCCACATACGTGTGATAGCCCAAATAGTCAGTGTTGGGCGGAGCGGCAAACGAGGGCGCCAAAAACAACTCGCCATCGACCAGATCCGGTTGCATATACTCCTCCAAATACGTAATGCACAAGCGTCTGTCCCAGTCATCGGTTATATGACCGCCATACATGATCTCACCGAACAGGTATCGCAAATCCTCCCAAGGTACTTTTGCATTCGCCTCCAAATAGTTGTAAAGCACCGAAACGCTGATATTCAAGTCGCCCACGTTGAATGGATAGATTTTGTTCCAACCTTGTGGACCAAATTTGCGTCGCTCAGCGACCACAGCATGAAAGTAGCACAGGGAGAAGAGTATGGCCTTAAATTCGGCTTCCTTGCCGGACATTTCCAGTGTTTCCTGTGTAAAGTTATCCAGTGCCTTGTGCAGATTAGCCAACATGCCCGTTGGCGGCTCATTCGTGATTTTAATTGAGGATTCCAAAATGCCCTAAAAAGGAAAGATTCAAATGTATTTAATCCCTTACAATACTATATAGGTATATATGTCTCTAAAGATTAGATGCAGGCAACGCATGAAAGGATTATAATTAAGATTTGAGGACAATCCCAAATTCTGGTTAACTAATCAATTTCATATCCCCACTCACCTGTGGTATTATATGAGCCGATGGCGTTGAGGCTGGCTCTGCGCTGAGGAACATACGGTAATCCGTATGTGAGCCATCTGCGTAGTGCTCCAACTTCTTCTCCAGCACTGGTAGCCATTTACGCACCAAATGTATATTCTGCAGGACAACCCAGTGTCCATTTTTGGCTGCGGTATCCATGGCTGTTTCAGCAATAGTCTCCTGGCCCTGACCCAAGGACACATTATGAAAGTTACCCAAATCCATGGAGAAGCCCAACTGTTTGCCCAAGGCTTCCACATCCTTAAGGGGATTCACGCCCGGCGACAGTATAAAGAAAATGGGTGTAGAAGGGCTGGCCTCCTCGTAGGACTTGGCGAATTCCACGGCACGATTCTCAACATATTTCGATCCCAGCTTCTCCTCAATAAAGTCCCTGTAAAGTACACCTTTAAATCTAAATTATTTTATCATTACTATTTTTGGAACTCACGCCAGGGCATAGGTCATGCGATCGGGTCTCAAGGCTCTGATCATGCAGAGGCGCTGAAGGGCAGTTTTGTTCTTCCATTCCTGTGGGAATTTCTCCTTCTCCGGCAGCTCCGACTCGACGAGCTTTTTCCAGCGTTTCGACGATGTCTCAATGTCACGGTCCAAGTTGCGAAACTCATCTTTGGACGCTAGACTGCAAATTCCGCCCCACGATTGATTACTCAAAAAGTCCACAGGACTTGTCACATGTGGCTTGATCGGGAAGCGGAGTAGGAAGTCCAGTTCCGCAGATGAGACCTCCTCGTTCATCAACAGTATCTATACGAAATAGAAAACCCGAAAGTTATTTAAAAACAATTCTAGAATTTTAAGTTAGTGATTTCCTGATTACCTGAAAAGTCATTTGCGAGGCAAAGATGAGCTTGTCGCATTCGAAAAGACCACGCGAAGTATACTGAAAGACCGAATACGTAATGCAATCGATGAGATTTGAAACACGCAAAGCCAAAGTTTCGCCCGGTTCAGCCTTGGCTATGGCCTTTTGGAACACTACGCTAAACGCCTGTAAGAATCAATCTATTAGCATATGGGGGAGGGGGGGATTACTTATGAAGGTTAGGCACTCACCTTCAGTGAAAACTGATAGATCGGATTAATCGTGTTCAGTTCGTTGAGTATAAAATATAAGAGACTTGCTCGGGCCGCCGCTGGTCTGTAGTACTCTCTGGCCTTATCGATTTCCTTGGATGTTATCTTTGCCTCGGCCACTTTCTCCTCAATGTCGGAGGCGGTGCTCTTCGTTGTCTCCAGATTCTCCACCAATGCGGTATCACCTAAAATATTCTCACCCGCCGATGAAAGACGCGAGAGTAGATCATCCTCGAGTTTCTTCAGCATAATCTTAAAGTCATTCTGTTGTTTGGTTAATTCGGCCTTGAGATCCTCCAGATCGGGTCGTTCCGCCTTGACAACTTCAGCGAGCAGCTGATCCTCCAGGCCGTCGCGTGTAACGGTAAAATTAATAAGTGTTGTCTGTGCTTGCATCTCTGGCTTATAGTGCGGATTAGCTAGTTTAGTGTGCAGGATCAAACGGAAAGTGGAATTGTACTCAATCTCCTTGTCCCCTATTTTAATGGCTCTGCAAAGGAAAGGAAAATTGAGAGAACTTATTTACATATGTGATATGTCATCCACTTACTTGCCCTTCTTGATAAGATTACGTCCGAGCAATGAGTCTAAAACGGGGTCCAGATTCTCATCAATATTCTCGATTAGCACCGTGATACCAGTATTAATGGACTTCTCAATGATATCCAAATAGTTGCGTTGGCCCAGCCGGATGACCTTTAGCTCCTCGCCATATTTCTGCTTAATCCACTTGACGCCCTGCAACTGCGGATCAATCATGAGCGGCCAACGATCCGAATTGGAGAGAATTGTTGCATTCTCAATGGACATGCGATCGCTGGGCAATCCCTCATTTGTCCAAATGGCGATGGTCGTGTCATCCGTAAGCAGCGTCAGCGGATCGAGATTTTCGGTTGTGGGTATGGGCGGATCAATGCTCTTGAGATAGGGTGTCCACATCTTAAGCAATAGATCAATGCGAAAGCCCTTCGTGAAACAGCCGACATAGGAAATGAAGGCGGTTATGAGTAGGATGTCGCCGGGTAAAGTAATTCCCTGCTTGACGAAGCTGCAATATGACACACAAAATTTAGATTACTAAATGCTGATCTTCAAAAGATGTTGATGGCTCACTCACTTATTGACTGCCTCAGCCCAGCGCACGTTTTCACTGGCCAAGCCGCCCACCAGACGATTGGCCAGCGCGATGGTCGCTTGGGTGGCATCCGCTTCTTGTTGGCAACGCAACTTATCCGCAATGGCCGTCTCAAAGTCCGCTGTCAGGTTGGCCAGCTGTTCCTCAAGGCTCTATTTTGAGAGGGAATCGAAATAAAAGTATCTTATTATTTCCACCCGTTACCTCTCCCATTGATCTTTACCACCTACCATCACTTTGCGCTTGATGCCCGACAGTTTATCCTGGGCGGCAGCCAGCTCTGCGTTGGCTGCGGCTAGAGCCTTACGCTTGGGCTCCACATCGCAGTAGACCTCATAGAATTTGATTATGTTAATCACCCAGGCGCAGAGTCCAGCTGCGGCGCCGGATTTGGAGCGTACGAACTCTGGCTCGAATTCGGGATCCTTGAGATAGGGTTGAATGGCTTTGATGATTTCGGGATGTATGTTTTCCTTGTCGTAGTTGATCAGTGCGTCCAGAAAGGCATCTACCTTGGCCATGGAGATTTTAGCTGCCTTCCACGAGCGATCTTTGGGCAGCTTGCCGCCAGGTGCCAGCAGCACCATAACAGCAGCCGTTACATTGGTAACCACGCCCGGCGGAGAACCAAAGCTTTTAAGTTCGGTTAGGTTAGCTTTGTTGAGGGTATTCAGAGCCTCTTGAGCGGCTGATAAAGCTGGCTCGGCTTTGAGGAGATCCTCCTCGCAATCTCGCTGCTTTTTGCTCACTTCGTCGGCTATCAAGGCAACCTTCATTTCCTCCTCATCGGCTACGGCCTTTTCCGTTTGCACCTTCTCCGTTTCAATGCCCACAATTTCGATCAAGGCATCGGCCGCATCGTTCTTCTCCTTCAGCTCCACCTCCTGTACTGCCAGTTTGACCTTGAGATCCGCCACCTGAACAGCGGTGGAGCGCAGCTTCTCCAGCCCATTCTCCAATCGCTCAATTTTGCTCTGCAAATCGTCGTGCTTGTGGTTGAGTAGCTTCAGATATAGATTGATCTGTTCGAGATAGCTCTTGGGTGTGGTATAGTTGTAGCGACGTTCGTTCTGTAAATAAACCTTGGACATCGTATTGACCGATGTGTGTACATAGGCCATAAACTTGGCCACCGAATCGCGATGAGTCTCTGGCAGCACTTTGTTCTGCGCGAGGAAATTCATGGCAACCGATATGAGTGCCTCCTGAGGCCATTCGTGGAACCAATTGATGGATGTTGCATTGATGATGGCAGGGAATTTTCTCGACCGAACACGCAATGTTGAACCCACTGGTGAAAAACACAGAACTATCTTCAGTTGTTTGCGCACACGATCGATGAAGAATTTCCAGCAGTTTTCACGCGTATCAACCAGTCCCGCACCTTTGACCTCATTACGCACGCCAGCGATTATGTTCTCGATTTCGTCATCCGGAAATAGATCTGGAATCTCGCCAGTGGCTAACAAATCGTTGATTAAGACAAGAAAATCCTCGCTCGGTATTTGCGCATCCGTCATTAAAAACATGATGCTAACATTTTTCAAACCAGCTTTCAAATACAAGCCGGAAAACTCGCACTGTGTAATATTTATAAAAAAGAGAACCATTAAACATGACCCATTTGAAAGGATTGAACTGACCTTTAAATCGTTGACACCGTATCCCTTCTTGAGCTGTATCTGCACAACCTCCAAGCTGGATATGAATGCTGCCAAGCGCGCTAGAGATTGTTTGCCACTGCCACCAACACCAACCAATAATGCACTGCCACGCGGCGATTCTAATATGCGATTGATTCTTGAAAAGTGGATATATATATCAATCATCTAAGAGATGGATTTGATTAAGTAGAGATGTTTTACCTGCAGACATGCATCATCGCATCTTCGAATAACACCAGATTCATGGCAGCGACCAGATCATTATACGATGACATTGCTTCCTGAAGGAGTTTGTGAAGCTCAGGCCAGGCCTTGATTGGCATGTACTTAGGATCACCAATTCCTCCAGCGAAATGACAGTAAATATTCGGCTTGTCGAATATCACGGATTCGTCAATTTCTTCGAACGACTTCTTGACAATGTCATGCTGCATCTTAGTGAAGCTATCAATGTCCTTATCATCGATCAGCTTATCCGAGTACACACGCTGTGTCTCATGTTGCCACAAACGTATAAGATCTGTTGGGCCCGTCAAGCAATCCGTCGAACTAAAAAGTAGACCCTGAAAACCAAAAAAATAATATTTAGTTTGAAGTATTACAAAAATAAAATATATATATTATTTATACACACTTGAAAAACATTGCTGATATCGCGCAGATTGAAGATATAATGCGATTTGACAGCCGTGGGTAAAAACACCTGCAAACATTTGTTGTGCAACGCAATTGTGGCTGCCACAATGTTGGGTGTCATACGCATGACGATCGGCATAAACTTCTGCTCGGCATTGGCAAAATGCTGTGCCAGGATGGCCGAATACATGACCGTGATCGAGTCCGAGCCGGGGAAGCTGACGGCCAGGACGCAGAAGTGTCGCTGTAGACGTGGATTGACGGTGAAACTGCCCGAGGTGGGATTCATGCAGGCCACATACTGACAGTTGTGTATATCCTTGAGGGTCAGCTTGTTCCGATCATACCAATGGCCATAGTCCAGATGCTGACGCATTAGGGTGTGCGGCTGCACTGTCCCATAGCAGTCCACCTCGGGCATATTGATGTCGTCGACAAAGTAGATCAAGGTCTTGTTGCCGGGCGGTCCGTAGTTGCGACCCGCCTTCTTCTCCAGCGGCTTCTCAAGGATCTTTTGCAACATTTCGGACGTTGTATAGAAATTGAATGGTATTGTGGTGACAGCGTAATTCTCAGAAAGCGATTGAAGCTTCTCATTGACCAAGACGGTCTTGCCGCAACCGGCATTGCCCACTAGCATCACCGGGTGCTTCTTATCCATCAGTATGTCCAGGAAGAAACGCAGTCGTATTGACTCGGAGGTGTGCACAAGCACAGCTTGCAATGGTAGATCCGAATCCAGCTCAAACTTTGGTATCTTCTCAGTCCAAAGCATAAAAGTCTTTGTATCGCAATCCAAAAAATAATCGAAAACTGTTCCACCTATTTTTTTTTTTTTTGTGGAGAATATTTTGGAGAATATTTAATAGAATGTTTCTTCTTGTAGAAATCACAAAGAGAATTTGCCACTCACCCGATGGGAACTTAACAGTTTTGAACTCATTTACCCACCATTTGCTGAATTCCACGCGATAATCAATGGCTTGATCCTGGAACATGGCCGAGCCGAATGCCCAAATGCAGGCAAACACAAAGTACAATTCGTGCCACTCCTTTGGGCAATCGGCCGGGGTATTCGCTGGGATTAGAAAACAGTTTAGCAGATGGCACAGCATTTGTATGTGGGCCATTTCGGCGACAGGCGTGATCTTTTTGAATCGCACGCGTATCGTCTCCAATGAGGGCGGAATGTACTTATCGAATAACATGACCAAATTGGACTTTTCGGCTGGAATTTTGCGCGTTTCAACCCAACTGGTCACATAGCTGCAATGAAGTTAACCAAATTAATATAAAACTTGCATATTAATTGAATCTTTCTTCAATAAAAAATGAAATGTAGTTTGAATTTGCTAAGAGTATTCTCTCGTATGTACTCACGGATTCCAACCCAAGTCCTGGGGATTTATGTACAGTATGCCAGCTCTGGATACGGTTGCCGGTGTCGCTGTTCTCAGGTTGGAGATCTCAAAGAGCAAACGCATCGAAGGTGTCAACGCAATGCGCTCATTGCTGGCCAAAGTTAAAACTTTGTTGTCATCCATAACGGTATTTAAGCTCTCGATCCACATGGGATCGATATCGCCATCGAGCACAATCCACTTGGGTTGATCACCCGTTATGTTTGCTTGGTCCCGCATCAGCACTGAGAACAGGCCATCCTTCCATTCGCGTGTCGCCGGGTTGATAATGCCGAAAAGTTCATCATTGGTCACCGCTTTTGGATTCAAGTCATTGAATATGGGCTTCCGTTTAATGTTCTGATAGGTGCGCAGCAGCGTCTTCCACACTTGGGTTTTACCGGTGCCAGCATTGCCAACAATGAATACAGAATGACGTACCTCCAACAGTTCCTCCAGTTGCACTACTTTCAATATGAAATTATCTTCCGGTTGTAGTAACAAATCGGAGGCAGCTTGTTTTACGGTGCGTTCAAAGTCCTGATCACGTTTGCGTGGCACATCCAAAGCGGGAAATAAATCGCTGATGAGCCCCATGAACACGGGCATATCATCTGTGACAATTTTGGGTATATTAAAGTCGCGCAAGGCGCGCATCAGTACCTCCTCCTCGGGTCGACCCGGATCGCCGCGCTGCAATCACCAGTTGAACACACGTTTACACAAGGATCACAAAACAACTCAAAAACCATATAAATTCCAAATAATTTATTTCCAAAATTAATTAATTAATTTCTTCTTTACACTTACAATTTTAATAACAACTCACGTTTTATTTTAAAGGTTGTTAAAATTTTGTCTCTTTAAAGTTTTCAAATTATTATAAAATATAAAATATTTATGCAAATTCAACTTGTAGATGAAAATATGAAAAATATATTTAAGAACAAATCGAAATATATTTAGTTATGGGACTCACCTTAAGTGATCCGGCGACCACCAGCACCGACTTGATGGCCCGCAGGCCCCAATCATAGTGATCCTGCTTGGATAGCAGCTCCTTGCACAGCGTGTAGAGTGTGATGAATTTGCGGGCCAAGACGCGTGCATCCTGAAATCCCTCGGCGACCAACATAATTTCGCATATAAGCTCAAAGTCGGGTACAACCATGGCGCAGGGACGAAACAGTGCCTTAAGATTCTCCGGCAGTTCTGTGCGTCCGGCATAGCCGGGATTCATTGTTATAAATATGCCCACGGTGGGCACACATGTAATGAATTCGCCCATAAAATTGAATTTATCCTTTTTGTCGCGTATGGCGTCCTGTACGGACTTAACCTGAACAGCGACAACGGACAGCACCTCGACCGTAATCCGATTAAATTCATCGAAGCATCCCCAGGCGCCCGTTTGGGCCAAACCCTTGTAAATGTTACCACACGATTGATAATCCATTTGTTCGGAGCAATTGAAAACGTAGACCATGATGCCGAGGGCACGTCCCAGATCCTTAGTTGTCTCCGTTTTACCGGTGCCGGCTGGACCAGCTGGTCCGCCGCCCATTACCAAGTGTAAGCTCTGTGTGAGTGTTATGTAACAGCGATCTGTGAGCGGCGTGATGACCAGGCGTGGTGTATTGCCTAAGTATTCGTGACAATACTGGAACTCAGCGTCGCAAATATTGGCAAAGCAATCTTTCTCGACATCGTCAAAGCGATGCCGCAACTGCGATTGCCACATAAAAGCCGAACCTGAATCCAATTTGGCCTGAATCATCTTAGCGACCACATCTCTTGAATGCACATCAATTGTGCATATCGTCATTATCTTCTGACGATCCCCCTTGGTCAGCTCGCCGAGCAGCAGTGTTATGAGTAAACTGAGCTGTGAGATTTGTTTTTTATAATAATCTTTGATCGCATTATCGTAGCCCTCCTCCAAGCGACTGAACGCAATGTTCACTTCGGTGGACCACCAGATTTGTGAGCCGCATAGCGAGACCTGTGCAGGATAATCGAATAACCATTGTTCACGTTGCTTTTCCTCATAAGCGACGACAGCTTCGCTGACATAATGTCGGAGTGAGGCACGCATCGCCGCTTGTATGCGATTTAGCCACACTTCAACTGGCCCCCGGATGCTGGCCAGTTCATTGAACTCAACGTATTCGCCATCTTTGGCGTACATGCCGGAAGCTGTCTCTATCTCATTGGCCGCATCGCGATTAAATTTGAGACGTGCAATCGAATCGAATAGTTTTGTGAGATGTTTGGTAACCATTTCGGGCTGGATGCCATTGCTGAGCACATCGAGCAGATCGGCCGATGATACAAAATAGAAACGAGGAAAAGCCAAACGTTTTGTTTCCAAATACTCTGCCAGTGCCTTCTCGCACAGCGTCAGCTCCTTTTGCAAATGCTCCAGACGTTCGATCAGGCCAGCTCGATTCGTTGATGCCACCACATTCGATGAGAGTGACATCTCATCCATGAGTATACGGAACTCGGCATCGATATTATCGAAACGTTCCGAATCGACGGGGAGCTGTTTGCGTATGTCTTCCGAACTCATGAAGATACTCTCAAGATGGGTCCAAGTGCGTTGCACCTCAAACCAAACGGTAATCACTTGATCAGCAACCATTAATTTATTTTGCCAAGTTGAAACTTCCTCGAGGAAATGGGCGATGTACTTGGATGTTATTAAATTTTGTAGGCACACCTGATTCTCTTCAAGCGTCTCTATGAGTTCTTCCGATGTCTTAAGGAGTTTACAGCCAGTGCGCGGGTGCAGCTCATTATCGAACTCCATGGCCGACCATGTGGAATTCAAGTCACGCAATATCTTCTCCATTGACATCTCCTTAACGGCTTTATCCACAATATTCTTCACCTCCTCCTCGCATTCGTGCAGATTTAACCCCAACAATTCAGCGAGCGTTGTCTCATGATCCATTATGAATTTCACCTGAAATATTAGATTAATAATTATTAATATTTATGTGGATATATTTTTTTGGGGATATGTTTTTGTTTTACTACGCTTTCTACTTGAGTTCAGTTGAAACATGCATAGCACTTACGGTCACTTCCTTGGGCAAGGCGGCCAGGCTCTGGAATGAAATGGTATTTACAAGAACTGTACAGTCGAGGCACAACTATATTAATATATATATACACATTCATCGGCCTCGATAATAAATAAATAAATGGAATAATCAGATATCAAAAGGAAAATAGTCAGTTTTACGGCATTGCTATACAAATTGAGCATCTTTCAGCTTTGGTGCTAGGAAAGGATTAATTAAGAAAAGATTTGGTTCCGTGGGTATTATTTACAATATGCCAAATTGTCCGCATTAGAAATGGAAAATAAAGAGCACAAAATATAGACCTTGGTGGAGTTCATCAGTTGATTCCAGTGACGCTCGCGAATCGCCGGATTCTGTAGTTCGCCGACGGCACGAAGGGAGGTCAACATATTCTTCACCGTCGACTCAAGATTGATGAACGTGTCCCAGGCGCGCATCTCCTTATCCAATAGACGTATATCCTTAGCAAATTTCTTGCACTCAATATCCATATTCTCCACATCGACTTTGCGCCACGGCGTTGTCTTCCAATCCTCAATGCAGGTCTGAACTATATTCACATAATCCCAGAGTTGCTGTGATTAATTAATATATATTAATTAATTGATATTGATTAAGTACAAGTTAATTAACGCCATTATTATAGGGGATTAGTAAAAAGTTTAGGTAAAGCTAGGTAAAAAGTAAAAGCTCAAAAATGTCACATGTGGCATGCAGTATATAAATAAGTTTTGTAAAAAAATTTAGTAAATTGATTATAGAAAACATGCAAAAGACATCGTCCCAATAAGGAAACCCCTTAATAAATACCTTCAGCATGCGCAGCTCCTTTCGGCATTGCTTGAGCACCTTAAACTCCGGAATATTCACTTCGAAGAGACTGCCCGACTTCTGAATCTCGCCCATTTCGCGCTCGCAGAGGAACATGTCATCATTGATGCGATCCATGAGCAAGTAGGGCTTATAGCAATCGAAGCGAAAGAAGTCGTATTGCTTGAAGACCTCCCGGAAGAGTTGAATGTGCGCTTCGAATACCGTTATCTTGTTCCTTATGCTAACCACTTCGGTGGCTTGGAGTGGGGAAACCTGCTGCTTAACCGTTGTGGCAATCTTCTTGGTATTGGCCCACTGTTCGGGCAGCTCCTGCAGCAGCACGTTCACCTCCTCGGGTATGTCCATGTCATAGTATTTGAGCAGTTGTATGGTCTCCTGCATCGGCTCAAACATCTCGTCCGTGTTGGCTGCACGCTCCTTCACCTGCATCAGGTAGGCCATTATGCTGACCAATCCCTCGTAGTCCTTCTCTTTGACCGTCTGCAAGAGACCCTCATCGGCCTTGCGTATGAAATGACTGAGATCCATCAGGCTGGATGTGACAGTCGTCACCAGATGCTCCTTAAACATGTTGCCCCACTTGCAGACGGTGTTGAGCAGGGCCTGTCGAAAGGGTCGCACATCGACTTGGAACCAGGAGCTAAACACCTGAAATGCTGGAATATCCTCAATCTCGCTGAAGAGCGATTCATAATTGTCTATCTGTTCCCGAAAGGCCTCAATTGTTGGCTGACAGGGTGCTGGTGGCGGCGGTGCCGCTGGATCATTCATCTGTATCAGCTCTATTTCATCTGGATCCAGCATGCGTCCATATTCAAGAAAATATTCCATGCACTCCTCGCGATCGTCTAACCACAAATACGAGTAACGTTCGAATTGACGACAGAATCGGGATGCTTCCTCCATGACCAGATCAACGCCATTGAGTATCTCGCGACGCATATCAATAATATCCTGATTCTCCTTGATCAGCTCCACATAGTTGCGTTTCTCATTTGGCTTGAGTCGCTTTATAAGCGAACCCATCTTCATAATATCCCGCATCAGCTCAATCAGCATATTATTGAAGCCCATGGGATCTTCGGGTTCCAACGATGGCACAAATACCAAATTTGGTTCCACCAGCTCCAGTCGTGACTCAAAGAGTGGCGCATAGTTATTATCGGGATCCATGTTCTCAGCCAAATAGCCCACACTGACGCCCACAGTTCGCAGTATGTTCTCATAGACAATATTATCGACAAAGTCCACGTAACTCAACCAAACATCATCGTTTTGCTTCTGCTCCATGTCGAACTGCAGCATGTTATCTTGGAGTAGCTTGTGTATCTCTAGCGAGGCGGCCTGAATCTCTGTATAACGCTTGGCCGTGCGATCGGGTCGCTCATCCAGGGACAGCACCGAGTCCTTTTTACAGTCGCGTCGCTCAAAAAGTGGCTGCTTTGCCCACACCTCCATAATTTTGCGTACTTGTCGCAGATTCTCCTGGGTGTGATTCACCCGATTGCGCAACTCGGCCACAGGCTTGCGCAGCTTCTCCAGGTAGTTCATGATGTCTGAAATGGATAACAATTATATTAATTCATCTGTAATCCAATGTCACGCTTGACTGGGCGCTCACCTGCCGAATTCCATACAAGATGATCCACACCGATTTCAACCAGATCATCAATCATTTTAATCTCAGACTCAATCAGTTTGAGCTCAACCATTGAGCTGCCCTCCTGTATGCTGTTGTACCAATCGATGGTCTTCTCCAGATTTAGTGTATACGAGCGGAACACATCGCTCTTCTCTGCAAAATCAATGGCTATCTCCGGTATCCCATCGATTTTCATCTGCTGCATATAGTGCACCTCCCGCAGTATGGAAAAGAGTGTGCTGCTAAAGTTGAGGATCAATGAATGGCTGTGCTGATCGCGTGCAATGAGCGACTTCTTAAGATCCTCCTCAATCTGTTCCGCCAATTGCACGGACCAATCATCAAAGAACTGCCTCTTACAGGCGCCCAACTTGAACATTAAACGCTCATAGCGATCGACGATTTCCAGCGATTTCTCCTCTTTCGTTATGCTGTGAAAAAATATAAATTTAATTTTAAAATTACAAATATATAATTTAATTCAAATAATTGCTTACTCATGCTGCAGTGCCTTGAAGTTCTTCACCGGCGCCGTAATCCGTGTCTCCAGCTGGTAGCACCAGCGTATAAAGGCTGCCACAGAGGGGCAATTGTAGTCGGGATAAAGTGTTTCGCCCTCGCGGATCAGATCCATTTGCTTATCGTATATATTCTCACAGACTATCATCTCATCATCGAGCATCCGTACAATTTCCGCATAGCGTTGGGTGAACTCCTCCTTTATTTTTGGACGATCCAAAACACTGCCCACAATGCTTATAAGCTATGAAATAAAATTGCTTCAATAAAAATATATATTTTTATGATTAGTTCGAGTATACCTTGAAAATGCTCTCTAAATTGTGACAATCATCAAAGGCCTGACACAAGATGGCAGCCAGTTTCATGTCCAGCTCCAGGATGCGTGTTTGAAAGCCCTTGAAGTCCTCATCAAACTCATGATCATCTGGATCGAGGACGTCGTAGCTTTTCGATGCAAAAGCCGTAAAATATTGATTGAACTCGACATAGACATCTGTAATTCTTGTGCTCAACTGGCGTCCACGCAGTCCACCGATTTCGACTTTCTCTAATTTCAGGAATTCAATCACAGTAAAGAAGAACCTTAAAATAAATAAATAAATTATTTCCTATCTATGACAAAAATATGTTTTGTATAATTGATGAAGAATACCAACCACTGAATTGTTGTTAGACGCTCGAGGAATGCATTAAAGCGCTTGAAAACTGAATTTGGATGAAAAGTCCACAAAATCGGTGGCCGCTCCTCAGGTTCTGTAAAAAATCCAGCTAATCTTTCCTTATAATAATCAAATAGTTCGCGAAAGAACTTTAGGATTTGTATGGACAGTGTTAAACGCTGCATGGCCTCATCAATATCACTATGGAATATGGACGATGGGTCCAAATAGCGCTTGGCCTAAAAAAATATCCAAAAAAAAAAACAATAAATCAAATTTTATACTCAAAAAAATGGCAAACATTTTGCGTGAGACTCACCTGATGTATAATCAAATTGCATATCTCCTGCAACAGCACAGTGATTTTCGCCGATTGGCAATAGTAGCGTGAGTTGCCCCACAGAGTGCACACAGTATGCATGAAGGGGATGAGCAGAGGCTTGTATTCCGCAAAATCAATTTCCTCCAGCTGATGCAGTGGGCGATTCAATGGGTTCAAGTAGAGAGTTATGTCCTTTGACTCGGCAAGTGCTGCGATTGTTGGCATGCAAAAAGACAAACGAGGAGCGATTTCAAATGGAGTTCGCATGTTGTTTGGCTATTAAATGTAACCCCTTCACTCACCCGTAACAACGTTTTTAAAGAGTGTCTGGAAACACGGATGATAGGCACTCAACGAGTACTCCAATATTAGGGCCATGGCCCGTATGCGCTCATTGCGCAATTGGTCGTAGATAAATGATAGATTCTTTAGTCGATTGTTCCAAAATGTGAATTCTGTCGTAAAGTTTGTAAGTTGCCATTAATAGCTAATTTATTTTAATATGTTTAATGTGTAGATAAAACTTCAAATTGTAGTTATTAAAAGATTGAACTAAAATAAAGACAAGTATTTTAAGAAGTTTGCGAATTATATAAAATACATATAAAATTAAACAAATTTAACAAGATACTTTAATTAAGTTTCTATCTATTTGTCATGTCTATTTTAATAATATATGAAATGCTTCCAAAATTATGGAAATCGAATAAGCTTTAGGCAATTGCTGCTTTTGGGCCAATTTCAACATAAATCGCACATGTCACAACACAAAGCCGTAAAATGTCAACAAGAAAAAGCATATAGAAATTCTGGCAAAAATTCCATTAGCGTTGTGGTTGCAAGAGTGGAAAGAGAAAAATGTTGCATGTCACCACTTCGCAAATAAGATAACAATAAAGTCAGTTTTGAAGACATTTACCTACATGTTGTTGGCTTATAAACATGCAATTTTGGCCGGTGCCGGTGGCACGTTGCTAGGATATATCAAACAAACGTCAACTGTAAAAACTTGAATTTTATCAATAAATAATAAATAAAGTTGTGCCAAAAATAACCAAAAAAAAAATTAAATATGCGCACATGACGAGGATTAGACAGCTACATTCATTGCTCACCGGTTTGCGGGGTTGGATTCTGTCCGTTGGCAAAGGCATTGGTTGGACTCTCCTTGATGACCTCGTGGATTTGGGTGGCCCACTTAATGACAACGCCCTCAATGGCACTCTTCAGATACAAATCGAATTGGCAATGCTGCGTTTCGGTCAGCTCCTTGGCAGCCTTAACGATTTTCTCAACGCCCACGGGCATGGCAAGAATGGTTTCGCCGCTCACCTGGCCCTTCACCTGGTGCACCGTGCTCTTCAGGCTGTGCACATGCTTCTGCACATCTTGGGCGACCATTATTGGCCAGCTGCGATAGTTGTCCTCGTTGGAGAGCAGTGGCACCAGCACCTCCTCCACCAGAGCAGACAACTGGTCAATTGTACGCGTCGCAAGGTCACCAAAGATTATAAAATTGGCGCAGTTCTCACGTGGTATGGGCTTGGCATATCGCTTAATAAAGTAGACACCCTTGCTCTTTAGCTGTGAGAGGGGGAACGTGGTGGAGGGCACCAGCTGCGCAGCGGGCGTGAGTATTATGATTAGTACAACGGGCACACTACGATCCAGAAACTCCTTAATGATGCCTTTATGCTCCTCCACCGTGATGACACGCGTCCATTTCTCTGGCTTAAGTTTCAATGACTTGATGACAAACGAACCCATCAGCTCCAGTCGTGGATCCGGCCCAATGCCTGCAGCGGCAGCGGCCGCCTCGGCGCTTGTGGAGGGCTGCTCCATGAAGGGGGCAGGGGTTTCTTTGCGCTAGTTGTAGTTGTATCCTTTACCTGTCTGTGTGTGTGTGTGAGTGTGTTTAAAAGTGTTTTAGTTTGAGTGACCTTGTTACCACTAACAACTAAATAATCAATAAATTCTACCAAATCAATCATTTTTTTCCAAAATTTTTCATAATTTAAAAAAAAAAATCGTGCTATGTGGAAAGTATTCTTGTTGAACTTTGTAAATTTATGTATTATGCAATTTTTCACATTAAACTTTTCTTTTGCACCACTTCAACTGTTATGTAACATTTTTATTTCATAATTTTCTTATTATTGCATCAAAAATCGTAAAAACTTAAACAAAATCAAACCATGCCACATACAAATTAACTAATTTGCAGCACTTGTGAATTTTATCAAAAATTTTGTCTACACTTAACAATTATATTTTTAGTAGTTAATTTTTAAGTTTGTGCCTTAATTTTTTTTTTTTAGTTTTCCGCTTTGCGACTGCTTACCTGCGCTACTTTTAGCTGACTGAAAGGAGCTGCCAGGCAAAATATTAACCGTGTTACGGTTAAAGTGATCGTGGCAAGACCTGGTTGCTAGGCAGTTGTTGATTTTGCCGCTTGACCATTGTTTATTTCCCCTATGCCATAATCCCTGGTTGCTAGCCACGTTGCCATGCTCCTTGCCAATTGTTGCGCCGCCATCGCATGCCGTGGCAAATGGCGCACGAAAGTTTTGACGGCTTTGCGTGTTGCCTAATAAAGTTGGTGTAGCTCATAAATCCTGCTCGCTGATTGGGTGCTAATGCAATTCATGGCTTCAGCTCTGCTTTTAACTCACAACTAGTTATTTTAAATACATTAATTTAATAACAGATTATTACACATTAGGTCATTGTTTTTCATTGTTGTGGCGTACATGTTAACAAATAAAAATTGATATATTTCGTATTGCAAAACTAGTTTGTCAATGCAAATTGTGTTGCAACTAAAGGTGCTCAATTATACATTACGATAAAGTAAAATTACATGGTATAAAATATGTATTTAAATAATTAAGTGACTTAATCAAGTATACATGTTTACATTATCCGAGGGCCAACTCAAACTGCTTTCTGTAATTGGCTAAGCTGTGAAATTAGTTGCATGCTAAATTGTGAAAGGCTAAACCGCAAAATGCTTGCAATTTGTATGCCAGCCAAGCGAACGGCAAATGTTTTACAGTCACGCCAAAAACTGTTGCATATGCGCAACAATTAGGAAGCTCTGCAAAGAACCCCCAACACCAGTCGCTTCCCCAGCAAAGAAAACATGTTTATGGCAAGTTTATAGCAAAAACAAAGCGCAGGCGCCTAAATTCAAATAACTGTTGCGCACGGCGCAACAATGTTGCGAAGCCAGCCAGACAGGCGGGCAGCAACATTGTGTCTAAACAAACAAGCAAGCAACAGTTTCTTGCATGACTTCCGCTTGAAAAAGTTTTACTATTGCTATTTCTATTTTTACGACAATTATATTGACCTAGGCCTAGGCCACGCTAGCTGTTAGCCAGGTTCGTTCAACTTCGATGGTTGCCAGGCAAACCTGTTGTAACAAATACGTAGTAAAGCCATATTAATATTGCCAAAACCGCAGGTTATGCGAAATGCACTCAAGCTGAAAACTTTTGGTGCATTTATAATCGTTCAGTTCAGATTGAATTTCAAAAATGTGGCAGTTGTCATTAAGACTGCTGCAGCTGCTGCTGCTGGTGCTGCTGCACTTGGAATTTACACCTGCAATTGTTGTGGAACGCAACAAGTTTGCCTACTATAAGGTTCCACTTAGGATGCTTAACTTGCCCAACACTTCCTCCACTTCCGGTCTTTACTACGTACTGCAATGTCCGCCCAAGCTGGACGACGGCATACCCAAACCGATGGATATGCCCACCTGTCATGTAGTCGATCAGTACAAGGACATTTGGCAATCGAAACGAAAGCCAAAAAGGAAGCCAACACGCACAATGTTAATGCCACTGCCACCGCCGGCATTGAAGCGGATGCGTTGGGGCTGGCGACGCGCCAAACGCCAAAATCAGGACACTGAACTGCCACACGATGCGGCAACACCGCTGCAGCATCTTGGCCAGCCGCATCGCCGCCAAAAGCTGCTCAAACTTGCAGCCGATCATCGCAAATTGAAGCGTGGCAGCCACACAAAAGGTTACCAACATATGTTCCAACGTGATGAGAGCTACAACGATCACATCTTCTACGATGAGATCAAACTGGATGGCAAGTTCCTCAATCGGGGCAAATCAAATGATTAAGTAACAAACACCAAATATTTAATTACCTTTCAGATATTTCAATAAAAACTACAAATAAATTTAAGATTTATAGTTATAATAGAGAAAAATACAACTTTTCAAAGTCACTCAAAAAAATTGCAGTTGTTAATCTAATCCTAAATTTGAGTATTTAACAATCTGACGATTCATTATTTAATTTCGTTGGGCAAAAACATGTCGTCATAGGAAACTGTTAGAAAGAACTTATTCAGCATGCCCTCAAAGCATTGGGCAAAGTTCCTAAGAATAGTGGGCTCAATTCCATTCCAAAACTCTACCCAATGTTTGTTCATAATATAATTTAGGGCAATTGTAAGATCCGCATTTTCCCCATACAAATTATCCATCGAAACGATCCAGCTGTAATTTAAAAATAAAGTTTAAAAATATTATATGACATATGTTAAATTATGTTTTTTATACTTACCGATCCAAATCGGCTTTTGGCAGCAGTTCATAGATTTTCAAGTAGCGCTTATTGTTGCGATATTCCACTGTGAACTTAATCCTAAGCGTAAGTTTTAGATTCTTAAAATTCGATTGCAATTTTCCCGTTGTATTTGCAATAAACACCAGGTATCGACCCTGCATACGATATGTTGCTTCATGTAGCAAATTTGGTATGCGTGCCTCAATAACAATTTGGTTTTCAGTTGGATTTTCATTGAAACCCTCCACGTGGGTAATTGTGGCATTATTGAAGCCCATGTACACATTGTTGGTGAAGTAAAAGCTTAAATAAATTGGTGCATCTTTTGGCTTTTCGGGAGACGGAACGTCTTTCACATTGGTTACATCCAGCGGTGGCAGCCCCAACTCAGCCAAACCCTTTGGATAATGACGTATAACATCGTTGATGCTTCTAACCAAACATTTCGAGTCACCGAAATGACATTTCTCTATATAGGCAGCTAAAAATTAATATTTTAGTTAAACTTGCAACTTAACTCAAAATTAGTGTTTTCTCACGCAGTTGAGTGCCATTTGACGTCTTGCATAGACTAATACTTAGGCTAAATAAAACGAGGGAATAAAATCTTTGCATTATTATTAGTAACACTCAGCAAACTTGTACAATAGTTGGGCTTAAAACCAGTTGGAATCAGTGTGAGTCACGACAAACATTTATCAGAATCCGATGCGATCTGATGCAACTGAGAACCTGCTTTGAACTGTGAATAAAATCATGAGACTAGCCTGAGTTATACATTTATTTATACGTATTTCTAAACAATATTTAAAACCTGATTTCTAAGTTACATACACTTTACATAGCTGTTGCAATACACGGAAATCTTAATTTATAATCAAGTCTCTCCATCCTTGAGGAACAAATCATCGTAGGGTATTTCGTGGAAAACACCCTCGATCATACCGATAAATACACCACTGAAAATTTTTAAGAACGCTGGTTCCAATTCATTCCAGAACTCTAACCAACTTGAATTGATCACTGCATTTATATGGACTGTAAGATCCGAGTTGTCGTAAAAAAGGTCACCCAACCAAATAATCCATCTGTAGATGAATATTTTTGTAGTGCTACATCTAATTATAAAAGTTTTTGCAACTTACCGACTAATTTTAACAATCGGCACAAGTTCGTAGATTTTCAAATATCGCTTATTATTCCGATACTCCTGTGTGGCTTTCAGTTTTAAGATAAATCGTAAATTCTGAAAATCTGATTTCGATTCTCCACTTGCATTTATGTTAAGCAGCCAAATCCGTCCATTGGCTATATAGTCACCCTTGTGTATCAAGCTAGGTATTTGACCATATATCTCCATTGTACTGGCCGTAGGATCCTTGCCGAATCCTTTGACGCGCGTTATCGTTGTATTCTCAAAACCATAATTAAATTGATTGAATAACTTGAATTGAAACTGAACTCCATTGAATTCAGCACTGTTCCATACATTCGAGTCTTTGATATCCACAATATCTATAGGTTTCAGTCCGATACCTGGTACACCTCTGGGATATTGTTTTATTAAGGCATTCATAGACGAGACAATGCATTTGGAATCCCCAAATCGACACTTCTTAAAATCCTTTGCTATTGAGGGGAACAGTTCGAAAAAACATAATAATAATATTTTGTTTACCGGGTGAACACAGTTTATTTATCGACTACCCACGTAATGTTTGGCACTTCAATGCAACAAATAACAATTGTAGACCGAATACAACAAATAATATTTTAAACATTTTCAAATCAAATGCCGTTGCATGTGCTTTAGAAGTTTGAACTGCAATAAAACCTATTCCATTTATCAGATGTGCATTTATAAGGCCAACGAATTCGCATAGTTTTAGAACCGGTTATTTGAAAACAGGCACGAGCTTTCCTCAGTTTCCACACGGTACGCATATATTTAGTATTATTATTTGTTCATTTAGTGGTGAATATGCAATTTATTTATAGTATGGTGAGTTTCATAATGACATTTAATGATATACATTTGCTTACAATCTGCCTTCAGTTTGTTTCGGTTTACTAAATAACAATTTATATTATTGATATTTGACATTACAGATTATATTGTGTATTTGGGCTCGCTCGGTAGGAACAAGTCATCGTAAGACACATTATGAAATATATCTTCGATTATGCTCAGAAAGACACCAGTAAATACTTCCAATATAGGCTTTTCCAGTTCATTCCAGAATGCAATCCAGTTGGCATTAAACAGTTTATTGATAGTTGTAGTTAGATCGGAATTTTGAGGAAAAAAATTATCTAGCCACTGTGTCCAGCTGTAAAATCAGAAATGTACATAGTCATATTATACATAGTATATAATTAAACTAAAAGCCTTACCGATCCAAAGAAATATTCGGAACCAATTGATAAATCTTTAAATAACGCTTATTATTATAGTATTCTGTTTGGACCTTCAAAGTGAATTCGAATTTAAAATTTTGAAACTCCGATTCGGAAACGCCTGTTGCATTTATATCCACCAGCCAGAGCATGCGACCCTTGGCATTGTAGATACCCTTGTATATAAGTCTGGGTATTCGGCCTTTAATCTCGATCCTGGTGGATGTCGGGTCTTCGTCGAAACCCGTTATCTCCGTTATAGTTGTGTTCTCGAAACCATAATTAATCTGATTGATCAGCTCAAAAAAGTACCAAGCAACACCAACATTCCGATCATTAATGAGCTCAACATCTTTCACATGCACAACATCCAGTGGCTTAAATCCCACCGAGGGTATTCCTTTCGGAAAATTACGTATTATAGCATTTGCCGTATCTTTTAGGCACTTGGTATCTCCAAAATGGCACTTCTTTACATCCTTAGCTATAAGAGTGCACAAAATATCACACTTAAAAAATACAAATACGGTACTTCGATTGTATTATAGTATATATATATAGTACCCACGTAATGTTGCGCACTCGTAACCGATATAAAGCTGCAGCAATATTAGCAATAAGTACACTTTCCTCATTGTGAAAAGAATACAATCAATTATTTTAGCACATGCATAATCCGGCACAGTCGAAAGGTGAATAAAATCCTACGAATGCTACAATCTCAATGGATAGCTATGATATGTACAAATATCGATTATCATAACAAGTTTTCACAATCCACCATAGTAAACCATTAATTGAAACAGGTCTGGTAATTTATAACATAGCGGACTTTTGTGTAAATTACTATATATTCTATCCAGACCAAAAGTGAAGCTTTTAATTGAAAAGCTTTTTTTTATTTTACAGCTGATCGATCTACTGATTAGCAATAACAGATAATTACACTTATTAATTGTTACCTATTTAAAAGGTTAGCAGTTTGATGAGCTATTTATTTCTCATTGATTATTCAATGCATATATTTTTTATTTTATTATGGTGTACTTAAAACTTATATTCTATTGTTGTCTTAGCCACCTGTTTTGATCAGCTCATTAATAGAGTTGTTTGGAAAATTTTCAAAGTGGAAACGTAGACTGCAGTACAATTTTGACTACATCTGCGAAGTGTTTTTAAATCATATTTCAGGATGAAATGCTGTTCATCCGTACATTTCTAAATCATAATAAATCATCAACACTTAATAAATGTGAACTTAATAAATCTGTAATCACACCAATAACTACCATTTCACATAAAAAATCGAATGTGTACTTACAATAGAATAAAACTATTATTTGCATTTTCACCTAGACAGCAGTTTGTACTTAATACCATTAATTAATTGAATGTATAAAATCATTTCATCATCATTTGCATTATTTCAATATCAATCACAGCTACCTAAACGTCATAACAAAGTGTTATACGTCTCGAGATAATAACTAGCTGTGGTCAAAGAAATGAATGAAGTCAGACTGAGAATACCCCACGCCCCACCTTTAATTTGACATCAATTTGTGTAAGTTAACCACTGATTTTCTAAACAGATTCTCACAAAATATTTGAATAATTTTATACATTTAATTAAGTGTCAATTACAACGAGCTATAATTATATCCCATCATATTTACGATTTATTTATATTTAGTAAGAAGTGTAAAAGGTTTACTATACGCAAAGTTTGTGTGTATGTTGTAATATGAGAAAATTGTTTTCATGAATGTGTCCTGATGGAGCTTGAAAAGAATCCACGATCGGCTGATCGATTTTTCAAACCGATTCTAGATCACTTTAACAATCAAAAATTATTTATCTTTAAATCCCTCCTTCAAACAGCGAAAAACACAATTTACTTTGTACTTACTATATAATTTTTTATTTAAATTTTAATAGAGAACAACAAAAAAAAACCATTGAAGTAGCAAAAGTGGGACGTTCTAAAAAATTGTACAAAGACGTTGAATAAAATTGCGAATTGGTAAAAAAATGTTATAGTACAATTCAAATACCCGATCTACTCAACTAAAAATATTTAGAATGTTTTTGGAAGTGGTATACACTTATTTGAAAATACATTGTTTTTGATAAACATATTATTGTTTGATAAATTGATTTATCTTTTTCAGTTCACAGCCTTATAAGTAATATAGACAATATATATAAAATATTTTATATTATATGAATTATTATCAACTACTCCGATTTGATGTACATTTTTGATGACACATCATTTTCTCATTCCTAAATAGATTTATACGTGGTGTTGGTAGTTTTTTTTTGCTATGAAATCGGTTTTTAGCGTTTTTGGTATACCCCGTTCAACATGTTAAAATAAAAATGCTATGAAAAAGTATTACACTAACTCCCAAGTTTTTGCTTGATATGGCCAGATCTCAGGAAACTAAAAGTTGCCGTACGTAAGCAGGGCCATGTCTGTGATAATATAATGAACGTAATTCTCTGACAATGCCCTTACAAAACGTGGCAACTCTACGCTTCTTGCCGGACGGTTTGTTAGGGCACAACAGAAGTGACTGCTAGCTGACGAACACGTTCGTGTCCAAGTTGCTGCTGGGGCAATTCAGCTCATTGTTGTTGCTGGTGAAACAAACCTCCTCACTGTCATCGGAATCAGTGCAGAACAGTAATGGCTACGCATCCTCACCTTCCATAATCTCAGCATCTGTGTCCCCATTGGTGGCAATTCTGGAAATGAAATATATAATGAATGCTAATGCACAGGTGTATGCGTTTCGGTGTGTGCGTGTGTGTGTGTGTATAAATATGAAAATAATGATAGGCATTAATGTCTGAGTTTTGACATAGGTTTAAATGGGAGCCTCACATAAATCGATCTTAAACAATGGATTCCTTTCAGAGAAAAGGAAAACCATACAGGATATTAGCGACTTTCAAAACTATCAATATATTTCGTTTAATTATTGACAAAATGTCATTTGAGCCAAATTTCTTGTTAGTATGTATTATAATTGTATGTATATCATTTCCATATCAAATTAAATAAGAGAAGAAAAATTAAAATACATATATAAAATACATTTTTTATATACAAATTAGCATTACAGGAAAAGCACGCATATGAAAAAAAAATAAATTGTTCAAAATAAATAATCAGATATCAGAACAGTGGCCATAAATAAATATATTTTTATTTTTAGTGGGGGTAGCAGTAAATACAGCTTATTAATTATTATTTTTTCTATATTTATATACAAAAATATTTACAAAATTAACTACTTATGGAGACATTTTAAAACAACAACAAAAGTACGTAAATTCAACATAAATACTTAGTTGTAGACATATTAATTATAATAAACCTAACTAAATGCCTTAATATTAAACAATACAATCTATGCTTTAGAACTCTTTTAAAATCAAAATCAAATTTTATTAAGTACATTTAGCATTGGAATATATATAAATATTAAAAGAGTTTAGGAGACATTTCTTGGCAAGTTGGTAAAGGATTTTATGGAGATTCCATTATCGTTAAGCGTCAGCTCACTATTGAGGTGGCATCCACATGTGTTGCGGTTGTTTGTTGGTTCGATGATTGTGCCGCATTTATGTTGATTTTGTTAGCCCAATGAATGGATAAACAAATTTGCAGATTTAAATAAACAATTGAAATGAGTTCAATTCGATTTTTTTTTTAATACATATTTTTTTTTTTTGATGTTTGTATGAGTTAAACTGTCGAGATGCGATTAATTTAGTTGGCTATTTTAATGTTGTTTCAAGCAGTCTTCAATTTTTGCATATTATGAGCAATTTCATGGTGTTTTTTTATTTATCTTTTATTTGCCATTCGAAAGCTTTTTGCAAAAATAATTTTGTACCAATGCCAACAAAATTATTTGCCAGTTTTAAAAGATTTTTCGCACAGTTTTTTTTATGATTTTCAATTAGCCAAAAAATATATAGATCAATCAATCCAATACAGTTGATGTATTATTTTTTATTTTTTTTCAGTAGTAGCGAGCGTCACACAGAAATAGTAGAGTGGGATACAGTATAAGAGTAGTAGGGCGAGTGTAAGTGTATGTGTGTTAAGTATAAGACACACAGATCATAGTGGATAACAAGTGGGAGTAGTCACGCACACACATATAATAAAAAAGAATTTTGAATATAAGAAAATAAATTAGCAACACATTTTCGTTGAGGTTAATTTTGTTGTGAAGGTTTTATTTTGTTAATTTAGCCAGTCCAAATAGATGAATGCAATGATTAAGCCTTATACCAAAGTGACCAGAATTTTATCCGACATTAAAATGGTATACCCGATGCAAATATATATAAACCAATATTTAAGATAATACTAAATCAATAGATTATTCAAACGTCGTAAAACATCATATAACTTCAATTAAGGGTTCCAGTTCCGGGTAACAATTTCAGAGATCCAATCCAGCACTCAAGACCTAGCTTATGGCATATAATAAATCAGAAGCAAAAACACTTTTCCAATATAAAACTATTAAATGCATACTTTATTTTTTAAGCTAAGCATTCTAGCTTACATATATTAAAAACATACCGTGCCTTTTAAATAATTCAGTACGAGTATTAAATTGTTTACTTAAGACTTACCAGAAACCTAAAAATATTGTGTTAATTTTTCTATAACTATTGTCATCGCACATATTCATGCAGATATAATGTGCATTATAAATTCATTTTAAAAACTATGTTATATTGATATTGATGAATTGTGTGTGAATAGTGTTAATATCACAAGTTAGTAACTGTACTGAAGGAGCTATTGATCTAATATGCGATCATTAAGCAACTTTTTCCGAAACAGTACCGACAGTTTTGGGTGTAGTAGTGGTTTTAGGTTTATCGTCTACAACTAAGGTAAGATCACTGTGAATAATCAAAAGAAGAAGAGCATACGAACATGTTTTGGGATTAAGTGTTAGTTTTTAGTGTTAAATAGAAATAACCGGATGGTAGAGCAGAAGATTAGTAGCTTGAAAGCGATAGTATACAGCATGAGTAGTGCTTGGAAATTAGAAAAGTAATTGATATTAGAATAGTATAAATATAGTTAGAGGACAGATTAGTAATAAATTGGTTTGATTAGTTACCCATTCAAAGACGTAGGCGTAGGAGGTGTGAAGTATGTGTGTATATGCAAAGTGTGTGTGTGTGTGTGTGTAGCAAATGTTGTGATTTCATGTGAAAATTTATGCTTGAACATACCTGGCATACGTTGAGTTGGCGTTCTTTATCGAAAAGCTATTCTGGCTTGGTAACACAAAACGCTGCACCCACTGTTGAGAAAGAGTGAAAATCAATGCGTTAGGTAATTGTAGATGAACTTATCTTCAAGTAGCGACATGTAAAGCCACCTAAAGTGTCTGCAAGCAGTCACGTAAATAGATAAAGTACACGTTGCACGATAACTAGACTAGTGTCACCACTAAATTTATGATTGACTGCTTAAATAGTCAATTCACAAACTCGCTTGTTGTCTGGGCTATTGATATAGGTGTCGCCGATCTGATTGTTACTTACCCGACTGTTGATCAGACGCTCGTTGCCCATGCAGGCGGCCATATGTATCACAAGATATAACACAAATAAAAGGTACAATACAGCGAATATGCCTGGCAAAAGCAAAAAGAAATAAGTTGCATTAGTGAATTAAGTCACCTGTCAGTAACTAGATAAAATAATACTTACAGACGAGAGCCAAAATGCCGCCCTCAATTTCGAGATTTTCCACTTGCGCGACGACAAAGTACAAATTAACGCCGATTACCAATATGGTTAGTAAAATGGAAACGATTTTGTTGCCACTATCAAAAGAGATGATATTAAAATACAATACAAATAGATGATTCACAAGCCACTCACATTCCATTCACAAATTCACCCATTATGGCGGCACACGATGTGAATGCTATGGTTGGGATGGCTGCAAATGGCAGCTGCAGGGACATGACCGCATTTAGTATATCATTCATATGGGTTAGATCGTCCATCTTACTGAACATAGCCAGACAGAAGGTTGGTATAATGGCAATGCAACGCGTGACAAGCACGCGACACCAGCGGGGCCATTGCAGATTAAGGAAACCCTCCATGGAGAACTGGCCCGCATACGTGCCTGTCATAGTGGAGCTCTGGCCGGCAGCCAAAATGCCCACGCCCCAAATGTACATGGCCGCGGCGCCGAATGTGCAGCCCAGGAATAGGCCGCCCTTGTAGAGATCCGCTTTGACGATGTCCGTTAAATTAGCTTCGTGTAAAAACGATGACTTGGCATCCTCGTACATGGTCTTGTTCACGCACATGTCCAACTAATTATATGGGAGTTATTAGCGGTTAAGTTAATAAATGTTAAAATTACGTTAGACTTACCACATCCTCATTGGTCTTGCCGTACATGCCATGCGCAAATACCGCCACAACAAAAAGATTTATAATAAAAGACACAAACAGCGCTACGGAAGCCTCAATGAAGAAATAGAAATTCGCTTCGCTCACTTTCTTTGGCTGGCGCCGGTCCACATCGCGAGACTGTAAAGCAAATATGGGAGAGGTTACTAAGTGGTATACTTAAATATATCTAATTATTAATAACTTACCTTGACCAAAGCAGAGTGCAAATAGAGATTGTGTGGCATAATTACGGCACCAACCACGCCCACTGCCTGCAGCAGCACATCCGATTTGCAATCTGAGCACCAAGGCACAAACATGCCCTCCAACAATTCACCCTGATTGGGCGCAGAGACGATGTACTACAAATGTAAAAAGAAAGAAAAGAATTTTTAATAAAAGCATCTCGTTAAAGAGAACAAGTTATATTTGAATAAAGAGAATTGTTAAAAATGAATAGGGATCTTCTTCTGTAGTAAAGCTGTGTAGTGACAACATTTTTTGTATCAACATTGTAAAACAGAAAGATAAATATTTGATTGCATTAATCTGTAAAGCAAACAAATGTATAAACAAAAATTCCCCATCGCATCTTGGAACTTTTTGCAAGCAGCTCTCTGATAAGCACTTAAAGATTAATCCCCTTTCACATAGCATAAATGGTAGTTGGGTTGCGTTTCCGACAAACTTAAGTACAGATAATATTCTTATAAATAATTGCAATTTCCAGAAAAAAAAACTTACACTCATAAGCCAATTATCGCATCGGTTACATAATTTACTTATTTGCAATATAAATAGTATAAATAGTATAGTACATAGTATAGTTCACCACAGAGCAAAATTGAATGAGAAAAACAAACAACGCCAAAAAGCTTATAGCAATGGAAATGGGAATAGGGAAGGGAGCTGCGGAACGTCATAATTGAAAGATATCCGCATGAGTTACGCCCCTGACAGACGTGCTGGACAATTGACGACAATCACCGGACAATAACGATTTGTGACTATAGAAAAAATGTCATAACATGTTTTTAACGAAAACAACAACAAAAAAACCGAAAGAGTGTAAAAAATAAAAACTAGTTAAATATATTTTTTTACTTAATTATATTCCGGACAAGCAATTAATTTGGGAACCACCTGAGAAAGGGAAGTTGTTCTGGGTAATCACAATTTACTTACCTCATAGCCGAATGTGATGGCCATGACAGTGATTAAGAAACCAAATAGGAACTCCAGTTTACGTAATCCATACTTATCCAGAAATAGAAACGTAAATGTATCAAAAATGGTGATCAGAACGCCACCCCACAAAGGCACTCTGCAACAAAATAACGAATCGACAGTTTTAAACTCAATCTTAAATACTATGTATAATAAAATGTAGACTTACACTTTATTGGATAACAGATATATGGCAATGGCCGTGCCAATGACCTCCTGCATGTCGGAGCCAATGATGGCAATCTCAATCATAATCCAGAGTATCCAACGCGGCAAACGTTTGTATTGACGATAGCACATCTCCGCCAGATGCAGACCAGTGACAACACCCAGCCTATTTGCATACAGTATATTGTAGAGATATGTATATCGAATGGCTGATAGCGACCAGCTTACCTTGCAGCCAAGCGTTGCATTAGCAGGCCCAATACGGTAGCCCATAACAGTACCCAAAGTATTTTATATTTGGCTGTGTTGCCTGCTTGCATATCGGATTCAATATTGCCGGGATCTAGATACGCAATGGACATGAGAAAACCTGGGCCTGTGAAGGCCCACAGCTTGCGAAAACTGAAACCGATCTGTATATATAAAGTAACTTGTTAATTAAATATGTAATCAATATAGTTATTTTTAACATACATTTACGCGCTCGTCGTCGGGTATGAGCACCTTTTCGTCACTGAAATAGGCCTGTTTCGCGGGCTTCAGATATGTGTTCTCATCGAGCATCTGCTTGTGCAGCTGCCTGTTGTGTCCGGCGGCAGCAGCGGATCCATTACTGCCACGTGCACTATTATAGCCAGAACCTGAAGCCTGATCATCGCCAGCGTCAGCTGCACCGGGCTCTATTTTATTGTGATATCCCTCGTTTGATGACATCCTGTAATATATTTAAAATGAAATAAGAATAATTAAATAAGTAAATCTTAATACATTTTAAAGCTAATATAAAGCGGAATTTAGTAGAAATTTCATTGTTTTGACAAAATTTTAATAAAATTCCAGACAAGCAGACATTTAATTAATATAAACAATCAATTTTTTAATATTTTCACTAGTACCCATTTGAGATATCAAAAAAATAGCAAGTAACGAAAATAATAGTATTACAATTTATAGATAAAATAAAAAAATACCTTAAATTAACATTTTATGTTAAGAATGTAAGACAAGAAATATTCTGCTTAATCATATAATCACATTGAACTCTTCAAAACTATTCAACTATTTTAATAATATGTGAAAATATGAAATAATTATTTCTATCACTGTAGCCACGCTTCACTGTATTGCGATAAGATAATCCAACTTTTTTATTTGTTTGCTTTTCGCAAGGAAATATGCTAATAGAACTAATAGATTATAATTGCACCAAAACATTCAAGTTGTGAGTTTTTTGTTGTTATTATAACAAGTAAATTGTGTATAAGCAAAGCGATAAACAAAAAAAAACCCGAATTTGTGATGACAATTTATACAGATGTGTGTGAGTCATCCAATATAAGCAAACCGCGTATATTTAAAATAAACCAATCACGTGAAGAGTTTTTTATAGTTGTTCCTAATGCAGAAGGTTACATATTGCACAAGTTGCAGTTGAATAACCGAAGTAGCAAATACGTTAAGATTTTGGTGTATCTTTCTGGTTTTGTTCATTTATTATGCCCTATTTGTTGAAGCAAATGCGCCTCATCAAGCATTTTTGGCCAGAGCTCTGCACCATCATAATGTATACGCATAGTATAATTATGTATATATGGATATGTAAACTTAGTGGTCTAGGCATATGTGGAGCTTGTTGTAAATACCGGTCGGCTGGTTTACCTTGACAAACGTTATGCGAAGCAGCGCAGCTCGCCAGCTCGCTTCACAGAGATCTTAAAGCTGTCGTCTTGCCGACTGAGCTAATGAGCCAAATCAAATGAATTGTCTGTTCACATGTCATTTAAAGACCTCAACTATTTTGGTATATATTCACTTTATGGCAAAATTGTTACGACCCGGTTGTGCAGTAGTTGCTGTCAAAGTTATCTTTATTTTCAGACTTTACAGACGGCAATGGAATATTGCTTATACAGTTGTCGCATTTTAACGGTAAAATGTGTTTTTTTCAACAAAAGAATGCTGCTTATCAGCAGCTGTAATTATAAATTGATGTTGTGTTTTATTTTAAAACTCCTAAACTGCGATAACTCGTTCAACAAATTTACGGACTCATATTATTATATTTATGCCACCTCTTCTTGCTTATCTCTCATAACTAATCGTAAAATATTTTTTGCTTTCTCATCTTATTATGTAATGAAATCATTTATTTTCAATATATTCGATATATATTTTTGAAACCAAATTGTTAATATTCTAGATTGTCAAACATATCAAGTAAGTACTGTGGTTTTTATTTATTCAAACGTAGATTTCTCTGTATTTTTTCATGGGCAAAAAAAGTAAATTGCGTCGCAAAATGGTTGGGATCCACTGAATTTAAAAATGTGTACATATAGTACTTAAGTGGACAAAAGTCTGTTTCGTCAGCAATTCATGCTATTTTAACTGTGTGAAAAAAGACAGGGGAATAAATAAATAAATATGTATTGGCTAATAACAAAAAAAAATACATAATTTAATTGGGATCATTAGTTATAACACCTCTATAAAGTTGGCACACAACAAACGTATCTAAACAAAAATTATAAATGTGCATATTTTTGCAATTTATATATAATTGCGTTTGACAGTTTCCTGTACTTAAGAACAAATAAATGCAAATCCGCAAATCCAAATATACATAATAGTTACGTTAATTGAATACATTTTGAAATTTGCATTATTGTTGAGCTGTGATATTTTAAATAAGAACACGGCTTATCATACAAATTATTTACTAGTTCCAATTGCAAATAAAATCATGGCAACTGCCGGCCATAACAGAGAGAAGCCTTCTCTTTTTCTCTCTGTGAATCCACATCTATTTCCTATCACTCTCTCTCTCTCTTTGTCTCTTGCTTGGCCAATGTTGTGTGCTTCTTTATTCTCTTTAGAAATATGTTATTTTTTGGCGCACCTGCACACACACACATTTATAAATATACACTCGAGCAAACAAGCAAGGCAAAGGAGAAAAGAAACAAAAAAAAGGCGATTAGATGAGCACAAAACTATACATTATAAAATGCATATAGATCAAAGTCAAACACACAGATTCAAAACGGCAATTAAAAAACAATTAACTTAAATGACACGTACTTGCGACAACTTGATGATTGGTAAACGTCAAATTACAAAATTAACACAGCTTTATAGATTATGGATGTATATAAATATGTTAGTCCAATTACACAAACACAAGGGAAGCCGAATGCAACGTGCGTTTATTATTGCCTATTTATTGCTTTTTGTATAACTGAATTTACGAAATTCCTTTCGGTGACGTTGACCGTTGTTCGGTTCAACTTTTGGGGACGAGTTGCCAGCGTCAGAGGTTCAGCATTGTCTCTGCCACACACACTGCAATTCCCAATATTCGCGTCTTGTCTTCAATCAATCGCACGCGCGTCAAACAATTTAGCAACATTCGCGAAGCGTTCAATTACTATTTTTTTTTCCTGTTTCTTTTTTATTAATTAATGTTGAGCAGCCAGCTGTATGCTTTTTCTTTCGCACTCACGACCAGGCTATTTACGCCAAACAGCTGCACGAATTTCGAAAAACGTCGAACTCAATGTTAGTGTTGGGATATCGATATATCGATACATCGATTTCCTCGAAATTCAGTCTAGACGAACAGCTGTGGCCAAGCTCTGCGCGTCGTCGTCGTTGGACGTTGAGTGACTGCCAGACTGGCATTTGCTGCCCTATATATATATATACATACACAACACATAAGTGTGAGAGCAACAACGCTCACGGGTTTCACTGATAACGCTCTCACAGACGTGCACAAGCAAACTTGTTATGGGGGATTTTGTGATAATGCTCCTGGTGATATGTTCGATATATGTCTTTCAGATCATGCACTTGAAGAGGGACAACAACAAAGAGCTACTTGCTGTGTCAAAAGTGCTTAGTCTTCCGTTATAATTGTGCCGCTATCGGTAGCAGCTGGTTCCCTTTTTACACTATCTGGTGTCGACTGATGTGGCACATTCATATATAATAATAAATCTTTAGATCATATCTACCATAATTTTGATAGACAATATGAACAGTAACAAGAACGCTTATCGCTACACGCACAAGTAATCGTAATCCCCTTTAACATCCAGCTGTCCCAATTATATCGAGTAAGTCTTTTTTTGCGATCCGATTAATACAAGATCGCTATCAAAACAATTGCATTTTTGTATATCAAAAGACGCGAGGGGCTTGAATATATATCTTTGTACAAATTGTGACACAGTTGAAAGAACTCAAGAAATCGGTTAACTCACATTTTTCTTTGTCATCTGAAACTGCACAATTGAAATAGGAAGATTTATGCACATTTACAACTGATTAAGAATGACTTCATATTAGTGGGAAGTGTATTACTTAGCCAGACTTACTGTACCATATGTTCCTCAAATGGGTATATTCAGTATGCACTTAAATATATCTACAGATGGTTTTTGACTTTTTGACAATGAACAATTCGATACGATTCTGAACTCATTAAACTGTGTCAAAACAGATGTAAATGTTATTAATTTTAATAGTTAATTCCTTATATGTTTTCGCATTAATAAGTTTTTTAAATTTTGTAAACAATTTTTTTTAAATGTTTACTTTTTCTGTGTGCGTATTTAAATTTATGCTACTCGAAATCTGATTCTGGTTGCAATTCAAAAAAAATAATATTAAATTTTCTTGTACAATTACAGACCAAAAAAAAAATAAAGGTTTTTATTGGTATAGTTAATAATAAACTTTATTATGCTTTACTTAAGCAAAAGAACAGACTTTTTGCTATCAGTGTCTTTAACATTCATATTGAAAACATTTATAGACTTTATACAAGTGAGCACACTTTTGACACATTTACTTAAAACATTCCAAAAACAAATATAATTATATATATAAGAATTTGCACAAACATTTTTAAAAAACTTTTTGCTATGTATAAAAAGCATATAAATAGGTTTGGCATATTATTTTAAAAAAAATACGCACGTAAAAATATAAAAGAATGTAAAATACAATTTTTTAAATCGAATATGAATGATGTATATATAAAAAAAAATGGAATACATATTGCGTGTGGCGTTATAATGTAACAATTATTACAATCATTTTAATAACGTCAACGTCTTTTCGTTGTAAGTGCAGCAAACAATGTTAACTGATATAATGATGAATTATGACTCGGTATTTAGTTAATAAAACTAGAATTTCTTCTGAAACTAATTTTAAACGGAAGCATTTTTTTGTTGAAGTCTGGTCCTCGCCAGAAATTAGGAGCTTTGATTAACAACTTGCACATAATTGGCCGGAAAGAGGCCATAACGATTTTTACACAATCCACGCCACCAGCCATCATCGATCTTCTCGATGTGGGTGACAACATCATCCGGATCAAATGATATTTCATCATCATCAGCTGCTTGGTAATCATAAAGAGCAATTGCATGGGTCCCAGTATCTTCCAAGTAGTCCGACAAATTGTCCGAGTTGGCATAGATGGCCTCCTCGTTTGCCCCATTGGCAGCTGGTCCTGTTGATCCGGCTGCTTGTGGCAAGGGCGACACTGACTTAACCTCAGCATGGTTTTGATAGATTGGCTCCGGCTCTGATTGAGGCATCGGCTCTGGTTGTGACTGCACCTGTGGCTGTGGCTGCTGCTGCTCTTTCTGCTTCTGTGGCTCTGGTTCAGGCGTTGGCTCCACGACTGGCACATGAGCCGGCGATTGTGGTTCACTGCGCGGAGGCGTGGCAACAGTCTCAATCTCTATTTGGGGCACCACATCCGGCGGTGGTGCATTGACTTTCAGTTGTGCGGGCACAACAGAAGCTGCTGCTTGAGCCACTGGCTGCTCAACCGCGGCGGGCTTAGCTGGTTCGACTGGCGCTGGATCCTTGGGTATGACAATTTGCTCTTTGCGTGCTGGCTGCGTCTCTGTCACGGGTGATTGCATCTGATTGAATGCACTGATAGCATTGCCAATGCCGCCGGAACGACCCGTCTGGATTGCTGTTCGGCTACCTTTGGCGGGCGGTGTGCGCGCCTTGTCGGCAGAGGGTAGGGGCGTGTTCTCCACAATGGTTTGCTTGGCGGCCTCCTCGCGGTCTCGCTTATCCTTAGCCTCGCGCAAGCGTTTTTGCTCCTCGGCACGCTTGCGCGTCTCCTCCTCGGAATTCTTGGCCAAATTCTCGAATTTGGCCCGCAAGTTGGAGGGCTTGGCACCCTCAATAATGGGCTTTACTTTGTGATCCACCTGGCTGGCGTGCTTCTGGGGCGCCTCAATGTGATCCCAGCCAACGGCTGATTTATCTCTGCGATCTTCCTGTACTCCAAATTTACCACCAAAACCCTTGGAGTAATCTGCAAACAGGATAAGAGAACTGTGAATAAGGTGATTTATTAAAGATTAATCTGCGCTTACCTTTCTGGGACTCGTGCTTTTCCACCTTTTCGATGTGATCCCAGCCCAGCGCTGACTTATCTTTACGATCCTCCTGCACGCCAAACTTACCACCAAATCCCTTGGAGTAGTCTGCAAATGATTTAGTTTTTACGTACTGAATACGAAATTCGTATAAGATTCATTACCCTTTTGGGACTCGTGCTTTTCCACCTTCTCGATATGATCCCAGCCGACGGCGGATTTGTCTACGCGACTTGTTTGCACGCCGAATTTGCCGCCGAACCCCTCGCTGTAATCCACTTGCGATGCATGCTTGTTCACTTTGCCCTGGTAATCGTGTCCCACAGCCGATTTGTCCATGCGATCCTTTTCAACGCCAAATTTGCCGCCGTAGCCGTAGCCAGCATTTTGATCCTTTAACAATTGCTTCTTCTTGACCAAATCCGATTGCTCAGTCTCTTCTCGCAGCTTATCCATGCTGTTGTTGTTAGTTGGTGTATTATCGGTTAAAGAGATTATTCATAACGGTAACAAAAATGACTCACTCAATGGCGCCGCCTCCATCGCGTCCGCTGCCATCTATTGTCTTTGAACCCCAGCGCTGCTCTTGTTCGCTGACATCGTTCACGAAATCTGGATCCGTTTCCCAGTCATCGTTCTCGGCAGCGCTTGTTGCCTGAATCTGGTGACCGGCGCTTGCTTTCCACATACTATTAAGGCTAATTCTTATCTGTGTTCAACGTTGTCAGCAAAAAGATAAAAACAATAGACAGTTCTTTTTTCCATTTTTTCTTGAATGTTGATAGTGAAAGGGAGGGGCTAACTCGCCGACTTCTTGTTGTAGCCATTGCTTATATACTTACTGTGTTTTAAACAGGTACCAAATGAACAATATTATGCCAAAAGTGCTAATAAATTACAATATGATTTTCCTTTCTGAGTGTTAAGCTAATAACAATTAATTTAAATACAATGCAACTGCACGGTACGCCAGACTCAAAAGCAATGAGCTAGTCGAAAAATCGAACTATTGAAATCGATTAGCATTTGTTCAAAAGAACTGCATTTGGCAGTGTGATTTCAGTGTTGTACAACATTGCAATTCAAAGTGCGCGCTAGCGAATAATTCCTTAACACTTCATAGTTAACTATCATAACTTAACTTTTATCTTCTTGATAAACCTAATTATCAGCATCTATCCAGCTTCCATTTGCATGAATCATCTGTTTGAAACTGATATTGCTAATACAAACATTTATACATACAAACGTAATTACATATGAGTGCGCAGACTGAGATCAAAATTAACAAAAGCAGGCGATTTCTATATCATCAAAACAAGTGCATATAACATAAGTAAGAAGAGAGGGAGAGAGAGAGAAATAAAGCTTTTTACACAATAAGAACGGAAATATAATGACGTCATTTATATGCACTGTGCTCTCTGAGAGACCAGGGCTGCGACACTACAGTTTCACAAATAACTTAAATTTATAATTTTTTTTTTGTAAATGCATGTCACAATTCACTTCCAATTAAATGATCAAATACATCAAAAACAAAATATATATTTTATATTACTGGAACTAAACTATTAGCGACAGTTCCGCTCTTTACATAGATTTCGCCACCTTACCGATAGCACCCAAATTAAGCTCTCTCTGGGTCGCTCTTGGATCCGATACACCGGCTTCTGCAGCGTATATAAAACCTCACGCCAAAAGCAAAGCGATTTCAGTATTTAATTCACATCGAAAAGAGCTCGCGGCATACGGCAAACTTTGTACGTATTTTTGTGAGAATATCACTTGGTAAATTTTTAGAATTCCTCTCTAGTTACCACTTTGTTTATTTTCGCTGTGCTTTCAATACATATGTATATGTATAAGCATATGCATATATATACATATTTATGTGCATAAGTCAAATGTAAGACGCCCATATCTGTTAAGGCCGCTGTCAACAACAAATTCAAGTGAACAGTAATTAAGAATACAAAGTGTTTAATTATGATTTTCTGGGCGCGTCCGAAAAATATAATATCTATACGTGGCAGTCAGCAATGCTCACAAAGACAAGCACTTTTTTTATTTTTGCTACGTTTGTGTGTTTGCACCCAATTGGATGAAAGATGACATCATCAAAAAATGTTCAAATGAAGCTGCACAGAAACTTTAACGGTGCTCTTTTTGTCAGCGCACGCTCTCAATGCGCTCTCTTCTCTACTCTCATTCGCAGACGCGTGTGACTTTTCCAGCCAAAGTTTTTCAATTGGGTTTTCAATTGAATGGGATGAAAATAAATACATATATTATGGATGCTTTAGTGTGGAATTATAATTGTGTTTATCAGACAGCGGCAAATTGAGCTCTGCTCCGCCATCTTCTATCTAAGTACAAACTTAATTTACAATCTCGAGTGCCAATCAACTCAATTGCCCTTAGTCAATCTGTTGTTGTAAAGTAGAAACTGTGTGCATGTCCAATCCGACCGCATTCCGTAAAAAAAGCTTTTACAAAAAAAAAATGAAAACAACTCGATAAATACAATTGCATCCACAATTATAATGTGCGTCATCTAGGTTTATTATAGTTAGTTTGCTAACTTGCAAGATACAACACATTTTTATAATGTGAATCAAAACCTCACGGTACAGTCATTCAGTCAGTCTTTATGTTTTTTATTTGTTATAAGCTACGAATACTAAATTTATTCACACATTTTCACTGTGTCACGAGCTTTCCGTTGGCTGCAAACAAAAAAACAAAAAAAAAGAAGTTACAATCTTATGCTAAAGCTTTGCCAAACATTGCGGTTAACAAACTCAACTTTCCAGAAAATCCAGTTTCTTTTTCTGTTCGTCGCATGCTCCGCCCACATTAGCCTACTTTTGACGTCACAGTTAAGCGATCTTGAAAAACAGTTCATGTATTTACAGTATGATTCATCACATGAGACTCAATTAGATGACAATCAGATGTGATGAATCTACAAACTATTTATATACACAAATCATTTGTATACAAGTCGTAGAGTAATTAAAAATTTTTTCTCGATTTTGCTGGAAAATTACTGAAAGTTTTCGATAGTTGTGGCGCATTTCAAACAACTTTCCAAGCTCTTTTCTAGCTCTTGTTTGTTTGGTTGTTGCGTGTTCCATAAAAGCAAGCAAATTTATGGTCATAAAAGAGAAACATACAAACAAACGCTTCCATGTTTTTGTGTGTGTGTTTTATGTAAAATACACAAGTTTCAACCGGTTCTGAGTACACATATTTTTTTTAGCTTGGCTGATTTGGTTATGGTAGGTCTAGAGACGTTGTTGTTGTGCCACGTCATGTTTTTTTTCCTCTTTGTGAATTTCACTGTTTTGTTAATTTTTCATGTTTGCTGACTTTCTTTTTTCTATTCTAATTCGAGTTTGATTTATTATTAATAACTTAAAAGTATATTGATTGCTTTAAAATATCTAGGTGTTTAGGGTTTCACATAATTTTAGGAGAAGTTCCCATATGTGGGCTTCTAGCATGAGCTCATCCAGTTGAGTTTGAGTTAGAAATTCTGTGAGTTGAGTATATTTATTACGCATACGCAACGCTGACTGCACCCATCGTTGACTTTTTTCTTTACTTATTTCTCCTTATCAGAAATGCGTGATGCAAACGCCCATTTCTATTTAAAACTTTCACTTTTCCACTGTTCGTTGAACTCTATGAAAACCGCTGTAAAAAGAAATAATGTCAACTTGGCTGTTGTTGTCGTTAAGGCACCGCAGGGGGCTACGAGTCGTATGCGTAATGTGTTTCCCTCCCAATGTTTGGTGATGTCATGCAAACCGGCAGGTTATTGCGGACATAATATTTGTATTTTTTGACCTTGTATACCAATTTTCAGGCCGCCTTTACAATAATTAAAACCCGCAGTATTCGTTAGAGCTGTGCTAATTATATTTTTATGTTACACACTTACAGATTTAAATCTCAAACCAAGAATCTAAACAAGAAGAGGCAATCATGAGTTCAGCTGAGTACTATCCATTCAAGGTGAGTGTATGAATAATTTTAAAAAATGGACTGAGATAATGAAGTTTGTTATTATTATAATAGGTAATTAAACCATTACGTTTTAATCGATTTGCTCGAGTAGTACTCGACTCACTTTAAGTAGGCAGATAAAAAATATATGCAGAACAGAAAAACTATTTGCAAAATGTACAATGTATTTGGGTAGCTGACTCAAAATACTTGTTATATTCATGTATAGATGAGGGAGTGTTGAGTACGTGTGCTGCATGCATTCATCGATTATTCACGGTTTTTAATTTCTTCATTACGTATTCATTTCACTTGCAAAATAAATAAATAAATACAAAAGTTATGAATCATTGATTTATGATGGATTCTCATTCGAATGAGATGAATCCTATTTTCTGAAAAATAATTTTTATGTGATGTTCTGAGGATCTCAAATCTAAATTATAGAAACTCAATTCAAAAAGAAAAGAAAAGAAATGCAGTAAAAAGAATTTAATTTTGTTAATATCTTTATGTTTAATATTTGTACTTACGCTGATTTAAATTTGGATTTGCAGTGCACACCCACCGTTTACCCCGCGGATCCCTTTGATCCCGTTGAGGATGCGGCCATTCTGCGCAAGGCCATGAAGGGTTTTGGCACCGATGAGAAGGCGATCATTGAGATTCTCGCCCGTCGCGGCATCGTACAGCGTCTGGAAATTGCCGAGGCCTTCAAGACTTCCTACGGCAAGGATTTGATTTCGGACTTGAAGTCCGAGCTGGGCGGCAAGTTCGAGGATGTGATTGTGGCGCTGATGACGCCGCTGCCCCAGTTCTATGCTCAGGAGCTGCATGATGCCATTGCCGGTCTGGGCACCGATGAGGAGGCCATCATTGAGATTCTTTGCACACTGTCCAACTATGGCATCAAGACCATTGCCCAGTTCTACGAGCAGGGCTTTGGCAAGTCTCTGGAATCCGATCTGAAGGGCGACACCAGCGGCCATTTCAAGCGCCTGTGCGTCTCTCTGGTGCAGGGCAATCGGGATGAAAACCAGGGCATCGATGAGGGAGCCGCTATTGCCGACGCTGAGCGGCTCCATGCTGCCGGGGAGGGAATGTGGGGCACCGATGAGTCCACCTTCAATTCTATTCTGATCACACGCTCATACCAGCAGCTGCGTCAGATTTTCCTCGAATACGAGAATCTCGCCGGCAACGATATCGAGATCGCCATCAAGCGTGAGTTTAGCGGCTCCGTGGAGAAGGGTTTCCTTGCCATTGGTAAGTAATTCTTTGAAATTTTGAAAATATATATATATATTTATTTACTTATATACTGTATTTGTTATTAATCGTTTAGTCAAGTGCTGCAAGTCCAAGATCGATTACTTCTCGGAGCGTCTGCACGACTCGATGGCCGGCTTGGGCACCAAGGACAAGACGCTGATCCGCATCGTTGTCAGCCGATCAGAGATCGATTTGGGCGATATCAAGGAAGCATTCCAGAACAAGTACGGCAAGAGCCTGGAATCGTGGATCAAGGTAAATATTCCTCCATTTTCTATGTATGCTAACATTACTATATGTAACATTTGTGGTGTTGGGCACTGCTCTAGAAATGCACTCAGTAGCAAATAGTTGTCACAAAGTTAATCACATACATACATACTCCCCCTACCTTCATTATTCGCTTGACCATATCGAGTTGTAAAAGTTACATTTGAAGGCATTGCCAACAAGCACAACAAACTACAGTTCAATTTAACAGCTTTGTAAAGCTTTAAAGCTTTAACTACGCTCTGTTACTTACCTAATTAGTTACTAGTATCAGAAGAATGTGTACAGTTAACACCATGTTAACATAGAGTCTCACATTTCTCTCTCGCTAAATGCAATTTCATTTTCCCCTCCAGTTTATCAGTTGTACACTCATATTTTGCATATATTCTTACTTCATTTGTGGACATTAAACATTAAAACTTGCCATATTCTATATTTTTTTAGGGCGATACATCTGGCGATTATAAGCGTGCCCTATTGGCTATTGTTGGATTGTAAAAAAGAACTCACTTATCCTCACAAAAAGAAAAGAATAGAAAAACCAACAAAAAACTTTTCACTGTCGTGCCTGTTCCATGCCCTGCGCCTTATTTTATACACAAATTGTACAAAAATTCGACTATCGAATCGAATAGCTAATGCGCAGATATATATAAATATAAAGAAACTTTTATACACACTATTAAGATGTACGAATGCAAAAATGTGGAACCTTTTTTTGAAAACCGCAGTGCATTTAATTAGGCCGTCAAACTACAGTCTCATCACATGTTAATTATTATACATAAATATGCACATTCATTGCACATAATTTTATCTACTTTTTTATAATGACTATATATACATATATATAGCTTAAGGTTTTTTGTTAAACTTTTTACACATTTTTCGAGTCTCATTTGCAATGGTTTAAGTTACATTATTGTTTAAAAAATAAAAATAAAAAACAAAACGCAACAATAAAATAAAATTAAATCAAATCAGACGCCATTTTGTGCTGTGAACATTTGAATTTTACTTGCTGCATGCAATGCTGCCATGTTACTAACAGTGCGCTGTAAGCGCTTAACATAACTTCTACAACGGGCACGCGGTTACTTTATAGCGCACTGATCAACTAAATACTACAACAACAATTAAAATGTATACAAAATAACGAGTTTAATGCTCTGTTCTTTTACGCTTCCCTTTTACGCAATTTACAACACTCGCACAGGAGGATGCAAACAGTGAAATCGGATATTTACTTGAGACTCTCGTGGCTTGGTAAAAGAGAGAGCGAGAGTTAAAGGTCAAACGTTGGTGCCAAGTATAAGAGTTGAGTTTTCAACACTGCAATAGAAATGCCAAAAATATTTACATATTCAAAAAGAACAAAAAAAAAAGAGTTTAATAATCTCTGAAATTATTATTATTGTGATGTGTTTAATTCCCAATTATGTTTCCCATTGATAACGTCTTACGTAGAAACATCTCATATTTATACTCTTTTTGCGAATTAATTAAATTCAATTTAACCATTTCTATATATATTTTGTATACATTTTATTTGTAAATTCTGCAGTAGTTTGCGCTTGTTATTAACAAAATAAAAAACAAATCAAATATTTTTTCTGTTCATTCATTTACAGGATGATATTTCCGGCGATTATAGCTACGTGCTCCAGTGTTTGGCATCCTACTAAATGCAGTGTACAAATTACACATTAATACAAAAATTTATTTCATCAATTGTTGTATTCTCTTTGTGATTAGTCAACTTTTAACTTAATATAAAACTTGTTTACTTCAAAAATTCTTAATTCTTATGTGGAATTTAATATGGAAGTTGATTTTGTGGTTTTTTGTTTGGTTTTGCTCTTAACTTAAGGCCAAATGCCGAAAGCAATTGTATTTTATCAATTTGAAATACGTCAGAATGAGGTGAAAGATTTATTTGGCCACACGCTCCTCGTAGGCGGCCCAGAGGCGATCGCTGTAAGTGAGCGCCGCCTTCTCCACATTGGCCGCCTGGAGGATGCCCCGTCCAACAACGCCAATGTCGGCACCACGCTCCTTGATCACATGCTCGGGTGTGTTATACTGCTGTCCCAGCTTATCGACACTCTCATCGATTTTAACGCCCGGCGTTAACTGTATGATACCCGGAAAGGTAAAGCAACTGGCCGACTGACAGACGACTCCAGTCACAAAGTCTACATCGCTACCTTCGGTGGCAATCTTATTGCTGCTCTCCTTGTACTTCTCATCAATCAGATTGCCACTGGCCGACATTTCGGCCAAAAGGAAAACGCCTCGTTCCTCGGCAGCAGTGTTGCCATCGAGCGCCGCCTTCAGGCCCTGCACAATGCTACGCCCGGGCAGCGTGTGTGCCGTGACCAGATCCGCCCAATCGGCTATTCTATGGATACCCTTGGCATACTGCAGGGACACCGTGTTGCCAATATCCGCAAACTTGCGATCCTCCAGCAGCAGGAAATTGTGACGCGCTGACAGCGCTTTCAGATTAGTTATAAAGCTCTCACTGAAGTCCTCCACAATATCCACATGCGTCTTGAGCAGACAAATGTATGGTCCGCACTTGTCGGCCATGTCCAGAATGGCATCCGCCTTGGTCAGATCGGCGGCCAAACAGAGATTCGTCTTCTTGGTGGCCATCAGGTTGAACAGCCGCTTGGCCAGCGGACTCTTGGCCAAGTTGGCGCGACTCTCGTAGGTCAGTTTGGTGCGCGAGAACTCGTTGGCTGTTCGAAAGTAAAGATAATAATTATCAGCAGTTATTATTTATATTGAAAGTATCCTCAGATGATTGCATTGGGCGACAAACATGGATTACGAAAATGGGAGGGCAAGTAAACAATAAGTGTTAAATCCATAAAACTATTAAATATTTTAGGAGTCCCCTTTTAAACCGTAGTCAAATTGCCCACATCTAATTTAACACATTTGAATAGTTGATTATCTTTTCAACAAATATTAGTTTGGTTAAAATATCTCAATAAGTAAAAATGATAAGCCTAACAGATTTTTCAATAAACAATTGTTGCTATGGCAAGTATATATATATATATATAATTATTTATTGATCTGTCAGATTTTAGATACTGTCTTTACATTTATAAATCTCCAATTTCATATAGATAGTTTAAAAACTGAGGGTTTTTATAGAAAATATGAACCTCAGAAATTTATGTATATAATATCTTCAATATAAATTTAAAAAATTCCAACAACCACTGCTAGGCTATAAAAACAGTTATCTTTTGGGAGCAACTTTAAAAAAGAAGTCGTTTCATAATCTTTTAAGTAGACATATTATGATTACAAAGCTTATCGACATACATAGATAAAATAGTTGGAATACAAGAATACAATTCGAATATGCTATCAGAAGAGCTAATAAAATTAGATACAATAATTTATGATGGCTTCAATTGCTGTGGTCATATTATATATTCGATATCAACTGATATTAAATGCCAAATAAAATCTAATTAGGCAATTTAGGTACTAAACTGACTAACAGACTATTTATAACGACCTGTCCTAATTGATGGACTGATGAAATTGGGGTTGGATTTTGGGTCTGATGCTAACTGGCAGTGGCACGCTAAACCAAATCAGACTACAGATTGGGGGGGGGGGGGGGCTTTGGCTGAATAAGCACGCGCAAATGTCATGTTTTCATTATCGTTTAATATCTGGATGCTACCCCAGACAGACTTACCCGCCTCACGCGTCTTATCGCCGCCTACGAACGAGCCATCGCTGTTTATCTGCACTGCCGCAATATACTTGGCAACCGCATCCACCGTCGCCCGCTCGATGCGACCCTCCTCGTGCATGGTGTTCAGCAGAAAGGAGAGCGTGAATAGGGAATGCATGCGAACGCCATGTTTGGCAATGTTGGCAACGCCGCCCTGTTCCCGATCGACAACAACCACAGCATCGGTGCAAACAATGCCCTCACTTTTCAGATCACGCACCGTATCCAAAATACTCGAACCCGACGTGACAACATCCTCGACAATTAGACAAGTGTCGCCGGCCTGATAGATGCCCTCGATGAGCTTCTTGGTGCCATAGTCTTTGGCCTCCTTGCGTCGCACCAGCATCGGTGTGTGTTGCTGCACGGAGACAATGGTGGCCAGCGGCAGAGCCGTATACGGCACACCGCAAACGTGCTGCGAGCTCAGCTGTAATTCCTTGATGTGAGCCACCAGCAAATCGGATACGGTTTGCTAACAAAGACCAAAAAAAAAGTGCATGGAAAAAAACACTTGGTAATAATTCTCTCTCTCTCTCTCTGTATCCGTGACTCTCTCTTTCTCTCACCATAACATCTGGATAGCTGACAATGACACGGAGATCAAAGTAAACCGGAGAATTGATGCCGACCTTCATTTTAAAATCGCCAAATTTAAATGCATTGATCTCAAACAATTTGAGCGCTAACGCTTTCATTTGATCGGCACTCTTGGTCACCATTTTAATATAATTCCGTTACGTGTTGTAAATAATTAACCTAGACTTATGTTCTGTAAATGGCCACGTTATGTACACGTGCGAGTTGCGCTTACAACTTTAAAACACGTCCGACCGCCGATGACAATCAACAAACATTAAAAACTTTGTGTAGTAGTGCATAGGGAAGAGCGGCTCTTTACTCAAAAGGCACTGCTCTATGCAATGGTCGCTGTAAACTTAACATGGATGAGTGTGATGTTATGGTATTCCCTTTTGTTGTCTACAAATTGTTATTCAAAATAATTGTGAATCATATGTGGTTTTTTGGCCTACGTTGTCATTTCTATTTAATAAATAATATTAAATGTTTATTTTTTAATAGCTTGAAAAAATAAATGAATTGGAGCACATCGATTAACTATCGTTAACTATCGCGCATGACAACATATATCGATTAATAACATAAATCGAATACGCTTAAGCGGGAAGCAACAAGTTAAAAGTAACGATAATTTTATTACTTGTGTCCTTTACTCGGAAAAATTAAACTCTCATCCAGAAACTATTACTTAAAAGAGAATAAACACGTCGGTTTTTTATAGGTGATTATAATTTATTAGATTTTTTATCGACTTAAGGTATATATATATATAAATAAAATATTATTCAAGTACAAAGTTATATATACTCATTATTTTTATTTAATTCAAGTAAATATAATTCAAAGTGTGTGTGTGTGTCTGTGTTTTCTTCTTGCTATATTAGGTAAGTACAATTTACTGTGTTCTTGCTTTCCATTTGCCGCACATCAGCAGTTTTATCTACTTATTTATTTTTTGTTTCTTAAGTCAAGTTTTGTCGGTTGTTCATTGAATTTGGATCACAAAACAGTAAATGTCTTAAACGAATCGAAATTTTATTTAAATTAAACATAGTTAAAACAAAGTTTTAGTTGTGTAATTATAAAAATATTGTAGCTGCTGCTTTTCACTTCTGCTTCTTCTCTCCACTTACATTTCATTATTTCATTACATTTTGTTTTTTTTTAGCTCGAAAATACATGGGTATGCCTAACCTTAAACCAATGTCGTCTCCAACCGCGCGCTCTCTTCTTTTTTTTTGTTTTGTTTTTTATTTGTTCGTCCACATCCTTGTCCATAACACTCGCAATTTTGTTTTTAAACGCTACGTTGCCTTAACTTCAGTCCTTTCGCAGAAAACCTAACCTTAAAATGTATTAAGCTTTTTCATTCTTAGATTTTCTTTTTGTTTTCATTTTTGTGTCCTTTTTTTGTTTTTGTTTCATTTTCTTCATTCTTTGCATGTTTTACTTGGTGTCGACACTAAACATAAATACAGCACATACATATATAGTATATGTATTTGTGTTTAGTTTCCATTTGTTATATTTATTTTTTTATAAAAAAAGTGTTTACATAATATAAACGTTCTAATCGTCGCCTCGCTTTTTGCTGCCTTCGTCGTTCCTCAACACTTGCCGTTCTTCTAACTACAATTCTAACTTCATCTTTGGCCGCACACATTTTCCCTTCCTTCACATCGTTTCCTTCTCCTTTCCGGTTAGCTTTGTAAATATGTAAATTGTAATACATTTCATTTAAATTCACTAAGAGTTGCTCGGACTGTGTGTGTGTGTTTTTTTTAAATATTTTAAATCATTTGCTTTACTGCCTGTTATACCTTCGCTAGACCAATTTTTGTGTAATATTTGACAAAATATGTTTTGCTTGTTATTTCGTTTTGTTTATGACTTTTTGTTTTTGCTGTTTTATGCTCTTTTTGTTTTCTTTATAAAATGCCAAAAATTTGTGCAAATTTCTAATGATTTTAGTTTGTTTTTTTGTTTTTTTTTTAACTCTTACATTTTTTTGTTTTGTGTTACACTAAAATATTTAACTTTAAAATGTACCATTTTTACTTTTATTTTTAAATTTAGTTTGTATTTTTGTTTTTCGTTTAGTTTCATTTAAAATATTGCATTTTTACTTTATATTTTTTGTTTTTTTTTAGTTTTTTTTTGTTTTGTTTGTTTGGAGGCTTCATCCCTGAGTGATTTAATTTCCTTTGTTTGTCATTTATTGCAATTTTTTCTTTATAAACTTATTGATTTATAATTTCTTATGTGATTTATATAAGTTATACTAAACGAAAAAATTGCGAATTGAGTAAATTTGCGTGGGCTTTGAAGGTTGCTTACTTCTCGATATATTACTTGTTGGGCTTCTGTCTGACTCTGATTAGGATGATGTGTGGCACACTAGACACATTCTGGGATCGACTACGAAAATGTTAGCCATAATGTGCCAAATCTAAAATGTAGTAACTGTTACTTAAAATTGTTGTTGTATTTTGTTATTTATAGAACTTTTGGCTAATACTTTTCTTTTGTTTGGCTACATTGGCCATTTTGTATGAGTTGTTGAATTGTTGTTTCTACTTCTGCTATTTTAGTTTCTTATTTGTTTGTTTGTTTGTATTTTTTTCTATTTGTAATTAGTATTTGTACTTTAATGCAAGTATTTCAATTACTTCATCTGTATTCAAAGCAACGCACAAAGCCACAAAAAAACAGAGATACCCGTTAAGGATAGACTGCTCCTTAAGCTGTTGTACTTGAATCGAGTACACACATTATTATAATATATATGCTTGTAACAAAATTAGCATATTTCAATTGTGTAGTAATTTGATAACTACACAAATTATGACACTACATCAATTAGGTATGCTCAAAAACAAAAATACAAATACTAAAAGTAATTTTGCAGTAATATTCAAATGATGCGTTGACCACCAAATTTCATCAATTATTAAAGAAAATGTTTGTATATATTTTTTTTAAAGAGTTTCATTTAAAATTGAAATTCAAATATTTAAAAAATATACGTTTACTTCATAATCGAAATACTTGAAATGCTTAGTGCTCAAAGATCATTTAAAAAACAGTAAGAAAACCGAAACCATTACAATTATTTTGGTTTTTTTTTTATGTTTTCTGATGTATGTATATTAGTTTGAAGCATTCGTATAACTATATGTAAATATGCTGGTACATCATATGATAAAACGTTTATTGGTATTGTTTAGACCTTTACATTAATCTCGTTAATCTCAAAAAATGCTATGTATTTGAACAGTAAATTACGTTTTCACTTGCACGAAGTGTTTGCACTTTATTTCGGTTATTGTTTTATGCCTTTCATTCATATACTTTATCCATTTCTCTTTTCGTTTCATGTTTCTTTATTTTTAATATATTTCTTCTTTTTTTTGGTATAAGTTTTGTTTCTCTTTTGCATTTATATAAAAAATATTTTTGTTTATCGAGTTTTATTGCAGTTATTGTTTTTGGTTAGCTGTTTTTTATGTCTTTTTTTTTTGTTTTGTTGATAACATCATTTAGAGCTGCTCAGCGGATTGATTTTTTTTGTTGTTTTTGTTTTTTGGGGGGTTTGGTTATATATAGGATGTATATATATATATATATTTGTGGTATTGTATTTCATAGTTATCATTAGTTTTTGTTTTTAATTTTTTTTTGTAAGCATGGTAAGTTGGCTATAGCTATAGAGTATGGTTTGTTTATATGGTATATTGTAGTTTCAGCGGTTGGTTTTTCATTTATGGATAGGTAGATTGATTTAAACGACGACTGGAATTTGGGCATGCAAAGACGCAAGCTTGTATTGCATTATTTTGCTTAGTGTTTGCTTTTGCTTCGCTTTGAACATTACGTTTAAAATCTTAAAATTACATGACATTATTTACTTCTCATTTCTTTGTTTTTAATAATTTTCCAAATAAAGTATAAGACTAGAAATATATATATATATACATATATATATATATATATATATATACCGCGTTATTCATTGCGTACATCATTTAACTTAATTTATATGCGCATAAAATGAACTCATTTTGTTAAAATTCTGAACTTATTCTAAGTACATTTATTTAAGTTTTTCCAAAAACAAAAACAAAAAGAAAATTCAAATTAGAAATAAAAAAAAATTGCACATAAATGGATTTCTTTAAAAATGATTAGCTTACACTTAAAAACTTTCGTTTGTTAATTTTTTTTGTTTCTTTTTTTTTGTATATTTTAGTTTATGCAGCAAAGATCACAGATCCTCATAAAGAAATGAAACCAACTATGCGCATATTAAAACTTAAAAAATTCCTTTCATTATCTTTCTTTTTAATTTTTTTCTTTTTCTTTTTTGTACATACAAATTGCTATACTTTGCTTAACTTTTTGTGCGAAAACTTGAACTGAAAGAACCAAAGCTAAAGAACTGAAAGTGTTGTAAACAAAATTCAACTAATACTTGCATATTGTAGTATAATTTGCATTCATTTGTTTTTTTTTATACCTTTTGTTTGTTTTATTTTGTTACTTTGTTGTGAGGGTTATTGGATTGGGGGTGACGCTCAGCAGAACCTTCGGTAAACTCTTAACACATTTCATAAAAAAGCAGCTCAGCTTTTGACAACAATTCGCAAATGTGGCAGCGATTTGTTGGCAACAACTAAGCCGCCTCTTCGGGCCTGAAATGTGTGTTGAGAGTTTACCAAAAGTCCTTGTACGAACCTCAGGAACCGTGTAGCGCATTATTCTGCGCAGTGCTGGCGCCGCTGCCATTCACATTTTGGGCTGAGACCTCCGATTTGACCCGACGCGCAATATGGGAACGCGTGTGTTTGCGCAAGTGATCCTTGCGATAGAAACCTAAAAGAGCAGACAAGGATCTATTAGCAAAAGAAACCAAATTCATAGCATTTTTAATCTCTTATTAGACCGAAGTTCATCAGATTTCCAAACTAATTAAATAAAATTCTCAATTTCTTATATCACACAAGTTCTTCAAACAATAATATTGTTAAGAATATTCAAAGCTTGTTAAATTTCAAATTTATTCTATATATAGAAAAAAAATCCATATTTCTTGATTTAGATATATCAAGACTCTTGATCAGACTCACCTTTGCCACACTCGATGCAGACATGCTTCTTCTCACCCGAGTGGATGACAATGTGCAAGGTGAGCTGTTCCTTGCGCTTGAAGGACTTCATGCAGATCTGTTACGATGAAGAGCAGAGATTAGAGATTGGGGTTGGGCACTCAACGAATGTCACTTACATTGCACACATGAGGCCTGTCCGGTATGTGGGATAGCTTGTGCCGGGTCAAATGATCCTTGCGCTTGAGCGCCGCATTGCATATGTCGCATACGAAGCGCCGCTCCACGGCGTGCGAGATGACGTGCTGCTCGATGAGGCTGCGATCCGGATAGGCCATCTGGCACTCCGGGCAACAGTATAGCGTGGAGCCGTCCAATGCTTTCGTTTCACGAATTTCGCCGGGCTTGGGTCGTGGCTTCTTCTCCTTTGGCGGTTTCTTCTTTTTGGTCTTCTTGCCGCTAGCGGTTGTCGTTCCACTTGTGGCATTTGTTGTGCCCACCGCCGCAGTGCTGGAGACAGTGGCACCATTAACCGCCCCATTGGCATTGCCATTGACGCCATTGGTGGCCCCGCCATTGGCCAGGGCAGCGCCATTCGCGTCTGTCATGTTGGTCATATGGACGCCATGATCCATGCCCACCAGACCGTTATGGTGTGCACCATTTGCGCCATTATTGCTGGGCGTCAGGGCAACGCCACCCAGCGCCAAGCTGGCCAAATTGGTGCCATTCTTAAGCACATCGCCGGTGGACTCCTTCTTTATTGTTTCCGAATACTTGAGGAAGTGCTGTATGGAAATTGGCAGTGTTGCGGATAGCAAATGCGATGAGTAGTCTACCGTGTTGGCCGTATTGGCCAGCGTTTGCCACGACTGATTGACATTCTGTAAGATTTGCTGATTGAGCACTGCGAAAGCCAAAAATAATAAACACATATATAAGTATTTTTTGTTTTAAAAACCATCCTTTTTCTGCTGGCACATCTTGCTCTAAATCTGATTTCTTATTTTATTGTATTCTTTTTGTATTCTATTTTAAATTTTTTATCTACTATTTTATGTAAATTTTAAGGAATGATTGTTTAAAAATGAACTTATTCTTTTGCTTTAAATCTTTAATTAATATTTTTAGATTTGATGAAAAAACGAACTCTTTAATTAATTTGAGTTAGGATCACAAGATCATATCCACAAAACAGGATATTTAAGCAGAGACTTTTATCTGGTTTCAGAGTTATTTGTCATAATGATGATGGCAACATCCAGAGTCCAAATCCAGAACTAATGCTCTCATTAGACGCCTATCAACCACAACCCCGACCCCCCATTCCACCTAAATCGCCATTTGATCTAAATATGCCCAGGCCCCACCGCAACGTGAGCAACTCATGCATTATCTAATAGCATCCTGGATAATTTTCTTGCCGTAAGAAGAGAAGAAAAACCTACCCCAACAACAAAAAGCTTTGGCTTGGCAACACTCAACCCGTGTGTGTTTTTTCACTGTGTGTTTGTGTGTGTGTGTGGCGTTTCAGGCTCAGTTCTATTTTCTTGCAAATCCCAGGCTTCCTTTCCCTGTTGTCCGCGCCCTAGTCTGCCGCACGCGCCTGAAGTTACAGCCGTCAAGGACACATGACATGCAGCATCCCTAGCACACTCTTCGCACTCCCCCCACACCCGGCTGGTCGAATAAGTCTCATGTTTTTTTATTTTTCAGTTAATACGCCCACGTTGAAAATGGGTGTGCGCAAAAACTTTCAACTCAACATTAAGTAAACACAAATTCTCAAAACTTGTTAATAGGAAATACACACACACACTCACGCACACTCACACACACACATCTATAGAGTTCATAAATTGTTAGAAAGCTACAAATTGTTGGGCGCTCCAAAAAAATATGCTACAAAAATCTCAATCCAGACAGGGAGCAACATTTATTTTTCGGTTTTCTTCTCATACACATCAGTATATATATATATATATACATATATATATATATATATGTCTAAATACTTTATTTAGCCGAAGCTAGCCGAACTGAGGCGACAAGTAGCAGAAGAGCCGCACACGAAGAATAATGTGCGTCCTTGAAATTTTAAGCCGTATAAAAAGATAGCAATCCCACCAAACAAAAAAAAAGCACAAAAAAAAGAAGAGAGCTAGGAAAATAGACGTGTGTAACTCTTCATCCCTCCAGCCTCTACCAGCAAAAAAAAAAATAAAGAAAAAAAATGAATGTGGAACCGTTCAGCAAGCGTCGCCGACTCACCTTCTTCCCGGTCACGTTCAATTTTTGGATGGATTTTACCCTTATGATCCGCTGCTGCGGCCGCATTCAGAAAGTTCAGATCACTCTGCGGCTGAGAGTATGGTATGGATATATTTTGACCATATTGCATATTATTAGCCGCCGAAACTGTAAGATAACAAAGAGCAAATCAAGAGGCATTTTAGTATGTTGAATATTTATTTATTTTGATTTATATTATATTTACACATGCTTGAAATTGCGCTAGAATCACAGCCTTGGAAAGTTACTTTATAAATACTATATATTTGAGATATATTTGCTATATATGTATATAAGTTTTTAATGTTATATTATTTTTATTATATTTTTGTAAAAACTGTTCGCAGCTAGCGAGCGACAGCGCACAACGACCAACTACAACTGACTGGGGCCTGCGTCTGTCTGAGCAGCAGCAGAAGGAGCAGCTACAGCTGGCGGCGGCGACGACACACAGACACACACAAGCATACCCATCGATAGATAGATATACGCACGAGGAGCGAGGATCGGGTGCCGGCAAAAAGCGGGCGGCTGTTCGTTTTGTGCACGACGCCGACAATGTCCCACTGAAGCTCGATTTGTGTGTGTCTGTGTGTTTGTGTGTGTGTTTTCATGCATACACATACATCAAGTTACTGACTGTCTGTGTGTAGGCAGCAACAATTTGGTAGTAGTTGGCAACACTGGCACTGCTGAGTGACATGCGTGTGCCGTTGTTTTTGTTTTAGCTGTTACTTTTAGGCAGCTGTGGGCATGTCTGCCTGTCTGCACGCCCCTTCGCCCACCTCCACCCGTTCGATTGCGCTGTGTGGCCTGTCGTCGAGTCGCTGCCGTCTGCCAAGGCCACATTTTGCACCCGCACACACACACACACACACATACAGGCACGCATTACGAGAGAGTGAGAAGCACACGTGCGGGTTACGCATACATAGGAAAAAGGAAATTAAAATTGAAAATACCGGTTCTAACGAAGCGCCTTAAATGTATGCTATAAACACACACACATATATATATATATATATATATATATGGATGTATGTATGTATGAATGTATGTATGTATATATCCCAAATGCGCGCGTGTGCGTCTTTGTGTGTATGTGTGTATTTTCGGCATTGCCTTTTGCGCCAACGTTTTGCCGGGCGCTCGTTTTTATTAATAAATATTTTCTGGCAGTTGCCAATTGGCCGAGTTTTTCCTTTTTCTTTCTTTATTTTTTTAAATGTTTTCTGCAGTATTTTCTTAGCATTTGCTTCCTTTTTCCTGATGAAATGATTTCGAAAACATGCGGCTGAGGGGCTGAGGGTGGGTCCCTGCCATAGCCGTGCAGCGGCGAAAAGCTTACAAATTTAATAATAATAACAGAAAGTGCCGAAATATTTAAAAAAAAAACATATGCACGTGTGTGTGTGTGTGTGTGGTTGTGTTTGGTAGATAATGTTCGTCCCTCGTATAAATTAACTTGTGACCTTGCAATACATTTGAACATATTTCCTTATGCTTTAATGCCTTTTGCGAGACTTTGCCGCAGTCACATAATAAAGTCTAGCGTACTTTTGAGGGCTAACAAATTTAATGCGATAACCTCAATTAGCCACATTATACATGTGTTATGGGTGTGTGTGTGTGTGTGTGTGTGTGTGTGTGTGTGTGCAGACAGATGTGCGGGTACTTGGGTAAATAAACGAAGCAGGCTAATAGGATATAATAAACGAAAATAGTCCTCAAGGACGATTAAGCTGAGATAATTGACAAGGGAACCAGCAGAAGACATCTTTGCATAGGCTCAAAATATTTTCCTCTGGATCTTTGGGCATACTTAAAAGTATAATTACATTCAATTAGAATCAATAATTATTCTTAATTGAATTGCTTTAAAGGGCTATATAAAATAAATGAATCTTTCTACTTTTATTTAATAGTATTTTGTTTCATTTTAGGTTTTGGCTGCAAGGTTAATACTCATAAATTTCTACTCTGCATATTTGTTTGTTTCATTTCCATTTGTTCGGCGGCTACTTTTATGAATAATTGAATCAATTAAGAGCCATAAATATTTATTTTTCTAACTGATAAAGATAGTAATTATTTAAAAGAGAACATAAAGCTTTAGATTTCTTTGAAATACCAACTCATATATACATTTTTCTCTTTCTCTTTTAATAAATAATCAAAGTTTATCTTAATGTTGAACCAGATTAGTTGAGAAGAAAATTTGATTTCATAAAATCGATTTACATAGTGTTAAGTTCGACTGCATCTCATTACTAGTAAAAAAAAGTTAAGGCAACAAGTATAAAATATTAACCAAATAATTAAAATGTTTTGAACAATGAAAGTAGTTATTCAAATGCTAAACTTATGTAGCCGTAAATAATCAAGTCAACCCAATGAGTGCGCAGACAACAGACAAAATGAGAAGCACAGCAAGCAGGCCCCGAAAAGTAGACAGCGCAAAGTGACAGAAAAACCAACTGTCCATAAAACAAGGCAAACAAGCAACAACAACAAAACAAGACAAGTTGACAAAACAAAAACGACATGGAATATGGAACGGGTACATCAGGCAGGCAAACAGGTAATCAGTCAGGCAGGAGCAGAATCAGAAATAAAATTCGCAGACGCACGGAAATACTGGGCTAAGCTTTGTAGTGATGCGAGAACGAGCAACGAGAACCAGAGCGACTGAGTCAAACTTCTGAACAACAACAAATCTGAAAGCATGCGCTCCATTTTCCATCATCAACATCATCATCATCGGCATCGTCATCGTCATCGTCATTGTACCCGGCATTGTCGTTGTAACATTTCACTTTTCACTTCACTTTCACATGGGCCACACGACAGCAATAGCAACAGCAACGACCAGAAACAGAAACAGGCACCAGGACGAGAACAAGAACGATGAGTACGAGAAACAGCACATGATGTTTTCTGCCACTGCCTCTGCCTCCGCCTCTGTCTGCTTTTGCCTACCTCTGACTGCTTGTTGTTGCTGTTGCTGGTGCTTAGCAACGAGTTAAAGTCGGTGAAAACTGAAACACGGCCAAGCGAGAGTGAGAGCGCTCCCAACTGCGTAAAATTTGAGAGATTGAGAGCGGAGAGAGATAACGAGAGAGGGAGAGAGCGCGCACGCGAGCTTGTTTGTGTGTGTGTGTGAGAGAGAGTGTGTGATTCTGCTCTCTCTAACCCACAATATGGCGTCCTCTGTTGGGTTTGAGTGGCTAGCCAAAGTGGAACAAAATGGAAAGGAATTCGCTGGGTTTGGGGAACGTTTTGGAAAACATGGCGCTGCCGTCTGTATTCCTACTTTTAAGTGTGTTTATAGTGCCGGCCACACACAGTGAAAGCGTGAGAGAGCGCGCGCGCAACAGAAACACATATACACTTATATATACATAGCAACAACAAAAAAGAGAGAGAGAGAGTGAGTGAGAGAAAAAGCGAACGAGCGAGTGAGGTTAGGAAAAACTGCAACCCCTATTAGAGTTGGGGTTTCATGCGCCCGTTTGTCTCGCTGATTGGGGTGGGGCTCGGTTTGGTGGTGGGGGTTGGCGTTGCGCCACATTGGGTGTGGGCCAGTGTAGAGCGACGCGGCGCCAGTCGCCAGAGTTTGAGTCATCAACGATAGCAACAACAACAGCAATAAGAGCAGAAATATCATCAGCAGCAGCAGCAGCAGCAGCAGCAGCACCCGCCATAAACCACAAGAGTGTTGTCAGAATCAGCTTTAAGCCTTAAAGCTGCAATATGATAGAAAAAGCTTCGCTTTTGGCTTTATTGTTTAACACATGCCTGCCTTTTTGGTCGGCTTAAGTATTGTGCGGCTAACGAAATTACATCCACGTAAGGTCATATATCAACTGTGCATATACATCTATACATTTATATACATATGTGTATTTATATATATGTAAAACACACACACACCTAAAGTCTGACAGACTTATAAGCACGCGCATTTTTAGTGTTGCATAGCGTCGGGCGCTGTTCCCGCCTGCTGCTCACTCACCCTTGTGGTGGGGGTGGCATACACACAGCCAGTACACACTCACACTACCACTCACACACACCCATATACACACTCTCTGTTATATACACATAGAAGAATATGTACATGAGTGCAAATAATTTGTGATGGGGGTTGGGCGAGCGAACGTCCCCCTCTTCCAGACAGACCGCAATATTATCGCATACATTTGCTTTGCTGGTCTTTTAGCTGGCATCTTGAATTTCTCATATTCCCATCATTATACATTATGATCGCTTAAGTTGCTTGTTGTTGTTGTCTGATCATCAGCATGCAAAATTTAAGAACGTAAATAAAAATAACATTAGCACGTTTCAAACATTTTATTCCGCACACAAACAACCAGACGTCGCTCTCCCCAACTCTCTCCCCAATTTCTTTTTCTCCCTCTCTCTCCCACTCTCACTCCCTCCCTGTTTGTGTTTTACTCATCCTTACCCTCAGCGCCGCTTCGTCATCGCCTAAGCGAAAAATCAATGAGCCTCAAATGTTCTTTCTTTTATTTTATTTTTTTTTTTTTTCTTTTCTTTACTTTTGTTAGGATGTGATTTGCCTCTAAATGGTTTTTGATGTTGAATATCTTTCTGTTTTTTTTTCTATATCTACTTAAAGAGTTTACCGCAGGACAAGATGAATTATGTAAATTGCTGAGAAAAAAATAAACAAATATTTGGCTAAGGTATTTGAATTACAGTAAGCTTCAATGTTGTGAATTGGGGACTCGGAACGGAAAGTTTTAAACAGAAATAGGTTAAAAAGTTTGTTCTTTCATTTGGGCTTAAAGCTTAGTGAATTCGCATGTAAATTACAATCTTTTGCACATTACGAATGATTTACACAGAATTTTGCTTGTGTTGACAAGGGTGTTGGATATAAAAAATATTAAAAAGTTATAGTTTCTCTCTATTATATCCGATTTAAGCTGTAATGAAATATAGCATAAATTTGTATTTTTCATCTGATCAGAGGTCTATTTATTTTGTTTAACTCCATTGCAATTATCTTTTTGTATTTTGATGAAACGAGTTTAATTATATTACTAATAGATTTTAGACTTTAGGGGATGGTGATTTTTAAAAGTGTAGCATTATTTTTAATAAAGAGGTTTGTATGTTAATAATACAAGTACATACAAGTACAATAACAGATATTGAAAAATTTTAAGATTCTTTAAAAGATAAGTTAACAGCAGCAAAGCAATCAAAGTTTTCTATTTAGATTGATTAAAACATTGCAGCTAGAAAAATAAATATATACCAAATAGAGAAGTTAACATTTATTTTATTATTTATTATTTATTTATTACGGTTGCATTATATGTTATATTTGTTAAATCCCCGGCAGCAATCTATACTAATTGGCTGGCTAGTTCGCGTCTCTTTCGAGTTGATATCAGTCTGCGTTCGTGGAAATGTGATTTATACAACAACAAAGCACGCTATCTGGGTCTGGGCTATCTATCTCCCGAAAACTGGACTCAAAGTTGACTTTTCTACGTTGTTTCAGGCGGCGTGATAAGCCAAGCCAGCTAATAAGCGACAAGAAAATGCGGTAGCTGGATTGGATGAGCAGGGTGCATGGTGCACGGGAACGGTGCGGGGGTGAGTATATACCGCCAGTCTACCTGCATTGGTTAGCTGCAACCATATAGATAAAAGAGCAACCCACACACACGCACACACAATCAACGACAGACACACACACGCATAGACATATTTTCCTGTTGTTGCAGGTAACAAAAAAAAAAATAAATGGAAAAAAAATACAGAAATGAAATAAAATTAAACGCTAAACTGGAAATGTAATGCGTAGAGCTGAAAAGCTGAAAAGCTGGGATCAATGAACTATATGAAACCAGTGGCAAATGGCAGTAGGTATCGAGTTTTGAGTTTCAGTTTGTGTTCGGGATTGGAATTGAAATTGTGTTTGAGTATTTTATTCTTGTAGTAAGCAATAAATGCGTGCAGCGCAGCTAAAGTTATCTGTTCAAATTTGTATTTGTATTAATAACGTTGTAATAATAATTTGTTTTAATAACTTTTGGCAATTGTTCTAAAATATATAATATATAATAATAATAAACAATATACTTTGCATCTCTATATCAAGCTGAAACTCAAATTGGAAATAAAAAGACTATTTAAGACTTATCCAATATCTGTATTTAAACTTTTCATAGTTGATTAGCTAGTGGATTTTCATGTATTTAAATATATGATTACATTTCTATAAATTATTATATAATTATGTTTTTCCCTCCTTGATTTATCGTAATTAAAAAAGTGAGCATTTCAATTTTTAAATTATCTGCCCACACTGGGCACAGGTAAATAATATGAATAATAAAATGCAGTTGCTGTGGGTGGGAATTTAATTATGCAAGTGAATGCAACTAATTACAATTGATACAAGATGTGAGTGCATTGAGATGGTTTGTTGTTTTATTGTGCTTTCAGCTTATGTACTGTGCGTTTAGGGGTTGAGTGGAGGCGATAGGGGGTGTAGGGGAGTTAAAGGGGTTGGGATGTTACCCTGCCACAAAGAGTTGCAACGGGGCTGTATAAGGAAGTCGGTGCAATTAAAAAAGCAGCGACGCTTCCTTCCCTTCAACGGGGGTTGGGGTTGAAAACTGCGCACACGCACACACACACACTTACACACACCCCCGTTTAATTGTGTTTGTGCGTGTGTGTGTTGAGTAGCTAACGACAGCAGAGAAACCCACCCCCAGAGCAATACAAAGTAAAATGCAGCAAATTCAAAAGTTATTTGAGTTCATTGCATTTTCAAGCGAAGCTAAGCAACAACAAGAACAACAAAAACAGCAACAAGAACAAGAAAAACTGGCAACAGCAGCGTGCAACACTCATACACACTTTCACGGACACACACACAAACAGTGTCAAACAGGGGTGGGTGGTAATGACTCAAAACATAGCGCAGAAAAGAAAAAAAAAATTACCAACGCAAAACAGCAACAAAAATCGTTAGATTCGGTTATGTTGACAGGCGCGCTCCGCTCACATCGGGCATATTAGTGCGGCAAACAAATTTGAGATTGGTTTGGGAAATTTGTACCAAACTAATAGTTGGGGTGGAAATTGTAGTCAGCGACGTATATGATATTTTTTGATACAACTCCTGCAAACCCATATTTGCCAAAACAGAATTAAGATCATCTCTGACAAAAGTATAAATAATTTTAAAAATCCTTCTGAATTGCTGTCATACTTGTTAATTATTTTATATTTTACATCATTAGTATATAATTTTGCACTAGCCAATTAATAATAAGGTATAATAAATAATCTTGAAATATCAATTAGATGCTATTAATATACAGGGCCTTCTTCTGATTTCTAGTGATTTACGTTCAAGATGTAAACGTTTATTTTTGGTTATAAACATTCGTCTTTTTCGATCAATTATAGTTTAATGTAAACTAAAGGCACAATTTTAGTGTAGTATTTCTTTAATAATATAGTATAATAGTATAGTATAATTTGAGGCATTTGGTATGATCAATTCCCATGTGCAATTAAATGCAAATTCCTTAAATTCAATTAAACATGTTTTCATATAAACATATTGTATGTATTTTAAATTTAAGCGAATTCAAAATATTGTGCTAATTTATCAAAATTTGAAAAATAAATGATCACATTTCAGTAAAACTGGTTTTATGTCAGGTGGCAACGCCCCAGTAAACGCAAGATTGTTTGAATGCATTTTCTTTCGGTGCGAACTAGTTCTGTGAACGAAACAAAACGAATCACTAAGCGGCTGATTAGCTGTGCATGCCTGCTCGCTCTAACATATGACACTTAGTATGCTGCAGGCCAAAGCCAAAGCGAATGCAAACATTTACTGCTCTTATACACGCCAATATATTTGTGATATTCTTCAAGTTGATCCTCCGATCAAAACAAGAAACTTGTGCTAGTTACAAATGTTCGAAAGACCCCAAACGGCGCGTTGTAGTGCATTATTAACATAGGAAAAAGCAATACGACGCCGCTGTTTTTGTTGCTGACGCCAGCGCCGACTTTGCAGCGGCAGAGCCGACAGCGGCAGCAGCAGCAGGCGAAAATAAATCGATAAAAATAAAATAAATTTTTAGTGATTATGTTGTACATACAAACAGGCAAACACATGCAGCGCATATACATGTACGCATGTATATGTTTATTTATGTACGTATTTATATATGTGTGCGTATGATGTTCACTTACCGTTGGGCACATTCTGATTGAAATGATTGCCATTGGTTTGATAGCGTTGGACATGATTATCGGTGCCCGCTGCAGCGGCCGCTGCATTCACCGGCGGCGTACCAAATGCGCCCGGTGTTTGTGCATCAAATTTAGCGGCAAACTGATGAATACCGGAGAAGGGGCCGCCAAACGCGGAGAAATTCATCATGACAGTTTATGCTTATTAACAGGCTTCACACACACACACGCACGTACACGCAAACAGCATACGCACACTAACATACACACATACAGACAGGGAGACAGGAGTCGTTGGACAGTATGTGTATATGTGTGTGTGTGTGTGTGTGGGAGCGAGAATTGCCGATTGGTTTTTATAGGAGAAGCAGCGACTTTTTTTGGGGCTTGTGTAACACTTTCGCTTTTTGGTTTATTTTGGTTGTTTTCAAATTGCACTAGCCAACACTAACACTAACTTAACGATGCGTTGAGCCTGCGAAACTGAAACACGATCGAACAGCAGCAGAAACAGGCGATGACGATGACGATGTTGATGACGATGACTGTGCGGCGCTTTACAGCAGTGGGTGGTGGTGGTGATAACTTGGCTTGGTGTTGATTTTGTTGCTGTTGTTGTAGTAGCAGTTGTTGTTGTTTCTACTCTTGTTGGTGGGGGTTGGTTTTTGGTTGGTGTGGCGTGGCGCACTCACTCACACACATGTATATATAAGCGCGCGATTGTATGCAGCGCTTTGCTTTTTGGGGGTAGCAAAATGTACAACTTTCAATTTCGCTTAAACTAAACACACACATACGCTCACTCACAAACGCACTCACTAACACACGAGGCGCGACCGCGACGGCAACGGCGACGACAGCGTCCACGGCGGAGAACAACAACAACAATAATAAAGTAGAATTAAACGAAAGTCACGCTTACAACCGGCTCGTCGAGGCTCCGACATCAAACTAAAAGTAACATTACAACGAAAGAAAGCGGAAACACTGGGGCAGGCAACGGCAATCAGGCGCTGGCAGCGGCTGCGACTGCGGCTGCGACGCCAGCGGCAACAGCGACGCAATGGACAAATGACAGTGACAGAGCGGAGCGCTCTCTTTTTTGTGTTAGTTCGCTAATACGTATTTATGTATGTATGTAAGTACACACACACAAATACGTATGTTTGTGCATGTGTGCGTGTTTGTAGTGTTTGTTTCGCTTTTGAGGGTGGAAGTTTTTCTACTTCTCTGGAAAATGTGCGTTTACTTGAATAATCTTCCCAATGCGTTTCTGGCTGAGCATATGACACAAATTCAAACAATAACATTGATTAGCAAAATAAATAAAATAGCAATATAAATAAAATTGTGATTTGTAAGGTAAGGATGTAAATTTGATCAATAAACAATGGGTTTTCTTTCAAAAATAATAATAATAAAACGAAGCAACGAAAATTCAATTAAAACTGCACATCTTATATAAATTTCAACTTAATATTTTATAATTATTTGAGGACATCAACTAGTCAACTAACTTCATGAAGAAAATTCAAAAACACGGCGTGCCTTGTATTTGTATTTTTATTTGGTTTACCAACTTTTGGGGTTGTGTGGCCATCGCCATCGCAGTCGCAGTGGCAGTGAACGACCAGTGCATTTATACAGATGTGTGTGCTTGTATGTATTTATCTATGTTTGTTTATACACGCGTTTGTATGTATAAGCATTAACGTAGCTGCATATGTAGGCATATATATATGTGCCTACTTTTGTACATCTGTACGTGTGTGTGTATCGGAGATGTCTAGGAGCACTGAGCATTCTCGGCAGCGTCGCTGCATTTAATTCTGCTGGCGCTGTGCTTGTGTTAATGAAAGTGAGTGCAGCCTCAGCATAAGCACTTGTCTGTGTGCGTGAGTGTGAGGACGGGACGCTCTAATAAGAGAGCAGTAGCCGCAGCAGCAGCAGCAGCAGCAGCAGCAGAGGCCTCTCAGCCTGAACGTCAGCCAGCATTTACAGCACTTGCATGCGTTTGTTTTTGTGCCTGCGCTTGGCCCTGCAAGTGTTTTATTATTTTTGCCGATGCCCTACTGATAGCTGCAAATGCATTACAAAAAATATATAGACCACAATACTTGTAAAATGCTTAAACGTTAGCTTTACTCGTTATAAATGAAATAACATTTCCAAATTACTATTTTATATACTTGTTTCTTATATACGTGTGTATATCATGTACACCTCGTAAACTGGTTTGCAGCGCACGCAACAGTCGCATAGGCTCAAAGTTGGTGAAGCGTTTTTCCTTCTTTTGTATTGTTGGTGTTTCTGCTGCTGTTGTTGTTGTTTCTTTTTTCTGCTGTAGTCTTCCATTCGTTGACTTATTATGAGGGTTGGAGTTTTTGACTTTCCATGCGTTCTTTTTAGCCTCGTATTCTCTCATTCTCTTGCGCTTCTATCCTCCTACTGTTGGTGTCTCTTTCAAAGGCAATGCTTTGTTTAGCTGGGATCTCAGAGCACTTATTGTTACATGTGTTTATCTTTAATTTCTATGCATATTTTCCAATTATGCATTTACTCTCCGGCCAAATGCACAAATACATGTGCATATGTGCATGTATGTACGTATGTAAGAATGAAGAGATGTCCTCTGTTTTTATTAGATTGATTAATTATTAGCTACATCATTATTTTAATTCGTTCGATGCAAGCATATATATCCATGCGTGTGTTCATTTGTATAAGTGTGCACATGTATATATGTATTTATCTTTATATGCAGCAGCTGCAGAGACCCCCATCCGTTAATTACAAATATACACCATGCCAAGCCATCCCATCATCATCGATTACCAATGTATATAATGTATGTACATAAGCGCATATAAATATACCAATACATACATGTATATATATATATGTTAGTTTTCTGCATTTTGAAGAGCTGCTAATATGATTATCTTAGCCATGCCTCCCAGTCATCTAACATTTCTCAAACCCCACATGGTAGGGGCTGCTCCAACTCTTTTCTCTTTTGAAAATGTCATCGGGGGTTATAAATCAGAGAGCTTAGCGGTTAAATAAAAAATGCCTCACTATTGCGTTTATTCAATTTTATTAATTATTATGAGCTTTTATCCGATGTTTTCATACAGAGTTAAGGGTCAGTTTTAGGCATGAGTTATGCGAGAGAGGTGTGGATTTTAAGCCTTGCTAATTGAAAATTGCATAAGCATAAATAAGGTTTATAATGGGGTTTACGTTTCGCCGAAATCCCCTCGATAAGTCATTCACTAGGTAAGCTGCTGCTTCTCTAACCATCGAATATTGTCTGATTTCATATCATATTTGGCAAAATAATATGTAGGTAATAAATATTCTAATTGGTAGTTAAGGCATTTGAATTCGGTCTGTATGAAAACATCAGCTTTTTAATGCATATATAAGTATATATTCATATATATGGTATATATATATATTTTGTATATTGAGAGATTACATTTTATAAATATAAGTAAATACTTTCAATGTCATTTCATTCAAACATGCACCAAAAAACATACCATCTTCTCATACAATTGCCATTAATATTTAGATTAATTTACGAATATCTTTTAGCTATGTATTATTTATGATAAATGATTTGCTAAAGATTTGGTTTGTTTGTTTGTAGTTTGCACTTAACGAATGCTTACGAAATATTTTTATTATATGCATATTTCCTTAGATATCAAAATATAATATACACATAGTAAAGCCTTGGGGTTTTTTTGTGCAACTTTCTACACGGTGGTTGTATAAAAAAAATATAACAAGAGTAATAACAAAAGTAAGAAAACTTTGTAAAACAAAATAAACATACGTCAATTGGCAACTTAAAAGTTAATATCACACAAAATATATTTTTATAAAACAGCGCAAATGAATGACTCAGTGAAGCGAATGTACATATTACAAATCATAATACAAGGTGTATGCATATCGTGTATCTATAAAGATAGACACCAATGTATAACTATATATATAGAGAGAGAGAGTGTATATATGCTGATATAAAGTCTGTGATTTTTTCAGCAATTTTGCTCGAGTATTCCAATATTAAGCATTTAGTTTCATGCGATTTGACACAGATTTAGCTAAATTATTAAATATGAATATGCCGTAGAGTATATTTGTGTAGTTTTCGCGTTTAGTGTGGATAGCCGAGGGCAGCAGATAGTAGCGGCTCCCAGGCGCGATTAATATCCAAATAGAGAATTGTGCACTGCTCGGCGAGTGTTTCATCATCGTCCAGTATGGTTATGGGGAAGAGATCATTCTGTGAAGAGCAACAGATTTTATGCGATAAATAATAGAATATGATAAATATTAATATCAAATTAAAAGTACATTTTTTGCCTGCCAGAGCTGCTCGAGGAGCCGTAGAAATCGCTGCATTTCCATGCTGCTCGCAAAGAATATAACCAAATCATCCAAGCACTCCAAGGGCGCCTCCTGGCAGGAGAACTCTAGTATGCACCACCAGGTCTCACTGTGCGAGGGTATCTTAATGCCAGTCATTGCTTTTATATCCGCACACGTGAGTATCTCGAGGCCAGAGTTCTTCCCGTAAACACTGCTCATCCTTTGCGATTGCCCGGCTACATCTGCAGCTGCAGCAGTTTTCTGCATCGCTCCTGCCGCATCCTGTGAGTGGTTGGAGGGCGTGGAGTTAAGCGAGGAAGAGGAGCGCTGGATGCCACGTGTTGGTGTACTCATCGTCGAGCTTAACTACAAATATATAACAGATATTAGAAGAATAGTTTTCTCATGCGAAAGTTGGCTTCTTACCAAACTGCTAGTTTCAAAGATGCACAACATGTCCTCATCGCGCTTGTTTTCTGCAGCAGCCGGTGTCGTCTCCTCGACCTGCTGGTTGAGCTGACGCAGTGGCGCTGAAAAGTCCTCGCGCATCGTTATCAAATGATTTTGTGTCACTATTAAAGTGCAGCCTAGCGCTTTGTGTCGCTCCTGCATCTCAAAAAGCTGAAATCGAGAAATAATATTAATAATTTAATAATGATTTAGATATTCCGACTATAGCTTAGAAGAACTGAAAGGTAGTTGGACATGATAGATTGTTTCTGATTTCAACTCACGCCACTGGCCGATTGTAGTAGCGCCTGTAGCCACTCGGAGGCCACATACTCATCGGGCGCCGCCATTTGCAGCAGTTCGCCTTTAAGCATAATCTCAAAGCAGTGCGGACGGGCTGATTTAACGGCACGCCGGGCGCCCTGGCACTCCGCCAACGCCATGGCCCAGCTGGGTAGTTTCTGTGTGGAATCATTGAACATATACAGAACGCCAGCTCTAGAAATTAAAGTAAAGTAAGTCAAAGATAGAGTAGAATTGGTATTGCCACCCACTTAAGTAAGAAGTAACCCGGCTTCCAATGGATTTTAGCCGTTGCAGCTACCGTTGCCGTTTCCCGCACGCGTCTGTGCATAAGAAAACCTTTGATGTGGGGTCCCAGCGGCTCTTGTTCACCATCTAAACCCATGCCGAGTGCACCGCCAGCTGGCATATTGACCACCGCATAGAACATCCAGTTTTCGTCCTTGCCCACACAGCTGTTGGCACGCACAAAAGCCTGCAGTGGCGCCAAATGCTCCAAGGTGAGTTGACCCACTGCCGGCAATGTGGAACCGCTGCGTCGTGCACACAGTTCAAGATTGGCGACCAGTGCATCCGCTGGATAGGGTCCGCCTGCAAGTAGCACCTGCTGCATGTCCCGCATGCTGTTGCTCAAAAGCACCGTATTTCCAAAAGGTCCCATCTGAAAAGGAATCAATTTATTAGTTTTAATAGCTTCCTTCTACATTTGCGGAGTCCACTCACCAAAATTACATCCAGATCCTTGTAGGCCAGCACGAATTTGGCGCACAAGCAATTACGCACCAGATCTGCCACATACAGCGTTTTGTCCGTGAGCAGCACCAGCACCGGCGTCATAAATCCCTCGTTGCTGTAACCGGTGTACAGCTTAAAGACCTGCAATGGATCCAAAATTAAATAATAAATTGAATCTTCTAATTTGTATCTAATAATTTACCTTTAGCAACAGCTCGTTGGGCTCACGCAGAATGGATAACTGCTTGCCACTGAATAGGTCAATCGATATTTCGCCGATGCCCAGCTCAAAACGTGAAACATCTCCTGGTATCTCCATATCCATGCCGACGGCCAGTTCGCGTCGAGGTGAATTGGCACCCGACATCTCAATCTCCATTGCAATCTCAGCATTCAGATCGTCAATCAGTTCGTAGTTCTTGGGCCTCACACCACGCACATAGAGATGCGATCCTACGGATTTTTGCTCGCTGCGCAACTTATCGGCAAAGAAATCATTTTTGCGTATCGAGGATTCAAGTATTTTCTTTTGGGTTACATTGCGCAGAAAGCGATTAATGAGCGAGGTTTTGGCCGCCGGCCCAGATGGTTTCAATAGCTGGCCATAATCAACATCTGTATAGTCCACGATAACCAGATCGCTTTCCGTGGAGGGTCGCTCATTTGTCGTATCTGTTGTCGTCGTTATAGTTAATATATCGTCAAACTCCTCGCTGAGAATGGTCGCCTTCGAGTCACGTCCACTGCTGCCAGGACCAGTACCAATCACACCACCTCCTACTCCCAAATAACTGCTGGGGCTGTGTAAGCTGCGACTGTAGTGGTGGTGATTATGCTGCTGCTGCTGGTCGCCATATCGCGGTGGCTGCCCATATTTCTTCTTAAGCGGCGATGGAAGATGACGTGACTGTCGCTCCACGCTGCCCAGCGCCAAGGCATGGACAGTGTTTTGTGCTTGGGGCTTGGGACAGGAATTGAAGTTGCTGTTGCTATTGTTGCTAATGGAGCTAAGCTCCGATATGGTGGATGAAGAGTGGGCAGAAGGCAGCTTGCTGTCTGGCATCGGCTGCTGCTGTGGCCGAGTCGTCTTTGACATTTTTGAAGCTGTAGAAGGGTTATAATAATATTTATGCAAGTCAAATGTTAAATAATGTTTAATATATTATTATTTATATATTATAATTAAATCTATTCAAATCTTTTCCACTTACCAAAATAACTATCAGTTGCTGCTTGTTGTTGCTGCTGCTCTTCCTTTTCGACTGGTGTGTTGACAGAGCTCTCCTTGAGACTGCGAAAGAATTTGCTAAATGTCTTGGCTAGGGGCGCGTCCATAAAGGAGCTGCGACTCTGACTCGCTGGCTGGGCAATGGGCGTGTCGCGCTCCAACAAGCTGGCGACGCTGCTGTGCTGTGTCATTGACAGGGACAATGGCTGCGATTGTGGCGGCTCGCTGGTCTCGTAGGAGACGCCTGTGTGCTCGAAAACGGTGCTCTCACAGTTGATGATAAACTTGCTGCGGAACTCGCTCTGTGTGCTGGTGACAATTGGTGGCGTTGCAGCGATTGTTTCCTTATCAAACTCATCTTGACGTCGCAGCACGTGCGGCAACTGCTGGCTGTCCATGGGTGAGCCCTCAGCGGGGTTATCATCATTTTTGCGACGCAGTTGCTCGTCCACATTATGCACGAATTTCTTGACAGACTGAGTCTGCTTGTTGCCATCGAGACTCTTGCTGAGAAACGGTTTGGCCTTGAGCGGCGGCGAATTGGGTGAGTCAAGCTGCTTGGACTTGTGCTCGGGCGTCTGCTCCAGCTCAGGCACACACTCCACCACCGCCTGCAAGTCCTCGGAACCTTCGGGCACCCCACGTTCCGGCAGCGGCAAGGTGAAAATGCTCTTCAGCGAGCCAAAGATCATTTTGCTGCTATTATCCAGCAGCTGATGCTTGATGTCGTGAACATTGAACTTCTTGACATGCCCATTGAGATCCTGCTCGTGTATGATGGTCGTGTGTAGTTTAGTTTTCTTTAAACAGCTGGACTTGGGCATCTTTTCCTTGTTCCACACGGATTTCTGCTTTGGACTGCCGGCATCTTCAATATTCGGCTCCGAATAGTAGCAGTTATCGCCTGCCGTAACCAATTCAAAGGAATGCGATTCAGTAAAGGAATACAGAATATGCAAATCAAATTTGCCACTTACCAATTAGATTGTTGTTGGCATGACTCATGCCAATGCAATCGCAGGAGCTGCTTTTGGCCTGCTCATATTGTTTACGATTGGGATTGCTGTTTGAGTTTTTGTCCTGCTCATCCGAGTCCAGACTAGAATTGGAACTGCTGCAGGCGCAGCGATAAAGCAATCGCTCATCCCGCTTCTTATCCTCCGCCGGGGGCGCATACTCAAAGACGCCCGAGTTGTCATATTGGAGGCCAACTGGATAATTCGTATCATAGATATCCGTATTGCCATAGTCCAAAACATCGGAGCAAGCATTGCGATAGACCAGACGACGGCTGCGTCCGCCAGCGCCACCGCCAGATGCCTCCTCAAAATCTTGGCCCGCCGCACTCAGCTCAGTGGGTGCTTGGACGCGCTCCCTTTCCGCACACCAGGAATAGCGACCAGCAGCGCCAGCCACGCCCGCTGAATTGTTGCCCACAACGGCCAATTTGCGTCCGTTTTTGTAGGTAATGAAGCCATGCTCGATGTGTATGTTGTCGGTGCGCGTATTCTTGAGGATGTCCTCGTGAAAGGAGACTCGCTTCTTGGGCGCTTTGGGTATCGCCGAAGCCTTGTGCACCTTGCGTCTGTATACGATCTTGTCTGTGTTGTCAAAGGTCGAACAGGCGCTTGTGGCCATCGTCTCCTCCGTTGCCACATTTGAATTGGTGTCCACCGGATCGCGAGATACCTTCACCGGCTGCTCTTCGTAGTCTAGGCCCGTCTGTGAACTGATGGACTCGAGCATAACGTCGCTATTCTCGGAATCCAGCATTTGTATGCCCGAATCACTGGGCGTGGTGTCCTCCAAACTGCTGCTGTTCATGCTGGAGCTCATCTTGTCACCACCACCGTTGGGCGACAGCTTTGCGTTGACCTTGGGATATAGCGGTGACTCCATTACGACATCGTAGGCATATGTTGACCTTTGGTGCAAGACCAGTGTCTCTGGTGGGTAAATACTTGTTTAGCGTTGTGAGTTCAATAAGTATATATTTTATATATCTTATATGCCAATTAGAGTTGTGCTTTAATGATATAAAAACAGAGAACCAATTAAAACGATAAAACGTTTAATGCCGATTTGTAATCTTTTGCAAAAGTATTTGTTTCTTTATCTTACATTAAAATTCTTCATTAGTCAGTCAATGAGCAAACGATAAAAAATTTAAGTACCACGATTTCTTATATTTGTGTTAATATATTGACCAAACTCACTATTGACAATTTAAACTGTTTTAATCTGCTCATCATATTTTTACCTTTAAAATTATTAATATTATTTTTTTCCATTTTCCATATGCTAGCAACAATTTGGAATATTCGTCAGTCCATCGATAGATCTACTTTATCGTCTTTTCGTAATTTTCGTTTTTCAGAGTTTTGTGTATCTTGGTATTCTGGCAAGTAATCAATATTGAATATAAATTGCACACTGCGCCGCAGCGGCATCACGTCACTGTGCAACAAAAGAGAGCACGGCCGACCCCACCTCCATCTCTTAGACACCTCACCTTTCTCAACCCTGTCATCAACAGCCCCAAAATCTTAATGATGCCCTGCATCTGCCTGTTTTGCAATGCTTACCTTCGACTTGTTGCGGAAATTCCATGTTAAACTTGTGCTCTGCACTCTTGATGATTTTTATTGCTTATTTTTTATAGATAATTTGTGGCTTAACTGATTTTTAGTTACATCTTTCAAAATACAAGTACATACAAGTAAAACAAATCAATATTTATCATAGTGCGCGGCGCTGCCATCCAGTTCGCAGGTTGGTCTTATGGGCAACTCTTTCGCTCAGCTGAGCGATTGCAACCAATATCTGGCAACATTGTACTGTTAACAACAAGTGAAATAAATAGGGCGGGCGTTTTTAAACGCATGTTTCATTTCATCTACATTTAAATGCTACAGCAAATATGATAGGGACACACAAATTTATGGTTTTATTTGCTTGTATAAGATGGGGTTACGAATACGCAAACGCAGATTTGTCAATTATCAGTCAGGCATTACGCATATTCTACTTTTTACACTTGCACAGGGCATTATAACTATGTCGACACGTATGGCTAGGTATTTTGGCTTCGACTAGTAGCTATCCGCTTGAAATTCTGTTGTTGTTTTGCACATACCTTAGGCATGTCATTTTGAAAAGTACAATAGCAAAGAGAGGAATGCCAATGAAAACGAATGAAACCATAGAAATTAATTTATCACCTACCTTGAGCAGCGCACAGCACACCGTCTATATAACTCTTTTATTGTTTTGTTTTTGGTTTGTCGTATAAACTGAAAGAAAAAAAAACCAATCGTCTTGCATTTATTAAATAATCCAATAAATTGCATTCAAATGTCACAATCGAGCTAGAAATGTTTAAGCGCTTTTGTGCATTTGAAAAATGTCTACCACAACAGAACAATGTGCCGTAAAACAATGAAACTGAAATATAAACGTAAAAAACAAACAAACAACACGTGAATCGCGCAAAACTAGGCAATACACAAAAATTAAGTTTAGTAAATAGCCGTTAGTTAAATCCAATATTTTGATATTGGACGATCGAAAAACGCAAACGCGCTGTGTGTTCAAAATGCAAATGCCAAACATAATTAGACAAATGAAAAAACATAATTTCCTGATTGCAGTCGCCATCTATTTGCATATATTTGAGAAATCAATTCAACAATGTAATTGTGTTCACGGTTTCAGGTAATAATTGATAAAGAATAAAAAAAACCATTGCATCAGACAAGGGTGCAACATAACCTGAAAATTACATCGGTCCTCTCTTTTCTAATTCTAATTCCAATTGTAGAAACAACACAGAGAGTGCCGAGCTGGTTTCTCATTATGAATCGAGTCTATCGCTGCCAGATATATTGCCCATCCCATCGAAAACTTATGACAAGAATCGTGCACCAAAGCTACTGGGACAGCCGACAGTTGTTTATTTCCATGTCACTGTGCTCTCACTGGACTCGATTAATGAGGAGTCCATGGTAACTGAATTGTCTGGGTCAAGTAACTGTTCTCTATGAGTGTCCAAACATTTTAACCGATGATTTCGCATTTGGTGCCAATAATATTAATTTTTATTACAGACCTATGTGACGGACATATTTTTAGCACAAAGCTGGCGCGATCCCCGTCTGCGTTTGCCGGAGAACATGAGCGAACAGTATCGCATCCTGGACGTGGACTGGCTGCACAGCATTTGGCGACCCGATTGCTTCTTCAAGAATGCCAAAAAGGTGACATTTCATGAGATGAGCATACCCAATCATTATCTCTGGCTCTACCACGACAAAACATTGTTATACATGTCCAAGCTGACGCTGGTGTTGTCGTGCGCCATGAAATTTGAATCCTATCCACATGATACACAGATCTGCTCTATGATGATCGAGAGCTGTAAGTGCCAAAGTGGTCTGCAGTTCAATATTTGTTTAAAGTAACAATAATAATATTATTTCTAGTGTCTCACACTGTGGAGGATTTGGTATTCATTTGGAATATGACCGATCCGCTGGTTGTCAATGCTGAGATTGAGTTGCCCCAATTGGATATATCAAATAATTATACGACAGATTGCACCATAGAGTACTCAACGGGTAAGTTATTTGGAACAATTAAAATCTTTATCTCGTTATCACAATTTTTTCTATAGTTTTTAAAAAGTTTTGAATACAGAAATGGTTGCAAATCATATCAAATTTATGTTTAGAAAATTTTACATTTGTTAATTAAAATCACATTTAATAGACTAATATATTATTTTTATATATATATTTTTATCTACCATAGGCAACTTTACCTGCTTGGCTATTGTATTCAATTTGCGTCGACGTCTGGGCTATCATCTGTTCCATACCTATATACCATCGGCGCTGATTGTGGTCATGTCGTGGATATCATTTTGGATCAAGCCGGAGGCAATACCGGCACGTGTCACTTTGGGCGTTACCTCGCTCCTCACTTTGGCCACACAGAACACACAGTCACAACAATCGCTGCCGCCGGTGTCCTATGTGAAGGCCATTGATGTGTGGATGTCATCCTGTTCGGTCTTTGTATTTCTATCGCTAATGGAGTTTGCTGTTGTCAACAACTTTATGGGACCGGTGGCTACCAAGGCTATGAAGGGCTATTCCGATGAGAATATCACAGATCTGGATGATTTGAAGGTGAGTTTTTTTGGGGGCACATAACCAAGTGACTGTCACAAATTTGCTGAAACTGTGAAGGGCGTCTTGCAGCATCATCATCGGGAGTCGATAATTGAGCCACAATATGATACATTCTGTCATGGCCATGCGACCGCCATCTATATAGATAAATTCTCGCGCTTCTTTTTTCCGTTCTCGTTCTTCATTCTGAATATAGTCTACTGGACGACATTCCTATGACCTGATCTGGTGAATTTGGGGGCAAGTTGTTTAGAAGTTACAACATAAAATTATAAATACAAAGCGCATTTGTTTAAAAATGTATATAGAATGTAAAACACAAATGAGAATTGCAGTAAATTATATAATATACATATATAATATATTGTATATTATCGTATTGTATAAATAAAGAAAGGCGTTTATTAATTAAATTTAATTCAAAGGAAGAAATTAAGAAATGCATTTTAATTGCGCAACAAAGGTGGAATTATCTTTGGTATTTTTACTATATAAGTATGTATGTATAGATAGACATATAGCATATATATATATGGATATATAAAAAATGTATAAAAAAAAGTTGCTAACGTGGCTTCCTTTCCATCACTTTTCTTCATTCTTTCTCGTCAGCAATATACGTATAATCACATGATATTATAGTTTCCTCCTTTATATTTGCACATTTACAGTACGATTTTTCGATATTTTCTCTTTTTCTTTACTATATATTTGTTTAGCTTTTGTCGCTTACGTTAATTGTTGCTAAATATTCATGTAATTTATGCATTATGCGAGTGTTAATAAACAACTTTTGACACTAATTCAACTTATATATGTAAAAATATATCGGTTATAAATAATACACACTGAGTTACTACAGATCCAGAGTAATACACGCGCTGACAAATAAATACTCTCTCACATGTAAAAGAAATACATTAATAATAATAATTATAACGTTAATCACATGTAAAAGAAATACATTAATAATAATAATTATAACGTTAATTGGATTGTCCTACAACAAAACAAAACATTCAGCATACTATACACATATATATACATATATTTATATATATATATACATATATATATATATATATATATATATATACGTATATAAAGGTAAGGGAGCAAAACACTGATATAGCATAGAACAAGTGCCTATAAAAAAGCCACGAAAGAGGAGAGCGTCAGGATGTAAATCTTTTTGTTGCTGTTGCAGTTGGTTGTGATGATTCTGGTTCTACTGCAAACAGGCCTGCAGCTTCTCAGTCCACTCCTGGGCCAGATTAGCATTCATTGCATAAAAGTTGTAGGTGCGCTTCGAGGTTTTCAGCTGCAAACAATTAATATATTATAATAAATCAATTCCACAGAATATTTGTATGACTAAAATTTTTTTCATACAAGAAAAGACAAAAAAAAAATAGTTTGACTTACATCGAAGAAACCCTTTTCATCCACGCGCTTTGTGCCAATTTGTGCGGGTTGGGCGGCAGTGACCGATTGCACTTCAGCCAGCTCTGTAAAATATGTATATATGTAAATAATTCAAATTTTGAGTTTAATTCCAAGTGAGAGTACCTATTATGCCCTTGGGTGCTGTATCATCGGATGTGTCATAGTAGCGCAGCTGATGTTTAATTGAGTCCAGAACAAACCAGCGCTGTTTCCAGCCCTTGAGCAATGCGCCACGTTTATAAAGATGTCTAAAAGATTATATAAATATTTAGTTATATGCAGTAAAAATATGTGGTAAGCCAAACTTACCCCTCGTGTGTCCGATTCTCGGCAACATTGCTGCTGAACTGATTATAAAAATGATGGCTGGAAGTGCGTGCGGTAGTTGCTGCACTGGATGCAATGCTGGCTGTGTCACCCTGCGACATGTTAACATTAGGTGCACCAACGGTGCCATCTATGGCCTTGTACTTGGTGCAGTTCTGCATGGAGAGTTCCTTGCACTTTTCATGATACGAATTGCCGCAGTCCATGCAACGATAGCCGACGAGACCCCAGAGCAGCTTCGTACAATGATCGCAATTGGTGGGCGTCGAGTATGGATGATTTTCAAAGCGATGCGGATGAAAGAATTTATCCTGATAGCCCGTTAGGCGGCCCTTCATAATGATCTCGAGCGTGGAGCGTTTGTGCTGATGCGTTTGCACTAGCATGCTGCTGAGCGTGGTCTTGCGCAACATAGGCTCCAGTTGTGGTACAACAAGATTGTTCCATACTTGCTGCCACTTCTGTGGCAGATGGCCACGTTCCGTTTCCGCCTGCTTCACATCATTAAGCAGGCACACATAGGCGTTCGGATTGCATTTCTCAATGCTGTCATATCCGGCGCTGATGACCATACGCTTGCCCTTGTTTTCGGATGCATCATTTTCGTCGTCCACATTCGTCACCTCCAAGTCATAGGGTGGTCCCTGTGCCAGCTCCTCATTGGTGTAAAAGCCCCACAAATCCAATGCCGCTACGCTATGCAGCGGACGCAGCACCAAATCCTTGCTCGAAAAATAGAGGAAGTTGTAAAAAATTGGCGACCTATTATGCTGTCGCTCGATATAGTCAAAAATGGAGTGACCGATGCGATTCAGTTGTGTCGGCGTGCGCGGACTGCGCATGTCTAGAGGATAAACATTGCATTCATCATCTGAGCCATTGGCGGCGCTGCCACCAAACATGTTCTTTGTGTTTAACGAGCCACGTTTGTCCTCCATGGAGGCGATGCCGGAATCGTAGCGCTCCAGCTCGCAGTCGAAAAGGAAAGTCCGAAAGCGACCAGACACCACATGATAGGCCAGAAATCGCAAATAAAAATCATTGAACTCGAAACACATCGGAAACTGTAGCTGTAGCTGATAGACAACATCGAGAAACTGGAGAAAGGTGGGCGCAAATGCGATATTTGTGCTAGCATGCGACGGCTTCAGATTACTGCGATGAGCAAAGCGATGCCCAAATGCCAGCCACTCTTTTTCGACGAGCACACGAAAGCCATCCAAGCTACGATAATAGGGATCAAGGCAGAGCTGAGCTATGGCCGAAAGCTGTGCGGTCACATCGGAGCCATCCTCCAGCGCCAACAACACGCTGCTCTCCTGCAAATCAATCAGATCCACCACAGCACCCGATAGCTGCAGCAACGTTGATATCTGCTGCAGCCAATCGGATTGCTCGACCATCTTGGCAAAGCTTTGCCCGTCCGAATCGTTTACATTATGCGACGGCATGCATGCGCGTATTAGTTTCTTGAATGCCGAGCGAGATTGACGGATGTCCGGATAGTCCACGGGTATAAAATCAGCACAGAAGTCACCATTCAAGTTGGACTTGGCCTGCGACTTTTCACCTGTCAACAAGTTGGTAATTTTAATTATTTATTAACGTATGTATTTCCATTTGTCTTACCCAAGGTATAAAGCCGCATCTTGCGGAAGGCATGTACCGCTGAGTTCCTTTCATTGCCCTTCATGGTGCCGCCCTTGTTACCATACGCGTTGGATTTTTTGCCATCGGTCACATTCAAATTAGATCTTTGTTTGCGCATCAGCTCTGGCGTTAGGGATTGATGATGATCCTCGCCAACACCGGGGCCCAGCAGCGAGCTCATCGAGAGATTCATGCCCGTGTACTGATTGAGTGCGTCCAGCTGTGTCAGTTTGGGCATTGTATTGATAAGGGCCATAAAATATTTATCCTGCTCCGGATAATGTGTGACATCATGGTGCGTCATCGTATTGGCGCCCGTTGTATTCTTAATCATGCCAATCACTGACTTGCTGTTGGGCTGTGCGCCCCGTATTAGCAGGGAGCCATTGTTGTGCCGCCAGGTGGGCAGCGGTATTCGCTGGCCCTTAAAGCAGCGCCCTAGGTGGGTCATAGCCGCATCGCTGCACTGTACCGGCGCCACAATGATGGCCGGCAAGGTGCGGCAGGTGGCATAGTTCTCGTTCGCATTGCTAATCCGGAAGCCGAGCTGTGCGTCCGCATCGAAACCGAGACGTTTCCAGTCGCGCACATAGCTGCGTTCGCGCATGCGCTCAATATCCTTGGTGGTTAGTAGGCGTGGCAGCGCCTCGTTCTGCTGTGTCTCAAACTCGTCGATATCCTCGAGCTCGTCGTCAATGGAGTGGGTCTCCAATGCATCAGGACTGCAGCTACCCAACTCATATTCGGGTACCAATTTGCGTTTGGTTTGTGCCTTCTGCTTAAAGCCCGCTCGCTTGGCCGTGCGGAGCAGCGTCTTCTTCGCAAATCCCTTGAGAGTGGAGTATTTCTCCTTAGTCTTGAGCGGCACAACGCCCTGCAGCATGGTGCCATAAGATTGAAATGCAAAATATTCGAATTCATCGAACGGATGACGCGCTTTGTTTAACGTCTTGCGGAAGGTTTCGATTTGCTCCAGCGTTACCTCCGTGTCGAAGGCAATCTTGAGCAGCTGAAAGCAGCTGGAGCGCAACTGCAGGCCGTCTGGTAGCGTCTGATCCAAGTGGGCCAGATACAACATCGATATTTTCTTTTCCTTGAGCAGCGAGGCAATGGGAAAGGCGCGCACAATCGTCTGCTCGCAGAACAGTGGATCGCAGGGCGAACCCTTGAACACGATACGATAATTGGTCAAGAACAATGCACCCTCGGCTGGTATTAGGCACTGGGTGTCATCTTCTCTGCCATCGGGCATCAGAAAACAGCGTAAATGTTCTGTGGCGAGCTCTTCTCCAGGCAGCAGGCAAGGCGTTTGTATCTTCGGCTTCTGCACATGTGGATGCCGTTTGGCCTCCAAATAAACGGGCTCCAGTGATTCAACGTGCATATGCACCACACCCGGCACCATATCGTGCAGATTGCGTATGTGCTCCGAAGTGACACCGCCCTCGTTGCAAACGCAATCAATGAAACGCGAAATTGTCTTACCGACTGTCACTCCAATCTCCAAGGGATCGTTCTCCTCGAAACCCTCATCGGAATGTTCGCTCAGGCTATGCGAGCCCATAATACTGAAAGTAGACGTTGTTATTATAAAATCTGTCAAACATGGACAGTAGTCTTCAACTATCAACATAGATAGATAGTTTTGATTTATACCTATTGGAAACACTCTGGTTCTCCTCGATCCGAAAGGCCTGCTTGGGCTTGCTGGCCGCATCCACATTGACGTCGAGCGGTATCAGCAGGGAGACCATGCGATTGGCAAAGTGTATGGCCTGGCTATAGAGCGTGGATTCCTCCGATTTGGCAAGCTCTGCCTTTTTCTCCTCCTCGATGGTGGGACTTTTGCGCAATTGCTCCGCTGTAATTTCCAATGCTGTTGGCTCCTCCAATGGCACCTCGTCCAACACACAATTCGCTTCTTTGTTGTGTTCGTTCTGGCGGCGCTGTAGCAAATACAGAGCCTTGATTTGCGCTTGTACATCCTGGAAGAATGTCGACACCCAAAATTGCAAGTTTTTCCATATGACATGATCTTGGATTTGCGTATAGGCAAATTGCACTACGCTCATTGAGAGCTTACGACAGAATATGCTGGACATGGGCAACAGCGCAGCAGCAATAGTGTATTCATCCACACATGAGGCGTTTTGCAGCGCCTTGTTCATAAAGCGCACCACCAGATCAAATTGCTGATGATCGAGCACCGCCTTATTGCCGTGCACATAGCCGAATAGCTCGCGGCAGAGTATGAGCCGAGCATCCCGATGCTTCAGCGTTCGCATTACAGCTGGCAACAGTTTGCGCGCATCCGCAATGCGATTCTCAAAAATGTATGACACACAGGTGCGCAGGACTTCCAGACGTCGCGCCGAATTGTGTACCGTGGTTGGGCGCACGTCTAGCGCCTCCGGCAATCTCGGGCCCATGGGTATAATTCTATGCTGATTGCGAGTGACATGAAAACGCTGTGACTGTCCATTCTTGCGTATGCCATCCTGTATGATAAGCTCCACCTTATCAGTATTGATGCGCGGAAACGCAGGCTGATGGATGCGCTGGATTGCCCCCTCGGGTGGCCGCAGCACCTTCTGGGCATAAGCGGCTGGCGCATTGGATGCCTCGTTCTCGTACAGAGTGCGACCCAACTCCTGGATATGTGTGAGTATCTGTATAAAAATTGCGATCATAGTATTAACATCAAAACAAAACTAAGACAGATTTTATTAATTACTCACGAGATTTCGGTTTTGGGCCTCCGTTTTGAGCAGCTCGTTCATGGAGCTATATAGCTCATCCCATGCATCAGCGGCGCGCCAAGGCGGTCCTCGCTCATTTACAAACGTGGTGAAGAACATGCTGTCGAGGACGCGAAACAGAAACTCGCTCTCGATGAGATCGCGTGCACCGAGAAAGCCAGCCTTGTGAAATGTGATCACGGTTCTCGGGTGAATGCGAATGATGGTCAGACAGGATCGATATCCCTGGAGCAACTGTGCGAACAGTCGCATGAATATGGCTCGCAGCTCCTTGTCCATGTGTGCCTCGGTTTTAGCCAGCGCTGATGGTCGCTCGTTTTTGGGGAATGCAAGATCAGCTTGCGCCAAATTGGGAAATAATATCATGCCAAGCAGATCCTGCGTTTGCTCCCACAGCGGTGAGGGAAATATGGGCACAGGAGGCGTAAGGGCATCCGGTATGGTTACCAGGCCGCCATCCAAATCAACCACAATTACATCAAGCAAATCCGTTATTTCCGTCTGCAGCGAACTATGGATGCCCATGATAAATGGCGTCGGTGTTGAGAGCACCTCGGTAAGTGGGGCCGGGAGTATGGGTATATAGACATGTGTATAACGAAATGGATACATGAGCGCAACCAATGCCCTGCAGCTGTCCGTCAAATGCCAATAGCACTTGGAGTGAAAGAGTATTTTGTTTTCGGTCATCACGGCGCACAGCAATATCAGCACGTTTTTAATGCCCAGCTGTTTGAACAGGAAGTAAACACCGCTGCCCGTTATCGGCAGCGAGGAGCTCTGCGGTGGCTGCAAGGACTGCTTATCACCGGCGCCAATCGAGAAGCGAACCTGTGGCCCGCCCGCGGGCGGCACCTGTATGCAGCCGAGTATGTTGCCAACCAGATTCTCCATTGCATATGGCAAGTTCTCAATATACACCGTATAAATTGTACCCAGACAGTTCTGAAACATTAAAGAATATTAATTTTTTTTTATATAAGAAATAAATATAATAATGCTATTATGATTAGCCAGAGATTTAACAACGGCTTAACATTAATTTCTACATTTCTTCTCAAATAGCTATATTGGAGCCATTAAAATAACTTCAACTAGAACAATGTTATTATATTAGAACTGTTTTATATGTGGGATTACCTTAAAAGTATCGGCACAATCCAATCGGGAGATAAGCACCAAACACTTTGGCGCATACATAATGCTTTGATGAGTAATGGGTTCAACGGGCGTCGCTCCCAACAGTCCGCGGCTACTGCTGTTGTTGCCAATGGTCTCATCCTCGTCGTCAACGCTACGCGTTTGCGTTATGGCCAGCGTCTCATGGAAGCTGAGGCACGCACAATAATGCTTGTTCGCATCTATGTCGGTCAGCACTGATATGAAGAATTTTGGCTCTTGTTTCTCGTACGATAAATTCCAGCCCAGTGGCTGACAGAACTGAAAATAATATTGCGATGTGAGGAATGATCGTGTGTTATGAGCAATGCACAATAAATGAACAACAACTCACCCATTCGATGCCCTCGATAAAGGGCGTGTCGGGCCAATCTTTCTCAGGAAATCGTTGCACTATTTTGCCGCATATTGGCTGGCCGCAAACATTGCCGGCAGTTTCTGCATAAAAATAATTAAACATTAACGATATAAATATATATGTATATATAGATTTATGTATATACAGTGGTACTTGAAATGATCAGTAATATAATCGGTATGTGGGGAGATGTGGTTTTCAAAAAACATGAATATCATGATTGGACTGAGTATTAATAAAAAAAAAGTATGACAATGAAATTATTTCCTTTAAAATATGTCGTAACGGCAATATAATTTGTTAAGTAATTTTTGGTTTATGAATATAAAAATAAAGAGAATATTATAAGCAAGAGATCAAGAGATTAAGTGTTCTAATTTCGAGCCAGAACTGTATGTGTTATACTTCACATATGTGTACATTTATGTATATTTATAAATCAACCATTGGCACTCACTTTCTTTGTCGTTATCGTAGCCAACAATTACAAAGTAATCAGCGAGCCGGGACATCTCGTACGCTTACGCTGCAGCTGCACATTGCAGGCTAACTTGGGTTCTTGGTGAATGCTGCCTTTTTCTTGTTCTTGTTTTTATTCTTGTGGTTTGTGTGCCGCCGCCTGATGCTTTCTTCGTTTGCCAGATCTACGAAGCAGAAGCGCAAAACGCACATCGAATGAAACAATATTGTTGTTAGTGTTGTTGTTATACACGTTGTTGTTTTTGTTGTTGAATAATTTTTTTGTTTTTATATACACACAACACAGCGAAAGCAATCGTAGCCGCTTTGGCCGCCTGCCACAAAACTCATTTGCATAAAAATTGAGCTTTCAATTAATATAGGCAGGCATTTTGTGATTCGCATAAGTAATTAACTCAGACAATGACGTCTGAACGCATTTCTCTTGTGTTACAAAAGATATCATATTATAATAAAAAAAATAAAAATAAAAAAAAACAATTTTAACGTTCACAAATTTTAAGCCACAACCACACCCCTGCACTAAGCTTGTTGCCATTTGTTGTTTCGTTATAAGGTGAAGTGTTATAGAATTCATATATATATATACCGTTTAACTCCTCGTAATTTTTCACGTATGTTGTCTGGTACTTGTATTATAAACAAATTACTTTAACTTTAAGATTTTTCATGCCTGCGGAATGTAGGGTTGTTGATATGCTATCGATATTTATAGACACGACTCGATGTTAAATTACAGTGTTACTCAACGGACAAAATATGGCTTGTAGCATTACAGAGCACTAGCAAGCGTATCGCAAATATGTAAGTTAAAAATTATTTACCATTTCAAAAATCATTATTATCAATTTAACCCAGATATACAGCGGTGCTATAGCAGCAAAGGTACCGAATTAATAAAAACGCATTTACTTGTTGGAACAAAGAGTCTTATCGATATAATCGCATCATAAACTTATTGTATCGATTCATCGATATTTATGGTAGTCAGTGTATGTGTGTGATTTTTTCCCTACGTTGTGCATATTTCTGTGCTATTTGTGCGATTTTAGCTACGATTTGGGACTTTTAATTGCAATTTTATATAATTGGAGCGGTGGCCCATTAATTACTGTTTGTGCTTAATATGAAAATACGTCGAACAAATGACTGCTTTGTGTGCAAATTAGCAGTTCCCACACTTTACCATTAAGGTGTCTTGTCGGGCTTCGGGCAGCAGGTAAGCTCCATTCGCTCTCCCTCTGTTCATCTTTCTTATGCTCTCCCAATACAGCGTCTCCCTCTCACTCAGGGGCACTTCCAAAATATTTTGCTCTTTCTGTCTTATTCTACACACAGCTGTTTTGGGCCAAATCTCAGACTTCTTATCAAAACCTGCAAGTCAAATACAAATTTGAGTGCACAAACGCGAATTTCGAGCGAATCCCAAATGTGTAACGCCGAATGCATTGCTAGAGTTGCGTTAAAATCAGGTGACAAGACCAACACATTGTGGTTCTTTTTGTGATTGTAGCACACATAAATAATGCATCACAGTGAGCATTCGATATGAATAATTAAAGTGCATTGTCAAATGTATACATAGTTTTGTGCACTTTAACCAGTTACCTCAAAAAGTATAGCCTCAGAAAATTGGAAAATGTCGTTATTGCCATAGTATCATATTTGTATTATATAATTTTTTCATTATCTTTTATCTTTGGGTATTTAAGATTTGTGTGCATAGAATAAATAGTACGAAAAACATATATTTAAATTTAAATTTGTTCCTTAATGACTGATATTTACTTCTTTTAAGTTGTACTTTCTTCTCCACATTAGATTACTATCGGAAAGTCTTCAACTGTCAAAATTGACATGTTCGTTTTGAATACCTTCATAAATGAGTATATTCTTGAAGTAGGCGTTAGAAAAAAAGTCGTTTGTCGTTTGTTATTCCAGCTTGCACTCATAATACACAGCTTTATGTGATCATACAAACACATTATTAATTTTTCTTCTTTGTGTTTCTCTTCAAAAGAAAAAACCAAAAAAAAAGAGTAAGAATGGAGAATGAACAAGATGAACTCAGACACCGACGTATGCAGGATCAGCATCATGGCGTGCCAATTGGTTACTCCGATGTTATGGTACAGGTTGGCTCCAGCGAGCGGCGTAAGTGAATCTCAGTCCGTTAAACGAAAATTGTATTTTCATATGTTTAAATAATTTCCAGAACGTTCACCCTACATACCCGTTTACTTGCAACGCGAGACGCTGGCGGATAGTTATATGTCATATCTACAGTCTTCCACAGATCTGCGACCTGCACGACAACAGGCCGCAGTTACGGCAGACACTACTGCTGGCTATGTGTCCATGTTTCAGTATCAGCCATCTCTAAACAGGGAATCCTTTGCAGAGCCAGCAAGCTCAACAGGCAGCCTCACGGCCAATAAGTGCTGTGAATGCAATAGTATGCGCGATGTGGGATGTCACTGTAATCGACTGTCGGAACAGGGCAACAACTATGTGGAGCCCGTGGAGCATGTGCATTCCACACAATCCAATAGTGGTAGTCCTGGCGTTGATGAGCCTACGCAATTCTTTGAGCTCAGCTCAACGTCTACGGCTGCCACGTCCACACTGTCTGCTGCGACTAGCAGTAGTACTCGAGGCGACAGTGCTGCTGTCTCCCAGTTCATTCCAAATCACAACACACAACGTAAGACTGAAACTAAGCATGAACAGCAGCAGCAGCCATCTCGCGCAAAACACGATCACGACAACAACAACGTCGGTTCGCATTCAAGCCGCATTTGGCCACCTGCCATGGATGATCATGCTGTTGATGAGCAGCTGATGCTGCAATCTGGTAGCAATACCTACGAGCTGCCCTCCAGTTCGCTGCTTAGCAGCTCCCACAACAGCAGCAGTACGAACAGCTCCTTTGAGGCAAGCAGCAGCAATAATGTGATGATAAATCAGGTGACAGCTTATGATGATGTCACGTCAAGTGCATCGGATACGGAACATGTACAGTTTGCCAATACGCGTACCACTAATACAACCACAACGACATCTGCTGTGCAAAAGAAAAAGCATCAGCCGAATCACAGTCGCAATGGTGGTTCCACGAGTGAAGCAACTGCAACGGCATCCGCATCCGCATCTTCGTCGGTCATTGAACTAGACGCAACTCCCAGCACCAGCGCGCAGGCTCAGCAGCAACAGCAACGCCGGAACATCTATCCTCCGCTTCATCATATTTTTAGCGAGATGGATGATAACAGCACCGATGATGGCTGGGATTTGCGTATGCACAATGCAGCAGCACAGCAGCCACCGTCAACGGCAGCAGCGTCAGGGGACTCAACAGGTACGCGACCGCATAGCAGCAATAGCAACGATCATGCGGATCACACGTATTACATCCGAGGTGGCTACAGATATAAATACATACGTAACCCCCCCACCTGGCCAACACCTTTGTCCAATTCCACCTCCTGCACAACGGCGACCCTCACCACTTTCAGTGTTGACTACGACGGTCCTGATATTTGTGGTGTGCATCGTTTGGCAAACGATGGCGGCGGCGGCGGTAACGCCACACCGGCAGCGAGTCAAGAGCCGCGCCAACGACCCGCCGCGGTGCTTAAGACCTGTTACGGTTCGGGACTGGGCAGCGGAATTCTGCGCACCTGTTCTAGTGCTCGCTCCTTGGATGAGCAAATACCCACCGGTGGCAGCAGCAGCAGCAGCAGCAGTAGTAGTAGTAGTAGTAGTAGTAATCTCAGCCTCAGGCTCAGCCAACCTCCCAAAAAGTTGGCACGTTTCGAGTCGCGCAGCGATGCCCAACTGTCGCCATCGGCCTTGTCCAGTCTGTCGCCAACGAACTTCTATGCATTTCAGCCGGGTCGTCATCGGCATCGAACCTATGCGGAAGTGGCAAGGACCCCTGACCGACAGGTATGTGAAGACATTAAATATATATTACTGATTATCATAAACCGGCGAGCCGAAGATTTGTTTTATACTGCTCTAAAATCAACATTATTTTTTAGGAAGCGCAGACTCAAACACAGCAGCCGCAGCTGCAGCAGAGCGGTGGCTCCTGTGTAATTGCCTATGTGGGCAGGCCACGTGAGACGGATGGCAGCCAGATGGCGCAGGTAACACAGGAGCCGCCCAACAGTCTTCCATCCACCTCAACGGGCAGACGGCACAATTCGAATTCGACACATGTCAATGCGAATGGAGATAATGCGGTGCTAACTGCGCCCGATCTACAGTTGCTGGATTGGTCATCAGACTCTAATGATGATGATGATGATGTTGTATTTGTGCACTCCACTCGCGAGCCAATACTCTCCATAGATCTGACTTCAGATGATGATGGCTTTGGTGGCAGCGGCGATATGGCGCAACCACAGCCTTTGCAACCAATTCGACATCGAATTCGCTCTCATCACCAGCAGCAGCAGCAGCAGCACCAACAACAGCAGCGGACCTCAGATGATGACGGCTTTAGTGGAAGCAATGATATGGTTTTGCAACAACATCGCTATCGGCAGCAGCAGCAGCAACAACAGCAGCGGCAGCAGAAACGACAACAGCATCTTCAGTTGTTACAACAGCAGCTGCAGCAGAAACATCAGCAGCAGCTGCAGCAGCAGCAGCAGCAACAGCAGCTGCAGCAGAAACAGCAGCAGCAGCTGCAGCAGCAGCAACAGCGACAACAGCAGCAGCATCATTACTTAGGCGAGGAGCCTCTAGCTACTTTTAGCCGAACACCTGTCGGCGGTGAGGTACTAGATCCAACAGCAACTGGCGCCACAACACAACCAATAGTTGCTGCTGCAACGCTGCTGCCACGTCCGAATTCAGGCAATGAATACGAGGAACGACGACGCCACCGTGCAGCGGCGGGCACCTCATTTGCCTTTTACAGCGGCGCTTTGGCCGACCGTGTGCCCATCAACGATCACAATTACAGCACCTACGACCATACACAGGCCATGGGACCGATTTTCAACTTTCGCGATCTAATTTCATCCGCACGGCATCCCGGATTGGAGGCCGAGGCGGCAGCAGCAGCGGCGCATTCTCAGCGCTATTTTCAGCCAATTACGCCAACAGCCGCTTGGCATTTCGGAACGTTGCCGGAGGGTCAGGCTCCACCAGCGGCGCCACCACCGCCGTCAGCGTCGAGCGTTGGTAATCCCGGTAATTATGTGCAGGTGCAAAGTATTGTGCCGAATGTTGGTTCCATTGATGTGGCACCAGCTCCACCATTGTCAGGTGTTGCTAATCCCGGCAATTATGTGCAACTGCAACGCATTCCAACGAATGCAGGTCCCGTTGATGTGGCACCAGCCCAAACATTGCCAGGCGTTGCCAATTCGGGCAATTATGTGCAACTTCAGCGCATCCCAACGAATGCTGGCCCCATTAATGTGACATCAGCACCCCCATTGCCAACAGTTGCTAGTTCCGGTAATTATGTGCAGCTGCAGCGCATTGCGACGAATGCAGGTCCCATTGACGTGGCTTCAGCGCCACCATTGCCAGGCGTTGCTAATTCCGGCAATTATGTGCAACTGCAACACATTGGAACGAATACTGGTGCCGTGGAAACGCCAGAAACATTGACCAACGGACGCAGCAGTCCGGCTGCCTATTATCATCGATATCAACCGTTTTATGTGCCGCATTATACCATCACAACGCTGCCAGCGAGTCGAAGCAATGCAGTTTACCCACCGGTACCGCCGAATCCGCATTATCAGGGCGGCCTGAGCAATGCCACCGGCAGCAGTCGCAGTTCGCTCAGCGGCGCCATGAGCGCAGCCGCTGTGGCAGCTACTGTGGCAGCGGCACAGGCACAATCCTTTCACGATCTTATCTCACTGGCAAATGTGCCCAGTTCGCCGGTGGCTAGCATGGAGACAAGCAGCCTAGAAGATAACTATCATCATCACAATCAAACGCTTAACATGCTCAGGCGTACCTCAACGCCGGTGCCAGTTGCTGTCGCCAGTACAGCAACGGTGGGTCCGCCACCAGGGCTGTCTACTATTGCTGCAGTTGCTGCTGCTGTGTCGCCGCCACCGCCGCTAGAGATGTACTCTGGACGGACCACAATGCAGTATTGCGGATCGCCGCCGTTTAGTCTGCGACGCTTAGATGCATATCACAATCATCGGCAGCATTATCAGCCGCAACCTCATCAGGGTCATCAGGCGCCACAGAATCAAATGCATGCGCACATTCATCCGCCACATCGGGCTAGTGCTATTGTGGCGACATCGTTGACACCTGCACCGCCGTATCCGGTGCATCAGAATCTGTGGTATCGTCAGCAGTCCATGCAGGAGCTGCACCGTCGCCATATGACGCCTACACCCATTGATCTCTCCTCCAATCCGCTCAATCTGACAAGCAGCCTGCGCACCCGCTACCTGCACAGCATCTGCAATTGCGTGCATGCGCGCAACGGGCCCGTCTCTAGCCTCGATCCCGCCTACTATCCGGCCTACGATGCAGCTGTGCACCAGCAGCAGCAAAGCTCAGCCGCTGCTGCGCCCATTGATGCGCATCAGCCACACCCGGCGCCACCCCAATTGGGGCTACAATATCAGCAACAGCAACCACAGCAACAACAACAGCAGCAACAACAACAACAACAACAACAACAACAACAACAGCAGCAACATCAACAGCATCAGCAGCAACACCAACAGCAGCAACAACAACAACATCAAATTCAAAGACGTCGCGCCGCTGTTCATCATATGTTCCATCATTATTCACCACTCCATCTGGAAATTGGCCTGGCCACACCCCTTACAATGGGCACATCCCGCATATTGATTGGACCACCGCGTCCCAATCGCGGCGCAACTCTGGTTAGAATTATTTCTAATCTTAATTTAGCCTTCGATATACAAGCGAATGTGATCTGCTGAATAATTAAATTTTGTTATTTTATTTGATCCGTAGGAGATTATCGAGCGCAACACATTGCCGCATAAATATCGTCGAGTCCGACGTCCCAGCGAAACAGACGAAGATGCTGAGAAGTGCGCCATATGCTTGTCCCTCTTTGAGATTGAGAACGATGTGCGGTGAGTCATTGTGAATAGTTTAACCATGCTAACGATGAATGCTAAAGTTGAATTTAATCCATTTATAGCCGACTTCCCTGTATGCATCTCTTTCATACCGATTGTGTGGATCAGTGGCTAGTCACCAATAAACACTGTCCGATTTGTCGCGTTGATATTGAAACGCATATGGCAAAGGATGCACTGGTGCCCAGCTCCAGTGGCGTTGCAGCTTCTGCTGGGACTGCTGCCTTATGACATTGCGTACACGGCATCTTTATGTAAAATTGGCTTCCCGAACTCCACTGCAAGCAACGGAGATCCAACTTTTCAGACTGAGTTCGTCATGTTTTAATCATTCATGTCGGAGCCAAGCAGAAAAAGAAAAAAAAATTTATAAATCTAAAAATTACAACAACAACAAAAACGTAAATTGGATTTGCAAAATTGTAGGCGTAGGATGCACTGGTGCATTCTCAGCTTGAGTTTTGTCTCTGCCACGAAAAGCGCAACACTTGCAACTCTTTATATCCTAAGCTCATCAAATCAAGTAGAGGACAGACAACAAGCAGTGACAAGGCGAAAATTTCTTAAATTATTTAAACCAAAAATATACAAATTTGCAAAGCATTAAAATTGAAATCAGCCAGTTGGAACTGCGAACCCACCAAAAACAGGCGATTTAGCTGTAAAAATTTGTTGCGTTACAAAAACCAAAACAAATTAATTAAAAAAAAAAAACAAAAAAAATTGGCTCAGACTTTACGTGCATACTTATAATCTTACATATAAACATAATTTGATCGGTGTTTTTGGCATAATCATAAACATCATCATAAAAATTTCCTATTTTATAAATTATGTCCATTGTTTTTGTGAAACGAAATTATTGTGATTACACATTTTGTATTACGTATTGTTAATGTGTGAATGTCGCTTCCCAATAATTAAGAATTCATTCAATGTACCAACTGTAATTGTTATTGTAATATCGCATATTTTACAATTTGTCATGAAATTATAAAGTGTGGTACTACCAGAAAATACGACAAATAACAACATTCAACTCAATTGCATTTTAATTTTAATTACCAATTATATTTTTTACCTATTGAATTCAATTTGTTGCCATATTTGTAATTGATTTTGATTGATCTAAACTGATACGTTGGAGTGGCGCGTGGAGCCACTTAAAACATATTTTTAAATTACAATTAAGTTTCTCTATTTGTGTATACCTAAAAACCAATTCAAAGTTGGGCACAGGATATCAAATATTTATATAATTATAATATATTGATAAACACGAATTGCAAATCAAATACATATATTCAATATTACATTTTAATCATATTTGTAGTACTATTCAAGGCTCCCAATATATTTTTTTGGTATACAAATGCAAAGTGGTTTTAGCTTGCACAGTTCCCGTTTCAATTTTAATTTGACTTTGATCGGTAATTGCACTAAAACGTACTTCGTGTGGTGTTTTTTTTTTATTTAGGTACATGCTAACTTTATTAAGCTTTTACAGTACGTTACTTAAAACCTACAGCTAAAATTTGTTAAGAAATGTTTAACAATGATATATGTATGTATATTGCCAAGCCTTACTACAGATTTTGTATGACTTGAGATAGGCAACTTTATCTAGGTTATATTACTTGGTCCAGCTCCAGTAATGGTATCGTGCTCGCCATTGTCATCGTCGTCGTGTTCCTTGGTCATGTCTGCAAAGAAGTCGGAGGCATTTGTGCACTTGGATGAAGGCAAATTGTGTCGTTTCTCCTTGTAAGCATTGTGCTTCTCATTATATTTGATATCGCCAAAATCCTCGAAATATTTCACATTCCAGAAGCGCACATCGTTGTTGTGCGACGAGGATGCCAGTAATTCGCCACTGCAATTAATATCCATCGATTCGATGGGCATATTATGCTGTCCGACAACACCCAAATTGCGATATGGTGCAATGTGGCAGGCACGTATATTTCCATCCTCGCCAGCCACACACGCAATCCGATCCGTAATGGGTACCATCAGACTTATGGGGCTCTTGATGCCCGGATACATGTCGCAGTGGTAGCCGAAGTAGCCCCAGTTATAGGTATAAAGGCATCCCTTTGAAGTGCCCGCCACCAGCTTGGAGCTTGCTCGATAAATACCCATGCAACTAAGCTCCTCCTCATAAGGTTCCGATTGCACATACAACTTCCGAGCACCGATGTTGTAGGTGGTTAAATATCCATCGGCACTGGTCGCCAAAAGCAGTTTATTCTGTTCATTGGTCAGCATTTGTGTAATTTGATCCTCCACCTCCTTCAGCTCAAATATGGCATCCTTGGTGCGGAAATCCCATAGTTTTACCGTGCCTGCATCATCACCAGTGGCAAAAAGGCGCTCGTCAAGCACAAGCAGCTTATTGATGGCATCATCGTGGGCCGTTTCGTAAAGTTTCTTAAGCTTTTCCGTTTCCATGTCGGTGACCATGACGCACTTGTCCTTCGAGCAAGTGATCAAACTGCGACCATCCTCGGTAAACTCTACATCCCGACATGCCTTGGCATGCACCTCAATGGTGCGTAAGAGTTTGTTCTCTTCGTTACCATACTCATACAAATGCACATCCCCAATAATAGTTGCCAGGGCAATGATATCACGCTCCGGATGAAAGCAAATGTCTGTTATGAAATCCTCAAGCTTTATCTCTGGCGGCGCACTGCGTGGCTTCTTTATAGCCGCTATCATGGCACGCACCGTTTCATCTGTTTCGTCATCCTCATCCAAATGTGAATAATCAGAAGCACCACTTGGGCCCGATCCACTGGGTCCGTCACCATCATTTGTGGACTGTTCCTTGCGCCACTTGGCGCTGCTTGCACCAGCAGACTCCACCTCATCGTTCATTGAGTCATCAGAGTCGGTGTCCTCTGCATTTGGATCGAAGCTGCCATCGCTGCTGATACTATCATCTGAACTGCTGGGCGCCCGATGCTGTGCTAACGCACCTATATCCGCCAAATCGTATTCGCCATCGTCATTCTCAGACACGAGGAGCACATCCTGTTCAACTTCAGGTATTACACCAACTACCATATCGTCATCAATGTCGTCGAGCTCGTTCTCTTCCTCTTCCTCGTCCTCTGGCGTTTTAAAATGCTCATGCCTGCCAAGAAAAGGGCTTAATATGCACCTCCATATTCGAAAGAAAGTTTAATACTTACGTATGCATAGTATAAATGGCCCAAACCCCTGATTTTTCCTCTTAATTTGACAAAGCACGCCGTTTTCCGCCAGAACAACCCAAATTCAAGCAATGAAAGAAGAAGCAGAACACACAACAAACACATGCCTGAAGCACAGCTGATGGATGGCATGGCAACAACAGCAACTCAGCAGCAATCGAAGAACATGCCAGTTTCGGCTATTAAGCCTAGTCTTGATGGCAATGAATTTAAGTTATTCATAAAATAAATATTTTTGACATAATTGTGATTGGAAATTGAATATTTATTTTAATTGCAATTACCATACAGGGTATATCAAAAGAAAGAACAGGAACAGGTACAGTGCTGCCAGACAGGCTAAAATTTTTTAATCAATTGGCATCTAGTTCAAGCAAAGGTGTAATAAAGAAACGCACATACATCTCCTCCTCGTCGTCGGACTGCATCATAAAGTGCAGCTCCAGCAGACCGCTGTCATCCGTTTTGATCGCCACCTTTGTGGCCACTTGCAGGGCCTTGTTAGTAAGGCGTATTTGTTGACTTTTGTAACGGGCCACAGTTGTTGCTCGACAATTAAACAAAATAATCATATCACTGGACTTTGCAACCTCCACGCTGGATTCGGCCTGCATGACGCCCAATGTGGTGATCTTAAAGTGTGGCTTCAACGGCGAAATAGTGAACTCGTACTCGTCTGCCGCCTTATCCAGCTCGTGAAATATGTGTGACATGTCGGGACCTCGCATAAATATTTTATTTAAGCTAGAGCTGTTTGAGTCTAGCTCATATTCCATGGGCTCCTCCACATTTGTAGTTTTGATGGAGCACTCGGTGCTCACCTGCTCATCGTCATGCGGCTCTAGCATAAGCAGAAGTGGTGCCCCTTCGCCCTTATACAACATTTTAATGCTGCAATCCGACAAACCGAAGAGGCTAAGACACTCGGCGAGCACACTGATCTTTACACTAAAGTTTTGTGCGCCATCGACTTTGAATTCGGCAAAAAATACGGGCGCTATAAATAGCGTTGCCTGTATAGATTTTCCTTGCTCCACTGTGATGAGAAGTCCATCCTCACTAGCTTGTAGTGTGCCAAACTATATGCATAAGAATGTGTGTTACAAGATGGCAAAATAATTAAGATTGTTAAGAGTTTCGCTCACTTCACTGAAACAGATTGCCTTGATGGATGAGTAGAAGGTTTTGATATGCTCCAATCGGCACACTAGCTTGTAATCTTCATACTGCGATTGCGTTAGCATTTTACGATTTTTAATGATACCCTTTGCGTATAGCAGCTTTGAATGCTGCATTAATCAGCATAGATATCGACCTGAAAATATCTAAACTGCGATAGCGTCAATATCTGTTCCCTCGGCTCTGGATTCAATAGCTGATGCAAACGCTGGGCCAGTAAATGCTCGCAGGTAAACGATGCTTGATTGCAATTGTCGTCTAGCCCCAGTAGCTCGTCGCTTTCGCTTTTTGGCAGTTGCAGAACGCAGTGTTGAAAATAGCGACACTTGCAATAGTTCACACCTGGAATAATGCGCACAACCTGCGCTAAATTCCTCTTTCTGTCAAATTCAACTATGCGACATAAACGATCTGGTGTATAGTAGATAATAATGCACCACTCATCAAGTATTCGCAATGTCCCTTCCAGCAGCTCTTCGCTCAACAATGCGCTTAATTCTGTAAACAATTGGGCACGTTCCGCTGTAAGAAATATTTTAATTTATTAAGTTCGAATGACAAATTATTGTTTCAATTACTTGTAGTTATGCTGACGCCTTTTTGCCGTTGGTACTTATTAAAGACCTGTTGCACCAATCCGGGTAAAAATAAATCTCCCATCGATGTTACTGCCTCACAATCAAGCGCCATTGACGTACATACATATAAAATATAAATATTTGCAACAATCGATTTATGCGAAATTCCCGCGCAGATTTCGATAAGTGACATCTAATCTATTTCGATTAGGGTTTCTTCTATTTTTTGTTTTATTTATGAAGAGAATTTAATCAGTGATTATATATTATTTTTTTTAATAATGGGTAATGGGTTGTGGGGCCATTACAATTTTTCGCTTTCGATTTATTAGCTTTTTGTTGATGGCTCGTATAATTGATAAAATCTGGCAACTTTGAGCGATTAACGCAAAAAGACGGGCGAGACTAGCCCGCGTTTTCTCTTTTATATTTGTTTTGTTTATAATTTAGTTTATAACAAAAGTTACAATATTTACTTTAAGTTGTGCGCGTGAATACACAATGTCCAGAAAACCTGATAGTCTAAACAAACCACTGACTATGTCAGCATTCCTTGGCCTAAGCAAGAACAGTCAAAGCCAATCGACGCAATCAACAAGAGAGTCAGGAAAAAGTTGTTATTTATGAAAAATATAAAGCATATATTAGATAAAATTAAAGTTTATTTTCTTCAGGTATACTTGAAGGGAGGATTTCAAAACCAAAATTTTACAATCCTATTTATGTCGATTCATCGTCATCCGAGGAAGATGATGAGCAGAGTCAGTATAAACAGGCAAAGCACAAAGAACCAGATAAGGATGCCAATGAAAATTCACTTATCAAAAGGTATAGCTTCGATAGTGTCCACCAATCGCCGCTAGCACCATTGCCAGCGAATGCCGTCGTCAACCCAATGACGCCCACAAAGCCAAACAACGCCTTTGGCGTCAAAGTAAACTTCGATAATTTGGATGAGGTGCTCAAACAGGATGCAACATACCAAGCCACATTATCAAAGCTCAATGGTCACATAAACAAGCTGTCCGTATCGCCACGCATACCACTCTCGTTGTCTCAATCCCCGCACAAGGTCAATGCTACAAATGTCAACAAAAATCTTGACGACAGTTTTGATGCGATGGTAAAGAAAACTGTCAAAAAGGAGCCATTGTCTGATTGCTCACCGACACAGCCATTTCTACCACCGGACCCAATAGCCTCCAGCGATTCACTATTAAATCTTAAGGAGAAAGCTTCAGCTTCAGCTCCAGCAGCAGCAGCAGCAGTAAAAGTGCAGTCACCAGCTACAGAAAAGCCCAAGCTGAGATTCGTCTTTGATAATTCATTGGCCGATTATTTGCGAGATTTGGGACAATATGATATTGGCATAAGCAAGACGGATTTTGGGCAGCAGAATGACCTAATGCTTAGGAGCACGATGGGATTGTACAAGTCCAGGTATATTGAGCTAATGGAGAAGTATTGCGAGGTCATCGATCAAATACCCGCTATGCATTTTAATAAAATAGAAGGCTTCGAGGCAAACACATTTCTCAAGCTTAAGGTAATGAGGCAAAAGTTCAAAGCACGCACGCAGCTGCTGGAACGGCAAATAGAGCGTAAGCGTAAGGAGCGTAATGCGATGCCGGAGCAGCATGACTTTGATGCACTGGAGCGAGAGGAGCGCGAAATACAGGCCGAACAGTTGCAACAAACCCCCAATAGTTATGCAACATGTCCATCAGAGGAACAGTATGATGAGGAGCCAAATGATCTGGTACTAATCACAACGCCCAGCATAGTAGCAAGAACAAATAAACCAACAGCCCCAGCCACAGCCACAGCTATAACAAAAAGCAACTATGCAAATGGTGCGCCAGATGACTTGGACGATTTGGTGCCAATGGAAAGACCTTGTCATGAGTCGGACGAGGATGATTACTTGGCTCAGAGCTTGCTGTTGGATGAAGGAGAGCTCTACAGCTCCACACAATTCGCTGGAAATCCTCCCAAATCCGCCGATACCGTGACTGTTAAGGAAAAGCCCAAGTCTTGCGTAGATTCGGATGATGACTTTGAGGAAACCTTAAAACAAATTCGCGAGGAGCATGAGGCACTGCGAGGACGCAAATCTGAGTATAATAATTATGCGTATGCTGATTTTGAGGCTGTAAAGGAGCCAACAAAGCCACCAGAGCCTGCCCAGCGCATCAACTTTGCCGCAGACAGCAAGAAGCCCATTGTGCTCGACGACGATGGGTTTCCAGAGTACGATCCTGAGCTGTTTGAGCAGGCTTATGAGCAGGCATCAGTGGTGGCCACTGTAGACTTGACCGCCGTGGAGACCAGGCCCAGCACGAGCCGCACATCCATCGTTACAGCTGCTGCACAAAAGATTTCAGGAAATTTCCATGCCAATGTGCACAACGACGGCATCACCGGCGAGTTTGATGGCAAAACGTTTGAGCATTCCACTCGTCTGATGCAGGCTCTCAGCTTTAGCTTTGGTCTGAAAAGCTTTCGCCCCAACCAGCTGCAGGTTATCAATGCGGCACTGCTGGGAAACGATTGCTTTGTGCTGATGCCCACGGGAGGAGGAAAGTCTCTATGCTATCAGCTACCCTCTATACTCACCGAGGGAGTCACCATTGTCATAAGTCCGCTCAAGTCACTGATCTTTGATCAGGTCAGCAAACTGTCCTCGCTCGATGTAAGTAAAGAATATATTAACTATATGTATATGTTAGGATTTTTTCATATTTATTAATTTCGCCTTGAAACCCCACAGATTTGTGCTAAGAGCATGTCCGGCGAACAGTCGTTGGAGGATGCTATGGCCATATACAGGGATCTTGAAGGGAATTCGCCGCTGATCAAACTACTGTATGTAACACCGGAGAAGATTTCCAGTTCGGCACGCTTCCAGGACACTCTCGACCATCTGAACGCCAATAATTTCATCAGCCGCTTTGTCATTGATGAGGCGCACTGTGTTTCCCAGTGGGGTCACGACTTTAGGCCCGACTACAAGAAACTGGGCATACTGCGGAAACGTTTCCCCAATGTACCCACAATGGCGTTGACTGCAACGGCAACGCCACGCGTACGTCAGGATATTCTACAGCAGCTGAATCTCACACACTGCAAGTGGTTCTTGTCCAGCTTTAATCGCAGTAATTTGCGGTATCAGGTGCTGCCCAAAAGAGGCGCCTCCACGCTGGATGACATTCGAAGCTTTATACAGACACTTCCAAATACCGCCAGTGGCATCATATACTGTTTGTCGCGAAAGGAATGTGACGAGGTGGCACACAAGATGAGCGCAGCGGGAATACGTGCGATGGCCTATCATGCCGGCCTTACTGATACGGCACGTGAGTCTCGACAGAAGGATTGGATAACGAATAAGGTGCGCGTCATATGCGCCACAATTGCCTTTGGCATGGGCATCGATAAGCCCGATGTACGCTTCGTGCTGCATTATTCACTGCCAAAGTCCATTGAGGGATACTACCAGGAGGCGGGTCGCGCCGGACGCGATGGCGAAATAGCCGATTGCATACTCTACTACAACTACAGTGACATGATGCGTCTTAAAAAGATGATGGACGGTAAGTTGAATATAACTACTGCAATTCGTTTTAATCTACTTGCATCTCCCTTATAACTCCAATGGCAGCGGATCGAGCACTTCAATATCACGTGAAAAAAATTCACATCGACAATCTGCACCGCATTGTTGGCTACTGTGAGAATATCACCGATTGTCGTCGTGCCCAGCAGCTGGATTATTTCGGGGAGCACTTCACCAGCGAGCAGTGCCTTGAGAATCGCCGCACCGCCTGCGACAACTGCCTGAAGAAGCGCAACTTTAAGCAGATCGATGTGCTCGAGCAGTGCAGGAAGGCGGCGTGTGCTGTGCGAGAATTGTGCAGCGGTCGTTCACGCTTCACACTGCTCCATTTGGCGGATGTGCTTAAGGGTGCCAATATTAAGAAGATTGTCGAGGCGGGTCACAACAAGACACCACATCATGGCGCTCTCAAGGACTGGGACAAGGCGGATGTGCAACGTCTTTTGCGACATATGGTGCTCAAGGACTACCTCAAAGAAGATCTTATCTTTAGCAAGGACATACCGCAGGCGTATCTGTATCTGGGCAACAATATCACGGCGCTAATGAATGGTATGCCGAAAATTGAATTTGCGCTCTCCCGCAAGGAGAGCGGCGGCACGAAGACGGTGGCCACCGTCTTAGAGCCCTCTGCAGCGGCCACCAACGATTTGAGTCACCTGCACGAACGCTGCTATGCAGATCTGCTAGATTTATGTCGCACCATTGCCGCTGCCCGAAATGTGACCATGGCCAGTATTATGAATATGCAGGCGCTTAAGGCCATGGCAGAAGAACTGCCCACTACGGAGAAGGGCATGTGCGCTATTCCCCATGTGACCAAGGCCAATTTCGATAAGTATGGTGCAAAACTTCTGGAGATTACAAGTGGCTATGCCACCGAGAAGGATTGCCTGCAAGTAATGCACGACATGGAGGCTGCCGAGTCTGCAGCTCCAGCTCCAATAACGCAACAAACATCAAGCAGCGCCCGCGCCTCCTGGGCAGCACAAGGTGGCGACGATTTTGATTGGGGTAGTGCGGCGGCATCGCAGGGCGCGTCTGGCTCTTCGGGTGGTGGAGCGCGTGGCGGCAAACGTAAGCGGGCCTGGCGAGGGCGCGCCGCCACTGGCGCTACCAAGCGATACAAGGGCGTGGCGAGTGCATCGCCTGCAGCGGCTCGCAAGAGAGCCACACCCACTAAGAGCAGTCGTGGAGGCACTGCAGCAAAACGAGGCGCTGCCAGAGGTGTTGGTGCCGGCGCTTCCAGTTGGCTGGGCAAGAAAACAGGTACCAGCAGCGGATTTCAATTGATGCCGCTACCAGGCTCGCGTTAGTTCATAATTTTGAAAATAAACAATTGTTTTTCTTATTTGGCTAACCAACAACAACAAAGTAAAATACTTTTTAAGTCTCCAAGCGGCATTTAAAAAAAATAAGATGTGGTTTCGCTACTAATTTAGTCGATGTTTGAGCGCAATTTATCCTCAAAGTCATAGGCTCCCATTGACCAAATCAAATTGCTATCCGTCTCCACCTGAACAAACTCTGTGGAATAGGTATTCGAGGTGCTCACCATGCCGCCAAACTCCATTTGGGCATGATCTAAAAAACAAAATATAATCAATTTATAATTTCTATACATTGGGAGATGTGCGAAAACCCACATAGATTCCACTTGAGTCCTTGTGTGGTGACATTGAGTGCGGGGCTGCCAAGTGGCATTAGAGAGCACCAACGTTGGCTGGTTACTAGGTCGAGCGGAATTTGTATTGTATGTTTGCCGGGCCGCAGTAGCCATGTTATGGAATCACTGCTCAGCAGATATACATTACAGTTGTCATTTTGCTTTTTGTACAATGTATTTAGATTGGCCATCACCTGATCCAGCCGACCGGAGCAGTCGTGGAATACGACCACATCACTGACCTTGCGTTGCGTCATTACCGGCTGCAGCACTGTAAAGGCTTTTGTGAAATCCGTTGCATCCTGATCGGGTGTTCTTATTTTCGGTATTGCTTTGAAAAATTCTACAGTTTCTTCCGTTATGGAATCAAAATCACCCGTTATAAGGTCTGGTGGTTCTATGATTCCCACATCGCCGTTATTTGTAATGCTCTTGTTCACTGTGAGCGAATCGGCTAAAATGAAATCGCGCCAGTGATTGGAGCCGCCATCTACCGCGCATCTCAAGATCGCTGCGTGGAATAAACATAGATGTTTAAAAACCGTTTGTTTTTAATTTAATTTGCATTTACCGTTCTTCCATAACTGCTTGACCACGTGCGCTGGAACTTGAATTTGCCGGTTAAGTACTATACAGACGTGGCCGTTGGGTCCCAGTCTAAAGGACTCATTGATTAAATTTCCAGGCATCCATTTGAACTCTTTTGGAGGTACGGCTTGGTCCATTTGTTGTCTAAAGCCAATTGTTGTTTTTGTGCAGAAGTAACGTGGGTGCACTCTAAGGTTGCCAGACTGTCGAAAAATGCGGCTTTCATATGGCAGCGCCAGACTCGAAACCGCGCCACACAAAAATTTAAAAAGGGCATTTTTGATAACCGCCGCTGCTGCCATCTTACGGCAGCGCGTGCCTTTAAATCGAACGAAATTCATAAAATTTGAATTAATTTGCTTGGCACGACGTGACATTTTCAATATCGAACCCAAAAACAACATTAATGTCATAAAAGCCACTGCGACAAAAAATCAACAGATCACATAGACCGATTATACGCGGTTTGCAACTCTGCGACGCCGCAAACAAAATGGCTATGATTTTTGCAGACTAAAAAAAGATTGTTTTTGAATTTTCGCAAATACAAAATGTAATAATTAATGTGGAATGAAAGAACACAAATGCAATTTGCAAGTGCCAAGTGGTCCAGTGCCGTTTAGATGATGCGTCTGAGATTCCTAAATGTCGAATGTTGGCAAAGTGTGTGATTGGGTTTTAAAATACGAAAACTGGTTCTTATAAAACTTTACGCACACACGTAAGAGCACGAGCTACGGACAGGCTGCCAAAAATGGAAGGTATGGACCTGTGGACGTCCATGTTTTCGGCAGACTTTGAAGAGGCTGATGCTGGGCCAAAGAATCAGAGTTATGCAGACGAGTTTATGGGCGATGAGGATGCGGATGAACTGGATACTGCTGATGACCACGTTGAGGCAAGGAAAGGACCTGAACCAGATGACGATGCCATATTTGATTTTGAACTGGAGCCAATTGTTAGCATTGCGGAACCCGAAACAGCGTCCAGAGCAACTGTACGATTGGCGCCACCAATGCCGGTTGCTCCGCCTGTTCGGCCCCAGCAGCATCATCACCCGTCAACGGTTAGCTCCACCTCCTCCTCCCTGATGGTAGGTCGGGGTGGTGCTGCCGTGCCACCTACACGACCTACAACATCGCAAATCAATGCCACAGATGAGAACGGAGTACCCATTAACTATGAACTGGGTGTCATCTATATATGCCCTGCTTGTGGGTCCGAGTTCCGGCAACAGGATATGTGGAAGCGTCACATGAACCAGATGCATCAGTATAACACTCGCCGTGGCCTCAACTTTGTTGGAATTGATAAGCTGTATCATCGGTGCCTGGAGTGCAACAAGCGGATTGCCATGCACAGTCGGGAAAATCTGCTCAAGCACAAGTTCACCCATTTGCCATATCGTTGCACCAAGTGCTACATCTGCAAGCGCGAGTACAAGTACAGACAGGACCTGATGGTGCATCTGCGCATGGTACACTGTGACGATGTGGTTGCCATGATGCGTGCAGGTGATGCCAGTGCTGGACGCAAGACCCGAGTCCGTGAGCCGCGTGTCGAGCAGCGTGCTCATGGTGCGTCTCGTGTCGGGACGATTGGCCGTGGACCGCTTCGTGATGATGATGATAGTATCGAGGTCAAGAATAAGCTGATGGACACGGAAGCAACGGCTGCCGACGACGTGGATGACGATCAGAATCGCAGCTTCAACCAAGGAAAGAAGAAGCGTGTTAATCAGCTGTCCGACAACGGCGGTGCCAGTGGCAGTGGCAGCAGCGCTTCGGATATCTGCGAAGATTACATACACTATATGTGTCCCGATTGTGGCACCGACTGCGACACGCACGCTCAGTGGAGCCAACACATTGAATTTGTGCACGACTATGTCAGCCGACGCGGACTCAATTTTCGTTGCGTGGACATGCAGATGCAGTGCCTCGAATGCAAGGAGGTAAGCGACACATTTGAAGTATCCACTTTGCCGTAGCTGTGCCTTTTAGAGAACTCTTCTTGAACAAGATATATATATATAGATATATATATATATATATATATATATTTATAAATGAAACATGCAATTTTAAATAACTTTATTATGTGCATAACTCGGAAAATGTTCTTATTTATATCCAGGTTAGGAGCTCTGACTATTCATAATCTCTTTAATTCCATTGCTTTCCACAGTTTGTCATCCCGAACACAATTAAAACACTGCGCGCACACAAATTCAGTCATTTGGCTCAGCCGGATTGGATGCGTTGCAAGCTATGCTACCGAGGCTATACGGATCATAATGAGCTGGTCACGCATCTGCTCAAACACCATCATCTGGACACATTAATGCCCGAAGAGGAGCAGGAGCAGCAAACGGTTAGTGCCAGTGTCGGCGATGATGCTGAGGATAACTCTGGCATTGGCAATGGCTGCGATGATGAATCCCTCTTGCAATTTGAGGATGTGCCACGTCGTGGCGGTCGCATTGGCGGCGATGATATGTATGAGCCGCATATTGATTATCTGTGCCCGCAGTGCGGCCGCGAGTTCATTGAGAAGAAGCACTGGCGCACGCATGTCGTCCAAGTGCATGGCATGAACAATCTGGCCAAGCTAAACTTTGAGGTCATCAATGACCGCCAGCTTAAGTGCACAGAATGCGACAAGATCATCACGAATGCCTACGGCATTCAGAATGCCCAACAACATCGGATTACTCATTTGCCCTACAAGGCATATGCACGCTGCCGCAAATGCCACAAATCGTATACGGATCGCAAAGGTCTGGTTAAGCATTTGGCCACATACCATTGCGTCGGCTATGAGCCGCGCAATTCCGGTGCTGGAGGAGCAGGAGCCGGTGGAGGACAGAACCAGGTCAAGTCGCAAATGCCGCGAAAGCAAATTGTGACTATTGCCAATGAAACGTATGAGATTATCTATTTGGATGACGACCAACCACCGCCAAATAACAATAATGTTAATGAGGAGAATGATTTTGGCGAGCAGATGCAAGCGGATGAAGATGACTATGCCACAGGCTGCACCAGCACACGGCAGTTGCCACCAGCTGCCGCGGCTGCCAATACCTCTGCATCCAATCAAAATTCGAATCGCTATAAATGCGTTGATTGTGGCTCCTTGTTTGCCACGCAGGCGGCGCTCAAGGCGCACATTAGCAAGGAGCATGATTTTAAGGACACACAGTATAGCGCTAAAAAGTTTGATAAGGCCGAACACGCAGACGAGATAGCGCCAGTTGCATCGTCTGTGGCAGTCACTTCACCACCCAAAATCTTTTCTGGCGGCTCTACAATCGAACAGAATTATATATATCTGTGCCCCTCCTGCGGCAAGCCATACAAGACGCAATTCGAGTGGCGTCGCCACATCAACGAAGAGCACAATTTTGATAAGCGGCAATATTTGAATATGCGACAACTGGACAAGTATCGCTATCAGTGCACCCAGTGCAAGGATATTGTGAGTAACTCAAAGCTAAAGGGACTCCAGGATCATCACTTTAGACATTTGCCTTATAGGCTCTACTTAAAGTGCCTCGTTTGCGGCACCTGCTACAATCACAAGCCCAACATTGCCGCCCATCTGCGGACGCGGCACAACATCTTTGAGCGTGACACGCCCTGGCGTGAAATGCAGCCAAAGCCACAGAATGGCTATGATACCATCAAATACAAAGATAAGGATAAGCCAGTCATGTCCGCGTCTACGTCAGACTCACCCACGCCTGCCAGCAGCAGCAACAGTGGTCGCTCACTGAAACCGCATCCTGGTTTCCTGCCCATGCGACCCGCTGGCCTTAACACACTGGAGGATAGCATCTCCTATCACAATGCTGTCGATCTGGACTTTATCACCTACTTCTGCCCCAAGTGCAACAAGAACTTTGATTCGCACGCCTTCTGGCGCAAACACATTGTCGAGCAGCACAACTTCAACAGCCGGCAGGGCTTGAACTTTCGCCAGATCGACAATCATCACTATCTGTGCTTGGAGTGCTACAAGCGGGTGACAGTCACCCACACCAAGGGCGCCATTGGGCAGCTGCAATCACACAAGTTCCGACATCTTCCATATCGCTCGTTTAAGTGCTTGACCTGCAGCGGAAAATTTGTGCGAAAGCAAATGTTTTTCAAGCATTTAAATCGTGACACGAATCGCTGCGACAGCGGAGACCATAATAACGAGGAACACATCGCTGAGCGGCCGGAGAGATCTTCATCAGCAAACGATGCAGCTGATGCCTCCTCGTATCGCTTGATGTGTCCACAGTGCGGCGATAACTTCAGTACCAGCACTAAATCCCTCTGGCGCAAGCATATTAACACTCAGCATGGTCTAAGCAAGCTGGAGGTGCTGCACATGTGCAAGCTGGGCGATGATCTCTATCGCTGCACTGACTGCGATGAGCAGCTGGAAACGAAACAGCTGCGAGAGCTGCAACACCATCGCTTCCGTCACTTGCCCTATGCCGCCTACATACGTTGCCAGCTGTGCGAACAAGAACAGCAGGGTGAACAGGGTCATGATCCCGTTGAAGCCGGCATGCACAGCATGAGTGAGCTGCAGCAACATATGCGCGTCAAGCATCCATCGTTTGTGGGAAACGATGAGCAAATGCAGTCGTTCATCGCTGCGGATGAGGACAGCCAGCCGATTGCGGTGGCAAGCAACGATGCTCCCGACAATGGGTCTTATATGCCGATGCCGCTACAAATGCTCCTCGATGGCGAGGATGAGGATGAGGATGAAAACAGCCAAACGGCGGCAGCTAACAGTGATACCTCCGATGATGGACCATATATGCCCCTGTCGCCGCATTTACTGGAGGAGGACGCAGACGACTTGGAGTTCGAAGATCAATATCTATTGAGCTAAATGCTTTCGACATATTATGATCGCAGTCATCCACAGAATCTACACGACTCTCAACTGCAGAAAATACTTACTCATAAACATATATATATTTATATACTATACAAAAGGTCACTCGAAAATTTGAACTTGTATTTTAATTGAAGAATCTCTGACAAAAATACTCGAAAAAAAATCATCGTATTTAGAAAATGGTACGTAACCAACTATGTCCTTCAACACTATCTCTGGAACCTCAACGTTCTCATTTTCAAGTGACCAATGTATATTTATTATATATACATATATATATATAATTATATATGGAACTAAGTATTTATAAATAGTTTATGACACTCATTTAACAAGCATGCAAATTGTAATTTCATCTAGAAATCTCATTTAAACATTTAAGTATATATAGATATACAAGTGCAACTAATTATTATTTACCCCACGGCTCTCTACCTGGTCTCACTCAAGTACACAATACCGTTAATTATGAACAAATTAAGAGATCTGGCTTTTAACTAATCTATTAAATTATGTGAATTCTAAATTATCGACAATTTTTTCTAATTTAATCTGTAGTTTTTCGTTAAATACTATTAAAAAAGAAGCAAAATTGAACATTAAATGCGTTTTTCTTTGGGTACATCTATTTAAACGGGTTAACTAAACTCTTCGATAGACATTCAGTTAAAAATTTTTAGGTGTGTTCAGTAATAAAATCTAAGATTTATATTTTTATTAGTAATGTGGTTTTAATTTTTATTATTAATTTCGCCTAAGGACCCCCAAGAATGCCCCCACAATATTTTTGGATAACAGAAATGATTTAAATTTAGAAATAAGTATGTATATATCAACGACATATTTGAATTAAATTTTTTTTGTTTAAGGTGGTTTAGTAAAAGTGGATAAAAATGAGAAAAATCACCTTAAAGATTAAATTAATATATATATATATATATATATGTAATACAGGTCGAGAATGCATGTTTGAGCATTATAGAAACATTTCAGCTGCAAATATAATTTAGTTCCATGTTGTTGTAATCAATTCAATACAATAATAATACGATATGTAATACACACATATTATGTATGTGGTTGGAAGAACGTTAAAACTATAATATATTTTATTATAATGTAATATAATAAATAATAATAAATACTTTTGAAAAGCATAAACAAATTGCACGCACGTAATAATTGCAACCATATAAATAAAATAATAATTAGAACATTGTTTTCACTTATGTAATATTAAACAAATCGATTTGCCAAATACATTTCGTATGCGCATGGAATGAAAGTTAGCTAATTGACTGTTTTTTTTTAAACAGTTTTTTGTTTTTCTTTTCGTTTCGAAGATTACAAAATTCAGTTCCGTTTTTCTTTGTGCACGTTCGCTTCACTATTCGACATTACATTATTTTCTGTTTGTATATATGATTATATATATATAAAACTTATGTTATGTGTGTGTTTAGTAACAATTTGTTGGTGTTCCATCGTATTAGTAGTAGTAATAATATTAAATAAATAAACACAAAGCAATTTGTGTTTATTGTTGTGCAACCTCACAGCGTGGGCATGTTGCGTCTACCATTACTGGTGCTGGAATCTGGGCCACCAGTTAGCCCATCTTGTTGGGCCTTTTGCTTGGCACGTCGCACCTTCTGACGCGTATGCTCAATTTGAAAATCCTCCACACGCAAATTGAGCCTCATCATGTTGTTGATAATAAACTCCTCCTCCATAATATGCTCGGGCGGAGAGCGCAGCACAGCCAATGTTTCACATAAGCCCGTACAAGTTTTGCGCACCTTGTGCCTGCTGAGCGATGCACCAATGATGACCAGTGCCACCTTAAAAATAACACGTATGCCCTCCGCCAAAAAGCAATCCCAGACACGCAGCAGCGTCTCCCATGGCAGGGTACGCGTCATGGCGCACAGAAACCAATCGGTCATATAAAGCAGCGGCTCTACTTTGTGCTTCTGCAGATGACGATAGACGGGCGGGCAGGTTTTCTTTAGCAGGCCCTCCAAGATGCCCGCGTCGTTTTGTATCACCTCGAGTCCAGGTATAAAATAGTCTTGCAAATATCTGCAAAAAACAAACATATGAATTTTTGTTGCAAAGTCGAATATGAATTCTGCAGTGGTCGCTCAAAAAATACTTACACATCGCATACGCTGACAAACACCCAGAAGGCATCCTCTGCCGGCAAGTGCATCAATAGAAACGCGGCTATTGGTGCTTGCGCTTGGCAGAAGCCCACTTTGGGATTGTATATTGAATAGGCCTTGAGCACATTGAATAGCTCGATTTGGCCCACCTTCTGCTCGTCAAGGAACATTTCATGAAACGGAAACTGACGATGTTTGTCCTTTTTGATCTCCTCAATGGTTGACGGATTACCAGGCTTCTTCAGCAGCTCCTCGTAGACATCTGGGTTTTTTTTCTTTAGCAGATAGGCGCCTGATAAATAGAACCAGGCTTTGGGACGCACCGACTTGGGTATGCCCTTGCGACATCTGTCACGTATCTGTAAATATTGTAAATATCAAATTTAGTAAATATTTCCTTTGTTTTACATATTGAAAAAGTTACCTTTTTGTAATTCTTGGACATGTAAATGGACCAATTGTCAGTCATATAGAGCCATTTCTTTTCGCGCGCTATGATTTGAGCCTTGGAGAGCGGTTCCTTGGGTTTGTCGCTCCGTTGAAATCCGCCATAAAAGCCATTCCGATCCGGACAACTGGATACGGTGGAGCACAGCGAGATGGTATCCAAGGAACGCTCTGCTGTTGCCATCTGTGTCGTCGTCGTCGTCGTCTGTGCTGGGGAGAATGATACCGAACTAAATACATAATTTATTATAAATTAAGAAACGCCCACATATTATAAAAAAAAAATTGCTTAAGTTGGGTGTGCTCAACTACAATATACCGCGATAAGTACAAAAAATAATGTTATTTTATAAAAAAAAATAGATTTTAACCTGATCTTGATCAATATATATTATTATTAATTTAGTGCCAATACCTAAAATAGTGTCATCATGATAAAAAAAAAAACACATTATGATTTTGCAGATATCGCGGATAGTGGCTCACACATATTTACAGAACTTTATTATGCCCTTCTTACACATTTGTCGTGGGTGTAGGGTACAAAAACAGCTTAGCTTATTTGCACGTAAATATGTAGGTGGATTGAGAGAAGGGGACAGAATGCTAGAACTAGATCGGGAGATTGCAGAGAGCAGCACCCAATTATACTAGAGCCAAACAAAATTTGCATTAATAATTTGTTGGTTTTTGTCTGTGTGTGCAAGATGAAAAACTGCGCAATTAAAGGCGATCAATGCTAGTTTGACAGTCTCTCAATCATCATTCTCTCAATTCACAACGTTTAGCAACATTTTGGGGCAAGTATTACTCACACATGTCTATAAAAATATATTTATATATAAACATGCACGCATAGTATATGTATATCTTTAAGTAAACTGATGAGAAATTGTTATTGTTTTTTTTTTTTAACATGACTTTATCAGTAGTTCGTTAGATAATATTGCGCCTTGATAATATAACCATTTTATTTGCCCATTTCCATTGAGAAGTAGCAGCTCCTCCAAGCTGGCGCTTCTTTTATTATAATGCGAGCGGAATGATGAAACCATAGCAACTAATTTGAAAGTCACCTATGCAAAAGCCTCAAAGCCAAATAAAAAGAACTGACTGGTTGACTGACAGGCTGCACAATTGTTTTTTAGGCCCAAGAAAATAAATCGAAGAATTCGCCATTTCCTACGGCGAGTAAAAACTTTGAACATTAGTCAACAACTATTTTAAAGCTGTCCGACAGTAACCAACTAAGATGAGATGTAATTAAATCTACAAATAAACTTTTAATTTATTTTTGTAACACAAAGATGTTAAATATCACAACGTATGACTTAAATATATTAACATCCATGTAAGAGGAGAGGCTAAATTGAAAGTGCTTTAAACTTCCTTAATGGCATTAACAAGGAAATGTTGAGAGGCAGGCTCAGAGTCAATTGCAGTCTTCCTATTGCCAAAGCCGGAAGCTCAAATTTGAAGCGTACTCAACTTGTGTTTGAGTGCTTAATGACAGGCAACAGGCTAATTGAGGTAACTATGCTGTTTGTATGCTCTTGCTTTAGGCTCACTGAATACCTAATTGCAAAACAAAAAGCGAGCGAACGCGCAGAAAATGGGAAAACAAAAGTGCAAAGCAACAGCTGCAGCTGCAGCCATAGGGCACAAAAAGAAAGTCACTTGCAATTCATGTGTGCGGCACAATTCTGATGGAAATTTCTGATTTGCTAACGAGGTCATCTTTTGATCCAGTTAATATTCTTATCAGCAATGATTATTTAAAACGCTAACTTCTAGTTCCACCAAGTGCTTAAGGTAAACACGAAGGTTTCATTGACTAATAAATATACACACATAAACACATACACTGTCACGGCCCACCCACTAAACGCGGCAGTGCTGCTCGTGGCTGCCATTTTGCCTACGCGCTCCAAAAACAAGTGACACTTTGGTATGTGTGTGTGTGAGTCTGTACAATACCTAGCAATTGTTATTATTATTAACAGCGCAACGCAACTGCCCCCGCCCCACACCTTCCACATCAACATTTAGCTTACCTTTGCGCGACTTGTTCTCGCTGGCTGTTTTTGTTGTTGCTACTGCTGAGCTGCTGCCGTGGAATGCGCAATTGTAACTTTTCACGTGAACTTTCTATGATTTCTTACGTTTTCTCGGATTTGCTTTACACTTTGCGCCCGCACAAGTGTGTCGTATTTATTGCGTTGGTCTAAACACTATATTCCAATTGGATTTTTGTTTATTTCCTACACAAACTGGAAAGGGAGAGGTAGCCATCGGATAAGAAACTTGCTTTTCTTTCACAGTTGAAAAAAAGAACAATATATTAGAGGCACAGTTTTAAATTTGGCACACAAGTTTCAGATATTGTGTAGTTTAATTAGGAAAATTTGCACACAAAAACAGTTAATTATTTCGGGGCTCTGTTGGGTGTTGCGCGATGTGAGTAGTCGAGCACATAGCGATGACATCTTGTTTTGATTTGTCGTCGAGTGGTTATGCATATTATCGATGGTGCATGTTAGATTCGATAGACCGCTAACAGCGATATGTTGTGCACAGTGCGCTAACCTAAATTAACTTAAGCGCGTGGTTCAATTATGTCAGACTGCTACTGGACAATAGTTGTAATAATTTATTTAATTTTTAGTGTATACATGTACCTTTCATTTAGGTAACTTCAAAAATTGTTTCTGCGCTGTCGCCCAACAAGAAGTGCGCCAAATGAAATAGCAGTAGGCATAGAAATGGCAATACTTGCACGACAATAAAATAAATAACGGGAATCCTAATTTCCCACCAAGAACCATCAGCGCGCACTCGAAAGAGTAATAAAAGTGCCATAAAATTACACATGATGAGCAGCTTCTGGAAGATCTCTCGTCGATGTGGCCACGCAATCTCACAGTTAACACAAATGATGCACAGCAGCAAGAGGACCGGCAACAGCAGTTTCAATGCGATTAGTAATCCATTGATTAGCATCGAATAGTATCCAAAGCCCGTAAATCTCATGTAATAATGAAATCTATGCACAGCTGCAATATCGCCAATCGCAAAGAAGGAGTACATGCTGTAAATCAATATGTACATGGCCATGGTTTGCTTTCTATTAATCTCCATTTCATTCTCCTGCCTTTGGCGCAGCGCCAATTGGAGTTCCATGGCTAGCAGCTGTATGACCAATGCCTCGAAGGATGTGCACAGCATCGCATATAGCGTGCACAGATTGTAGATGATGAGCTCAGGCGATTGCTGTCGAGAGCGCGGATAGAACACATAGCTTAGATATGCACGAGCAATCAGAAGCATCATCCAAGGCTGCGAACTGTATAACAAATGCATCCCAGCTAAAAGCAGAATGAGTGCATTGCACATAAAACTGCGTCTGTGCGTGGCACAGGAGAAGTGCAGCGTACGAGAAACAAAAGGACGCAAAAGTGTAAGGATTAGGCTGCCTAGAAGCAGACTACGCTGCCAATAGCCCAGTGATCCTGGCAGCCAGCAAACCAATGCCAAGCAGCAGACTAATAGAACCCAAACAAAAAAGTTGATTGAACGCCGCTGAACAAATATGCAGCGATTGTTGTAGCAGGTGAATCCCACATAGCAGCAGGAGATATAGCGGCGGTCAAAGAAGCCAGCAATGCAGCATAAGGACAACACAATAGGCTCCAATAGCTGGCGACAGGTTATAATATTGGCGCTCTGCTCGTGCGCTTTAACAGCCATCGTCCAAATAAGTCCAGGTAGCAACAGTAGTCCACTATTTAACCAGGAAAGACGCTGCAGCAGCACGAAAGCGAAAATCAAAAGGATTAATAGACGCAATAGCGACTTAGCCATCAACAACTGTCTGCTATTAGTCCTGCCTGCCTGTCCAGTCACACAGCGCAACTGATGCAGCCATCCAAGGTAAGCAAAGGCACTGGCCAGCAACAGGATGTGTCGATAGTATTGCTCATAGTACTTGATGCACTGCAGCAACGAGGGCATAACGTCTTCGCTGTAATCCTTAAGCAAGAGAAAGCGCCGGTGATGCCATAATAAATGGCCAGTGGAAATGAGCTTATCCAAATGTTTGCAGTTCCTCCAATAGTTGGGCATCCAGTTGCTTAAGAAACCACGCTGATGAAGCCGCCGTGCCTTCAACGCCTGTTCGAGCAACTGCAGCGCATTGGTGTACATGGCATGGGCTTCGTGACTGCTGATGTTTAGTATACCCACAGGTAGCTCTCCACGATTGTTAACTGGCGGTGGCAGACCCAACAAACCGCTCATCAGCGGTGTCAACTGGATGGGTTCCAAAACGTGCAGCGGCAGGCGCTGCTGCTGGTCATTAGCCACAAATGTGCGTCCAGAACGTGAACTGGTGTTGGAGACTCCCGCGCCCCAAATCAAGAAAGGAGTTTCCAGCTCCTCTTTGCTGTTTCCAGCGCGAAAGCCTAAAAAGAAGAATAGCCAAAGTGGATGCAAATCAGTCGTCGTTCTTGAACTTACCCCACTCTGGTCTGCCATGATGAGATGAGATTAGCAAAAATGCAGTACGCCGATCCGGAAATGCTTGCAAGAAACGTTTGTATGTTGTCCAAATGCCTCGTTGAGTGTAGTTGAGGTTGTCATGAAACATTTTAGTTCCACTTGGCACTTGCAAGCCCAGCAGCTGGATAATAAACACCAGACCCTTAAGATGCTGCAGCTGTGGCGCCTCGCTGCCAAGGAATTCGACGACTGCCCTAAACGACCACTCATCTAGCTTAGAGGAGTCCTCAGTCCAGTGCGAAATATCGATGGGAAGCGTTTTCACTTTATTGATAGCCGGAAAGTGTTGCAGCAACTCGGCGGTGGACCAAGCATAGCAGCACGTGCTTCTATTAAAGATTGTATCGAAGGCGTGGCCGAACAAAGGAGCCAATGCATCTTCATAGTAACCAGAGAAGATACTCACTTGCGCAGATCTGCAGCTGGTGACTGCCGGCGCATGGCTAATGCCCACCTGTCCCTGCTCCAAGAAGATCTTGCGTAATTCCGGCACATTGCGGCAACGATGCTCAAAGAATGTCTTTGCGCTCAGGCCGTGAGTAAGAAAAACCACAAGACGATTGGCTGGTGGCTCCTTCAACAGCGTCACTTGCGGTTTCTGGCCGGACATAAGCGTGGATTGAAAGTTGATGACGTAGACGGAGCACAGCAGCAGCAGTTGCACAATCAATGCATATCCGTAGCCGAAATTGCACATTTTTACGTCGATTCTATTTTTCAGTTGTCAAATGTAAAAATTTTAAACATATTTTTATTTTCTCAAAGTAAGCTTTGAATTTAACTGAAGTACTGCCTACGCCAAGGATATAGTTCATATATTATATATTTAATTATTAACAATTCTATAAAAAGTTTTTTGCTTCTTTGTGATTTTTTTTGTCAGCAATGTGGAAACTTTTGAGTCCGCTGGTGCACATTCTGCTGCTCGGTTTCATTACGATTATCTATTTCCAAAAGACGATCATCAATGGTTTGCGACCGCAGGCGGTGCATCGCGATTTGGATTTGGAGCCCCCAGCGGACCGTCTGGTTGTCTTTCTCTTCGATGGATTGAGGGCGGAGTCCTTTTTCAGAGAGAACAGCGGAATTGGAAGTCTAAGCAATTTGTTTATGAAAGAAGGCGTTGTTGGCATATCGCGTGGCAGTGCACCAAGCGAAGGTCGTCCTGGACATATAGCCATCTTTGGTGGCTTCAATGAGGATGCTTCGGCGGCCTTGACTAACTTCAAATGGAACCCGACGACTTTTGATACTGTCCTCAATCGCACAAGGGGCGCCACCTGGGCCTGGGGTGCCAAATCTGCGTTGGAACCTTTCAAATATTTACCAACCGATGGAGCACCATTAAATCTGGATATGCACACTCAATCGGATTTGCTGGGAAACAAGTGGATTTACAACAAGGTGCGCCATTTTCTGGCTAGCCCCAATTTGACACCGAATAATAAGAAGCCATCGCTGTTCCTCGTCGACTTTGGAGATTTAATTAACCCAGATAATGTGCTCAGACCCAATACGGAAAATTTCCAAAATGTTCTCAACAATACAGAAACTGTTGTTGTCCAGTTGTATCAGTTATTTGAGCAGACCTTCAATGACAGTCGCACGGCATATTTACTGACATCCGACCATGGCATGACCGATAAAGGTAGACACATTTCTGATAATAACAATTTATCTCTGAAATAAATTTATTTCATGAGGTCAGCTGAGAAAATATGACAAAACTTTTTTTTTTTTTTGTGCAGGTTCCAACGGCGGTGGTTCTCAATATGAAATCGAAATGCCCTTCTTCTTTTGGGGCGCTGGTGTGCGACGTGATGAGGAAGTGCTGCCAAGCAATGCCTCAGTGCTTATTATGCATAGGCTGGAACAAACGGAGCTGGCGCCGCTTATGTCCGCCCTCATTGGACTACCGCCGCCAATGAATAATCTGGCCATGCTGCCCGTGGGCCTAATGAATGTGAGTGAAAAATACGAGGCGTATTCGATGCATCTGAATGCACTGCAGTTGCTGGCGCAGGTGAAACGCCTACTGGAACAGCATCAGCGAAGCCAAATCCGGCAATGGTTGCCCAAATATGAGCGATTGAATGCACTTCAAATACGAAAGTATCATCATCAGTTCTTCCGCCACATGAGGCTGGGCGACGCTAAGCAAGCGATTCAGTGCAGCCGGAATATTATTGAGTTGGCTGTGGAATTTATAGAGTACCACAGGATGTACTATCGCATTCCCTTGTTTGTGGCCTGCATTGTCAGCTATTTCGCCTGGTTCTACTACTTGGTGGCTAAACAAGCGCGTCCCTTGAATGTGCCCAAGCGGGACTGGATGACAATAAAGACGATCTTGCTGTTGCTGCTCGAAGTAATTGTGGCCCTGTTCTGTCTATGTCATCGGGTGCCCTGCTGCACAAGTTTCTATCTGCTGGTGCCGGTGCCACTTTGGATTGTGGCGCTGCGGGAACGCGGTTTGCACAGTTACTCGATGCGAGCGCCGCTCTTACACCTGGCCTGGATTGTGGGCAGTCTTGTCCTGCTCATCTCCATCTTTTACCACAAACAGTTCATTTCGCTGGCATTTCTGATTGTCGCCTGTGCGAATAATGGACGCGCCTTTATCCAAATTCCTCGTGTCAAATTTTTGGTCTGGCTTGCGCTGGTTGCTCTCACAACTGGTCTTGCAATTAATTGTCCTGATTTTTGGCACAATAGTCCGTATTTATTATACGTGAGCATGCTGGTAACGCTGCTGCGTCCACTTGTGCTGGGCGAGCGTCACGCCTGGCACGTCTGGCTGACCAATGGAGGCGCCCTGCTGCTGGCCGCCTACTGCGTGCATCGACGTTTAATGGAGAAGGAAGTCGACCAGCTGATGCATGCCTCGGCGTGGATTTATCTGGGCTATGCCTTGATTTCCATACCCTACAGTGATACCAACTCGCCCAAACATCGTGTGCAACTGATCCTCTTCAATCTGAGCACCATTTACACAATGCTGAGTCTCTCCTACGAGTCCATCTTTATACAACTGCTCTGCTCGGAGTATTTGCTAGGTGTGCAGGTGCATGAGGACTATAAACAGTCGTCGGTTGTCGACATAGAGGATGCTGAGGACAAACCGGATAAGTCATTGACACCCGTGGAATATGTGCACAGCAGCTATCGCTATGCCCTGCTCCTTCTGATCTATGTCTACTTATCCATGATTGGCACAGATCAACTGCCCAATATCAACTCACTTAATGCAGATGTTGGGCGTGTCTTTCTAAACGAGTACTCCACTCTTTTGATTAGCTCCTTAATGGTACTGAAGCTTCTTATACCCATCATTATCATTATGTCCGGCATGTTGGCATTTTGTGCACAGGCCCGACAGAATCTGTGCAGCATCTTCATTTGTTTATTCCTCATCTGTGACGCCATGTGTCTGTACTTCATCTTTTTTGTGCGGAACAGCGGCTCCTGGTGCTACATACGCGATTCCATCTCCCAACAGCTTATCGTGCACGGAATACCCATGTTGCTGGCGATATTCTCGTGGCTGCCCAAGCACTTCCTTAGCGCCATCCCAATGACCACGTTGCCCATGCTTCGCTGGAAGAGTACTCAACACTTCACTCGGCCAGGACAAAGTGTCGCTTAAGTCTCGAAAGTTAAGTTATGAAAATTTTAGTATTAATTAAAGATGATTTGTATTATTTTTCAGTTTATTGTGTATATAAAAAAACTGATTAACTAAAAAAACCCTGATATTTATTGTAATTTACTTATAGGTAAATAATTGACAATACTTTAACTACATTTATTTTATTTTTTTGGTAGACAACCAAAATGCAGTTTTTAGGCAGTTTTTTGCTTCATGGATTCCAAGTGGGCCTGCAATAAAGAATTTGTTAAATTATTATCTATTCTTCAGTTATCCATGGGTAAAACGTACCTTTTCGGCCACTTTTAGTAGATTATCAAAGCTATTTTGACCCGTCTCCATGACCATACTGTGGAAGATCTTCGAGTCACACTGAGTAAGCAGTTCGTAAGGTGATCCAAACTCCACCATCTGGCCAGCATCCATGACTATCACCTTATCGGAGTCCATAATCGTGTTCAGGCGATGGGCAATTGTCAGAACTGTGCACTCCCTGAATTTGTGTCTAATTGTCGTCTGAATGAGGGCATCTGTCTGTGGATCCACATTGGCTGTGGCCTCGTCCATTACCAGAATGCGATTTTCGCGAAGAATAGCTCGTGCCAGGCACACGAGTTGCCTCTGACCCACACTAAAGTTGGTGCCACCCTCGGAGATTTTACTCAAAAGTCCACTCGGAAGATCACTGATGACCGGCTTTAACTTGACCTCCTCGAGGGCATCCCAAAGCTTCGCATCGCTGTACTCCTCGAAGGGATCGAGATTGTAGCGCATGCTTCCAGTAAAAAGCACTGGCTCCTGAGGTATAATAGAGATCTTGCTGCGCAGATCCTGTAGTCCCATTTCGTTTGTGTCGCGGCTATCAATGATGATGGAGCCATCGTTGTAGGATAGGCGGAACAGAGCGTTAATAAGCGAGGATTTGCCAGCACCGGTGCGACCCACAATGCCCACCTTTTCCATGGGCTTGATCTCGAAGTTGAGTGACTTGAGCACATACTTGGACTGTGGATCGGGCAAATAACGTAAACTGAGATCATCGGCAACAATTTTACCCTCCTCTGGCCATGTTATTGGTGGTTTCTTGTCCGCTTTTGATTCATAATCACCCTCTGGCTCGATCTCATCATATTCTAGGATGCGTTCAACTGCAGTCATCGTGGTGTCCAATTCCGCTGACTGTGTCATTCCATACTGCACCAAGCCGGCTAGGCTCATTGCCTGTGTAATGGCCAGGCCAACCTCACCAGGATTGTTGGGCGGAAAAATAAAGTAACTAAGTACAATGACACTTGTGTACAGCGCGCAGAAGAAGTCCACATAGTAGCCGAAGGATCGAGTCGTGGTCAGTAATGTATAATACCCGGAGCTATGCAGATCCTGTAGATTATCAAATTCAGCAATGAGTGCCTTCTGTGCTCCTAGTGCTCTAATTGTGGTTAGTCCATTGAGTGATACGCCGAGATGCGAATATATCGGAGATCTGGCAACTGCCTCCAGACGTTTAACATCTCTCGAGGTCTTCAGATAAAACTCTCGAATATAGTAGAATATGATTCCCAGTACAATAGTAAGGATTATATAATAGGGATTCGTAATGCAGATGACAACAATGACACCAGCCAATGTGAGAAAGATTTGCACCACGTCCAGCATAATTGTTGGCAGAAATTCATCCAGTTGACCGAGATCCTTTGAGAAGCGATTCAGTATGCGACCCGACGGATTCGTATTGAAGAAATACATTGATGCTCTGGTGAAGCCACGGAACATGCCATTATGAAGCTCTACGGAACTACGCCTGGCCATCGTATAGAAGACCATTGGACGCATTATGCTGAGGATAATGCTTACCACATTAAGTCCTGTGAAGTAATACATATCGATGGGATCGTAATTATCCGAGTTGTTCTTGTTCTTGTTAACCCTGATGCGAAGAAGAAATTGGTTATTCCATGGAGAGTAGTGATGAGTATATGCCACTTACCAGTAGGAGAGAAACACGTCCGCTGCAGAGATTACCACTTGTGTGCCAACGCAAATGAGCACCATAAAAGATACCATGAACCAGCCGCTGCCAGCTGAAAAGTATTCCTTGTAGAGACCCAGGCTGACCTTGCCCTCAACGCGTGTCTCCTGCGGAACAATGACCGATTCCTGGACAATGGAATCGGCAATCGAGACAGTCGATCCAAAGCTATCGGTGCGCGAAACCTGACGGCTGATCCTTGAGGACAAACTCGTCTGATCGCCAGCATTACTCTTTTGGTCCTCCATATTTTCTACATTGGAGTTGTTCGAGTCGGTCAGCAGTTGAGCAAAGTCCAAGCCACTCTGCTGCATCGAGGCATATGTGCCCATTGCACTAATTTTACCCTTGTCCATGATGACAATCTGATCAGCCTGTTCCAAGAACTGCAGCTGATGTGTAACCAGGATGACTAGTTCGCTCTTCAAATACCCTTTCATGCACTGATCGAACAAGTGGCGACCCACATGGGTGTCCACTGCACTAAGTGGATCATCCAATAGGTAAATGTCCGCCCGACGATACACAGCCCTTGCCAGACTGATGCGTGCCTTCTGGCCACCGGAGAGAGAAGCACCTCGCTCGCCCACAATCGTCTTATCACCTTGGGGCAGTAGCTCAAAGTCACGTTCAAGGGCGCACTTTCTAATTACTGTACGATAGCGGTGCTTGTCCAGTGCCAATCCAAAGAGAATATTTTCCCGAACAGTTCCCGTGAAGAGCCATGGCTCCTGAGAGGCATACGAGAATTTGCCATTGACTTTGACGCTTCCCTTTTGGGCGGGCAGTTCGCCCAGAATCGATTGTATCAGGCTGGACTTGCTTGCACCGACGGGTCCAATCACAGCCACCAGCTGTTGACGACCAAACTTCAAGTTAATATTGTCCAAAGTGTTCTCTGTTGCAGTTCGGTCCCATTTGGCATGAAAGTCGTTGAATTCCACAAGGGTCTCTTCCTCATGGCTTTTGCTCTTGTTAAAGTGTCCATTTCCATTTTTGATCAGTTCACCATTTTCCTTCTCATTCTTTTCGTTGGTGAAACCAGGTGCAGTAATTGCATTTGAAGTGTCCTCCACTTGGGTCTCCGTACGGTCCATAAAAGCCTGCAGACGCTTGATGGACACGGTAATCTCTGCCAATTGCGAGATGCTGAGCGGAAAGAAATTGGTGACGGCCCGCTGCAGAAAATTGTAGTAGGCGGTGATAAAGAATGCCTCTCCGGCGGTCAATATGTTGCCCAGCAACACAAAGCCCACCAGACTGACAAAGGTGAGGGTGCGGGATAAGCACATGCCAAAGGCAACTAGGATGCCACGAATATAGTTGATCTTCTTAATGCATATCATCTCCTTCAAGCGCATGAGAGTCACGAGTTTGCTGACGGGCTTCTCCCAGGCATACATCTTGATCACTTGGATGCCAGATATGAGTTCGTTCATCATTCGGACACGTTCGTCTGTTCGCAGAGCGGTGAGCAGCCGATAGGCAGATGTCTTCTTGGCCAGGTAGGCTTGCAGGGGCAGAAAGAGACACATGAGTGCGATGCCAAAGAAGGCGGCGGGTCCAATCTATAAGCAACACTTGGAGATAATTCTGAATAGCAACCTTTAAAATATTCTTACCTTTTGATACATAAGAAAGGTGACAGCGGCCAGCTCCAGTGGGGCCAACCACAAGAAGTGCACATTAATAAGGATCACATCGAAGCGACCCACATCGTTTGACAGCAGATTCACCACCTGACCGATCGATGTATCCCCCAGAGCTGTGTGACTCAAGCGCAGCGCCTTTCGATAAATAAGGCTGCAAAGAGCAACCCGCATCTTCATACCCAGATGCGCCAGACCCAGGAAATACGGATGTCCAGTAACGACCGAGAGCACCGAGAAAATCATCAGAGCCGCCGCATACAGCTGCGCTTTAAGTGGGTCGGGATCCTCTCCCGAAAAGTACGACATAATACCATAGAGGCACAAGGGCTGGGTTATTCTAAAAAAAATAAATGTTTTTGTTTTTGGTTTTTTTTAAAATTAAGTTCAACTTACTTTACGGCAAATTCTCTGACCAGCAGCAGTAATCCAGAGAAAAATAGATGCAGGCCAAACACGCGGAGCACAACGCGCCCCAAGCGAGGTGGCTTGTTTTGTGCTGCTCTCTGAGCAACTTCGGCATCCCAGGCAGCGCACAGGCGATCTCCAAGTGTATCTGTGGATAATTACATATTTTAATCAGTACTAAATAGATATGCGATAAAAATCTAGTTTAGATCTAGTTTATAACATTCAACGAATTTCGTCACAATTATCTTATACTCGTTTATAACCACAATTTAAAGATAAATTGCAAGTCATAGTCGATCATATATCAAAGAAAACTTGTTATCACCATGACTCACCAGATTTGTGCTCTTTCAGTGGCCGGTAAAGATCTGTTTGCTCCAACGTCTTCTTGCGGCCCTTAAACAATACCGGAAAGACAAAGCTTTACGATTTTGAAATACGTTGTGTTAAAAATAAAGATAAAAATAAGGCTTTATAGAGTCAATAATAAATAAACATGTATGAATAAATAAAAAAAAACCTTATCGATAAAATTTGTAAGATTGTAAAAACAAACAAAAAAGTGTATATACAAAATATGTATGTAAAATATTTATTAAATAGAAAAGAAATGTGCTAAATTCAAAATGTGTCTACATATATATATATATACTATATATATATTTATATAATTGAAGTGATATCTGAAGTTTGACTTTAAATGAAAATTTATATTTCGCTGTTAATAAAGAAAGTGATACTGCATATTATATTTCTATAAAACTTGCATGACATTTACATATCTTCAACAATATGAAAGATAAGATAACTACATGTATTCAAGAAATTAACGCACGAAATTATATTACGCGTTAAGCAATATCCAATGGCATGTAAAAATGCCTAGTCACGATTGTCAGTAAAATTTTTTGTGACGCAAACAATTATGTCGCTAGAATGATAGAAAAAAGACTCACCAAAGCATAAGATCTGAAATCGGGTTTGTCCGCTCCCGCGGATTTTCAGGTAGTTCATCGGCCTTTATTGATTGCATATTCCTTTCTTTTTCATATATTTAATCACAATATAAACATTTAAGCTATCAGTTACAATTAATAACACATTCAATTATTCGCTCTGGGAGATTTTTAATGCAAATGATATTTTTTTTTAATTTGATATGAACATGTGCGGCTTCGCTTTTACAGAATTCGCTTTTCACTTATAGAAAATATTCCACTATCTAGCAGTTTGAAACTCTACGTTTATATTAAGCACTTCATTAAAAAGTGACCACTTTCTCTTTTCATATTAAAATAACATACATTCCACAATTAAATATACAGATAATAAACGATTAAATAGTGTATTTTTCTATTTTAACATGTGCTTAGATTTTATTGGCCAGACATATGGAGGCATAATTCACAGTTGTTCACTCTTCGGCCGCGGAACACGTTCTAAAACATAGCTGGGAGGTTTTTGCCTTTTATGTGAACTGACTACGAAAGCAACTGTTGCTCTCGCTCTCTTCCATTCGATGAGCACATTTTTATTCTCTGTGATTTTTAAAAAGCTTTCTCTCTCTCAACTATCGGAAACGTTTTGTGCTTTAATATTGAGCTTTGCATATCATCTTCATTGAGTGTCTGTCGTTTTCCCAGACAAATTGATAATGTTATCAATCAACACAGTTTTTTATGGCATTATCTCATTAATAAGCTAATCGGGTAATCAAATATATTAAGTCGTGCAATACAATATATTGTCCGCATAGTGTTATGAGTTAATCTAAGATTTGTTCTTTTTGAGGGATTCGAAAATCTTCATCGTAATCGAAATGAGGCCACTAGACTCTGAACGAATTCTAAGTCCATCTGCTTTGTTTGAAACTTGAATAGTTTTTTACTGAATATGTAATGATGAATGAATAAATATCTTTGTAGGACAAACCGAAGGGGGTTTTACTTACTCTTTAGAGAAGTAAAGAATTTATAAGTGCCCCTGTTTCGCAATAATATAATAATAATATTCTTAGAGGCATTATTCAGCACCCATTTTTACGCTCATAAATATGCATGTATATAAGATGCATAATATATTTATCAACTGGGTTTTTGCGCGCTCAACCAACTCCAATATTCTTACTTGTTCAGTATTCATTTAAACAATTTCATAGTAATTTGTTGGTAAATTAAACAGAATTTTATTTTGTTTTTAAATTTTTATTAAATTGTTAAATTCTATTAAAGTTAATGACTTAAGCTGAGTGTTTATTAAATATTTTAAAGAAAATTTTATGTTTTTTTTACTCGTGTAACAATTATTTGAGTAAGGCACAATAAAAAAATGCGACGCAGAGTCGTAAGGCAACATTGGATCCCAAGCATATATAGATTATATATATATAAATATACATATTGTATGCCAAATTGAATTTAAATTGGTTAATATTTGTAATTATACTTTGACACACAAGATGATTAAAAAATACTTGAATACACAATTATAATAAAACCACATAAAAATACATAGAATTGCATAGAGTACAAAAATATGGACCAACACATTGAACAAGACGAAGATCAACATAAAATACGAGACGTTATTTACATGGAAATGTGGCCTTAAAAACTAGATTTTTTGCGTAAAAATACGCCGTGTATAAGTGTCAATTCAAATAGAGTCGAGTATATAAAAAGGGAATTGTTGTGTATACGTTATATATAAAAAATAGAATTAGAATACTAGAGCACATTTCTATGTGGTCTTCAGCTTCAGCTTGACTGCGCTGCTCCATGGAATTGCACAAGGATTATATATATGTTCTCTTTCTGCATTTATCGGGTGGATATTGTTTTTCCAGTTTGCGGTTAACTGAACTAATTGCTGGACGCATGACTGTTTACGTTCTTAAAGTCCTGTGTTTGGGTGGTGCTGCGCAGCACTTCTAACCATCTGCAAGAAATAAAAGCATTAATATCTATAATTAATTAGATAAATATTAATTTGAGACTTGCCTGTTGTAAGTATGAGCGCTCTCCGCTCTGAAGAAGTATACGTGATTCTTGAAAGATAGCTTAAAGACGAACTCCTTTTGGACCGCATCTTGGTGGCCGGGCGGACCGACCGTGTAGCCCAGCAGCGGCAGGCTGGCCAATGCAAACTCATCCTGATAGCTCTTGTAGAAATACAAACAGAACGACGTGAACACCACCCATAGCTTCTGCCAGCCGGAGCTGTTCTTGAATTTACGCAGCAGATAGCCGGACAGCTGATGCTCTGCCGCAATGAGATGATCGCCCAGCCCAACGGTGGCGCCACGATGCCAGCAAACGTGTAGAGCGGTGTTGCTGCGCGACGGTTGGGTCCGGTTCTGCTGCTGCAACTGCAACTGTTGCGGCGTCAACGGACCCCCGCACCCAGTGCTGCTGTTCAGGCTGTTTGTGCCGTTGCTCAAGCCGACCATGTCGAGGCCCTCCTCCGAGGAGCCTGTGAGTAAAACGAGATAGATTTTGAGATAGTAAAGCTGGATTTTGAGATAGTAAAGCTGGATAAGAGGGGATTTGCGTTCTTACGATGCTTTGCAGCGTGCTTTTCTTGCCAGTCATTATGATAAGATAATTAGATGGTTAGATAGATAGATAAATTGATAAGTATGATAAGTATGATAAAAAGTGAATAAAGTGTTTCACAAACAGCCATTTGTAGAATTTGCTGACGCTTTGCTACTTTTAGCTTGTCAACTTAATAATCGTGAAATCAAAAAAGAATTTAAATTAATTAATACAAATCGCTGTCAGAGAAACAATAGCAGAAGAAATTTCAAATATAATTCTAAATTATGGTATATTGTGAGAGCAGAAGATTACATAAGAATTATTGAGATGTCGAATTTTGAGAAGTTATTAGGCAAAAGTAAACCCTTTTGAGATACTCACTGCAGTTTTTGAGTGTGGTCAGCTGCAGCTGCATGTTTGGTGGCCTGTTCTTGATGTCGGCCGCTGCCTTGGAGAGCTCAGCTAGCCACAGAGTCTTCTCTGCGGTGGTGCCAGCACTCACCGTTATGGCACACTGGCCGCCAAATATGGAGAACGTATTGTGCTCGGCATTCTCCGTAAGCAGTGAACGCACGGGCACATGACCGAGTATGCGGAAGCTTTGATCGACCGGCGACTTGGAGCCATAGAGCAGTATATCCGAAAAAAGGAAGAACATGCGCTGCTGTAGGCCACGCTTCGAGTGCTTCAACAGGCAGCCCTGGCGTATCAGACGGCGATGCGGCTGCACCAGCTGCTCGAAGCTAATGTCGCGCTGCAGCTCGCAGAGCTCAACAAAGTTGGCTGCATTGGGCAGCTGGATGCGTATCTGTTTGGTGGTGCGAATGAGCAGATGATAGACGGCCTGACAGTCAGCATAATCGATGTGCTCCTCGGCATAATAGTCGCAGAGGCGCTCCAACAACAGCTGATAGTGCAGCAGGCGATTCAGTGGCTTCAGCATCAGCTCACCAATGGGCAGATAGCAAATCTTCTGTTGCTCAAAGTCCTTGTACAGCTGCTGGAAGCGATTGTCCGACTCGTACATGTCGTTCATGCAGTGCAGTATGTCTTGATGCGTCTGCACATACTCATCGTAAATGGGCAATGCGCCCATGTGCTTCATCATGACGTCACCAATGCGATGGGAATCGTGATTGCCACGTCCCTCCCACATCACCATGCGATGCTCAATGTCGCGCAGAAAGAAATTGTGATGTTGGGCGAGGGAGTCGAGCAGCTCGAACAGCGGCTGCAGCTGCTCCACATCCTCGAGACTGAGCGCCTGCCGCCACGAGCTGTTCAGCACTTCCAGATCCTTTTTGTAGGTGCGCTCAGTCATTAGCAGCTCCTTGGCAAGGAAATAGCTCGGCTCGGTGGGCCATTTGCGTTTCTTCACCTCGATCTCGATGTCATGGCTATGGTTATGGCTGTGGTTTTGGCTATGGCTATTCGGAATTGGCAGTCCCCCATTGCCGTTGTGGCCATTGTGGGCGGTGGCTACGCCTGTGACCAGCTCCTGCCGTTTGGCATGCTGTATCTCTGCCTGGATGACGTCATAGGTGCCCGCCTCAGAGCGCGACAGCGAAGAGGATTTGTCCGAGCCCAGCGTGAGATCGTAACGATTCGGGGGCGTACCAATTTCCCCGCGTCTATCCAGCGACATGTTGCCATTGATGCCGTGGTACACATCTGCAATGCCCCAAGCAACCGCAAATGAAAAGAAAAATGTAAAACAAAAGTTAGAAAAAATAAAAAATAATAATTATAATAATAAAAGTAATTAATACATGCTATAGAATTACTAAAAAATAATTATTGATTTAAGATAATTACAATAAGCGTTTAATTAAAAACGTTGCCTTTATTTTGATTAATGAAGTTTTTATTTTTATTTATTTTTCTATATAATAAATTTATGTTGTTTTTAATCGCTTGCATCGTGTATAGATTGTTTTTTTTTTATTTATTAATTTAAACTTTTTTCATTCAATAAATTGTTGTTAAAAATTGTCTAAATTAAATGTGAGTTTGTGTGTTGAGTGTCTTTTAGCAACGAGGTTTGTAAGTGAGCCGCATTAGAAAGTGTGGAACGATTTTAATCTTTTCATCATACTTAATGGCTAAAATTCAGCTAAGATTGTATTTGTTTTCACTATTCAAATATAATTTAACTCTAAATAAACGTTGATTTGCACTCGAGGAATTATTTCATTACTTTTATTTTTGGATAAATTAATTGCTAGTCATTTCGTAAATTGGAAGTTGGCAATAATTGTTGTCTCCATCGGATAACAGAAAATGGATTACAAAAACATTGTAGAAAACTGTATGATTCATTCGAAAACATTTGCCTAAACTAACTAACTAAAAACCAGATAATAACGACATCAAATATCCAATCTGCCATACTCAATCTTATAAATTAATTACACGCAGACAACAAACAATTCGAATTATGTAGATTTTAATTGATTTTTACTAAACCTAAACACAGTTAAACATATTCCAATAGAAATGATTGATTTTTTGATTTTAATACTTTTGATCCGATAAATATTTGAATTTATTGTACGTTGGGAGCGTTCCTAAACAACCGCATTTACACCCATAACATATCCGAGCTCCTCTTAACTTTCCTAACAATTTCCTAACGATTTTCATCCTTCATCTTATTATTATATTTGAGGTTTTCAAAACTTAACAGGGTCTCGATTGACTACGATAAATTTCAAATGTAATACTCTTCGATTTGGCATCTAATATTATTAATATATATTATATATTTTTGGTTGTTGTATTTTTAAAGATTTGTTGTTCTTATATTGGCACATTAATGTACTAGAACTAAAGCTAATACAACTTGTTCTTGGTGAAGATAATCGAATAAGAACTAATGGTTTAATCCATTGCTTATTAAAACTTTGCCATAAAATTCAAAACTTATATAGCACATGAACTATATAAAATATATATAACTAAGACATATATATATATATTGAATAAAAAAGGTTCAAGACTGACTTTTCTTTTCTTGTTTTTTTTTTATGTCGAATGAAATAAATGCTTTCATTTTACGTAAAGACCAAAACTGTGTCGTAAGAGATCTTTAGTTGACCCAGATATATCTCAATATTGAATACTATGAGTGCATCCATATTTTGGAACAAGTAAATACTTTTGATTTTTGTTTGTTGGTTTTTTTGTTTTGGCATTGCTGATAACTCAGATAACTCGACTTATATATGTAATTTGAAGCGTTGATTGTTTAACTGGAACTTATAGCATAGGTAATACACAATAATACTGATCAAGTACTAATCATATGTAATTAAAATACTTGTCTCAATCCTCATTTAATATAACTGCTTACAACTTTAATCGCAAAACGTTTTCTCAATCTGACTTTTTGTTCATTGTATTAGCTAAATAACAGTTAAATATTTGGTATTATTCGATGATTAAACAGTGCATTAAAATTTTGCCAACTCGCTTGCTTTTTGTATTTGTTTTGTATTGTTTTGTGTTTAGCTTCAGCTTCTATAACATTATACATATATATATATATATATATATATAAAGACTCTATATAAGGAGGGTTCCCAACTACGGTTACCACGTTCATCCACTGACTATCTCGATTATTCAATTTCATATATTTGAATTTTTCTTTAATATATATATATATAGTTGATTAAAATTTTAGTAAGTTTGATTTTCTTGAACGCCTCTTTTTGGGTTATATAATGAATATTATAAGTTCCTTCATTTCCGGGTAGTTTTTTCTTTTGCAGCGATTATCCTTTCTTTTTGGATTGTAAGATATATATATATATTTGTTTTTTGTTTTTTTTTTTTTGGTATTTTCATTTTAGGTTTGTCGTAAATCAGTCTCAATTATAAATAAGTTATATACTTGGATCGTGTGTAACAAATGTCGTAGAGTTGTTTCTAAAAATTTGCAAGGCAACTGAACAAATGGGAAAATGCTGGTGGTGCTGCTGCTGCTGCTGGTTTTGTTGCTTCGACTGCATTAACGATCACTGAGATCATCCGAGTCGTGGAATTTTGGTGGCGGATCAACCCGTATGTCCAAACCACACGCATAGCGCTCGTACTCAATGGGCTCCGTCTCGTAGTCTGAGAGAAAGTCCGGATACGGCAGCTGCTGCTGCTGTTGCTGTCTGGACGCCTCCGTTGAGACCGTTGAGCGAGTGGCTCCACGTCGTATGGTGCCCATGGCGCCGGCGCCGCTATCCTCGCTAGAGTTGGCCAAATCATCGGACAGGCCACCGCCGCGTGACTCGTACTCGCTCTCTTCGGGATTGCAGTAGCTGCGTCCATGATACGGCTGTGGTGGCTGCTGCTGCTGCTGCTGATGCTGATGCACTGCAACACCCGAGGTGCTGGGCAACAGCGAATCCTCGCGCTTAAGTTGCCGCTTCTTGGTGCGCGCTGGCTTAATGGGCTGACCACTCGCCGGCGGCATGGGATGATTGGCTGGCGCCGGCCTATCCGACGACATAGCCTGGTACATGGGCTTGGTGATGTGACCCAAGCGATCGTAGCGTGGAAAGCCCATTTCATCGACATTTTCGCTCATATCCAGACTCTCGAACTTGCTGCTTGCTGCGCCACTGTACTGCGGATAATCCTCATAGTCATCGGTTTGCTCGCGCTCCAGTTCCTCATCGAACTCGAGATACTGCTCATCACGCTGGTACGAATACTCCGAACTTCCCGAGTCCATTTCGGGCATATAACCCTCAGAGCACTCACTGCTCTCCGCCTGCTCCATCAACGCAGCTGCATTGAGATTGGCACGCATCCGCTTGACGGGCATCTGTCGCTTCTTGCGATAGCCACGACTACGCAACTGCTTGGCAGCATCCTGACCGCCGCCACGAATATCCAGCGAGCTGTCCGTATCATTGCCGCTGGGTGGACTCTTTAAGGCTGTGGCGACAGTAACCGTTGCCAGCTGACTGTTGGGTGTGTTTTTGCGCGGCGGCTTCTGCACCAGTTGATTCGGTGGCGACTCCGAGCTGAGACTGCTCGAATAGTAGGGTGAGCAGCGTATCAATTTATCTGCACGTTGCGGCATTTGTGGTGAATTGGGTTCGGTGCTTTCGCTGTTTAACGTATTTGTTGTGGTTGTCGTGTTGGTGGCCGATGAGGTGGAATGCGGATCACGTTCCTCATCGATGCGCATGGGTAGCTCCTGGGAGGATTGCTGCGATTTGCTCAGCATGTGCTCGTGAAATGAGCTCGATTGCCGCAACTGTTTGCTTGTCGTTTTAAATTCACGTATCTGGGTCTTGGACAGCGTCTTGTCGTCGTAGCTGTGATGTTTGGCCAGTGGTTTGGGCGGTGGTGCACCCACATTGCCAGGCAGATCGCTGGGCGTCACAATCGGCGGCACACTGGGCACTGGCGGCGGTGCCGGCTTTGCGGCTGCCTTCTTAATCTGGACCTGTGTAGCTGCTACCTCCTCAGCCTCGGCAGCGGCAGCTGCCTGCTCCGCCAGTCCTGGCTGTTTCATCTTATTGAGCAATGCCTGCATTATGGGTCGCGTCACCGCCGGCTTGGGCTTTGTGGGTGGCTGTGGTGCGCGTGGCTTTTGGCGCTGCGATTGCTGCGATTGTTGTGTCTGGATTTGCGTGGTGGTCTGGTGGCTGCTGGGCGCAGGCGTGTGCAGCGGCACAAACTCCTGGCTCTGATAGCGTTCGGTTAGTTTCTCGGTGTGCGCGTACAGACGCTCCACAAACGGTGATTCCGACTCGGAACAGATCTCCTGGCTCTGATACAGCTTCGACATCATTTCCAGCGAGCGACGTTTGCGTGCCGCCGCATTTGTCTCCACGGGCTGATCGGCGATCTGCTGTTGATCTGTTGGTTGCGTGTTGCGCGTCGGATTGCCATTGCTGCCACTGCGTCGATGGATTTGGGGCAGAGAGCAACGCTTCTCCTCGCTGGGCGACCCCAGGCCGGGCTGAACCCTTGCCTGTTTCAGCGGCAAATACTCGCCAGGCACACCGCCGCCACCGACCAGGGTGCGGCTGCTCGACGTCGACCACTCGCTGATGGTGTGCGCCATTTCCGTTAGGGTTAAGGTTGTATCATCGCTGCGCGTCGCCGAGGTGGGCTCACTCAACTTATCCGTTTCGGAGTTGGACAACATGTCGTAGCGTAGTCCATCGGAGGAACCATTGTCGCCGCTAAACTTATGCGAATAGCTGCCGCTCTGCTCGTTGAGGCTCTCCGCGGATTTGTTGATCGAGCTGATGCTGGATTTGGTATGATTGGATTTCTCGCTTTTGGCACACGATTGCGTTGAGACTGCCGAGAGGCTGTCCGAACCGGACAGATTGGCATATTGACGCACCGTATTCGTACCCGTCGACCATTCGGAGATGCTCAGACCGATCGAAGTGTCCTCCGAGTGCGAGCTGTGCGTGCATTTCTTTTGCTGCAATCCCATGCGCACGGTGCCATCGATATCGGTGCCAATGGAACTGGTCTCCTCCTCGGAGTGACTGGAATGACTGCATTTCTTGCAACTGCCGCCGCCACTGCTCAAGCGTGCCTCATAGTTGCGACGCACCGTTGTCTGATCTTCCAGATACGTGCTACCCGACAATATGTCATCAATTGATGTATCCGAATTGTTCGAGCCGCGAGACATTTTCCGTAACTGGGCCTCCGCCGACAATTGCACCTTGATGGTGCCCGGCATGAACACATCGTCGCTGGAGAAGAGTTCATCCTCGGATAGGGGGCTGCGTGGTGCTGGCGAGCGTGTGGGTTGCGCCACAATCACCTCCGGGCTTTTGGAGCTCTTGCGCACTCCAGTTCCGGCTGCCTTGGCTGTTGGCTGTGTGGATGAGGTGCTGCAGCTGACATTAAACGAGGAGGATAAACAGGATGCCGCACTCAATGTGGAGCTCAGGCAACTAACGGTATCCAGTTGCAACTGCTCGCTACCAAAATCATTATCCTCAAAGGCGGCGGACATTAGATAAGCGGTATCCTCATACGAAAGTACCTTGGCCACATCCAGTGGTCCTGCTGCACTGGTCGCCGCCTCCTCCTCGAGCATAACCTTGTCGGGACTCTGCGCCTCACTGGCATAATAGGTTTCAATGCTCTCGACCACAATGGGCGCATCGATGGTGCTGGAGGGCGGTGAGGGCCAGTCAATCGAATCTTGGGATTGTTGGAACGCCATACTGGCCTTCCAGCAGAAGGATTTGGGCACCGGCTTGTCCAGATCTGGCATGGCATAGATTGTCTCTGGCGGCTTTACCGGCACATGATCGAATGGTATTTCTGGGAGCGGCCAATCCTCCGAATCTTGACTGCCCGCATTCGAGAGACACATCAGTGTGTGGCGTTCCTTATCCTCGGCCAGCTGCTCATCGACGTGTGTGACCGAAAACCGACCAGTCACCATGGTGGGTGATTTCGGTTCGTGGCAACTGCCAAAGCTGGACAACCGATCTGCCGTTGCCGAATCGCAGGGTATTTCCGGCATCTCTGCTGAGGTGCGACGATCTGCATCCGATATATAGGCGAGATTTGTGTTGCTACGCGAGTCCGAACTGAGACTGGGCTGATGATCCGTTGAACCGACGGACTCATCTCGCATGCTTACCGAATGTGTTGACGCCTTGCTAACATCATCCTCTATGCTGGACTTCTCCGATGCAGTGCTTCGCTCCGAAATCCTCGATAGAGTACGACCCAAAGTAAAGCCCGTATTGTAGCCAATAATATCCGTGGGATTCACACCAATGCCACCCAGGGTACTTGTCATGGCCGGATAGCCGAAGGTGGTGGGAAAGTCATTGAGATCATCCTGATAGCTGGTGTCACTCTCCTTCTGCTCGTCCGGTGAGACCTCCTTAAGGTCACTGTCTGAGGAGTCACGCAACGGATTCTGTGCATCGTAACGCTCATAACCACCATCGGTTTCGACATGATGCCAAGGATCATCTGTGCTTGAACTGTTCGAACTCTCGATGGGGAATGCCTTCCATGTGCTCTGCTGCTCCTTTTGGGCCAAGTCACCGCGTCGCTGAGCCGCACCTAGCGAGCCAGAGCTGCTCTCCGTCTCAAAAGAACCACGCGACTCAACGCTCCCCATCGATCCCTTCGAGTCGAAACTGGATTTGGATTCCTGCGAGCTGCGATCACTGCCAGATTTTCCAGTTTCTGCCTTGGCCACCAATAACTTTTTGCCAGCATTGGCGCGTGCTGGTTTCTCGATTTTAGGCGGTCTGCGTGAGCCGCCCGAGCTGGACTCACTGTCCTCGGTTCTTTGCAGTATTTTGGCAATGCGTTCCTCAATGGGATCCAGATAGCTTTCGGTGCTGATGCCCAAATCGATGGGACTTTGTTTCTCCAGTGTTGGCGTTGTGGGTTTCTTCACAATTATCTTTAACTCGTTGGTTGGTGTCTGCTCATTGGAGTCGGTGGGCGTAACATCGCCATCTTTGGCCGCCACATCCAACTTGAGCATGCGTTGTTTTAGTTCCAAACATTTCTTGGCTTCCTCGTTGCCAAAGTCTTGGGATATGCCCAAGGGTCGTGCTATGGAGCAGCTAACACTAGACTCCTCTTCGACGGAGCTCTTCTCCTTGCCGACGGACAAACTCCAATCCTGCTGTCGCTGCGGACTTGTGTCCTTCTCACCGCTGGTCCAAGAGTCCGAACTCTTCGATCTGTCACTCTGCTTCTCCAGGCTGTATTTCTTCTTGCTCTCTGACGTGTACTTCTCAAAAGTTTCGAGCACCGACTTTTCAATCATTGGACTCGAATTGGGCGGCGTAACCAGTATATTTAAATCGGATGTGGGCGTGGCACAGTTGGAATACTCCAACGGAACGGCATCCTCCAATGTGGCTTGTGTCTCCAGTATATTGCGATCCGGCTCCAAGGTACGCGGCTCATTATCCGATGTATCAGAGCCAATAAACTCATCGCACTCGACAGTTATCCAGGAGCCCGTCTCATCGCTACGACTGCGATCCAAGCTCAAGCGATTGACATCGTGCCGATCGACTTTGAGATGACGTCGCTCCGATGAGTTCTCATCCTCATCAATTGAGGGCTCCTCGCATTCAATGGTCGGCACACGATGTGGATAACCCTCCGGCGGCGGCACTGGCGACTTGCTCGCCGGCGAATGACTGTCATCCACCGACACAAACGAGTCGAGACTATCCGCTGTGGATGCCTTCCGACTGTGGGTGCATTCACTGTCGCGAGTATCCTCGGATGGTAACGAACGCTTGAGTATCTCCAGAGAACGACGCTCGGAGATCACTGCCTGCATATCGATGTCCTCATGGACATTGTACTGATGGGCGAACATGCGACGATCTCCGATTGCACTTCGCACAACTGGCGTTGGTTTCTCTTCGGCCTTCTTCTTGTCGTCCAGACTGCGAGCCTTCACATCGGTGCCCAGATAATGATGCTCAGCCGGTTTCTCCAAGCTACTCGATTTGCCATCGATTTTCTTGTGCACAACGCTGCCTTCGATTTTCTGTTTGATTTCCTGCGCCTTTGCAATTTTCTTTGGGGATTTAATCATCATGTCTTCGGGTAAATCGGATTTCTCAGAGTCCTCAAAGGATTTGTTGCGATCCTCAAAACTGCGATTGGCCTTGTCCAGTTTGTCAGGACTGCGACCCTCGTCAAAGCTGCGACTGAATTTTACCAGTGAAGTGTCCAGTTTGCGCGGTGCCTTCGCAATGAGCACATGATCCTCCGCCTTGGACTTGAATTCAGTTTCAATGATTATCTTATCGCCTTCGGTCTTCACAAGTATCTTATCATCGGGCGCTGGGAAAGCGGGTAACGTATCCTTGACGGGACTCAGCATTGTTATTGTTTGTTTCATTGCCGACTCGTACAGCTTTTGTTGGCGCTCCTTGCGCTTGGCAATGTCCGCTTCGGTTTCCTCGTGGGACTTGCTCTTGTCCTTGCTCAGGCGACGCATTTCAATGGAGCGCGGACGCTCCTTGGGACTTGACTTCTTGCTACCTCGGCCATCTTTGCCAGCCTTGATGTCATCGGCACTGGTGCGTCGCGATTCCGGCCTGCTTCGCGATATATGCTTGCCCTTGTACGGCTCCGATGTCTTCAGTTTACCCTTGCCGGTGCTCTCGATGCTGCTGGCCCTTGAAACGCCGGGCGATGTTTTGCGTGAGCTGTTTGCGGAACTGTAGGGTGACCAGTCGGTGAATCGATACTTTGGTATATTCAATATGAGATGATCGCCACTTTTGAGCTTCATCTTTGACTTGCGCTTGTCCTTTATCTTGACGCCTTGCAATGCAATCTTTTCAATGTATTTCAATTGATTGAGCATTTGCACCTCCTCGCTGTCAATGGTCACAGCGCTGAGCAGTGAATCCCTTCCATTTGCATTGTAGCTGCTCTGTGTGGGAATTGAACCGGCACATGAATGTATGCTGTCTGCCAGGTCATCCTCCTGCTGTGCAGTTTGATTCACTTGCTCGAGCGATTTCTCCTCAAGAATTTCTCCTTCCTCCTCAAAGCCAACGGTGTCGTCTTTCGATGAGAACGCATTCATCGGTGGCAAGCGATGCAGCGATATAACTGGCGTATCCAAGCTCTTCGTACGTCGTTCCGTTGTCGGCGACTGTTGTGTGGCCTGCTGACGTTGCAGGGAGACCGAACCCTCCGACAGATTGAGTCTGGCATGGGCAAACAAGATGGGAGCGTGTCCCTTCGAGCGCATTACTATCGACGAATCGATTATTTCCTCAATGAGCTTGACCTTAGACTTGGCCGTTTGTTTCTTTAGCGTGTAATCAATGTCGGAGCCGGTGATCTTTTCCTCATGGCACGTCTCGTAGATGTCATCATTGCTGCGAAAGAACTCGGCATGCTCGAAAATGGGAGATGGAATATTTTCATTGCGCTGATAGTCATTGGTGCACTCGTCCATGCGTCGCATTGGTAATTGTGGCTCATCCTCTGACGATGGTATCGATATCGAGCGTTCCGATATGCGACGCAATTCCGTCGCATTGGCATACTGTGGATCGAGCTTCTGGGTGTGATAGCGACTCTCGAGATCGGCCAGACGGCGACACTGGGGCGGTGAGCCCTCGATCTCTGTGGAGCTCATTGTCTGTCCCCTGCCCCAGGCGGCCGATATGAGGCGACTTTGCTCGATGCGCAAGATGGGCTCGATCTCTTTGCGCGACTGCGGAGGTGAGAACTCCAGGCGATCCGGTATGGCCTCAGCCGAACCAAAGACATCGTCCGAGTCCAGACTCTCATCGTCCGATGAGAATGAGGTAATTCGTGTCTTACCCTTCTTGGACTTGCCCGATGGCTTTGTCTTGGGTATCACCCTCGGCTTGTTGGCCTTGCGCGCATTCGCCTGCAGTTCCTTGCGCAGACTCTGGATTAGTTCCATCTGTTTTTGTTCCAGCTTCTGTTGCTGTTGCATGCTTTCGGTTCGTGAACTTGTCGCCGAATCGCTCTCAATTTGACTCAGTTTCTTGTTCAGTTTCTCCAGGGTTGATGCATCCATTTGCTTGGTAATGTCCCGCTTGGGTGACGACAGCTGTATAGTTGGTATTGTTTTGTCTATTTCGAGTGTTATCGGATCCACTTTGGATAGATCAATGTTTTGGGTAAACAGAAACTCTTTAGTCTCTGCCGGCAGCAGACTATCCAATATGTCTGGCAAAAAGTCAGCCGGGCAGGGCACGACGACAGCGTTGGGCTTGGGTGATTTCGGTGACTTAGGCGATTTCGGTGACTTTGGAGATTTTGGTGATTTCGGGGATTTGGGCTTATTATGCTTCTTATCGCCCGGTGAGGGTGCTGTTCCGTTCATAATGTGTCGCTTGTGCAACACATAGGGTATATCCTCTTTTAGGACCTTGGTGAAACGTCGCTCATAGTCCCGGAAGAAACTCTTTGGCAACTCAAAGCCAGTCTTGGGTAAATCTACTTGAGCCGCTGACTGTTGGCCACCATCAAAGCATTTGGGTATCTCAAAGTTACCATGAGCCTTGCATAGCGGCGGGGCGCTTGGTATTTGCTTATAGATATAATCCTCATCACTCGAATCGGCTGGCGTTAGATCTATGGATTTCTGATGCATCAGGACATGACGGCGCGAATTGCTGCCGAGACGGGCGCGATTCGCCAAGGAGTTGGGATCGCTCTTGGTGCGCTCCACAGTGGCATGGGTATAGTTCAGTGGCACCAATATGGGATTGTATTCCTCAAAGTGGGTCTTTGCCATTAGCTCCTCTTTGCGTGTGATTTTCTGATGCGCCACACGCGCGTGTTGCTTCTCGAACTCGGAGATTAGTTCGGGTGTTAATGGATATTCTGGACTTTGCTTGCCCTTATCATCTTTGGGCTGACCCTCCCATTGCTTGGTGTACTTTTGTATGCACTCAATTCGATCCTGATCGAAGCTAAAGATATTCTCGCTATCCGAGCGTCGTCGAAATGCGGAGATTTTGCATGACTGTGAGTTGCTCTTCTTGATGGGCGCCGTTTGATCGATAGAGTCACCCGTTTGGATGTCCTTCTCCATGCAGCGCATACCAGACGCCGGCGTCGATACAGTTTCGGGCGATTTACTGCCAAAAGACTTGGCATTACGTTCAATTTCCACATTCTGCAAACTAATCGAATGGACCTTGGAGGTCTTATGAGTCTTGTTACTCGGAAACGTGGAATATGTGTCGCGACTGTCATAAAACGAACTGTTTGCCGTCGAACTGTGCGTGTCGGACAGCAAACAATCGTGACTCTTGACCTTGGGCCGTGTGTGGAGGGCATCCGTGTCGACGACTGGTTCAACGGCATCGTAGTAGTCACTCTTTGACTCCTGACTGGATTGTGCAAACTTTTCGTAGAGTTCCTTCTTGTTGAACTGCTTGACCTTTTTGCAGGTGGTCGTGGGCATCTCGTAATTGCGTCCAAAACAATCGCCGACTAGCGACTCTTTGGAATCCTGACTGGATGCCACGGATGTTTTGCTTTTGGTTGTCTCACGCGATTTCTTGCTATCCGTGTGATAAAGGCTGTCACGGGATTTCTTACTCGAGTCCGAGCTACGTGAAATTTTCGTCTCAAACATTTCGCTTTGACTCTCCTGACTGGAGGTGCGCGTTAGAGCCTCCTGAATTTTCTTGTAAAAGTTGCCATCCGATTTGACAGAGAGCTTCTCGCGTGGCAAATAGCGCGGATCTTCAGCATCCCAAATCTCATTCATAATATCAGCAGCCGACTTCGATTTGACATCGATGGCTGAGCGATACTTGGGCTGCTCAGAGACAGACTCATCGTCGCTGGGTATATAGTTGCCAGAGTCCAATGAGCAGGAGCGCATATGATCCTCGGATCGACGGCGTCCGCTAAAGAAATCAATGTCATACTTCTCGAGCAGCTCATAGCTATCCTGAGATATATCATCCTGAGAGCCAGTGTAGTCCAGCTGCTGTCCCTGATGGCGTTTGTGTTCCTGGGTGGTGTACGTGCTGCCCGGATAACTGGATGAGTAAACCTTGCTTTGCGGAAGTGGTGAAAAGTCCTGATGCGCATCAATTGAATGATTCTTGATGACGTACAAAGAATGCCTTGAATCATCGTAGCGCGTAACGGGTGAATCAATGCGATTGGAAGAGAGAAACTCTTTATCAAAACCTGTCATTGGTTTCGGTTGTTCGCGATCATAGTAGGTGCTGCTGTAGCGTTCGAATAGATCCTTGCAGGAGCTGCTCTTAAGCCAAGACTCACGCTCCACCTGATCATAGATGTTCTCGCCATCCGGATCATCTTCCTGGTCCTCCTCATCGTCCATGTAATGCACTGCGGCCTGCTCGGGTTTAAGAAACTGTGCGGTGGAGTACAGATTACCCGATGCCATTTGATACTCGAGCTTCTCCGATGAGCTGCGTCTCGGATGATGTGTTATATAGTGACTATCATAAGAATCAACCGAATCGACGCCAGACAACTCAGAGTTGCGGGGCAGTGAGTGTGTGTGCCTGGAACTCTGCGAGTCCACCGAGGGTGTTAAATAGTTCTCGGATTGTGCGAGTTTTACCCGTTCTTTAGTTGGTGCACAACGCTTTGTGCCAAAGCCCGTGCCAAAGTAGGATGATGAAGACGATTCCGATGGGTGATTGAGATCATTGTGATATTGATAGTTCAAGCTGTTATAGTTACGCTCCTGGGCGGCGGCATAGGCCGATGTGCTAGGCTGCTGCAACATGGGCATTGGTACGGGAACGGACACGGCAACGGGTTGAATGCCCAGCTGCTTGGCCCGGGTATATTGTAGGATCGTTTGATCGATGAACTCATCGCTGAAATGCTTTTCGCGGGTCTTTGACTTGGCCTTGCGATTGACCGTTGCGTAGATATCGTTGCGATCATTGAGATTTAGATGTTCGCTATTGGAGATCTTGTGCTCCATTTGAGTGCTGTGAAAATCGGGATACTTGTAGTGGCCCATATCGTTGATGTCAGTGTAGATGATGTTGTCGGTTTCCGTTTCGGTTGAGTTGGCATTGGCGTTGGCATTGTTGAGCATACACTGTTTAGACATCGAATAACTGGTACTGCTATAATGGACTGGGGTGACAGTTTGAGATTGGGACTCCTGTGAGCGAAGCGGCTGACGACGGGCATTGGCCATGGCCATGGCTGAGGCCGGTGAGACTGCCGCCATAGTCTCCCGATTGATGGTAGATGCTGTCAAGTCCGAATCCGCTTCCTCCTCCACCAATTCCTCCTCCTCCTCCCCCATAGGCTCCTCCTCCTCCTCCTCCATATCCACAGGCTCCAGCAACTCCTCCTCCTGCTCCTCCAATTCCATGGAGCTGCTGAGATCCACCGAATGGCGACCCACAGTGCTGCTGCTGTTGATAGTGTTGTTGTGGATGCTGTTGATGTTGGTGTTGATGCTGATGAGCTGCGGCGAGGCAGGGACATACGCTTGGGATCCCACTGAGACTCGACGAGGCGTGCTGCTGCTGTACAAGTGGGACAAGTGGCTCAGACCTGAACACGCGCGTAATTAAAAGAATTCAGCATTAGCACGATGGGAACAAATGTGATCCTGCATTTAACCCAAAACAAACCGAAAACGTATCGAACTCAACTGATGATCACAAAAATAAAGGCTGAAAGCACTGAAAACATAATAAAACGAGATTTTTGGGCAGTATTCTTGAGGCGTTAAAACCACTGTGAATACTTTGAAGATAAATAATACAGTTAGAGCTAAATTAAACTTAAGTAAATATCATAAACACTACAATATAAATATTAATGATGTGTTTATAAGTAAAATTACTATGATTATGTCTGATTTACAATTATAATTTTAAAAATCACATAATTATTGATGAAAATTCATCTTATTACAAACTTAACAAAAATATATTATAGATAAAATTGGAGTACTAATATTCAAGAAAAAGAAAAGCAGGACTTACCTATATTGTGATCGCCTGGATGCGCACGAGCCAGATCGGGAGCGCGCTGTGCCAGGCTGCTGCTGTGGCTGGGTGAAGTCCACGACTGCGGAGCCTGTGGTGAAAGCGAGCGGTTCGAATTCATTTGGTCCATAGCCGCTACCGAGTGGTGTTGACGTTCCGCCGAGCATGCCGCTTCCTCCGCTGAGGTTGGCGATTCCGCTGCATAGTTCTTCGTCTGATAGATCTCCACCTGGGCTGCTGTGACCTACAAAATTTATTTTACAAATCAATATATATATATATATATATATATATATATATATATATATATGTGGTTGGCACTCACTTGAGAACGCATGTGGTCTGTAGGATTGTCGCGTCGGCGATCCAAGGTATCCGCTGCCTTCTTCGTCAGAGAAGGGGTCGTCGAGTCGCTGCATTGATTGCGATAGTCCCATGCCGCTGTAGCGTGCAATACAAAAACAAAAATACACAGACAAAAAATAATATACAAATAGTATGGCAAATCATATATATTTATATATATATATATGCATGTATATATATATATATAAATATATATATAAAGTGATATAAATTTATCGCCATGGCTACACATTCCGCTAGCAAACTCTCTTCTGAACTATGTACGAAATGAAACGATAAGCGCATAAACGATAAATCAAGAAATATAATAATCGAACAATTGAACAAAATAAATACAAACCAGTGTCAATTGGGAGTAGGGGATTGGCTGAAATGCTGGAATTCACATACGTATGCGACTGACTTCGGCTACTAGCATTCAGTGGCCCTTGCCGGAACGACTGAGACCTGCAGCAAAAGAAAAGACAAGAGGATACCACGATTTTATTTTCACATGCTCAGTTTTTTTGGTTTTTTTTTTTTTTTAATTTTTATTTTAGTTAAGCAATTTAATTTGTTTAATTTTTAAGTTTTGTTTGTTTTGGTTTTTCCATTTTTAGTTATGGTTTTTGGTTAAGCACTTTTTAGTTTGATTTTTTGTTGAGCTTTGGAGGAGCTCAGAAAATTGTTTTATTTTAGCATAAAGGCAATTGCATCAGTTTAAGGAATTAACAACAGGATATTATTAATTAAAGCAAAAGTTGTTCAAATTGGTTAGTTAATAGAAAATAAAACTTAAAATTAGACACACATTGCAAACAACATAAACTAGTTTAGCTAAAGGATAGGCCTAACATATATCGAGAAATGTAGCTCGGAAACATGAACCTCATTGGTAAAATATGGCAATACTTTCAATATCGAAACAAATTGGCTATATATTTGTATATATATATATATATTGTATATTATTGTACAGACTAAGCTACTTTACATAAGTAGACACTTTGGGGGTTTAGGTTAGAACACAGATATATATGTATTTAGCTATTTACTACACATTTAGGGGAGTAGTGGGGCAAACAAAGGTTTTTAGTTAACTATGTGAATTGTGTACAGTCTAAACAAAACACACATGTTTACAGATAGAAAAAGAAAAGCAGCAAAACGATGCATAAATCGTTTTGCGATCAAACTAGAGACTAGACTAAATACAACACACAATATGAGACGGGTAAAGAGCTGTGATGTGATGCGAATGAGATTCAGTATACTAATGAAGGGCTTGCGTTTGATGATTACTTGAGCTTAGATACAATAGAAAAAGGCTTGGATCGATTAAAACATATAAATATGATATGTAAAATTAGTACGCATAAATTATTTGCCAATTGCCAAACTTTGTATACAAATAAAGACTGCTGATTGTCTACATTGTTAATACACATATGCCAAATCATAAGAAAACACAAATTAAAAAGATTTTTATTTTGAAATGCTTTTGTCGTTTGCTTCTGTTAAAATTTACTACGAGATTTGCTTTTAAATCTTTTCGTTTTGTATATATATATATATATTTTTTTTTTAAAGATTTAGTTTAGTTTTGTGGTTTGCTTTGCATTTGTTTTTGATTTGTACTTTAGACCAATTGGTTTTTTAATCCTCTTCTCTTTTCTCTTTGACTTGGCGCCACAATGCGGCCCAAATCTTATGTGGAGTTTTTTTCTGGAGGGGAAGTTGTGGGAATTTAAAAATTTGTTTTGAAACAAAAATTATAATAGAAGTTCATAAGCAAAATTCAGTTGTAACCAAAAAAAAACAAGTTAAATAAAATGAGCACGCTGATGATTCATAATGTGTTCGGATGAGTTTCTTTATAAAATGGTATTGCTGCTTTGCTTAAACGCACAATAAAATTGTACACATAATCAATTGGCATAGTTTTTTTTGAGGGTTGGTTATTTGGTTATTCATATGGGGAGTAGTATAAGCTTGAATTTGATATTTTTTGATTTTCAAAAAAGGGTTAAAAGTAAGCAAGACTTTAAAATCAAGTTCAATCGAGTGTACTTATTTAATAATGTATAAAAGTGAAATATAAATATTGTATAATATTAATATTGTCATTGAGTAAATCGTTTTCAAAATGCTGAAATGCTATTTTTACCATGAATCAAAATATAACGATATATTTTTTATTATCATATTTTTTCGTATGGTAGAAACAGCCCTTGAAAATTTAATCAATAATTAATGCAATGTATTAAAAATCAATTAAGATTAGAAAACAAATGAATATTGTTTGCATTATTATGAAATGCTGCTTGCGACTGTTTTGTTGTTGCTTCAGTTATTATTGATGTCTTGTTTTACTTATAACCTACCTTTGGAAGTTCTGACGTTTTACATAATTCTCGCGCACAAATTCAATGATTTGCTTCTGTGTCTTGCCACTGTAGCTGTAAATTTAAACAAACGTTTAATTCAAGATTTTTGACAGTAAAAACCAATTTCACATGCTTACCGAAATGAACTGCCGCGTGAAAGTACACGAGTTTTGCGCCTTTGTGTGCTCTGCACTGCCGTGAGGCGAAAGAATCCGTGGTTCTCGACGCACTTCTTCCAAAAGTTCTTGCACTCGTTGCGACCTTCAAAGAAGAACTCAACGGTGTCTTTGTAGTAGCCCTGTAAAATAGGCAGGAATATAATCAATAATCAGAGCTGGTAATTCAAGGCTTCACACTTACGTAGCCCTCGGGATGCAGCTTGACCAGAAAACGTTTGCGCTTGAATGATATTTTGCGTATCTTGGCCCAGGAGAAGGTATTGATGCGCGTTATATTCTGAAAGACTGTAATGCCCATGTGCGCCACGGCCAGATTTAGGGGCACACCCTCCACATCCTTAGCGGGATGCATTTTCATGCCATAAAGCTCACAGCGACGCGCTGTCTCCAGCAGATTGAGGTCAGCCTCTGCCGGCGATTGGCCACTGCAATAAAATATGAAAATTACCTGAATTAAAAAACCCCAGAAATTGAGTAATGTGTATCTTACAAGTGCTTCTTGTGATTCTCCATGATCTTACGCTGCATGGCGGCATCCTGATGTGGCACAAAGCGATACGATGACAGATACGTGTGATCTGGATAATCCTCGGGCACATAGTCGCCACACGATGCCTGCACTATGTAGCTGGCCATAAGAGCCGCGGTATTGTCATTGCACTGCAGACTGCCCGTGGCCAAATCTCGTTTGATTTGCAAACAAAATAGATATCTAAAATGAAAGGGAGTTGAAGATGAACAATCTTTAGCTTACATTTTTTTGACTAATGTTACCTGGTATATTCCTCTTCCAGCTGTGCTGGATCTGGTGTGTAGAACTTGATGCAGAATCGCAGCACTGGATCGATGAGAGATAGACCCACCTGACGATTCATGGGCTTCTCCAGATCCAGCCAATATTTGGTATGTGTGGATATTTCCTGATACTCCAGACCAAAATAGTCCGCTTCCAGCAAGTTAAGCTGGCGACAAACCTGCTCAAAGAGCACACGACCCAAAGCCTTGGCCTGTAAGCAAAACATATTTCATAATCAGTTCAAAAAAACATGTTTATATTAAAGTCCAAAACAAGCTTCATCACGCAATTTGCCAAAGTTTTTCTGATGTCAGCAAAGTTAAAAGTCAAGGATTCGTTTAAATAAAAGTCACAAAAGTTTCGTCCAAAGTTGTTATGCAAGTTGAAAGTTGTATTTTTCAAATGTCAGCGCCTAATGCACTCGCCTGACTTTACTCACAGCACGGCCTATTTATAAAAAAGCAGTTAAAAACTTGGCAACTTCGCGACAAGTCTTAGCGCCACATAAATCACCAGCCTCAAAGTTGGCCTGGCACTGTGAATGGGCGTGTGTGTGTGTGTGTCACACACCATTTGAGTTGATTAAAAATTCCATTAGATGTCGCTAAATATTATATATGTGCATATGCATTTGTTTTGCACTCGAATTGCGCGCTGACCCCTCCTCGCCACGCCCCACTCAATTTGTCCGATGGCAAAGAGCGGAACGAACTACATATTATACAACAAACTAATTGCTGGCAGAGACGATGCCCAGCCAGTTCGACGAGTGGCCCAGTTAGCAGTCGCCAGTTTTGGGTTAGTCAGTTAACTCAATTGAAATTTATTTAAACACAATCAGCCGGCCAACGCCCACAAAGCAATTGCCGGCGTCTGGCAGCGTTTGAACTATGCTCGTCTAATCTGAAACGCAGTTTAAATTTCAATAAGCTTAACAAGCAAATCCAGCGATTACTCACGCCCACAAGGCCCACAAGTTGCCCAAATTGCTGAAGGTCGTGCGTAAATTGTGCGTAAAATTGATTACGAATCATTTGTTTGCTGGCAACGTCAAAGCGGAAAACTAATATCTTAATATTAATGAATGAAATATCTTCTGATTCTAATTTAAGTGATAAACTACCGCATTTAACTTGGAATGTCTTCCTTCATATTTATTAACTCAGCAAACGCCAACTGCTTGAAATTTGGATTTCATTAACAATCCACAATAAATGAGAAATCAACTCTACTTAATATCTCCTTCAGCTGTACGTCAATTTGGTAATAGGTTCAAGCCTCAACACATGTCTAGATTAGTGACAATGTGGCACATGTAATATGCTAATTTGGGACTGAAACCAACCACAGGTCGAATGCGACTCGACTCGACACGATTGCTGAACAGCTGCTACACCTTTGAGCCATTAGGCAAATCGAAATGTTAACGTTTGCTCCTATATGGGGACAATTTAGCAGGAACTGCATATCATTCGAGTAGCAATCAAGCAAAGTGCTTCCTTACCAATTCGATTTCAATGTGTGACCTTGCCCTAAGTGAAATGCTATCAGCCCACAGAACGTGCCAAAATGTAATTAAACTCTGTCCCCACAACACACTCCCCCTTTCTTATCAGTCTTCGTGTTATTTGAATATTTCATGTGTCAGTTTTTGGCAATACACCACACAGCTAAATGCGTTTTGGGTGTGGTCGTATCTTGGCCCTAACACAACACAAAACTGACATCAATCACACATATATATTTATGTATATGAAAAATTATCGCCTATAAATTTTCATATTACATACAAATTTAGCGTCATGAATAATGCTTATGCGGAATCTTGTTGAAAGGGTCGGTCCTTTTTTTTTAATTGAAATGTGTTCCGAAAGCAGGCAACGAGTTCAACTAAAACAATGAAATAACAAACAGTTTTTCCGGCACACAAAGGAATAGCATAGCTGATGCATTTTTTATGAGAACAGCAAACTACACAAAAAAAAAGAAATATAGCGAAAATAAAAACTGGAAAGTTGCGCAACATTTTCACGGCGAGTTGAGGTCATTGGGGAAATATGCTGATGAAGTGTGGTACAGCGAATTGTGGGCAGAGATTCGGATTTATTATGTAACCGATATTGAGCACTATAAATGTGGCATTGCGTTGCATATTTATTTGACGATGTTGTCCATAGAAACTATGAAATAGTTCAGATAGTCGAGTTGACAGCTGTGCTGTATCTGAACTTAAGATGAATAACAGCTGCAAAACCATATTTTTCTGAGTATCAAGACTACACTTAAAAAAGTTGTAATCCGTAAAAAAAATTACATAGAACATTTTTAAATTTAGTTTTAAATCCATAGAAGAGAAAAAGCGTTTATTACTTGAGCAGAGCCACTTTATTCAGTATTTGAAATGCAACTCAGTTTTTAAAAAACAGCAAATTATTTCAGAAAACTCAAAGCTTTATAAATGCGAATCGTAAATTGGGAGCCTTTGATTTAATTACCATAAACGGAATAAATTTAGTCGAAGTTCGCTTCATAATTGGCAACATAATCTGCCAACGCTGTTGGCCATTAATTTGAAACTATTGCAACAAAAGCACAATTGAATTGTCGCTGAATTCCCTTCAGGCGGCAGTCTCACAAACAATTCATGATATTTACACAACTTTTCTCTTGTGGCGCCACGCCCTAAACGTTGGACGGCAGCAGTTGCAACTAATTGCTAAACTATAATAAAATTTACACAAGCTTTGCCAGTTTACACAATAACAACTGAGGCATGTTTAATTTAATTTTGGCATCCAACAGCAGTTGGAAAACAAGAAGAAGAATCGCTGAGGCAAAAGATAAATGTGCGGGTTTTCCCCAAGAGAGGAGCCAAGGAAATGGTTGGCAGCTCCAAAGAACTGCACTTGCTGCATTTGCTGAACCGAAGGGAATGACAAAGGGGGTAGCAGAAACCCTAACATCCAACAATGGCCCAAAAAAGCCACACCCAAACTTTGACATTTTCCCTGGACGAACTTTTATCTAGGGTCGCCAGTGTTTTAGGCCAATCCACTAAACCAATTTGGGATTTTCAGCAACTACAAACAGCCAATTAACTTTGGGCGCGGTGTGTCAACTAAGCATTGGTAAAGGATTTGTCACAGGAGGCTGCTACTGAATGCAAACAAGCAACCAGCCAACACACTCACACACACATCACACACATATTTGTGTGTGTGCTGACAATTGGCTCTCGTTCAATTTGTCGGTGGAGCTGCAAGTGTCATCTGGTCTTATTCCGCCCGCAGGTGTTGTTCTCCCTTGCTTTAGGGGCGTAGCTTGATGTTCAATGTTCTAACTACAATGTGATATGGCTTTTGTTCATTTCTCTGGAAGCTAGAAACAGCTGCCTGGCGCAATAAATTTACAGACATGCGGGCTCAATTTTTTTTTTTTTAAGTTAGTTTTTTGCTTTTAAATTTATAAACAACTGAAAATGGTGTAAATATAGTAAATTAAATAAACAAACCTATTATCAACAAATTATTAACAAATAAAATTTGATGATTGCCAAGCCACTTGCAAAGCGACAATGTTTAGATTTGATTTTATTTATTGTAACAGTTCTGTAAAACAGATCTATTAATTCATTGTTCAGCTATATGATATAGTAATCCAACAGAGTCATAACCAACCTATGTACTATCTTCAGCAGAAGCACATCAAGTTTCAAGAAGATTAAGAAAGTCCCAAAAAGATAGTTTGTTCATATTTTAACTTTGACATTCAACATATCAGAAACTTTATATGCTCTATTTGCTGTAGCTCAATCGGATGGGAAAGAACACAATCTTCCTTGTTCTATATAACTTGAAGTTAGTTAATATATGCAAAGGTAAGTAAAACTTTACTGCTTAGCTCGAGGAACAACTCGCAAAGGCATTAAATGCACTCAGTCAGCATTCAGCAGTCAGCTTGATAGCATTTCCCAGCACATCAAATGCCAGAAAATAAATTTTATTTATAGTTGAACACTTGCCCCCAAAAGTGCAGCACCTGCCAACGAAGACGACCTGCCGGCACATCAATCTTTGGCAACTGCAAAGGGAATCCAACCAAGCATTAAATGAAATTGCATTAATATATAAAATAGTACTGAAAATACATACGCATAACTACATACATAGAGTTAAATTAATTACAAAATGTGAGTTTTGATTTAAATTATTATTTATAAAGGTCCACTCCGAAGTGGAAGTGGAGTTGCATACATAAGAGATTAATGCGACAAGTGCTATATGGGCCGGCGCACAGGGGCGGCCTGTTGCCAGTAGCCGAGTGTGGCAGGGCGTTCACAGCGTTTGGCTGACGGCCAAAATGTGTTCGGGGCCAACAAGAGCACAGAGTAAGCAGGCAACAGCAGGCAGGCAGCCAACAGCTGAAGCAACATAGAAGCTGCCCCGACAAATCAACAACCAAAAAAAAAAAAAAAGAAAATAAGAAAAAGGCATTTTATTTTCCTTTCTGGTAGCTTGACGGGCGGAGGAAGTGGTTGCGACTCTGCGTCCCTCCATTTGCCGACTCCAAAAATAAAGTTTGTTTGTTGGCTTTTATTTTATTTAATTTTTGTTTTTATTTTTTTAGTTCTGCTTCAGTCTGAGGTTCATTTGAGGTCTACGAACTGTGGCCACACATAAGCCAGACCAATTCTTGTCAATGTTGTTGTTGTTGTTGTTCTGTTCCTTATTGTTGCTATTTAGCTGCATTTGACCGTAAAATGAAATAATGCAAACACAGGACGAGTGCCATCCCTGCTAAATGTTATTGTGCTCTTCTTTTGTCGACAACTGCATTTGCCGGTTGTGTTTTGCTTTTAGTCATTTTGGGTTTTGTTAATGGGTTCCTCTTGTTGTTGTTTCTGTGTTGTTCCACTTCCTGGCTCCATTAGCCCAGCCAAGCAAAAGGCTTACCGGGTTTTTAGTTGAAGTGGCCACGCCCTGGTTGCCCTCAACCCCAAACACAAACCCAACCCCCTCTCTCCATTACAGTAGACACACATTTTAGAGGCTTCGCTCACTTTACAACATGTTGAGAGCGGCGAAAAGTGGGGCGAAAAATTTGTTGTTGCAACAAACGAAAAAATTGCTGTTACTTACACCATTGATATACCCTGTAAGCAAAGGCACAGGGGAAGGTGCGCATAGGATTGCATGGCTTGCATATATTAAAAAAATATATTTTTGCAGATATTAAAAAGCTTTCAGATTAAATTTACATTTTAAAAATAAAATGAATAAGTTTTTAGTTCATTAATTCTAAAAGGATATTTCATAGTCACAACTCTCTCAACTATAGTTTAACTACACATTTGAAGCTATTGTTGTGGCTGCTGCCGGCATTATTGTGTCTGTGCGGGTGTGTCGGTGTGTGTGCTTTGTTGTGGTGCTTTTATGTGTGGGTTGCTCTTGGTATGGTTTGGGCTTAAGAGTAAACCCTTGCGAACCAGTTGCACTTGAGGCGCTGCGCCAACTGCAAGTGTTGAGCGATTTTTAAAGTGCCACAAGCAAAACTTTTTATAGCATCCAGCTGCCAGCCAGCTTACACCACGGCCAATCAGAGCAACTACCCACAAGTTGCTCCACCCTTCTTTTTGATGCAAACATTGCCGTCGACGTCCACTGCGGACTTATTAACAATTGAAGCACGTAACAAATTTGTTTGCCGGCAACATAAAACACACAAAAACACAGGCACTTCAATATTTATGTGCGCACAACACGCTGCGTATACGTAACGCTTGTGCAATCTATTGACGCGAACGCTCGGACTACAGCTTTATAAATAGATGGCAAAATGCAACCCCTAAACTAAAGCCACTAAGGTCCAATTACTATAACCAAAACCATAATCAGTTTGTGGTCGAGTCAATTTATGCGCTGTTAACACGTCAGGCGCAAAATTGCATTATTAACGCAATTAAAAGAGTTATGAGAATTCGTCTGGTGCGAAACGATAAAATGTATACATAAATCTATGTTTGATATAATAAATATTAAAAATATAATTATATATATAAAATATACATGAATTTGTATTGCTTTCATATCTTATAAAAGTTGTGCAAATGTTTCACACATAAAATTAATTGCAGACTATCCGAATTAAAATGTGGTCGTTATATATAGATTTTTTTGCTACACAATAAATTGTATTTAATACTCTTCTCAATGCATTTCAATAATTACAGGGTATTCTTCGGTCTCCTGAATGGCCTTTGCCATTATGTGTGTTATATAATATATAGATGGGTCAGCAAAACGTTAACCACACTCATTTGGCCTGTGGTTGTTTGCGGCTAGTTGAACAAGAATGTTTTTGACGCATGCTGCATAAAGTTTGGATAAGTCTCTTTAAATTTTTGCATAACAAAACTAGAAACTATTCAATGAGACGATTTACATTCACATTTTATGTTGAAAATTAAAGCGATATTGTTATAAAAACAAGTTTTTACTTGTACCTTTCTATTCATTGCACATTTCGTTTTCATAAATTCATTAAAATTATACAACATTGGCGCATTTTATTCATTCCTTTGTTAAAGTGAAATTAGCTTTTTATTGCAGTTGACTAAATTTTCTTTTAGCTGTCAGCGACTCAGCATTTTCTTAAACGTTTCATTTGCCATGACACAGAAAATTTTCATGGCTTTTTTTTGGCTACAATTTATTTATCTAACAAATGGCTTTGTAGTTGAATTTTGTATGTACATAACTGAAAATATTCTTAAGAGCTTATCTCGCCAAATGGGTAAAGTGTAAATAAAAAAAATAAACAATACAATGGCGCTGGCAATGGTGCGGCAATTGCCATAGAAAAGTCGAAAAAAATTGCTGATAATGCAGCGAAAAATGAAACTTTTTTAATAGAATTATGGAAAAGTTGTTGCGCACTTTGCAACCAGAGGCACGGCGCAAATAACTGAAGCCTTAGCATTATTTGCCTAGAGCAGGCGGAAGCCCCATAAAATTAAATAAAAATAAAATCAAAATTAAAGACACTAAAGTAATTTGAATTACTTCTTTTTTGCTGTAAGTAGCTGCAGATACTCTGTATGTTGCTCTTCTTGTCTTATTTAATGTACATTTATTTATTTATTATACACGCTGCTTTGACACTCACCTGAACTTGAAACATGGTAACCGAATCATCCAGCATTTGTATGCGTACTGTCAGCTTCTTGCCGCCGCGATGTCTGGGCGTTGAGGGGGTGCCATCGACGCCGCTGGGTGTGCTCAGTGAGTGCGTCATGCGACCGCCTGCAGCTCCACCTGTGCCGCCGCCACCACTGCTTAGGTCATAGTGACGTGATCCACTAGCACCACCGCCTCCTCCTCCTCCACCCCCACCTGTGGAGCGTGTTACTGTGCCCATGTCGGCAAGTGACATTTTGTAAACGAGAATTTTGGTTACCGCAACACGGAGATGTATCCAACTGCTGCTGCTGCACTTACTCCAATCTTTGTGGATCTGTTGATATCATGCATAGACATGCACGACTCTTTGTCTTTTTGTTGTTTTAAATGCTACGACTTGGAATGCTACTGGGTTCGTTTCATTTATTTTTCGATTCGCTTCGGTTTGGTTAATTTATAAAGCTGTTTTTGGTGGCTTGCACAATTCAATTTGATTCGTTCGCTTCCAGAAAGAGCAGAGAAAAACAACAACAATCGAAGAATTAAAGTGGAAGCTACAACTTCATGCCACACATCTGCTTCACATTTGACTCAGTTCATCCAATTTTTCAAGTGTCAGTTGCTGTTGTTGTTGTTGTTTTCGATTCTTGTGTTTGGCATTATGTTTGTTGCTGCTCTTAATTGAGTTCTTCTTTCGTGTTGTTTTTGGTTTCTTCATTAATATTTATAACGCGCATGTGGACTCGATTTCCTCATCGTTCAGCATCTGACTGTTGCCTCATCTTGCTGCAACGATAAAAGATAAGAGTTAGTCATAAATGGACATAAGAACGAAAGCCACCAAAAAAGTTAAGAGCTCATAACGATAATCTCACAGCTATTGCCAGAGAATTAATAATTTGGGCACGGCTCTAAGAGAATGATGACAAATTTGTACGAAAAGTTACGACATACGCATAATTTATAGGATCTATTTAAAGAAAAGTGAGAGCTTTGCTGTCGGGTGTAACCGGCTGTGACATACTCTGCTATCAAATGTAAAACCAGCTAATATGATTTCAACTTGCAGTGAATAATGAATATGACACCATTTTACAGAACATTATAACTGAGTAGTGTTTATTCTACATTGCAATATCGAATATAAATTAAACAACTAATATTTCATGATAATTTTAGGCAAATTAATTGAAGCTTAATATTTCAAAATAAATAAAATAACATAAAGTATAATGATACCAAATACTAATTGAGCGTTTTGTTTTATGATTGATTGCTTTAGTTTTTTTTTCGCAAAATAGCTGTTTATAATTCTTCAAGTTATTTAGTAAAATAAATTAAACTTAATAAAGTACTAAACAAGGAAAGACAAAATTAATGATTTTAGCTTTTAATTACAAAAAAAAAGCTCTGACACACATCAGGGTATCCGTAGCATTACTCTCACTCTCTTCCTTTAACTCTCTCTCTCTCTCTCTCCCAGGCTTATCTAGCAGTAACAAATAACAGTTTTTCTGCGTTGGCATCAATCATCACGCAATTAACACAGAGAGAGAGAGAAAGAACAGAGAAAACCACTAGAAATAAAACTGAATGAAACAGCAAATGCGAGCTTTGTCTATAGCTATGCTAATCATTCGAGAGTTATGCATATGCCAAAACGTGACTTATGCGGCAATTGAACAAGTCAAGCCAATTTTTTTTTCTGTCTCTGTTTCGATTTTGATTGCTTTGTGGCCGGCACATGACATGTGCGAAGCGGCGACGACTTTGACTTCAAGTTGGGAGGATCGTTATCTGAGCAGCAACTAAGTAGACACTGATGGGCAACTCACTGGTTGAATGACTGACTGACTGCCTGGCTGGTTAAGTGACTGAATGACTGGTTGAGTGAGTGAGTGAATGAGAGACTGAGTGCTGGGTCAATGAACGTTGTCGTCGTTAGTTGATTCAAGTGTTATCGATGCTCAAACATATATATTATATATATGCTACTTAAAAAGAGATACGGGGCAGATGGTGCACTCTCAACCTGACTACTGTTCGGTTCATTAGATCGTATCGTAAATTCACGTATTTCACGCCCCATTCGTAATGGCCGAGCATCCTGTATTTGCCTGCCAATTGACAGCGGGCCACGTCCGCATTCAAATTTACGAGCAACCCATAAATATGTTAAACTTTGCCGGTTCGGCTCCAACTTAACTCATAATTTCATAATTCTATTTTTATTTTTTTTGTTTTTTTGCTTCGTTTTCATTATATTTTTTTTATGCTGCCCACAATATAATTGGCGCCAAACTTCTTCTAGCTTCACGCTACATGCTTTTTCATGTAGGTTTGCGTCTCACGCTGACATAACCTCAACATCAACTTAACTTCTACTTTAGCTTTAAGCTTTTCAGCTTTCCGGTTTGGCGTAGGCGCCTCACGTGGGCTGCCCATTTACTTCTCCGTTTATCTCTCTCTTTCACTCTTTATCTATTTTTCCACTTTATTCAATAGTTTACTTTTGAATGGCCAACATTTGTCACTTTACGCATTTACTTTGTGTGCCGTCACTTTTCCAATTTTTGTGGGTCGCCTGCGATAAGCTTACTTATTTTCACAGGTGTTTTTTTTACTCTTTGTTACTCTATTTTCTTACTCACTCTCTCTCTCTCTCTCACACATAATAAATTTTCATTTGAGTTTGCTGTGCAACGCTTAAATTTTTGATGAGTTTTTAATGTTGCATATTGTTTGTGACAGAAAATTTTTATTGGGTCATTGTTTGGTTCGGCTTGGCTTTTTTCTACTTTTTTAATTATTTACTGTCAATTTTGTTGCCGAGGAAGTGGAAGAGGAAGAGCACAACATTTTTATAATGTCGCCCACTTGATTTTGTTCAGTGTGCCAGCTTTGTTAATGGGACTTTGATTTAATTATTTAACCCGTGGGCGTGGCAAAGCCAACTTTTGATTTATTTTTACTTTCCAGAGATCCTAAGATAAGTGCATTAAAAAAGATATATTTTTTCTGGATTTTCTTTTGAGGAGAAAAAAACATAATTAACGAAATGTGCTTATTGACCTTATTTGTTTTTGTCAGATTTCATTTGCTAAATATTTTCTCAGAAGTCGTAGGCACAAGCCTAATATTGTTTCGATAAAAAAACTTCGATTTCGTAAACCTTGCTTTTGAAGCGGTTAAAAATGGAACACGTGGAAAATATAAAAATAGCAAGTGCCAGCAGGCAAGGTAAGGACTCTTGTTAAGCTATTTCGTGCTTACTTGAACCGAACCCATAAAACGTAATTAAGAAACAGGAAATTTGATGTCACTTGACAGCATGTAAAAGCAATAAAGTTTTTTAGATGGGCCGCGGGTGTAAAATCCATTTTCAAGCTTTGCTATAAAATGAGAAATAACTAGGAATGCATAGTTGTGAAAGCTCGACTAGAAAACACCCTGAGTTCAGCTGTTAATGCGATAGAAATCGTTATTAAACACTGTATATTTTTTATTCGATATTGTTAAATTTTTTATCAGTTAATGAATGTCGATTCTCAGAATGCTTAGCCTTAATCTTCTGTCTTTTGTTGCTGTCGGTAATCGATTACACAAAGGTACTTATCGATATATTACTTTTGAAGTATCTATCAGCCATAGTCTGTTGTACAGAAGAGCACATGGATATGGCAAAAACAGGTCAACTTTTAATACTGATCAAGACTATATATACTTAATCTAGTCGAACATGCTTTCCTTCTGGCTGTAACATACTTTTGCACAACTTCAGTATTGCCAATTTAAAATTATTAATGCGTTCAGGGTACAAAAACGACTAGAGGAATGTAAACTTATAAACTCAGCCTGACAACTCTGAAGGAAAGTTGCTGTTTATGTATTTAGCGAGCCATCTAACTAAATAGGCGATGATGTGCCTGCAGCTTTTACATATATCCTAATATATATATTAATATATATATATATTTATAAATGTGTGTGTGTGGGAATATAATGCTGCAGGCACATCATCGCCTATTTAGTTGGATGGCACGCAAAATATGCGATGCCGGTGGTTGCCTCGGCCACATATGGCAACTAGCGTTGACACAGTTGGTCAGCCAGTTGACAGACCAAACTTGGCTAGTTGACAGTTGCCTTAATAACGGTACTTTTACCCATTTTATATGTCTAAGCAGCGAGCGTTAGTGGCAATGCTAAGCTTTGCTTAAACTGGCAATTAAAACGATTTTATTGTCAAGCGTACTCAATTCGGGAAAGCGTATTCAATATGAAAAGCCAAAGAAAAGGAGGGAAGATACTCCATTTATGTATTTTCCACATTTTTAAGATTTAAAAAAACATGTGTAATCTTTTCATTAATAATATGAAGGGTTATCTTAATTTTGTCATATATGTAACAAATTTCAATTAAATTCATGTTTATATTTCAAAAAATAAAAATAAATCGAAGCTTTCATATTGAAAATTAGTTTGATCCTAATTTTCTGGGATTGTATTTTGTATTTTTCAATATAACTACTTTCAGACATTCATATTATGGAGAAAAGATGTAAACAGTAAACAAATTCCAAGATAATATTATAATATTTATAATATTATCTACTAAATTATAGGTTAGCTTAGCCTCAAATTGTTCAGATCGAATTAGTGCACATAGTAATTGATTGCCACTTACTGTTTGCTCTCTGGCAACCAGGAGTCTGCAAGTGGATTACAAGAGCAAATTGAAAACGCAAAATCAATTGACAGACTGTGCGTTAGAATTTTTCTTGATTTGCCAAGACTATGGTATTTCCAATGCACAAAAGTGGTTTGGCTAGCGGTGCTTTAACCCATTTCTCGTGTGGAGATTCATTTTGCCGACCAGTTTGGTGATGAGCTGCTAACGACGACGTCAACTTCTTTTTCATCGTCGGCAATTGTGTCATTAATGATGGTTATGGTTCTATGGCTGTTTTATAGCTAAGGATTAACTGGTAAGACCGCATTCTATGTGGGTGACCGTTATTCGCCTAGCAAATGCAATTAAAATCGGCCAGTGGTAAAAATATATGTGTTGCCAGGCTGAAAAACAGACAACGCATTGCTGACGCAGAGTTTTTTGCGCCACATGTGTGTGTTTTTGTGTGTGTGTGTGTGTGTGTCTGAGGGTAGAGTTTTATAAATACACACATGTTTATACACATATATATCATATCATAAAGAAAGAGGTCTGTATAAGGAATTGAAACGATAAACAAAGGCGAGCGATATACAAGAAAAGCAACTGTTTGGGAACCCTGTTTTTAAATACATATTTTAATGAACTGCACAAAGAGCAAACCAAATGGTTGACTTTGAAATGGACTGACTGACAGATAGACAGACACCGACAAAGACAGAGACAGATTGGGAGAGAGAGAGAGAGAAAGGGAGAGTGTGAGCGAGCAGCAGTGCATCCTTTTATACACGTATATCGTAATTTATTTTACTTTGCATTTTATTTTTAAACCCAACAACAAGTACAAGAAAAGCACTGTAAATGGAGTCGGGGTTGTCATGTGTGTGCTGGCATCAGTTGATGCCACTGCTGCATGTGTTTGTATTTTAGCTGCCTACGCAAACACAACCATCGGCAGTTGCCTTAGTGAGTTGTCTTTTCGATGCTTGACTTCTACATCTTCCCATTTTTTATGTGTGTAGTTTATATTGTATCTACAGACATATGTGAGTGTATATACAATTAGCCGAAAGTATTCAAGTGATTCGTCATTCATTTTAGAGTCTGGAATTTTTTGTGTTCCACTTAATTGAGATGCATCGAGATACAAGATGCATAAATGCATGATGCGACATTTTAAAATAGTTTAAATTAACAAGTTTAGGATACAAAAGAAACTATATGAGATAAAATTAATTATAAAAGAGTTAAAGCTGTTAGAAGGTTGGCAGCGCAGCGCATGGATTTGTAGAAGGGCTCCCAGAGCTTAGTCTAAAGTTGCCAGATTACGCAGAAACAGTCAATCAAAAAGTACGAATGACGTAGAAGTTCAACAGTCACTTGGAAATAATTAATCAGTCAACAGTTCAGCAGTTCCCATGATATGAACTCTTGAAACTTTTGCCCATTATCGATTTACGTCATAGTTAGTTAATTGAAAATGATGTTAATAACAACAACTCGAAGAGTTTTGTTAGCATGCAGAACAACCCATAGAAATCCGAAAGAAATTAGCAAAAATAACTTCAACTTATGAATCCAATGCTAAAGTCACCGCACTTGAAACGTTCCGTCAACAAACCGCAATTGAATATACACACACACAATATGAAAACGTTGTGTGTGAGTGTGTTGCTTGTCTGTGGAAATCAATTAGTATTGTCAAAGCATTTCTGAAGGCAGTGGCTAGCGGTCCCAACGACAAGCAACACAGGCACATAAAAAAATGCAGATGTAAAGCTAAATACAGTCGGTGGAATATATATTCGTACACCGATTTGTCTTACAAGTGTTTCTTTTTAACGCATCTTAACCCTATTGAACATATTTCGTCGGAAGAATATTATGATTATATGATTTCCCTTAATTAAATTCGATAAAATAAGTGGTAATAACACCAATACCAGAAAGCCTTATCAAATATTGGAAAACATATTTGCCCTATATTTCTTAGTGTTATTTTATATATATTGAATGAATAGTTGTTGATACTATTTAAGATTTTAACCTGTACCAAGTGGACTACAAATTAAACATCGCAATAGAAACATTATTGCAAAATGAGCTTCCATCCAAGTTATAGAATAACACGAATTAAAGATATGAGTGTACGAATAATTATTAGTTTGTGCGTGTAAACATATACAAACCAGTCGCTAACCCAATGGCCACCAAGACTTTTTTCAGCGATCAACAGCCAATGAGGAATACAAAACATATTCAAGTGGGCACATTGATTAGATATTAACAGTCAGTTGAGTGTATCCACTCTCTCTCTAACTTTTTTTCTCTCATTTGTGTTCAGTTTATAGAAAAATTATAACAATTTGCTGCAGATACAAAAGCAAAATAATGTCATAGAGGGAAGAAAAAAAATATTCAAGTGCTGACAACCTTGTCGCATGCAACTTGACTGACATTTTAACAGGCACGTTCAAAGGGTTGCAGATACACACACACAAAGGCACAGATACAAGATACAAGTGCCCAAGTATCTGATGGTCAGAGGCACACACTCAAGTTGAGCTCAATTTGTATGCAGGCCGAGTGCTTAGCGCAGTTACTGAATTTATGTTTATTAAAACGGATATGGAAAACGTTTATCGATTTCGAGCCGTCGAAAATGTATACAGATGATAAACAAAAGAGAAATAAGAAAACCTGTTTGCAAGTCGCGTGCCAATTTTAACTTGTACAACACTTTTCAGTGAAGCTATCTGACATAACTAAATATATTTATATATATATATATATATATTTGAAGCCACGGCTAGCAAATTGCATTTTACAGAGTTAAAATTCTGTGTTTTGTTTTGACCCACTTCATCTGATTGATTAACGAGTTTTCTAATCGATAATTATTATAAATAAATAATTTATAACAATGAATTCAATAGGATCAACAACAACCAAATCAATTCGAGTTGCATTAAAAATGGAGCGCAAGCAATCAACTTTATATGAACAAATATATATATATATATTTCTGTATCATTTATATATATTTTTCTATATGACATAAATATATATATATATATATATATATGTGTGTGTTTGCGTGTATATATTGACTTGTATTGTTATTAGAACATTTTCTATGTGTAAACAATAAAAATGTTCTAAGCGAATTTCAGTTTGTACAATATACTTTATTTTATTAAGACTTATTAAGACTATTCGTCACAAATTCAAATTCATTAAAAAGACAACCCAATTACACAAATACGCACATACAGAATTCGAACGCTGATGTCAGCATTTGTGATAAAAAAGGCGGCATTGCCAAAAATAAAAGTAAAAAAAAATTCTTCGCAATAATCAAGAGCTCTGCAAACAAATGTTATTCTTAGCATGCTGCTTCTTCTTGTTATTTTACACGCTGACTGCAAAGTAAAGCGAGTTGTCGGTTCTTATCGCTCCCCTTCACACATATCATCCACACGCACACACACATACACTCACTTAAAAACTGATAACGAAATGCGCTTTGCGCTTTGGGAGTGTCAATAGAGACAGGAGAAACAAACTACAGCAGACAAGCAACGGTGTTGAGTGCTCATCGTTTATCTATATGTGTGTGTGGTGTTGTTGATGTGTGTCTGGAATTCATCGTGTATTGTTGTTGCTATTAGTCGCCGCTGAACACGAAAGCCCGCTAAGCAAACAATACAATTGTAAAAATATTTGCCATCGAACGTATCGCCAATATTTCGTTTTCTTTCTGTGCAAAGGGCGCAATTGAAACATCCAAAAAAAAAAAAGGAAGAAGCTTTGCTTACCGTTGGAGTTAAAGAGTTTGGATGGTGTGGAGTGCGTTGTTTTCCTGACTGGTGCTTTTAAGTTGTGCGTTGTATGTTTGATTGGCGCGACAAAAGCTCATCTCTTCGAAATGAAAGCGAAAATGTAATGAAAAATCAACAGTCTTCAGCAAAACGCTGGCAGTGTGGCAGAGAGAGAGAAAGACTGAGCGTGGCTCAGAGAAAGAGAATGAGCCTGAGAGAGACTGAGCAAAGAGCGTGGGAGCAACAAATGCAATGACCTGAATTCAAAGAATTTCTGCAAAGAAACACGTAAAGGGCGATAAGAAAAGTGTGTGTATGTATGTAAAAGGTAAACATCTCTAAGGAAACACCCAAAAAACGACAACAAAGAGTGTTTACAAAATATTCCATCAAAATGTTAACTGTAATTGTAGCCTGTGCCTCTGCGCATGTATTGTATTGTTGTATTGGTAACTGTGTATTGTGTATACATATACGCAACGTCCTTGTGCCTAACACAATAGTTCGAAGGCTAAAGGGGGGGGGAGTGGGGGACTGTGCGAAGAGGACAGCGCCACCCTATTTACTGTTGTCAAAGTCTACACTTGCCTTTGCCTTTGCCAGTGTCCGTGTGATGCTGTGTATCTGTGTGTGCTTGCGTGCGTGTGTGTTCTGGAATTTTGCGTGCTTATTGAATTTTCATGTAAATTATATTTGCGACGCGAACGAGTTGCGCAAACTGCAGAACATGCTTTGGAAATTTTTAATTGAATTTGAAAAACTGGGCTGTGTTTTTTGTTTTGTTTTTTTTTAAATTTTATTCTGTTTTGTAATTGCTGCGCCCTTTACACATACATACACATGGAAACGACACTCACACACACAGGCTCTGAGTTTTCCACTGGTGCAAAAAAAGGTAAAAGAGAAAAAAACCAGCAAATTGTAAAAAACACATGTAACTTACAAATAAACACTTGAACATTGCACGCACCTAAAATATTTTTTTTTGTCAATAGTGGTGTTAGAGCTACACGCACATTTTGTTGACAATTACTTTTTTTCTTGTCAATTTTAGCCCGTTGCAAATTGCATTTTTATTAGCAATAGATCCGCGGTACAAGAATTTGTACGAACTGCTCACGACAACGCCATTTTTACTTCTGACAGCTGTTAGAGGGGCTTAGAGGTGTGCGATGCTAACTTAAGTACTTATCATGCATATCGGCAGCTGCTGTTAACTAAATATCGATATGTTTTGTTAATGCTGTTACTTTAGAAGTCCATTCATAACAGAAAAAAAATCCATAATACACCTGTTGTTTCTCTAGCAGTTATTTTTTTGTTTTTCTAAAAAATTGAATGGAAAAAAGCCATTATAATAAGGATTTAATACACATGGAACACTATTTCATGGTACGTATTTATGGTAAAAGTATATTTTCTGCTTTTACTGCTTCCAAATGCTTCTAACTTTTTAGTCGCGCGAATCGATAGACTTTATATCGAAATCGAATAAAAGGAAATTTTTTTTCGAGACCGCGTTTTTTGAAAATACAATTTCATGGTTTAATAAACAAATGATGCAAAAAAAAAATGAATTAAGCAATAAAACGCGCATAATATGCATGCATAAGTATTGTTAAATGACCTGCTTACAAAACTAACAATTTGAGGAACGAAATGAATGCATTTTTATGCAAAATTCATTTCTTAGCCTTTGCCTTGGCCTTGGATGCAGTTGCTCCACTTGATTTTTTGGCAGCTCCAGCAGTCGTCTTCTTTTTGGCCTTGATCAAGCCATCAAGCTCCAGATCATCCTTGCCCTCATCCTCATCGCTAGAGTGAACTGCTCCCACTAGGGCGCCATCTTCATCCTGTTCGCCGAGAAGATTCTCCTCATCATCGCCAGCGGCTTCGGCGCGCTTCTTTTTAACGTTAGCCTGTGCCGAATAGGAATAGGCCATCACCTCCTTGTTGTAGGCACGTGTGAGAGCCGCCTTCACACGTCCATCGATGGAATCCATGGGAGACTTCTTTCCCGGCCAGCTGGTTAACTCGATAAGTGACTCCAGATCCTCGCGCAACAAATGATAATCCTTGATGACATCCAACGCAGCTGAAACACCCTCCTGCCCCTGCAGCGCCAACGGACGCACAATGTTCGCCAGCAGATGTGGAGCATATTCGAGACGCACCGATAGCCTCGATGCCGAGGTGCAGACACGTGTATGATCATGCAGCTCCTGGGCGAGGCGGGAGCGTTTGTTGGTCCGCGAATTCTTGCCCAGCCAGCCAGGAAAATTGATCTGCCCAGCAAATTGTCCACACATATATTCGCCAGGCAGCAGGGAACTGAACACTGCCTGGGTGGGCAATAGGCTCCAGGCGGAATTGGCACGTATCCGCTTATCCACCAAATCGCCCAGACTGAGTGCATCCGCTGTGGCAGCTACCTTGGCAAGGATCTCATTGCGATTACCCTGAGGCAACACTTGCAAATAGTTCTGCTGGACGAACAGCGGAGCCATGCTGTAGTCATGGAAGAAAAGATCACACTTGTCGTAGATGCTCATATGCTGGTGATCACTGGCTGTGAATACTTTGCGCACCACCTCCCACGGTCCCAGCTTGAGATCCTTTGCAGCCACAGCCTGTTGTTGTTTTCCACTCTCCGGCAGCTGTTCGCCGGCGCTGAGCAGCGCCAGATGATTGATGGTCTGGCGTATATCGTTGTTGGTCGCTGCTATAATCTCCTCCAGCTTTGCGGCTGGCATTTTTAGTTTCTCCTTGTAGCAGATGCTCATGATGCGACCCTTAATCTGCTCAAGACGCGGTCGCTGGAAGCGCAGATCATAGCAATAGTTGACGAGCGAACGAATCTTGGGATGATTGCGATCGTTGCACATGCAAATGATGGGTATGGAACTGTCCTTAATGAGGGCGATGAGCTCCTGCATGCCGCCGCGATCCTCGTTGCCGGCCATACCATCCACCTCGTCCATGATGAGCACATGCTTCTTGGACACCGCCTGTGACTGTCCATTCGCATAGCCATATAGCGACTTGTTGCCCAGCAGACTGGACACCTCCTCCTTGAGCAGACGCTTGCTCCGCGTATCGGAGGCATTGAATTCAACGGCATCGAAACCAAGCTCCTGGGTGACCAGCGATGCCGTCGTTGTTTTCCCAATGCCAGGCGGACCGGAGAGTAGCGCCGCCTTGTAGAAGCTGCCATCATCGTTCTTGGCCCAGGGATTCGGACGTTGCGGCTTCTTTTTGCCATCGTGGTTCACATACCACTTGGCCAGCCAGTTCATCAGTCTGTTGTGGAAGAGCAGAGAAGCCTTTGAGATTTCTTAAAAACAAAATCATTTTTGGTTACTCACTTGTTGACATTGCTGGCGGGTCCAGCCTGGCCGACAATTTCTTTAATGGAACTCGGCTTGTATTTGTCCACCCAGGCCATGTTCTCACTGATAGCACTCACATTGTTGTGGTTGGACTCTATTTTGGGCACAAGCCTGGGGGATTCCAATTTCTCCTGCTTGATTTTGGGACTAACACTGGAGTCCTCTTTGCGTTCCTGTTTCACTTTGAGACTGTTCTCTGCCTGTTTGGAGCTGCTGCTACTCTTCTCCTCGTGCTCGCGCTTCTTACTGCGGGAGCTGCTGCTCTGTTCCTGCTCCTTCTTCACCTTTAAGCTGATTTTCTCCTCCTCCTTTTTCACCTTTGAGCTGTTGCTCTGTTCCTGCTCCTTCTTTACATTTGAGCTGCTTTTTTCGACCTCCTTCTTGACCTTTGAGCTGCTTTTCTCCTCCTCCTTCTTTACCTTTGAGCTGCTGCTTTGTTCCTGCTCCTTCTTCACCTTTGAGCTGCTTTTTTCCTCCTCCTTCTTCACCTTTGAGCTGCTTTTCTCCTCCTCCTTGTCCACCTTTAAGCTGCTGCTTCTCTCCTGCTCCTTCTTCACTTTGGGACTCTTGCTCTGCTCCACCTTAACACTCTTTTTCTCACCTGATCTTTCACGTATCAGATCAAACAACCCATCCTCGCTGAGTATACTGACATTGTGCTCCTCGGCCTGCACCAATTTCTTTGGTCCTGCTTCCTCTCCCACCACCAGATAGTTGAGCTTCTTGCCCACGACAGTCATGACCCGACCACCGAACTCCTTAATGACCGAGGCGGCCTCATCCCGCTCCATGGACTCGAGTATGCCGGTGACCAGAAAGGTTAAACCCTTCAGGCAATCGGGTGCACCTTTTGGTATCTCCTTGCTGCCCGGATTCAGGCAGCTGCTGCGATTCTTGTACTTCTGATAGAGCACAGCTGCCATTCGCTTCCGTTCGTGCCGGTCCTCATCGGTCACAATGCTGCTCTCCAAATCCGACGTGGGCTTCTCCTTCTTGACACGCGGCGTGGATGCCTGGGGAGTCGTTTTGGGCTTCGGACTGCTGGCCTTGGTACGCTTGCGACTCGGCTCGGGACTGGGCTTAGAGATGGTCACTGCGGGCGGTGGATCTTCGAGATCCACTTCCATCAGACTGCTATCGATGGCCTCATCCTCCATCTCAATGACACTACGCTCGTTTGGCTTGGGCGCCTCTACGCGTCGAGTTTCGCCGCCAAACAGTTGAGTGGGATCCACTTTCTGGCGTTGCTTTGGAGCATCTTTGAGCTTGGCGAGCGATGGCTTTTTAGCGTCATAGCCATTGTCATTGCTCGGCGATTTCGTTTCCAGCGCTCTCCGTGACTTCTTCAGCTCCTTGCCGTGCTTGCTCACCTGGGGACTGGCGGGCACTTCGTCTTCGTCGCTGGAAATGGCGAGTGCCTTGCGTTTTTTGGGTGCCGGCGATGGTTTCGCATCCTCTTCGCTGGTCTTCTTGACGGGCATACGCTGGAAGAACGTGTCTATGCCCTGCGAGCAGAAAAAGCATCGTATTATACTCTAAAAACAGTTCCATTTACTTACACGCTGCATGGCTAAATTAATTCAGCATTCGTCTAGCAAAAAAGGCGCACTATGTGTAAAAAAAAGGTATCTATCGATTTATTATGAGTATTTTTATCGTCTGAGTGTGGCCGTTTGCTTTCGTTGCTAGGCAACAGCTGTAATAGCTGCACGCTGCTGGCAATGCCATACATGGCAATCAGCTTGTGTGTGTATGCAATTTAACGTTATTTTCAATTTAATAGACAAACTTGAGCTATTAATAATAAGAAACAAATTTTACAATTAAAATTCGTTTAATTTCGAAAAAAAATGAAGGGTTATATATCTATAGCATTTCATAGGAATGTTTTTCTCCAGTTGTTAAAGCAGAAAGCCATATCAACAACGAATGTTATAGAACTCTTATTTTTTTTTAGCTTTCTCTTTAAATTTAAATTTGACTATGAGCGTTCAGTTTACAGCAGCCAATAATCGATTTGCGTGCACAAATTGTTTTTCAATGATTTAACATGTTATTTGACACATGTCGTCATCAATCTTGTGCTAATGCCATCTAATCAAGTCAAATCACATCATCAACGCTTTTTCACAAGCTGTTTTGTTGCATTTACAGGGCATTAAAAATTCGCCACCCTCAAAACCCCCCAACTATCACTAACTGATTACACGCGCAATTAAGGGTTGTGGGAAGCAGGCGCCATTACCAACTACTCCCCTCTCTCTTACACCCCTTACCAAGTAGCAGCGACCGCTTTTGTGCGGCTTGCGGCTTGTTGCACGTGCGAACAACAAATGTTACCCTTGAGGGCAGTTAAGAGCGATGAGCGTTACTTAACCTTGTTGATTAAATTAAATATTTATAAGCATAGGCTACAATTTCAAGTTAACAATTTTAACAATTTAAAAATAAACAAATTTTGATTCATTTGAGCTATTAAATTATTTTTAAAAGAACTGCCAGTTTGTAAACATAACATTTAGCTTTTGTATTGCAAATTAAAAATTAAATTTTGTATTAACAAATCTGCTCTGCCAGTACCGTTTCTTTAGTCTTTCTTCTTTAAGAATCTTTAATAAGAATATATAATTCTTATATATATGACAGTTCGACTAAAAAGGCATATGTTATTAAATTAATTTTATAATTCTTGCAGTACTTAAAAAAATGCGTGTGTTTTTCTTGTTTGTTGTTGGTGTAAAAGACGCGCAACAAGTTAAAAAGTTGATACAATAACAATTTGTGCATTCATCGATAAACCGCAAAGGGGAGCGCGTTGAAGCATATAAAAAAGAAGAAAAAATAATGAAGAAAAAGGGTTGTCCAATTGTCGCGCCCACATACAGACAGCCAGCGAGCCACATGACAAAGTTCTCACAACTACAAACCGAACAACAGCAACAACAAGACACATGAATATAAATTAAGTTGGCCGCGTCAAATATCGCAAATCGCATTTAATAGCCTTTAAATTATGCACAAAAGTCAAAAAGCAAATAGCAGAAGCCGGCTTTTCTCCCTTTGGGGCGGATTTTCTTGCCCAGCAAATCGCATTTATTACATTTCGCATTAGATTACGTGACGTTGATTGTTGGCAAAGTGTTGCCAGATTTTTGTTTTTTTTTGTTTTGCAGTGCATGACTGTTGATAAATTCCCATTGGGCACAAGTGCGCGCGCGTTTGCGTATGTTGTGTGTGTTTGTCACTAATTGGAAAATGGCGTGTGATTGCGAACACTTGTTTTCTAACACTACCCCCCGACAGCTCACCCCTGCGGGTGTTTGCTTTTAGCGTTTATCGATCATCTGCTATACCCTTGGCTTTGTTACACCCCACGCCTTTTTTGATAATCGCCTACACCTCCATTCTCTCTCTTTCTCTCTCTTTGCATCATTATTTTCGGTATTTTATTGTAATGCGAACACTAATTCACCCCCTCACATTCACTCCTTTCTCCTTAATCGTGATTAATTGTTTTGACGCATTATTTTGATTTGATATTTATCAAAATGTCGCAAAATGCGCGCTTTGACTTTTATTATGTTTATTTAACTGATTAATCTTGGGTGACTTTTCGACTACAATAAGCCTGCCTATGCTAAGTGGGTGTGTGTGAGTGTATTTATTTTTTGGCTGTTCTTTTATGAAATTCACCAAAATTAGATTTGCATTCGGTTTTTATGTTAATTTCTGTGTCAGCTAAGCGAAGTGAATAATTTGCCTTTCCTGTTGGGAGAGTTACAACTAATTATTGTAGAAACTTGTGAGCATTACTCATGGGAAGTCTTAGTATATGATTTAAGTGTATGAAATATAATAGATTATTCAACTAAAGTCTTGGGAAGCAGGCTGCTAAAATAAGTATTGTGTGAAATTACTATTAATATGACTTGAATAAGCTTATTAAATTTCAAAGAAGCAAAACCTAAAAATGAAATGTTCAAATTGGATCAGATTTATTTATTAATATGCCTAGCAGAAATATAAAGTAAAACGAAATAAATATAAATAAAGCTTACAACTAAAAAAAATGAGTTTTTAAACTTAAGAAAACTCTGTGAAAATATGATAATATGCATGATAATAGCATATTTTAGATATAAAATCAATTAAACCTCTTTAAAAATGACAAATCGTCTTTGATTCTTCGACATACTTTAAACCTAATTGATAAATAAGCATAGCTAAATGATTATATGTATTAGAATACCTTATGTACCATATAGATTTAAGATTGACAAAGATAATTAATTATATTTATATACCATATTTAAAATATCGTCTCAATTAAGAATCTTTAAGATTAACAAATCTCACCCAAAGCTAAGTTCAAACTAAATTTAGGAACACTTAAATATAATAAATTGGATGATAATACCATATATATTCCTTATTATATATATATACTTAATCTCTTTAAGCAATTGTTCCTTTGGCATTCTTTAAAGCAACCGATAATCAAATCACTTTAAAATTGATGTCCCTTAAACCACCCAAAATCAAATTCAGTCTAATTCAAACTAAATTCATAAACAGTCTTATTTAATAATTTATAATATGGATGATAATACCATATCATTTTATACATATTGAGTCAATCCAATGTCTTCAAGCAATTGTTTCTTGGCCATCATTTAAAGCAACCAACGCCGACTCCGCCTTCAAGTTGTATTTCAAGTGAATTGGGAGAATCCATGTTCGCTTTAAGGACAGCAGTTTGCCAAACTACACAAAACTTGGTCGTCGTTTTCATTGATTTCAATTTGCTTTCGTTGCGACGCCATATTTCAATTTCTGACCGTCGCACAATTTACAAGCCATAGCATGTGTCTCCAATGATGCCCCAAACCACTTTCCCCCCGCTCCCACACTCCCTCTGGAGGCGTGTGTGTGTGTCTGTTTGTGTGTGTGTGTGTGTTTGTCAGCAGACAGCAGAGGCAACATTGAGCGAGGGGCTTAAGGAGTGGGGGCGGGGGCGGGGATTGGTTGGTTGGGGGGCAGTTCAACAGACGGACAGGACAGCTTAATTGATGAACAAAGGCGTTTGGGCCAAAGTTGTGCTTAGGCGAGAGAGATACGAGCCATGTCTGAGCAGAGACACTGTTACAGCGAAGTTAGCAGTGAGCAGACGTGTGCTAGGTGTGTGTGTGTGTGTGCGAGTGTGCAGTCATCGTCTCCGGAGGACTTGCAGAAGTCGTACAGAATATTTAACACCCGCTGCGCGTATTTATGGGAGAATGAACCTGTGTCTTCAACATCGTCGTCGTCATCGACGCTGTAGTCTCTCCACCATTTTGTCTAAGACGCGGGGGCAGACGAACAAGGCGGCCAGGCGGGCAGTCGTCCTCAAACTCGGTCTCTCCTTGGCAGATTTGCAATTCCAATTGGCGCGACGATGTCGTCGTCGTCGTCGTCTGCCGTTCGCTCTCCTCATCACTGATGATTAGTCCTCAACGCTCTGTTCTTGTTGTTGTTGTGTTTCCATCTCTGTCTAGTCCCGGGCAGTGGGTGCACTTTCTCAATGGCCGCCAATGTGTTTGGCATTTACCTGTCCACTGTTTGTCCTGCCCACCGTTTAACCTTATTTTTATTGCATACACAACGCAATTATTTGTTTTATTAACTGTTGAACATGGCCTTTTCGGATTTCTCATGTAACGTTTTTGTTTCTCTTAACAACAATTGTAAATTGTATTTATTATTGATTGGTGCTTGGGAAAACTTTTGACTTCTGTGTGTGTGGCATATCTAGCAGCATCGATATATACTCAATAACTGGTACACCAATGTTGCTTTGTAACCACAATTAACCAAATAAGGTGTTTGTCCGCCAATTGAAATTTGAATTACAATTAGATTTGTCATGGGAAAAAATTTTAGAAACTGTTACAAAAAATTATGAAGATTACCTGCCCTCGTTTCCCGAAGTCAGCCTTCAGATATATAAATACGTAAATTATAATAAATAATGCATAAATAATAATCCAAATATTATTAAGTTATAAACAAGTTTTAATTATTAATGTTTTCTATTTCACGACTGACTAATTATTTCATTTATTTGTTATTATTATTAATTATTTATTTTTATATGTTATTTTTCTATATTTTTATTATCTATTTTTTATTTGTTCTTACTTTAAATAGGCAACAAAAAAATTGTTATTGACGACATTAATTAATTGGGTTTCTTTGGAGGCATTGAATGCCAACAGCAAATTTATTATAAATTAATTATATTAGTTATGAATCTTTATTATAAGTTAGCTTGAAGTTGTAGCCCTTAAGTTAGTTTTTTCTTTATATAATTAACTTTTGTTTTTCTACATTGAAATTTTTAGTTAAATATTATTGTATCACAAATCAATTCTTTCAAAATCGGTTTTCTTTACATGTTTCTATGCAATTTGAATGCAGAACTAATTATTATGTCTTGATCAAAACCTAATCGATCCCCCAACTCGATCTTCTCTAGAATGCCATGCTCAATAACCATGTCTCTTTCATATTGAAATTGAGTAAGTCCACAGCTCTATGACATTTATGGACTCTATGCACCAAGGCGTATCTCAGCATCTTGCTGCAGCTCGGATTACGTATGGATGTGACATGAAAGCCACCGTTGCTGCTACAAAAGAGGTATCAATAATTTTTAATTGAAACTTAAATAGATATGATGCATAAAATTGACGAAAGCTCCGCCACAGGAATCGATGTCGCCGCAACTGCAACTGCAACTGCAAATGCGTCCTGCCTCTGCCCCGCAACCCCTTGTACGCTAGATACACTTATATATATTTTTAATGCCGATAAAAGCGCATGTTCGACATGCGACTAAACAAGGCACAGAACATGGCATCATTACCACCAGGGGAAACGAGCGCCATGTTTGATGATTAAATCTTGGAAATTTTAATGATGCCGACGACGCAGCCGTTAAACCAACAACAACAACAAAATCAGCAGCAACCGAATGCTGAACAGATGCAACCCAAAATTCAAAACTCAAACTCAGGTGAGATAGAGATAGGGAGATGTGGAGATGGGGAGATGTGGATGTGGATGGAGATGGAGAGACAGAGACATGGAAATTAGCTGACGATCGTTAAATGAGCGGCAATTTTCGGAGACGCCAAGCAAGAAAGGATCGACAGCCATCGGTTCGGGTGCAGGGGATCGGTTTTCATTTGACGCGCTCTCTCTCTCCCTCTCTTTCTTACTCTCTCTCTAGCAAAACGGCGGCTTGATTTTTGATTTTTGATATTTGTGTGATATCGATTCGAGTTCGATTTCGGTCTGTTGATTAAACCGACTATCAAAATATCCATAAGCAATTAAAAGACTTATGACAAGTTGAGGGACTCTCGGCCAGTGTCCCCATCCTCGACTAGACTCTGTTCCGTTGCATATGCAGCACAAAATTATGGGACATTAATTGGTGACCAAAAGAAAAAAAAGAAAAAAACAAAAAATAAATATATAAATAAACGTGAAAAAATGAATACAAAATTATGAAAGATATTATTGCATTGTCTGGTTGAGTGGCGTAAAGCGTTTTCTTCTTTCTTATATCACATTTGGATGTTGTTGTTGTTGTTTTTGTTGTTCTTGTTGTTGTTGCTGTTTTTTGGTTCTTTTGTGTAACTGGTTTTATGTAACTGCGGATTGCCTTTTGTAGCTCATCTGGTTGTTTGTGTCAACCCGCCTCATTGTTGACGCTCTATGGCATATAGCCAGGGATTATGGTCTAGACTATTGAATATGGTGTTTATAAAGCGAATTCGTGTGATAAACTCAGCAATTAATTGCTCGAGTTGGGATTGTATTGCATTGAAGTCACTTAAAATATGATTTTGGCTGCATAAGAATTCTACGTTTGAAGTAGAAATCGTAGAGTCTTGGGTAGGCACTGAAAAAAATGTGTTTACTATAGTTATAGGAATATTTTAATGATTGCTAAGCGTTTTAGTCTCTGATTTAGTTCTTGAAAAAGAAAGGAGAGAGTTAACAAGATTGGAAATGTTTTGGCTTAGTATTTATACCAGTAAGAGTCATTCTATAAGCGATGTAAAAAAAATTTGTTTTAGTGGAGTTACCAATGTGAAGAATTTATAAAAATATAATTATGCTTACTAGCAAAGAAGTTTAAGTGAATCACTTCATTCATTCTGTTGATTGAACCAATCTTCAGATAGGAACTCTTAAAATCCTAGATACTAAAATATTTCTTTTAATAATGGTGTTATGAAAAATTTAAAATTAAGAGTTTCTAAGAGTTTATTACCATTTTGGATTATAGACTATTTGTCTGAGATAAAGAAAATTATAATTTTGTTAGATATCTTATGTCAAAATTAACTTTATTTGTTTCATATCGCTAAGCTTAAGTAAATAATTGCTTAATTATTATACAAATTCTGGTTAAAATAAAGTCTGGGTAACTTACAGACTTACCATATACCAAGAGCAACTCTTAGAAAATGTTTCTTTTAATAATGATACTATGAAGAATAATGAACTTAGCTTAAATAGTGGCTTATTCCCAGTTTGAAATGTGGCATATTTGTCAGAGTTTGAGTAGAGCTCATTTTTGTTAGATTTCTTATCTCATGCAACGATGTGCGGCTGATAATTTGATCATCATTGTGCCCCTTGGCTTATGCATATAATGGCTTAAACTACAGTCTCTTTCCCTCTATCTCTCTCTCTCTTTCTCTGCTGCACGTTCAAAGTGAGGCATAGAATCACAGGTCGTACATTACGCACATTCGATAAAAAAAAAGAAAAAAAAAAAGAAAGAAAAAGGCTGCCGAAGTCAAAGCGACTTCAGCTTCGTCGTGGAAGTTGAGTCTTTTACTGGATTGCATTCTCATTCGGCGATCGCTTCGAATGTTTTTTATTTTTTTTTTCCTTTTTTTTTTTTTCATTTTTTTGGGTTGTGGATTCGGTTTGGGGTTTGGAGCGAAGCACACGTCGCTGTGTTGTCAAGTTTCTGAAGATTAATTGAACAATCAATTTAAAATTTTATAGGTTTTAAACTTTTCATTTCTCTTACACGATTTTCTGTGTCTCTCTTAGAGTTTGCTTGTTGTTGGCATATAAATTTGTTTTCTTTGTATCTGTGGAATGGTCTGGCCAATTTAAAATTATGAAATAGTAGCGTTAATGAAATATAAACTTGTGTGTATTTTGGCTCGTTTTATTTTGATTTTTGTTACTTTGCCTCTTTTATGGGGATATAAGTTAAAAGACAAAGGTTAGCTTAGAAAACAATTGCATTAAGCGAAGTGCTATTAACTCTAAGCTTCAGTATAAGCTTTTCTCTCAGTTTTTTTTGTTGTTTTTTTTATACAAATCTTATAATTACCGTTCGCAATGGCATATTTCCTGCAAAACAATTTACATAACATCCCGTGGTATAATATTTTGATGGCTTCGATTAACTGCCCATAAATGTTTACAAGCCGCATGAGTACTAAATTGTTTAGGTATTATATGGTATAGTCATTAAAATTAAAATGAAAATACGCCGACTTGCAAATATGATGCAATTTTCAGATTTTATAGGCTACATTAAAATTATTTCCTCTAATTGAACAGATTGCTTTACTTGAGCAGATGGTTGAGTTGGGCTGTAAAAGCATTTTATACGCATTTTCTTACCAATCCCAGGCGCCATTTTAAGCTTGAAGAACTCTGTTTTTTTAATGAAATTATAGATCGTTAATCACATCGATTTTTATAGACTAGAATGCAATGCACTGTTCTTCGAAGACCTATTCAAATTCTATTCCAAGTCTTGTGTGTGTGACGATGCCAACACCTACGGTTTTTACTGCATTTTTCCCAAATGATCCCTTCAATAATTCTGAACATTTTCTATTGTATTTAATTTATGCGCATTTTAAAGATTGTTGTTTTTTGTGCTCTATCTTTTATTTTTTGTGTGTGGCGCATGCGCTACAAATTTTTATCGGTTCCTTTTGAATACAATAGTTTGTTAAGATTTCAAAATGCAATCGAAATTCAATGGTTGTTCATAAAACTATTAAACTGACACAACCAAACATGTTTATAGCTACACACATCAAATTTGTATAATTCTTATGCACAAAACGATATGTTCAACTTGAAAGGGTAGAAAAAAACTAAAGAATATTGACAAGAAAATCGACAGAAAATAAAAATATAGAAATTATTTAGATTTTATGAAAGACTTCAATAGATTGGGCGGATTAATCAAAGTTAAATTTGTTGTATTATTATATATTTGTTAATTTTCATTTTACACACTTCAAATTTGTGTAATTTTATTAAGCAGAACAATTTAAAATAGTTTGCTCTATTTTTAAGGTTGGTAAATTTATTTATGCTAAACAATATGTAAAAGAAAATCAAGTGAGTCTAAATATATAGTTTTAATTTAGATTTTATAAGAAATGAGCATTAATCAGAGTTCAATTTTGTATATCTTCTCAAAAAACCCTATTTATAAGTCAGTTTTATACTTTCGATTCCTATTAAAATACAGCGCAAGATACTGTTACACCCTAATTTCCAGCTAAATTTGCATTTAGATATTCGCTTTTGTTTTAGCCATTTAATTTGCCATGTAAATAATATCGTTTATATGTAGTTAAGTAATTTTCTCTCAATTTTCCAACCATTGGCTGGATTCTTTTATGTAAATTTCACTTTGCCAACTTTTACATTTAAATTTTCCACACTGTCACCCTCACCCCATGATAGCATCAAATACCCAAACTAATTAATGAAAGTAAATTAATTTATACGTAAATTGTTTTGTTTAGCAACTGTCTCTGTACGCTTTCGACTTGGAGTTGGAGTTTGTTTTATTTTGTTTTATTTCTGCATTGGAGTTCGGGTCACCTTTATCTGAATGGCTTTGTTCGTCTACGCGCCCTGAATGCCTAATGAGAACTGAGAGCGAGCCAAGTGCTATGTATTTGCCTTTCTTTCCGGGTTCTGAAATTGACTTTCTTGGCTCCCTTTCTAGCAAACGTTGGGTGTCAAGTGCTGTTGGGTACAACTTAATTCGCCGTGTAATTGTTGATTTGGTTTCCAACTCTTGGTTTTACTGGAACGTGGGAGCTTTACTTGTTGCTATTCAAAACAGATAACTGTCTTTTAGATGGGTCTTATCGGCTTTGGAACTTTTGCTGGGCACAATAATGCGGGAGTTTCGAGTTGGAATTAAATAATTTGAAGTATCAAATTGTATTTAATTTATATTTAGTCTAACGTGTCGAATTCAATTTATTTAAATAGTTAAAGAACAATTTACAAAAGTTTCTGATACCTTTTGAAAACAGTAGAATTGACAGATATTTATGTCTCTTCACAAGTCAAGATCTTGTTATCTTAAGTACCAAGTTTTTTTTATTTAAGCAAATGAACATTTAATTAAAGAGAAAGAAGAAAGTATGAAATATATATATATCCTGCTCAGAATTAACAACCGAGTCGATTTCCGATTTTGTATATAGATGTAGATTTCTAATTTGGAATACAAGTTCTCGTATACCAAAACACAGCTCAAGTTTATTGCATTTAATCGATAATTTCCTATAAATATAAGCCGATTTACGATAAATATTTTTGATCGACTGTAAGCACAAAATCAGCAAACCAACTATATATTTCCTAATACCTCCTAGTCAAGCTGTCCCGACTAGAGCAATCTGACCTGTTTCGGATTTGTTGGCCAAATTATGCGTCAAGTCAGTTTTGATTGTCCTATTCGTACATCTGTTGAAAAGATAAGCTTGGCAAATTGTCCAGCCAGAGATAAATTGAACTTCAATTAAGTTCAATGCCACAAAACAAGTTGTGGCCACAAGCCTAGCAAATTGTGCACTCTACACTCGAATTATGTTCAATTATGTAATGTGCCACCAACCAACAATGAGCAAAAGGTCATTAAGTGCTGATGGCAGATGTCAAGAGTCGGTTTCTGACCCCATTATAATGTTGGCCAGAACAAGTGCATAAAGCAATTATTTGCATACTATATACGGTGGGGGGGAAGTGGAGAAAACCCGCTAAACAAAGAGCGCAAATTGCAAGCGATGAAAAGATGGCCAAAACAGCACAAACAGGATAATAATGAACGCATTCACCTGACCCAACGACCACCCACAAACACTGTCAGCCAGCCAGACAGGCAGGCAGTATTTGAGTGCATTCATTTATTCAATTGTGGCCACTTGTTAGTACAAAGCCTGGCCAAGAGAAGGGGGGTTGGAGAGAGAGAGAGAAGCTGCCACACAATGGCTAGCAAATTTGGCCAGCCACATCAACTCATTTGTTTGGCGCTGATTGTCGTCATCAGCATCAACATCATCATCAGCATCAACATCAACATAAACATCATCATAGTCGTCGTCATCGTCGCTGATTTGTATCTTACAGATACATAGCTGGTTGGCATTTTCTTCATAGTTCGCAGTTCGTCCTTCGTCCTGGACTGGCGCTGTCAGGCGCATTGAAATTGAAATTGGAATTGTGCTGGGCCGAGAGAGCCCGGCTCCATAGAAACTATGAAACGCAACGGCGGCTCGTGTTTTTATTGTGTAACTGACATTTGCTTTTGTGCGTTCGCATCCATAAGATACAAAGATACAAAGATACAAAAGTGGTTTGTGCTCGCTGTTATGTTTCCATTCCAATAAGACGCTTAGTGCTTGGCTCTTGTCGCTGATGATTGCGCATAATTGGGTCACATGCTTGTCAGGAAAACGCGTTGGAGCTGCAATCCCCCCGCCAACATCTACCCCGCTACCCCTGATCATGCAATTTTCTCTGTGTGTGTGTATTTGGTATTGCGTGTGTGTCTGCGCCTGTGAGTGAAAAATATTTTTCATTAAAACTGTCCGCTTTTCTTCTTGCCCCTATGTTCTCTTCACTCTTTTCCCTTGCCCCTTTTCCCCCTCTCTCTGTCTCTTTCGTTCAGTCTTCCTCGCTCGTTCTTTAAATTGCTTTCTTGGTTTCTTGTTGCTCGGCAACAGCAGCAAAAAACTTTTGTCATTTATTTTACTTCGCTCGTTATTTTTACACTAACATTGTTAACAACATATCTGCAAATTGTTTCATTTTGTCAGAGAAGTACAAATATTTGGTTAATACTTTTTTTGGTTTCATCAGTTTTAACTATTTAAATGTTTCTTTTACTGTTACTAATGAAACAGTTGATTTTCATAAATTGTCTCTCTTTCTCTCTCTCATATTATATCAATTCTTTGTGTAGTGCATTTGGAGCTTCGTTTACTGTAAATTTGTCTTTTCGCTGTTTATCTTCCTCTTTGCCATTTTGTGCTTCTGATTGCGTACAGACTTTTTTTTTTACCGATTTTTATTGTGCAGCTCGTCGTTTATTTTGCAGTGCATAATTTATGCCTGGCCTCTTCTCTTTCTACTTTTCCTTCTTGTGTTTCTCTTCCTTCTTCTTACCCAGGCCGCGTGGGGCTCTCTTCCCCGCTCAACAGCATCCCCAATAGCTCCCCAATAGCTCTTTTGTCATCTGTGGCGTCGCCATTTTTTTCCGCTTCCTGTGCCTGAATTCAGGCTCTCGACACTGGGACACAGGATGCTTCTTGTGTGCCTGGCTCTGGCTTCTGGTCGTGGCTCGGTTACGGGTTGAGTGTCCAGTGGCCAGCGGAAATGTATTTACACCAAACGTTCGTAAAATGGCGGCCATAAAATAAAGTTTTAACGGATGTTTACGCAATGCGCATGAATTGTTCAATATTGACAAGACAAGAAAGCGACGATTATTCATCCCAGCAGCACAGATGCCAGGAAGGCACCAAGTATTGTATAAACGGACCTATTGAAATTTTAATGATCAGCATCTCTTAAAAAATGCATCTGAAAGAAATGCTGGATAATTGAAGCATTAAGGCTTTAAGGGTACTAAATACTTTTGATATCTATAGATTTTAAAATTAAATATTTAAGAAAATGGAGGAAAACACTTAACTTACTTAAGTATGAGGAAAGTTTATTAAGAAAAAAAACCCAAACGAATATATAAATATTAAATGTCTATTTCAAATAAATTATTAAAAATAAAGAACAAAATAATTGCTTATAAGTTTCTTTGTTGTTTAATACGATATTACAATTTCAGTAACTTCCAAATAGTTCCTTTTATAATAAGCTAAGCTAGGTGATATATATATATGATAATATATTTATCAGTTTATTTTTTTTCTATATCAAAATTTAAATGACAATATATATAGAACCTGAAGATGTATATTATAATTTGCGAAGAATCCTATTTATTTGTACAGTAATTCATATTTCCATATACATTTTCTTTGCTAATTTTGCTATCGCTTAAAATTCATCTTACGCTTAGATACAACTGGGAAGTGGAAGCTCTTTTATCTTTTATGGTTTGAATTAGGGATCGTGCTTATCCCACTTGCACTTATCATCAACAGAAATTATCTATCTCATTAAGATTGGTTGCTTTGATGGCCTCTCAAATGAAAACCGCAAATCGATGCAACTTTCAACTTCAATTGTGTATGTATATATATATATATATATATATCTGTGTGTGTCTGCTTGTTTAAGTACCAGCAGTTTCTAAGTAACTTGTTACTGCTCCTTCGGAGGGTTCGTTCTAGTCGTGGACATGTGCTAATGACAACATGATTATGGGCTGCCAGACAAAGCGAGCAGCGGCAGGCGACATGGGACGTGGAACGTAGGACGAAGGATGAAGGACAACGCCCACACAGTTATGACAGTGACACTGACAGAATAACCTTCAGCAGTCAACTAAGCGACCAGCAAAGAGGGTTGGCCACGGTAGCTGCCAATGCAGAATCTGCCCAAGCTAATAATTGCAAAAGGAGATGTCGTTGCCAATTTCAGCGCTGCGACCCTTGCGCGATTGAGAACTTTACGCATAATAAATTTTTCATTCGTTGTCATTAAATCATTGCGTTGCGCTCTCAATAAGATGTTAAAAGCGCGAAATATAAGTGTTATGTCGACTATGAAATACCCATGAAAAAATCTTTAAGTTATTTTGAATTTAAACATTTTACTCGATTTGCAATTGAAGTGTTGTCTTTAAGATAACCAATAACAAAAGCTGAAACATTATAGCGCAAAAAATAACCTACGAGAATATTCAGATAGTATAGAAGGGGATCAATGGGTATTTGAGAAAACCTAGGGTTTTATTCTTAATTCCAGCTTAATTTTTCGAATACTTAGAAAACATTTGTTAAATTTGCAGGGTGTTTTTTAATTTAATATTAAATTGTGTATTATTTTTATTTATAAGCTTTACTTTTTAGGATTTTACATTTACAAACATTTTAGATGTTATTTAAATGTTGAGAGATATTTTTAAATATCTGTTAGGAAAATAGGAAAACTTTTTTACTTTCATAGAGATTAAATGCATTTATTTTCACTATTTATAAGATTTGAAGCTGTTAAACGAGTACATAAATATATTTCACAATTATTGTACGAATCTTAGAAATTGTACGGAAATAAAAATTATATGTGTTTATAGGCATCAAGATCTAAGTTGAGATCAATCCAAGTATATTCTTTATGCAGGGTATACAAAAAAAAAACACATAATGACAAGCAGCATGCTGCAAATGTCAGTGCAGACAGGAAAACGGAAACGTATTGGCGCAGTGAGGAAACATGGCGCGATGGCCGACGCCCCAAAAAAATTTGATAAAAGCGTGCAGACAGAAAGAGAGAGAAATAGAGTGAGAGAGAGAGAGAGAGAGAGAGGGAGAGAAAGGAAGAAGGAAGGCAACAAATGGGGAGCAAGTATCAGCAGAGATCCGCGTTTCTTTTTTTTGTTGGCCTGCCCCATTATTTCAGTGCATGCAGCAGTACAGCAGCAAGCCGGAAACGGATGTGGGTGCAAACAACTTGAAGATGTCTGCCAAAAAAAAAGAAAACTAAAATAGAGGCAAACTAATATGGGCATAAGGAATGCGACAAAAAGAGCATCCAGCATAAATTATGCAAAGTAAAAAAAAAAAAATACAGATGAAAGTTCAAATGGGATTTGATTAAAATTCATTTGCCGCAATATGATAAATGTCGTTGTAAAAGACATCAAAATCAAAGCAAATCACTTGCAGTCGACGCTCGACAATTTTTAATAATGTATACACAAAATCCTCCCCCCTCCCCCCGCCCCCAATACAGTAAACGCCCAAAACTCAAATACAGTCGTTGTCTGGTGGCAAGGATAGAAGGACACGTGGCAAAGTCATCGTCAACGCACGGCACACTTCATAAATTTTGGCAGCGAGCAGTTACAGTTATGATTGCCAAAGTCAACGACAACAACAACCAACAACGAGCCGGATGTCCGCCACCCCCTCCTACCCATCCCCCACCCGTAAACAGGAAGCAAAGCCTTGCCAGGCAACCGCAGCAGCCGAAAAGTAAATACGGAAAGATTTGCACCGGGGCCAAAAACTCTAAAAGCCTCAAGCAAACAAACAAACCCAAACGCCACCCGCCAACCACCCACTACCCTCTCTCTACCCGCGTTCCGCCGACATCTATTGCTTGGGTTAGTGGCAACATTGTAGCCCGGCGTGGATTGGTGCGCATGCCGCAATCAAATCATCTGCCAAGTTTTATGATTTATTTAACTTTTTTAATTGACTTTTTCCGAGCAAGCCAACAACAAAAACAACAATAACGAGAACAGAAACCGGGACTGGGACTGAGACTGAGACTGAGACAGGGACAGGAACAGGAACAACAACCCCAAACAATACGGCTGCGTGTGAAAGGATAATGCAGGGTCTTCAAACCAGGACTCTGACATAGACTTCACTTGCAGTGGCTGCTTTGCTAGGAAGTGCGTCATATGAGCGGATATCGAGGTGTGTGTGTGCGTACGTGTGTGTGTGTGAGTGAGTGTGTGTGTGTCGTGGGTGTAGTCGACGAGCGTTTGCTGCAAATCCGGTTTAGTCTATTTATTTGAATGCCTATTTTTATGCTTATCCGGTTGCTTTAACATTTACATTACTCACTTTTTTATTTTTATTTTTTTTTTTTCATATTTTGTTCTTTTTTGCTTTTCATTTAACGCTTAAAAATGCTTTTGATTTATGTTATGGTAATTGCCGGGATCGACGGCGAAAGGAAAAGTGGAGTTGTGGTAAAGTGTGCAGGGGGGCACAGGGGGGAACAGGGGTCGTTAGCTAAGTAACTCACTGTACAGTTGCTTAAATAACCTTGGCAGAATATCATGAGAAAAATACTAGCTTAAATTCTAATGTTTTGTTCGACATTTGAGCAAGATGTGTTTAGTGGGTGAACTTCTGAGCGGTTTATGATATACTTGAATTGTGAATAAGTAAAATTGTAAGGTGGCTAAAGCCTCAATATCAAGAGAAATTCTCTGCTGTTTAAATAAATGTTTACAATTTGCATTGTGTGTTATGCGAAAAAAGAACTTGTGATTTAAATTTGATTAGGGTTAAAAATTGATGGGGATATTTGGGAATAAGTAAGTATTTTTGCAGCAAGAGTTCTTAAATTTTATATTTCAATAACGCCAGATTATTTACGTTCTTTTTATTTACTTTTGCCCTTCTTTTTTAATTTTACTTATCCCTTTTTATTTTATTTAGTGCCAAGATTTAAGTTAAAAATTTTAACTAATATAAAATATAACTAAAGTATAACTTTATAAAATAAAAAATTACCTATATCTACTCATTATGATCAATTTACTAATACCGGCAACTTACAAAACATTGTTCAAAGTGAAAGCTTGGCTTTAAAATAAATACTTATTCTAAGAGTAATACTAGTTAAGCTCATTAATACTTATTTCAAATAATATGTTATACACAGAAATGCTGATATTACATCTGAAATTCCATTTTACAATAAATCCTGGCTAAAGAATCTTCTAATTCAAACTATTTACATTTATTAACCGCAGTAACTTGATAAGGACTTAGGTCTTTTCTCATCTGGTTCTCATCCTGCTCAGCATGAAGCAAAATGACTAAGCGTTGACCGTGAAGCTGGTTACTAATTTGACAGCCCACAAGCGCCAGCAGCCAAGGAAAACTCCACCGAAAAAAATACCAAATCTCAAAAATCATCTCAAATACGAAAGGAGAAAAAGATCAAATCGAAAAAGTCACTTGTCAGTGTCTGGTCAGCCCCGAAGGGAACTTTCAATTTCTGACGAAGATCTTCGGGATCTGCAAATATGATTTATGAGGCCACAACATTTGATGTATACATTTTAAGCATTGTTGAGACACAAAAATGATTTTGATGGACATTTAACAAAACGACACCAGTCTCAATCCACACTGGACGAACCGCAGTCAAACGGCTAAGACAGCTGAAGCCCCAGAATTTGTTCCTCCAAGCAGAAGCGGCAGCAACCAACAAAAGCAACAAGAATAAAAAAAAAGAAAGAAAAAAGTCGACATATTTCATATTTTATTTATTATTTAGAAAGGGTTCGCTGCATAAATCAAAAAATGAAATGAGTACGACATAACAACACCAAAGTCAACTCCAGCACCAAACCGAGTCCAACTTCGAGTTCCAGACGTAATCGCAGTCGTCGATGTTGTCCAATGACCAGCAACCAGCATATAAAACTCCAAATGAAAATAAAACCAACGCACAACGCTCAAAAAATATAAAAAAAAATAAAAAATTAAATATAAGTTCCCACATGTTCACAATTTTTATACACATTACCTCTCGAAACCTTATGGAAACCGGAAAAAAAACAACGAAAACAAACCAAACCCACAGATTTGCAACTAAGGCATAAAATATCATTCATTGAACAACTGACGCAGCTTTGATGCGCCAATTTCTGCACTGACAAAACTTTTGACAGCCTCCAAACGATGCTTGATAAATCGACAAAACAACGAAATATGTGGAAAAAAAATATAAAAAATAAAAATATATGGAAATTGGTTGCATTTGGAATCGCACCCGCAAGGGTGAGTCATAAATATTATTTATAATTAACAAATATTGTTGCTAATGAGTCAGCTTAGCTGGGTTCTAACAGATATCTTGAAATTAACTGACTGAATGTATGAAAAAAATATATTTTAGAGAGTAACAGCTGGAAGTATATATTAAAGTTGCTAGAAAACATTTTTGACTAACCAGTGACCAAATTGATAGTTAAACTCTTTAAGGAAAAATAAAAATTTTACTATAAACTTATTTAAAGCTTGTATTTTTGCCCGCGAATATTTCTAGATTTCGTAAAAGTAAAATAACAGCTGTTTGTAAAACTTAAATTAAAGTTGTATTTTTGACAACTACTAAGGAACAAAAAATCTGCTATAACTAACATGATTGCGCGCAGTGCATTTGTCTGTGACATGAAAGGGTCACATGCCACATTCAGCAGCAGCAGCAGCAACAACAACAAACAGTCAAATGTTGTGTTTGGTATTTTTGCGTCACGCGTTGTTCAACTTGTTGTTGTTGTTGCTGCTGTTGTTGTTGTTGTTTTTTTGTTTTGTTTTTGTTTTTTGCTGCTGCTGCTGAGGATTGCTTGCGCCTGCGCACACGCCTGAATGCAACGCGACGATATCAGTGAAATGATCGCAATCTCAACACAAAATTTGTGTTTGGCGCAGACATTTTTACTGCGACTGGAATCAGGAACGCTGGACTTGCTGCTCCTGCTCCTGCTCCTGCTGCTGCTGCTGTTGTTGTTTTGTTGCTGCCCCAAAAGATGATGAAGATGAAGCAGCAGCAAATCTGCAAGCAATGCGACCAATCTACCCCTGTCCAAGCCTCTCCGCCTCCCTCTCTCTCTCTCTGTCTCTCTGGTCTGCCACCAACCAAAGCTGGCAAGCAACGTCGTGTTGTCATAATGAATGGCGCAGCTTAAGTCATTTCATTTTGGAACTCAGCCTGTAGCTGGGGCTGGAGCTGTAGCTGGAGCCAGCTAACTGCGACCTGGCATTGATTTTTTTTATAGTTCTGCTGGCGCCACGAAATATTAAATTACGCGCTGCTGTTTTGTGGTTAGTCCTCAGACAAAATGAGGCATACGACTTGCTCCCTGTCTCACTCTGTCTCACTATCTCTCTCTCTCTCCATCCTTATCTGTATTCTTGGAGACATTCCACATACGCCGTGTGCGACGTCAGCTCTGAAATTAATAACATAAACATTGCTGCTGCTGCTGCTGCTGCTGCCTGCTCGTTGTTGGCCATAAAACTTTGGAGAATTCATTGAAAAAGTCCAATCGCAAAAATTGAAATTCCAGCTCGTAGAATTAATAAGTTAATTCCGTAAACGCCCACCATCAGTTCCCCCCTCCGCTCCCTCTTTCTCACTCTCTCTATCTCCAGCATATTGAAATGTTTGTTTTGCATAATTACATTGGCGCTCTTGTTTGGCATTTTATGTTGGCCTTTTTATGGCCATGGCTAATTTCATGTGAGCAGATTTTATGATTCTATGTGAGCCCAGTTGCTGTCTGTGGATTACGTGAAACTTGAGCGCCTGCCGGTCCACAATAGGCGGCTCATTAAAAAAGGTTAAAGTTGAGGCCGTTTTACGACTATGAGTTACATACTTGAGGATTGGCTTTGCAGCTTCCCTTAACACTAATTGCTTGGTTACTACATTAATAGGTTTGTGTGTTAAGTGTGGTAATTGACAGTAAAGAGAGTAAAGTATGTACTGTTCCTTAAAAAAAATACAGTTGAATTTAAAGTAACCGTAATATACTTTAATATGATTATAATACAAGTTAATGCATTCATTTGCTATTTATGCTAGTTTGTTTAATATGAAAATACCTTTGCCTAATGTTCAATAATATATCAAAAGAAAAGCGATTTATACTATTGTTATTATACATATATATATGTATATAAATAGATAAAATGAATTAAACTTGAACTGCACATAGTTAACCAGAATTTATATTATTAATTTAGATTCTCTAACGCGAACTGGCTATTGATAATGATGAAGAACACGCATAATTTATAGGTGATTATGTGCTGGGTATAAATACTTTACAATTTAAATGAGAATCGCATAGAAAGGCGTTAGCTGGTTTGTATGAGATTCATAGATGGACTGCAGCTGCATGTGAGAATTGCATAGAAAGCTCGATTCGCAAATGCTTGCACTCAATCATCACAATTATGGCTGACACTTTGACTTCTCTCTAAGGTGAATAAACACATATATACCTATATATATATATATATATATATGTGTGTGTGTGTGTGCATATATGTATATATATTTAGCAGAAATCAAATAACGATAAAAAATCACACGAATATTAATTCGCAGAAATACAAAGACCTTCAAAAGGAGCCCGAGTCGAGTCGAGTCGAGTCGCAGCCAGAGCTAAACGGTTACCCCTTTTGCCATTCTGAAATTTATAGTTGCGGTCTGCCTAGATCGCAGTTAGCTGCTGGCCCGCTCCTCAAACCCAATGCCCAATGCCCAATGCCCATTCTCTCTTTCTCTTTCTACTGCTGGATACAGCTGACCAATGCTTTGGGTCGTGTGAGAATGCCATAGCTGTAGCTGTAGCTATGCCTGGTGTTGAGCCACATGTGCCCCAAAAAAAAAACCAAATAAGAAAGAAAAAAAAAGCAGACATAGCTGGCTGTTTGCCTGTGCTCAACCCCGAGTTCAACTGTGATGCAGCGCAGCGCAGCGCAAAAAGCACTTTAGCCCAAAACGTAGCAACTACTGGCCAAAACGCTTGGAGTCTAATGCCAGTTACTACAGCCGGTGCTGATGCTGATGCCACTGCTTGAGCGAGACTGCGCTTTGTTTTTTACTGCTCATTTTTTCCTTCTTATTATTTTATTTGTATTTTTTTTTGTTTGGTTTTGTTTTGTTTATGCGAGCAACTTCCATGGAAGTGGCTTAAGCCAAATGTAGCAAATATTTGTATATATATATACGAGTACGAGTATAGACTCCACACTTATCGCCAAACAAGATCAATATGCACGATATCAATATGCTTTGCTTCGCTTCAATTCGCCTCTGCTTTTGCCAGCTTTTTACTTGACTTGGCTTAGCTTGACTTGGCTTGGCTGTGCCCTGGCGTTGTTTCTTTTGCTCCACACAACAAACAGCAACAAGGAGAACGAACAACATAACAACAACATAACAACAAGCGGGGGAGCAAAACTGAGTAAGGCATCTAAAATTGAGCAACATATGATGTGGGCAAATATATATTGCACTATATGAATGGAAATTCAGAAAGTTTCATTTGGTTGAGACAGATCAATGTAAATTTTGAGGTGATGATCAGCAACAAGAGAGAGATATAAAAAAACATCATCTTGAATCAAATTGGTTAATTTCGAGTAAAATTCCTTAAGATAAAATTTACTGAGAACTGTCTAATAATCTTTACTATCTATATTATATATATATATCTATATAGGTTAAGGCTGGGCAAGTTTGCTGATGAATTCAAAATCTGTTTTAATATGTTCTTTGATAAATTTACTTTTGGGGACCTCAGCTTATCTCCACATTCGCTAATAAAAAATGCAAAGACAAAACTTTTCTTACTAATAAATTAATTCTTTTAAAATTAATATGTTAATAGGAAAAGATTAATTTCAAATTAAATCATGCGTTTAGACAATTAAATAAAGTTATCTATCCGCTTATACAGCATTCCAGCAAACCCTTTTTTAAGCTCTACTTTTTTGCTTTTGCTTTAGCTTCTTAACCCTACCATTTGAATATGTTTTGCTTTTAATGCCTATATATGTGGTATATATATATGTGTGTGTGTGTGTGTCAGGACTCGTATGGTATTTTTCATATGGTACACACGACCGATGACTAATTGCTCAACAAGTTGCTGCCACAAAAGCGAAACCGAAATGTCTGTCAACTGATGGAGATTTGTCGCGCTTGTCAATATGATTAGCCAGTTTCAATTTGCTGTCTAGCGAAATTTCGCGGAATCAAAAAAAATAAATATATATATAAAAATAAAAACGAAAAAAAGCCAGCAGAAAATATGCAATGACTGCTACACAAACATTTTGAATGCCCCAAACGATAAGGCTAAAGTCAACGTCGACAACGACAGCGATGATGATGATGATTGCAGTAGACGATTGTATTTCATACTCTACCAAAAAGTATCCTAAATTTGTAATCGAATTTTTTAACAATCAGCATTGTTCCAGTGGCTCCATTTGAACTTATAGTTATAAAGATATTATATGAAAATAAATTGTTTATGTGAAATGGGAAGAAAATTAAAATTATGCTGGAAGTCTGTCTTAAATTGCCTACTTAATTTCTGAACTTATAATTAAGTGGTTTTTGAGAAAGTGGATGGGAGAATGTAAGAGTAAATGATTAAGCTGGAGAAAGTAATATGCGATGAATGTTACTCCTATTTCCACGAATTCCACATTTTCTACTATTATTTTTTATATATATTTATGGATTTTTTTTAACTATTTGAATTTTTGATTGATAAGCAAATGTTGCCATAATCTTTTCTTGTATTTTTTATATATATTTAATATTGATTGTTATCTCTTATTTTACCAATACGTAGAGTGTACCAAATGTCGCCTATCTGTAAGTCACCTTTATTTATTTGGTTTGGTTGCTTGCAATTGTTGTTGCACTCTTGTGGCATTTGCATATTTTGAATGTTCGCGCGTTTGCTGCACGTTTTACAACGGCAACAACAACTGCGAAATGTTATCGATGATTGCGAGGGAACGTAGCTGGGAGCAGAGCCCAACTCTGGGGCACCATGCCAGCCATGTAGCTGTGGGAGTAGAGTGTCATGATGGTGTCTGGACCCAGGACCTTTTCATAGTTATGCTGTTGTTATTGTCGTCTTTTTTGGTTATTGTTGTTGTTGTTGATGTTGTCGTCAAACAATTGTCACAACGTGTTGGCATTCACACGAACTTTATGTTTTGTCAACACCTCACAAATGTTTGAACTGAAGGAATTGGCGACCGAGAGCGCGCGCGCCCTCTGATGTGTCAAGAGTTAAAGCTTGACTGGGTTATAGCCCATTAGGTCAATCAATGCCGTTATCGGAGGAGAGTGAAGAGCAGTCGAGGGCGGTCGGGCGGTCGGTTAAATGCCAACTGCTGTTTTGGCCTACCGCATTGCGAGCATTAATAACCAAACCATTTCTCGAGTGCTGTCAAAAATTGCAGCGGCAATTTTCAATCAAAATCGCAATCATTCGATTGGCATTCCTTTTGTCAGCTCCAAAGCCGAAGTCGGAGAAGTCCATTGTGAAAAACCCAACACCCGTTCTGAAGGGTTCCTCAACAATTGCAGGTCGCAACAAAAGCATAGCTAATAATAATGAGCGGAACCAGCGAACGACGCTGCACCATTGTATTTGGACTGTCCCGCTCCCCCTCTCACTCTATCCTTTTACCTTTTCCTTTATCATTATTATATTTATGGCACAATTTAATTTTTTTTCGCATATAATACATAAAAAAACACTTGTGCTTCGCCGTTGCTGACAAGCGGAATATCTTTTTTCTCGCGATCGATCGCTGCAACTCCATGGCGATCGTTCGCTGAATAGATCACTCAGTCCCAATGAATTATTGATGGACTGACAACATACAAAAAAATCATACACAATCCAGTGAAAGAGACAGGGAGAAGTGCGTGAAAGAGAGTGAAAGAGAGAGGGAGATAACTCAAGGGGCAACTATAAGCTGTAGCGTTGACTTTAATGTGGCAGGCGAGCCGATCGATACGTCCAATCTTTGTGACTTTGTCAACATTATGTCTCGCTCTCGTCCCCGCCTCCCCCCATCACTCCTTAGCCAGCATTGTGATATATTGTTTCGGTAGCATTTTGTTAAACGTGATCAATTTTTAATTACCCATCAGCCATCGATCGCTGATCGCTGATCGCTGATCACCGATCGCCGATCGTTGTTCTTGGTCCTTTCCTTCAATCGCACCGCACAAATGCAACCTGCACGTTTTGTCGCATGTCATTCAACGATTTATGCTACTTGGTCGGCTCCAATCGAGCCGACTGAGCGACTTTAATAAATGTATCTTGCCGCTTTTGGCCGCAAGTTGCAGTTTCGCTTCGTTTATTTTATTATTTTTTTTGTTTTTTTTTTTTTAGTCAGCAACTTGCAAGTTGAAGTTGTCTGATTGAGGCTACTTTTGTGATCTGACTGGCCGCTTGGTTTGCTGCCTGGCGCTGTGTGTGCGTAAAATTTTTAATTAGCTTTGTCTAATTAACACTTGGACACAGAGAGAAAATGAACGTGCTGACTGCGGCCCGAAGCGTGCCACCTCCAAAGGCGTGAAGATCAAAAGGTAAACGGGGCCAGATTTAAACGCTGAAGGAACATCTCTACTGAAAAGAAACCCCAATTAGTTTAAGCCCTTGTAGAAAGTTTAAATGAAAGAGTCAGAATATTGAAGAAAGTGCTATTAAATGGGATTGTGTGTGAGATCCTACTAGATGCAAACAGATTAATCATTGGAATACTAAATTAATGTTCGTAGAAATTCTATAAAATCAGCTACATTTATAATAACAACAAAGAAAATATTGTGAATATTTAAGCAAAGGACAAAGGAGGAAAAATTCATTGAAAATATGAGCTTAGAATTTATTCTGTATCTTCAGCAAAATGAAAAAACAAAGTTAATATTTCTAAATATTAAAATAAATGTTTTGACTATATTTAAAGCCACAATAACATACTTATAAAGTACTTTATTAGCAATAAACTTATGCAACTTTTCATAATAATTCAAACTGATTTTGGCTTGTCCCAATTGTTATTTCAACAAAAAACATTATATTAATCCAGGTGATAATTCCTGATGACATATAAGCCAAGTTACCTATGTGAAACTAAAGATTTTTTATTTCGATTTTGTAGCAAAATAAATCTAGTAGTACTAATCAAATCTCTCTTAAAAAACTTGAAACTGCCAAAATTAATTTTTTGCTTCTTCACTCAATAAAAGTTTTGGTGAATATGCTTTGAACTACTTAAAATAACCAACTGCAAAAGATACTTGCACCACCTTTTTACCAACACTCTCGGTGTTCAGCCTCAGTTTCAACAATAACAAAAACATAGTTTCTGCAAAGTGTGGTAAGAGAGCACTAAAGACACACTAACAAGAAGAACAACAAACAAAATCCACGCCCATTTTGCCACCAAGCTACGGTTTGTGTGTGTTGCCTGTTAGCCAGGCCAGAACGATTGCCGATTGCCCTCGGGGGCAACTACGGTAGGCAGCTAAATTAAGGAGAACGCCCACAGCACGTGCCAAAAGGAGAACAACAGAAGGCGCAAACTTGGAGTCCAAGAACTCAAAAGGCAGCCAGCAGCCAAGCAGCAATCAGCAGCCAAGTTGGCTGCCGGGTCCAAACTTTTGTCTGGGATCCACTCGAACAATTTTCGCCACTTGAGTTTTGTTGTAGTTTCGTCGGCCGCATCACCTGCCTTGGCAGCAACTCCTCTTGCGGCAACTCCTCTTGCGGCAGCTCTTCTTTATTTATTTTGGTGCACGCGCAGCAACAAATTAAAAAGTAATTCACAATCGCTGCATAATTAGCTGCTAAGTGACACTAATGGGTGCCCGGGTAACGGATCGGCCATCCAATTGCCTCTACTAGCACATCCTCAAAACTAATCCCTCCCTCCGGATGCCCTGCTTTCCCTCACTGATGCACTTTTGGGCGCGTTGTGTGGGCAACCAAAGTTTTTTGGCTGATGCCACTTTACATTTTTAATACCCTTCAAATTGGCATAACGACTTTGTCATTCTGTTTGTTTTTGTGAACTAGATTTTAGTTTTGTTATGTGTCTTTTTCTTTGTGGGATTGTTAACTTCTATTTTTGATTTATTTCTTTTGATGAGCATTTAAACTTGCCTTCTTATAAACAGCTTTCGTAATATTTCTAAAACTATATTTAATATATATTTCAATATTCATATCACTGGTTGAATTAGATTTATATAATATTTTCTCTACATTCCATTTTGTTCAAAAATGCCCAGTTATTAAATTTATAACTCTCGTGAAGTAAACAAATTAATATTGTAATATTATTTAGAGCATTCAAATTTCGCCGGTTTGACATTTGTGTTTTTCAAAACTTATTTTTACCTTATAGTTTTTTTGTTTGGTTTTTTTTTTGAGAATTTTCTTCTTGTTGCAGCTAATTGAATTGTGGCCAAGCACATGGCTCCGAGCTGTTGCCTGGCTCCCTTTTGGCTACCAAATTGTTGTCGAGCAGTTGTTGTGTGTGGCATCGGAATGAACCCAAAAATTTATTATTGTGCTGAAAGCAAAGGTCATTACAATGATGAAATTTATTTGTGCTTGTTGAGTGATAAATCAGCTTCAGTTTGTTTATGTCAAATAATGAGCACAACACAATGTAACACAATATATAAATGTCGAGCTCACAGGCTCATGAAAAAGTTGCCAAATAATAAATATAAAAAAAAGCTTCAATTAAAAGCTAAGTTGCTTAAATTATAAATACTTTCTGCACACAGCACATGTCTCTAAATTCTTCTCCTCAGCGTCTTTATAAAATATATAATGATGAATCTGCACAGCTGAATAACAATGATGACAATGATGCAGTCATCTCAAGCACGAAGAAAATGAAGCCGAGATACAAAATTAATTCAAGTCGCCGATCAGATCAAGACAACAACCAAATAACTGAAGAAAATTCCGTGCTTAATACGAAAACTATACATTTGCGGAATTTCGTTCGAAAAATGAAGCCACATGCAGAGAGCGAAAAATATATATCAGCTTACATATCTACAGGAAATTTCGATATTGGTGAGAAAACTGCAAGAAAAAGTGAACGACAACAAACCGATTCTGAGCTCAGTCAAATATCGGGCTCAACGAATGACGAGTCGAAAACATATAGTCAAGTTTATAGCGAAATCTATAAGGAGTACCGAGTACGTGAGGAAAAGGCTAAGCAGATTCGTAGAGTATTTAAAAACAAAATAACCAAACAGCAGCAGGAACAGTCCAAATACTCTAGTAAATCCAATAGTAACAGGGATCGTACAGCTCGATGGGTGTCCAACTTGGGTCAACCGTACAAAGATGACTATTATACAACGGATACTTCAACTGACAGCGGTACAAAATCCGAGAGCTGTCAGCAGTCTGTGAAAGATTTTCGCTTTACCAATGAGATTTTTGATCAAAATGAGGCATACGAAGTCTTCCAGGTTGAGGAGCAAATGGATAAGCTGAGGCAAGCCAAAGGGAGCAACAAATGTGTCCAAGTTCCTGATTCTTCGATATTAACTAGGAATCCGAAATTCCTGGCAGAAATTGACAAAGGCAAAATAAGAACTGAGGTGCCACAATTCCAGCACTGTTATGTTTACGAATTTAAACAATCAAATAAAAGTAAAAATCACTCAAAGAAACCGATTCCAAATTGTTTTGAATTAATCTCGAAAATACTGAACTATATGGAAAAACATGATTGTAGTGAAGAATTTGAAGCAAACAGTTCGGAAGTATCTATAAAACGAAAGAACCAAAAGACTAGATCTATAAAATCTGATCATGTTGAAGAATCTGAAGTTTACACGGAGGGATCCACTAAAAGCAAAGCAAACAGTACATCCAAAAGTAGTAACTCGAATAGAAGTTATGTTGAAGAACGAAGAAATAGAAGAAGTAAAATTACAGATAGTTGTGAAAATGAATCCAGAACTGAATATATTCGTAAAAGATCTCAAAGGTCATCTAATAACAGTGGCAAATCATCAAACTATTCATCGAACTCATTCAGCAAAAGCGATAATTTTCCAGCTGAAACTTTTGAGGGTTATACACTAAGTGGACATTTGAGCGTTAGCAGTGATGACTACTATTTGAGCAGCAGAAGATCACGAATTCGGATTCCTGCAGCAACCAAGAGATATGAAGATCGGGCGAATAGCCCCATTCAGGTTATATCGGTATGCAATCGGACAACGGATCCCATAACTGAGGAGGTAAAAAAGTATGATGATGGGGCAAGTGAGCGGAAGGTGCCACAAAGTGACAGATCCACTAGGAGTGTGCTAGACAAGCCGCAATCCAATTCAAGCATCCACAGCGAAGACAAAGGTGTACAGTATCCCAGCGGGGATGAACTGGGGGAATTAGCAAAGAGCTCGGGGAGCAATTCGGATAATGCCAAGTGCGAATCACTCGACATAAGATCTGGTGATGACAGTAAGAACGATGGCAGCTCCAATGAAATTGGCTGCAACTCGCTGCCAAGTGGGAAAGGCAGCAGCGACTTTAACATATCCAGCTATGAGCCCATGACGCGTTTATATCGACGCGGCCAACCGTGCACTGATGACGACAACAGTAATCCCTTTGACGATGACGACGACTTGGAGCCGTTGAGCTATGAGAAACATGTGGAACGCTTGGCCAAGCGCTCGCTGCTATATTGCACCAACTATTATGATAAGGGCAGTCAGCTAAAACCCGTCGCGGACATGGTGGAAATGATCTACAACTCGGAAATGGAGTACCAAACGTTGCGGCACCTCAAGAAACGTGATAAGCTGCTGCAACAGTTGAATGAGCAGGAACAACTAACGCTGCTTGCACCCAACTTTCAATAAGGCTACACAAACAACAAAAAAAAAAACAGATATTATATTTTGTATATTAAAGTTGCAACTTGTAAAAAACTAAAGCATAATTTGTTTTATTGTACACGAACTCAAACAATGGGCAGCAGAGCAAACTATAAAGAAATTTAAGTGAAGCTGTTGGGCAACTGTTGTGCACAGCGAGAAAAAGTTGGCAAAAATCTTAATTTTGATTTCTAAAGTAAATCGTTTTGAATCGAGCGTGATTCAAATACTTGTTGCGAGCACACTTGAATGACAACGCATTTTCTCACTGTGTGTAAATGTATGTTGCACGTTGGCAATACTTGAAACTTTCAGCGAGCAGGCAGCCGCCTTCAAGTCTGGTCCTGCCCAGTGCATAAATCAGTTTTAGTGCAGTCGGAAGGGTCTTGCTGAAGGCTCAAGTGCTCCAAAGAGCAGGGCAGCCGCTTGATGGAGAGCAAGAGATGTAGGCAGGGGGGCAAGGAGTGGGGAGCGGGGAGTTAACGTTAGCGTTGACGCTGACGTTCCTCTAGCATAATTAGGCTCTTGTGGCCCTGCCACTGGCTACTGTTAGTCTTCAGTTGCGATGGCAGCACATTCATTTTCTTCACACATACTAAATATGCAGCACTGTTGTTTACAACATCAGACTCAAGATTTAGTCAGCATAGACATTATGTTTTGGATCTGGGGGTGTTGCACTTGTTGCAACTACTGCTGCTGCTGTTGATGCTGCTGCTGCTGTTGCATATCTCCCATTCCAACGTGCCTCTTTAATTGCTAACTAAACACAAAAATTTTCTATCCAAAAGTGAGCAAATATTGTTTTAAGGCACATCAACATATTTCACCTGTCTAATGAAGACTCTCAGACATTGACTTGCCCCTTCGGATTTCGGATTTTGATTGTATTCCTTGCCTACATTTCACAACGATGTGCCGCTGGATATGTTTATAATTTACGATAGCAGCCAAATGTGTAAATGGAACAGAGATAGAGTTAGTGAGAGAGAGATAGAGATAAAAAGAGAAATGTATATTTTTTGATAGTTTTACAGGTTGTGTAAATACACTTGAAGAATGCTGCAACTCAATGACTATGTTGCAACGCCAAAGAAATTATTAAGTTCTTACACAATATTTTCAATTGCCAAATATCCAAGTGAACTAAATTAATTATTGTTAGAATACACTTATAAAGAATTCAAAATTAAAGTCTAAAATGCTCATTTGAGACTAGTGGATTAAACAAATATAAATAAATTATACTAATGTCTGTTGAATAAAATATATAAAAATAATAGAATTAAGCAAAGGTTATTTGTAGGTTACTAAAATTAAATGTGTAAGTAAAATCATATTTAAAACTGCTTAAACTAACTATTATAGATCGAGGAGTTACCATTTTGAACAGCTATTAACTAATTGAGGCTAATAATTTTATTGTTAAAATATATCTTGTATTAATCCTTAATATATTAATATATATTTCATCATTAGCACCTGTTCTGAACCTTGTTTTACTAACATACAATTCCATAATCACAGCCTTCACAGAGTCCTTATGGCTATGACTACTCCTCCCTCCGCTTGGCCCACATCCCACTCGTAATGTTCAGTGGAAAACAGTTCCCAAAGTCATCGCAATCCATATCACAGAGCAGCCACACGGCATAATTTAGACAATTCCCTTCGTTTATTATGAAAAATGCACTCAATTTATATGACTTGATTATAAAGGGTCGTTGCAAAAAAAAGATAAAAAAATAAAAAATAAAAATAAAGTGAAAAAAAGCTGTGCTATATTTGCTCAGGCATTGACATAGAATTCCCAGTGCTTAGGCAACGGCCAAATGGTCAATCAGAACAACAACAACAATAATTGCTGCAGGCGCACTCCACGCCAATTTATTAAAGCCAACACCAAGTTGGAGCCAAAGCCAAAGCCGAAGTCGAAGTTGAAGTCACAGGCACAGGCACAGGTACAGGTACAAGGCTGCCACAGTTGAGAGCCGTGCTTGGAACTTGGTGCTTGCAGCTAATATGAAAAATGGCACGAAATGGCAGAGTCGCATATGCAGAATGCATAATTCATTTAACATTTTGTAAATCATTTGTTTGAATAGCACGATGACGATGATGTAGTCTGTGGCAGTCTGTGTGCTACGGGGGACTAGGGACTAGGGAAGCCAAAAACAACCTGTGTGAGAGCAGCCAATCCAAGTCAAAGAAGAAACTAAAAAAAAAAAGCACAACAACAACAAGAACAACCACCACTCCTCTCTGGCCAGTTAAACTATTCGTCTGCACTGACAAATCGGCCGCAGAGTTGTTCCCTCTGTGCTCGGGACGCCAGTTCATCTTTGGTTGCCAGTTCCTTAACACAATGGTGCTGCATGACGCGGCGCAAATATAATTTCGCAACTGTCTGCACATGGGCCAAAACGAAACGAGACACACGATGATGCCCAACTCCAGGCACAGTTTCAGTCTCAGACACAGTCGCATTTCAAGCCCAGTCCCAGTCACAGTCCCAGTCCCAATCCCTACCTTAGTCATAAGTCACATGGCGGCTGCAACGACTTTTTGGGCTTGGTATATATACATTTTTTTATACAGTTTTTTTTATATTATTTTTATTATTATTTGTACATTTTGCGTTTTTGATTCCTGTGAAATTTGCATGCGCTCTCGATCCTGGCGAGCTCCAGCTCCAGCTCCAGCTAATTTAGTTTTGTGGTCTCTTATTGAAAAATTACAAAGTTTCTTTTTTTTTTGTTTTGTATTCTTTTCATTCGTTTTTATTTTTGATGTGGATGCCATAATGCTGGGCCAGCTGTTATGGGCTGGTTTGCATTTCTTGGGAACTTGGGAAACTCTGTAATTTTAATGATCTTCGCCGCTGACATCGTAACTCAATATATCGCCATCTGATCGTTCCAGACAGCTTGGAAGCAGCAGCGTCTTCGTACTATCAACAATTTATCATTAATTTTGTATTTTTTTTTCTCCTGCACTTTAAAAAACTAATTAAGTTTCTGTCCTGTGTGTGGCCAAGTCGAAGGCGTGTGTGTGACTCAGTGTGTGTGTGTGGAGCTATTGTAATTTGGCTTTGGCGTAAAATTTTGTATCAAAAAACTATTAGCCAAGTGTAAATTCCATCATTAAGTATTGTGGATTGTGGTGCCAATGCGTCTGCCTCGATCGATGACCAGCGCTGATTGTGCTGATGATTGCTGGGAGCGGCCCATTGTTTTCATCATTTTTTACAAATGAAAATTTAAGTTGCGTGGCTTTTTAATTTACCCAAGTCTCAAGTCTTTTGTTAGTCTCTTGCAGGCCAAGGATAAAATTGCTGTTGTTTGGCGGCTTTATAGATCTTAACCACAAAACAATTCAGACTAAAGCAGAACAATTTTTGGTTAATCTCTTCGAATACAAACTCTTTGCATCCTTTTAGTAACTATTACATAATTATAGAAATATTTTTGACCATATTAATTAATTTTGCAACACAAATTCATTCTTTTATTTATTGTACCTTGTGTATCAGCGTTTATTAAATAAAAAATAACTTATTTATTTTTCTCGATTTTAAAAGAGTTAATATAATACAAAGCTTAATGTGATAAAATTATTTAAATAATATATTAAAAATTAAATTTAATTTGTTTTTAAAGGTATCCAGTTTTTAAATGGTTTCTTTCATCATTTATTTTTAGATTATTACCAATTGTGTGTCATCTAGGAAAACCGCCAAACTTCAAACAGAGTTATGACCGTTGTGTATCTGGTCGAAGCCACATTTATTTATCAAAAAAAATTTTTATGAACTCTCTGACAAGCTGTATCATTTTTCACAGCTGTGCTGAATGCAAATTAAAGCTGCCAACAACCGCACAAATTAGCTGACCACAAAAGCCAAATAACAACTATAACTATAACTAGTCAAAATTAATTTATTTTATTTAAAAGTCACTTAACTTTTTAGAGACCAACCAAAAATAGGCAATACAGCATACGGCAACAGCAACAGCAAGAACAACAACAACAGCAACAGCAACAACAACAACAACAGCAACAACAACAACAACAATAAATATAATGAGTGCAACAACAAAGCGTGCAAAATGTTTGCCTGTCCTCAGCTGGCTGCATCGCTGTCTCCGTCGCTGTTGCTGTCACAGTCGCTGCCTACTGCTAGTTGATTCGGCACACCCCTCTCATATTGTTGCCCCCACCACACTGCTATTGAGTCCTAGGAACACTCGATGGCAGTTTCCGACGTCAATTTATAAACGCGTTCAGTTTAAATTGCAACAAATAGTCGCTCATTGAAACTTAAATTGTGCCGACACAAAGTGAACGGTTGACAGTGTGTGTGTGTGTGTGTGTGTGTGTGTGTGAGAGAGAGAGAGAGAGATAGTGAGTGAGCGCACAGGCCGGCCATGCTAGAGCGAGATGACATGCACAGATATATAGTTCAGATACAATGGGTGTAGAGCTTTGTGTCAACAAGTTTTTTGTCTGTGGCGCTTTTTGGCCATTTTTGTTGCCTTCTTTTTTTCGATCTTTTTTTTTTTAGCCAGCACACAAATGTTTGTCAGTTGTTGACGTTGCTTGTTGGTTGTTGTTGTTATTGTTGTTGCTGTTGTTGTTATTGTTGTTGCCGTTGTTATTGGTGTGTTTTGTGTGGTCGCGGCTTGATTTGTTTAAAGGTTTTCTATGTCTACTTTGGCATGGGAAAAAAATTGTATGCAGCTGTGAACGAGAAATCTCATTGACTGGGCTATGGTTTGGTTAGATTGAAGTAGATTTGGCATTTAAAGTGAATTAAATGTGTAGCCCAAACAGTTTATTTAGCTACCGAAAGCTGTAAATTTTGGATAACTTATTGTTTTAGCTTTAGTTGTGCATTAATTGTGCAGTGACTAGTTTAAAATTACAAGTTTTAGTAGGTAGAATTAGTGAAACCCAAGTCCTTTAATTTTACAACTATTTCCCTCATTTTTTGTAGCCCAACAAAATACATATTTAAAATATTAAAAGAGCTCATCAGACAACACATGTTTTCAGCATATTTTTAATTTTGTTTTCTACAAATCTAATCTTTCTATCTAATAACATTTCTTATCCAATTACATTACTTTTTTATTTAATTTAATTTATTTTATTTTATATCTAAATACATTAATTGTGTTAAGTTAAATAAAATTGCAAAAATTTCTTTGCTGCCTTCTATGCTCTAACTAGATTTGTAAGACATCTGCCAGACTCTTGCACTCTTGGCCAGTTAACTAACCTAATCCGACCAAACCTGTTGGCATTTTCTTCGAACATGTTTGGGAAGTTTCGGCAGTCGCATGAAAAAAATATAAAACAAAACGAAAAAGTTGGATTATTATAAAAAAGCCGAAAATAACATACTCTAGCAAACCTATCAACAACTAAAAATACAATAATTTAATTGGTCTATAAAATGTGATATATTAGTTTGAAGTGGAAGATTATTTTCACAAATGTAAGTTGCACGTACCAAAAATATGGACATATTGCAAGATTTATTAATATAGCTTTTTTTGCAAGTTGCATAAAAACAGACAGATAGACGAAAAACGCCAACAATGCTGATCGAGAATATATATAACTAAAGAAGTCTTGTTACAAAGATGACTAAAAAACTAGACTACCTTTTGCAATGGTATACAAAATACAAAAAAAGAAAATTTAATTGCTTGGCACAACAGTTTTCTGCCTGTTTTTCTTTAATTTCAATTCGAGACTCACACTTGCAGTGAGTGCCGCAGCTCCTCAACTCCTCAGCTCCTGGGGGTTCATCAATAGCCAGCGGCACAGTCGTAGCCAATTTTTTCAGACATGCCATCGCAGCAGCAGCAGAAGTAGCCGCAGCAGAAGTAGCCGCAGCAGAAGTAGCCGCAGCGGCAGCAATATAATTTCTTTAGATTAATCCAATCGATTTCTATTCAATAAATCAAAATATGAATTCGTTATGCTCATACAGCGCAGCTAACAGCTTGACTAGCCACAGAGATGGGGCAGCTACCTCTCCTATAGCTAGACAAGCTATTTGCTGCCCCTTACTCATGCACAACGGGTATGTGTGTGTGTGTGTGTGTCAGCTTGAGGCACGTAACAAATTGTTGGGTTAATTAAAAAAACATAAATCGTTTGATTTTTGTTACTTTGTTGAGTGCTAACAACCGTGGCCGGGTTTGACGGGCCTTTCATCACTTACAAATATATTGTGTTGCCAAAAAAAAAAACACAAAATTTCACTTCTAGGGGTCACAGTTTAGCATATTCTTCCAGAAAAACTCCGATTACGAATAACAAATTATATGTATAAAGAATTTTTCTCTCTAAATTTGTTTTTCATAAAAATATTTATATATTTCCAATTAGTGCATATTAGGCCACCATTTTGGCTCAGTGTAATTTTCAGCTATTTTATGCTAATGTTGAATAACAGCGCTTAATAATAGCTGTCGTAATGATTTGCAATTAAGATTTTAGATGCCTACTGAAACTAGATACGCATAGTTTTTTTTGTGGAACCGCTGTGCGAATCGTAAAAACCCCTCAAAACAAATTAACAAATGGAATTTTTGTATAAAACATACTCGTTGCAAATTAATAAATATTCATGATAGAGTTCCATTTAATGCTAAAAGAGAGCTTCATGAATTCAACTAATTAACAGATCAAAATTGCAATAAAAATTTGCATTTTAAATTTGTATAAGAACAGTTAAATAAAAGAACTATTTTTATTACCGAGCAAATTTTTTGTATTGTAGGTGTTTGGATAAACGCTAAAATTGCAAAGTTATCGAAAACTTTAGTATTTTAATTTTATAGCCCAATCCAGAGAATTAAAATGAATACTTTAAAATTGTTTTTGTATAGTTTTTGTTTATATTTATTTTTCGTGTGTTGGTTTCTTTTTTTTTTTGTTGTTTTTACTTTTAGATTTACTTTGTGTACACTTAAGCTTGGGAAATCTAAGGCCAAAAAATGTACGTATTTTTAAGTGTAGCTCTTTAAATAGACAATTTTTTTTACAGTGTATTAGTTGAAGTTTTTACATTTTATTTTAGTTTTTGTACTAGAAAGCTGGAGGAGCTATTTATATATATATATTTTTTTTTTTATTTATGAATTTCAGTGTTTTTTGTGTGTGTGAAAAGCTGCTTGAAAAATTTGCTAATTCTTAATAATAAAATAGTAAATATGCTTAAGTAATTTATAATATTATATATATTTATGTTATTTTTTACATTTATAGTAATTGATTTTATAATTTACAATAAATTTCAATTTTATTTTTTGTTTGCACCACTAAAACAAAAGCAACTACAAATCTAACATTTAAATAGCAGAAAATTAGGCAATTTTGTTTGTTTTTTTTTTTGTATATTATTTTTAAAATACATAATAATAATAGATTTTTAAAGTACTCTCAACTCGATGATGAATTTTGTGTTTTTGATTCATTTTTTTTGTGTTTGTTTTGTTTTTGTATTGTTTAGATTTAGTTTATTTTTTAAATATTTTGTTTATTATTTAACAGCAATTTTTCAATTATCAGGTAAAAAGTTTAAAGTGCTTTCTTCAACTTTCAGAAATATTTGGTTTTCACATTGCGCGACAAGCGCCAAATTCTGCAGCCGCTGACAGCAGAACCAGTCCAACGATGGCGACGTCTCCTCTGGCGGCACACCGACCACCGCCTGTGCTGCTGACGGCGGCGGCGGCTCCTCGGGCCACCAGTTCTCCCAATCTCAATACGCTGTCGCCGCGCCTGGATGCATTAGATGATGATGATGATGATGGTGTCCGAAGTGATTCAATGGATTCATTGCCTCCGCACTGCCCGCCGGCGCGGCCGTATGATACCAATCGCTGGGCGGATGATGCTGTGCCGCCGGATGATACAGTAAATGATGATTATGATGCCCGGTGACGGCCAGCATGGATGCCGAGGCAGCTGCACCAGGTGACGCAGCAGCCGCTGCAGCAGCCACCGTGCTTCCCGGCATCTGATGATGATGGTGATGATGATGAGAGGGCGGTGGTCCCAACGGTGGCGGCAGATACGCGGACGAGGCCATCAGTTGCAATGCAGGCGATGATTTTGATTCCGCATGCAGCGACTGATGTGCGGCAAGTTGTTGTTGCTGCTGTTGCTGCTGCTGTTGCTGTTGTTGCTGCTGCTGTTGCTGCTGCTGCTGCTGCTGCAACAGGTGGGAGGCATTGCTGCTTGCTGTGCTGCTGCTGCCGGTGCTGGAGGCGCCCAGATGCACACTATGCAACGGATTCGGTTCCGACTTGATGGAGTGCGGGGATGATTTAATGCCGCTGCCGCCGCTCAAGCTGCTGACGCCGCTGCTGCTGCCGGCGCTGCCATCCAAGCGCGTCGATGGCGGCGTCTGAGCACCGCCCGTCACAATGCTCGAGCTGGAGCTCTCCTCGCCCTCGCTATCATAGCCATGCGACGGTGACTTCTCCTCAATGTTGCCATGCACCTGCAAATCAAAAGAAGCAAAAACAACACAAAATGTTGCAAAAAGTTAGTTAAAATTCAAAATGCAAAACTAGGAGCAGCGTGCAACAGTTAATCCTTTGCTAAACTGGACAAGTGCTTACCTTCATGTGCTTGCGCAGCGAGGAGGGATGCGTGTAGGACTTATCACAGCCATTGATGCGACAGTTGTAGGGCTTGTCCGAGGTGTGCACATGGGAGTGCTTCTTGCGGTCCGACGAGTTGGCAAAGCGCCGATCGCATCCCTCGTGTTCGCACTTGAAAGGCTTCTCCCCTGCAAGTCGATAAAAAACGAAAATGAAATTGGTAAGAAATTTTTGTTGTTGTTGTTTTTGTTGTTATTAATATTATGCTTGGGGTAGTAGTTTAAACAAAAGATATGGTCAATGTGTCAGCTCTCGGGGCGCAATAAACGACATTATTTATGTGGCAGGCATAAGCTATATATATATATATATATATATATATATATGTACGCATCGAAGACGCTATAAGAGACGCCCATTTATGAACTCGAAACACAACGCGACTCAATATCAATACAATTTAATAAAGGTGGGAAAAACGCGCAGTCTGTCCAGCATTTTTATAGAGAAAAATCATATAAATTATGCGGGATCAGGGCATTGTTTGAAATCGAACAGACGCAGTCCCAATTCCAGTCCCAAAAACCTTACAGCGGAAAATTCACCTGTGTCGCTGTTATTGTTGTCCTTTTGTCGGGACATGTGAAAAACTAAACGGACAACGGGTCAAAGTAAGTGTGAGTGTGTGTGTCAGTGTGTGTTTGTGTGCGTATTGCTGGAAAAAAAGGTCAAAAGGTTAACATCTATTATATATGAGCATTACAGCCATCTGTATAACACCTTTTCCAAAACCAGCAACAGGCCAAGGTCCAAACATTTAAAGGTTAGTCTTTAAGATTGGGTAATATTTTATCGCTTATTAGAAAATTATGTGTGTGGAGTTCCCTAAAGGAGCCGTATAATAATGAATTTGAGATGTGTAAGCGATAAAACCAGGTCATAAATAATCAGTCATATTTAATGAGATCTAACCCATAATTTGGCAAATATGTGTTACAAATATGTGTTTTGATGGTCATATTAAGATAAAGCCATAATCACAGGCCAGTTCTTGGAATTGGTATTAAACAATAAATGTTATAAATAATTTGAATTGACTAAAATTTAATATAAGCATTTGACAATTATTATATTAAATGACACGCTAAATGCATCTTTAGATAATCTTGTAAAATGCTACAAGCTAAAAAAAAATTAAAAAGAAATATTTAATCTGGGTTTTCTTCAAAGATATTAACATCATAGAAATTATTGTTCTTAGACAACATAAATGCCTAAATATAGCAATAACACATTCTAATGATAGGTTCACAAGTTCTTTTGGGCTATTAACAATCTAATAGCCATTTTGTATTAGCTCTAATCTGCTTTAAGACGAATACAACAACAACAAGCGCCCACTTTGGGGCACCATCAGTTTCAATAAGTTGCACATAAACTTGATTCCGGCAGAAAGCACTTCATAAATGAAAGAAGAAAAAAAGTTGAAAAAAAGTTGAGTAAAATCCATTTAGCATATGGCATTTATGTGCCAGCTAAGCGGCTATTATAAGCGTCGCCTTATGACAATTGCAGCTAAGCGGCTCAGTTGGCCACAGACACAGCCGCAAACACCCAACCCTACCTTACCAGCTCCAGCTCCAGCTCCAGTCCCAGCCCCAAAGAGCGACCCACACACAGAAAGCAACAACAACAACAACAAAAACAACGTTGACAATAATCGAACATTTTCACACCTTGAGCTTAAAGCGGACATAGTTATGGGTTAGGAAGGGGACAGTTCGCTTGATTGGGCTGCGAGAGGGGAGTACCGCATGAAAAGGGGAACAAGGGGGTGCACGAGGTGGTTGTCGACTACACTGAAAAGCTGCGTTATTATCTGTCCCTTGGGGGCTTTGTGTATGCGCCATATAAAAAGACATCCAGCGGTGCTCTTGGACTTTGCTTTCTGACACGCTCAACAAGTTTCAGTTTGTATTTATTATTATTATTTTTTTGTTGTATTTTTTTTGCTTTATGGTTTCTTGTTGGATTCATTGTTTATTGTTTGTCTGACTCCCTTGTAATTTAATACTAATTTATGTGCCTTATTACGCGCATTTGCATAAACTTTGAGTTTGTTTTAAAAAATACCAAATGAGTCTTCGTTGTGAATGGCGTGTCGCATTATTTGCCTTCAGTTTCAGTTTGTTTGTTGTATTTTATTTCTTCGATTATTTCCATTAAATTGTTAAAAAAAAATAAAAATTTAACAGTCATAAATATGCGTATTACCCAAACAATCACTCTCTCAGACACGGGCTCAATTATTTTGACAGACCGAATCTACAATAACAAATTGTTAGAAAACAAGCGCAGCGAATGCATTTCGATCCGATTCAAAGATTTACAAAAATAAAGCATTCAAAATATACACTTTTGAATTGCATTCCCGATTGAACACAATGAAGTCAATTTCAAGTGTCGGCTTTAGATGTGTACTTTGTAATAAGCGTAAAAGGCGCCAACTTTGAAGATACGAATTGAATTTTGTATTGAGTTCAAGTTTTTTTCAAATGTGCCTATTTTAAAGAAACGAATTGAATTTTTAATTGAGTACAAGATGGGTACAACAGAAAGCAAAAGTGTTCAAATATTAAAGTCTTTTACCTTTAAGTATTTGAAAAATGGAAAAGTGTTGTGAAAAATAACACGGACGGAGAAAGCAATGTTCCACTCTATAAAGTTTATTAATTGTTAATCAGCAGAGAGAGTCGAGTCGTTTCTTAATATCCGTATAAATAAGCCGAGTATATCAAGACTATTGAAATTTATCGACAACTGCTACCATTTAGATGTTAGAAGATTATTTAGTAAAGTTGGATTTATAAATATAAAAACTATGATTACTGTATAATTCTATATATAATCTTGAATAACTTTCCAACAAACTTAGAGCTATAAAAACTAGATAATTAAACACATTATTTGAATACAAATAGATTTTCCCATAAACTTATCTGCATGTGCAAAACAAAAGTTATCTGCCTAAAATTTTCCATGCTGTTCTCAATGCTAATTATATCATTTTAAAGAGGCAGCTGTCTTTTCAAATGTTGTTTCTTCTTTGCTCTTTACCTTAACACATATCACGCTGTTTTAGATACGCTTCTTATCAGTCTTATCACCGTTTTGTGTCTTTTGTTTGTAAGAGTCAGTCAGGCAGACAGACAAGTCAGCCATAACCCATATGGGCAACTCCTGGTGCGCTTTGCGGTCGACACTCAGCAGGGGGGAAGGAAAGTGCACGGCACGCGCTTGCTGTCCAAAAAGGGAAGGGTTTGTGTACCCGCTAAGCAATCGCATAATTTTCACATTTTATAGCGAGATGCGCATTTAAAAAGAAATGTGTGCATTTAAATATTTTATTACTTTAAGTTTTTGTCCTTGAGGCCAAAGAGAGAAAGAGACAGATCGATAAAGAGAGAGAGAGTGAGAGAATGTAGTAAGTGCGAACAGTCATGACCAAAATCGTAGCCCATTTATAAAATGTCAATTTCAGAGCCCAAAGACATTTCCACACTTTCAAAAGGACGTCCGGGCAAACGAGCTGCGTAGTCCATGTAAATCCCATTTAGGCTGTGCGCATTGGCAAACTTATTTGAATATTTCAATAAAGTAAATCCCAAGCCTGTACATAAAAGCTCACCGACACAAGAAAAATAAACCAAATAAAAAAAAAATGAAGCAAACTTCTGAAATAGGCCGCGCCAAGGCAGGCTATAGAAATCTGCTTTGCATATTTTGCGGTGCCTACGCTCCAAAACCTCACCCGCCCCAACGACCGCCCAAAAATGCCCCATTAACTGCGGCCCAAATTGTTAATTTCCTAGCGGAAAAAAACGTTTAACATGGCGCCTGGAACGCGTGGAACTGGCACAGCGTCTGTCATGGCGTCGTTCCCATCGTTTCTCGTGTACAGCCGCGTAAATATTATTTGTTGTTGTTGTTGTTGCTTTTTTTTTTTGTTTTATTTGGGGTGGTTCAGTTTCGGGGGTTGGCATTGCTTTGTAATCTGTTTTGTGGGTGGCTTTAGCCAAGAAAATTGTACATAGGCGAAGTGTGTGCTTCTATATATGGAGTGAAATATATATATATATAGATATATGTACGTGTACACATTTATAATGTGGACTATGTGCAGAAAAACATATCACATATTTTGGGCTCTTATGTAATGGTAAAGCTGCTGTCATTTGCAGACACTGTCGAGCAGCCCGAAACTCAGCTTCGGTACTGTGTCTAGGTCTCTTCAACGTCTGACTCGGCAAGCTCTGTGTGTGTGTGTGTGGGTGCTTTGTGTGTGTTGTGGATGTTTTACTTTTGGGGCGTTGTTTTCTGCCCTGGGCAAAGTCGCAAAAGCAAAGAAAAAAATTGAATTTTGTTAAACGTTTCTTAAGTGCTTTTCTTGGAAAGGGAAAATGCCTACAATATGTTTTTCATTGTTGTGCTCGGATTATGCTCCATGCCAAAATTGTAAATGGAAAGCAAACCAAAGACAGAAACATAAAGCAAAATATGCTTGTTGTGCTGGATAAATGTATTTTGCCATGAAAGTAACAAGCTGTTTGCTAAAACAAATAATAAATTTTAACTCGCACAGGAAAGTCTTACATCAAAATTACTCTTAAATATTGAACATAAGATGAATTAATTTTTTTTATCCAGCAATGAGGAAACAACAAGTTGAATTTGCTGCATTCAGGCTGTGCCTCATTTGGGACCACTTGCCACACCCACCTGCTCTTGGAGCAGCGCAAATTAAGCATCATTGACAGTTGCTGATTAATTGAACCTGAAGCAGGTTTTTAGTTTTCAACCAGTCAAAGGCGGACAACAAATAAAGAAATGAAAAAAAAGCACAACAAGCCGTGCAAAATGAAAACCAAATGAAGCATATTTTCCGCTGGAGTGCATATTAAATGCAACTGTCGCAGCCAGGCAGATTAATTAAAATGCCATTAGCAGACGTTACTAACAACTAACAGAGCGTTAACAGTGCGCTGTTAGCGGTTGCAGAGCAAGCGCTTTAATTGTTCCGTTAAATAATTGCTGAAGCAAATGAAGACAGCTAAAGAAAGAGACAGATAAATATATAAAGAGAGCGCAAGCGAGAGAGAATAAGCGGAGATAAGCGGCATCATCATCGCTCATGTGTCAACAACATGCAATGCGATATGATTATTATTATCTAACAATACAAAATAACAAAACAGCAGCTACTTTTTGCCTGTCTGCTCCTCTCCCTACTTTACATTGTCGTCTCGCTCCCACCCTCACACACACACACACACTCTCTCTCTCTCTATCTCTATCTGGTAGGTTGTTGACACTCTTTTGCAGGAGTATTTGAAAAACCTTTGCTCATTGTATTTGTTGTTTTGTATATATTTTTATTTTTTCGCTGTCGCTTCTTTGCGCCCTTTGTTCTATGCAAAGCCGGAAAAAGCCAAACCCCGATTTCCTGGTTTACATTTCAATGGGCAATTTTCTTCCCCTATTTTCGGATTGGTTTTTTCATTTTCCTATTTTTTTTTGTTACTTTTTATTTTTGCGAGTGTCCCTCTCTGTTTTGGTTGTTGGGCAGTGACTGTTGATGATGATAGCATATTGTTTTTTTTCAGGATGTCCTTGGAGAGCTGACAAGCAGGTGGCAGTCAAAAGTATTGACTCACGTGGCAATGTCGAGTGATCCTGATGAGCAATTAGCTGGTAGATGGGACCAGAGATAGTAATTGAGATGCTAGATAAATATATATTGGGTGATCACAAATTGCTTAAGTTGCAAGCGATTTTCAAGAAGTCATCATGATTGGAATACAGAAGGTTCTAAGTAAATAAATAGATTCTCAGATCAGCTATGAAGAAGGACTTTAAATATTAAGCAGAATTAGGTAATTGCTATTTTTTTTAAGAAAACTTAAGTCATTTCTGTGCGACCCATATATTCAATTTTCCCACACACGAATTTCCTCTTCAATTCTAAATTTTTGCTTTGAATATTTATAACATTTGCCTGCATTTGATGACCAAATTAATGGCAGACGAAATAAATTATGAAAACCCAGCTCACCGCGTTCATTATTTATGCCTCATAATAATAATAATAAAATAATAATTTAAATGCAATGAATACTGCTTGTCAGCAGCAAAAGCAAACAGCAACAGCAACAGCCACAGTCAAATACAAAATCCTTCAGCCTGAGCCAGCCTGGCTGCTGCTGCTGCTCATCATCAGCATCATTATTATAATTCAGCAACAGAGTTTTGCACCCCTAAAAATGGAAGTTACCTATTCGCCTGGCTCTGGCCTTGCCTGGCCTTGCCTTGCCTCACCATTCCCCTCAGCTCTTGTGCGGCTCTATTGTTTGTTTGTGTTTGTCAAAAACCGTTGAGTGAATTGCGTAATGTCTGTCATGATTTATGATTCCTGCATCCCTCCTCTAATGCTGACCCATCCTCGCAGACACTACAAAACGTCCTCACATCACCATTCGCTATTTGTTGTTTGCAGCTTTGCGCTCTGCCGCTGTCAAGTGATACGTTAATAATTGACATTGGGGTCACTCGGGCCCGACTTGGCCTGTGGTTTATTGTTGCCAAATAGTCGTAAATGGGAACTTTTTTTTTTGGTTATCGTTTTTGTTTTATGTTTGTGTGAAACAGTGATACAAAACAAATTTTACACTTGGCTGACGTTTTGGGTCTGGTCAAATGAGTTGCGGCACGAGCAATGAAAGATCTTCACTAAGACCTGAAATATCCGTAAAGATATTCTTGAAATAAAATTGTCGGTTACAGTTTGCGTATCTTAAGCAAAACTAAAAGTGAAGTTTACAGTTGCAATTTAAAAGTAGATATGTAGCAGAAAATGTATTCTATTTATGTTTCCCTTTAATTTAGTCTTGCCTTTTCTCTTTTAAATTATACGTCTTCCATTCCGGTCTCGTCTCCTTAGCCGTAGTTTTGTGTTGAAGCAAAAGGCTCTGGTCGGAAAAGGGGCAACACATTGCGTATACACAATGCGATTGCTCATATGAGCCAGACAACTACAACGGCTATTAGTAAAACAATGACAGGCAACAGCCTTGCTGTACATGACCAAACATGGGCCAGTTTGTCTGGTACTCTCTCGACTATGTCTCTGTTTTTTTTTTCTCTCTTTTTTCTGGAATTTTTTGTTTGGTTTTTTTTTGCAGCGAACAAATTTTCGACAAGTTTACCAGGCGAAGAGAACGCCTTGAACAACCCAAGAGGTGTGTGTGTGTGTGTTACAAGCAGATATCTAAATGCACACATATATATATATATGTGTATTTATATATACACACGTATTCAAACTTATTCGTACAAGCGCAAATGCATTATGCATTCAAATTGCATTTGAGCTGGCTGGCAAAAGTTTTTGCCCACCAAGTTAGACGGAGGCACTGAGACTAGTGTCTGCCGGAGTGCGACTCCTAGACATGTAAATGCAATATATAAATATATATATATATATATATATATATATATATATGAATCTTGAGTATGCATTTGCGTCGTGGCACCTCGTGCACATACATAAAATTTGAACACAAAACATTTTGTGATTTGCCAAGAAATTTGTAGACATTAGCATTACTTGTTTTTAATGAATTTTAAATGTTGATGTGTACATCTTATTATTAAACTTTTAAGACCCTTTTAGGTTTGCTTGTGGCTTGTAAAATACTTCATATAGATTTCAGCTAGCAGACTTAACATTAAGTTCATTATAAGCAAGCTAATTAATAATTATTATAAGAATATCAAGTTGCTTGCTACACTTCTATATCAGTAATATGTTTTGAATAACTTTGATTTAATTTTACATATATTAACACATACTGGAGTATTATAGTCAAATCATGATTATCATTCGACGCAGAAGCATTTTAAAATATGTTTAATACTGCGGTTTATTCCATTTGGCTATGCTAATTGATTAGCTGCGAGGCATGTTTGGTATATGCCAACATTTTGTTGCCAGCATGTCTGCCTGCAATGCAGAATATAGAATACCAGGCATAGAAATTCAGCATAAACACACACACACACACACACATACACATACACAAACTGACAAACTGCACTCGAATGACAAACGAAGCGTAGACAATAAGTAAAAGTAACACTAAGCCTATTGTCTGTGGCCCAAAGTGCATACAAACAAGGCGCGATAGAGACACTAGAGATGTGCAATCCATAGTTGCCCATGGTTGACAAAAGACAAGACGCTAGGCAGGATTAGCCCAGTTCGAATCCCAATCCGAGTTCAAATTCGCAGGTAGAGCCAGTCCCAGAGAAGGCCAGCTGAACCACAACGACAACACTCATGAATGAAGTTTGCAACATTTGTTGTTCGCTCTTGCTTCAAATTCAAACTCGCAAAGCCGGCAAAAGTTGGCGGCGTCGGCGTCGTCGGCGGCTTCCACACAACACTCAAAGAGGTGTTGCTTTGTGTGTCCACCGACGAGACGAGGACAGACTTAGAGGAGTTCGATTCAGTTCAAATCGTCGCATTCTGTCGGAGATTTTTGCTTTTTAGCGCTCTTTAAGACTTTAATCTGTATGGATCTTTCTCTCTCACTCACTCTCACGCTTTCCGTCTCTTTCTGTCTTGTCTTTAGCTGTTTGTTTGCTGTTGTTTTTCTGTTGCAGCCATGTAGAAAATCTCTTCTTTGGTGAGTGAGTGTGTGTGTGTGAGAAATTAAAATGTCATCAAGATTGTCATCATTGCTTATTTGATGTGACAACTGGTGAAACTGTTTCTTTGCGTTATACTCAACGGATATCTGAACACTGTTCAAGTTTAAGTGCTGTCAATTTTAACAAGATTTGATCTGAAGATAAACAATCAATGACATCAGCGATCGAATATTTGTAAGAAGATCTCAAAGTGTGCCAGAAAATTGCATAGGAAATTCATTTTAAAAGCTGGATACCAAAAAGTGATCGATGAACGCTTAGTTTTTGAATTTGATAACTAGATATAAACATATAATTTTGGAATGAAACAAAAATGCGCTGAAATGAATGGAATGAAACACAGTTACTACCAATTTTCACACACATATTTGGCAAATTGTCAAAATTGCTTAATGAACACATCATAACAACGAACAAAATTGCATTTATGTTTACAGGCAGTGGTACTACGAAATATCATTGAGTGCTAACAAATTGGTCGACGCCCCCAAAAAGCATATTAAAAGTATCGCATCTCAACGCCCCAGAGAGAGTGTTACCGCAATGGCTCTCGATGTTGATGGTCGACTTAACAGTCCAATGCGCTGCCTGTGCACCCAAAAACCGTTTTGAAATTTGAGCAGGCTGAGAACTAAAACCAACAAAAAAAAAATAAAAATAAAAATTGGCAAGCAAACCGACAGGCAAGCGACCTGGTCTTGAGTTTGATTTTGCGTTTGGTCCTGGTTCTGGGTCTGGGCCTGGGCCGCATACATATCTGTCAGATACAAGTACTTTTTTTTTTTTTTTGCAGTAGCCAACGCTGCAGTTGTCGCTGCCGTCGGCAATGCGTCATAGCCCAAAAAGGCTGACTGTTTTATGGCGCGTTGGCGGCTGTAATTTTAGACCAAAAACTGAACTGAACCGAGTGTGTCCGCCTGGCTGTCACAGCATTCAAAACATTTGACAGGCGCATGTCAAGCAAGATTTGTGTTTTATTTTGTGTGTGTGTTTACTTCCAACCCAGCCAACTCACAGCTCCCCCATTCTATTTAGTCATATTTGCCTCTAATTGCATTGACAATGTTTTTACAATAAATTGCGTGCCAGTTAGCCAACAGCCAACAGCCAACAGCAGCCGCAACATTTGGGTTAAAACAATCACAAATTTATGCTTAAATAAACTTCAGAGGCGTTCGTCTGTTACAAATTTGTCATTGTATACGAAAAGCATAAGAAATATCTGAGAAATTCATGTGTAGCATGCAAAGCTAAGCTGATTTGACAAGCACGCTTATAGCCATTGCCAAATATCGTTTATAAGAATATACATATATATATATATATATATATATAATATGTATGTTGATTTGTAGTCGATCACACAAAATATGTTCATTTCAGCTTGGAGCTCTTGAGCTGGGATCATTTCTATATTATACACTATATTCGCAGGAGAGTTAAAAAAAAGAACGTATCTTTTATGTAAGTTCATTTTCTAAAAAACTTTATATATATTTTGTACAAGATCTACATTTATTATGACTTCCCTTAATTTTTCAACTTCAAATGCAACTTCAAATAATTTTCTTTAATTTTGTTTTACCACATTTTAGAAGAAATTCCTTTGTTTTGTTATGTTTTTGGTATATTTTGGCTATTAAAGTTCCAGTTTATATGCCAAAATTCTTTTACTTTGCTTAGGATAATTCTCGCAAATATTTTCTTATTTTAAAAGAACTCTACCTAAAAATCAGCTGAGCTTAATTATTATAACACCTTTAGAGCATTTGCTGTTCAGCTCAGAGCAACGTTTGCGTGTTCCGAGTTCCATCTTTTTGGGACTGTTTAACATTTTTTGCTGGCATATGAATAATGATTTCATTTTTCCCATAAGCTAATTTATACAAGTGGATGTGGGGCATGTGGGGCCCTTGGTGCGATTTAGAGGATTAGTCAGGCTTGCTTTCATAATTCTCGAAAAGCAGCTCGGCCACTACCACTACCTGTACCCTGCCTCAGTGTGTGTGTAAGTGTGTGTGTGTTTGTGTATCATCTGAATGCAAGGTATAAAAAATATGCAAGATGACAGTTTAATTTTATGGTTTGTCTGCTGCTGATCAGTTCTTTATGCGTTGAAATTTTATTTTTATATCATTTCATTTTTTCCTTGTTTTGTTTTTTTTTTTTGTGCCCGACAATCTGACCAGGCCGCTGGACTGCTCTGCTTCGGCTCCTGCTTCTGCACCTACTGCTCCTCTCTACTCTTCCTTCGGCTCACCTACACATGCACATAACTCTTTGGGTTTTTGGGGAATGCGCTCTGGAACGTGGCTATTTTTGGAGGATTTGTAGCTGTTTTTTGGTGTTCTTTCCTTTTGTGCTGGGGCATCTAAGGAATTTAATTAATTTGAACGCGACTTCTATGACAAATGGGCGTGGCTAAGCGGCAGTTATGCCGAAAAGCGCGCTTAGAGCATGCTTAAAAATATTTCAAGTGTGTGCTAATAGTTGCCCAGGCAACAACAATAACAACAACGAACATTCAACAACAATGGCTGCCAGCCGAAATAAGCCTCATTTATTAACTAGGCCCGCTGCACGTCACACAATAAGCTGCTTAGCCACTGAACCATCATAGAGGGTGACATCTAAACAGATATTAAAGGACTGACAGAGAGTGAGAGTGAGAGAGGGAGCGAGAGAGAGCGTTACCAAACATTATGCAACAATTTAAGAACTCTATAAATATTATACAAAATGGCTACTTAGCTAATAGATCGCAACGACCAAAAAGGGTTGTCAACATAAAAAAAGACAAAAACGTAAGTGAAAATTTAACCCCTGCCGGTTAAATGAAATTATAATGCCTCAAAGCATACACACACATACACACAGTCACACTTATACACATGCATATGATAAAGAAATATGCCTATATATATAAAATTGTTTTGACATTTTCAAAAAGTGCGTGGCATAGTTCGCATAATGGTTAACAACAACCCCTGCTAAATGCATAAAGTAGATACTCGTTAAGCGGAACGGCTGCACACATCTGATCTGTATGGAGAGAAGGGAAGAGGGGTAGAGGAGAGGAGAGAACTTGTGCTGTTAAAAAGGGTGGTGCTAATTATAATGCATGCATTTACTAAATTAATGAATATGCATTCATAGATGGTTGCCATGATGGCAATAGAAAATGCTTTATGTTGCCATTTCCTGAAGGCAGCTAGTCCATAAATCAGCTAACTAGTTGCAACATGGCTAATGATATTTTGAAAAATTTAATCAGGCGATTGCTAACACCAAATCAAAATGCAAATGATATAAATACGATTTATGAAATTTTTACCTGAGAAAGAGTTGTTCAAATTAAAACCAAGTACTCCATAAAACTTAAAGACAATTGCAAAATTTGAAGCGAAGAAATATTCTCAAGAAATTACAATAATATAAACATAGAGTTTTTAAAAATAAGAGTTACTACATAAATACTAAAAAAATGCATACAAATATAATATGTACATATATATACATTTTAGTTTATTATGTTTACTAGCATAAAATTATGTAATTGCAGAAATATGATAGCTTTCAGTTCAAATTGTACAATTTATTGAAATGCAGACTTTGAAAACTTTAAGTTAAAGATGATTTTCTTGGAGTATACGCAACTTAAAATATAATAAAAGTTAAAAATTTGGCACTTTTAAATTTAGTTTTCTAGTTCTGGAAAGAACAAGTAAAATTGTGATAACAAAATTATATTTTCAGCACAGTTTCGCATCCGCAAAACTAAACTGAGATGCAGAGTCAACTGTCAAATACTTCAACCACAAATGAAATTTATTTACTTTTTACTTTTTGGCCAGCATCTGCCATAAATCTGCAGCTTCGAAGGCTTCGTTGTGATAAAAATAACATTTGAATAATTGCAGTGCCACCTCCTGTTGATAATCGAGTGTCATGTTAAAAATTGGTCACATTTGGCACTTTTAATTGAGCGAAACGAATGCACAACACGATGAGCTCGATGGCCAGGGATAAACCAGGTTACACAAACGAGCCAATGACGAATCTCAACGGCACTTTCCGGCTAAAAATGCATTCGTCATTAGCCCAAAACGCTGTTGTGGAAATAGACGAAGAGACCAGAACAGACCAGACCAGACCAGAGCAGAGCAGAGAGGACGAGGACAGACCGTTCGCAACTCGGAGCGTAACTAATTGATTGTTCGTGTTTTAGAGAGCAGCAGTTGAAATCAGCACGAGACTCGTTTGTGGGTGATACCAAAAATCAGAGGTCCTGTCGGGCCAGGGGGCAGGAGTGTGTGTGTGTTTGTTTGTGTGTGTGTGTATGTCAGGTAGTGTGTAGGTAATCAGTCCCTGGAGCACAGCGCAGGTTTCTGCCTTTGCATTGTTCTCCATGGCAGCGAAAACAAATTCTGAGAACTTAAACAGCAAAACAGTCAAAATTTTATGCGCAAAAATATAAAAAGTTATTTTCGTTTCAACTCAATCTGTCTGTCTGTTTGTCTTTGTATCTGTCTGTCTGTCCGTTTGACTGTCTTTTTGTTTGTCGCACTGTTGTCTTGTTTGTTTGAAAATCGTTGAACCCGCAATAAAGTCATCAATCATTGACATTTGCAGCGTTTGATATCTTGTCTCGCACTCTGACGATAGAATTTGAAAAATTATGTTCCTGGCGCCGAGCAGTGAAAAAAAAAACATAAGTTAACAGCGCAAAATGTTGTCGAAGTTTTACAGCTCTGTAAGCTAAGAATAAAGATAGCAAAGGAGCAAAAAGCTAAACCATTAAAATAATATGCCAGACGTTAACAGCGTGCTGTTAATTAACAGGCTGGCGCGTTGCAAGGAGGAGCATATAAGAAGGGGTTGAGTGGTGAGGCACATAAAATGTTTGTGCAACAGCTACAACACGAGAGTTCATAAAAGACTCATTAAAAAAGCACTTGAGCTCAATTAAATCGAGTGGCGGAATCAGGAAGCAGAAGCTAATCAACGTTTACAAGGGAACGCTGCCAGCAAGGACATTGTTAAATGCACAACGCTGAACTTTGCCACAGCACCAACAACAACAAGGAGCTGCTGCACTTGCCATACAAGGGGGGGCTGGGTAACATAAACATAATGAGCTTGGCTGGCAGCATCAACTGCAAACTAACCACAAAGTTGTTGGCCATTTGGGGCAGCTGTCCGCCTGTTCTCTTCATTTGACTTGTCCTCTCTCTCTCTCTGTCTGTGTGTTGTAGGTGTTAATGAATAAAGTTGTTGTTTGTGGTGTAGCAGCCGCCGCAGGAGTGCAACGAAAAACGAACAGCAACAAAAAATCACTTGAGCAGGGCAGAGTGAAAGAGAGGAAGACAGCAACAGAGGTTGAGCCATGTAAAAACCGCACACAATGATAAACGCCATTCATACAGCTCCAACTCTACACACACACACACATACACAGGTGCTGGGCAAGGTGTCAACTGGAGGCAGCAGACATAACGTTGATTGTTCTGCTCTTACTGTTTTTATGTTGTTGTTCCTTTTTTTGCTGAGAGTGCATAGATTGCAGACAGCAGCAGAGTTAACGAAGAAGAGGAACAGAAGTGAAGGATGAAACAAGAGCGATGTGTAAAAGTTCGGACAGGCTGACATTGATCTTTTAAAGGTGAACAAAGCGCAGTTAGTAATTGGGAAAAGACAACGAGTTATCAAAGTAACTTGAATATAATCACAGCTCATCGAAATTTCAAGTCAAGGCCCAAACTACTTTTACACACAAGTTTTTTAAGTACAGCAGCCTGTTTACAAGTGCTGACAACCTGCTTTACAGCAGCAGCTATGCAAAAAACAGTAATGAAAACTAATAAACTTGACATGCAAAAACAATTTATCATGACTTGAACTATGAACTACGCCAAAGCCAAAGCCAAAAAAATAAACCGAATTTACTCACAGGTTTTTTTCTATACAAATGTTTTAATTCAATTTATAAAAATGTATATGAACGCGTATTTACGGTTATGTTCCACCAAAAGCCGCCAAAAAAAAATAATAAATAAAGGGAGAGGAAAGCTAAAATTAAAGCAAGCAAACTGCGTAAAATATGCGAAGCAATATAAACGCCATTTTGTGGATTTGGATGTGGATGTGGATGTGGATGTGGATGCGGCTGGGCTGTGCGTACGTGTGTTATAACAGTTGTGTTGTTGGTATTGTTGTTTTTGCTTTTTGCTGTCTAGCTGACTGCCTACCCTAGGCCGTTATCTCTGTGTGTGTATGCGTTTGTTTTGTTTGTTTGTATGCATAGCGCGCTTTTAATAAACGCAGCCCGTGCTAAGACCAAACAAGGATAATACGACGCCTCCTCTTACTCGCTCTCTCTCTTTCACTTACTGTTATGTTATTGCTGTTGTTGGTTTGGCTTTGATTTTGGCATACGCTTTTGTCGCCTGTTGTTGTTGTTTTTGATGCTGCTACGTCTGATTGCAGCTGTTGTTTTTGCATTTTCATTATTTAGTTTAGGCTTTTGTGTTTGTTTTCGCTTTATTAAAACGAGTGGCGCAATTTTAAAGCAATTATGTGTGGGTTTGCCACTCGGATAACGTTCGTTGCGCTCAGCTGGTTGTGTTCTCCACTAAGCAAAACAATGCAATAAATGTTTTTAATTGCTGGTGTAATTGTTTTTAATGCTCACAACAGTCACTCAAAATTGCATGTTTATAATGAACTAAACACGTTTCCCCAATCCAATCTAAAATCGGTCAATAATACAGCTATCCAAAAGCAATCAAGAGTTATTAAAATAAAAAGAAAAAACAAAAAAAACTGAATGCAAATAAAATAAATTATTATCTAAAGTGTTGACATAAAAGCACACAAAAAAATTAAGCAATAAATGCTAAATACATTAATTTCGTACGACCCGTTGCATATTTAGGTATATAAAATCTTTTACATTAAATTGAGAAAAAGAATTAAAGCTAGTTTGATTGACAAAATCATACTGAAATTTTATATTATTCTCTTTTCGCTTACTACACTGAAACGTAACTTAAAAATCTAAGATTCAACTGAGATTTCGATCCACAAAACCCGCAAGATAGAAATAAAAATCAAATCCCCCACACAAATTTTAAATGAATATTCAAAATTTAATGAGCTTGAAATTTATACACAATTGAAATACAAATCATTTGAGTTTTTTCTTTCTACTCGTTTTTTATTCGATTTATTGCGGTGTTTTTAACCGACGAATTTCTTTTGCACACTCATTGAAAGGTAATTAAAATGTTTGAATCGATTTTGAGGCCAGAGACGCCATATTGAAAACCCATTGAATGCCGGCACTGTGCGTATGTAATAATAATAATGATCTTTTTCTCAATATCTTGACTAATTTCTAAGATGATGCAGCACAAAAATATTGACCACATGATTGGCTTACAGATTTGTTTTTTTTTTTTGTATGGGGGTGGGGTTTTTTTGAAGTGACCGACGGAAGACACAACTTCATTAGAGAATCGAATTGAGAACAGCAGAGGCCTTTAACCCGAGAAATGACTGCCACTTGACTTGAGATGTACACACTAACATTTATATATATATATATATACCCTCTACCTCTCCCACACTCTCTCTCGCTTTCTCTTTCTCTCTCGCTCACTCCTGTCTGTTGGATGCCCTTTCTTACGCCCCGCATATAAATCAAAATTCAATCAGCAACGATTTTGGAAACTGTTAGCTGCCTGGCTTACTGTTTGTTTTTATTACATTGACAAACACACACACACACGCACACAAACAAACACTTGAGTCTATGAGAGAGTGTGTGTTTGTGTGTGTGTGTTGACACGTGTCAAAACTTCCGTTTGTAATCGCACGGAAATACTTCTAGCCACTTCGTGCCCTGCTCTCCAAAATCCATTCGAAACTGGGGTAAAATCACAAAAATCAGTGCAATTCACATTCAGAGAACGGGGGCCGAATTCGGTGTGTGTGTGTGTGCGAGTGTGAGAGTGTGTGTTGTGGGTAAATATTTTTGGGGTACGCAACTCGCCATGGTACATTAAACTTTTGATTTAGTTTATGCAAAAGCGTTGATCTGTGGCACAAGTTATTTATGGGGCACAGGCCGACATTGTTGAGAACTGCCGAAATGATATGTGTGCCCCTCTCAAGTGAGACGGTCGAACAATTGTTACACTTACAGAGATGTGCGATAAGCGACGTGCTGAAGAGGTGTCGAATGAGATGCACATAAAGATAGACAAAGACAGCGTCAGATTTATTCATGAGCAGACATTAAACACACGAACTAAGCATCAAAACATTTAATCTAGAATTTAAGCAAAATTTGAACAACAAATGACCTGCTTTGCAAGCAACAATAGAAGAGATTATAAACATGTAAACTAGAATGCGACAAATCATATGTATAATTAGTTTAATAAGCGCACTAAATACAAACTTTAGTTAAATAAAAATCACTGTTGTTATTTAAAAATCTGACTTGCACTAAAAATTTAGTTTTACTTGACTTTCTTTTATCTGTTTTATAAAAGATTTGCCTACAGAATTTGCCCATGACTTTCTTAGGGCATTAAAAATTAATTTTTCAAAATTAGCAGGCATAAAAAATGTATATATTAAAATTCCAAATACTAAGTAATTTCAAATTCTGCAAGTCTACCCTTTAAGTTCTTTCTTGTATAAACGTATATTTTATAATTTATTATTGAATTATTCAAATACTAATTCGAATAAAATTTATGTGAATTTATGTGAATTCTTATGATTAACTATATGCTACCGAAAATTAGTAAAAGCTTTCAATGATTAAAAACAATTCACTTGGTTTTTAAGTTATTTTTTTTTAGAAATATTCTTAGAATATTCAGCTTAAATATTTAATAACTATTATCTTTATTAGATTTTTGAGATTATTGAAAAACTAGAATAAAGTCGACTTCGAGTCAAATTTAGAAGAATGTAAATGTTCAATATTTTAGCAAAGAAAAAATATTGTATAAATGGTTTTAAAGATTAAAGCAACTGCAACTGTTGTGAAGTCAAAAGATAGAATAGAAGGATAAATCGGATATCCTTCGGCTAAACCGTTGAAAAGTCGAAGTCAAGCCCACGTCGACTTAAACCAGATGCCAGCAAGAACAAAGATTGTTTGGTGAACCTAAACAACTTGAAGGGATTTGCGCGAAGGGCTTAGCCAGGTTGCATGTACAGGTTGCGATCGTAAAGGACTTAGGGCAGGTAAAAGTGGGCGTGGGCGTACGTACAGATGTGTTTGCACCAGACCCTGGGTTAAAGGGTTAAACCCGGTAAGGAGAAGTAGAGCTACTTACCCGTGTGGGTGCGTTTGTGTATCTTGAGGTTCTCGCTGCGGGCAAAGACCTTGCCGCAACCGGGATGCGGGCAGGCGAACGGCTTCTCGCCGGTATGGACGCGTATGTGATTCACCAGCTTATATTTGGCCTTAAAGGGACGACCGTTGCGCGAGCAGCCGATCCAGAAGCAGGCATGTGTGGTACACTCCGGCCCGCCCACATGCTCCACTGTCAGATGCGTGACGATCTCGTGCATCGAATGAAACACCTTGTTGCACGTCTTCCGCCCGCCAGCTTGCGTCTGCTGCAGACCCGGTTGATCCGGATCAATCCACAGGCATTGCATCTCCTGCTTAACGCTGGATGCCGCCGTTGCGGGCTGATGTCGCATATACCGCAAAAATGCACCAGCTCCAGCCGGATGCATTGCGGACATCGCATGATGCGGATGATGGGCGTGTGCGGCATGTGCCGCCGCCGCATGATGATGTGCTGCATGCACTGCCGACGGAAAATTGCTGTGATGATGATGCTGGGCATACGGATGTGTGGCATAGTCTGCCATGCGCATCTGGTGCTGATGATGGTGATGGCTGTGGAACGCATGCTGGCCAAAGGTGCTGCTCAGCTCCGCCGGCTGTGCGGGGAAACTGGAGAAGAGCATCGAATCTGCGGCGCTTGCAGCTGTCGGCGCTGTTACGGCTGCTGCTGCTGCAGCAGCGGCGCCAGCATAATCCGATGCCTCACCACGTCGCCCCAGGAGGAAATCTCTGGAAGCATAGCTATTGAAATGACCATAGCCAGAGTTTTGATAAGCCGCCGCTGCCAATGCAGTGGAATCAGCGCTGCCCTCTAGTTGTTGCTGCTGTTGTTGTTGCTGTTGCTGCTGATGTTGTTGTTGCTGCTGCTGCTGCTGTTGCTGTTGCTGCTGTTGTTGTTGCTGGTGTTGCTGTTGTTGTTGCTGTTGCTGCTGTTGTTGCATGTCCAGCTGCTGGTTGCTGGCAGTTGTATTGGGTGACATGCGCAGCCCATAGCTGGCCAAATGATGCTGAGCGGGCTCAATGAAAGCGTTCATCATCATTTTGCTGCCTCGACAAGTTTACAAGTTTTTAATTTAATTTGTATAAATACAATAAAAACACAAGGGGCTTTCGCACGTAACTCAAGCGCCCATCACACACAACACCAAAAAATCACCCAGGGCACACACTAAGCTAACTATGTATCTATTTCTATATTTATATTGATTTGATTTCTTGTTGTATGTATTTAGCTTTCTGTATTTATTTGTTGCACTTTAAACGAGCGCGCGCGTTTCTTGGTTTTATTTTGATTCTTGTTTTATTTGTTAATTTTTTGCTCTCTCTCTCTCTGTTTGAAAAACTCGCGCTTTAGCAGAACGCGAACACCGGTTAGCGTCTAAACGTCACAAGATTCGCAGCAGGACTGAATTGTAACGCTGTGCTCAGAGTCCCATTGCGAACTGATTTTTTCTCTGCGCACGTTGGGCTGTGCCCAATAAACCAGTCTACGCATACCATACACACACACACGCATACGTGAGCAACCACCAATCGAAGGCGTGTCCAAACATACCACATAACAGTGTCGAGCAGTGTGGTCGAGTGTGAATAGGTGAGAAGGCGTGAGAGAGAGAGACAGCAACAGAGAGAGAGCGCGCAATAACATTGTGGTGGGTTTGTCATACATTAACATAAGGCAGGTGGGCTCGCTGTTATTCTTGACTCTTTACTTGTATGGGGCATGTGTGGAATGCCTAATAATAATATTTAATTAATCAAATACAAAATATATCTGCTAAATAACTAATAGACTAAAATCTAAATGTTACTTCAGGTAATTAGAACTTGCAAGTATACTTTTTCTCATTTTATACGTATTTTAATACACACATTCAATTTATTAAACATTTTGAGTCTTAATTAAGATAATACGATCCTTACTTCATGCTATTAAACCCCAGAAAGTGAGAGAGAGATAGAGAGAGAGAGAGTGCTCTGTTAATTTACAGTCAGGCTTCGGTTGTGTTCACGCTCTCTCAGTAAGAGCTGGTTTGTGGTGTGTTTGCAGTGGTGAGTTGCCATCGTTGCTGCCGCTGTGAGTGCGAGCGTAAGGCATATACAAAATGGCTGCACAGCCAACTAAACTCAACATGTCAGAGCAGCAAGAATAGTTGTACAACTTGAGCAACACTCCAATTGGAATTGGTAGGTGTATTGCCATTGCACTCGTACACACAGCAACCGGTTTAATAACATATTAACACCCACAGCGCATTTGTGTGTGGGTGGACGGGCGGGTGAGTGGCGCTTGGGGCGTGACATACACTGACATGCGCCCAACGCAATGTCCTGTCATTGGCCTCCCCTCACTGGCCAATCGTAAGCTCAACTGTATGCAAGTTTCATGTGAATCTTTGGCGATTGCACTCACTAATTACAATGCTGCACATATTTATTTATCAGATACTCTCATCACGGTACGCCTTGGCATCCATTTTCCTTTTTTGTTTAGTGTTTCTGGTTATGTTCAGCATCTCCGGCGCCATGTCAATTTTCAGTTACGCTTACGCTGTTTATTTTATTGATTTTAATGATTTTAGCCACATTTCTCAATGAGCTATTGTTTATTTAATTGGAAATGAAAAACGTTTTTCCACGTTGCATAATGAAGACATAAATATTCATTAGACGTCGTGCCGTTCAGATTGTTTTTTCTTAGTTTATGGAATTTTAAATAAGCCAAATCTATGTTCATGATTTCGCCCATTTTTCGGTGCCAATTGATGGGCCACAGTTTTCAAATAGTTTCTTCGCCTCGCTAAGTGGTTCAACTAATTGCTTTTCGATAATGATGCACATTGTTAGCAATTATTTAAATTTGCTTTTTTGCCTTCATTTCTAGTTTATTAAAAGTTTCTATTTGTTGGTATTCGAAGAGGTGTCAAAAATTGTTGAGGTGTTTTGAAATAATTGTTCATGTTTTATGAGTTATAAGTTGCAGGGGGGAAAGTTTTTGATTTAACACTCAAATCTTTTAGATTGTTTATTATTTTTTTAATGAGTAATGCTTTCATTTCTCAAAATCTTTCTTAATGTATTTTTCAATGTTATATATGATTCTTACTTTCGAAGCTGTTAACTTTTTTTAAATCTATAAAATGCATTAATTTCCTAATTTATAATGGCTCTAATGCAATATATTTCATTGTGCCTTGTTAACTGATTCCTTTTCTGTTGGCTTAAAGCTTATAAAAAAAAATATATTGAGCTGTTCTAGCAACTGCTGCTGCCGTTTCTTATATTGCGGCAATTAAAAGTCGCACAAATTGTGACATTAAATGCCATTGGGCAATGGCCATCAAATTGGCCAAACGAAGCGGCTATTAAAATGTCAAAACACACAGCGCTCGCAGCACAGTTGCTGCCCATTTTGGGTCTCGGCGAATGCATAAAAAACTGCACTAGTCGAACAACAACAATAAGAAAAAGAACAACAACAATAACTTGGGGGCCCAACCCGTGGCGCATCAAGCGGCTGTTGTCATTTGAAATGAAGCCATTGCTCCACATTTGCCAAGCAGGCGGTGCAACATAGAAGAGACGAGCACTTGAGGCAGGGGCAGGGCATGGTTGGCAGCTTTCGCCACATGACATGAGATGTTGGCTGAGATGGGTATCAGCAGCAATGGGCCAAGTGGATTTCTAGCACATGGCGAACGAGGCGCATAAATAATGCAGTAGAAACAGCCACTTGAAAATTGTAAAAAAAAAAAAAAAAAAAAAATAGTGCAATAAACTTGCGATTGAATTTTTGTGCTACTGCATCTTTAGCTAACAATAAGCAGAACGAGTGAGCAACAAATTAAAAATGTTACAAAACAAGAAAAATAATGTAAATAAACATAGGGTAAAAGATGGCTCAGCAGGGTTACCCGCTCTCCAAGCGAGCGAAAAGGGGCAGAAACAGATTGAAAGCGAACGAGCAAAAGTTCTATGAGAAGTGCAGAGAAAGGTCAGGCGCGAGTGCGCCCTCTAGCGTTGAAGTCACGCAACTGAGCCAAGTTTTGCTGGCCACAAAACGCAATCATTGGGCGTGTCTGGCCCAATGGACGCAAACACGGACACGAGTTAAGCCAAGTTCGTTACGGGGGCAATCCAAGCGACCCGGGGACACCTTTGGCACATGCCGCGATCACCAGCGGTGCACGGGTTTGCGCCTGGGGTTTCGACTCAAGTGTCGCTTACTCTCGCTCTCTCCCTTTCTCTACCTCTCTTTCTCTCGCTTATGCTACACGAAGCTGATGGAGTGAGTAGTGTAAGCGGAGAGTGTGTGTATGTGTGTGTGTGTGTGTGTGGATAGCGTGGGAGTATTTCTAAACACAGATTTGCAAATTCGATTTGTGACTGACTGCAGCTCTTCGTAAATGTATTGGGAAGGTCAGACTAAAGAATTTCATTGAACGTGCACTAAATGCCGTGAAGAATCTCTGTTATCAAAATATAAAATCTTCATAATATACGAAACTATGTAAAGCACACAAATGGCAAAGAAAATGGAAATTCAAATTTCTTTTTAAGTCTTGGTAATAGCTATTATATATATAATATATAAATAGCCTATATAAATATTAAGCTTAGTGCGTAAAAAACTAAATCAAGACTTAATTCGTATGCCGTTTAAGCGAAGAGAATAGTTAGAATGTGAACTTATATTCTGTTACATACTCTTGCTAAATTTAATATACCCTTGTCCACATTTTTAGTGGATTCCAGGGCACAACACAAATTTCAGTTTGGAGTTCTGGTTGTAAGCCAACCTAAACCAAGCATGGGCTTAAAATATACAAAGTACGTAAAAAATATGTCAAATTAATATATATGTTTAATAGAAAGCTTAAAATAATGTTTCTGGCATATGTAGTTCTAAAATTCATAAATTTTCCATAGTTAAATAGCTAAAAAAATAAGTGTTTCCAATATATAAATTCCTATGCATTTTTTGAGCCCTTTTTACAAATTGATCTTCTAAATGATAAAATTTTAATATAAAAATAATTATAATAATGTGTAAACTAAAATATTAATACCAATATTGTGATAAACCTAACTAATCCTTTAGAAATCACTTCAACCGGCCACTTTATCTGCAAAGATCACTGCGAAATACAACAACAGGAAATTTAAATAAAGCTGACAATTTTTTGGCAAGCATTGCGAAACCTGCGAAAAAAAAAGAAAAAAGAAAATTGCATTGATCGAAAATGGACACTAAGCTGGGCCATAAAAGGGCGTGATAATGCGCAATCCAAGCAGCAAATATGATGGCGATGTGCTGGAGGACGCCCAAGCGCAAATCCCGTTCTGAGCGAATACCGTTTATAAAGTCAATTTTTTTATGGCCAACCATTGGTAACCGGAACCAGGCAGGCAAAAATCGGCGACTGCAACAGGAAAACCATTTGGAAAATTATGCGCATCATAAAATTTTGCAGAGTTTTTCCGGGCAAAAATGGCACAGAAAAATGTTTTCGGTTTTCGGAGGAACCATAAAAAAGTGTATCTGTGACAGGATATAAGGCGAAAGAAGAAGAAGAGAACTTGGAATTGACAAGGTCATGTCAACCATAAATATTTACATGTCATAAAAATCAAGGTGAGCCCACATCCTTTTTCCGCAATGCATTTTCCATTGAATGCGCACACGGCCGGACCTTGAAAGTTTATGATATGCACACACACACACAAATACACACACACACACACTCAGACACATACAGGTAGTAGAACTAGGAGCTATAGCAAAGTCAAGACGTTGGCCAAGTCAGTCAACTTGGCTGCAATGCGTTGGGTGTGATTTATGATCTGTTACTTACTTCTCCGCAAATGCTTCGCAAGTTTTTCATTTGAATTATGCCCAGAATTGTCTATCTATATCTATTGCTGCATCTTTAGCTGTGACTGTGCCACATTTTCGGCCAGCTTGTAAATTATGCCAACAGCGTTGACGTTGTCGGCCAAGTCAAGTTGTTTCTGTGGGCGTTCAATGCCAATTTTGGTGTATCTACCTGGGTTTGAGCCAGGTATCGGTGTCAGCATTATGTTTTGTAGTCTGGGCGTTACAACTGCCCATCTAAACTAGCCTTTAACTCTTTGTTGGTCCAATTATGTTGGCCACTTCGGGTTAAATACAAATACATCTTTCCTAATCCTCGGTCTTAACTGTTATTTGCTTACCCTCTGACTTTTTACAATCGATCGGGTTACAATTTTTGTATTTTTATGGCAATTATCCGGGAAATGCGCAGCAAAAAAAGGGAATACATTTTGGCTTTGTATCTGGCAGAAACTGGTTATAAAATTTGGCAATAAAAAAATATTTAACCCAATTTACAGGACCACAAAATATTTTACACAAAAATCAGTTTAATAATCATTGAAGTTATTTCCAGAAATTTGCATTGGAAAACAAAATTATGGTCCTTAATTCTAAAAAATACTTTAAATGAAACTGTAATCTATAAGTTTTGCATGTTATATAATGATTAAGATTTACTGAGATAGTAGTTTAAAAAGCAATTATCTGAATAAAATTTTAACAGTTAATCAATTTAATTGCTTTATCTTTAGGGCTTTAATTTTAAACGGAAATCGAGTTGTATCGATTTTCGAAAACTGGGAGCCGTTGTCGATAAAAACATGTTTGCAAACTTTTGCACAACAATATTTTTCCAAATACGAAATGAATCAGGGCACAAAATAGGTGAAACAATTGCATTTTATAATAAAAGCATTTGCAAAAGCTGAAAAAACGTTTTTGAATTATAACCGAATTTTATTATAATAAATATACAATGTTTAGATGAGATATTATAAAATGCATTACTTCCAATTAAAATGTATCATTTGATAAGAAATTTAAAACTGAAATTAAATTAAACTTTATATTAGTTTAATATAACATGATATTATTAATTTCAAACGAATTTTTAAAGATTATTAGTTTTAGGAAATGGATAAATTTTATTTTTGGCCGAATACATACAATTTGGTTTTTTAGTTTTGGGTAGACTGTGCTTTCTATGTTCATGTTGCAGGCACATTTTTAATTTATGTGGCAAGGTCGTGAATGCAGAAACTTTTACCGTCGCCGCTGTATAATTAATCGTTAATTATGGTCGTGCAACAAGCGCTCTAGTCACGCCCACACACCGCCCCCATTGGTGCGGTAATACAATTCAAACATACATACGCCACACCCCTTCCCCCCTTCTGGGCATGCTGTGTCTAGTACATGTACACAGAAGCGTTAATTAAATTTCTGCATGGCTTCGACTTTGGTCTTTGGGTTTTGGGCCGCGCAGTTGGCGAAATGCAGCGAACGGGGCAGTAAATAAATACTCATTTAATTTATGGTTTTAATTTTTATGGCTACAACTTTGCGGCCATCATCATCAACATCAGCAGCAGCAGCAGCCAGAGGCTGAGGCGGAGGCGGAGGAGTCTGCAGCAGCTGAGGTACAGCCACATGGTAAGACAATTTAGTAGTTTGGCGAAGCGTGGATGGAAATTTAATAACTTTGTTTATGCGCACACTAAATCATAACTAATGAGCGCGACTTTTGGGCCACACCAACGGAAGGAGGAATGGGATAGGATGGGATGGCAAGGGAAAGGGGAAGGAAAGAAATTGCAGCAGTTGCAGCTGCAAAACTAACATCAATGACAACCAAACCGATTTGATTTACGTCAGAGCAATGGCAAAAGCCAGCAACAGGGACAAAGACTTCAGCAGAACCTGAGCCAAACAATGCGCAAGCCACTAATTTGACTTGAACACCTACAAGGACATGGAAATGGAATACGAAATCGGAATGGGAATGGACGTGGTCCTCAGTTAGCTCTCAAGTTCGGGAACCCAAAAAAAGGCGACCACCAACTGTTCGGCCTGAAGGCAAATTGCAGTCGCGCCGCGGGTGTACGAGCAACCAGGAAGCAACTGAAAAGCCAGTTAGATGCGTAGCACCAATCCAGGATAACCAGGATACCCAAACAAATGGAACGCTTCACAAATTGTGCCGCTCATTTCAATTTACTGATATCTTTGACATTTGCCCAACACACACACACACACAATGCCTCTTGGGGTCACTCCAAGAGATTATTGTGCTCGTTGACAGCAGAACGTGCCCAAGGACATCGCAAAACAAGTCGTTACATTGCTGACTATTAGATTTGCTATAAAAAGCAGAAAATTATTGAGTAATTTTTTAATTTTAACTCAAATAATATATGCAAGCTCTCACTTAATTAGTCAGTAACTAATCGAATAATTATTGTACACGTTTTAGTAATTACAGCTGCAAATCTGGGCAATGTATTGTTATTAAAAATAATTGTAGAAAAAAAATACCCAATTTTGCTATTGTGCAGGGTACAATTATTAAAAGTCCGGCATTTGACAGGTAATCAATTGAGTATAAGTTTTCTGTCAGTTTTTCAAATTTGTATTTCCGGCGGAGCTAAGCTTTTAAGTTCTATCCGATTTCATATCATACGATATCATATCACATATCTTATCAAAATTAAACTCAATGGTTGTCTGTGTCGGCAGCGCAGACAAAGTTATCGCTCGAGGGGCATCTGGGAATAAAAACTATGCCATAAAATTATGCTGGAAAAATGTTTCGGGGCACAGCCCACGAAAACAAAAATGTCAAAGGAAAATATGTTCGAACAAAACTAACTAAAATTTACATATTAAAGAGGGAGACATATGATAAATGTTATGCTCGATTAATAATTGTTAACTAAGCCAGTCGATAAAGATCCAGGTAAAAAAAGAAGAAACACACAAACACATTTAGAATTTATCATAATAGCTTGAAAAAAACATAGAGCAGAGAGAGAGAGGGGGGATCAAACCCTTCACAGAGTTGGCGTCAGCGTCTGCGAGCTCTTGGCTAATAAAATTGTTAGACAGATAAACGATATGGCGATATAGCGATAAGATATGTTAGTCTTGCCTCGAGACATCATTTGTAATCAATAAAATGATATTAAATGCATCGACTGTGCGCGCTGCAGATGCGCGCTTTGTGATAGCGGCCCCGCAAAGCATCCATAGAAGGAACCGCAAGAAACCCGATGACCCTCTCTCCGAATATATGCTGCTGCAGCCCGACCACAAAACGGCGGCAAGTGTAAACACGTGAAATTGTTGACAACATCTCGGGGCACGTTCATGGTGCCAGGGTACGTTTTGTTTTATTTCTTATTTGGACACACAGAGCCTTATCAACAAAAAAAAGGTCTCTCGGTGTGATTTCATCCTGTGGCACGCTCAGTGGGAGGCTATGTGCGAACTATACCTCAAACTCAAAGGCTGACTGCCTGCCTTGCAAATCTCAGCTAATTAAGTTTTAACGGCACTTGCTAAATATGCGAACAGCTCTCACTCTCTTTCTCTCTCTCTCTCTGTCTTGTTCTTCTTCTCCGTTTCTATGATCATTCTGTGCATTGTTTTCTGGGCGTGTGCGAAAATTGAAAAACATTTTGCTTGTTTGAATTTAAAACGGGATTAAATTGATTTCCCGCTACTCGAAGACTTTTGCTCAGCCCAGGTCAGTTCGGGTCAGGTAGTTTTACTCACTTAGTGCTGCGATGAGCTCAGCAAATTGTGTTTTGGCAGCTGTGCCAATGAATGATGGCAGGTTAAAAGGTTGCCACGAGTGGCTCTTATCTAAATTGAAATGTTCCGTCGAATCATTTTGTGTGTCTTATGTGGAAAAGACTGCTGGAGACCTCTTCAAATAAAGTAAAAAGAAATTGGCAAAGCTTAGTCTTAATTTTTGCTAGCATATTGAAGCGATTTTGAGACATTTCATCAGACTTTACTTTTTTAACTTGTTAACGTAGTTTCAAATATTAAGTTTTACAGATATTATTTTTATTTTATACAATATATTATATATAGTGTAATAATTATAATAATAGTCTACATCTTTAATCTTCAGCTCTAATTGTAGTAACTTAATAATAATATTTAGTATGTGGCTGATTTAGGATTATGGTTAAAGGTGAAAGGAGGAATATTATTTGTAAATATTTATGTTTATATATCTATCAACTTAAGATAAATATTTACATATAAGAAAACTTTAAGAAAATTAAACAATAAAAACTGTATCGAAATTATATTGATTAAAAGATAATAAAAAAAACCTTTAAGCTGACAAGAAACCCAAAAAAATACATTGTGTTAAATTAGAATATTTTTTGTTAGCTTTTTAGCTCTCGTAAGTGTAGGACAACTTCAGAATTTTGGTTGGCAGAGTTGCCAAGGCATGCGAGAAAAAACCACTTGAGGCGGAAAGTGTTGAAGGGCAAATGGCCAAACGCTTGCGGGCCACTTATGGGCTTAAAGGAGTAAAGTCATGTAGAAAAGCCTAACGACTTCCACTTGAACACTTTTCAATGAAAATTATGACGTAAAGTCTTTCGAAATGTGCAACGAATCAATCCGTTCACGAATTGCGCATTTGCAACTGAAAAGCTGTGCAAAGTCGGGCCTATAATTACAGCCAAGCGGCAAATATCGAAGGCAGGAAGTTGTCAAATGCCAAGGATATGCCATATGTATATATATAAATTCGAATATATATAGAGCGTGAGAAACTTTACGGCGAGGGCTGCTGCTTGTTTGTTGTTGATGTTTTCTTTTCTGGCGGGCTTTTGCTGCAAGCAAAGTCATAAGAAGTCAAAACGGCACCGCAAATAATTACACACCTTTCCCCCCTCGGCAGCCACCCCGACAAGAAGTAGGAGTTTTAGATGCGGGCTCGGTACGCTCCTGCTCGGGCGCCCATTTACGCGCTTACAGCCAATTGTCCAACTTCCGGCCGTATCCGATTTCCAAGTCAAGTAAATGTCAGCGTCTTGACTACGTGCCCAGTACATAGAACTAGCCACCACCTCCCTGCCAAGGGGCAAGGATGCCGATCGTAATTGTTCAGTCAGACGACACGCCCAATACGCGAAAAAAGAAAAAAGGAAAGGGGGCAGGCGTATTGAGGGGCAAATGTGAAGGGTCTGCTGTGAGGCGTTGTCCCTCTATTGTTGTAAAACTCTTGAATATCGTACTACAATCTGGGCCTTGTTCTTTGCTCAGCTCTTGGCACTAATGAGGGTCCTTTGCCGAGAGTCCTTCTGCCATTGACACATTTTGCGCCGCTTTCCTTTTGTGTGTTGAGGCAAATATTTTTGCTACGAAACTTGAGGCAATTCTTGAGCATTTCTCAAAGCGCATAAATATTTATGCAATGAAGTAAAAATTTTAAAGTTCATCGAGAAGGGCTGATTTCACAGCGAACTCAATAAATGATTTTCGCATTTCCTGGTTGACAACAAGTCAGTATTTATTCAAGAGAACTGAACATTTCAATTGAGTACCTATAATTTAATGGATCTGGTTACTTTTTCTACGGAATTATGATGAAAAAATTATTGACATGAAGTGCAACGATTTTTGCTAAAAAAAATCCTGCTTAAATTGTAGAGATTTATATGACTAATAATGCATGCCTATTTAATGTTAATAAATATTAGCAAATGTATTTAAAATTGTTTAGTTTTTAGTTTGATTCCAGAAATCTGGCTTAGGCCAAATTGAAGAATCTACTATCTCAACTTTTGTGAAGTCGTTTCAAGTATTATATAAAATACAACCTATTATTCAATCGTAATCCTCGTCAAGATCCAGCTCTAAAATACATAGAACTGAAAGAACTTTAGTCAGAAAATAATACAAAAATTAGTTGTCCCTAAATTGAATTCAATTTAATACATTAACGTCACAAAACAATGAGTGGTAACAACAGAAGACCCATAAATTAATAATAAAATCATACGATGATTATACGTATTACAGCCTACTTAATACAATTTAATTGCCCCAGCCGCAAAGCACAAATAAAGACGAGCGAGGTGGGAAAAGAAGGCGGATGGAGGCGGAGCAGGAGACGGAGATGAAGTTGAAGAAGGGGCCAACAAATGCTATTAGAGCTAAGCATATGGTACTCCAATGGATTTTTATTGTTTTTGTTTGCTGCGCATTACAGAAAACAGGGAAACAGGCTCAAATGTGTAAGCAAACCCCAAAACCAAAAAAAAAAAGTTATGCCCTTTTGGCATTTATGGCACAAAGGCCACCCACTTAAGTGTGAACAACAAAAACAAGAATGAAAAAAAACAACAACCAAGTTAGCTAAGAACAACAACAACAACATCAAGTTATATATCGAAATCCACCCCCGGTTGGTAAATGGCAATGAATTGAAATTGATACACCCCCAAAATTTTAACGCCGCATTGAGAGAAGCCACAGGGGAGCAAAAGCAACAGCCACAGCAACATCCCACAGCAGCAACAACGGGAGCAGTAATAACAACAACAACAACAAGCAACAGCAACATCAACCAAAAAGGACAACAACATCTCACGCATGTCGTGTGGATGTGCCCGAGCATAAAGGACGAACACCAAAAGCCGGTTGGGGGCGGTGGCTCTGGCTCTGACTATGACTATGACTCTAACACTGACTCTGGATGTGGTTGTTGTTGTTGTTGTTGTTGCTGTCTCCCCACAACGCAATTGGTGGGCACAGCTCGTGTTTCGTGTTGGTCCTGTTGGACTCCCCGCTATCCTGGCGTCAGGGACCATCATCATTGGCGGCATTGAAGCTTATGCTTTCGGCATCCTTTTTGCCCAAGCGCTTAATTCAATCAAATCCATTTGCCCCTTTCCGTTCACGAGTGCGTCATTCAGCATCCCGTATGCTCCACGGGAAATTTAATTACTCCCGGATAGAGGATGTAGGATGTAGGATATATATATATATATACACCCGATAGTATGGTCCCCTTTTTAAAATCCAATAAAGTGTCGCACAATTAAGAGACACGGATATCCTGCGGAGTATCAGCCGTATCCTTGGCCGTAGCAAATAGCGTTTTTCAGTGTTTGCAGTCTTAACTGATTGTTTTTCGAGACGAACATTTGTCAAATTATATGGAACTCAATTAGTTGGTAATGTTGTATTAATCATAGCCAATTAAGAACTGCCCAAAGGGAGAACATAACAGAACTTCAATTAAATTAGATTAACGGATGAAACTAGGAAAAATAAGTGGTATAGCTAGAAAGATTTAAACTTATATTTTTAAATTCTCTGAAATTAAATTAAATGAAATACTTAAATTTTGAAGGAGGAAAACTATCAAAAAAAAAAAAAACAGAGAGTGTTTGGAGTGTTAATCGATGTTTTTATTTATTAACTTATATTATAGTATGTAATATAATATTAAATTCTCACCTAAAAATACAGCAATAAATTTCGAACAACTCACATTTCGAATTTCTTGCCAAGTTCTCACAATGCACACCCTTAACGATTACAAATTGGTAATGGACCCATAAAAAAAACAAATAACAAACAATTACAACAACATTTAAACAACGTAACGCCCAACACATAAAACAATAAGAGAGGAATTCAATAAAAAACCGAAAAACAGGTGTTTTTCAATTCACACAATTCCTGATAAATATGAACGTCTGTCAGAAAGTCAAACAACAAAAACAAACATTTTTCAAATATATATATATATATATATATATATATATACGTATATATGAATGTGTGCTGCAGGCTCGAGTCCCTGTCTCTGTCTGGTTTTGTGTGCCTCGAGTGATGTTTGTTAATTAATTTGGCCAAAAAGACAGCAGAAGAGAAGGCAGCTCCAGCCGCAGCCGACGTCAGGTGAAGGATCATGGAGTCCACTCGTCTGTTTTGGCCCTTTTGGTTAAATATGGCAGGCAATATTTTAAACTTAATTAATCAAGTGTGCGATCCGTAAGCTGAATACTGCCCTCTCTCACTCCCACTCTCGCCCCCTCTCTCTCTCGTTACTGCCACGTGATGATTGATGTGTCGAGTTAAAGTTGAAGCTAAAGAGAATAACCAAGTCCCTTCTAAATGCATCAGAGGCATAATTGGAAGCGTTAAACGGAGGCGGGCAGACAGATGCCAGCGTTTAGTGGCTCTATTAGGCCAATTCGGCAAGGTTCGCCCTATCAATTAGGGTCCCTCCTCTCTTATCAGCGGCAGGCTACCCACATTTCCCATGGCAGCAGCTAAACGCCGACAAGATAAGGCGACAAATTACCTGAATATGGTTCCGGTTGTTCCGTTCCGTTTCGTCGCTTCTTCTTCTTCTCCTACTACTTCTTTTACTTATACTTGGCACTCCGGTCGCGCATGCGTCGTACGTGTCGTGTACGCTTGTCTGTAATGTGACACCTTCGTGTGAAAATTTATAGCCCCCGATGGCCCAAGTTGTGGGCTATAAATAAATAAATATATTGCCACAGGCCCACATACCAAATACCAGATAGGATAGTATATGGCAAATTGCACTAATTCATCACAGCAAAAAACGCACATACACACACAGATACACACGCGCGCACACACACATACACACACGCTTAAAACAAGTCGTAAATGCAAAAGATTAAACGACTTAAAGTTACCCTGTATTCAACGCCAACATTTGCTGTATAAAATTTGGTATGCATATAATACAAATATATTTTATAATGGATCTTAAAATATCTCGTAGTTTCCCTGATCTTATCTGGAAAAATTTTAGCGTAGTATATTGTATATACATTTTAAAATAAGTAATACAAAATAGTCTATATTCAAAATATGGCGATTTGAAATATTTTAGTATCAGAGATCCCAACAGTATCAATGATCGAAGATGTGATGCTCTTTACTCAAGGCTTAGTGTTCTTAAGTACTGCACTCAAGGCTTATGCTTAAGCTTGAAAAAAATAATTAAAATTTTAATTTTAATAATTTAAATAATAATTACTCCGATATAACTAAAGATGAATTTTTACGACTAAAACAATTGTACGGTTATTGCTTATCAATTCTCAATCTGCTCATATCTGCTCCCTTGCACTTATAGCAAGCACATATTACCTTTTCCAATAGATATCTGAATATAGGGTATATAAAATAAACAATCTAATAGACAACCCGTCGTCATTGACGTATTACAAGACGTCATGCGAACCTTGTGCGTTGCCAAGGGATAATACTTTGCTCTGCTTAAACCATATTTATGTAAATATACCCTAGGCAGTAAGTTAGACTTATGCAGCATAGCTAATCTGTACACCCAAAACAATATCAACCAAGCAGTGTGGTGGGTGAGGGAGGTTTAGAGGCGGTGATTAAGTGACTTCCAGGCCCTCCGAAAGCTGATGACAAATTGAGCTGCATTTGTGGAGCACACAGAGCCTGCAGATTGTTCATATTGTGCTTTTGTTTTTTTTCCTCTGTGTGTGTGCATTTTTTTTTTTAAATTGGTTGCGTAGACCACTTGAACTCAGTCGGAGTCGGAGTCGTCGCAGCACTTAACCCACTGAGTAGCCCATTAAGAATTATGAAAGTGTAGCAAATCTTGAACGAAAATTTTACTCTCTAGATGCGCTACAATAAAGTGGAATAAAAAGAAAGTGGAAGCTAGGCCAGTGAAGTTAAATTCAAGATTTTTATTTAAATATGATTAAAAAAAACAGTTGTGATTTAATTATAAGAACTGAAAGGACTAAATGTGAGTAGAAAAATAAAAAGCTTATAGGAATTCAAACATCAATCAATCTCAATTTGAGAGAATTTATTTAGATTCAAATATAAGATAAGTAAATAATTATTAGCAATTAAACCCACTAAAACAGTGTTATATCTCTTTTGATTTGTATTTTAAATGAAATCTTTTTGTACTATATACCTACCCTATATAACCTATCCAAATCAACGTAGCGCATGGCGGCTTTCATCTAACTTGTCATAATCAAACCAATTTCAGCTCAATTTTTGCTCATTTTGCGGTTTGCGGTTTTTTGGTTTTACTGACATGACCCGCAACAACACAAAACAACACAAACAACAACAACAAACAAAAATAACAACAGTAACACTAATCAAAAGGCCACCCTCATTTTGACTAATTTATTTGATTTTGTTGATATGTGAGAGCAAATTGTCGTCTCATTGCGACTTTTGTTTAATCAAAAGCAATTGTTCATTTCATGTTGTGGTTGTTTATTCAATTATTTTTGTTTCTATACCCTGTAGACATTAAAAACAATCTTAGGCTGATTAGCATAAAGTTGTGAAATACCAAAAGATTCAATTTGACATTTTCAGCTACCCCTCATTTAGCTACACGATTTTCCTTAATGCTTAATTTAAATGTTATCTTTTACCCTACGTAGATCAAGTCAAATGAAAGTGAAAAAAACAATTATATATTAAAATGAATAAATTTTGTTTATTTTTATATATTTACTGGGCATTTCTTAGTCGAGCGAACTCATTTGTTTGTATTTATTGTTTTTGTCTGAATTATGCGTCGTGATTTTTGCGGTTACTTTGGCAACCTTTGCAAATGATTTCCACAGCGATAGGAAAACGCGTTGAGAACTATCTATTCTGTAGGACTTAAATATATATATAGATTACAGAATACTTTGCTCTGCATTTGATCATTAATTTGACCCATCACTGGACACTTCATTAATATTATCACAATCTATGTAATTAAAAAATAAAAAAAACAACAACTGAAGTCTAAAAATGTTCCTAATTTAGAGAACCATAACTGATTAAGCTGATCAAAGACTTGACAAAAACGGAATGCAGGTGAGACAAATAGAAACACGTTAGGAAATTATGATTAAAGCAGTTAAGATAATGATGTTGTGGAAATATAACGAATATGGAATACTCTACCTAAATAACGCTTTATGGAGATAAATAAATAAGAAGCATAATTTGTCACAATAATTATATGTCAGTAAAACCGAATAGTTCATATAAGAAAAGGTGGAACTTTTTCAGATTTAAGTCATTATTATTTTATAATTTGTTAAACTGTGCATACGTTATACTGATTATATTATTATATTTCCCCAGATTAAAGAGTATTTCTAAAAGGCCACAAATAAACGAGACAAAGGAAAAATATACAAAAAAAATGTTGTCATTAATTTACGCATAAAGTTTTATAATTTATGACAATGCGAGGTGTAGCTGGAGCGCCGGCGCACCAGACTGCACAAGAAAAAGAGAGAGAGAGAAGGTGAGGAGACAGAGAGAGAGACAGATAGAGAGAGAGAAAAGAAGAGCGCCACAAAATGGTCAGCAAATAAAGTTGATTTTGAAGCTGAAACCGGCTCTCGGACTTCAGGCTGTGGCTCTGGGTTTAAGAATCTCTGGAGTTGGAGAACGGTGCAATGCGGCGTTTATAATTATGTCTACGCATAAAAATCACATAAATTTGTGCATAAATGCAACAACAACAACAACGAGACCTACATAATAAATGATGGCGCTTAAAATTTTCAACATCTCTTTGGGGACAAAACGTTCGACATTTGAAGCGGTCCCAAAAAAAAAATATAAATGGATTGAAAATAAAGAATATGGTCAAGTGCTGCCAGCCCCATTCCCCTTTAAACTGTCCATCTTATGAATGAATTAATGCATTTTTTTTTTGGTTTTGGTTAATATATTTTGGGTTTTCCATGCAACTTTTGGCCATATAAAAAGTGGCCCGTTGCGCATTTGTGCTTAAATCTTTTTGTGCGTCATTAATAAAAATCGAAAAGAAAAAAACATATTTGAGTTTTTCGTGAACGGTTGGTGTTTGTATTATTTATGATTGTATTTCGATTTAAAACGACAGGCGCCATATAGCGCCGTCCTATAAGACGCGACTCGTTATTGTTGTGCTTAAGAACGCAGGCATTATGATCTTAAGTCAGTCAAATGATGATAATCTTGGCAAAAAAAAAACATCAAATGATGCCCATGTAATGCTGCAAAGATTGATGGCAACTAATACGGAGAGCAGAAGAGATCCCAGCTGGTGGTCCTCTGTTCGTCCAGCTCTAATAGTTTTCATAAAGTATTTCATATAATGGAATGCCCTCAAGTTTAAATTAATGCATTTTCCTGGTCAGCTAGCAAAGTTAATGGTTGAAATCTAGTTAAAACTAACATGTTATAAATATTATATTGATATTAACTTCAAGAAGGACCGCTTTTTTTTATCTATCGTCTATTGGTACACTCAAAAAAAATCACAAAGCATTTGATGCCAACTTAATTTATTACTCAGAAAGTGGGAAAAGTCTTTCTTAACTGGAGAATTATTCATTTTACGATGGTTTTGTACATTCTGTTTCTAGAATTTCATTCCTCACTTTTATTGATGAAAATCATGATTTATATTTCGATTGAAATATTTCTAAATTAGAACTTTCCTTGCGGCAACTTAAGCTTAAGCTACTTTTTGTCTTAAACCATATCTTATGCCACCCAGCAGTTGGTTGATTCTCACGCAGGGTCTCCATCCAAGATCCACATGATGATTCATTTGTTGGCCAAGTGCAACGTTTCAGCTTGCTTTTGTTTTTGTTGTATTTTTTTTATTTGTTTTCGTTGCTTTTTATATGTTTTACTCGCACCGAAAAACTCCACTCAGTTTTGACATTTATATTTATTTCAACGTGCGCCAAGTCTGAGTCCTCAATGCGTTTTGAGTTATAACCAATGGACACGCGAAGGTGGCCAAAACGAAACTCCTACACACACAGAAACACACATATATATATATATATCCTCATGGGTTGGAATCCCTTGCAATGAATGTAGATGTAGCTGGCTGTGGATGAGCGTGCCGCTGGCGCTGTTTCTTTCTACCCAAGGAATGCGAATGCCACATATAAAATAAATTAATAATATCGCACACTCTTCTCATTGCTTTTGTTGTTGCTTAAATGGTTTTTTTTTTTATTATTTTGAGCAGAAATAAATGTCAAAAACCAAAGCAAAATAAGTATTTCTGCAGTCTGGCTTTCCTGGTCTTCTCCGGATTCTCTCAGATGCGTGTGCCAAACTTAGGCGTATGTGAACTAAAAATAAATAAAAAACAAACTTTTCGTATATGAAAAATTACACAGCTAAATGATAAATAATGTTACTCAAACTGAAAGGCATAACAAATTGTGTGGACGCAGCAATGTGGCCATAAAGTAGATGTGTGAGCCACAACTGCTGTGAGTGGACCAGAGAATACGACCAGCACCAGGACTTAAATAGCCATTACCTAAAATGACGATTAATAGACCCAGGTTAGGAGCAGTAAAAATTAAATGAAAGTTGAATGAGAAATATTCGAGTGTAAGAAATATGCTAAGGCAAAAGATTTAATTTGAAATATTGAGAATCTTATTAATTAAAAAATCTGCGATATAATTAAAAATGATTAAAAGTCTAAACAAATTTTCAAAATGTGAAAATCTATTAAAAAAAAAATTTAATCTGAAAAATATTTATGGTAATTAAAAAAGTATGATATAAATATTAGCTTAGGGAAATGTACTAATATCGAAAAATAAATTAAATTATAATGTACTAGCAGAAAAAAGTTTTCTGTTCAAAGAAAGTTTATTTATTATATATAATAAGTTTACAAATTTGAAAATTAGAGACAATAATAATAATATAATAAAATTATTCTTGTAATTAGGGAGTAATGAATTATAATTGAAAGAACTTTGGGATTCAAGGTAAAGCAAAAATACCAATCAATTTATTTTAATCCGTAATGATTAAAAAAAAAATAGAATAGCGCTGCTGAACCTGGAAAGCTCCGGAAACTGTTGCTATAAAATCGCGACAATTAGATGCGTGTTTGTAACCATGACAGCTGCTCGGTTATTGCAAATTATAGAATATTGTATTTTTAAAATTCAATAATAAAAAAAGTACTACTCTTCTCAGACATCTACTGCTGACGCTCGAGAATCAACGCAAATCGCAGCGTGTGATCGGCGGAAATGGTGAAACAGCGAAATTTCACGCCTTCTTTAACAGCGTTTATTAAAAGAGTATTACATGAGCGTCGAGTAGTGTATGGCCCATGGCAACTAACGGTGGCCCTTTGCACTCCCAAAAAGTGAAGAGTCAAATCATAGCAATGGCTCGGCCAACCACCCCCCGGGGGGCCCGGACGGTCAATGGCGGGCCCCGAACATGACATCTGTGATACTTTTTTTTCGCGCTGACAAAACCGACAAGCAACAACAAGCAATAAGCAACAGCAGCAGCAACAACAACAATAATAGTTGCCAAAAGCAATTAGACAAACTAATAAAGGGAAGCGCATAGAAAGCCGCACACACACACACACACATGTATACACAACCAGAGCCGAGAGAGAGTAGCAGAATCATCGACCGAGAGAAAGAAAGAGAGAGAGCGTATGCTCAATGCCAAACCCCCAATGGCGTTTGCTGAAAAGCAGCGCTGCAGGCACGAGTGCACAAACGTGAGTGTGCATGAGGGAGAGCGAGAGAACGCGTGCTAGTACGAAACGCAGCAATGAGAGCGAGTGCAGCAGCAGCAGCAACAGCATTCGTTTCACGTTTTAGTTGTTGCTGTTGCTGCTGCTGATGTTGTTGTAATGCGTTTGTTTTTTCACCTGGGGCGAGGCTGAAAAGTGCTAAAGCGAGGAAGCCAAAAACTCTACAGTTGCGCCCTAGTGTTGCTTTGTATATTATGTGCACAAATTCAAATACATAAAACACACACACAGCCATACAAAACATACCTTTCATCATTTTGATTTCATTCAAAGTTCAGCATATGAATGTAATTGCGTTTAGAAGTGCGTGTACTAGAGTCGATTTTTTTCGTTTTCTATTTCCCTCTCACTCTCTCCCTCTCTCTTTTGTTGCCGATCTATTGTCGGCTTTTGCCGTTACAAATATGTTTTCAAAGCAAAGTCATGGTCGATCACAATAGCTATAGACACGCTAATAAAAAAGTACATTTATATATATATATATATATAGTCTGGCCCTTTCTAATGCTTAAAAATTAGTTTTCTCAAGTGGCTTTGGTACTAGGCCTGAATTGTTGAAATGCTTGACTTGGTACTGAAGTGAGTGGAAGCAAGTTTTCCCAAAAAAGAAAAGAGTTTTAGATGAGCCTGATGTTTGCGGGGGGCCCTGCATTACTTACGAGGCAGGGCATAGTCTCGATTTAAAATAGTTCAGTTTGTGGCTCTATTTTGTGCATGTCTGTTAATATCACAGATTACTTTTGCCTAAACTTTTGTCTAAACATTCCGTTCAAAGAGAAAAACATAACTAGCACAATTTTATCTTAAAAAATGTAAGTGTAAGTAAAATATTATTTTTAAAATTATTTTACATCATTTGTATAATTTTTTTTTCCATTACATGTTTTTAAATAGCTAAAGTTTATATTCTCAAAGTTTTACTACTTTTACTTGTTTTTTATTAGACACGGTAATAAAACATTTATTGTAATAAATATACCCAAGTCAAAACACAAAATTCGAAAAACAAATTAAGGCTTTCATGGCCAAAATCTACCTCTCCGTTGTCTTTGTAATGGCTGCAAATTAGTACAAAATGAAATTTTTGAGTAATAAGTAATAATTGCATTACAAATTCTACATGGAATCCATTGTCGGCACTCCCAGTGCTCAAGCCTTTCTCCATTACAAGCTGTAATAATTTTAATTAAATGCATCAAACCGAGACCAAGATAAAAACAAAAGCAAACAAGGTGACAAGGGACAGACAGGGACAGTCAGGGTAGGGGTAGGGCTGGTGGAAAGGGGAATCCGAAATGAGTTGCAAACAAATTACGCCGCAGAAATGAGCTCCAGCGGTGACAAATTACAACGAAACAAAGACAACGATGAGAAATGATGACAGGCGCAGCGCAACGGTAAAAATGACACAGACACAACATTAAAGGAGTGACTGAGACAGAGAGAGTGAGTGAAACAGGGTTGTACTACAAATCTGCAAAATGTAGATCCATGCTGTGTGTCTTCCCTCTCGCTCTCTCTTTCAGTCCACATAGAATTCGCAGAACTTGGCGAACTTTGATTGCATAATTTGTGAATGGGATTCAAAGAACAGCTGCTTTAGACAAATACAAAAAGATAAAGTGCCCCAGGCACCACTTCCGTTTCGCACCTTGGCACGCGTTGTCTTCTTTTGGGCCACTCTAAGGCCAGCTTCGCCAACTGTTTCCCGTTTCCGCTTGCCGCCATTAATACCTGGTCTATTAGGGGCCAAACGCATGTTATGTTGTCCTAATGCATTCGTACTTGACCTACGTAGTCGATGCCCGCCCCCGCTGACTCTGTGAGGCATGCCTCATGCCGTGCTTTTCATTTCCCTGCTGTCTTTTGGGCCACTTTCCTGGCCCGCTTGCCGCCTTGTAGAGCCTTTTGGTTATTGGGTTTTACGCTCGGATTTACATCTGTTTGCATTTTTGTTTTGTTTTGTTGCCCTTTGATTTTTCGCACAAATGGGCGATTTGTTTTCCATTTTATTTGCTTCTTATTATGTTGCCACATTTTCATTATCATCATTTGGGTTTTCCGCATTTGCGCTATATTATAAAGTCATTTCAATGTGTTAACTCTATTAGCAGATGGCTTTTAGTATTATATGAGACACATGAAAATCTCTGTAGGATGACAGCCATTGGAATCACAGAACTCAACTAATGCAACTAATATTAAGTATGGAATAAGATTATTGTGGTTTTAAGCTCAAAAAGTCGACAAATGTGGATTAAAATCACGATTGAAATTAGGAATTATGACAGTAAAACTGACAGCTTTAGTTTTTGCGGCGATTTAATTTCTCGAATAAGTTTAATTTATTTAAGTCTTAAATTTCTAAATAAGACATTTATTTAATGATTTAAAATCTTTTACGAATTTTTGACTGAGATAATTAAAAAGCTTTCTTACTCTATGAATTACTCCTTGAATAAAAAACATCAGTGCATAAAATAGTTACAAATTAAAAGGGGAAAAATCGATTTCAGATAATTATAATAACATTAAGGCAATCAGCCAAAGAATCATTGAAGAGTATAATTGTTAAAGAAACAAAGATATAAATTAAATTCAAATTAATTTCAATTAATTCCATTTTTTCTTAAATTATAATCTAAACAACGTTGCGTCTCTGTTAAGTTAAGTTAATATATAGTGAGGGCAGTTGCCCTGACTATATTCATCTACGGAAAAGGTTTTTGCTGCTTTTGTAATTATACAGCGACCCCTGCCCTTTTGTTATCCCATGACATTTGACAGTTTTCTAAATCAAACTTGTGCGGTTATTAATACCACAAATTTACCATTGGCAGGCAATGAGCTGCAACTAATGCCGCACAACAGAACACAACACAAACATAATACACAATCAAATCTTTCTATTTGTTTTCAGAATCGTCACGAGGCTTTTGTGTTATTTTTTTTCGCACTCCAGCGTCAGTCTCCAGAGAGGTTATAAAGTAAAAAGCGAATGCAAACAAACAAAAGCGCAGCAGTCTACAAAGACGTCTGTCTCTCTCTCTCTCTCTCTCTCTCTCTCACACACACTTTCTCTTTCTCTCTCGCTCTTACAAGTTACTGCTCTCAATCACTGTTGTTTTTGTTTTACGTGTGGAACAATGGACCCACTACCACGTCAAAAATGCGTCGACAACGCCGGCACTCGCTGCAAATTTGTTCGGCCGGTAAGTGAACAATTGGCCTGGCCATGGCTCAAGGCCCCGTTGCTTTCATCTCGCTCTCTCTCTCTCTCGCTCTCTCTTTCTCTGTCTCTCTTTTAATTCTGATTTGCATTTCCGCTTCATTAACTACACACACACACACACACCTACTAAATAAGTACACATATAGGGTTTGTGCTTTAGTTATTTGGCATTTGCGTTGTATTTTCATTTGGCGCGCAAAAGAACCTACAACAGATTTTCGAATAAAAAACAATACAAATAAAAAAAGGGGCGTTTATTTTCTGCCCACCGCAAACTGCGCAGTTCAATTGCTTATGGAATTGAGAGTTGCCTTTTTAACCGCATTTTGTATTTTTTTTTTATTCATAATTTGTGTAACTTTTACCCGTCTTTACAAATTACAAAAACTCATTAGCGTTAATATCGGGTTATTTATTTTTTGGACTTTTCGTTATTTATGGCATCTGAATAACGCTTGCAAAGCACCCGCAGCACAACAAGCCGTAAAATCCCCACTCCCCCTCCCCCCCTTGTTTCATTTTCCTATATTCATAATAAAACTCATCTTAGAAGTGCTTAGTTGCTCATCTTTTCAATCAAATTTATCTGTATTCATTTTACTCAATACCCAAAATTAAATTTTTAAAATGTTATCAGCCTTAACTTTCAGTTTCAAATTAATGGAACCTTAGGCCTTCATAAATTACACAATACTATCTATAATATTTCTCAGTATTTCTAAAAAATACTTTCTTCTTTTTTATTTCAAGGAGTACATTTGTATTGAAATGTTGTAGGATTATTCTGCTTTTAATAGTAAGAAAATGAATTGGTTATTATCCTCATACTTGGAGGTTGTATTCTAATCGAAGGCTTCGATCAACATCGAATTCGAAATAGATGAAATTATTTACATAATTTCAGTGTCGTCAATCCCATCCAGCTTGTCAGCTACGTCCGGCATTGGTTCTCCAACTATTTTGGTTGGGAATGCCATGCCAGGCAGAAGACAATTGAAGAATTTGGAGTGCACAGCATGGGAATTGTCCGGATTGATTTTCGTCATGCGCTTCCGCGAAAACAAGCACAATTGATCGTTATTGAAAAACTTAGGCTTTTCTCCCAGTTTTGTTTTCAGCGGCTGCATTTTATGTTCGTATGGAGCAAAAAACTTGAGACGCTTCTCAGCGACAATTAGTTTCCTCATTTCATATCTGCCGCACATTTGTGCAAAGTTAGTTAGAAAATCACAAGCATTAATATAGATCGTATTTGAGATAATTTGATTCGATGACATTTGCATGTTATTGGTTATAAGTTGGCTCAAATATTGCTCAAAAGGCGAACTCATGATGAGTAGTTGTCTCTGTGGCTCCAAGTAATTGAGCACAGCCTGGATTACACTCAGCAGTTTTTTCATCGACAGATTCAAAATTGCATCAGCTGCCTTGAGAATCTGTTGAGTTGCAACAGTGCCGCCAATTACGACTTTATTCATCTTGTAAGCATTCATGTTGCCTATAATTTTTAGTTAATGTTAGTTCGGCTTTTTGAAATATTTTATTATATTTTTTTTTACTCACTTTTAGAAATGGCAAAATTATTTAAGAAAATTAATATTTTATATTCACAGCTTATTTCTCAGCTTTCGACAGACAATACTAAAATGATTTCAATTTTGGTTTCCACTTGTGAAAATTGAAATGAATTCCGTTTGTTAGCCTGCTTCGATTAGTTTACTTTTTAAATACGATTTGTGTGTTTGTTATCATTATCATCAGCCATTGTAAAATACAAAATTTAAAGAAAAAACTTGCAATATTTTTTTGTTATATTTTATGCAAGATTTTGCATAGATAAAGCTTAAACATTCTTAAACAGCATCAAAAGCCGATTCTATTTATCTATGTATTTCTCTAAAAGGTCGATTATTATGGATAGCCTGTAAAAAATGTTGATAATACGTTTTTATTTAATTTGATTACCGTTTGCAGAAGAACCCACAGTGTACCAGAAAAACAGATATTCTTTGGCATGTTATGAAAGTCGCACTTGAATCATCTAGTAATATTTATATTAAAATAGTTTAAGACTTGGTTTCAGTGTAGCTCATAAATAGAGCGATCTTATTTGTTTTTACTTGTTTCAATGTTTCAATCTGTTCAAATTCAAAATCTCAACTACTAAATATCTACAGATAATTTATCTATGACACATACATTAATTTTGTACTTTCGCCACTAGTTAAAACCAATTATGTATTTCAAATTATTTTTTTTTCATTATTGTGTTTTGTTGTTCATTGGGCACCGCAGCGTTGATTGTTATTAAAATTGTTTGCTTAAATCAGCTCATTAATTTAGCGCTCGTTTCTGGCTCTCTTCAGTTTACTCGTATTTCCACACAATTTTCCGCACAGTTTATGGGTTGCATTTTCCACCACAAGAAAAACATTGGGAAATGTTTCAAACTGTGCTGCAGTTTTCAGCGCATAAATTAATGAAAATTCTAATATGAGACTAGAGCTACATAAAAAAGAAAGCAAAGGGTTGTCGTGTTGTCGTTGTAAAGAAAAAATAAGAATTATGATCAAGGAAGCGAAAAAAGTGAAAACATTATGAAAATTCTACTAAAAACCACAACAATATGACAAAGGTGCGACTCAGTGGGAGAGTGTTATTAAAATGTTAATATACAAGGAGGAAACAAGAATCCCAGTAAGAACTTCAAATTATACAATTTGTACAACTATTTCATTGTTTAGATAAGTTTCGAGAAAAGTATTACAGAAGAAAAATCGCAAAAAAAAAGTCTGAAATATCTAAGTTGTTTCTTTAAGATCAACAGACTAAAATCTAGCAGTTTTAATTTTAAATAAATAAATAAATAGAAATGGACATATAGTAGAATTCACAATTTTTATTTTTTAAAAAGATAAATAAATTAGATTAATTGGAAATCAAGTCATAAAATTAAATAGTACCGAGAATAAATGACTTTTTCATATAACTAACCTGTTTTATTGGAAATATGAAATTGACCAACACAATCAAACAAGCAAATTGGTAATACAAAAGCAAACCACAAAACTAATTAAATACCATTGCTACACATATGTAAACCAAACTAAGCCAAAAATCCAAAATGGCCATAAAATCGGAAATGAGTTTTGTGTAACCGCAAAACAGATGCACTTGTTGATAATCATCGAGTTGCTGTTGTTATTGATGGAGATGATGATGATGACGATAATTAATAGCACTAATTAAAATGAACAAAGCGGAGCAGAAAACGCCATTGCAAATATTGCATCGCAATGGCAAGAATCGAAATTTCAACTGCTCCTGCCACATAAAAGCCAATTAATTATTTTTATGGCTACTCAAGAAATTGCAGTTGTTTCTCCTCATTTTTTTTTATATGCCAAGAACGAAAAACGCTGCCCGAAAATAACCAACAGAAGCCAATACACAAATCTAGTGTATGTGTGTGTGTGTGTGTGTGAGTGTGTGCCAAAGGGTTTCAGGTCTCAGGGTCTGTCTGGATAATAAAAAATTATGGCCACGATTTGGCGCACTCGAGGAAAAATGCGCCACTGACCAGGCCAACTGCATGCGCAGAAACCAACAAACCAAAGCAAAAACAAAACCATAAAATATATTGCCATATTTTAGAGAATGTGACTAGAAGATACCCTGTAGCGAATACAACTGAACATTAATAAAAATTTTTAGAATGTCCACTCTTTTTTCTGAAATAAGTTTCAAATACTTGTTTTACAAACTATATCATTTTTTCTAAAAAGGTGTTTTGTACAGTTTTTAAATTATTTAAATACATGTATAATTTTTCTTGGAACTCTAAAATATGGTTAAATTACTAACATTTTGAAGAATAGTTTTTTTTGTTTAATTCAATGCTTGTTAACTAAAATTTAAACATTTCTAACAGTGTTCTGTGTGCTGGGTATTAAAAAGTCCAAGCTCATCCAATGGTTCCAAAAAGATGGCGCCTTGCTGTGTATAAAATTGATCAGAGGATTCCCTGCCGTTTGAACTATGACGCGATATGTCATCATATTTCCGCTGTGGCAGTCTCGGCCACTTGGCTCTCGTTCTGGGCCATGTGTCCTGTGTCCTGCTTGTTGGTCTTTATATTTTGTTGTGGTTGCTGCTTTTGCTGTTGTTGGGTATTCATATTTTTCACTTTGTCAAAGGTTTTTCCATGCAATGCGCAAGACTGCAAATCCAGTTGCCCAGAGCCCAGTTGCCCAGTTGCTCAGTTGTCCACTTGTCCAGTTGCCATGGTGTCCAGTTGATTTGTCTGCCCCTTCCCCCTGCCGCTTACCCCTATTCGTGTTGAATTTGTGTTTAGCATTTGGGCAAAACATTTATTACTCCGGCTACCGCAAAATCAATTTTCCATATAACTTTTTTTCGAGCAGCGGTGCTGTTGCTGTTGTTGTCGCTTTTGGCCAACTGAGCAACGGTGGTCCTATCAAGCCATTCGTGTGCTTATGGCCATTTTCCCTGCAATTTTATTGGCCGCTTGTCGTTCTGCCAACTTCGGCTCGTCGTTTTGACTAATGGCCGTTTCGTGCAACGGCTCCTGTCGACGTCTCTTTTTTGTTTTCTTGGGCGCTCTTTCATTTGAAAATTATTTGTTTTGTCATATTTTTTGCATAGCTGTAAAATGCTTTTTATTTTCTTTCAGCACTTTGCTATGATATATTAGGGGGAAAGCGCATTTCACATATTCTTTTTGTACGAGTTTAAATTATTACCAAATTGAAAAATGGCTTACTAGCGACGCATAAAAAATTTTCTTATAATGTTAGTTAGTTTTATTATAAATTAGTACGAAAAAAATTAAAATTAGTGTTCAATAGGGACTGTAAGAGCTATAAACTATATAACATATTTTAATTAAAAAATACTTGATATTATTATTCATTTTACTATTATGATATTTAAATCTTATTTTATATTTGGAAGAATATTGCTTGCTGAAAAGGCTTTAATTTTTTAGATAGTTTTACAAAAGTTTTAAGGGTTACTTTTCAAATTTAAAAATTACTTAAAAATTAAATAAAAATGATATAAGTTTTACTAGATAAGCTAGAAATATTATAAAATAAGTATTTAAGATGGATTCTAAAATCTAAAATGCTTATGCTACAGAGTACAGGCATATTAAAAATATTTTGTTTAATACTATATCTTACTGTGATTTTCTTTATATATTTTTACTACATTTTCTTGTCTCTATAGACATCGTTGTTATCCGTTTTCGGGTCCCAGCAGTTCATTAAAAAACTTCATTACCTCATGTTAAAAAGCAAATCAATTTTGATTTACATGAAACAACAACTGCAACAACAACAAACCGATATTCATACATATATCAATATATATGCTCGGTCTTATTGTGAGGCCCCCCAAATGGCGCAGGCGCATATTGTAGGGGCTGGGGATTGGGCTGCCAGAGCTGGCCAACGAATCGTTCCATCACTCCAAAGTGTTGATGATGGAAAGTGTCCCACTGAGCGAGCACAAAAACAACCAAAACGAAACACCAATGCGGCCAGTGTGTCTACAATGGACCATAGAATATGCCAGAGAATAGAATAGAACAACAACATGAACAACAACAAGAACAACAACAACAACAAGAACAACAACAACAACAACAACAATAAACGCTAATAATGCTTAATCAATGTTACACTTTACAAAAAGAGATAGAGAATAAAATATGGAAGTGAGGGTTGGAGCGCTGCTCTGGCACCGCACAAAATATCTAAAATGTTGAACTTCATTTGTGCAATGATTTATGGTTATTTCATTACCAAAAAAAAATAAAAAGGAGGAGAAAATTAGAAGAAAAAAAAACACAAAACCTCTTCAGAATATAATTCACACCTGTGAACAACTTGAGGCCAAATGAAATGTAATTGAAATCGCCATCGAGTTGAAGAGAGGTGCTTGGATTCGAGTATGTTGCAAGTGGGGCATAATACAAATCGATTTGATTTTTGGGCATTGAACAATTCGTTGAAATATTTGAAAACAATGCGCTAAATTTGTTGCGCACAAATTGTTGTGCGTATGTGTAAGTGTGTGTGTGTGTATTCAATAATCATTTATCTTGTGCATTGGATTTCTTGATTATAAACAACAAACGTAGAGGTCCATAAATTATTTAGATTGCTTTCAAAGCTTCATTAGCTGCCAATGAAATCGATTAAAAGTACAGCTTATTTTTATTTCTCATGTGATTTACAATATTAACAGCTATAATTGTTAGATCCATCGTTGTCTGTTTGAAAGCTGATGTCATATTTCAATTTTGATTAGAATCGTCCAGCGTTTCAGGATATTAAATCACTTTAAATGGGTTGCCTCGCAGTTTTTATTTAATTTTGTCATTTGTTTTGGTTCTTAACGATTTTGACTTTCCAACACCGATCAATAACGGAATATTTTTAGGTTAATAAAAAAATCATTAGAATTATATTTTTAACATGTACTTTGTAAAACTAAAGTTTTTCGTATTATTTGAATTTGATATATTTAAGCTGTAAATTTTAACTCGTAAACTGTATATTTTTAAATTTTGGTTGCTGTTAGATTAAACTAAAAATTAATCAACATAACTTCGCTCCAACACTAGCTTTAATTTTAATATCCAGTATAATTTTCTTATTAAATGAGTTACACAAAATATAATATATAATTTCTTTATCACCATCCCACAACCCTCAGGTGACTAACTCAGTTCTGAATCTATACTGATTAAATTCGAAACATATTCCTGTCTCTGCTTTATTCAATCGGGATTCGATGTCCGACCAAAACGAAGCAATATTTGTGAAATAGTTGAAACAGGCGTAAACTTACAAATAAAAAAACAGTTAAAGGTAACAACTGATTAATTACTCCCTACAAAGGTAATCATATATATAATTAGTGGCTAAGTGAATTTAATGCAAAATCGAAGCTGCTCTCACAAATTAAGTCGCATTTGATCTTGGAGGACTTAATTCATATTTAATAAGGCAGCTGGTGCTTTCACAGCAGGCAGCTATTGTCATGCTTGAAGTCATCTCATTCAATGTCAAAAGCGATTGCGATTAAGTTCCTCACTTGCTTTGTTATCGCACGCGCTTCTTGGCGAAAAGCAGCAGCAGCTGTGGACAAGATTTCAAAAATTACGACTTTTCAACGGCATGCCACATGTCAATCCACAGGCTACGCTCATCAAGATTTTCGTACGGCCATAATTGAGGTTAGGCAAGAAGGCGTACGTGTTCTGGCAAACAAAAAAATTATATATATAAAAAAAATAAAATATAAAGTGCGCCCAGCACGAGTTAAGAATTAATTTAGTGAAAATAATTTGTTTAGTCGTGCTGCAAAATTGCATAATTGTCAATGGTTGGCCACTCTAAACAGCTATCGCTCTTTCGCTCTCACTCACGGGATCCTTAATGAGCGCACGACGGCGCAATTGGATGCGGTTTGTGGTAAACGTCCCACGTGCGTTCGTTCAACAAGCACTGCGCCATTTTGTGTCACAAACACATTTGCATATTGGAAAATTATAGCCTGCACAGTCACCGCCAGAACAGCAGCCATGTGTGTGTATGTGTGTGTAAGTATTTGTAGCTGCTCCTGGCTTTTGTGGCTACGGTTGCGCAGAAGGCGACGCGCGTGGCTGCATGGTGCCACAATGGGAGGGCGCCTCTGTCGACGATGACGATGACGACGACCCCCAAGCGACCTCCAGCCGCGAGGACTCTTGACTCTTTTTAGCTGGCAGAGTGGCTAGCGAGGAGCAGGCAAAAAGAGTGCGCGCAAAACAAAAAAAAAAATGCATCGGACTCTGATGAGCTGTAAAACACGCGTTTTCATAATGTTATTAAAAGTTCCGTCAATGACCAGACGTAAGGGATGGGGTGGGGCGGCGGGGGGCGCTTCAACTGCCATTTGACATGCCAAAAAACACTTCTGTCACAGCAGCAGCAAAAGCAGCGACAGCATCGCTAGTGCAACCCTGTAGGTGGTTGTGGTTATGGTTCTTCTTGTGTCGGTGGAAGACACTCGTGCCTTCCTCCGTGGTTATGGCACAGGCTCGTAAATTGTGCGCCGCATGCGCTTTGGCAATTATTTAGCCATAATAAACTTAATAACGATGCGCGATCTATGACTGTAAATTGGCCATTTGCAACAACATACAGTAGCTGCACTCATTTAATTTCAATTTTCTAGTTATACCTATTGGCGATAAGTCACAAATGGCATTAAATTGACAACTTAAAGCAGATTTTTTTATTCAATTGATTTGAGTCAACGTATTTATTTCTGATTTAAATATAACGTGCTGCAGCCAATGCTGCCAGACTGTTCGTTTTTGATTGTCCAAAAGGACCATTGTATACTTGGTCACACTCATTATGCTCAAAATGGAAGCGCGAAATGTACGCACTCTTCAAGTGTTTCATTTAGATTTAAAATTAATAAATCGAATCAAAATTGATTTTAAACTTTACAAAGCAGACTAATTATGAAATTGTTTTGAAGACAATTGAATTTGAATGAAAAAACCAATATTTTTTAAACAGAATTGATTAAATACAGCTAACAGTGTGTACACACTTTAAGCAACAGGAAAAAATGATTGTTGGCTGTTTCAGCTGATTGTGTCAAATAAAAATAAACATTGAATATAATTAATACTGAATATTAGTAAAAGTCAAAAATAGAAAATTATTCGTAAAAGATTCCTAATGTGCGCATTGCATGATGCTTCGATTCAACAGTTGCGCAACTGTTGAGTTCTCAAGCATGGTGAATAAAGACAGACTACAGCTGCTGATGAATGAACAAGCAGTAGTAAGGTGTAAAACATAGCAAAACGTAAAAATTCAGCAATCGCAACAAAACAAATGCAGCAAAAAAAACCAAGATTAAACAAATTGCGTTGGCTGCTGTGAACCCATAAAAAACAATAAAAGCGAGTGCAATTGCCATAATTTTGTTAAAAACACAACCGGTAAATACGACGCGAAAGCCCAAAAAAAGGGAACAATGGCAGGAGGCAAAGCAGTAGTAGGAGTATGTTGAGTGTTGAATTAGTAACAGTGTAGTTGTAGTTGTAGTTGTACGAAGCAGCGTGCAATCAGCAACTGGCAAAAACTGTGATGTGAAGAAGTAGCACCAAAATACACACTTGCAAAATAACAAAAAAAAATATATTAAAAAAATAAAGAATACATCAAAACAAACATTTCGATTTGTTAAGAAAATGCATTAATAATTGTAGCAAGCAAAAGACAATTAAAACACCGGGCATGTTAAAAACGCTGACCGAGCAGCAGCTGACGGAGCAAACACAACAAAAACAGCAGCAGGAGGAGGCAGAGGCTGCCGCGGGAGGAGTTGGAGGTGGAGAAAGAGCCAAAGCCAAAGCAGAGCGCAGCTGTTTCAACCAGCAATAATAATAATAATAATGTTGCTGGCGGCAGCGGGACAAACAGCGCCGTACACCTACGAATCGAATGCGGCTCGCAAAATTAATAACAATAACAATAACAGTAGCAGCAGCAGCAGTAGCAGCAGCACCAAGAACAATGTCGGCTCAGGCAACAGCACGAGTACACCCACCACTGGAGCATCTGCAGGAGCAGCTACCACGTGCAATACCAGCAGCAGCAGCAACATAGCCAGTAATGCAGCCACAGCGTTGATAAAAACGCTCTCTGTGCGTCTGCATCGCGGCACCGAATTCATTAAGGATACGGTGCAAAAGGCACTGGTCATGTCCGCCACAACGCCATCGATTGCAGCGCCGCCGCAAGCACTGCCCAAGCAACCGGACACCAGTCACAAACTGAAGCGTAAAGTTTATGGCACCGGTGGCATTATGGGCACGTCGGCAGACACAAGCCTCGCCAGTCGTCAGTTTGTGCGCAGCCAGCCATATATCAAGCCGACGCCAGCATTTCTGCGTCATTTCGCTGTGGCGCCGAGCGCCTTGCATCGTTCGGCCTCGGCGCGCAAACGAAATCCCAGCACTGATAGCTTACTCATGGACATGTGCCTGTTCAAGCCCATTCGTCCCATGCCCATAACGCCAATAAAAATGTAAGTGCCAGCTTCGGTTTTAGTAAATATTTTCAAGTTGTATTCAAGCATTGTCAATTTTTCATCGTTTAGAAACAAAGCACGCGGCTTCGAACTGAAGCGACCCAAATTTATGCCGCCTGCTTCCAATTTATATAGTGAGGATGAAGATGAGGATGACGACGATGACGATGGCGACGAGGAGCAGCTGCAAGACAAGGAGCAAGAAACACCCAAGGAGCCGGTTGTACTCAAGCCAAAGCTCAGGTAAGTTGGACTTACAAATGGGAGCACTTTTCACTTAGATAATTTGCTTGCAGCACACTGACATTGCCACAAAATGTAACTGCGTCGGCTTTTGTGCTACACGAAGCTGGCAGCAGCAGCAACACTCAAACCAAGGACAACAGGAACACACACACCTCAGGCTCAGGCTCCATTGCAGTAGAGGCAGAAGCAGTTGCAGTTGCAGCTGCAACTGACTCCTCGGGCAGAGCCAGTGCAAAGCCAAAAAAAGTGGCCACCAAGCGACGACGTCGTGCGCCCCTCTTAACGGCCAGGCGACGTCGCAAAACGGCAACAGTAGCAACAGAAAAAGCTAAGGAAAGTGCAACCAAAACAGCTGCCACAAAAGCAGCTGCACCAAAGCGCAAGCGACTCACTGCAGCAGCAGCGACTGTCAGCACAACCATATCGCCAATGCTTCACTCGCCGCCCATGACTCGACAGCGTGCGCGTCTACAGATCTCCACCAGCAAATAAGCAAATTACACACACACACACCAATACACTCCCACACACAACACCCCATCTCTCTCAGATAAGTATTTTTTTTGAATGAAGTTTAGTCATTGGAACACGGCCGGCCTCCCTATCTGTAATCCGATGACCAAAAAAATGCTTTAAGAACGCAGACATAAACACCAACAAAACACACACACACACACACACAAACAACAACTGCAAATCCTAAGTCTTTTGGTTCTAGTTACTGAATATGTCGTAAGCGTCTTTCCATTGTTGTTTTTCAATTTGATTGCAAGTGAAACCCAATCAAATCCAAATATTTACTTTAGCGAAAATTGAGCGGAGCACTTTGATTTATTTACGTTTTCAATGTCCAATTTGTGTTCTATGTTTTAAGCTGCTGACAAGTATTTCTCTCTAAATTGCTGATGATTTATATATGTACCTTTAGTTTCTTATTTGTAAATGTGTTTCGTTTTCTGCTTCACTTGCTTCCTGTAAAAATGTTTGGTAAACTCTACGCTATATAATAATATAAAAACTGGTCTTCAAGACTGATGCATAACTAAACGAATATTAAAAACAAAAAAGGAAAAGAAAAGAGAACTCATTAAACGGCAACTGATATGCAACTTAACCCTTTAAGAATAAAATAAAAAAAAAAACAACTTTAAACGTAAGCAAAGTATTAAAAAATAAAACAAAAAACAACATAAAACTTTAAAATATAAAAATGGAAAAAAAAAAAGAAAACAAAACCAATACAAATAGTAATTTATAAGTCATTCCTGATCATTACATTTTGTTTTACATTTAAGTAGATTGTATAGAATTTATGTGTATCGTTTGTCGTCCGAATTTTCATTAAAATTTCAATATGTATGTATGTATAATGTATTCAAATTGCCTGTGAGGCAAAGTGAAATGCAGTGAAAACGCCACAACTAATATTAATTTCGTACATTCAATTAAGTTTGTTAAAATTTATAGCTTGGTAAGCAAAAGAAATCATTCATTCTCTTATATATAAATAACAAAACAAAATCTACATACAAATATAATATATAATATATCTGATCATTGACTATAATGCATATGCCGGTCAAATCAACTGTGTGTTGTGATATGAATTAATTTATAAATTAAAGCGAAAGACAGCAAAATTCGTTTGCTTTTAATGCCACAGAGATGTGAACGCAAATTGACAATTGTCCCCTCCCCCAAATTAACATATTTAAATGGAATTCGAAAAAAAAAAAATGAAAAACCTATAATTAAATATACCTAAGCATTGAGATACCAACGAATTAGGCAACAGAATACAACTCACAAATTATGTATTAACACTAAGCCCCCTAAAAGTTTTAGCCGATTCCAAAATAACGGATTAAACAAGAAATCAACATACACACACACACACACACACTAGAGAAAAATTACTTAAAACACACACCGAGTTATGCGAGTATGCGTCAATAAATCCGTAAAAAGTTAAATTCCAGATTTCAATTTTTATTTGAGATAATTGAGGAATTGAATGAGGAATTTTTATGTACTCTTGTTTAGTTGTTGCTGATCAGATTAATACAGTCTGAGTCAATGCAGACTTTTGCTGTGGTTTTTAAATTCCTACTAATATCCACTTCCGTGTCCCCATTTCGTGCAAATCTTGGTTATATACTCTTAGTCAGTTATTAAACATTAAGTCATGCCCAAAAGTCTCTGTCTGCAAACTTTTATTCGGCCAGCATATTTGCATTTCAGGCAGATCTTTATCTATTCATAACTTCTCTTTTTCATGTCAATACCAAGAATCAGAGGTTTATAACATAATTGTCTACACTGGTATTTTAATTAGCAATTCCCAATAAAGTCAACTTCCACATTTTTATATTCAACAGTTTTACAATGTAAAGTATTATATTTTTCGCTTTATATAGAAATCCACAAAGAATATCAATTTTAACGTTCACTCATCGATCATTTTGGTGGGCAGAACATTCCACAGATCCTGCAGCTTGTAGCCATTCGGTATGGCTTCCATGGCAAAGCCCAGCTCCTTGCAATAGATGGGTTCGACTGTCGTTTGATTCGTGGCCAACGTTTCCAGGCAGCCAGCGGCGAGATACTTGTTCAGTTTGGTATTGATTTCCCGTTCCTGACGCTCGTCCAGCTCCTGATAGTTGTCGATCTTGAATTGTGTGGCATGGGCGGCCTCCTCGACGGCGGCAGCCAAACGCTCTCGTGCATCCTTCGGATCGTACTGAACGCCCAGATTGGGCTGATCCTTGTAGATGGTGTGCAGCGAGCACAGTTCCTTGAACAGTTCATTCAAACGCTCGACGGGATCGATGCGAAAGCCCAGCATATAATTGCCGCCCGTCTCAGCTGTCTGTATAACCAAAGCGGGCCCATATTTGGACTCGCGAATGCGTAACTAAAAGCAAATCAATTTGTGGAGTTGGGATTCAGTTGGTTAGCGGGACTGACAGACTAACTCACGTTATCCAGCTGCAAATAGGGCACACTGATGTTGAAAGTTTCGTTGGCATCGGCAAACCACACCAGACGTATATTGGTCACAACAAAGCTACCCAGATTGCCTTGATCACTGGACAGATTCCAGACGCCCTGCACCTCGCTGAACACCCGCTCATCTGGCAACAGTATCAGTTGACCCGCCTGCACAATGGCGCCACGCAATTTCAGATCTCGATACAGAAACGTGCGCTGATACAAGCTGTTGGAGAAGGGAACGTTCACGATAAAGTCATAAGTTAATCATGGTGATAAATACTATTTAACCAAGCACTTGTTGCCACCTACTAATGCACATCGGAGACGCTGACAAAGATGGCCTGATCCCGACGCGCTGTCTCGCCGGACACATCCGTGAAGAGAAACTCAAAACGGGTCTCATTAGCAATAGCCAAAATGTAGAGCGCCTGGCTGGGAATGCGGTTCTTGGTATGCATGTGCACCATTCGCGTGCTCGTATTGGCAATCCGGGCATAGCCTATGGCTGTAAGAATTAATGGATTAATAGAGTAAGCTATATTCCGAGTTCTCGCAAATTGGGCTGATTTTTATCCAAGTTTTTGTTTTCATTTTACGTACACAAATTGAACTTCTTGTGGACGAGTGAATGCCAAATGATGCGCAAATTGGTGACCAGCAGCTTGCCCGTATCACCCGGATTGCCCTTGCTGTCCTCTATGTGGCAAACCGTATCCAATATTTTCTCACCAATATGTAGACGATTGTGTCTGAGAGGGATTGGCCAAAGATTAGGTTGGGTTTTTTAATTAAATTAGCTTACTTACAAATGCGGTATATCGAATTTGACTTCCTTATCCTCCCAGAGCAGCTCGTGATGCAGTGCATCCACCTTGCTTATTATTTCCAAGCTTTTAAACATTTTTCTCACAAATTCTTTCAATTGTTTGTTGTGTTTTGTGGACCCAAAGAGACGTTGCCAGGCAACGATTTGATTTCAAACAGCTGATTATTTGTATGGGTTTTTCAATTTTATAATAAATTTAATATATATATATATATATATTTCGTATATTTGACTATAATGTAGCTGTATAAAAAACTTATGCATTGCTAGTGAAAAAGTTTTGGTCAAAATGCCGTTGCGTTAACTGCCTTTCGGCTTCCATTTGAATTGCGTTTAAAGTCTTAAAGGGTATGCTCTTTTAGCCAGGCTAATTAATGGAAATGTAATTTAGAATATTGCCAAAACATTCAACTTAATTCTTAGCAACTTTTAAAAACAAACACGCATACACACATACACACACAGAAGGCAATCGGTGCATCAAATACCAGATGAAAAAATAATTAAATACTATTTACACAAAAAAAATATGGCAAATTAATATTTGCTTCACATAATTATCTGAGGCTCTGGCACACTGGCCGCGATGCTCTTGTGCGGCAACACTTGGCCACCGTTCACATACAGCTCATCTTTGACAATGACATCTTCGCCGAGCACTGTGATGCCCTCGATGCGCACCCAGCGACCAACAGTCGAGCGCCAGCCGACAATGCACGAGTCCAGCCAGGAATGCGAACGGACAATGGCGCCCTTTAAAATCGTTGAGCGCTTGATGCAGACACCATCTTCGATAATGACATTGGGTCCAATTGTTACATTCGGACCGATGCGACAACCCTCTCCGATTTTAGCCGTAGGATCCACCAGCACATTGCCGACAACGCCGGGTCCAGTGTACAGTTTGGGTGATTGCTTCTGACGTAGAGAGCTAAGATAAAGGCACATGCCTGCAAGGAAAATAAACTTGGTTATTTGTTTATATACAGACTACAGTTGCTGCATTCGTATATATATATATTTATGCTATATTTGTCCAACCAAAAATAGCTAAGAGCAACTAAAAACCGAGATACAAACTGATAAGTTCAGTTTTCGATTGTAAACTCCAAGAAATGTCCAACAGGGGCAATATATAATCAGGTAATTATAAACATGAGATGCTTTTATCAGCAATTACTGGTCATTAGTTCTATCGATCTATAAAGCATTTAAAATTGATTTCCTGCTACTGACATTGGCTCCAAGAAACCAGATAAAAGTCGCGATATGCACGAAAAGTGATTAAAGACATGTCGCAACACAAAACTGAAAAGTTAACTGATAAAAACGAAAGTGGGCCAAATGGAAGAAAATATGATTCACTAAAATTGAGAACGCACCGGTTAGAAAGTCTTTGGGCTGCCCAATGTCCATCCAGAAGCCGGTGAGCTCCATGGCATAGAGCTGCTGCTGCAGCGCCATGTCGGGAAACACCTCCTTCTCAATGGACGTGGGCTTCACTTCGATACGTTCCAGCACCGATGGATTAAATATGTAAATTCCCGCATTGATTTTGTTGCTGACAAACTCCTGCGGCTTCTCAATGAAATTCTTGATGCAACCCAATTCATCGTAGAGCACAACGCCATATTTGGAGGGCTCCTCCACTTTGGTGACAACAATGGTTCCCTCTTTGCCGTGGTTGCGATGGAATTGCACCAGTTGCTTAAATGGAAAATCACAGATCACATCCGAATTGAGTACGAAAAAGGGTTCCGCACTGGCGGACAAGAGGGGCTTGGCCAGGGCCAAGGGTCCAGCTGTGCCCAGCGGTTCGCTTTCATGTGAAAAGATTAGCTTTACGCCCAGCTTATCGGCCTCCACTTTCAGCTCCTGTTCCATTTGCTCCGCTCGGTAGCTAACCGCCAGAATGACCTACAAAAAAGTATGTCTTGTTTATATAACTCTTTTGCTTTACCGGAAAAGAAAAACTCACCTGACGACAACCGGCATCGACGAGAGCCTCCAGTTGGTGCAGCAAAATGGGCTTATTAGCAAACTCCACCAGCGGCTTTGGCGTGCTCAGTGTGAGCGGGCGCAGACGTGTTCCATATCCGCCCACCAAGATGAGAGCCAGAGTGCCGTTGCCGCCCGCTGCTTTTGGAGATCCGCACATTTTTCTTTTTTTTATAATCGCTGGCTAATATTTTATTTGGGGACACGTCACAGAATCAACAAAGGGCGAAATTGACTTAGAGCAATTGGCGATGGTTTTACGATGACAAGCGCTACAGCAGTGTTGAGTTTTTGGTTTGACACTTAAACTGTTAATTAATCTTAGGCACTTTTTGTTGTATATTTGCTGCTGATAAGCCGTTTGTTGTTGTCTTGTTGGCGCGTTCCTATTGGGAGCGTCGCTGCAGAGGCTGGTTGTTAGTAAGCCTGGCTATCGATGTCTATATCGATTTCAAGTATTTCCCAAAATTTAAATTTATTCAACACAACAATTTAGAAGCAGCTTTTGTACTGTTTTTGTGGTTGTTGTTTGTTTTTCAGTGTAATAAAATACAATTATTATAATTAGAGATGTTAACTGTGCATCGATATTTTTGCCTACAATTACATACACGATACATGTAAACATACACGAATTATGGCATACAAACGTAATATTTTCCAACTTAAAATTAATCCAGCATATGTATATGGGAGTTATGTAGTAATCATTCTGAGAAGTTTATCCCATTTTTTTATATTCAATAAATTGGCTAATATCGATATATCGTTAGGCTGCTGTAAGAGTTTTTGGTAATATTTTACGCTACGCTCTTCGGTAATACTGATTTCGAGAACAGTGTGACCTGTGCTGTTGACAGCAGTGTCGGAGTCGGAGTTTTGTTACGTGTGGAAATAAATAATAAAACAGAAAAAGCTGTGAAAATTGTGCGAATTATCCTTAATTAATAGCTTAAAAGGTAAGTGTAATAATTGAGCTTATCGACGTAGACATGAACGGTCACAGTTACGAAAATACGAAGGGTATATTTATTGCGACAGTCAATCATCACCATAATTTGGGGCTCCGCTGGCCACTCACACATACACAACCTTACTCACACACATATACAGAGTCAGACATATACATACACACACATATTTGTGTATTTCGTCGAATCAGCAGCCTCAACAGCAGCGAGCGACAAGCAGACAGACAGAAAACAAAATGTCGACCATTTTGCATTTGATTTTGATTGCTTTTTTATTCGATATTTTGTAAACGAATTTATTGCATTTGCAACCAAATAACTGACAAAAACAGATAATCAAACAGTGCATTGCGAATTAACACGAAAAGTGCAAGCTAGCTGAAAGCGATTACAAAATTGTGTGTGAGTTGAAAGCTTCTTCGATATTGATTTTTACAATGGCATTTGGGTAAAAAACGCAAAGAAAATTGATTCGATACGTGCTGACGATTTGGAGTCAAATTTGTGTGCATTTGTGGTCGGTTTTTTGTGATTTAGATTCAAATTAGAAAAGTATATATGTATATTTACACATACAATTGTTGAACGAACAGCGATGATCTCAAATTGGTTGGCAACACTGAACACCAAACAACAGATATTGTCGAGTGCCCCTAGTTATGAGTGTATGCGTATATATGTGTGTGTGTATAATGATTTGTTAAATTCTATTTTGCATGTTATCTCTATATCGTTATGTACATATGCATGTGTGCTTTAATTTTCTTAACTGATGCGCGCAGCATCTTGTTAAGATTTTACTTTCTCTTTTATTCATGCTACGAGCGAATGGCAACGTCTAAATCTGTATATATATATATAAATATCGATATATATAAATATATATATATATGTGTGTGTGTGTGTGTGTGCGTGCCTCCCTCAATGCAGCAAAATCAGCAGTCACGTTGAATTTCATGCGCACACCGTATTTTATTTGTATTTAATTTTGGCCTCTTGTCAGCTTTTTATATGTTTTGTTGTTGCTTTTATATTTGTGTTTGTTTAGCTTTTATGGTCACATTGCATTGAGTTTCTCTGAAGGTGGTTTGTTCTGGTGATTGGCAACTCGTGTTTAATTTTTTTTTGCAAGTAATGACTTGTAGCAGCAGCAGTAAGAAAAGAAGAAAACAACTCTGGGCACATAATGATCAGCGTTTGATTTAAATACTGCTTACAAATACATATGAAATACACTCATGCCGATGTGTGACGTCATTATTGACATTTTAATTCAGAATCTTTGATTTATTGCCTTATATAAAGAGTTTGACAAAGAGACCTGAAAACATCAAGGTCATCTTAAAATTTATAAATATCGATAGCTTGAGATATTGTTATTATCAATTATAGGGTAAGAAAAAATGGTTAAAAGGTAAGAAGGTCGCGTGTGTTTGCAGGGTATGTCAACAATATGGCAACGCTGTCGTCTCATAAGTCAACCTTGAAAGTTGATTGAACTGCCAAAGGGAAATATTTTGACCGCAAGAGTCCCAATGCACAAATACACACACACACACACATACACATACATGCAACACTCCCGAGCCGTAAATTGCCTGCGCCGCCTACGGATCGCATATACATAATTTGATTTCCGTTTCTGCTGCTGCTGGCTCTGCTGTTGAATGAGGAGCAGCAGCAACTCCCGTCCTTAGACCACAAAATTCTGCTGGCCGCTTCTTCAACTTTGCCGTGCAGTAGACGCCTTCCTTATTTTTTTTTTTCAACTTCATTGCTGCGAATAAAAACAAAATCCTGTTGTGTGTCTGTCAGTCTGTCTGACGGCGACTTTGTATGCATAGCAGCAGAACGTGTGTGCTTGTTTATCTGTGTGTGTATGTGTGTGTGAGAGAGAGAGAGAGAGATAGAGTGCGCTGGTATTGGTGCGTTTCATTTACTCTTTTTTACACTCGATACCCATTCCCTTTCCATGCTGATTTTGTTCGCCCCCTCGAAAAAGCCAAAACACAACTCGAACTTGCTCTCTGCGCTTTGTGTGCCCATCGCCTGGCTGACTTATATATATATATATACATATACATATAATATTTATATATATTTATATGTTTTTATTTGTGTATGCGTACGCCTTTGTACATTGAACTCTCGGGTGCCAGGCACAGCATTGGCAGCGGTCTTATTACTGGACTCTTCGTGTTACAAGTCTGTCCCGTTCCTCACTTGCACCCATTTTGAAAACAAAGTATATTTGTTAAAAATCCAAATTACTACAGGTGGCAAGCAAAAATGTATCGAATATGTATGTATGTATAACTTTCTTCTAATTCGACAACTATATTTCACAAAAATATATCAATTATATAAATATTGTAGGTTTTCGATGAGCATGTGCTTGTTTTGGATATAACGATATCGATATATATATCTTGTATAGGGTATAGGGTACAAATGATTCGTCGTTGTTTGGATTTGGTTGATTACGCAAAATTTTTTTTTTTATGTTGACTTGTATTTTTCTTTTCTTTTTTTTTGGCAGCCAGCGTTTGATTTTTGTTTTCTCTTTTTCTTTTTGTTTATGCTTCTGGTTTGTTGTTGGCACGCATCAAATCCTCCCTTAGCGATGAAGTTCCGTGCCAAAATGCTGGATGTGCTTTATATGCGCGAGTTCCAGGCGATAGTTGCCACATTGGCCAAGCTAGCCAAGGATTGCGTGATGATATTGGGACAGGAGCGGATGCATTTTATTGTTAACGAGGAGCACTGTTCGACATCGTCGCCGCTCGTCTGGGTGACCATTGCGGCCAAAGATTACTTTCCCGAATATAAAATGACACCAGCAGCAGCACGTCGTGGTGACGACGAGCAGTTTATTGTGCTCGTCATGTCCGCCACACATCTGAGTCGAGCGCTCGCCGTGCTCCGCTCGGGCACCACCAGCACTGTGCACAGTTGCAAGTTAAAATTGAAGCAAATTCAATTTCCCTGCATCTCGGTTATTTCATCGGTTGTATCGCCCAGTTCGGCTGAGCCGCGTGAAATGGTGCATGATGTGCCCGCCACCATAATACCCGCCAGCGATTGGCCCGCATTTATGCTGCCCAAGGTGCCGGCCACTCAGATTGTTCTCGGCGTGCCCTCGCTTCGTCTTTTGCGAAGTCTAATTGACAAGTTGAAAAACATTTCGCCAAGTCTGATATTCCATGGCAGCACCGTCGGTGAACTGAATGTGGTCTCGGAATCAGAGATGGCAACAATAACGTCGCGTTTCACTCGACTCTTAATACATAAGGGTGAGGGGGACTCCTGCCACCAGCCGACTGAAGTCTCTTGTTCTGTGGACTCGCGTAAAATGTCGGCGTTTTTCAATGCACTCCAATTGCCCAATGAGGAAATATCGATTGGTATCGATAATGAGAATTGCATTTGTCTGCAACTAGATATTCGCAACAATGTTGTCTTGCATTCCATTCTGCCAGCTGTTTGTGTTTAAATTAAGTGCAAATAAATGTTATCGATATTTCGTCGAATGAACAAATCTGATGAGCAACTAATTCTAATTAATAAGAAAATGTTTGTTTTTATTTGCTGTTTTCATTTAGGAAGAGGTGAAAGGAACCGGTAAAAACGATTACCGATATATATGTAAAATGTACTTGATATCGATATTCAAATTGTCAGGCAACATCGATAAGCGAACGTTTTTTTTTGTATTGTGTTGTGCGCTTTTCGCCCCAATTTGGCAGCGACGTAGTCGGCTGCTGCGCAGGCCGTGGCCTGTTTTTCTGTGCAGCGGCAGCGACGTCGACAGAGCGCTCGCTCTCTTGAGCTTGTTGCATTGCCTGCGTGTAGAATACATACATATATACGTATATAAATGTGTGCTGTTGTTGTTTGTTTGCATATTTATTGTGTATTTTTGTTACTGGTTTTACAACCGCATCTGTTTGCTCACTGGCAATTGCAATTGACTTGCATTTATAGCGTTGTTGTTGCTGCTGTAATGCGCTGCAATTGCAGGTGAGTAGCTTTTTCAAGTAGGCCAGCAGCGACGTCGACAGCGCCGCACTCTCAACGCTGCGTGGGCCGCTCAAAAACAGAAAAATATTTACTCTCGTTCGAAAAAAAAAAAATAGTGCACAGTTCAACAGCCGTTTTGGGCTCGGCTGCAATTGCTACAAAACAAAAACAAAAAAATACGAATCAAAATAGCTGATGAACAGTGTTATATAGTGGTTTCCCTCCCAAACGCTGCGAATCCACAAAATAATAATAATAAACAAGAATTTAGTCATTTCTGTGTACTGAATAAAAGGAATATAAATTAAATGATATGAGTGTCGTCAAAGTGATATTATGAAATTCTTGATCTCATTGCTGCGAACCACTATATTTAAATAAATAAATGGCTGCCATTTTTATGAAGCATTTTTTTGTATCCCTTGTATTTCAAAATAGAGGTTCTGTGTTTGTGTGCATGTGTAGACAGGTTACCTAGTCAAACAGAGAGACAGACCCTATTAGAAGATTAGTCACAAATTCACAAAACAGCTGTTCGTACGTACTCAAATTGAACATTTCACACGCATACATTTATATATTGAAACACTCGTGCGATCAGCTGATCGATTCAATATCAATTTCGCTCTAACGACCGAATCACATGTACCAGAAAATAAAAAAAAAATATTCCAGCGAGCAACGAGTGCACGTTCCAACCCCAAAGTACTACTTGGGTGCAAAAAGGAAGAAGAAAAAGAGAGCTCATTTATCTCTTACTCATTCTCTCTTTGCTCAACAGCCATTGCCATATTGAGTGGAATTTCTATTTCCCTTACGGCAAAGAAATTTGTTCGAGTCCCCATGGAAAGTTATTGTGTGATTTGCAAAAAGGCCCATTTGTTGCGTTAATTTTTTAAGTGCGTCGCAATTTGACTAAAAGAAAAAAGTTAGTCGAATGGCTGCTTAGAGTCGGTTTGTTGACCTCATTGCCTGCCAGTAAGTGACAAGGGTTGAGTGACCCGCTTAACAATTGAGTTCAGAAGCGCTGAGTGCTTTTGTGCTGGCTGTTAATGTCTCTCATATATTGGATATTAATTCTAAATTGACGCGTATTAATTGCAAAGTTAACGTGCATAACTTAAAAGCATGTTGGATTTTTATGTACATTTGAGTGATGAGCGTTAAACTCAAAGAAATTTCTCGCCTGACTCACTCTCACTCATTGAGTTGAGCTCGTTCATTCGTCGGTCGCCATTATTGACGTTGTCGTTTCTGCTGCTGCTGCTGACTGTCAGTCGAGAGTTGGTTTTGAGTGCGTGCACAGCTGAAAAATGTGTTCGTGCCGATGAGGCAAACGTTTTTTCTCTCTCTTTTGTGTTTTTCTTTGCTATACAAGATATAAGACTGTGTGCAAGTACATAATGTACAGGGCATTGCTTTCAAACAAGGTGCAGTACATTTTATATAATATGCAGTACATTATTAATAAATTACGTAGTCGCGTTTTTCACTTTTTTTGGTAACGAATTGTGTTCTAAAATAGCATGTAAAATGGTTGAAGCGCTTTGGGAGCTGTGCATTCGTCGCTTAATTTCAACCATTTCTTTTGCTCTTTGCTTTGCTTGCGTTATGTACGGTTATACGTTACATACGAATACATTTTCTTTATGGTGTGCGTGTGTGCGAGACTGGGGCTGCTTTGTTGTGTGTGTGCGTGTGTGAGAGTGCGAGCGACTTATGTGTTGCTGCTTCCCCTCGTGCGTTCTCTCATGCACAAGCCGTGGTAAACGAGAACGTCGTCGTCAACGTTTACGTCAGCGTCGCTGCTTTAATCTGCTCTGCTCTGCCCATACTCCCTTTTTTTTTTTTAAAGGAAAAGGAAAAGTAAATATGAAAACGTAGTAAAAAATAAATAACTTTTCGAAATGCAGTTCAATTAAATTGTTGGGAAAAAAGTATTTCACTTCTCGCATTTACAATTATTTTTGTTACTATATAAATGCATCAAATTCGTTTGTTCTTTCCTTAGATAGTTTTATTCGCTATCGTTGTGTGTATAACAGTAAAGAAGTTTTATACTGTGTATGTGTTGGTGCCAGTGTTTAAAAACGCTGTGTATATAACGGAATTAAGTAAATACTTAGAATTGTAACTGTGTTTGTTAATGTATATAATTAAAGTTATATATTTATCGCATATTTCTACTTATATTTCTTATTTGGTAGCAGCGGCAACAAGTAGTGCAGCTTTTGATATATTCCAGCTGTGCAATAGTTATATTTATTTTAACTGGAACGGGGGTCACACTTAATTCCATATATCGCCAATGGCCATCAAAAAGTTAGACGTTCAATTAGGCACCGCCTACTTTGTGCAGACCTTCACTGCCTGGCAACTACAACAACAATAAATAACAATAACAATGGCAAGGTTTCTAGTTAATTGTTGCATGCACTTTTTTTTACCTTGTATTTTGCTTTTATTTCATTTAGCAATAACAACTGTAGGGTTGCCAGACCGTTCAAAACCAACCTTCTTTATTTATTGCGTTCTTTACTTTGTTGACCTGCTGCGCGTCTCGGAACAAAAATTTTATTTGAAGAGTGCACAACGCAGAAATTTTCCGATGGAAGTTACTTTACTTTTTACGGTTAAGTTGCCACAGTGACGTCGACGGACAGGGGACCCTTTACTTTGTAGCCCCAGCAGCCTGTAGAAAGCGCTGCTGTTGCTGCCCACACACTCAAGCACTAACACACACACGACACCCCACTTTCCTATCGTTCTCTCTTTCGCACACGCGGCTGTTGCTCAGCTGTGCGTAGGCCACAAAGGCAGTTTCGTAATAGAAAATAGAAAACCAACATAAAACACAAACAACGAATATGAATAATAAAAATTAAAAAAAAAAAACTTGAGGCAACACTGTTTTGTATGCTTGCAGCCCCGTTACCACGTACATTGTCGTTGTAGGTGCTGCTGCTGGCGTCATATGCTCGACTGAGTTTACACGCATACATACATATATATGTATATGCATACAAATAAGTTACAAACAATAGCACGCAGTATAAATCTACGGGGTAGGTGTTTAATTTTGGCGCTGCAGAATGGGGAGGGGGTATGCATTACAGATAGAGTGAGCAAGCGAGCGGGTCAGTGAGTTTAGGGTGTGGGGAGGAAATATAAACTAGAAACAGCAAAAAATATTGTTATCAATTATTTTTACCAACAGGGTTGACAACGAGTCTAGTACAAAAGCACACATATATCAGCACATATACACATTATGTACAATTGGAGACCCTTTACATTTGTCAATTGCTGCTGATAAAGAACATTGACAACAAACTATAAGTGAATGCCATATGTTGGAGTTGCCACCACACGCAAGGAAATGCTGCTCTCTCACACACACGCAAACACACTTAGATATGTCTGTATCTACCATTTGCGGCCTCGCACATTTTTCATTTAGTGTATGTATGTTTTTTGTTGGTGTGAAAAACTTGTGGTTTCAACTCGGACAGAACTAGCTAAACATCTAATACAAAAAACTAAAAAATAAAAGCAAATTAAAACAAATTTTCATGTAGCGTGTGTTGACGTCGACGTCTTTGCTGGTTTCATTTGAAGCAACCTTGAACTCAATTCGTTTTTGTAATTTTTTTTATTTTCCTTAATAGTTGTGATTGACAGTTGGTTTGCACTCGATGTTTGTTGAATATCGTGTAATTTTTTCTGTAACGACGACAACGTCACATAAACACACATACGCGCATAAACTACGCATTTATTTTGTAAGTGTAGCTGACACCGCTGACTGCGCTGCAAAGGGCGAAGACACCGTCATCGTCGCCAACACGTTTCGGTCGCTGCTGTTTGTGTCTGTCTCTGTCTCACAGTCTTCTGCCTTTGCGGCGCATCACTGCTACAATTGCTTGCTTTGCTTTGCTTGTGTTTTGCTTTTTATCTTTTATTCGTCGCGTGTGCTTATTGTATTTTCAATATGTGCGTCTGTGTATGTTTATATGCGGGATCTTGCATTGGGTTCTCGTAGCGAAACAAGCATGACAAGTTACACACACACACACTCAAGCGGAAACGAGTTCGTGCTCGTTGTTCGCTCACTCGTTGACTCGCTCGCACATACATAGGAAGAAGGGGCAGTCAGCCAACTGAGCAGCGCTGCTTACGAAAACCAAAATATAAACAAAACGGCCGAGAACAGCTGATTAACAGCGCAGCATGTGCGCGCTCTCACTTTGTGTAAGTGTGTGAGTGAGCTGCTCCGCCTCTTTGTAAGTAATTTCCACTCAAAACAAGTCGCTCATAATCATCTGCGCACAGTTTACATGCTCACTCTCTGGCACACATGCACGTTTTGGTGGCTACTGCTGTTTGCAAACAGCTGTTAATTTATTTACTTATTCGTGTGTGTTTACTGCGCACATATGTTAAAAACTGCTCAACTGTGAGCGAAAGAGCGAGTGTGTCTGCCAGTGAGTGTTTTGAGAATGTGTGTGCTGCATTTAGTGGTGTATTCTTTTGTGTTGGTTATCAATTTCCTTTTCTGCTGTGCACAACGTTACCTGTCTTCGTTTGCCTTAAAAGGGGCAGCAAAAATCTGCGATTACCCTCAGTGCGGCCGGTTTTTGTCATGCATGTTTCACACACACACATACACACCCTTAAGCACTTCCTATTCCTCGTCTTCGTCCGCAGATCTTTACAGTCAATTTTCGTTTGGCTGCCCATTGAAGCAGTCATCATCGGTCAGCATAGAGTATTTTAGTTTGCTCTTATCTTTTCAAAATCAAATTTTCTTCCTTTCTTTTAGTACATTAAATTCAGTTAACTGGCGCTGAGTACATTAAAAAAAACCAGAAAATTATCCATATCATCAATATAACCTAGTAATCTTCGCTGACAATGCTGAGTTATCGAGAATATTTACAGATACATCAAAACAAAACAAAATTAACAAGAACTATTTACTTTTTATTATTACAGAAAACAAAACTCCTTTGACTGCAATAAACTAACTGATAAACGTCGGGTCGTGCACTCAGAAAAAGAACTCTAAAGAAGAACGCTAAAGTCAAACTGAGAACACGAGCAAAATATATATATATAGAAATTTGATCCGAAGACTCTCTATTCAACAAAGCAAAACTTAAAATAGTGTGGTTTAAACATATAAATATATTATTTTCGGTTGAAGTAGTATATAAATATAAAAATAGATATATAAGACAGATGATTATGATTGCAAACAATTCTGAGTGAAGTTTGTGGCATGTTAAGTGTGTTCGATGCCAGTGCGGTTAAGTGTCGTCTATGGCCGAGTCCGTTAAAAGTCAAACGCTCTCTGCATTGACGGAGGGGCAGCACGCCGGTAGTACAATAACAGCAGCAACAGGAACCGCAACAACAACTGCGTCCCATTCGCAACGGCGATACAATAATATTAATAACAATAATTACAATAACAACAAAAGCAATAATCATAGCAACAAGAAACGCAACAATACAACAACAGCAACAGTAGCGACAAAAACTATTGCTGCTGCTCCTGCCACATCATCCTCCGTCGCCACCTCAGCCGCCGCCACCGCCAACGCCAACTCTGCCGCCGCACGTCGTTCGCGTAGCAAGGGTCGCAGCCTCACAACAGCAACAACTACATCAGCACCAACAAACATTAAAAATAGTAACAAGAATAACGCTGCCCCTGAACCTGCCCCACGACGCTCAACAACATTTGGTGGGTCGCCTAACGGCAACAACAGCAGCTTCAACAACACCGAGTGGTCCTTTTCGACAGGCAGTCGCAAGCGCCAGCATCAACTGCAGTACTACAACAGCAACAACAACAGTCAGATTCGTAGTAGCAGCCACTGTAAGTAAATGTTATTCAAGCTGAAAGCAATTGATTCTCACATTTTGTTTAGTCTATTTTGCGTTCTCTAAAAAGGCAATATTTATTTGTTTGCTATGGATTTCTTTGAAATTGATCAGGGTATGAAGCTATCGGGTCCCAGAAATATAAATATATAAACAATTAAAAAAATATATACAAAAGAAAAGTTTACTTCAGATCATATTTTTGTTATCGATAGCAGCAGTCGGTGAGCTTCAAGAAAAACTATTAGCAAGCTATTCTATGTTTGTCGAAATTGAAAAGATATATTATACAAAGGCAGAGCGACAGAGCTTTTTGTCGAGCGACAGAGCTATTTGGCATTTTTTGTTTTTTTTTTTGTATTTTGTTTCTCTAATCCGTAAATTTATAAGCAAGTCACTCTTTTTGGAGCAATAAACGTAACTAAAACTTTGATGTTGTCATGTCCTTTTCAGTTGCGCCGCCCGGTGAAGATCAGTTCGTGGGGCTAAGCTCGCAGCTGATCAAGAAGCGACGCGTGAAGCAGCAGCAGGAACAAGATCACCTCCCTCCACAGTCGTCACCCAGCGAGGCCGGCACAAGAGAAGCAACAACAAAGGGATCAGGTGCAGGTGTAGGAGCAACTTCATCGCTTGTTGCTGCAGGAACAGGAGGAGGTTCCGCGGAGCCAGTATATAGTGTAGTGCAGCAGTACTCGACGCCGCTGCGTCAAGCATCAGGTGGTGATTGTGTGGCACAGCGTACACGCTCCAAAACCCTTTCGCCTGAAGAGCTGCCCAGCACCAGCAGCGCGGCAGCTGCCCGCCAAAACAACAACAGCAATAACTATAATACCAGCAACAACTACAATAACTGCAACAGCAACAACGCTAAACAACAGCAGACAATTGAGAACAGCAACTGCAGCAGCAATCACGTCATTGGCGTGACGCCACAGCGCGGCGCATCTGCCCGCGCAGCATCAACAGCGACAGCAACGGTACGCGGCTGCAATAGCGGTAGCAGCAATAGCAGCAGCAACAGCAATTTGCTCAACTATTACCGCAAGACGCGCAAAGTTAGCCACTCGCGCGCCAAATCAACAACAGCAACAACTGCAGCAGCATCTGCTGCACGGAAACAGGAGAATTTGGTAGGCAGGAGCAGCAGCAGCTCACGTCTGCAGGCTAGCAGCTCAGCGGTAATTGCAGCCGCTGCAGCAATCGACGCTGCCAACGATATCAACAGCAGCAGCACCACCAACAAGAACAGGAATAAAATCGGCATCAACAACAGCAACGTTGTTGTTAAGCGTTTGGTAGGCAACAACAACAAGAGCAGCAGCAGCTCACGTCTGCAGGCTAGCAGCTCGGCGGTAATTGCAGCCGCTGCAGCAATCGACGCTGCCAACAACATCAACAGCAGCACCACCAACAACAATAGAAATAACATCAGCAGCAGCAACGTTGTTGTTAAGCGTTTGGGCAAGAAAAAGAAATACACCAAGAAACGAAAAAGTCTTCGCAACTATCAACAGCAACAACTGCTCGTCAAAGTTCAGGACGGGAAAAAGGATAACAATAGCCGCGATATCAACGAGTTCAACGAGACAGAGAACGGCTACGTTGTCAACTTTGTCGCGAAACAAACAGCGTCTTTTGTGGCTGAGTCCCAGGCCCAGGCCAATAATAAAGTAGACGACATCGTCGCCGTTTCTCCCGGTGTTAATAGTGCGGAGACGCTGTTTGAGGCTGCCGGTGCTGACAGAACATCCGTTGACGAGGACGAGGAGCCGGAGCAGGAACAAGACGAGGAAGAACAAGAGGAGGAAGTGGACCCCGAAGAGGAGGAGGTGGGTTTCTACGAAATAGTCAACTCGGCGGATTCATCATACGAGGAAGACGCCCAAATCGTTGCCGAAGAGGACGAACTCAGCGAAGAGGAGGACGTTGACGACGAGGAGGACGACGATATTGAAGAAGACTTCGACGAAGAGGAAGAGGATCTCTCAGAGGGTGAATTCGCTGAGCATATTATTGGTGAACTTGGTGATCTAGGTGAGTTCCATTCCCATTCTCTTCAAATATTATTCACACTGTCATACAGATAATACACACAAATATACACTTGATCGACTAAAAACAGTTATGCTATTTATACCGTAATGTTGTAATATATAAAATATTAGTGTAATCTTTGATAATTGTAGAATATACGTTATGCAACAAATTGGTTGATTTTTAACTATATTAGCCATGCTATATAATGGTATAATATAGGTACAAATTCTGCTGATTTATTATTTAACATATATAGTTTGGAATTCATTTCAAGAAAATCAAAGGTAATTTTCAGATCCATATAGATTGATCGTAAAACGATACAAATAAGAATCTCAGTTTTTCCAATTTTCATTTTAAAATTCTTACTGATTAAAAAAGTAAAGTAAACTTTTAAATTTGGAGTTTCCATAAAATATTTACTTTATAGATATGGCCATCATGTTTTTATACAGATATTGTGTCGTATATTGAATTGTTTCGTTGCTCCTTTGATTAATCTTGATAGTGAATTACAAGTACATAACCTACATATATATATATATATATATATATATATATATACATATATATATCAGAGCTATATTTTTGTGTAAATATTTGATTTTTATCGAATTGCTTGCAATTTTTTTTCTCTCAATTTGTTGTACATAGAAAACCTTGTTCATTTTATGTTTTAGTTACGCTTTTAATTCCGAACCTAACGCTCTTTTTCCTTTGTTTCTTATAATTTGCTCATAATATTAACAAATGACTGGCCAGTGTTGAAGTAACAAAATTAATTTCCACATATTTTTCGAGCTCAATTTGATAAGTGCTCGAATTTCTTATCAACAACAAACAAAAACCACGAAAGCATTTCTTGATCAATTTGAGCTGCGTCACGCCGTCTACATGCGCATTTATGAATGTGTGTGTTAATATGTATAAATATTTATGTATATATATAAACATGTACATTGCTTTGCAATGCCAACGCACTCTGTCAAAAGGCAGTTGAAACTTTTACGTCGCGCTGTTTAGATCGATAATTAAGAGTGCCTGCTATATTTTTTAATAGAAATCGAAGCACATACTAAATTAATTCTGTAGCAATACAAATTCTTGTATACATGTATGTATATAGACTCAGGTGTGTGCTTTATCAGACTGGCTGCTGTGCCCTTTCGCATTCATTAAATATTAACCGAGCAGCACAATACCAAAACAATCCCTCAATACTAATATTGTTCGAATCCATTCATATCCATTGTTCAGAAAAAAAAACGCCCTCTAATATCAACTATATATATATATATATAAATATATATATGTATGTATTTACGCTTGCAGAGAAGTGTGTTATAATTTTGCGTCGTCTACTTCCTTTCTTTGCTATATATACTTTATATACTTGGACGAAGTGAACGCTTATGTGATTGGGAAATTACATTGTATATTAGTCGTCGTACATATATACGTCTGCAAGAGTATCATAGTCTTCGGCAAACCGACGATATAACTGTTCATTATTATTTATTGTATCCTATATATATTGTTTTGTCCTTTATTATACAATTGCATTTGCATTGCATTAAGAAAATACCCTTTGCATATTTATTTCGCTTATTGACTATGCTTAGAACGTCGTCGTGGCTAGTGTTGAGTCCAGTCCCCAAGCAAATATGATTTTCCCCCAACTGCCGTTTGTTAAAGTTTTTTTTTTTTTTTGGAGCGAGCCAAAGCCAAAAAGTTTATTAAAATCTCGTTTTTGCACGTTGCTGTTGTTGCAATTTTTTATGTGATATATATTTTATTTTATTTGATATGCCAAATAATATTTATATTATATAAATTGCTAAAATCTATTTCTATGTACAACTCACTCAATTAATATGTATGTACGTTTAAGTATATATATAATCTATATATATATGTATATAAAAAATATATATTTCATTGCTGATGCCTTGTGTGGTTGATGATGATGATGTTGTTGTTTTTGTGCAAGAAAACCAAATTATATATCTATATGTTTATATATGATTGAAATAAATAATTAAGGAAGAATTCAAAGCGTTGCGTCGCAGTGCGTGGTGTGTACTCTAGAAAGAGACAGAAAGAAAAAAAAACAGAAAGAGAGAGATTGATAGAGAGAGAGAGAAAATAATTTATGTAGGAGCAACAGCAGCAGCAGCAACAACAACAACAACGACAACTATTAGCAGCGACAACAACAAAAGTGCAGCAACAACGAGAACGATGGTCAACCCACAGCAGCAACAGCAACAGCAGCAGCAACAAAATTACAAAAAATAGGAGCAGCAAAAGCAACAACATGTTGCTGCTCTCTTGCAATATGTATAGAACTTGCGTGCGTCGTGTGTGCGTATGTGTGTCTGTTCTTGCATGCGTATGTGTGTGTTTGAGTGTGTCTGTGTTTCCATTATACACACACAGACTCTGGCATACAACATTAGATTAGTGTGCCAGGCAAAAGTAAACAGCAGCAGCAGCAGCAACAACAGCAGCTTCAACAACAGCAGCAGCAGCAGCAACATCATCATTGTCAGCGACATGATTAGTTTTCCCCAAATAACCCCTTCGCTATTTTCCTCACTACTTCCCCAGCCTCACCCCCTCTAAAACTGACCTTGTTATGCGTGTGCCCCTTTCCCAATTCCTAGTTTCTTTACATTACATTATTCCAAAAGCAACAACAACAACTAACGTAGTAGTGTAGCTGCAAGCAAAAATAACAACAAACAAAAAAAACAAATCATAAAAAAAAACCAAAATTAAGAAACAAAGCTGTTTAACTGTTGTCTCCCACTACTCTACCCCCCTCTCTACTTGTGCCGCCCAACAACAACTACAACATCAATCACCTCTGCAACAACAGCAGCAGCTGCGCCACACTCAAATCGCAGCCACAGCAAACGCCACAGCAGCAGCAACAAACACACGACAGCAACAACAAACACCCACAGCATCAACAATAATAATAACAACAACAACAACAGCAGCAGCAAACCGAACAAAAACACGCTGGCAACTTATTCATCAACAGCAACTGCACCGACAGCAGCAGCACCGTCGGCAACACCTGCGCAGACAAACCACCAAACACCAGCAGCAGCAACTGGCACAACAGCAACAACAACGTCCTCCGGGTATCAGCGTGCCGCCCCCCCTGGCCAACAAATTGGCGGCGGGGCGGCACGAGCCTCACGCAGCAGCGCCGCTGGTGTTGGCATTGTTGATTATAGCGTGCTGCCGGCAGCAGCTGCTCCTCACATGACGCCATTCGTACCACAGCAACAACAACACTCGCACCCGCAGCAACAACAACAACAACAGCAGCAACTGCCGCCGCTGCAGCCGCACCCCCAACAGTTGCTACCAGCGCATCAGTTTGCTGCTGCGCATCTGTCGTCCTTTGTGACACCCACGGCGCCTTCAACGCAACATTTTCAGGCAGCTGCATATTTTACAGCCGCTCAGCAACAACAGCAACATCATCATCAGCAACATCAACACCACCAGCAACAGCAACAACCACAACAACAACAACAACAACATCAACATCAACAACAACAACAACAACATCATCAACATCATCAGCAGCAGCGACAACAGCCGCATTATTATCACAGCTCAGCTGCTGCTGTCGCTGTGCTCAATCTGCAACAGCAGCAGCAACAGCAACATCCACAACAACAACAACAACAACAACCACATCACTATAACTCCACAGGGCCACCGCAACAATCACGACCAGCGCCACCGCCCATTATCTATCAGCAGTCTCGGTACGCCACAGCAACATTTGTACCGCCACCAACACAACAGCAACAACAGACACAACAACAGCAACACACAGCATACACGCAGCAGCAGCAGCAACATTCTTCACTGCGCCGCAGTTCACGTAGCAAAACGGGTTCTTGTGTGAGTTCCGCAGCAGCCGCACAGCAGCAGCAACAGCATCATCTGCAACAGCAACACCAACTGACAGCAGCTGTGGTTGTTGCGCCCGGCACGGCTGCTGCAGCTACACTGCAACAACAGCAACAGGCTCCTAATCAGTATCAATATCATCCGCAACTGGGCGGAAACACGGTGGTTGTTGCTGTGCGTCAGCAACAACAACAGCAGCAGCTCGCTGCTTTACAGCACCAGCACCAGCAACTGCATCAACAAGCGCTGCAACAACAGCAGCAGCAACAGCATCAACATCACCAACAGCAGCAGCGTGCAACAATTGTTCAGCCAGGCTTTTTGTTCAGCTACCGCGGAAGCAATCATAATCAGCCACAACAGCAGCAGCAACAACAGCAGCAACAGTTGTCGCAACAGGCGACGACCAAAGCGACGACGCACAGCAGTGGTAAGTGGAGCAGGATTTATGAGAGGCATATATATGGAGCAATGGAAAACGCGAGCACAGCAAGGCGGGACGGCCGGCGATCTTGATCTCGATCGACGTCCATATATATCCCTGACAAACTCTCTTGATTTATTTGTTCGTCTTATTTTTGTTTTTTGTAAGCCCACCACACATACGCACACCAAAGCACTCCACGTTCTCTCTGTGGGTTAGTATCATGATTAGGATTAGGATTAGGATTAGGGTGTCGAGCAGCAACAGCAGTAGGCGTGTTGTTGTACTTTGTAGGTGCGTGGTCTGTCCGTCTGTGTTTTGTTTTATATGTACACATGTTTTGTATATATAATGGTCTCGGTCTCGGTCTCTTGGATATATCTGGTACATGTATATTCTACTGGTGTTGGGTCATCAATCAATCATTTAATCAAACATGCAAGCAAACAATCAACTAGAAAATTGCACAAAATAATCGAATCAGATCTGTCCCAATCCCATTAAGTAAATCTGATAGACGATCGATAAAACAATCAAGTATGATGTTATCGATTGTCCTTTTACATTTCACACACAAGTAATTCATTCTATATCATATATTTATTGCCCCCTTCTTTCTACCTGTGCCACCCTGTGCGCCACCCTCTGCTGCCGTCGCGCGTCGCTTTGCTCGCGGTATCTGGCCCTCTCTACCACACCCTTTACCCACCCTACCACAAATAAATAATAGCAGTTCTAATTTCTTTTGCATTTCTCTCTCTCTCTCCTCTCTTTCTGCCGGTCTACCCCTTTTACCGCGCAAACCGTTATGTACAAACCAAAAAAAAAAAAAAATTCTGCAAAAAATTAGCAGCTTCGGATGCTTTAACATATAGTTTGATGGCACAACAGCAACAACAACAACAAGCGCCAAGTGGACCGCCGCATGCAGGTGGACAGCAATTGACGTCAGGTAAACAAAACCCAATAAAAGAAATCACAAACAAATACCATAAGCCCACACATTCAACGCACACATACTCACACATCAATTATAATTGACTCACGCTTTAATTTTCGCTTATAACACGCACACATACAGGGTGACTAAGGTGACAGGGTGGTAGCAGCAGCCACACAGCTTTTGTTTACAATTGGATTTTGATTTCGATTTTTACACACCAACACAACACTCTAACCTATCGCTAACTTATCGCTAAATTCCTTTTTATTGTTTTATTCTATGTCAGCTGTTCGCTAGCTCTCTCTCTCCCTCTCTCTCTATCTCTTTGTCTCTCGCTGTGTATCTACCGTAATATTTTAGTGCGATTTGCACTGTATTCATTTATTGTTGTTTTTATTACATTTTGTGTAGTTTTAAAAGATCACAATAATTTCTGCTACAATTTGGTTAATTGTGTTATTTTTTTATTAACTCTATTTTTTACATAGTTACCAATTCGGCAAATCTCAGCATAGTTGCGGCCGCATTGAGCGCCGCACGCGAATCGGCGGGCAACGTTAACGTTAGCGGCGCCGTGGGCGCCAACAACAGCAGCAACGCTAGCAGCGGCGGCGGCAACAGCAACAACAGTGCCACGGCTAGCGGCAGCAGCACCAGCAATGTAACAACAACAACAACGGCTGCAGCAGCAGCATCAACGACATCAGCGGCAGCTGCTGCCACTGCTGCGGCTCAGGCTCAACAAGGACCAACAGCGGCAGCCGGAGGAGGAACATCAACTGGCGCTGCTGCAGCCGCTGCTGCTGTAAATGCTGCCGCTGCAGCTGCCGCCGCTGCAGCAGCCGCCGCAGCAGCAGCAGATTCAGAGAGCGATGATAGTGAAGTGGGACGATTGCAGGCGCTGCTAGAGGCACGTGGTCTGCCGCCGCATCTGTTTGGGACACTCGCACCACGAATGTCGCACATATTGCATCGGACAATTGGCAACAGCAGCACCTCGAAGGCGAACCAGCTGCTGCAGGGCCTGCAGTCCCATGATGAGTCGCAACAGTTGCAGGCCGCCATCGAGATGTGCCAAATGCTTGTCATGGGCAATGAGGATACTCTCGCCGGCTTTCCCGTCAAGCAGGTGGTGCCGGCTCTCATTCAACTGTTGCGCATGGAGCACAATTTTGATATCATGAACAATGCGTGCCGTGCCTTGGCCTATATGCTGGAGGCATTGCCACGCTCAGCGGGCACTGTGGTGGACGCTGTGCCGGTGTTCCTCGAGAAACTGCAGGTCATCCAGTGCATGGACGTTGCCGAGCAGAGTCTGACCGCACTGGAGATACTCTCGCGACGACACAACAAAGCCATTTTGCAGGCGAACGGCATCAGCGCCTGCCTCACCTACCTGGACTTCTTCTCGATTGTGGCGCAGCGTGCCGCTCTTTCGATCACCGCCAACTGCTGCCAGAATATGCACGCCGAGGAGTTCCATTTCGTATCGGAGAGTCTGCCACAGTTGGCTCGACTGCTCTCGCAGCAGGACAAAAAGTGTGTGGACAGCGTTTGCACGGCCTTCTGGCGTCTGGTCGAGAGCTTCCCACAAGATGGCAAGCGATTGCAGCAGATTGCCAGCGCAGATCTGCTTAAGAATTGTCAGCAACTGTTGGTGATGACGCCGGCCATCCTCAATACGGGCACCTTCACCAATGTGGTGCGCATGCTCAGCCTGATGTGCGGCGCCTGCCCGGACTTGGCGGTTTCCCTGTTGCGCAACGATATTGCTGCCACGCTCCTCTATCTGCTCACGGGCAATGCTGAGCCGGCGGCAGCCAGCGCCAATCATGTGGAGCTGGTGACGCGTCCACCGCTCGAACTGCTCGAATTGACGTGTTTGATTGGTGAGCTGATGCCAAGGTTGCCACTGGATGGCATCTTTGCCGTCGACGCACTTCTGGATCGACCCACACTCAACACCCAGGATCAGGTGCAGTGGCAGTGGCGTGATGATCGCGGTGCCTGGCACAATTATTCCACCATTGATTCGCGACTCATTGAGGCGGCGCATCAGAGCAGCGAGGATGAGATTAGTCTGAGTACCCTGGGACGCACCTATATGGTTGATTTTCATGCCATGCAACAGATCAATGAGGATACGGGCACCACACGGCCTGTGCAGCGCAAATTGAATCCAAATTACGTGGCACCGGCGGCAGCTGGACAGGATTTGAGCACAACTGGTGCCGCTTCCACATCTGCAGCAGCGGCCAATACCAGCAATAATAACAACATTAATAACAATAACAACAGCAGCAACAGTAGCTCAAATCAGGTGAAACGTCGTCCCTCGCTAGATGCGCGCATCGCTTGCTTGAAGGAGGAGCGCGGCTTGGCTGCCGACTTCATCAAGCACATCTTCAATGTGCTCTACGAGGTGTACAGCTCGTCGGCCGGGCCCAATGTGCGCTACAAGTGCTTGCGCGCCCTGCTCCGCATGGTCTATTATGCGACTCCGGAGCTGCTGCGTCAAGTGCTCAAGTATCAGCTGGTCTCCAGCCACATTGCCGGCATGCTAGGCAGCAATGATTTGCGCATTGTTGTCGGCGCTCTGCAAATGGCAGAGATATTGATGCGACAGCTGCCTGATGTCTTTGGCACACATTTCCGACGCGAAGGCGTCATCTATCAGTTCACCCAGCTGACCGATCCCAGCAACCCAATCTGCGCCAACCCATCACCCAAACCGGCGGCACTTGCCACGCCAACGGCAAATGCGGGCGGCTCGCAGAGTGCACCCGCATCCGCGAATAGCCTGCAGGTGAATCCCTTTTTCATGGACAATGTTACTGTGCCTCCAGCGTCTGCCTCTGGCGGCGGTGGCTCGAGCAGCGCCAGTGCCACCCCCAGCAGCTCCAAACATCAATCGTATAGCGTGAAGAGTTTCTCGCATGCAATGAACGCACTCACAGCCAGCGCCAATGCGGTGGCCAAGCATCAGCATACAGCAGGGACAGGAGCAGCTGCAGCTCCCCTGGATGCTGGCTACAGCTACAGCAGCTCCGCGCCCTGCTCCTCGACAGCCCCGACGACGACCGCAGCTGGGGGAGCTGGACCAATTGCTTACTTTGTGGGTACCACATCAGGCGCTGATCCGCGTCAGTATCTAAATTTCCAGCAGCCAGCAGCGCCGTTAACTGCAGCCCAACTGGAGTTGATGCCCACTGGAGGAGCATTAGGAGTAGCAGCCGCAGGCGGCAACCAACAGCAGCAGCAGCAACAGTTGCCGCCATCACAGGTGCTCTATCAGCAGCAGCAACAGCTGCAGCAGCAGCTGAATCATATGACTGTGGCTGTCGCCTCCACCAGTGCGGCAGCAGCCAACAACAGTAACAATAGCAACAACAGCAACATTTCCTCCTCGTCAGCCTTGCAGCACAAGATGACGGACATGCTGAAGCGCAAGGCGCCGCCCAAACGCAAATCGCAGAGCAGTGGACGCGCCAAGTCCAGGCAGGAGGATGCCGCAGCAGCGGCTGCTGCAGCCAGTTCGGCCAGCTCTGCGATGCATGAGCTGCTCACCCGTGCCACCAGTAAGTATTATATCTACACTATATATTTCTGTATCTATATCAATATCACCTCTGATGTTGCAGGTCTTGGCAGCGGCACAGGTGGTCGCAACACGCCCAACTCTGGCGCTGGTGCGAGCAACTCCAAGTCACGCTTCAGCGCTGGTAGTGCTGGCAATGCCGGCAGCAGTTCAACCAAAACCTCATTTCTGTCCTCGCTTAATCCGGCACGCTGGGGTCGCCAGACGACTAATCATCACCACCAACAACAGCAGCAGCAGCAGCAGCAAGCTTCTTCGCATCATGGCCTGTCCAAGGATGGCAATCCCAACAGCAGCAGCTCAACAACTGCCGCTTGCAGCTCGGCCAGCGGTGGCCTGACCTATTCGACCGGTCCGGGAGCACAGCATGGTGGTGCTGCTGGCATGAATGCCGCCGCTGTGGCGGCCAGCATCAGTAAGAGCATCTCGCATGCCAATCTCATGGCAGCGGCGAATCGTGAGCGTGCTCGTCAATGGGTGCGCGAACAAGCCATCGATTTTGTCAAGCGCTACACGGAGCAGGAGGTGCGACGCAATAAGGCGCGCGAAAGTGAGGGCGGCAACGGTGCAGCCATGGCTGGAGGTGCAAGTGGCGCCGGTGGTGCGGGTGGTGGAGCAGCTGCGGCAACGGCGACCACATCGCTGGCCAGCACCAGTGTGTTGGAGCGTCTGTCGAGCATATTGCTTAAGCTGAACGGCAGCTATCACGACTGTTTGGATGCGCTGCTCGAGCTGAAGACCATTCTCCTCGAGAGCGACATCTCACCTTTCGAAGTAAACCATTCGGGCCTGATCAAGGCTATGCTCAACTACATGACCAGCGAATCTGGTCTGGTGGAGCGCGATGCGCGTCTTCGCAGCTTTATGCACGTCTTTGCCGGCCTGCCGTTGGAGCCGCTGCTACAGAATGTCGGCCAGCTGCCCAGCATGGAGCCACTGGCATTTGGTGCCTTTGTGGCCAAGCTAAACGGCTGCGTCACGCAGCTGGAACAATTTCCGGTCAAGGTACACGACTTCCAAGCCGGACCCGGTGGCCGCACCAATCAGAGTGCTTTGCGTTTCTTCAACACACACCAGTTGAAGGTAAGCTTTTGTCGACTTTTTCATTTAATTTATCTTCTTTTATTAATTATGGTTTGGCACTCGCAGTGCAATTTACAGCGTCATCCGCAGTGCAGCAATTTGCGTCAGTGGAAGGGCGGCACCGTCAAAATCGATCCACTTGCTATGGTGCAGGCGATCGAACGTTATTTGGTAGTGCGTGGCTATGGCGGCATACGTGCCGATTCCGATGATGACAGCGAGGAGGATATGGATGATAATGTCGCTGCTGTCGTCATGACCCAGTCAAGTTTTAAGCACAAGCTGCAGTTCCTCATTGGCGAGCATGTGCTGCCCTACAACATGACCGTCTATCAGGCCGTGAAGCAGTTCTCGCCGCTGGTCAATGAGCACAACGAGACGGACAACGAGTCCGAGATGCTGCTGGGTGAGCACATACCAGGAATTCACAATGATTCGTCAAGTAATCCATTCTTTCAAAACACCACAGGCAACAGCAGCATTTGGGTGCAACAGCACACCATCTATTATCGTCCCGTGGAGGAGGAGAATGTGTCCACTGCCAATAACTCGTGCAGCAGCAGCAGTCAGTCACACAAGCACCAACACCAGCAGCAGCACCAGCACCAGCAGCAGTCAAATAGCAATGCAACGTCCAGTTCGTCGCATGTGGCAACCACATCGTGCTCATCCTCATCATCAGCAGCCACTTTAAGTGGTGGCGGTGGCGGTGGTGGTGGCAAAAAGTCACACAAATCGAGCAGCAAATTTATGCGCAAGAAGACCGAACTGTGGCACGAGGGCATTGCCCCAATAATGCTGTCGCCGCTGAAGACATTCCTCAGCAGCAGCCTGCCCGGCGATGTAGTGACAGTGCAGGATGCCTCACTCGATGCTCTCTGCATGTTGCGCGTCATTTACGCCCTCAATCGCCACTGGGAGCATCTGTATGGTTGCGTTGTACGCCAGAATATCATTGCCAATTCGGAGTTTGTTCATCCAAAGATTACGGCCAAAGCCAATAGGCAACTGCAGGATCCATTGGTCATTATGACAGGCAATCTGCCGCAATGGTTGCCCCAAATTGGCATGGCCTGTCCCTTCCTCTTTCCCTTCGAGACACGCCACTTGCTGTTCTATGCGACCAGCTTCGATCGCGATCGTGCCCTGCAGCGTCTGCTGGACACCACCCCGGATCTGAATGCAGCCGAATCGTCGGAGCGAGTAGCTCCTCGTTTAGATCGGCGCAAACGCGCCATTTCACGTGCCGAGCTGCTCAAGCAGGCGGAGCACATCCTCCAGGACTTTGGCAACTCGAAGGCTCTGCTAGAAATTCAATACGAGAATGAGGTAAGTGCATCAAAATATGTTTATATGTTTTTGTGTTAACTCGCTTGTTTTTTTCTGTAGGTGGGCACTGGGCTGGGACCCACGCTGGAGTTCTATGCTCTGGTCTCCGCTGAGCTGCAGCGCACAGATTTGGGTCTGTGGAATGGGAGCGATAGCTATCGCCACAATTCGTCCAATATTGCGGATGTTGTCAAGTCCAGCAGCGCTGTGCTGCACATTGAGGATGCACTGGAGTTGGACACAACAGCAGCAGCCACTGTGGTTACCAGCACCACAACGACCACAACCACACAGGCAACGACAACTCCACATCTGACCCGCTCCAGCAATCGCAGCAGCGCACTGCGCAATCAGCAAACACAGCAGCAACAACCACAGCACCAGCAGCAGCAGCTGCCGTCGGAGCACAGCTCTTCGAGTGCTGGAACGAATGATAACGCTTTAAATATGATCATTGCACAGCAGTTTAGTGATATGGCAGCCACTGGCAATAATGGTGGCACCACCAACAACTCCTTCCCTCATGCGCTGGACCAACAACAAATGGCAACAATCACGACAACAACAACAACAGCAACCGCAACAACATTGCAAACAGGCTCAATGGTCAGCTATGTTCATACAGCGCATGGCTTATTCCCCCTGCCGCTGGGCAAATCCTCAAAGCTGCCACAACTGACAAAGGCCAGGTCGAAGTTTAAATTCCTTGGCAAATTTATGGCCAAGGCGGTGATGGATAGTCGTATGGTAAGTTATTGCTAGCCGAATAAAACAAGTAGTACATATATACGCCATATACATAAATCTAATTTTCGATTTGTATTCCTTAGCTGGATTTGCCATTCTCGCTGCCGTTCTACCGCTGGCTGGTCAGCGAGGAGCACTCAATTGGCCTGGCCGATTTGATGCGCGTTGCGCCCGAGGTACAAACATCGTTGGTGCGTCTGCAGGATGTGGTGCGCCGGCGCGAAGATATACAGGCTGATCCCAATCAGGATGCCATGGAGAAGAAGGAAAAGGTAAGTAAACAACAAATATTTATTAATTGGGAATTATCTATGATATTTTCTGTGCAGATGGATCAACTGGATTTGGATGGCTGCCCCATCGCCGATTTGGGCCTGGACTTTGTGCTGCCCGGCCATGCCAATATTGAGCTGTGTCGTGGTGGACGCGATACGCCGGTAACTGTGCAAAACTTGCATCAGTACATCTCACTGGTAACCTACTGGTTCCTCGTCGAGGGCGTGCAGAAGCAGTTTGAGTCGCTTCGCGAGGGTAAGCATTATATTCCCAAAGATGTCTTATCATTTATCTAATCAACATTTACTTAAATATGTATTTTGTTGCTGTTGCTTTTTGCAGGCTTTGATTCCATATTTCCCATACAACGCCTGCGCATGTTCTATCCAGAGGAGTTGGAGTACGTATTTTGCGGCTCGGGCAGCGAACAGCATCAAAGCTGGGATCTCAAAATGCTGCAGGACAGCTGCCGCACCGATCACGGCTTCCATCAGGAATCTCAGGCCATACAATATCTGTACGAGATACTTGTCTCCTACAATCGTGATGAGCAGCGCGGTTTTCTACAGTTTGTAACCGGTTCACCGCGTCTGCCGACTGGTGGCTTTAAGGCGCTCACCCCGCCGCTGACCATTGTGCGCAAGACATTGGATGGGAATCAGAATCCCAATGATTATCTACCATCTGTGATGACCTGTGTCAACTATCTCAAGTTGCCGGACTACTCCAGTCGTGATGTGATGCGGCAGAAACTAAAAGTGGCTGCCAATGAGGGCAGCATGTCTTTCCATCTGTCTTAAAACCTAATATTATACACAAAGCAACGTGAAGAACCAACTTACACGAAATACACACCACACACACACATATATATATTGATACGATACGATACACACACAATCCAAATATGCCTATACATATTCAATATAGTACTATCTATCTATCTATAAATGATTATAGTAAAAAAATCAACAAGAAAGAAATATAACAAAATGGATCAGTTTAGCAAATGGATAGCAAGCAGCCCAAATCACAAATCAAAACACAATCAACAATTAATAACTTTATTTAAATGTTTGCATAATTCGGAATTTCCCTCTAATTTCTCTTTCTCACAATTTACAATTACAAGCAACAACTGGCCAAATTTCAATATGCTATCTTTCAATATATTCTATATATATATATATATATTTTTAGAACATTTGCAAACATTAGGTTGATCATCATATGTACAGGCTCAGGTTTTACCGTGTAGTGTTGCCTTTTGTTTCCCCTTGCCGCCCCTCTCCCTCTATCTCCATCCTTTTTCCGCCAACAAGTGGGTGCATACAATCATATATACATCAAACATAAATATGTACATTGGAAAAGGACAACAATGTAAAAATGCTATTTAAAAAATAAATTAGTAAAGCGCAAGAAACCGAAAACGAATTGTTTACGAAAACGGTTATTATTATTTCATACTTTATATATTTCATTTGTTTAGTTTGTAATTTGGATTTCGCCTTAGTTGAAATTTGAATTTCGAATCCAATTTTGTTATTAAGTTTTTTGTTATGTTGCAAACTGTGTTTTTGCTGGCGTTTCGAATGATTTCTTTTCTTAGCATAAAGTGTGTGTTTCAATGGAAACGCTTATAACATATATTACATATATATATACTGATACACGTATATATGGATATGGAAAATGTGAAAGATGAAACAGCAGTAATTTAGTTTTCCCATCCAAAACTCTATATTATTATATGTAGAAATGAAATGAATTCAAAGAGAAACGTAAAAATAATGAACGCCCACCCTTAAAATTGAAGTTTATAAAAGATAAAATAAAATAAAGCATATATATATATATATATATATAAACACACACCTTATGTATCTTAAAAAACGCCTCTAAAGCATATATTCTGCAAGCTGTGTTAACTTATTATCATAGCCAACAAATGAAGCCACAGAAAGAAAGGGCAAAAACCAGAATTAAATAAAATGATCTATACAAAATATTTTAATTTAAATCTAATGATGATTCATACAAACAAGATGAAATGGAGTTTTCTAGCGATTAGTTCACATTACAACATTAACAATATCTATAAATACATACATACATATAAATAAATAAATAAGGGGTATACAAATACTAATTCGTAAAAAGCTGTAACATTACATAACTGTATCTGTAATTGTATTGTATTTAAAACATATGCAAATACGATTATTGTGTCTGTTCAAACAAACCTAATCGATCGATCTATATTATAACAAATATAAATACGATTTATCAACTTTTGCAGTACTGATCATAATAATAATAATAATAATATTAAAAACCATAATGATGATGATTTACAATTATAATGATTATACAAATACTGAAGATTACCGCATCAAGTTAAAAATTAATAAAAAAGCTAGCATTAAATTATCATATAAACATTACATAATAGTTACAACAACAACAAAAACAACAAAATTGCTATATTACAATGAAACAAAAAAAAAAGCAAGGAAATAAAACAGATGAAAAAAAGAAACAAATATTTGACAATATGCCAATTTTTATTTTGGTGACTAATTCCCAAGCTGAGCTGTTTACCCAACTGCCAGACTGATTTCTAAAGACTAAGGTCACCTGACCACAAGTTCTTTGCAATTAAATGAAACATCTGATGGAGAGCTAAAAAAGATATGTAAATACAAATAATTCTCGCAAATTATTAATTCCAGAATTTAGAATCCACCAAAAAGTAGAATTGAGCGACTACTGTACGGGATAAAAGGCTGGGAATTCAGACACTGTTATTCTTTCATTGTTAAAAAACTGAGAGTTTAATAACCTTTTGTATATATGTAGAAAAAAATGTGAAATGTGACTATATAAGCCGCAGGTATTCAGGATAGTTTTATCAGTAATTTGACAATGTTTTCCCTGTTTGTGCTTAGTTTGACGGTGTCTTTGGCTTTTGGTCAACCCAACTACTGCCAGAAGGATCTCTGCAAAAGTGGAACAACGCACGTTGGTTGTAATAATAATTGAGTAAGTCAGGCTTTCTAAGGATCTGTAAGAAGTGTTTCTTAATTCCAAATATTGAACGATGATATTATTTTTGTAGAGTTGGTTATCAACCTGCCCTACAAGTCCTGCACCGTAACTCATCATCATGAACCAACAGCTGATCAACCACGCGGTGTATGCCCACAATATTAGGCGCAATCGTATAGCGCTGGGAAATCAGCCTGGTTTGGAGTCCTGAGCTGGCTTCATTGGCCGGGCTCAATGTGAAGTGTATCCGGAAGCATGATGAGTGCCACAACACCAATAGATTCCGCAACCGTGGACAGAATTTAGCGCATTTTGCCTACGAGGGCGATGTGTCCTCCAAAACCGATAAGTTTCTCATGTCGGTAGCATTCACGAACTGGTGGCTGGACAGCGACTATGCCACTTTGAGTGAGATCAATGCGTTCCCCAGAGGCAGCAATGCAGAGTAAGCTAAAGTTCTGCATTTTCTGCAACCAAATAATGCATCTTCAACTTGTTCTTCCACAGTTCAATTCAACGCTTTACGCTGATTGCGCAGCAGAGGAATATCGCTGTGGGCTGTGCTGCTGCCCGATTCTTTAAGGGTAATAAGAATCATTTCCTGTTTGCCTGCAATTATGCCGTGAACAATGTGGTGGGCGAACCCGTCTATGCGACCGGACCTGTAGGAAGTGGCTGCCAAACGGGCATAAATATTTACTATCCGGGTCTGTGCAGGTTTGACGAGTATATATAAAATATAATATACAATATTGAATAAATATATACATGTATATATATATATATATATATATGAATGCACCATATTTTAAGTTTTTCTAATGAAATTTATGGATCCATAATGCATCCATAAAACAGAAAATTTCTAATTTCCATTTTTGTTTGAACTTCGAGGTAATTATTTAAGAAGATTATAAAAGATTTCATATATTTGAAATCCTTGAAGGATTGGCGCTTAACCATTTCAAGAACTCAAATTATACATAGGTTAAGAAATATGACAAAATTGTCAAAATCAGCATGCTGCGCCTCATTTACCCATTTACCCTCAATCGCCACTGGGAGCATCTGTACGCCAGAATATCATTGCCAATTCGGAGTTTGTGCATCCGAAGATAACGGCCAAGGCCAATAGGCGACTGCAGGATTTATTGATCATTTTAACCGGCAATCTGCCGCAATAGTTACCACAAATTGGCATGTCCCTTCTCTTCCCCCTCGAGACACGCAACGTGCTGTTGTATGTAACCAGCTTTGATCGCGATCGTGCCCTGCAGAGTCTGCTGGACACCACCCCGGATCTGAATGAAGGCGGAGCACAACTCGAAGGCTTTGATATAAATTCAATACGAGAATGAGGTAAGTGCATCAAATTATGGTTATAAGTATTTGTGTTAACTCGCTTGTTTTTTGCTTGTTTCACTTGTTTATAGCAGCAATAAATGCTATAAATAGGCCGAAATTAAAATCAAAAGTAGTCCATGAAGTGCGATCCAGGCTTGACCAACTCGGGGCTCACGATAGGCTTACCCTAAAATGGGTCCCGGGACACAGGGAAATAGCAGAGAAAGAGAGAGGTCCCTAACAGTGTCAGAACCGTTTTGTGGCATTGTAAGGCACACAATGCGGCTGCAACTTAGGAACGAAGAAAGACAAAGGAGACTACGGAGCTGGGAAGAGACACCAGGATTCCGACAGGCAAAATGTCTTTTGGGCGGATATACTCATAAACGATTTAAGCCAGTAATATCCATGGGTAGGAATAGGCTTAGGACACTTTTCGGTCTACTGACAGGACATTGAAGAAGCCACCTATCCAATCTGGGTATTTATAGTTGCAATTAGTGAAAGCATCCTAGGGATGCATGTTATGAGTGTCAATGACATAGTAGCCCTCAGCTCATCAAAGATTCTGGCATTCGTGCACGAACTGGGGTTGATGGAGGAGCTATAAGCTCAGAACGGGACACAATAGATCTAATAGGTCGCATTGTAGAACCCCCAATTTATATATATATATATATATTAAAAGCATATGCAAATACGATTTTGGTGTCTGTTCAAACGAAACTAATCGATCGATATATATTATTAGAAATATAAATACGATTTATCAACTTTTGCAGTACTAATCATAAAAATAATAATAATAATGATTTACAATTATAATGATTATACAAATACTGAATATTACCGCATCAAGTTATAAAAAAACAAAAAATCTAGCATTAAACTAGCAAATAAAACTGAAGAAACAAATATTTGGCAATATGTTTATTTTCACTTTGATGGGAATTTCCCAAGCTGAACTGTTTACCCAACTGTGAGATCTATAAAGATCAAAGATCTCCTTACCATAAGTTTTTTGTAGTTAAATAAGACATTTGATGGAGAGCTAAAAAAAATATGTAAATAAAAAGAATGCTCGCAAATTATTAATTCCAGAATTTAGAGTCCAATAACAAGTAGAACCGTAAATATTAATATTTAAACTATTTTTCAGAAATTACTTTTCGGCTGGGAATGCAGACACAGTTGTTTCTTTCATTGTTATAAAACTAAGATTTAAATAATCTTTTGTATAAATATAAATAGAAACAAATGTGTAAATAAATTTGGAACTATATAAGCCCCAGGTATTCATGATAATTTTATCAGTTATTTCACAATGTTTTCCCTGTTTGTGCTTAGTTTGACGGTGTCTTTGGCTTTTGGTCAACCCAACTACTGCCAGAAGGATCTCTGCAAAAGTGGAACAACGCACATTGGTTGTAATAATAATGGAGTAAGTCAGGCCTTCAAAGGAACTGTAAGAAGTGTTTCTTAATTCCAAATATTGAACGATGATATTATTTTTGTAGAGTTGGTTATCAACCTGCCCCACAAGTCCTGCACCGTACCTCATCAACATGAACCAACCGCTGATCCAGCACACGGTGTATGCCCACAATGTTAGGCGCAATCGTATAGCGCTGGGAAATCAGCCTGGTTTTGGTACGGCTAGACGTATGGGTTATACGCGTTGGGGTCCACAGCTGGCCAGCTTGGCCGAGCTTAATGTGAAGCAGTGTATCCGCAAGCATGATGAGTGCCACAACACCAATAGATTCCGCAACAGTGGACAGAATTTAGCGCATTTTGCTTACGAGGGCGATGTGTCCTCCAAAACCAATGAGTTTCTCATGTCGCAAGCATTCACGAACTGGTGGCTGGACAGCGACTTTGCCACTATGAGAGACATCAATGCGTTCCCTAGCGGCAGCAATGCAGAGTAAGCTAAATTTCTGCCTTTTCTGCAACCAAATAATGCATCTTCAACTTGTCCTTCCACAGTTCAATTCAACGCTTTACGCTGATGGCGCAGCAGAGGAATATCGCTGTGGGCTGTGCTGCTGCCCGATTCTTTAAGGGTAATAAGAATCATTTCCTGCTTGCCTGTAATTATGCCGTGAACAATGTGGTGGATGCGCCCGTCTATGTGACCGGACCTGTAGGACGAGGCTGCCAAACGGGCATAAGTATTAACTTTGCGGGCCTGTGCACGGTTGACGAGAATTATAATATTTAATAAATATATATGTAACAAAATCTATATATATAAATAAATATATAAGCACCACATACTCAGTTTTTCTAATGGAACTTATGGATCCATAATGCTAAATGTTATTCGACAATCTTTAAGGCTTTTGCCGAGCATTTTCTTTGTCGCTTATGTGCCCCTAAGGGTATGCAGTATTTTTTTACCATGACGAAAATTTAGCCAGTTCAGCAACCTTTCGAATGTCGATGTCGAATTATTTTATTCGCTTCCCAATAATGGGCAAAACCCATTTTAATACACACACAAGTTTTTTTTTAATGTTTAATCTATTTTGTTCCCGTCTTTGTCCTTGTACAGCTTGTGTTATAATGTTATTTTTAAATTGGTATCGAAAAGCAAATTTTCAAATTTGCCAATATATGCTTTCCATGCCATCCGTAAATGGTTGCAACTATAGGATACTAAAATAAATCTAAAATTATTATAGTTCATAATACATTTTCATTGTACATTTTACTATTTATTATCTACTATTAACTATCGATTTTTATATATCAACAATACACACAAATATGAACTTATCTGTGGCTGGTGTTTTGTAGCAATGACTTCAAACAAAGTAAGCAAGCAATTAGACATTAAAATTAATAATATTTAAAGTTAATTTAGATTTTAAAACTGTAGGCTAACTGCAGCTCCTTTGGAGTATTTGATTGAAGTAGAGGAAGGTGGAAGATCTGTGATAAGAAAGACTTGAACAGCATTTCAAATTAAAAAAGCTATTCAAAACAACTTGACAACTGATTCAGTAACTAAAAACCTATCCAAAAAAATAAAATCGCAAAGGTCACCCGGTTAATTTTTAATCTTTTAATATTTTTCTGTACTTTCTTTTTTTTTAATAATCAAACCAACATACTACACGCACTTCTGTGACGGGCACTTACCCCACTTATCGTAGTTAACAACAATATTTCGTTGCCCGGAACCGGCATTTTGAGAAAGAGAGAGAAAATCAACAAGGCAGTTGCCATAGGAAAATAAGTAGTTTTTCTTTAAATAAGAGTTTCTAAACAATAGTTTTAGAGCTAAATATTAGATTTAGCTTGAAATACATTATATTTGAATCATATAGTTAGTGACATTGCCAAATTGTTAGAGACCAACATGAATCGAACGGACGACATGAAGAGCAGCTCGCTGGACGAGTTCAAGCTGGAGGCGATGCGCTCCATGGGCTGGGCCGTGGACGATGATATCCCAATGGCCAATGCCGAGAATCTGGCCATACTCCAGGAAATGGTCGGCATGCGGGCGGATAAGTTCATTCTCCAGCAGAGAATCGTTGCACTTGATGATCGCCAAAAGGTAATCGAGCGCCACAAGAAGAATATTGAAGCAACGCTGCAGCAGAACATTGTAAGTCTAGTGGTGATTGGAGGGGGAAACATATAGGAAACGATTAACGATTCTTCGATTTGCGTAGACCTTTTTCAACTCGGTTAAGAACGATGTGCTGAAGGAGGCACATCGCACACAACTAGTTATATTAGAGCGCAACAAGCTCAAAGAGGATGTGCGTCAGAATCAAAAGGAGCTGTCCGAGTACACCGAATATGCAGAGCATACCTTGTGTAAGTCACAAACTATCAACTGCATCCTAAGCAGCTATTCAAAGAGTTTTGTTTTCAGCTAAAATCACAAAGAACAAACGGGAAATTGATGACTTGACGAAACGCATCAAGACGGCCAAGTCAAGCCTGGTGGATTGGGCTGAGGCCATGGAGGATGGCAATAAGGGCTATCAACTGATCGATCGCTACTATCAGGATGATCAGCAGCGAGCACGTGAGCTGAACACACGACGACAGCTGCTCCAGGCGGACATCGATAAGCGGCGAAAGCTGATTGTGATGCTGTACGATGAGCAGACGACGCTGGAGAAGAATCTGGAGAGGACCGCCTGTCTGTATCGGGAGGCGCACATGGAACGCCGTCAAATGGTGGAGACGTGGAAGCAGGCAGTCAATCAGATGACGCAACGGGAATTGGAGATACAGAACAGTGAGGGGGAGTGCTCCCGGCTGACCGAAGAGGCAGAAAGGATGGCAAGAAATTATAGCTATGCCGACGAGCAGCTAAACGATGTTCTGGAGAACAATCGATTAGTGGAGCAGGGCATTGAGATGCTGAATGCGGACACCTCAGAGTTGAAGAAGGAGATTCAACGGCTAGTAGATGCTGCATATCTGAAGGATCGCGAGATTCAGGCACTGCGTCAGGAGCTGGATAATCTCTCGAATATGGTGCATGGCCAGCGGCTCGATAATCGCAAGCAGCTCCAGTTCCGCGATAATAAAACGGCCGAGATTGAGAGCTTTGGGCAGGTGCTGCTGCAGATGGAGGGGCGCCTCCGGTCAATTGAGGATAAGGCAACGGACGCCAATCAGCGACTGCAAATTCTCGACGAGATGATGGAGGGTGAGGAGGATGCGCTGCTTGTGCTCAGCAAGGAGCAGCAGCGTTGCAATGAGCTCCTCTTTCGCACACAGCGACAGATAACGGAGCTGAGGGATGAGGAGAAGACATATGCTATGCAGAATAACTCGCTGCACTCCACCATGATGGCGGTGAAGCGGAGTCAGCGACAGGTGGAGCAGGAGTTGAAACGCCAGACGGAAATCCACTACGACATGTCCTTCAAGTATCTGCAGGTGGAGCGTAAGCTGGCAGAGTTGCGCGGCAAGAACACCGATCCGGAGACGGAGGCGCGCAACCAGGAGACGCTTGCCGAACTGGAGCAGTATCTGGCAAAGCTGCAGCGTCGTCTGACTTCCACGGAGGCCCAGAACAAGAAGCTCAACTATAGCATGAACGCATTGGTCATTGTTTATAATAACGATTCCAAGGATCTGGAGCTGGTCAAGTTCAAGATCAAGGAGGCGCAAGTCTACTGCGAGGGCACCATTAAACGGCTCCGCATGAACCGCTACGACAACTCCGAGTTCGTTGTGGAGCTGAGTCTGCTCAAGATGCGCTGCTGTGATCTGCAGAATGTCATCGATAAATGTGAGAATGGCACCTACAGCCTCAATCAGCATCGCTTGGCCTTTCAGCGCATCATCAAGGATCGCTTTGTGGAGCTGCGCAGCCAGCAGGACGTCTTGCTGCTCAAGCGCAAGCATCTCAACGAGGAGCTGAGCACTCTGCGTGCCGATCTTGGCGAGCGCAAGAAGCACATTGCCGCGATGCGTGCCCGGTTTGAGCTGACCTCGGCACTGTTGGGTGTCAACGAGGATGGCACGGTGATCACGGCCACCCAGCTGAAAGTGGAGAATGCCCAGGAGCGACAACTGCTCGGGGATGAGGGAGATGCCCTCAACAAGAAGGTGCTCAAGGCCGAGAAGGAGGTCGTCGCTCTCGAGAATACGCTGCGCCAGTTTGACAAATCCAATGATAAATATCGCAAGAATCTGAAGACCTTTGATGTTAACTCAAAAGGTAGATATGATACCAATTATAAAGCTAGTTTTTACTTGCCCATCTTCAATTGCAGATGAGCTGTGCCTCGAGGAGGAATTGCATAGGCAACAGGAGATCTGCTGCCACAATCTGGAGCAGCTAAAGATGTTGCGCTGCAAGGCGGAGCGTTATGATAACAAGATCGTGGCGCAGAAATTGGAACAGGAGCATGCGATGCACCAAGTGGAGATGGAGAATCAAAAGTGCCTGGAAGATGCTGAAGTACTGGACAAGCTGAACAAAGAGCTGCAGGAGCAGAAAGCCAAAATCGATCGAGCCAATCGCGAGATACACACCTTGATCAAGGACATTAAGCAGCGGGCAATCAGTACTGAATATCTCAACTTATTCGAGCGGGATCTCAATCTGCAGGAGCTGGAGAGTCGCAATCGAAAGACGTTAAATCTGTTGGCCGACATGGCCAACAGCGACGACGATGGCCCAGAGATAATACATTTTTTGCTGGGCAAGGGACTGAAGCTGCCACATCATTTGAAGCCCACACGTAGTTGCATCTCCTCGAGAACCACCTCGTACTCCTCCCTCGATTGCTACTCGGTCAAAGGTGGGATAACAATTTGTTGTGTTTTCGACTTTATAATCAATATTTACTGTACAGGTTACAGCGTCCGCTCCTCCACCTCAGAGGCCAGTGTGGGCAAAGAGGAGAGCACCTCGGCACGAATCAGTGTTGTATCCCTCGATTTTCCGCCCAAAAAGAAATGAAAGATTCATCCAAATTCCATTCATGTTGTGTTTTATATTTTTGTGTTTGAAATATTAATTTCTGAATGGAGAACACTCTCTTCTATCCATGTATTCCTGGCTACACACGTGCTTCTTTGGCCAACGAACTGTTTACAAATCGCACAGCTAAACAGAAACACCAATAAAAAGCGAAGCAAAAAATAAAATGAATTGAAAACACAACCCATAAAAATAGCGCACAACAAATCGTTGACCAACAGAAAAAAAAACAAAAAAAAAAAACAAGAGCACACAAAGATGTTTTGGGTATACTTGATTATAAATAGAGACGAATAGTATACAGCCAGCAGATACCCTTGAATGCTTCAATGAATTGAGAGAAAATGCGATACCCTATTTAAAAAGTCTACAGATTGTTTTCATCTTTTACACTTAACAAAATTATTTTAATTATCAAAGAGCAACATTTTTTTAACATTTCAGAGAAAATCTATGCACAAATTTTTTATGTTTAGAAAAACTGAATTTTTTGCTTATTTTTTAAGAACATTTTAGTATTAAATTTTAATTGTAAAAGCAAAAATTAAACTCAATTTTAGCAAACTTAAAAATATTCTACTGATTAATATTGATTAATTTAATTAGATGACTGACTGTAGCAGCATCTAAATGTAATAATTTCCTACCAATCCCCAAAGTTTTTCTTTGTTTCATATGCAAAATCCATTTGCTTAAGCAAATAAAATGGATTTAAAATATGTCACTTTTGTGCATAGTAATCTTCATTTCGATCCTTTGTCGAGCGAGATCAAAACAAAAGAACCAAAAATTTCAATATTAAATACACCCACTAGGCACAAAATGTGGTGCAACAAAGAGAAAAACAAAAAAACAACAACAACAATAATAAGATAATCTGTTGTTCTTGTTGTTGCTGTTGTTTTTCTGTGTGCTTTTTTTCGGCACTGCTCGTATTTTCGAAATTCGGGATTTTCTTTGGTGCGCGCCGTGCTGGTAGCGCAATATTTTCATTATTTTCGATTTCGCCCAGACGAACAGAGGCAACGTTGTCGTCGCCGCCGTCGGCTCAATTTTTTTTCAATATTTTGGTTGAAAGTATTTTTAGAAATTATCTGAATAGGCAAAAAAGGAAATTCTTTTCAAGTTTTGTCGGTCAAAATTTGTTACAAAAATTTCTACCCACTCATATTGAAAGTAATAGCGATAAAAGGAGTGATTGTTAACTGCCCGTTTTACCATGTGCTCCACATCGGTGCTGTGTCCACTGTGCGCTGTGCCCAGTTTCAATAGCATCGATGCACTGCAGCAGCGTCTGATTAAGGCAGCCAATGGGCCCTTGGCCTGCTCATTTCCACACTGCAAAGAGCAGTTCCTGGGCCTGGATAAGTTAACCATACATCTGTTTAGCCACACGAGTCTCATGAACAGAGTGGATGAAGTTCCAGTAGTTACAAAAGTTCCAGAAGCTGCAGTCAGTTTGCCAGCACAGCCTGTTGCAGCGCCTACTACTCCGCCCACCGCTGCAGCGCCGAGGCGGCGTGGCAAAAAGTCGCGAGCGAAGAATGTGGAACCACCGCCCCAACCGCCGCTGCCTACTACACCGCCGGCTCGCTGTGACATCTGTGAGTTTAGTTTCCGCAACGACGAGTTGCGCGACATTCACATCCGGCTGGTCCACGAGAATGGAGTGGAGAGTACGGCAACGCAACCGCTGCAGCAGCAAGAGCCGTACAAATGCCATCTGTGCTCCAAGACGTTTCGCATGAAGGGATCACTGCGTGTCCATCTCAAAGTGCTGCACACAGTTGGCAGCAGCTCCAACAACAACAACAGCAACACCAATTCGAGCAGCAGCAATGGCAACCAGATGCTTAATCCCACGCCAAAGATAAGCATTTGCGATCGCATTCGACGCAAGGAGGCAACGGTTTTGGCTAATGGCAATACCATCACTTCAGGCAACAACAACAACAACAACAACACAAACAACAGCAACAACAGCAGCAGCAGCAACAATAGCAACAACACCCAACCATATGCACTAAGTGGCGCCATTTGCATGCTGAAGCAGGACACCACTGGTGCAACAGAATCAGCGAACAACTCGGAGTATGGAAGCACGCCCAAGAACTGGGAGTGTGATGTGTGCACCAAGCTCTTCACCACCAAGTACTTCCTGAAGAAGCACAAGCGCCTCCACACCGGCGAGATGCCCTACACGTGCCAATACTGCGCTCGCACCTTCACCTTCCAGCAGTCCTACCACAAGCATTTACTCTACCACAGCGAGGTGAAGCCACACGCCTGCAGCATCTGTGGACGCGCCTTCAAGGAGCTATCGACGCTACACAATCATCAGCGCATCCACAGCGGGGAGAAGCCCTTCAAGTGCGAGGTGTGCGGTAAGTAAACAAGGAAACTTTATAGAGTTGAAACATTATGTTTACGGACGGACTCGATACGGATCAGAGAGATATAACACCTAGCATTGGTATAAAATTAGACAGGACTTTAAAATTTGCTGATATACATTCTTATATATACTTTGATTTTTCTTAATTCTGTATCAGTTTTTCTCTCCCATATAATTTGGATTATCTTAAATTAATTTCGAAAACTTTGTTTCAAAAATACCTGTCTGATTTTCTATTGGATATTCGAAAATAAGCTTGAAACAGGTTGATACAATTTGTAACCTTTACACTTCACAATTCGTTTAAGTCGTATCTAATTCTCAAATTAATTGACAATCAGAAATAAATGGAAATAATTCTAATCAAAAACTTTTTGGCTTATTACAAAAATAAAAACTGCTGTGAGAATTTAAGCTTTTCAGGAAAGAAACTGTTCCAATGAAAGCAAATGTGTTTATCCCATCTGCAAAAGTATAGTGAAATCGCAGCTCTACCAATTATTTTTGGCTCAAAAAGGAAAAAATTACTTTTAAAATAAAAAGTAAATTTTGTCTCTGTCCAGAAACTACATCTACCGATTATATTTGGTATATCTTGTTGTAGAAGGCAAAGAACTGAGAACCGACTAAACTAAAAATAAGCATTGATAAATAATATAGATCCCATATGGATTGCAGACTGACAGTATTTAAAAATAAATAATAAAAGTTAGTTGCAATATTTGACACTAGTTGCAGCTTGGATTAGGCTTTAACTTGAGAAAACTTTAAATTGAACAATTAATTGATAAAAATAAATAAAAACAATTGCTTTCAACACTCGCAGGTAAATGTTTTCGGCAACGGGTCTCCTTTCTGGTGCACACCCGCATCCACACTGGGGTTATGCCCTACAAATGTGAGCAGTGCCAGAAGACTTTCCGGTACAAGGTCTCGCTGCGCACACATAAATGCGCTGCTGGCACTGAGGAGGCGCAGACGCCGGAGCAGCTGATCAAGGCACTGCTGGAGTCGAATGCGGTCGGCGTGGTAGGCCATGTGCAGACAGAGCATTCGGCAGCGGGAAGTGGGACAAGTGCTGGGGATCAGGAGGCGTTGCTCTCGCAGACGATCGATGACATTGTCGTCGAGAGCTGCCAGAAGCTGGGCATTTGTGGCGTGGAGCCACCACAGCAGGTAATCCTGAACAATGGCAATGTGCACTTCGATGGCAGCAATTCACCGCTGCAGCAGCTGCAGAATTTGCGCCTATACTCGCCACCACAGCAGCCGGAGCAGCCCAGCTCCGATGGGGAACTCTTTCGCCACTTCCTCATGGACGCCACGTAGCTGACCAGAGATTTACAATTAGTTTAGTGTTTTTGTTATTGCGTACATTTTGTGTATTGTTCTCTCTTAAATTAGAAGCTGTAAAAGTTTGCGAATTATTATTATTATTATTGTGTTTATTCCTCCTCGGTGCCGCTGCCAGAGCTCGAGCCTGAGCCCGACCCACTAGGTGACCCACTTCGCGATCGGCTGGGCGAGCGGGAACCGGAGCCAGACCGCGATCCAGATGCACTGCGACTGCGACTGCGTGACTTTGATTTCGACTTAGATTTGGATTTTGAGCGGCTGCGTGATGCACTGCGACTGCGAGACTTGTGCGATCCAGCTGGCGTATTTGAGCGCGAACGTGAGCCGCTTGGCGAGCGGGAGCCAGACTTGGAGCGGCTGCTGGCCCGTGAGCCTGAGCCGCTGGCCGAGCTGGAGCGACTGCGACTACGACTATGGGAACCGCTGCCGCTGGCACTGCCGCTGCGACTACGTGTGCGTGAACGTGAACCGCCAGAGCGAGTGCGGGAGCGAGACTGCCGCTCACGTTGCGCCTGAGCATCGGGCGCTGGCGTTGAGGCGCCAGCAGGTGCAGCCTCTTCGACAGCTGTAGCAGTCTTCGTTTTTGTAGCCACATCTGGTGCAGGAACCGATTGCGCTTGTTCCTCATCCACCTCCATTTCATCGTCCTCCTCTTCCTCCTCCTCGCCGGGCACCTCCAACTGACGTTCGCGATAGCGTTGCATGCGATGCTCCATGGCATCAAGCGGACGATGCTTAACCACCTGAGGAGGTCAAATAATAAATATGAGGAAACATATTAACTGATTTGGACAATTGGAAATTGGAAATACGCACCAGTTTCGTGTTGTTCGGCTGCTGTCCGACTTTGACGCGTCGCTTGTTGAGACGCACACGCGTCTCCAGCTCGTTGTAGTAGATGCCGTCGGGGCGCATGACAAAGAAGTAGTTCTCCTCGTAGCCCTTGGATGCTTTTGTCTTGACGTTCCAGTTGTATTCGCGCGCAATTTTGTACTCGTATTCCTCATCGTCTTTGTAGAGCTCGCCCGCGACAAAGTCGGTGCGACGCTTCTCGAGCGTTGGCTCCGTCGGCAAGAAATAGGCTACAAACTGTTCACCGCTCTCGTCCATCACACCACGAATCATGGCCTGCGACATTTCCTCCAGCTGTGCGGGCACATTTTTACCCTGTGGTGCTGGATCGCTGTCGAAAATGACCTGAGCGCAGGGATACTTCCAATTGGTGAAGTCGGGGAATATGGGCAATACCTCGACCGGCACCACATTCGGCTTGGAATAGTGCTTGGTGATGTCGCTCTTTGTGTCGACGAAAGTCTTCTCGATGGCCTTGATCTGGGCATCGCGATCCAGATATAGCGTTTCCTCGCGCAGCGACTTCTTAACATTGTAGCCCACCTTGGCCTCGATATTCTCCAGATTCTGCGGCTGGAAGCGCGTTTGTTCCGTCGATATGTATTCGGATTTTCGCAACCAAGACACTGTGCGTGAATGTTGGCGCGAGCGCACCGAATCAGTTGGCGTCATTGTCTCCTCCTCAAGCAGTTTCTCATCCGCCGGATCCAGTTGTGACATTGAATCCGCCTGGTAAAGCTCGCGATTGATGAGATCCACTGTGACGCCTAGATCGTGTTCCGTGAGCACATCGTACTTAAAGTTGCGCTCCAGCGATGTGGGATTATACTGCACAAATCGATTGCTGTCGAACGGATACTGCAGAAACTTCAGATCGAAGGGAATATCCGGCAGATTATTGCCATATTTCACGCGGCAAATAATCTCGGACCTGCAACAAGTATCGCATGATTAGAAAGTAATTGTGGCCTTTGAGGGGATACTTACTTGCGCTCTGTTTGACGCTGCGGTCGCTTCTCCGCAGCGCTATTTACCGCCGAATTGTTTATAGTGGGCGGCATCTCTATCTCTGCAATTCACTAAATTCTATTATGGTTTTTTTTCAGCAAAGTCGACGCGAGTAACTTCAGCGTGACCAGAGGTCACAAAAACTATAAGCTAACAGCTTGTGGTGGTATGTTGATAACTTATGCCATATTATTATTAGTGGCATTCCGTGTCTGACAAAAAGGTGAATGTTACCATTATTCTGTGTAGATTAGCAAAAGCTAATTGTTACAAATAAAAAAATACGAGCTTAAAACGTACTAGGAAAATTTTTGTATGTAGTATTTAATTCAATTTGATCCGATTTTAAGTGTAAAATAATTGATTGTTTTAAATGTTAGCTCTGTTTTTTGCACTGATAAAATAAACTAATTATTTCAAAAATAACTATTGCAAGAAAGTAATTAATAATTATTAATGCTTTACTGAAATACTGAACAGTCACAGGAAAAAATTCTTTATACGTAGTCCAAACTAAGTTTCTAGGTGCAAAATCTCTTGCTTTAAGTAAATAATTTAATCTTCTTATAAATTTATTTTATCAGCTACCAATGCTGAATTTGAAACATTGGTTGATAAAATGTATATCTGTTAACCACCACCAATACATAAAGGCTATCAGATGATTTGAATTCCGTTTAAAAAGTATTCCGCATCAAATGATTTAAATTGCATTTAATAACCGGGAAATATTGAAAAATATTTCACAAGTTAGCGTGACATAATTTGTTTTGAATCAAATATTTGTCTTATTTATCATTCTTATATTTGTGTATAATAAATATATTTTTCTAGTTGTCAACCCAGGGAATTTCTGATATAAGCATTATCCATTTAGGCTGACATACATGCTTAATGATGTGAAAAATATATATGCAAATAAACATGGCAAATTTTAATTGTAAATAAACTCACAACAAATTAATTAAATTAGCAATTCTGTCGAAATAAAAATAAAATAATACAATATCACAAATATTTTCTTTACGCATATTGTTGTCAACTGTGTTGTTGTTTATATGAGACTCTTGATTGAAAGTTGTCAAAAACATCGCTGCCAAAAGACGACCAAACAGTCAGCGAGTTCAATAACAAGGTTAAACGCATCCCCCTGCTTCAATCCAAAATGGTGCATGATTAACACTTGGCTTTGTTGTGTTGTCAACCTTAACAGATCGCAAAATAATCGCCTTAAGTAATTAGCATATATTCAACAAATGATCAACACGAATCCGCAAAATCGTGTTGTTCGTTTCAAAGGAAACACATACAAAATGCGAAAACCAATATAAAAGATAAAACTCTTAATTTGAGTGTATACAAAATTACTTCAAAAAAGGTTTATAATTTATTTGTCCACAATATTATACTTATTACATTTTGCTGTAAATCAATCGCTTATTAGGGTTTTTTTTTGTGGTAGATGTAGTAAGAGTTAAAACAAAATTACACAGGAATTTTCAAAACTTTAACTTCAATAAATTTTTATTTGAAATCAATACGAATAGAAACACAAAAGCAATAGACAACCATTTACTGCTCACTTATAGACATATATTGAATAGCTAGAGTAAAATATTTTTTTTTTAATTTTAAAAGTCGATTTAAACGATTATCAGACTAGAAATATTATCACGGCCAAATAAACGTGACAAATTTTTTTTCGCTTTGAGAAAAATTCTAAAAGCAAGCTGAAACTTAATTAGTGACTTAATAATTGAAAGTTAATCGAATGCATCGTACGATGTGAGACTAGATAGAGAACAAAAAGAAAGCCAATAAGATGTGTATGCTAGAAGAAGACAGACGAACTAAACCGTATAATATATTACAGTCAATCAGGAAAATTATTGCTTTAACTAATTGAAACTAGCCCCGACATGAACAGGTGCAAATTAACGAAACATGCACGGCGCGTACAATAATATTTCCAAGCTCGTTAAGCGTCTAAGACATCCATGCACCTGCTTCGTGTTTTGTCGGCTGGCCGAGTGGGAAAAACGAATCGGCCGAGCTCTGCTGGTCGGCCATTGGCAGCATTCTGCGTCATTGACGCCGATCGTGCAATCGCTACTCGTTGATTTGCCGATTGTCTAGGTCTGATCTTGTTGTTGTTTTATTTGTTGTTTTCTCTGCTGGCGCTTCTGTTCTGGATGTCGGTTGGTTCGCGACCTCAGTCCGTGAGTTGAGTTCAGTTTCAAAAACCGTTTTCATTTCGCAACAAGTACTAAATTCTTAAAGCAAATAAGCGCGCTGTTTTCGTTAATTTATTCTTTCTTTTATTTTGCTGTTTATTAACATAAATATTTGCTTAATATTTTATATAGTTATCATATATACAAATATACATATGTATATTATCATTTCTTTTGATGCCAGCTGGTGACATTGTTGTGCAAGTGTGTGAATGAGTGTAGAAACTACTAGAGCCTCAATTTTGGCACCTTAGGTGAAGTGTGGAGAAAACCAGCGAAACGACATTGCGATCAGTATCCGTTATTTGTGCGCTGCGAACGGACTTCGATTTAAATTTGATGTTCAAAGAAGAGTAAAAATCTCACTCATAGAATAAGTGAGAAGGAATAATCCTAAATTAATGATTTGTAGTGTTTAAGCCAGAGCAAATAAATATGATACCAAGAATAGCAAACTGATCCTGACTGGATAACAGGGATACTCAAACAACAAGTAGGTAAGTGATGGAAAACGTGTGATTAAAGTTTATTAATTTTTCTCCATCATTACTAACATCACAATATAAAATGCCCAAATGATTAAATAATGATCGTGCTAATGATAATATAAAATCCTTTACTAATATAGCGTATAGATTAAGTGCATTATATATTTCATATATGATATTATATCTTACAAGGAAAATCCCAAAAGATAAGTTAAACTTTTGAGCAATCATCATTAGTTAACTGACTGTCCAAATTGCTACTCAATAAACACAATAATCATTGATTAATATTGTGTATTTGACAGTAAAAATAGAATTTCACGATTTGTTGTAATACATTGATTAAAAAACCATTTATATTGTGGTTTATTGCACTTGAAATTCATAGCTAAGGTACAATGTAATTCTGCAATATTCTACAGCTAATCAGGCCTAGCAGCTATAATATCTTCCATATAATTATTAGAGCGCTGTCTGTGGGAAAACACAGGCTTCGGGGGAATATACAATAATATATATACATATATTAATATAGAGTCGCGCGATTTGCACATGCCGCCGATCAATGAATTATGCATTAAAAGCATCAAAAGAAAGATTTGTTGTTGTCATTAATTGTAGTTGTGCACGAAATAATACGTGATGAGACTGATATTCGTTATATATCTTATATAATATATACTTTATATATTTATATCTAAATTGATGAGTTACTTAACTGATTGAGAACAGCTTAAGCAAATGCTGACCACAGAAAGTACACCGCGTAGTCAATTTAACCAACATATTAGCATTTGTAACAAGCCGGTTTCGAAATTTCCCCACAGTTAAGCATCCATAATGAACTCTATCAATTTAAATGATTTATGGAGAAAAAAACTTAACACGCCTACGTCATATTAAAGATATTTTTTTTCGAGCAGTGCTTATACACTAAGTATAAAAATCGATGCTTAAATTTACTGTTTTAATTAATGACTAATTCCAGCGATGGAAATTATTTTAAAGCAGTATAAGATTAATTGGTGCAAAATAAGTAGCTGTGTGTATATTAAATTACGTAATATGGGATTTATGCGGAAAGTGGGTTAGTTTCGTTTTTTTTTTCCTTTTCTTTGTTGTGCATTTTACTGTTCTTGTTATTGTGCCTTTTTAGCTTCACGTGTATGCAAATTATGTAATTGCAAATAAAAAAAACAAAAGAGAATAAAATAGATATAATAATATACATAATTCAATGTAAATTAGAAAATGGTATATTAAATCACATTTGTGGGAAATTTATATGTTCATGCTTGACTAATTTAGCACATCAAACTCACAGCTAAAACTGTATGCATTCAGATCAATAGTTGTTGACAATTTTAAATATTGAAAGCTTAAAAGAGCAAATTAAATTGATTGACAAAGTAATTATTTCTGAGAGAATACAGTTTGCAATAAATATAAAATAATTGTATTTGGTATGCACACTAAATTTCTTAGCAGTAAGAAAGGCTATCGAAGGCAATTTTTAAAATGAAATTAGAATTAATAAGAATTTAAAAAGAAAATATTATCTAAGCTAGGTAGTTCCGGCAAATAAACTTAGCTAATAAAGTGTCGATATTTTTATTTCATGTACTAATCATGATATCAGTCAAAACCTTAAAAATGAGCTAACTGTTTGAACAAACGGCTTTGTCAAACGTGATGCATAGAATATATATATTGTCTGATGCTAGATAAATCTATTGCTTATGCTGATGAGCTTAATAATTTCTAAAAAGCAAAACGCATAACAAATTTTTTTGAATTTAAACAAATAAATTCTTGTCGTGAAATACTAAACAAACAAAACCGACTGCCACTTGAACGAAAGCAACATTAAAATGAAAAAACCACAAATGCCTAAAACAGCAAGCATACAAAAATAATAAAACACTTAAACAAACGAAATGAAATGAAACGAAATGAAATGAGAAACGCGAGTAAAGAATTGTTGGCTGACTCGGCGTATGAGCAACGTTTTATACCCTGAACCCATTAAAAACTGAGAAAAGGGGTATAATGATTTTGGGGAAAAGACTACGACAGAGACTTTAAATTTGGAAAGTGTATTTATGAACCCAGCGCAGATTAGTTTTGAGTAATTATATTGATAACTGAATTTATTCTCTTCTTCTGCTTATTTTAAAGGGGTTTGTTGGGAATAAAACTAGAATAAAACTGGGTACAGGCTATATCGTGGTCGACTACAGCATTCTGAGTTGTTTTGCTTTTATTTTATGGTAATTTTTGGCACAGAACAAGCGAAGACGTAATATGTAGAATACCACAAATTGAATGTGTGTGTGTGTAGTTTTGGCAACTAGGGGCAAGGAACTAAAATACTAGCAACTACAACACAGAGCGTCAAGCGATGCCCTCTCTCTTTTTCTCTCTCTCGCTCTCTCTCTGTATTATTTTGCATTGATCGTGATCTTGTTGGCCAAGCGAGTAAACTTGAACTTGACTTGAGTACGGAAATTGCAGTCAAGTGCAGAATGCATAATGATCATTTGGGGCAGCATGTTCTTGATGAATGGTCAGCTATAAATATTCATATTGGTGTGGTTGTGTCGGAGAGCCACAGGCGAAAATCTAGACACTTTGCCACTCAGCAGCAGCAAACATTAGCAGCCACAGCAGTAGCCACAGCACCACCAAGCACCACAAGCAATGTTGGCCCTTACCTCGGCCTCAGTGCGTCACAGTGCGCTCCGAGCGTTCTTTGGTTGTTCTTTTTTTCTTGTACTCTTCGATTGTAAATCACAAAAGATTTCGTTTTCAGACACTTTGCATACTGTGCACCAACAATCAAAAATTTGTTGTACGTTGTGTTGACTTGCTAATGAAAACAACTAAATTTTCTACGATTATATAATGTGAATTAAACACCTACAAATTACACAATCAAAATTTGTTGAATACTCATAAAAATAGTGAAAAGTGAGAGTTTTATTAAAAAAAACAATCGGAGTTGTACAACAAAATGAGTTTTATACATCCCGATGCCAGCCTAATCTTGACTAAGGTCAACACCGAATGTGAACTTCAAATGGCAGCGGTGAGGGAGGCTGAGGTGCAGGAGGAGGGGCTGCCGTACGAGTGTGCTGCAACTGCAACTAAAGCCAACAAAAATCAATGCACAGAGCTGGGTGTGCAGTCTTCGTCCCCAACACCATCTCAGTTTGCTACACGTGCCAGCAGCTCGCCACGCGACCAAGTGGAGATCAGGATTACGATGCTTAAATTGCAGGTGATTCGTTGTATTTAATAAATGAAATCTTAAGCAGCTGCGTACGGGTTTGAACTGTATTTAGATGAAATCAGCCCATAATTATTTTAATATGTGTGTAATTAGTTGAGGTGTTGAATTACAGGTCACTGCGCCCTCCAACTATATACAATGGAAAGCATTTTGTTTTTTGCATTATTCATTATAAACACAAACAAAACAAATAACAATAAATAATAAGGAATACGGCTAGTTTTGTTAGCCATCAATAATTTTAAATACCTTTTTAATGTATATCCAAAATTATAAATATTCATTGTTTTTTTTTTTGTGATGCGGTCAAAAGATTTCATTCATAAATATTAATTCCGCTAAGGCGCAATTCTTATTTTATATTTTTATGAAATGTACATAAAGTAAACAAAATCTAAAGGCTGATGTCTTGAAGACACCACAAAATAATGTGTTTAAAACACAATTAAGTATTGCCATGGAAATTTGGAAAAGGAATTTCTGAAAAGCTTTTACGATGCCAGATCACGACGTTGACTAGAAAAGAAATTCTCCCTTTCAACGGTTAATAAGTTTCCTGTTTGCCCTTCAAAGTTACTTTGCCGTGTATTTATTTATTACTGCAACTTAATTTATTACAGTTGCAGCTTATGACTAAACTTGAGATATCAAATGAAGTAAGATTTCCCAAGGCCATGGTATCCACAAGGTCTTACAGCTTGAAGGAATGATGTGCTTTTCGTGTCTCTAATTGCAGCGCCAATTTGCATAGCAAACTAGAAAATAATAACGTTAAAAGGACGCATTTGACAGGGGAAAGCAGACAGGATATCTACACACGCAGGATACAAATGAGGCTACATGTTGTAAGCTGTAAACAAATTGAAATGTTGGCCACTTGTATTCGATGATTACGTTTGAGTTTTCATTTCCTTTACAATTTTTTGCGCTGTTTACATTTTATTGCGCACAACTTGTAAACAAGTTTCGGTGGCACGGGGCGAATGCGTAATCTAATTTGTGAGCTGCACGTGGCAAGAGCTTACTTTTCGTATGTTGCTGAAGTTGTTGTTCAAAACTTGTTAGCACCTGAGAGTGAGCTGGAGAATTAGATTTCCAAATAAATAATTTGACGATAAATAACAACAACAGAGAGAACAAGTGCTGATAAATAAAAACTCAGTTTTGCATATCTTAATAAATAAATCATTCAAAAATTCGATTGGAGGCTGAAGGGACTTCAATTATATACATTGCATTATAATTGACATGATGAATAAATATATCAATACAATTAAAAAAAAAGTATATTTTAAGCATTTGTGATTATGAATGGAGTTTCATATTCGTATAAGGTATTTTATAGTAGTGTAGTCAATTTTTGTACAATTAAATTAAAATAAAAATAAGCTTGTAATCTTGCCCAAGCTACACAATTTTATTTAATTGTTTTTTGGTGTTTGTTTCAAATTCCCTTTTAAATTTGTTGGTGAAGTTTCTTAAAATTGCCTCCAGCTGCTTTACAATCATTGTCAATTTGGCGCCTATGTCAACAGACTATTTTCAATTTACAATTTCGCTTGAGCTGCGTTGCTTTTGGGACTAAACTGCTAATCCTTAGATTTACAATAAATCCTTAAAATTTTCCCGTAAATTAAATTCTTGTAATACTCTTGATGTCGCATTGAAAGATGTCCATGAATTTCATTCGAGATTCTTAGCATAATGTCTTTGTTATGCAATGGTTGTTGACTCATTTGGTCCCTTACACATTTTCTGCTGTAAGTCATAATTCGAGTTATTTGCAAAACAGGAAGAAATAATTAAATTGGATATTTATTCGCGCATTGCACCTGGTGACACGTGCGTCAGCAATTTAGCAATTTGTTTGGGGCTTGGAATTTTCAAATTGCTGAATTCTGTTCGGAGGGGGGGCCCATTTGGAGGGGGTTTCTTTCTTTATGTAGTCCATAACAAACAAAATTGAAGCCATGCACGAAACGTAATTTGCATTTAGGTGAACAAAAGCAAATAATTTGCCAAGAGTTGATCAACAATAACTATTGCAAAAACAAATTAGAAAATGAACACAACATGGGGAAAGTGGGCACAGTTAAGCTTCCCGAGTGGGTTGTGCACAACAGCTATGTGTGTATCAACATCGGGCAACGAGAGTGAAAAACGTGAAAGTAACTTTTGTTTTTTTTTTTGGGGCCAAGTTCAAAACCTGGTCTTGAATGGAGCTAACGTTAAAGTCGGAGTGTACGTTGTGTGTGTGTGTGTGTGTGAAAAAGCTTTCCCTTTTGTGCCTCGTCTTCGGAAAAACTGCCAGAGAAAGCCGAAGTTCGAAGTTGACTCGTTTTGGGATCCTGAGCTTTTAGCCGCATTTCGGCAAATCAGTTGCGGGTTGAGCAAACGGCAGCACGAGTCAACAATTTTGTGAATAGCGGACTCTGCCATTTTCACAAATTTTATTAACATAAAATTTAATCACGTTTCGCTTTTAAATGTGAAAAAAGCTTAGACAATTTAAAGTTTATTAAAAAATAAATACTCGTTTGCTTGCCAGCAAGAGACAAGTTTCTTAATGTAAAAAAAGCGTCTGAATATTTTGTCAAATTTATGAAAAAAACCAAATGTGCAATTATAAAATATTTAAATTTAAGGCAAATATATTATTGTATTTTCAAAATACAAACAACTTTGCCCATCAAATGAAGTACGCTTAAACACTTGAGACATAAATAAGCAGATCAAAAGCGCATAAATATTTTGATAGCCACAGCTGTGGCCAGGACTGGCATGTATGTGTGTGTGTATTTGTGTTCGTGTATTTGTGTGTGTGTTCGGGTGCTGCTGTGAAAAAGTGAAAGTGCTGCCATTTGAATGAAATGCCGCTTATAATTGACAATTTAGCGGGGTAAATTGGCGCGCTTCCGTTTGCCGGTTGACCCTTTCCACGATGCCCACAAACATTAGCAATGGCGGCGATGGCAGCGGCAATAAAACCAATGTTGTCATTGGTCATGGTCAGGGTCTGCTCGGCAATGTGACCCACAACAGCAGCAACAATGGCTCCTCCAGTGGAATTTGCAGCAGTAGCGAAAAGCTGGCAACGCAGCCAGCAGCGACGCAAAGCGATGAAATGCGAATCGCAGCGGCCGACAATGACGATGATCAGGATAACGCTGATGATGATGAGGACGAGGAAGATGATGAGGATGAGACAACGGTACTTGCATCCTTAAACTCAATATAAAACTAGATACCCAAATCAGCTAAATTGTGGAATTTTTCTTATCTACTGTTTGTGCCGACAGCAAAGCTAAGTCGAGTGGCAGTTGGTATTATTTTATCAGGCTTTTGCCATTTGCCTGGCTCTAATTAGACCCTACTCCTGACAAACTTGGCGTTTGTGAAGCCCGGCTGCGTCAGCTAAATTCACATTTTATTTAAAGCTAAACCTTACATTTATTAACTTAATTCTACACTCAGACAAAAATGACACAGTATTTAAAAAATTTACCATAATCATAGCGTTCTTCATCTTATTATTGAATAAGTATATTTCCAAAAACGAGTGGTTTTGTTCTCTACATTTTTACTTTTTATTTTTGTGAGCATAAATCTTCCAATTAATTTTTATATTCCTATAATATGTTTAAACATAAATTTTTGGGATTTCACTTATACAAACAAATTTACACTCATCAAAAATCAGAGCAATTTTTTCTAAGTGAAAACTAATTAATTCCATAAATTTCACAATATTTCAAGCAAAACTGTTGCAAAAATTATCCGGCAAATACACCAGGCAAAGTATCAAGGAAAATATAAAAATATTTTATATTCTAATCGATTAAATTTATTAAACAGATGTGTTTATTTTTAACTGCATAATTCTATTCAACTGAAACAATTTTGTATAATGATACCTATAATTATACCATAAAGTGTTTTTTAATAAGCACTTTACGGTTGCTGTTAATTTTTTAGTGCCACTGCAAATCACAAATTTAACTCTGCATTAATAGTTGATCTTATGATTAAATTGTGAGTTAATTAAATGAATGAATTATTTAAATGTAGTAAGTAGGTGATGTAAGGTCACCTTTTTAAGTCCTTTCAAACAACTGCTCCAGCGAGAGCACAACAATAAATGCCTAATTTAGCAGAACATTACCTGCATGTCAGTTAACAATTAATCACGTTTTATTTTATTTTATTCACTTTTTATTTGTATATATAATATACATTTTTACCCTCCACAAGCACGCTGCTCGACCCAGCGAGACTAATGAACTTTAATGAGAAACGTGTCTGAGGCGTAAAAAATTGATAAGCGGCGACATTTTGGGGAAAGCTGGCCCGACAATAAATTTCAATATTTAGCTTTATAAATTTTCATAAGTAAATAAAAATATAATTTATACTCTATGTGTGTGGGTGTCTACGGACAGGAAAGGATATTTGGCTGTCAGTAATAAAAATTTAGAAACTTACAATTTTATTTCCAAAATACACTTTTAGTTGCTGTTTTAAGTCAATTTTGCCAGGAGAGCTTTGTCTGTGCAGCTGTTTTGAATTCAAATTACTTAACAGTGAATGACATCAGCGACAAAATGTTAAACAGAGAACAATACAAAACCAGTTGAATTTAACGATTTGCTATTTAATTAAGTGTTGTGACGCAGTCGTATACGTAATATTTGCATAGGTTTTTAATTGCAATCTTTGAAGGAGACACGTGCCACTTGGAAACCTCTTAAGGGAAGGGTATCTACGACTATCTAATAACTTTCTATTGCATGTAAAGTTGAACCATATTTCGCTTAGTTTTTTGTGGACTATTTTTCACAAATTTGCAACTTAATTTCACATGGGATTCGCGATCCTTTAGTCTATATAAACTAATCACAGAATCTGATTTATGCAAATTGTATTCTTGGTAATTTTTTCTTTTAGTTCAGCGGGAATGGTTGTGTACTACATGCAGAGTTCATATAATATATATATATATATATATATATAAATATATATATTTATATTAATTCCTTATATGTAGAGGGTTTGAGAACTAACCGATTTCAATATTCTTGACACATAATAGCAAATATGGCAGCTCAACTACTCAATGCTTTTTTCCCTGCACAATAGTTAAAAACAGACGGGGAAAAACCGTCATAAAATTATTTTATGTATTCAATCAATATTTGGTGAACTTAAAGCGATGATTAAAACTGTAGGAGTAAAAGATTTTTAACGAACAAAATTCGTAGGAGTTCAGCTTTGCTAAGCTGAAAACTAAATTAATTACATGTTATCAAACGTTAGTTTTTCACTTTTATTTATTTGAACTCTGTGCACCTATGCTTGAGATCTCAATATTAGCTGTAAGCCAAACAATTTGCAGGAGGTTGTCAAAAGCTGTCGAAGCTATTAAAGGGAGACAAAATAAATTTGCATAGTTTTGTCTGAAGTGAACCAAAACTAAACTCAGAGCTAGCGATATGTATAGAAATAAGCGTAAATTGCACATGGCTAAGGGGAAATAGAGCTTTTTCGGGGTATTTGTTATGCTAATTGCACATTTGGAACAGTTTCACGCACTGAAGCTGGCCCAAAACTGTTATATCCAAAGTATTTCATAAAAGGCAAGTGTGCACAACCACACAAACAAACAAGTACGCACACACACACACAGGCACACTAGCACACTTTCATGTATATGGCCATAAAGTTAGAGGCAAAAAAAAAAAACTGTGACGCTTTTATGGTACAAACAAAATCCTTATTGTCCCCCCCCCCCCAATGCGATAACAAAACTGATGAGCCAACTTTATCGACTGTGGAGCTAACCGTTTTGTCTGCCGCTTGGGTAAGGTCAAAGTTCGTTAGACAAAAGAGCAAAGACAAACTGAAAACTGGACAAAAGTTACAGCTGAGCTGGACAAATGCTAATTTAAATTTGAAACGGGAAGTGTACTTAAACCATTCGCAATTTAATTGCCTTTATTTTATGGAGTGCCTTTCGATTTCAGCTGCTTTTTTTTTGTTCTGTTTTTCTCGGACAGTTGCTTCACCCCTGGATACATTGCGTTCATAGCATGTGCTGTGAACCCCGTGGCGAGCAATGAACTTAATCCGATTTGCGGTCAGGAACTTTAAATATTTTATTATAGAGGACAAACGGAATGTATCAAACAGACACAGTATTCGCCTTTAATCAGCCAAAAATTGTTGAGAACGCTTTGAAGTTAGATGCAAAACAATTTCAACCTTGGATTTGCTTAAGAATGCGCCAAAGAATTCCAAATAAGTTGGGTGAAGAAAATAAAAGCACAAGCAAAAAGCAACGCCTCTTTTATTTGAGTGTGTGTGTGTGTGTGTGTGCATGTGTGTGTGCTTGTGTATGTACATCTGTGATTTCGCTTGCTTAAGCAAAATTACATAAATTAAAACGGCGCATTTACGTGATTTTCGTCCCTCTTCTGCTAATCAGCAAGACAAGAAGCTGCACGCGCCACTCATTTGAAAATTTATTCAATGGGCCTGAACAACGCAATTTGAGTTAAGCAAAAGAAAGTGAAACCAATATATCAATGACAAAGGAGTCATGCATAAATTATGCTCCAATTTTAATTACTAACAAATCAAAGCCCAAAACTAACAGCTTCACACAAAAATTCTAGCTAGCTCCGATAAATTGCGCACGCAAAATGATATTAATTATTTATGCTATGTGAAAAATTTATCCTGGCCTTGGCTAGTTTGAATGGGAAAATTATATTGATATTTAATGTATGCAACTGAAATCGATATTTATTGCACGCAAATAACATTGCCATAACTAAAAGAGACAGAGTGAGAGAGAGAGAGAGAGAGAGAGAGAGAGAGGGAGAGAGAGAGGGGGAACAGACATTTGATTCTTTGTAAACCTTGCTAATGTACCTGTAATATCGTGAGACTGTTCATCCAAAGCATGCCCAAATGCCCATTACGCATATAATAGAAGTGCTTTTCACAAATTGCCGCAATTATTATCGCTCACAGTTCTAAACAAAAATTAGTCAAAACATTGGCCAATGTTTTTTACGAAACAATTGTGTAAATAAATGACAGAAAAAAGTTTCGCGCTTTAGCAAAAATACTCCGATCAAAAACAATTTGTGGTCAATTCACAGTTGGCAACAACATTAAACGCCAATTGAGCTGTTCGCCATAAAATGTATTTTATTACTGACACTTGCAAGTGGCCCTTTGAATTGATATAAATTATATTGCATACTTTTCAGCTGAGTTGCACATTCTTTTTTAGCTGTCCTGCATATAAAAAATTCAGAGAAGCTATTAGACCCAAACATCTGTTAAGTACTTAATATTTCGTGACAACAACATTATTTAATGTCACTTTTTGCGAAATTGATAATTATGCTAATGCACTTAAAATGCAGTTAGTCTGGCAAAGAAAATTAAATAAGAACATTCATTTTAAGGCTGACTAAACAAATTGTAATTCAATTTCAATATTTGCCAGAGCGAAAATCAAATTTGCCTTAGGCCACGATGACAAAAATATAATAATTTAATCGAATAAGCACTCACCGTTAAATTTGTTCGCTGATTTTCCAAAAAGTTTGCGTCATTTGCCACTTAATGTTGAGACTAAAAGGATTTGCATTGATTTATGGGCTTTCGACATGCAAATGAAGTGAATTCAAAGAATTAAGAGCTAAAGTAAAAATGGTTTACCAAAATGCGGTTGCGTAGCTTGGAAAAAGTTTAATCATCAAAAGTTGTGATTTATTTTATGACTTTTCATGCCAAAAAATCGGCTGCAAAGCAAATAATTAATTAGGAATGTCTGCGAGTATTTCCCTCAAGCGACTTAGTTTAAGCTTCACAAGGAACACAATCAATTCAATTAAAAGCAATTTGTAGTTTTAGCTTGCAAATCGTTTGCGTTGATTTCGAAATTTGCACAGTCAGCTTCAGGCCAAGCATTAACAAGGCTTACGAATGAGGCCTAATTTGTATATATAGACGATATCAAGGTTAAGTGATTCATTGTTTTCTTTTCTGAGCACGAAACACGAAAAATACTGTTATTGTTTCTGCATAGCTAAAAAGCAGAAAGGAAGCACAAAAATAACAACATTAACATAAAAAAAACATACGCAATTGAGTTATAAATTTTGTGTTTTCCACAAACTGCGTCTTTTTTGCCTAGCAATAGCTAAAAAACCAAATCAGAACATTTAACTAAAATAAAGAATTTTTTTTTTGGGAGGCATACAACTTTTTTGAAGAGGGATAAGTAATGCAACATATTTGTATCCGCTCTTTGACCTATTGATGTGTGGGCCTTAAGCTTGTCACATAAATATATGAAATTTATTTGGATAAAAAAAGAAAATTAAGGATTGGCTTTTTGGATTAAATGATTGATTTATAAATATAGATATAAATACTGACATATTTATAAGAAGACAACAAACGTGTCAGAACATTAGTCATTAAGGATGCTCTGCACTTGCCACAATATTTATTTACATAAATATTATTGTAACTAGTCAAGTTCCAACTAAAACCAACAAAAATATTTAAGTCTTCTTAGCTACGTATTTAAATAATAAAAAAAACTCAATTATATTTAAGTGTCAAAGGCCAAGTGAAACCCCTCAACTGATAATGATATAAACAAACAGCCTAAAATTGTGGTCCCCTTTTGTTTCTTCTTTTTATTTTTTGTTTTTTGTGAATCCTTGGTAATATTTATGGCATGTCTGGCAATAAAAGAATAGTCGAATTTGTATTTTTGGGGCTTCCAATTTGTCCAACTGTGACACAGCTGCATATAAAGTGTTTCCACTTTAATATACTAACGAAACTTAATGCTCTATATACCAATGCTCATAATAATAATTATTATGATGTTTTTTTTGTTATAACCTTGAAGTTAGGAAAGTTTAGATTATCTAATTCACGTTTGCTCGTAAATAATATACCAAATGAGCTTCAGCTTTTGAAATCTTGCCAAAAGAAGTAGTTGGAGAAAATAACACCTGCACAAACAAATTGTTGGCCAACATCTAACTGAAATAATATCAGAGGTACAGAACTGAAGAGAATATAAATTTTTACTGTTGGCATAGCTCATTAGTTAGTTGGTTGAAGTCGTTTGTCATAAAATATTTTCTGTGCTAATTTTGACATTTATGTTTTAGTTCTGCGAAATCTTTTCTTGAGCATCGCTTTTATATCAATTTTGCATTCAGCGAAAAGCATTTTGCTTAATTAGAACTAAGATTGATGATTGAACTTCTTGTAATTAAACAGACATACAAAAAACTATCTTAAGCTGCTAATTATTATCTTAACTTTATTGGTTATTTCTTAATAATACGAAATTGAGTGTTTTCTTGATTGCTTTGTCACATTAGCATTAGTTGGACAAACCTTCATATATTTATTATTATTATTATATTTACTTTTTTTTCGAACAATTTTCAGTATTTATATTTTCTGTACTGTTATTCAACACGCATTTTGGCACACTCGCACACACACATAAATAAGTAGCAATTTCTCACATAAGACTCATACGCCATGTTGGGCCAAATTGTTCTGACAGCTTTTCTGGCGCCAAGTTTAATGTTTGAATTAATATGCCACTCGGATCCAAATTTACATACACGTGCCCCAGCTTGCAACACATGCCATTAATCAACGTCAATCAATATTCCAAAGTTGTGAAAGCTGCTCTTTTTTATTATTACCAGCTCATTGCAACTCTTTTGCTTGATCAGCTGTGCGAAAATCAACTAATAAAATATTAAATTGTAATCATTATATTGGCCATAAACAAGTTCATCACTCTTTGACTGTCAATTGTCAGATTTATGGCTAATTTTTAATAAATAATATCAGTTAACAACCTTTATAGAGGTGAATAATACTTGTTTGAGAAAGGTTTATTATTTGCTGAATTCTGTTTTAAGAAAAGTGGAACAGGTTCTTATCGACTATATACACATTGTTCCATTATTAAATTCTTCTGAATTCGTTTAGATAACTGATTTTGTTAGGCTTGAGGGATTTAAACTGTTTCGATTTTCAGCTTAACAGCCTTAAAGGGCTTTCAGATAGGTGATTTTATTTATGTAGAATCCTCAGGTTGCCCTTCTTTGGGTACAAGATGTCATGTGCTTTCACATGACGTGACAATTATATTAAAGAAAATGGCTTAGGAGTGAGCGAGGGGAAAAGGGGGATGTTGGAAAGGGAGATGTTGAAGTGGTGTTTGCTTATTCTGTTTTTGGTATGCTGTTATCTGTTTTAGCTTTGTTCCACCTTGACGCCCATGGTTGTCAACGGCAGCTCAAAGAAAAACACCTGACAAGGTACAAACACACCAAAGCACACACACACTTGTTAGGTGTGTGTTTTGTGTTGAAAGGATATCCGGTGTTGTTACTACCTGGCTGAACAATTAATAATTCATTTGACAAGTATAATGGACAAAGGATACGAGAGCAAAAGAGCAGCTCACATTATATACATATATCTATATCCTGGGCAACCAAAGATAACATAATCTTGTGCTGCTGCCAATTCTTAATGAAGTTTAATATGCCAATTAACTGGGTTATGCTCTTAGCCAGCTATTAAGCTTTGTCCTTGCTGACTATCATAAATCATGAATGGAAACAAAGACAAAAAGCCAGCATCAAACATTTTCAGTAATTTAACTTTGCTTTTTTTAGCTATACAATTTTTTGCTCTTGCACTTTTGACTGTGTTTAAACTGATTATTCCATGTATATATCACTGTCAGACTTCTCATAATATGCAAATAGAATAGTCAAGGATTCATGGAAATCAACAGTGTTAAATATTTAATACAACCGTGTTGAAAGGATTGTCAAATGCGAAGCTGATATTTTAGTCTAGTTGACAGCTGATACCCATTAAAAAATGGGCAAAAGGGTTTTATCAAAGTTACATACTTATTTTTACCCTGACATATAAATAAAATAAAAATATATATAAGTATTCAATAAAGCTCAATATAGATTTTTCAAATTCTTCAAAGAAGGTGAACAGCAATTTCCAACAGTTTCGCAAACATATCATCGATACATTTGTAATTGAATAAAAAATTTCCAGAGAAATTAATTTACTTTCACCATAAACAAAAGCAATCTTTGGCAATTCTGAAATTCCTGGAAATGCACACAGCATTAAGAACCACAGGTCAAGCAAGAAATCCCCTTAATTGATTGTATATTAAATCGAACTGGTGGCCATAATAAAAAAGTCAATGGGCAATGTCAACCCAATTGTTATTGAAATCTGTAGGGAAACAAATAAAATGGGGCTTATGTCTAAGAACTCAGCTGGCCAATGTGACGTATACTTAATGACATTAGATACAAGCTAAGAGGCGTATTCCCAGAGGAGGGAACATAATCAATTTCCCGCAGGCCATAAACTGATTATTATTTGCTTGCAAAAAGCAGTGAAGAGTGTTGTAAATAGTTGATATCTTTTATTATTAATCGCAGAAAAGTAAAGAATGGCGAGCAAAGGCGAATTATTAAGCAGAGCAATAGCTCAAAAAATATCAATGAGGGAGCTGGCTCTGCGAGTCCTGTCAGTCATCAATTCCCGAGGATTAGGGAGCCGGAAGCACAGAATAGGGAGTCAAATTGCCATTATCAAACTGAAGGCAGCTTTTGAATTATTAATGGCCGGATTGTTTGGATTTTTTGCGCTTATTAAAATGCAAAATCGAAATTATTGTTTGCAGTGACAGGCATAAATATACGTTGGGAATTGCTTTGGCATCATATTAAAATATTCGACTTAAGGGTTGGTCTAACACAATTATCAATGTATTTTCTTTCATAACTTAAACATTTTTTTTGTATACCAATTTTAAATTAACAAATATAAATGGAAAGTAATTGTTAAAAGAAAAAGTTTGTATTTTCAAAACAGATTCTTTCTTCTAAAAAAATGTAATTTCAATGCATCAGTAAAATCTCCAACAAGATTTATGATAAAAGCACAGACAATAAAAGTTACATAAACATTTAACAAAGTTACTTAATAATTCGCTGTAGAAAACACCTCTTTTGCCAATGTGTGTGTGTGTGTATATGTTGGAGTAAATGTTAATGACGCGTTGACAGGCGAGTGGCAGTTGGACAAAGCCACGCCCACTTGGGACAAGCCCAATAAATCAGTAAACCGTTTGAAGTAACTGTAGAAATAGAATTCTCAGCTCACTACTATGAGTAATACATATTGAATTAGTTAAACAATATCAACAATTGTCTCAACACTTCTCCATGATGCAATGCATCTGGTGCGGCGGGTTCAATAGAACTACTTGTAGGAGGAACGGTGTATTGAACCGTCACGTGACCACATGAAAAACGATATACAAAAAAAAAGATAAATTTACCATTTTACGACTGCCAATCAGCAAGTGCTCGGCATTTGCCGTTAACCGTCACAACCATTGCTGTTATTTGCGCAGTTGTCCGTCCGAATATATAAATAAGTCGATTCCAGCAATCAGACTGAACAATCAGCCGTTAAACGAACCAATTTACATATTTATTTAACTGTGTGTAAATATAGATCGAAAGCTTTGCGGCTCTTCCCGCAGAACTCTTGCATATCTCTAGGCTGACTATGAATGACATTTCATGTCCAAAATGGAAATTAGAATTATATTTTAGCATTCAGTTTTTCTTTTGTATTTTCGTTCATTTCTTTTATCTATGAATGACATGAAACTGGTATGGAATGTTGTATAAGTTCAAAGGAACTTTAATCAAGGTCAGTTTTTAAAACCTTCTAAGGAGTATAATATAGTTCCCATATGCTTATAAGGCTGGCATGAATAGAGTCCCAATATTAAATAATTTAAATTCTATTAGCATACATGAATGTTCCCATAACGTAGCTGACATGCATAAAGAAATTCCTTCGAGACAGATGCGCAAATCCTACATTATTTTATGTATTTTTATATATAAACCAAGTATAAAAGTAGGTCAAAGAGCAGCATGGTCAACAACATCAACAACAAACAACCCGCAACGTACTTTAGAGCTTTAACTCACGAAACAAAGAACCCAAAAAAATATACTGAGAAAATAAAAATGCGACAGTAAAAAAAGAGACGCACAGCTGAAAATGTGAGCAATTGTCATATATATAATTTTTTATATACATACATAGAGCTTCAAGGGTTTTGGGTCTCATTGTTTTATTGTATAGCATTTTTTATACACCTTAAAATGAAAAAAAAAGGATATAATGGTTTTGAGCAAATGTAACAGGCAGAAGGCAGAATTTTTTTAACATGTTGATTTAGGGTATATCGTAATGAGCTCACTCGACTAGAGCACTCTTACTTTTATTTTTTTGATGGGCTCACTTATGCATGCAATGAAATTTGCAAACAAAAAGACTTGACAAACTTCCGAGTTGTTAAAAATGAGTTTGTAACTTACAGAAAGCTTTAAGTGCGAATGGAGAAATTTGATTTTCTAAAAGATATACAATATTCTTTATTATATTTGCTCTATTTAAAATGCAAAAGTTTTGTATTATTATTGATGTTTATGCCACTGAAAGTCAACTTAATGTCACTTCTTATGCAATCCTTTGTTAACCCACTATATTGTCCAAAGTTGCGTGTGAGGAGTGCGGTTAAATATTTACAGCATATTTAATGACTGTTGTGGGTCGCCGCAATGGAAAGTACACAAAAATAAAATATTGCAGTGAATGTTAAAATGTAAAAGGGAACGTCAAAAAAAATCAATAAGAACGCATGAGTCGTGAGAAATCGACTGAAAGATATCCTGAAGCCAGTAAATAAACATTTTGAACTGAATAAAATACAGATTCTCATTTTTGTAGTCAAATATGCCTTTGTACTTGTACAATCGCTATCGAAAATCGATTTATATCGATATATGTGAATTGATGAAGACTTCAATCAAATTAAATACACTTGATCTGCATGTGAAATGCGAGAACTTATAATCTGTATTTAAATTTTATAATGGTTATAGTCTTCAAGTTAGACAGTTATGATTAAATTGACTCCACAATTGAAGCAGATCCGTAATATATGTATAGATACCTTATAGGTTCTTCTCTCTGTTACGTACTGTTGCACAACTTTATTCTATCCTTTCAACACACTTTTAAAAAAGGGGTATACAAATTCTCCATATTCAGTACGTGTAAGCAGGGCAGAGTGCGCCCATTAAGAGTCTGACCTGGATGTTGCCAAGGACATGTCTGACTGAAGCAGCTGCCGGCTTTCGACTTTTGCAAAAGGTTATCCTGAATTGCAATCATATCATTGATGACCAGCTCGTGACTGGAAGTGTATGTGTGTGTGATTGTGTGTCTGATGTCTAGTTTATTTTAAATTACCGCAGTATCTGAGTGTGGCTTTGAGTCTGAAATTACGCACTATAAATAGAGATTGGCCAACACAGAGAAATGAAGATTCTGTTTTGCTTTTGCGCAAATGCAATTTGTATTCATTAATCCCGGATTCAAGGGGATGCATCTCAATGCTAGCTGGCACTTGATACCAGACCTGGTGTCCCGTTGAGAGTGAATGGCAACTGAGTTCCAGGCATTTGAATCCCAGACGATGAATGCTCAATAAATGCACTTGAGTCGACCACTTGCCACATATATCAAACTCTTGACATATTCAAGGGAATTTTCCCAATGCCTGTACAAAATAGACATTGTCTCAAGAGTATTAAAGTTTTACTTGAATAAAATTTAAGTAAATACAATTTTATTTAGTTGAAGTCGACTTAAATGTTTAATCAAAAACTTCGTAATTTTAAGCTAAATTAAATATTTAATCGATATTTATTTTGCTACTTAATTCACATTTTTAGTTTAATATTTATGCAGTCACTTAAAATAAGTTAACTACTTAATTGGAAGACTACTTTACGCTTTTATTATAATTGATTAAAATGTAAAATTAAAAATGATTTTACCGAGTTTTAAATTGAACTAATATTTATACAAATATTGGCAATAAATAAGTATTTAAAGATTAATAATAAAAGTCGACTTACAAACGTTTAAGACAAGGGCAAATTAAATTTAAAATTAAGCGGAACTTGATGAACTAATTTTAGTTCAAATTTAATTAAGTCATCTTTTAAATTGTTTATAATTGAAAACAAATCATTTGCATTGCTAATAATTATTTATTGATAACTTTAAGCTAATTTCAATTTTGACCTATTCCTTTGCAGGCTGAATCTCCACTACTACCCCTGCGGGAGGACGAAGAGTCGACGCCCCATCGAGCCAGCAATTCAAACATATCAGTAACAACTGTCAAGAATAGAAACGAAACCGTTGCTCCAGACACGCCCAGTGCCACGCCCAACGAGTGCCGCCGTCGCAGCTCGCTGACCAACTTTCCGCCAACGCCAACGCTTCACATCCAAGAAACTATCGAGCCCAACAACAACAACAACAACATCAACAAAAACGAAGAGGAGTTTTACACACAGACTCCAACGCACAAACATACGCCGGATTGCAAACATTATCCGTACGACACTTTTGCACGGCTCGAGGGCAAATCAGACAGGCCAAATACGAAAATGCAAAGCAAAGTGGATGCAGTGGGTCGCATTACGGGCCATTGGGGCAAATGGCAGCTGCGCACCGTGCTGCTTATCTTTTTGTGCAAAATACCCTCATCATGGTTTATGGCTTGCATTATATTCACGGCACCGGCACCACGACATGGTGAATTCTTTTGCAAACCACCCACAGACTTGGGTGCACAGAATCAGACGAAGTGGATCAAAGTTTCGCATCCGCAAAAGGAGGAGAAGGAGGATCAGGAGTTTAGCATTGATTTCTGCAATGTGTACCAGGATGCGCAGGAGCATGCTCATCACTACTACAAATACGAGAACAGCGCCTTGGAGCCGCGTGTCTGGGAGAAGCCACAAAACCGCTCCAATGTGATACCCTGCACAGAGTTCCAGCACGAGAGCAACTACCAATCGGTGGTCACCCAATACGATTTGGTTTGCTCGCGCGACATTCTCGTCTCGGTTACACAGTTCTTCCACTTGTTTGGTGTGCTCACTGGCGGCATTCTGGCCAATCATTTGTTAAAATAGTAAGCCTGATTGATCAAATTTACCGTGGTGTGTTTTCCGAAAACTCATCGACCATTTTCATTTGATATTCTGCAGCTTCAGTCCACGCAGCGTTATGCTCTTTGGCATGATCACCCAAATCTTATGCGGCAATCTAACGGGTCATGTCGCATCCTATGAGCTGCATGTGTTCTTCCGTTGCCTCTCAGCTGTCTGCTGCGCTCAAATGTACACCGCCGGCGGGATGATAAGTAAGTTTGCCATTACACAACACTTATTTCAGCGATATCGATATAACAGCAACTGTTCTTGTTTCCAGTGGCGGACATCACAGGCGGCAAATATCGAACTTGTGTCTCAACACTGTTCGAGCAGTTCTGGTCAATTGGCGTTATGATGTTGCCGGGTGTTGCCAGTTTCTGGTCCAGTTGGTCACATCTCTACATGGCGATCTCCTGGCCCACAGTGATACTCATCTATTTGTGGCAGTAAGTAAATTTTCTATTAAAAATTGGCTAATAACATGTATTGTCTGCACAACTGGCAATGCTGTAACTGATAGTGTGGTGAAATTAAAGAATTATACTCACCTAGTTATAGCAAACAGATATTGGATGTAATTTTATAATTTTAAAAGATATTAATATACGCATATCAAAAATTTAAGATTAACCAATTAAACCTTTTTGTTTTGTAGATGGATACCCGACTCGCCACGCTGGATGATTGCTCGCGGACGTGTCCAGGATGCCAAAAAGATATTACTCCAGTGCGCCGAAATGAATGGCACACGCCTCAGTCTTCCTCACGACATTGATCAGCAACTGGAGTTGCAAGCGCAAACAGCAATGGATGCCCCACCGCCGCCCGGCTGGTGGAGCATCTGGAAGGGTAAGAAGGCTTTGCGTCACATAACCTGCGTGCATCTGTCCTGGTCGCTATACATCGTCGTCTACTACGGCTGCCTTCTGAACATTCGCTCCTTCAGTCGGGAGCATCTGTACATCAACACATTTGTGGCTGGGTTCAGTGAGATGATTGGCACCTTTATTGGACTGTATCTGATATTGAAAACGACCCGTAAATGGCTCTGGGCAGGCATATTTAATATACTGGCTGGCTTTTTTGCCTGGTGCTGTTGGCTGGTGCCGAAGCCGGGTGTCGTTTCACTGGATGAAAATGTGGCCATGCTCATGGTTACAGCTATGATCTCCAAAGTGGCCATTTCCACATCACTCTCCATACTGACGACGAGCACCGTCGAACTGGTCGATCCCGATAAGCGCAAGATTCTCGCCTTCTCGACGATATGCTGGGCTCGTTTCTGGCTGCTGGGTGCACCGTTCATTGGTGCCTTGGTTGTCGTTGGCCAACTGATACCACAGACATCCTACACCGCCCTCGCCATCATTGGCGGAATCTGCATGTGCTTGATCAGTAGTCCACGCACACACCCCGCCTCCAAGCCGGCGTCGCCAGTCTCGCAAGTCACCCAAAATATGGCCACACAATTTACGGTTATCGAGGGCATGGACAACAAGGGCTATGAGCCCAGTTCGAACTCGAGTCCTATCTGTGCGACGAACAGCTTTAGAAAAATGGCAACACCACAATCGAATCTTCCTCCACAACTAATGCCTGGCATTTGGACGACAAAGATACACGAGGACGACCACCCAATGTGATATCTATATACAAAGTGAGGTTAGAGCAACAGCTGCAAAAAAAAAATATTGATTTAGAATATTTGATTACTGTAACAACAAATCAAAATAGTTCAGTTTAGTTATTTGATACACTGTCTATTTATGTGCTATATATATACATATACACAGATGTAACTATCAGGTATATTCAAGAACTAAAAACTTTTGTAAATGCACGTTAAAAAATAGAAAAGAAAACCTTTTGCTATTCAAATTTGAAGCGCTATTCGCTTCGAACAGATTTATTCACATGCCCCCAATTTACAAATGAACTCAACTTACAACCACAAAATGAAGAAAAATAGACAAACCTAAAATAAATGCTCAAAAAATGAGAATAAAAAAAAATGGCAAACATACATTTTTAAGTAGTCAATGTTTTAAGCTTTAAACTATATTTATATATAATATAAGTACTATTTGATTTCAATTAGAAAAAAGACGCTCGTAGGTAACAAACATATAGGAATAAAAATGAAAATAATTTTAAGTTTTAGAATATATTTGCAAAATAAATTTGATCAATCGTAAAGACACATAAAAACCACATACCAGTTCTGGAAGTAGTAGTAGTAGCATCGTAAGACAAATGTGGAACATGCGGAGAGTATAAAGCCCAGTATTAATCTGAATGTGTAACTTATATCTCAAATACCACAATGTACATACGAACACTTAAACATACATACATATACGTAAATACATATATACGCATTGTTTCCTATTAATTAATATCAACCAAAACTGATGATAATATATGTGTACTTACAAAGTCCTCTTGAGAACCCTATAGCTGTTCCACATTTAAGTGATTGTGTTGAAAACACCTGGAGAGAATTACATGAAAAGACATATAATTAGTTACACTTAATTCTTTGTTAATTAATTAATTAATAAAACAATAATTTTTAATTAAATTAAAATTAATTCAATACCATTATGTATTATCAAGTGCAGCAGAAAACAACAAAGCTAATTTTACATTTTATTCAATTAGTAGATTTACAATTTTTAGTCACTTATGTACTTAATAACTCTCGAATAAAAAAACAAAAGCAAAACATACAAAATTATATTGCATAATGATAAAAATTTTAGTAATGCATACGCATAAAATCTCGATAAATGTTAAATGATTATGGTTATTATATGAAAGGAAATGTTATGCATGGCAACAAGAGCAATATTTTTTTAATAAAGCATACCAAAATAATTATAAAGAATTGTTTGAGTCGATAAATTCAAATGTAACAGCCTGCACCAAATGTATATATGCACCTCGCTGTGACAGTGACACCATAACCGTTTGCAGATTTGTTTGTGTTGATAATTTCAAATGTGATATAAGCACCTCGCTGTGGCAGTGACACCATACCCGTTTGCAGATTCGCTACGCAATAGTTGCACAACTGTTGAGCTGAAGCGGCATATATCGATGCTTAATCAATTACAACTGTGTTCTTTATATATGCTTATATCGATATTTCGATGTTAAGTGACAGCTCTGTTCTTCTGTTATAGAATGAACTACTTAGCAGATTTTGGATTTAAATGCTATTTATAATTTCTAGTTTTTGGCCCAATTGCAAATATTTAATTAAATTAATAAAAATTTAATTATTATTTACCCACATTTCCCAGCTTTTCGACTAACAAATGAAATATAACGGTGGTTTTACAGGAAAATGTAGGTGCGCTGTTAATAGCAGCTCAGTGAAATGTTAATGTTATGCAGGCATTATTCTTCTTCTTACTTGCTTCAAATTGTAGCGGCATTTTTTACGACGCGTTCCAATAAAATCGTTCTTATTGTTGAAACTTGCAGCTAAAATAAGCTACTATTTGTTTATTGTTATTGTTTTTCCGGTTATACAAAATCTGCTCGCTATGAATTTCGATGAGCAAGAGATTGAGGATCCGCGACAAATTAATTTAAATCTCTCCAATCGCAGCGTGCTCAAGGAACTAAATGCAAACGATGGCGGCACAAAGGTAAGCGCAAATGATAATTCATCAATTAGCGTTGTTGTTACTGCGGCAAGTGCAAGTTCGCCATGGCAAATTAAATGTGCGCTGTTGAGCGGGCGTGCCGCTAAAACACAAATTTTGAGCGCATTTAGCCGACGTTCACTTTCTAAAACATATATGTGTGTGTGTGTGTGTGTTTGTTTGTTTGCGCTCTGCAGTTTTTGCGATTATTGGCAAGACCGTCGCCGCTTTGATCGAGCCTGTTGTTGTGGTTGCTGTCGCACTGCAACCCGAATATGTGTCCATTTTGTTGTTGTTTCTTTTTTTCTTTGTCGTTGGTATTTCTCCTGCTGCTTTACATTTCATTTGCTTGTTTTTATTATTATGGCTCTTTGCTGCTGCCGCCGCTGCTGCTTCTGTTGCTGGTGCCACAGCTGTTGCTTGGCTGATGTTTCAGTTTGTTCTAAAAGTCGCGTCGATCGGACGTTCACTAACAAAGTTCCCAACGCGCAGTAGTATTACTTTATCACTCACCTCACTCCCCCTGGCCCGGCACAAATGGGCAACAAGTCGGCCAAGCTATCGGGCAACGCCAGCGAGCCACCAACGTTGGAAGATTGGCAACAGAATACGGTATGCAAAGCGTGTGCGCAAAAAGAAATATTCCAAATATATTCGACGGCAAATATGTATACATATAAATATCCATTAAATGTGCCATATTGCACTTGATGAGTTCAATTGTTTTTGCCGCGCGTCACCAGTGTCCAGATGTGTCAGAATGGCTGCCAAACTGAAAACGGTGTCGAGACAACGTCAGTGTCGCCGCCTGGCAACTATCAGCCCACCACAGTGAGCGATCGCTAATTCAAATTTTTAAATCAAACTAAATTAGTTGGAATTAGCGGTTAAAAGTTTTTTTGACTGTGTAAATAGAAATACCATTTTCAAATATCGTGCTTTTCTTGTGGCTTTTGGTTGATAAGAAGTATTTCTCTGAATAAGAAATATGTTTACTAAAACAAACAAGAAACATGAAATTAGTTATTGCTCAGAAAATAATAATAATGAGTCAGTATTCAAAACACAACAATATTGTTGAGCTACTTAAACATAACAAAAAATTTAAAAAATTTATAAAAATATACTTTCTGTTAAGGTTGTGAAGTTTGATTTTTTTGATAATTTTTGATAATAATGAAATAAGCTTGTTAAATTATATATTATTTTTGGCTAGCATCGGCTAATATGCTGAGTTGTATTTTCGCATAACTCGTTACCAGTTTAGTCGCAACTTCCTCTTCGCTAGTAGAGTTCATTGACAAGTAGCGTCTCAGACAAGATGCGTCTCAGAGTTGAGTCAGTTGTTTGCCGCCTGCCTGCTGCCTCCCCCACATAAGGCGCTGCCGTCAACATTTGTTTTTCTCTATTTATAGGTTAGGTTCAAATTGTCTGCTCCCCCTTTTGTTGTTGATGTTGTCTTTGGCGTCTCTTTGCTTCTTTGACGATTTGATTTCGATTTGTTTTGTTACCCTTTCAGATCAATAGGCAAAAACAGTTTTGTGTCAGGTTTGTAATGCAAAATTTATACTAGAATAACTGACACCTAATTATTTTATCATCTACTGATTTTTCCAAATTGCATGCAATATTTTTTGAGTCTTTTGTAAGTTAGTAAAAAAAAAAGGCATTATGACTTTTTTACTTACTCTTATATATATTTTGTCTGAATTTATAAAGAGTACATTCAAATCGCTTAATATAGCGCTTCCGATTGTGGGGCGTATACCTTGAATTACTCATTTTTAATGAGAATGAATTTGATCAATTTAATAAGCTGTGATTGTAATTTACACTATTTTAAATGAAAGGATTTCTTTAAAACAATTTTAAAATTGCTGCATTTAAAAATGATTTATTTTTTAATTCAAGTTTTGTTCTTGGTCATTTTTAATGCGAGGTCAACTTCCTTAAACATTTTATAAAAGTTTTTGCACTTGGCTGCATCATAAAATATTATGTTCTTTATTTGCCCCTTCTTAACGGTCTAATGTTGCAATGTTGCAGTATACGTTGCAACGTATGTTGCAGTATATGTTGCAACGTATGTTGCAGTATATGTTGCAACGTTGCAACTGGGCAAACATTATCTTTGTCACCTGTCACGCATTGTTGGCGGCTGCTGCAGCTGTTTAGCACTTGCCTCGTTCTCTTGCCGCTTGTCGCTTGCCACTCGTTTCTCGTCTCTTTAGTTCGTCATGGCTCATCGTGTGATATTCAGTTTCTCTCAAAATATGCAAAATCAGCAACTGTCTGCGAGGGGGCGTGACGGGTGAGGTAAGGGGTATGTGGAGCACTTCCTCAAGTGCACGATGCGCAACAATGGTCGCTGCGGGATTGCATGTCTCTCCACATGACACTTGGCATCCACATGGCACATTTTACAGGGTGCTCGCCCCACCTTTTTGCATCAGTTGCTTGGCCTGCCAAATGTGGCTTTCTTTCATTAGTTTAACCCACTCGCCCTATTTTTGCACATTCTCTATCTCTCTCATTGTCTCTAATACTGTGCCTCTCTCTCTCTCTCTCTGTCTTTGCCGACAATCCGTTTTTTGTTTTGTGTACATTTTTCATTTCGTGGCGTTTTTAGTTGGCTTTGCATGCGCCTCTAAGACGGTTGCATTGTGCTATTGCCTTGTGGCAAGATCAATTTAATTGGCTATCGTTTAATTAAGCGGCTTAAGAAAACTTAATTGCATTGCATCCCCAAATGCAACCACCCACACAACGGAATACTTAACGATTTAAGCTATTAAAAGGCTAACGAGAGATCAGTGATAAACAATTTAATTGAAAAGTGGGAATACATATATAAAAAGGCAAAGAGCACCGTTATTATTACGGCATATGCACTTGCCACTTCAAATTAAAACTCTTTCTAAAGTCTTCAAATATTTAGACAATGCTAAGAATATAAAAAAAAAATCCTCTAAATTCTGACATACAAAAAAATCTTTTTAAATCAAGAAATAAACATTTATCATTTTGATAGCTGCATAATAATAACTGCAGAATAATTTTTATTTATCAAAAATATATTTCTAAATAAGAGAAAACGTTTCTAAAAAGTAAAAATGATTTTCATATTAAGAAATAAGAGTCAATATTATTTGATGCAAATTTTTCTGAGTGTATAGAATAAGGATTGTTGAATTAAAAGATAAGCAAACAAAAAAAAAAAACGATTTTAAGTGCCACTTGACCAAGATCAGTAATAAAAAACTGAAAATGAAAGAAACTAAATGTCAAATGAGCAATCTTCCAACGATTATCAAATTGAGAGATTGAGAGGGAGAGAGTGCGAAAGTGAGAGAGAGAGAACAACAACTGATAAAGAATTTACTAACTAGGGGGTTAAGTTAGTCCCACAAGAAAGCAGAGAACACATGAAACGTGCACAGATTATTTTGTGGATGTCATTCGAATAAGCAGTGACTCTTCCTGTGCCCCTCTCTCTCTCCCTTGCTCTCTCGCTGCCAGTGTAGCTCTCGCAAAATGAAACGAAAAACAAAAATATTTTTAAATTGATTTCAAACAACGACGAAACGTAGAGCAAGCAAGACACAAACAAACGGCAGAAAATGTGGCGTACGCATTACAAAAAATAATAAATACAAAAAAAAATCAGAGCTATTATTTAACGATGAGCGCAGGAAAATTGAAAATTTTCAAAGCAGCAAACGACGACAACAAAGTAGGCGCGTCTGTCAAAGACACAAAATCGTAGAACGTAATATTTATAGAGCAAATAGCTTGATTGTTTTTCGTGCATAGTGCATATATTGTGGAACGCGCAGTGAACCGTTTAAGGCGGGACACACGATATAAAAATAAAAATCATTAAAAACATCTTGGCAAACTCTAATCGAGCGTGGCAAGCAAGCCAAGTGTAATTAAAAACAAATACAAAATGGACTTCCTATCGAATCTCATACAGCGTCCTATCAGCATGCCGCTGCCCGAGAACAACACTGAAATCGAAAATGAAACTGAAACTGAAACCACGCCGAGTAGTAGCTCCTCTAGTGTGGCAACATCAATTGCTGCAAGCGGCGGCACGACAAAGCCCACTTATACCTCTACCTCGCAAATAAGATTAGCGATGAATACTACGGATCTGGATGATCTGTTTGATTCGGCTGCACTAGATTTGGATACCTTGGAAGAGCAGCACAAACAAATCATTGAGAGCGAAGTGGCGGCTCAGGAATGTGCTGCACAGCGATCGGTGCTGAAGCCGAACTATCCAATGGAAACCATAACACAGCTGCTCCATGATATCAATCTGAATTTGGATAAAGTTAGTGCCCATGAAATGGAACACTTGCAGGCAATGAGCTTAGAGGTATGTGTTGTGAGTGAGTGGCCGATTAATACTATGTCAATTTGTGGATTGTTTTCAATACTCTAAAGAATATACCTAGAGGTATGTATGGAATGCGAGAGTGCGTCGAAATTGCAGCTGGCTGAGAATTGACAATATGTGTATTGTGTTAAATTAAAATTAACGTTATGTGTGGAACTTAACTCAATTATGAAAAGTTATTGCTAAATGTTATAATTTTTCAATCTAAAAGCGGCATTTATAAATTATATAATTAATTTGCGTTATCTATGCGAATTGTATTTGCTATATAAATACACAAATTGGTAAATGAAATTGTAAATCCTTATAATCAACTGGGATTAATTCTAATTTAAGTTTTACAAAATGCATTTAAACTTTTTAAAAGCTCCGCTTTTGTGTTGATTGGAATTAAAATTGCCATTAGCCTAATTCAGTTCACCCACAAAGCGCAATTTGTCATAGCTAATGCTAATTGCCAAAGGTGCACCCCAATTTAACAAAAAAAAAAGATATATATATCCTCACGCTGCCCCAACGCTCACAACCTGACTTTAACCTTGTTGCTTGCAATCGCTCTAATTAAATTTCGCATGCATTGCTGATCCCACCGATTGAAGGGGCAAGCAAACACACAAACGGACGGACGGACAGACGAACGGACGGTCTGATGGACGGACAGCAGCTGACTGCAATTGGACGTAGTGTAGACATCGCCACACGCTTTGATTTAATTCCTATTAATCTATTTTTAGACACTGAACCCCCATTAAAACTGGTGAGAAGAGTTTAATGGTTTTGTGCAAGTGAAGATTGATATATAAAATACACAGACATATTAATAACATAAACCTGATCAACTGTAAAAGTTGCATTATGATATATATTATATATTTAACTACTATCAAAAGCTGGCTACGTGGTATCTGCTTGTCGAGCTTGCTCAACTTTAGTGCATTGTAATTTTTTTTATTTTGCATAGCAGATGCCGCCGCCGATGGCGAGCGACCCACTTACCCTAGTCGAACAGAAACCCCCTGCCTGTCCCACCCACATTTACACACTCAACACACACACACTCACACCACCTTGCTGGGTGCTTGTAAATGAATGACATTTGCCTGGCCGGGCGACTGGCCGACAAACGAACACATCTCGGCACCTCTTTACTATGTGTATCGATGCCACACATTTGCTCAGGTTGTCTTCGAGTCGGAGCTCTTTATATAATATATATAGTATGTGAAAAGTATGCTGACTTAATTCCACTTGTCTTAAGCTGTAGTGGAATGCACATAAGTATGACCTATACCTTTAAAGTAGTATTATGTAAGCTCTATTTCTTTACACCTTGTCATTTTTGAGTTGAGGCAGACCTAATTAGATATATGCTCTACTTTAATTTGTTAAGCTGAACTTGCAATAGTTATTTAATACATTTTTAATTTAATCCACTATTTATTCAAAAGAACATATTAAAGTTAATGAAATTACGTTCTCAAAAAGGGTGTAAAATCATCCCCTACATTTAAATAAATGCTTCAGAAGTATAATAAAATTAATGTGTTCCACAATCCACTAATTGATAATTAAGTAAAATTTTTAGTTCTGTTACAATTTGTTTATATTTCTTAAATATGCACAATGTAGAGTATTATTTATTCGTGTATTGGGTACATCAGTTTGACGTTGATGCACCCTTAGGATTAGCCCAGATTTGCCCAGATTGTGGCCTATTTTTGTCACCAGCTATGCGGCCCGCATCTGCTGCACCTGCCCCCGTTGCCAATGGGGCATGTCAGCGGTTCATGTAAACAGCCTCTTCGAGAGACCCAACGTGATTATGATCATGATGATATTTCAAAAAAACTGTCGGCTTGTTTACGATTTGGTTGCCAATTGTTTGGATTTGTTGTTTTGCTCCGCTTAATTTATTTATTTTTCATAATCTTTTTTTTGGCGAAGTCGAGTCTCACATAGACTGTGTATAGCATTTTCTCTCGTTGCACACGCGATGTGTTTTGAATTAAAAAATGTACATTAATTAATTTGTGATTAACATTTCGTTCATTTTCTTTCCCATTTAATTTGTCGTGGTTTGCAGCTCAGTCCGTTGGCGGTGAGGCCGAGTCCCAGACACAGCATGGATCAGCAGAAGGCGCTCATCTCAGCAATGCTTTGCACTTCGCAGCCAGCCACGCCCACAACGCCGAACGAACTCTATGATCCATTTGGGGGCGAACAAAAACCAGTGTTAAAGTTTACGGGACTACCCGAATACGATGAGACCCAAATACCAGAATTGGCGCCACTCAGCGTCGACATGGAAGGTGAGTCAAGGGGTTTAATTAAAAAAGGTAGACAATTTAAATAGTTATTTATTTATTGCACTTCAGCTCATTCAAAGGCGGATGCCGCTACGCCAAAACTGAGCTCTACTGTGCTTAAGGTCAACGAGCAGGATTACAATTCGGATTCGGATGTCTATGCCGAATGCCTATCGATAAGCAGCGCCAAACTTTCGACGGATCAGTCCGAACTGGACGCCTACTCAAGTGCCCTCAATGAGGTGCTCGATCATCATTTGTCCAATGCAACGGCCACCACACTGGAGAATACACTGAGCGAGGCGGCGACTTTTTCTAGCCACAATGATAGTTGTGAGCCAATGGATGTTGATGACATAAATGAGACAATCGAAATGTTTAAGGATGTTCTCGCACCCGAGGATTGTCAACTGCTGCAGCAGCAATTGTCCTCAAATGATATGTTAAGGCAGCTACAAATCGAGCAATTGGTGCCAGAAGAGCTGGATCAAAAGCAAACAGTTTCAGCTTCAATCTCACCTATAATGGAGCCGCAGCAGCAGCACCTTGAGCAGCTGCTGCAGGAACAGACAGCAGCAGCTTCAATTTGCTCAGAATTACCCACAATACAGGTGCAGCAAGCAGCTGCAGTTTCACCCAAAGTTGAGGAGCAACTAGTGGTGTCTCCACTGCTGCCCACCTCACCGCCTATACCTACACATCGCTCGAAGACAGCTGAGGAGTTGGCGGAGCTGAGGATCATGGCGGCATTTGCGGAACCAGTTACAGAAGGAGGACAGCAGTTAGTTGTCACTGATAACACTGTAGATCCGAATCAATTCCCAGCTAGTCCGAGCTTAAACATTTCTCCAGTGGCAACAATGGAAATGAAAACTACACAATTTCCAACGCTGAAGCTAAACATAAGCAATCTAACATCGCAGGAAAACATATCGGCGCCCACATCGCCCGCTTTTCCCATCAAATCTCTGGCTGAGTCACCGGGTCACTTTCCACGCTCGCCGCATGCGCCGCCCGAGCACGATGAAATCGACTACCTGGAAGAGGCTATCATTGAGCCCTCGGCTGAGCAGAAGTCGATCATCGTTGGCGATTTAGTCAAGTCAGCGCAGCCAATGCAAGTGTTTATATCGCCGCCAAAGGCCGAGCAGTCCGAGGAGGCAGAGGAGTCTCCTTTGAATGGCACCTTTAACAGCTCCGCTGTGTTACTTAACGTGAAAAGACGTGACACCTACGTGGTGCCTCTGGATAAAGACAAGGAGTTACAGCGTCGCACCTTCTCAGTGATTGAGCCCCAGGACTCGGAGCGACCAACGATGACCATTGAAAAGAATGCATCGCCGGCTTTGGAGGCCACCGAGGCTAACATTATGGGCGATGAGCTGGAGTCCATGGATGTGGATGTTTCAATGAACGTGGACACGACACTCTCAGTAGAGCATCAAGCCACAGAAACGCCCTCACCATTTAGGCAGCGGAAGATGCACTCTCCGCCGTTGCCAACACATGAGCAGCAGCAGCCGGAGCAAGAGCGACTGCGTACATCCCCGCCGCTGCCGGCACAACTCAAGCGTCCGTCTATCCACAAAGAGCTCATGCTCGAGGAGCAGACGCTCTCCGTTAAGGAGCAGCTGAGCGTGGGCGATGAAAAGGATGATGTGTATGTGGAGCACTTTGGCGCCATGTCACCCATTCCGGATGATGTCTTCAAAGCACCCCATACACCCCAATACACCAGTAAAATCGCCAGCATCATGGCCAGAAGCAATAATGTGGCAACTGCCTCAGTTCTAGCAGCTGCTGCTAATGATGATCTTACTGCCGCCGGGGTCCAATTTAATGAAGACGAGTTTCACGATGGCGCCAGCAACAACAACAGTGAGTAACACGCCCCCAAAAGGCTACTTTTATTAACTTATATGCATAACAAAGATGCAGTAAGAATATTTGTTATCAAGTGTCACTTTAATTTAAACATATAAAAAACAAACACTTGATCCGTGAAAAAACGGGTATAAACTGCTTTCTTATTAATGTACGCACGTATATATATACACCTTTACATATACATAAATACAGTTGAGTGAAAAATAGCACCTCTAAGACACTAAATTTTTTGAGAACTTCAAAAGCTTTAATATATTATACATTTTTTCCTGGAACTTTTTAAAACATATATATATTTATATAAACATATATATATATATATTTTATTTTAAGAAAATGTAGCGAAAAAATTAAAAGCAAGAGTAACACTTTTTATAGAAATCATTTAATTACCACACCTATATATTCAAGTGTGGGTAAAGAAAATAACTTGTAGTGTTTAAAAAAAAGTATAAATATATTGTCCTAAAGACACATGTCGAAAGTATTTAATGCAAATCAGATGTATAGAAAAACTTTGCATATTAAAAATTACATCTTTGTAAACATTTCTTGTAAGAAAGAAAGGTGCTATTATTTTTTTTGCGACTGTATATAAATTGTATCCACATTGAAACCTTTGCACATCACCTCAAACCGCTTGCATCGACATCCTGTAATATTCGTGACCTCAGCGCATCGGAAGGGTGAAAAAGAGGAGTAGTTGCCGGGGAAGAGACCTTGTTAGCTTTGGCATTTGAACTTGAAATGTGGGCACAAGCCAGGGTCGAGTTTTTAGTTTGTTGTTTGCATGCGCCGTCAGTCAGCCAGCCAGTCTGGGGTTGGGACTGGAGTAGATAGAGGAGGGCGTCTAGCAGTAAAAATACATCACCACATGCAAGGCAATGAACCTGAACTTCAATACCACACATAAAGGCGCACACACACACAAACCGGAAAGAGAGCAACAATAACAACAACAACGGCAGCAAACTCAACATCAATAAAGCGCATAATTTTTGGCTACCGCGCAGATATCAGCATGTTGTTGGTGCTTTTGTTGTAATGGGTGCATTTTAATGCAGGCACTGGTCTTCGAAAATGCCGCATTGCCCCTTAGCTTACACACGCAAACACACACGCATGCTAAAAATGAGTGTATGTTTTTGCTGTATTACGCTCGCAATTTGACAACACTTTGGCACTCTCTCATTTTCTCTCGCTCTCAGTTTGCACTGGAACCCTTATCAGTATGCCGTAATCTTCGGACCAAATTTAGAAACGCAAAGGTCTACAATGTGACGTCACGCTGTCCAATTGGTGAGCGGCTGTCTGTCCATTATTTTAATTTATTTTTTTTTGCGTTATTTTGTTTGTCTGCCCCCGATGAGAGCATCCATATTTTTGTCTAATTAATGCAAGGCGTTGCCTAATTAGAAAATTGTTCATCTATACAAAATAATGTTTTATAAATTGTGTAAATTTTTCGCTAACTTTTACATTTCATTTGCTTTACTTACCATTTTTGGATTTGCTATGATGAAATCAATTTTTGAATTGGGCGCAATAATCGTTATCGCTGACTTAAAAAATGCAGCTCTGGTTTCCAAACAAACACATTAGTGAACATCGATGAAGTTCATATCTCTTTGGCCATTCATAGAAGCAAGCCTAATTGGACGAGAGATGGGAGACAGCTACAGTGAAAATAACCTAACACTGACCGTAGTTCTTTCAAATATTAAAGTAGTCTGATTATAATAACGAACAGTTGCCAAGAAATATTTAATAAAAATTCGTATAGTAAAAATATATATATTTTTCCTATTCCATCAATATTATGTTATCCTCATAGCGCGATGCAACTGTAGCTTTTCTAATGCATTTAGTCGCTCTTAGTCGCCCATGTTTTTTGTACTCTCATAGATATTAGCCCTCAGCGCGAAGCATGGGAGTCTTGCATAGAACATGCCCATGAACTGTTACTACGTTAGTCAGAAAGAGAACACAGCCCCAGGAATATACAACGTGTACACAAATGCACAAACACACACACACATTTAAAATACACTCTCATCATATGACACAGCGATGCTCTCTCGGCGCTGGCGCAGCGCACTTGCTCATTGCATACGCGCCACTGTCACAGTCCAGTCAGAATCAAACCAAACTCGCTCTCTTCACTTTCAGTGTATGTGTATTTTTGTCTATAAGTGTATGTGTGTGTGTGCATTTGTAGGTCTAATTGAGTGCGTGCGCTGGTTTTCTTATTGGCATCAGAGAACAAAGTAAGCATATTAGCATTCCATTTCAGTTAGTTTTCAACTTTTGACGCTGTCGCTGGTGCCACCGCGGACGTCACTCTACCTGCCACAAAGTCGCTAAATAACATTGTCTACGCCTATCTCACGTCGCCGTCATTTTATCGGAGTACTTGCAAATGTAATTGAAAAATGTGCAAAGAAAACAAATATTTAACATGTTGCCAGCATTTAGCAAAAGTTTTCGATTTGTTTCCCTGTGAAAATTGCTTACATTTGAGAAAATGAAAAGCAGCTGTATAGTGTATGGCCCAGCAAAAACATCGTCGACAACTTGCACAGTTACACAAAAGTGTCAATGACAAAATACCAAAAACCAAAAACAAAAAAATAAAGCATAAATAAAAAGGCACAAGATGAAGACGTAGATTGAAGTAAAAAGTTGTTTTTTCTTTTTCAAAGAGAGCGAGAGCGTAGTCGTGTCTGTGCGTGTCGAGCTCTGTGTTGAAAAGCAACTGTTTGAGTCAGTGTGTGTGTGCGTGTGGGCGCTGCGTGGTCATGGTTAACACTGCGAGTATTTTAATAACTGTAGAAAATGCAAAAGTTGTCAAGAAACAACAGACACACTGACAGACATGCAATTAAAACGCAGTGCAGTGTGAAAAAAACATTGCGCTTAATAACCGCGCGCGCGAAAGAGAGAGGGCTCTCTGCTTTCTCAGCAAGTTTCTCTCTCACTCTCTCTGCAACATACACTTTTTCCTTTTGCTATTGTGTCTTGATGCATTGACATCAGTTTGTCAATTATTTTATTTAGAAAAAAGAAGAAAAAGCAGCCCATTGTATTTTGGGTCTTCTGCTAGTCGTCGCTGCTATTGCATAAAATGACTCAGGAAAGTCGCCGTTGCGGCTTCCGTTTTCATATTTTTTGTTTTGTTCTGCAATTTTATATTTTGATTTATAATTATTGCCCGTCTGCCTTATCGCCTCGCCCTGCTGTAGTTGAGTGACCTGCATTCGGCATGCCATATCTTTATTTTTATTATGTATCTGCTGGTTCTCATATTACTACTTTTTAGGCCGTTCCATTGGGCATTTGTTTATATGTTGGCCAAAATTATGCGGCTTCTTTTTATGACACACCTCAATTCATGACTTAGTTTGAAGGAGGGAGGGAATTGTCTCTTTCTCTCTTCTTTCTTTATATAGGGTAGGGCCACCTTTGAGTCACATGCCGCAAAGTTATTTAAATATCGCCTTCCCTTCCTCGTTGTATTTTTCCTTCCACTTTTGTTTTCAACGCTAAAGCACCAAACGAACAAGAGAGAGTGAGAGAGAAATAGAGGGAGGAAGAGAGAGATTCAACTGCTTGTTGGGGACTATGTGCGCTACAAATATTCAAATAATAAGGTCCATTAGAGTGGAAAACACAAAACAAATTTGCAGAGCATTTGGCGAAAAAGAAGAGAAGGAAACAAGATATCGTCATTTGCACTCATCACATTTTCTCGCAGCGTATTTTAAAGTCGTAGATGCCTAAGCGACGTTTTTATTGTCATTTGTGCTAATAAACCTCATTATCTATCGACTAATCTGCACACATATTGTATTATGCGACAAATTATAAAATTTGATGTAATACAATATTATATTATGTATTTCAGTGAAGAATCGTTCAATTAAGCATCACAATTATTTAGAAAGTTAAATCTGCTCTAGTTCTAATTTGCGAGGGAATAAATACTGCATATATCCCTAAATCACATTTAAAAAACATTAATTGATTAACTAACTTTATTTTTATCTTTCTGTCACCACACCAAACCAAATTAAACTACAAACAACAATAAAACAAAAAACAAATGCACGCGCATGCACATACAAAAACACATACAATAGTAATACTGAATTCATCGGATTTAGACTATTTATTCACCAAAGGCAGCAACAATGTGCCCATCGATCGCAGCTCATTGCTATTGAAATTCGATCCACTTCTGGGTGCTCCGGTGCCAGTGAATCAACAATCGCAGCAGGAGCAAGCGCTCTTCAACATTCTAAGCAACATCAACAAGAACAACAACAACCATAACAATAATAATAATCTAACACGTGCTTTAAGTCCCACATTGGAAGAGCACGAATCGAGCATCAGCAATCAGTCCGGGGAAATAACAAAAGTGAGTTTATTTTTATTGGAGTGAATTGAGCATTAAATATTCATCATATATTGTTCTTTGTTATTGCAGAAGCATGCTAAAATGAGTGTGGACGTTATTGATAACGATTGTAACAAAACCTTCGACAATTCAACGTAAGTGAATATGGCTGTGGACCGTATATGTTAAGATGATTATTATTGTATTTTTTAGCCTGAACTCGGAGGACAAAGCACATAAATACCACAACATGGATGAACTGGAAAAGAAAATCAAAAATGAAGTGTAAGTGTTGGTAAATTTTTAAGAGTGGAAAGTATTATCTAAATATCTATTATATGTTGCTCCTTAGCACCCGCTCCGAGGACATTGAAAATAAACTCAAAGAGGCAGAACAGCGCGAAGAGGCGCTCGTCAAACGCATTACAGAAAAGGACAAAAACAACTCCAAGCTCAAGTGAGTGAATTAAGACAAGACCCTTGAATTTCTTCACAAATAACTTACAAACAAACACTTACAGCGGCGTTATTGAAGCTTACGAGAAAGCCATTGCTGAGCTAATCCACGACAAGGAGCAGCTGGTACAAAATCATGAGAGGCAAATGTTGGAGGTGCAAACAGATCGTGATTCCAATTATACACATCTGATGTCGCTGGAAACGACATTTTCCGATCTCCATGTGTAAGCACTTTAAATAGTCGTAGCCTTGATATTCATTTTAATTACTTGTGTTATTCATGCAGTAAATATGAAAAGAGCAAGGAGATGACCTCACACCTTAAGCAGATCGAGGATAATCTGCTGGACGAAAAGAAGAAAGTGATGGATAAATTGCGACAGCAGGAGCAGCGATATGAGCAAATGAAAAGCCATGCCATGCAGCAAATGGAAATGTAATGAAAATCTATAAAAAAAAATATATATATATATATAAAAAATATGTCAATTAATTCCGTATCATATTTTACAGTGCAAACAAAAAGCTGGCCACCCTTACGAAAGAGCACACGGATGAGGTGAAAAAGTTAAAAGCCCTACTCAAAAAGGAGGAAGTGTCACGCATCTCGACGGCTGAGCAGCTGCAGCAGAAATCGCGGGAGAATGCCGATCTGCTTAAGATATGCGAGGAACTCATTTACGACAAGGGACAAGGTGGTAGTAGTTAAACTTCACCGTAACTAGGATTGATTATTTTGCGGCCTGATTGTATTTTCATATATATAATTTAAGCTGTAAACGCGCACACACACATACATATACTCAAAGCACACACATATACTTATGGCATGTGGAACGCATGTGTATCGCATGTTCTTTACTCTCTCTCATCACATTTTGTAATCTTTTGTTGTGTGCTCTCTCACGAATTGATTTGGGATACTCATATTAAGTCTCAATTCCTATGCTGTCGTCTTTAGAATCAAGGCCTCTAACTATTCATAAATATATATATATATTGTACTATTTCTAGATTTTTAGTTGGCGTTTTCTAGTTAACAACAACAACCAGAACAATCTACACGTCCCCGAGCAGCAAATGAGATCCAATCACACACACATACACGATATGAACACACACATGCCTTACTCTGGTTCCCCCCAACAAAATGTTACTTATTTCTGTCGAATCTGCCTTTTGATTTAGTTCAACGATATTAATCGCCCTGTTCTCACAAGCAGTTTTTCATGTCAAATTCCCAAAAAAAAAAATACGAATAAAATGAAAATGGGTAAATTACGACAACTAAAACAGAAACAGAATATAAAAAAAGAAATGAAAACAGCGTACGCTTGAGGCGCGCCTTTATTAAATGTCTAAGTTTACAATTAGTTTAATTTAAATTAAAACTTGTAATAATTGTATTAGAGCATATTTAATTCTGTATTACATAATAGTACTAAAAACAAATGCATAAAACAGAAGCAAGAAGAAACTGTAACGAACCATTAAAAAAAAACATACACAAAACAAAACCTATTTATATATTAAAAGAAAAAAACCTTAAAAATAACAGATATCTAATTTTTTTTATTGTTTTATCTTATTCAAGCTTGTTACAAATGTTTTTATTTGCTGAGAGCACTAAGAGTGGTTGCCCAAAAAAAAGAAATAGTTGAATTAAACAAAGATAAACAGACAACCAGTACCCCTCCCCTTGCCAACACTTACGCACACACACACAGAAAGCAAAGCTCCACAATTTTAAGCAACTTTTATATTGTAGCACGCTTTTTGTAGAGTAAACCGAGTAAGCTGTAAGAACTCAAGAAAAACCAAAAAAAAATGGTTAACACAAAAAAACAAAAAGAACGTAAAAAAGAATTGTATACAAAATTTGTACCCAGTCCATGTAATCGATTATTATGCTACTAAACAAAACCAACCAACATATATATACTATATATTTTTCTAAAGTTGTAGCAAACAAAACTCGCGCTTACACAAAAAACAAAAAGAAAAACAAACAAAAACAACGTTGAAAACTTGATAAACGCAAATTAGTTTTTGTTGTTTGAGATTTAATATAAAGACAAAATTGATATATATCAACGCGCTGTAAAAAATACACATAAATACACATAGTATTAAAGCATGCACACACACATGTATTTGTGCCGAAGCATGTGCATGTAAAGGTGATGAACAAGTTGCATAAATCAATAAATAACATATGTACGAGTATAATTGCAAAAACTGAAATTTTATTAATTTCAAAAACCGTTTGGCTTGCTAAATACAATGTGCCACATAGACGACAGGGTGGCAACGCCAAACGCAGCTGAGCAGCGATCTTAGTTCATATTGCTCTCCTGCTAGCGTTCACTTGTTAATCAAAGCAGACGCAGAAAAAACGCGAGCAAAACAAAACAAATGCTGTGACAGATGCCTACATCTAAAGCCGAGCAAGTGGTTCTTACGTAATCAATTATTCCAGCAATGAATTTCGCCGGCAAATTTGTGCTAATAACCGGTGCTAGTTCCGGCATAGGAGCCGCAACAGCGCTAAAATTCGCTAAATATGGCGCCTGCCTGGCGCTCAACGGACGTAATGTGAAAAACTTGCAACAGGTGGCGAATGATTGCAGTGCGGCTGCTGGAGGTGCTACGCCAACACTCGTTGTGGGCGACATCAGCAAGGAGGCGGATACGGAGCGAGTGTGGCGCGAAACAATGCAGCAATTTGGCAAACTGGATGTGCTGGTCAACAATGCGGGCATCATTGAGACGGGCAGCATTGAAAACACCAGCCTGGAGCAATACGATCGCGTGATGAACACTAATCTGCGTGCCATCTATCACTTGACCATGCTGGCCACCCCGGAACTGATCAAGACCAAGGGCAACATTGTCAACGTGTCGAGTGTGAATGGGATACGCTCGTTTCCCGGCGTGCTCGCCTATAATCTGTCCAAAATGGGCGTGGATCAATTCACGCGCTGCGTCGCCTTGGAACTGGCTGCGAAAGGTGTTCGTGCCAATTGCGTCAATCCGGGCGTAACTGTTACCAATCTGCACAAGCGTGGCGGCATGGATGAGGCCACCTATCAAAAGTTTCTCGAGCACTCGAAGACCACGCATGCCCTAGGCCGACCCGGCACCACCGATGAGGTGGCCAACGCAATTGCATTCTTAGCCAGCGATCTGGCCACCTTCACCACGGGTGTCAGCCTGGCTGTGGATGGCGGTCGACATGCCATGTGCCCGCGTTAAGTGCAACTGCAATAGAAAACTCAAATCTGGTCAAAGAATATTTGATGCATTTATTTCGTGCTTTTAAAATAAAGCTGTACTGAAATTACATGTTTTTTTAGTTGTCTTTCTTTGATAGTAAATTGAAAATAGAGATCTTTATTGGTGGTTTAATTGATAATGACAAGGCCTGCCGCGCTTAACTTGGTAACAAGTTAAATCGATAGGTGGCGCACTCTTTTTTCTGTCGGTCTCTGAAAACTTAAGTGTTAGATAAGGATTTTCAATTGGTGACAATCGAAATCAAGCAAAATCGATAAGTCTTCGTGTTGTTTTTGGCGCTCACAGCACAAAGTTGTGAAATTTTGAATTGAGCTTAAACTAATAATTAATTTTCTCATTAAATTTACTTTTTAAAAATGGCAATTGTTTGCTTTTATTATCAGCGTGGACACATCGCATGCCGTCCGCCATCCACGGGAAAATTGGCGCCTGTTGTGAAGCTTGCCTCATCGCTGGCGAGGAATGCAATTGCTGCAGCCACCTCTTTAACATCGCCAGGACGACACATAGCATGTGTGTTTGAATGTTTCAGTAACTTTTCATAGGTGACCTCATCCATGCCACCGCGCTTGTGTATATTGGTGACAATCAGACCCGGATTAACGGAGTTCACTCGAACTCCCTTCGCAGCCAATTCCAAGGCAACGCAGCACGTAAACTGATCAACGGCTGCCTTGGACACACTGTAGGCGAGCATGCGGGGAAACGATCGTATGCCATTCAGACTGGAGACGTTTACAATGTTGCCCTTGGTCTTGACCAGCTCCGGGGTGGCCAACATGGTCAGGTGATAGACGGAACGCAAATTAGTGTTCATCATCCGATCGTATTGAGCCAACGATGTACTCTCAATGGTGCCCACCTCACCGATGCCCGCATTGTTCACCAGCACATCAATGCGTTCATGCTTCGCCAGCGTGGCAGCCACAATGTGCTCCACATCCGCCTCATTACTCATGTCCGCTTGCAGTTGCAGCGCATGACAACCGCCTGCTACTAGAATCTTATCTGCGGTTTCTTGTAGTTTCTCCACATTGCGTCCAACGATGGTGAGTAGGCCGCCAAGGCTGGCCAGGTGCACAGCAGTTCCTGCTCCAATACCAGAACTGGCACCGGTAACAATAATCACTTTACCATTGAAATTTGGCATGACGAATGTGCGAAGCAGAATGTGAACTGATCGAATAATTCAATGATAGATTCCAGTCTGATGCGATAACATAATCGATAAGCACATGCTCCAAGATGTGCCTTTGATCAGCTCTTCAAAATTTTCAATTGGAGTACAACAAAAACGTAATTCACATAAAACTAAAGAAAAGGTGTGAAAATTTTAAGGCTTTATCCGTTATTGTGGTAGGTAGAAAAACGTTAAGACCTATGATAGCAAATCGATAGTCACTAAATTTAAAAGGTGTATTGCTAGAAATACCCTTAAAATTTTCGGATAAAACTTTTTGGATATAAAAATAAAAAAAAGCCCATATCTTACGCTACAGCTACTTAATTTGGAGAGAAGGTTACCAAAAAATTATCCAACATATTTTCCCAGCCCCCAAAATTTAGAAACGGGTATATCCCCACAACTTTGAAGACAAACTTGAACGATAGATTACCAAAAATCTCCTACAAAGATCGATATTTCTTAGCTACACCCACCCGGTTCTTTGTTACCTGTTATTATTAATGGTATCAAAGTGTTTTGCAATGTCTCTCTTGTTTCTAGTTGCCTCCATTCAGAATTAAATTAAAAGTAGTGATCCCTCTTTATTCAAGCCAAAGTTTAAGATCAACGTGAACCCATCGCATGAAAACCGCCATCCACGAGAAAGTCCACGCCCGTTGTGAAACTTGCCTCATCGCTGGCGAGGAATGCAATTGCTGCAGCAATGTTGTTTTTGAATGTTCCAGGAACTTTTCATAGGTGGCCTCATCCGTGCCACCGCGCTTGTGTATATTGGTGATAATCACGCCCGGATTTACAGAGCTCACACGAACTCCCTTCGCAGCCAGTTCCAAGGCGACGCAGCGCGTGACCTGATCAACGGCTGCCTTGGACACACTGTAGGCGAGCAAGCCGGGCAACGAGCGTACGCCACACACACTGGATACGTTGACAATGTTGCCCCGGGTCTTGACCAGCTCCGGGGTTGCCAACATGGTCAACTGATAGAGGGAACGCACATTGGTGCTCATCACGCGATCATATTGAGCCAACGATGTATTCTCAATGGTGCCCGTCTCAACTATGCCAGCATTATTAATGAGCACATACAGTTTGCCAAATTTCTTCAGAGTCAATGAAACAATTCTCTCCACATCCGCCTTATTATTCACGTCAGCCTGCAGTTGCAGAGCAGGTGAACCGCCTGATGCTAGAATCTTGTCTGCGGTTTCCTATAGATTCTTCAAATCGCGTCCAACGATGGTCAGCAGACCACCAAGGCTGGCCATGTGGAAAGAAGTACCTGCTCCAATGCCAGAACTGGCACCGGTAACAATAATCACTTTACCCTTTAAACTTGACATGTCGAATGTGCGAAGCAGAATGTGAAGTAACCAAACAAAGCAATCAGTAACGATTATTACTTTACCCTTGAAACTTGACATGAAGAAAGCGCTTAGCTTAATGTGAAGTGATCGAATAAGACAATCGATAATAGTTGCCAGTCTAAAGAGATAACAGCATCGATAATCAGGGGCTGTAAAAGCTCCCATCGATCAGGTTTTCACTCTTATACTTAGCGCAATGCTCGTCATGCTGTCTGTCCAACTGTCAACTTTGTACGACACCCTTAGAGATAGAGACTCAAGTCACTTGAAACATATACTGGTGAAACAATTTTTGTGTTACGTCTACTAGGGGCAAAGAAGACGAAAAATACTTAATAGCAAATCGATAAAGCCAAATTTGGCTTGTAAGTTGTTGGCAATGCCTTCAAAGATCGACATATGCCTTATGACTTGTCCACCCTCCAGCACCCAGAAATTAGAAATGGCTATATCTTCACCAGATTTTAACTTAGAGTCGTCATATTTGGTACTAATAGTATTTTGGAAAGTCTTAATCAATAAGTTAACATATCTCCCAAAATTGTAAGGATAGTCACAAAATCTGGAAGGTACCTTGGCAGACATTTAAAACGCGCCTAATCGGTGGCGAGGAATGCATTGCTGAAACCCCTTCAGTTTACATCGCCAGGACGACCCAGGGCATGTGTGGTCGTCGAGAGTTATAGATACTTTTCATAGATAGACTCGTCCACAAAACCGCGGTTGAAATGACAGAGCATGCTGATCAAAGTTAACGATATCTCGATAACAAGCTTAGTCGATAAGTGGCGCTCTCTCTTTTCTCTCTCGGTAACTCTGAAACCTGAAGTAGTGATCGATACAAATAGTCAGGTGGTAAAATAATCAACACCTAGCTAAATCGACAAAAGGTTTTTATTCTTTTTGTTGTTGTTGGTGCTCTGACACAGCTCAAAGTTGTGAAATTTTTTGTGATAAAAAATATTGATGAAAACTGCGAATTAACTTCCTTATTAAATTTATTGTTTCAAAAATGCCAATTGTTTGATTTTCTTATTATCGCGGACACATCGCATGTCGTCCGCCATCCACGGGAAAATTAGCGCCTGTCGTGAAGCTTGCCTCATCGCTGGCGAGGAATGCAATTGCTGCAGCCACCTCTTTAACATCGCCAGGACGACCCATGGCATGTGTGGTCTTCGAATGTTCCAGGAACTTTTCATAGGTGGCCTCGTCCATACCACCGCGCTTGTGTATATTGGTGACAACCACGCCTGGATTCACAGAATTCACACGAACTCCCTTTGCAGCCAATTCCAAGGCAACACAGCGCGTGAACTGATCAACAGCCGACTTGGACACATTGTAGGCGAGCACGCCGGGAAACGAGCGTACGCCACACACACTGGATACGTTGACAATGTTGCCCTTGGTCTTGACCAGCTCCGGGGTTGCCAACATGGTCAACTGATAGAGGGAACGCACATTGGTGTTCATCACGCGATCGTATTGAGCCAACGATGTATTCTCAATGGTTCCCGTCTCAATGATTCCAGCATTGTTCACCAACACATCAATGCGACCGTGCTTGGCGAGCGTGACAGCCACAATTTGCTCCACATCAGCCTCATTGTTCATGTCCGCCTGCAGTTGCAGCGCAGGAGAACCGCCTGCTGCTAAAATCTTGTCCGCGGTTTCTTGTAGTTTTTCCACATTGCGTCCAACGATGGTGAGCAGACCGCCAAGGCTGGCCAGGTGTACAGCCGTCCCTGCTCCAATGCCAGAGCTGGCACCGGTAACAATAATCACTTTATCCTTGAAACTAGACATGACGAATGTGCGAAGCAGAATGTGAACAGATCGAATAAGACATTCGATAACAATTTCCAGTCTGAAGTCGATAACAGCGTATATAAAGACATCAGCTGGGAAAGCTTGCATCGATCAGCTGTTCAAAGCTTTTAATTAATTAAGGCACAACAAAAATGTTTGACATAAAACTAAAAAGAAATGTTAAATTTCAAACAAGATGCGCTGGTTTTTTTAAACTTAGATGTTTTATTCTTCTTTTAAAAAAACGCTACGCCCTAAGCACGTAGACACTGCCAATGCTCTTGTTAAACCTCGTAGCCGTAGGATTTGATTATCTTGTTGAAGGGCTCGGCCGCCTTGGCAATGTTCTCGCGCGCCTTCACCGTCAGCTTCTTCATCTCTCTGTTGTGCTTGAGGGTGATGTGGAGCTTGGCCTTTCGCTTGCGCTCCAAACTCTTGATGACATCCTGATAATGCCAGCCGACCTCGTGCGACAGACGACCGACCATGCAATATTTGCGATCGGACCGCAGAGTCAACACACGCATCGCAATGGGGACAACGACGCGACGACGCTTGTCATACGGCGATGGAATACCATCGAAGACACGCAGACGCGCCAAAGCAGCCTGGCCACGCTTGGTCTTGTGTGGGATCATGCCTGAAAAGGAGACGAAAACAATCAAATTTAGTTGGTAAATCAATTATCAACATAAGTATATAACAATTTTTGGCTGTTCAGTTCTGCTTTGGTTACACGATTTCTTTTTCAAATAATGTAGGTAAGTATATAATAATCATCAATTAAAAGCCAAGCCGTAGTCGTAATAATCGCCTGATATAATAAACGTACCTGCAATTCAAAATAGGGAGAGTTAATAAATGTTTATATTTATAATAAGGTAATTCAATTCATTTGTTGTCTGTACTCAGTTTGTTTTTTTTTGTTTACATGGTTTCTACGTTCAAATAATGTAGGTAAAAATGTTTAAGCATCATCGAAAAAACAACAACAAATAAATTAATAATTCATTTTTAAACGCACCTCGCACCGCCTTGTAGAAGATTCGGGATGGGGCACGGAAGTGGAAGGGGCCACGAGCGGGATTCACGTTGCAACGTTTGCGCAAATAGGCCAAAAACTTGATTTTGTTCCTGTAGAAGTGGCCGGAGAGGTTCAACTCCTCGCAGCGCACCACGGCGACCTTACCGCCCTGCAACAGGTACTTGGCGACAACGGAGGCCAGGCGGCCCAGTAAATGGCCTCGACCATCAATAACAACGGTCTGCAGAGAAACAAAAAGTCAAATTAAAATAAATAAATAACAATTGGTGCAAATGTGAGGTTAAGTTGAGCGTAGCAGGGCATAAACAAATGAGTGCAATGCACATTTATTGGCTGTAAAATACAGTTTTTGCAATTTTAAGCATTTGGGCCACTTTAATTCTCACATGTTTTAAAAATTTTCAATTTATATTTTTTTGGACAGCGTTTGGGCACGTGTACACGGACCCAACTTTCGCGCACTGAAAACAACGCCAAAACTCTGTTGAACTATCCATTAAAACACATTTGCAGATAGTGCATGGGTTAAATAATGTTTTGCACACATTTGTTGTTTTGCGGAGATACGTTAACATGGTTTTATTTGCCAAATTTGTGGCACTTACCCTGTTCGTTAAACCAGTCATGTTTAAGAACCGCACGGAAAGAAAGCGGAAATCGCTTTGACATCTCAAGCGTCATACGGCAGGGTTGATTTTTGACATTCAGACAACGACAAAATGCTCATTGCTACACGCATGCATTTCGATAGATCATCAATAGTAATTTAAAATCGATTGTTACGCATATCGCGTTTTGTGGTTATTCACGGGTTGTGCGTTTACGGTCAGTCTGCAAAAACATTTATTCTTTGGTGCATTTTTAACTGCGAGCGGAGCGGATCATTGTGAATCGCGCGTTTGCTAATTTGTTTACATAAAACTAAACGAAAATATAAATAAATACATATTGTGAAAGACGACCTGCCAAGCAATCATCAGTGGCAATGAAATTGTAACGCGCGTGCTGAGTTCAGTGTTTGTGCTAAAAGTGTGTTAAGCACATAAACAGAATTCAGATTTGCTAATTCTGGTACATAACCCCACCAACCCCTTTGAAAATCATAATACCGACAACAGATAAGCAATAACATCCAATCAGAAGCAGCAACAGAGGCAGCGGCAGAGCGTCGACGTTTTCGGTTGTCGACAGGAAAAAGTCAACACCTTAAAAGGCAAGTCTTATTTTTTTATTATAAATGTAGAGCATGTAGATGGTCGAGCGGGGGAGGATGTGCATAGACACCAGTCAAATTTGAGTACATGTGAACATGTGTGCGTGTGTCTGCTTGGCATAATAATTACTGTTCATTCTATCGTTTTAATTAAATGCAATTCACAAAAACAATGTCTGTCCGTCCGTCCGTCTGTCTACCTGTCGGTGGGAGCTTTTTAATATATCTGCCTTGCGTCTCTTCTTCCTGCATGGCTGCCTGTCTTTTGACATTTTGCCTTTCCCCCTATTTTGGCAGCGGCAGTTTTTATCCAACGAGCGGTTAACATTTCTTTTTTTCTGCTTTTGCTAATTTTTAAATTAGGTCAATGCATGCGTGTACCGATTTACTTGGCTTTTCCGTCTCTCTCACATGTATTTTTTGGTTTGCTGTTGTTGTTATTGTTGCCGAACCAGTTTCTTAACCTTGTTTCCTTTCCAAGTGCAATTGGCGTTTGACTCTTGCTTTTTTGACAATTTGAATGTTCTACTTTTATATGTGTATGTGTGTGTTTGTGTTTGCGTGCTGGTTGCCAATGACAACTTAATATAACGGCATTAATGAGATTTGCTGAATTATGTGTAAACAACATGCAAAGCAGTCGAACAGAAGAACATTAATTAAATATTCATTATGATATTCTTATGCATACATATATTTTTTTTATCTAAGAAATGTGTGTTAATTTTCAACGAAAACTCTTTTTTTCTGCGTCGCAAAGTAAACTCTTCTCACATATGCGCCTGCATTCGAGTAAGTGAGATAGGGCACGATTTTCACGATTTATTTAAATTCCAGTTATAGTTTAACAGCTGTTAAGTGCAGCCAGTGATTGCAAACGCGCTGCTGATCGATCTGTGCAAAATGTTTAGAAATGTTTATAAAATTAACAAAAAATCAAACTAAATGTAAGTATATATTTATAATGTATGTATATAAAAAGTTTATGTCTCATTGTATTTTGCAGATGTCAAATCTGAACTTCTATGAACTGCTCAACACGAACGCAACGGCAACTTTTGAAGAGCTTAAACGCAATTATAAGCAATTAATACTACAATGTCATCCAGATAAATTACAACAACAACAAGCCATAACTGTAAATTCCAATGAGAGCGACCCAAATCGAGATAGCGACGACAGCAATTTCAATGCGATAAACGAGGCCTGGAATACGCTGAAAGATCCCATTAAGCGTAAGCACTACGATGCCGAATTATTGCAGACGAAATTTCAAACGGAACACAGCAACTACTATGCCAGCATAACATTTAACGATATGCAACGCATTCCAGTTGAAATCTTTGAAGAGGAGCAGGGTAAAGAGAAGGATGGAGAGAACACTGATACAGACAAAGACTGGAACATTTCCTATGCGTACAATTGTCGATGCGGCGGTCAATATTTACTAGATGAGTCACAAAGAAGAGAGGAGCTGGAAGAGAGAGTATCAAGTGAAATGATTGTGGAGTGCAGCGAATGTTCTCTGGTGATTGTTGTGAAACACCAGATAAATAAGCCGTAAAGTAAATGCATGTTTGTAAACTTTTTGTACAGATTTATAAAAAAAAATCATTATTGCAATATTGATTTTGATTTGAATTTTTTGACTTTTTAATTAAGCGGTTATTGGTTCGGTTGTTGTCATCTTCGTCTCTGCCAGCTAATCGTTTTCTTTAACCTTTTTCGTTGCCAAGCTGATTACATGTATCTGTGTGTAAAACTGGTTGTTTTGCATATATTTAAAGCCCTTCCTTTCTTTTGACATTTGTGTTTGACCAACAACAAAAAATGATGTAATATATATCACATAGTGACACACACACACATCATTCGTATTGCAGTCACAGCACAGCCCACAATATTTTTCATTTCCGTTGTACAAAATCTTTAGCCAAATAAATGTCTTTGGTTTTTATTTTGGCGGTGGTAAGTTGTTAAAATGTTTTTTATGCCTTTGACGCGTGTGAATTGTCTTTTCGCGCATTATGTGGGTCACATTAAAATTGGCAAATGAGTCTACAAAAAAACTAATGTTACATGTTACCCTTGCCCCTCTCACCCTCTCCCCACAAACCGTCGCATTTGAACAACAAACGGCGGATTAGACGAAAAAAGTGGCGTTTTATGCGGGTTAATGTTAAAAAAGCTTTTTCGGAAACGTTTAAGACGATCTGAAAGATTTTTGTGTGTGGATGCTGTTTGAAATCTGTTGCTTCAGTGGTAATCTAATATAATATTATATTATGTCAGTTTATATGTATATATGTGCACGTGACTTGTTTAAAGTTCCACATTATGGGTCAACTACAAAGTTAGTTGACTTTTATAGAGTACTGTGGTCCACTTTGCATATAAACATTTTTTAATATTAATTTTAATTTTAAAAGAATCTACAGATGTTTAAAACGAAGCAGACAGTCTTTTCACTAAAAAGAAAAATAGAACCCAAAATTCCAACTGGAAGTTCGAATAAAATTAGATTTACTGCTGTCAATGCTTCTAGCTCAACCGTTACGTTAACTAATCACTTTTTGAACAAAAACAGAACAAAGGTTAAGCGCCTTAATTTGGTATATTTTTATGTGCGTATGAATGTATGTAATGGTAATTACTGCCAATTTTTTTTCTCTATCTTATTTTTGTTTTGGGTGAAGCGAAATTCAATAACCTCGCCTGTTTTTTTGCCGGCTTTTTGTTGCTGATCTGATGATGTCAGCAACTGCAAAAACAACACAAAGTGGATATGTATATATACAAATTTGCGAAAAACACGCATGCACAAGCTGAAATTCATTTGTTTGTTAATATTATTGCAAAGTAATTTACATATTTGCTTCTTTTTATTTTCTTGGTATGTTAAAAGGCTATTTGCTGTTTGCTACTGTAGTCTCAGTTTTCCCCCTCGCTTAGTGCAAAAAGTAAGTGCGTGTGTGCTTTATTGATAATTAACGGTGTCTGAGCTTTCGTTTTCTTGATAGAGCATCGACTCGATTTCCAGCAGCAGCAGCACGTTAATTATGCCGCCTGACGACGCCGAGGAAAATAAAAGCGAGTTACAAACACACACACACATGCAGATATGTTTGAATGTGTGTGTGCGTTTTATCTCTTTAACATCGCCCACTTTAATAACCTTTTGACACACAAAAATTGAAACGCTTTAGCGCATTTACTGTCTGTCTGTCAGTTGTCCCTCTCTCTCTCTCTCTCTTTCTCTGTATATTTCTCTCTTTGGTTACGTCTTGTTCTTGTTGTGTGATACGCGCAGCGATTTTATAGATAAAGCTCACTGGCAGAAGTGCATACAATGATGGCCCACACACAGACACACATACAATTCCAACTCTAAACTCTAACTGTTTTACAGAGCTTCCATCTACCATCTCCGTCTCTTTATAGCACTTTCATTTCGTTTTCACTGCGCATTAAAGACGCTCGAGCGGCTTTAATTGCTCAAGAAAATTGCAGAAGCGAACAAAAAGTAAAACACCGGCTCAACGTAACAAAAGTAACAGAAAAATAAACGCAATAACAACAATAGTAACGGAGAGTGCATGTCAAACGTTGTTTGTGAGTGCGTGTGTGTATGCATGAAGCGTGCGTAGAAAGCTCAAGAAGTTTTGTGTCTAAGGAAGTTAATTATCACATCAGACAGGCAGGCACACAAACTGGGCTAAAGATTCCAGGTTCCAGTTCTGACAGGCCACTCACAATTCCCACCACCCAGTAAAAATAATAAAGATGAAGAATATGCCATTAAAATAGTTGACTTATTTTCTTCAAGTACTAATTAAAATGCTTTCCTGTTAAAGAAAGTGGCTTCTTTCATTCAGATCCTTCAACTAGAACACCGTTCTTGGAATGAATCACTATGCTCTTTGTCGGGCAACAGTTGACGATTCATAATTTATTTATTTTTTATTAATTCAGCTGAACCGCAAAAGCCATATTCATAAATAAGTGATAAACGCGAACGCAGCTCGCCAAGTGCTGGAGTTATTTTTTCTTATATAGTATTGTATTGTTTTTTTTTTCCATATTTACAATCTTTTTCTGTTGCCTTGTCTACGCTTTACATCTTTTCGATTTTAATTACACAAAAGCGCCAATTAATTGCGGCTGTTTTTTTGTTTCAAACGTTTTCTGCTGCGAGCTATTGTCGAACTTAGCTTTAGTGCCCATTTCATTCCTTTTGTGTGTTCTTCCAGGTATGTGTTATTGTGGGTTGGTTGTATTCGAAGCCAAGTGAAAAGATGGCAACAAGTAGAGCAGTCAACAGTACAACACAATTCAAAAATGAGCAATTTAAATACACCTAGCAAACTGTTTATGTGCTTGGATATGACTAATGGCTATTGATCTTTTACTTGCAGACGAGAGCACGCGTGTAGTTGCACGCGTAACAACGACTTCAATCTGGCCGAAAGCAACTGCAGCATTTCCCATAAACATTACAAGACTGATCGCCAGCCAAAATCGTCCGGGAAGTTAGCACAGAAGATGGCGTCCACTGGTGAAATTTGGCTGCAGTGGTTCTCCTGCTGTTTCCAGCAGCAGCAACGGTCACCCACCCGCAGGCCGCATCATCAACGTTTGCGCATCGATCGTTCCATGATCGGTAATCCGACGAATTTCGTGCACACGGGTCACATTGGTTCAGCGGATGTAGAACTATCCACGAACCGACTAAATGCGATCTCCACACAAATGCAGAGCAAGGGCGGCTACGAAACAAACTCGATACACTCGCTGCACGTAAGTCGCACTCGCTCTTGGAGTCGAAGTCCTCCATGATGAATCATCCAATCTTGTTGTTCTTTGTTGTTTGTTGTTAATGCTGGTGCTTTGTGGTGCATATTTAATGTGCGAATCACGATGATCGTAATTCGAAACTTTTGCTTCATTTAGCACCAACAAACGAACGTACGCAATTGTGGTTTTGGTGGTTGCAGTGGTTTTTATCCAGATTAGAGCTCAAGGTGTTCCTGATAATCAAAGTGTAACATTTTATAAATTTCAACAATAGTTGCAGCAAATTGATTACTACAATAATATTGCAAAATAAGATGTTGGGCATAATCCTTAGGCAATAAAACCTTCCACATCGTTTACTATTTAAATAAATATGAGATGAGGTTGAGGAATCCTTAGCTCAAATCCTTGCAGACTATAACGCCTTAACCAAGAAAAAAGCATCATCCTAGCGCTGCATGCTATGCAATACAAGAAGCCCTCACCTCAGCATATATACTTGCATCCTTGCAGGAGCAGGAGGCGACAGAAAAGATGTATTAAGTTGCACTGCAAGCACTCCAATATAAAAATCAATGTTTAAATAAATTTAATCGTTTGTTTTTCCACTCGAAAAAAAAAAATAAAATTTATGATGACATATTTTTCGAAATGATATGTAGAATTAGACAAAATACAATACAGACATAAACAATAACATTTTTGATTTTATGGAAATAGATTTATATGATATAGTAATCCGATTTGAAATATTGAGAATCAGATCAATAAATAGGCTAAAAATAAACCCAATTAATATTGATTTAAACATGTTAAAAAGCAGCAAAATATACAATTTTTATCTATTTTATGGGCGATAAGAATTGAGTCAACTTGTTAAACTTGATCAACAATTGTATAGTCTTGTCATAAAACAGAAGAAGAAGAAAAGTCAGTTGGCCGAGTTCAATGCACTTTTAGAGACAATAATCATCAGGTGTTGTGTATGGAAAAGATACACACCCAAGTTTTAGAACAAAATGTTCAATTAAGTATTTTTTTTTTGTGGTATTAGTAGCACACCAAAGTAAACACAGACTTTTTCATGCTATGCACCCATTTACTTGCTGCCCGGCAAACTGATAAGATCTCGTTTTACCCCACTCTCCTCTGCCCGCCCTTGTCGTAAGTGGCAAACAATACCAAGTGCCCAGCCCCCCAGCAACCCACCCAAACACAAACCCAATCTCAACATAGTTCCATTTTAAGTTTGTTGTGTTTACGCTCTACTACATCGCTTAAGCTGCAGACAACAACAATAGCAACAACAACAACAGAAACTTAACTTTTCTTTATAATTGTTTTACATGTTTCTTTATATTTTTTTACAGGCCTGCTGATGAAGGAACACACACTCACACACACACACACAGACAACACTGGACTGCTAAGTGCATTTTGTGCAATTTTCTTCACAACAACAACAGAAAGCAACAATTTATTATAATTCTTTGTTAAACGCGAGGCGTTTGTTATCAGCCGGCGTCGACGAGGGTGACTAACAAAGCAGCAGCAGCAGAAGGCGCTTGATGAGGGTGAGTTGCCGCCGAGGGGCAAAGGGTGCCATCTGACTGACAACGCCAGAAGAAACAGCAGCAAAAAGCTACTGAAATGGGTTCCATACACATTCACACACACACACTGCTAAGGAATGACAACAACCGCAGCAGCAGCAGAACTAAAATAAGTTCCACACGCACATACACAAATGCCTAAGGAATAACAGTGACAACAGCAGCAGCAAAGAGCAAAAAATGGATTCCACACACACATATACCGCAAAGCAATAGCATTAATGTGGACTCCATGTGTATCTCCATTTGTGTGTGTGTGTTTGTAGAGAAAACAAATTACCCTATAAGTTGGCTTCCTATAGATTTATGTTTATATATACGTGCGTGTGTTTGTGGAGACTAAAACTAAAAGGAATATGTACAATTTTGTAGACTTCCAGTAGCTGCTGACTGTGTATATTTTTTTTGCCATTTTTGTGAGTATTATATAGATGAAAAATCGCAAAAGGTTAGCAGACAGCAGTGCATTTTATATATATATTTAAATGTTCATGTAACAGTTTTGTTTTACCACATATTGTACTTAATGCCAAAATCAGGACACATGCAATCAGCTAAGATCGTTTTTGTTTTGTTTTGGATATTATCTATATACATAAATATTTACATTTAGAATTTCCGATTGCATAAAACACGAGACAACATTTCCAAAAAATAACAATAAAAAAACTGCCTTATTTCGTAATAGGCATTTCCAGCCCAACTTGGGGCACGAGATCTGTTAATACTATATGATATATATATATATATATATATATATACGTATAGCCGTACCCTTATGGTGTGTGGTTGTGCGTGTGTGTGTGTGTTTGTAATCGTCACCTAGCCAAGCAATTTTACAAAGCTGATTTAGCATTTATATATAATGTTATTAACTTTACAATGACAACAAATTGTCGCACAATCAATTTTTCAAAAAACAAAAAAAGAAACTTAAAATGTATAATTTATGATATTTATAAAATTCAAATATTTGTTTACAAAGCAAAAAAAAAAAAAGAAAATGAAACATAAACTTTATAACTACTTTTTTAGATACATTTAGTATATATATACATATTTATAAAACGAAACCGAATAACCAATGCAGAATATAGTGTTTAATGTTTTGCAAGAAGAAGAAAAGCAAAAGTACGAAATGCGAATGTAGAACTTGTACCTTTATAGAATCCCTAATCAAATGTGAAAAAATCTTAACAAAAAAAAATTAAGAAATGAAAAATATAGAAATCAGTTTTTAAAAATCCAATGCAGTTGTAGATATTTGACTAAGGTGAACGTTTTATTATAACAAACAAATATAACAAATATAAAAACATGTGTTTTGGGTTGAATGCGTCGCAATTTGTACGCCGAATAGACTAATTGTATAAAACAAAAATATTTAAGCGATAATTTATGGAAAATATATTAAAAAACAAAAACAAACAGCGTTATTCAACGTGATTTCTCTTTCATTTCTTCGGCATCGTTTATTTTTTAGCACTGCTCTTGATATAAAATCACACCTTAAATAAAAATAAATTCTCCCATATTGAGCAATCCGATTCGTTAAGGTCTCAGATTATCAATCTTGCAATATTTTGAACCAAAATTTTACGAAAATGTTTAATTATAAACACTTTATCTATTTACCTGAACATATTTTCTATTGCAATTATTTAAGATCATTAAGATACCGAAGTTAATAAGCTGACATCTAAATATTATTATTTTTTTTGTCAACAAATAAACAACTCTTTTATAATGTTTCCTAATCAAGTTGATCATATTGCTTAAGGGATCGGAGATTCTAATTATTTGAATAGATTTATGTTTTATAACTTTATTAGTGAGGATGACATCTTAATGATGACATTCCTAATATTATAGAATGATTATATAATATAAGGAATGTGTGTAAAGAGTAAAAACTATTTTTTTTTTGATGCTTATACAATTTATTAGCAACCTAAGAGATGAAACCAAAAAAAGTTTTTCTTAGCTTAAATGTAACTTGAAATAAGTGTGGATTAGGAGGACTAATCATCGTTGTCGCTACCACTGCCAGATCCGGAACCGGAGCCGCTGCCACTGCCAGATTTGCTGCCGCTTTTGTGGGATTCATTATCGCTGCCGCTGCCGCTACCAGAGCCACTTCCACTGCCACTGCCACCGTCATCAGCGGCATCGCCACTCTTACCACTGCCCACATCGGATTCGCTGTCCGAATCTCGGAGCGCTTTGCTGGCTTTCGCCTTGTTGACCTTTTTGCTGCGACGCGCCTCGAAGTCGGAGCCCTCATCCTCGTCGGAGGAGTAAATGGTGGAGGCTTTCTGTTCGCCGTGAGTACCACCGCCGCCGCCGCTGGCGCCTTTCTTGTAGCGATTCTTGATGGCACTCAAACTGATGGCATTTTCATCGTCGCTGCCATCGTCATGCTGATAGGAGTTGCCGCCACCGATTAGTGGCTCGCCAGCGCCGGCCTTCTTCTTCTTGGGCTGCGCCTTGTGCTGGGTGCGCATGGCCAGCCGCAGTTTGGCCTCCTCCTCCTTCAGCTGCGAATAGCGATCCGTTGTTGGATCCTTGCCCACTTGGGTGAGTATCTTGATGCCGCTCGTCTTGGTCGAACGATCCGCAAGCGACATGGTGATCTTCTTGTGCGTGAACGATTCCGTAGAATGCGGCCGGAACGTTAACTTGGTGCGGAACACCGACTGGCCCTGCAGACCCGTGCCCTGTCGTATAAACAAATGATTGTGATCACCGACCAGGGGTTGGCGATACGCATCAAAGATCTCGTTGCCCAAATGGAGGCTCATGCTTCCGTCGGACCAGCGCACATAGCGAGCATTCGACTCCCGGACCATTTCGCCCTTGTTGTTCATGTACTCGCGCCAGCGGATCGTGTTGCTCACCTTGAGCTTGATGCGCTGGCGGCCTTCCTCATCCATGGTTTCCTCCTCGTCGATTTCATCCTCATAGGTCTCCGGATCGAAGGGATGCGTGACGACCGACAAGAAATTGGGCAACTTGATGAAATGCTGCTCCTTGCCAAGATCCGCCGATATGCGTGGAATTTCCACATCGATGCGTGTCTCTGGCAACGGTTCCGGCTCATCTTCCTTGGCTGTCGGCAGCTGCCTCTGCTCGCGGGAACGTGAACGGGAACGACTTCGTGACCGACTGACAGAATGACTACGTGAACGAGATTTGCTGCGGCTGCGACTCTGCGAGCGCTGCGGACTTGGCTTGGCAACCGTCTCCTCGTCGTCACTGATGTCATCCGCATCGCCAAAGATATCGGAAGCGGCAGGCGCTTGCTGCTTGGGCTAAAGAAGAACTAAGAATCTTAGTTAAGCTGCAGATAAATCGATATAAGGATTACCCACCACCTCATCATCGTCGCTATCGGTGTCAATTAGGCGCGATTTCTTAACTTTTGAGGGCGTCCCCAAATCGCTGTCGCTTTTCCGTTTCTCTGCATCCGAGCCACTTTCTCGGCGGGGCTGTTTCTTCTTCGGAGCGCCAATGTCACTGCCTGAACCCGAACCGGAAGCGCTTCTACTGCGCGAAGTACGGCCAGATCGAGGTGTACCCGACTTGGAGCGTGGTGTGCCCGGCTTGGAGCGTGGTGTGCCCGACTTGGAGCGTGGTGTGCCCGACTTTGAGCGAGAGCGGGAACGAGAAGTCCGACTGCCACTGCGACTCCGACTGCGACTCTTGCTCTTTGAATTGGCACGCTGATCATCGATTTGTAGATTGGGCGAATTTGAGCGCGACTCCGGATGCGAACGCTTGCTATGTGGTGTCCCACTGCGGGATCGCGATCGAGATCGTGATCTTGACTGGGTGCTGTGCGCCGAGGCGGGGCTTTGAGGCTGAGCCGGTACAGAGCGTTGACTGTGATGTGAGGGGGACCGCGAACGGCGACTACCCGCTGAACCGGACCGGGCGCTATGCGGCGAACCGGAACCTGAACGCGATCGAGAGGATCGAGAGCCGGAACGCGAGCGTTCACTGCCGCTGCCCGATTTGTGACTGCGTGGCGAACTGAACAAGTTTTATTGTTAATCCTTACATGCTGGCAATAAATTATAAGTGGCAAACCTACCCTGGAGCACTGCCTTGGGGCGTGGCGCTGCGACTGCGGCTGCCACTGCGACTGGAACCGGATCCTGAACCTGTAGAAATATCAATATAAAGTACATCTGCAACCGTAAAAAATATTTGTATTTGCATTTACCGCTTTCGCCATCTGAATTCGCATCGCCCATTTTGCAATTTTATGTTTTATATGCCAAAATGACAAAAATTCTAACCTTTAACAGCAAACCACACGACCAGTAAATAAATAGCTTAAATAAATGTATAAAGGACTATTTACAATTCCCTTAATATTTAGCTATGTTACAAAAACAAATTGCACTGTTTTGTAAAACGCCGAAAATATGTTGATGATATTTCGATGTGCTTTGTGTTCTCAAAAATGTTCAAGGCAACCGTGTTGCTGTTCCGACTATCACTACCGCATAACTATCGTGAAATATCGATAAGTGTATGCTGCATCGATAGTCATCATCCGTCTCCGTCTTTTGTGTGTTTGTATTCGTATGTGACGAGCCACAAAAGTTTTTGCGGAACATTTTTTGTGTACATTTTAAGCGTTTTTCGAGCGCTCAAAAATTGTTTATAGAATTGCATATGCAATTATTGGGCATTTGCCTATTTTCAAATAAAGTGCATCAAATTGTGCGTGGCGTAAAAGGTCCGCAAATCGCGAAGCGAATTTACCCCAAATTCGCGTTCGGGTGAAATTTCAATGAACTGAGAAAACAAAGGCAGAGAAACACACACATATACACAGTGAAGTAAGAAGAAGCAGTGGCAACAGCGCAATAGCAAGCAATTATTTACTTACAATAAAATCAACATATTATACATAAACGAAGGCAAAACAATCCAACAAAAAATATCACAAAATACCCTTCGAAACAAATAAAGAAAACGCTTTGAGACTCTTTGAAGCTATTGCATTGAACATTAAAGCAGCAAAAAAAATTTTGTGCGTTCGCCGCTTTTCTGCAAAAAGGAGGAAAGCATATTAAAAAAAGAAAAAAAAAAAAGATTCAGTACTCCTTCTCTCGGGCACAAAGCACGACGGCAATAAAGTTCAACACAAATACAACGCGCGTGTGTGTGCGAACATACATAGATTGTATATATATATACGGAATATATTTAGGGACGAAGACGGCGCGGAAAAATACTAACCTCTTTCTCTCTCTCTCTCACACGCCGCTTCGCACGTTTCGCTGCTAACACTTTGCGCATCAGTGTGGGTGCAAGTGCCAGTGTGTGTAAACCGTATCCCTGTGCATGGATCCTGAGTGTGCCGTTGTGAGTGCCCTTTATTAGTAGCTGTAAAAAAAAACAAGTGATCAAAAACGGCAACTAAAATTCACACACACAACTCCAGAATAGTAGGGACGCCCGTTGTGTGACAACAACAATAAGAACAAGAACGCAACGGCGTTAGGACGACGACAGCAGCGTCAGCGTCGCCACAGACGACTCAATCCCAGTCGCTTTGGAATGTTAGATGCGGTGAGAACAAAACATTCAGTGTATGTTGTTGTTGTTGGTAATAGCAGCAGTAGTCGGCAAACAGTAGCATTAAAAGTGGAAGAGGAAGAAGAAGCAGCACCAGCAGCATTATCATCCAGCGTTCATTTAGGTAAGTGAATAGTCAAATATTTTTAACAAACTTCTTCTTGCTACTTGCTTTTGATTTTGTTGCTGCTGCTGCCCAAAGCTAAAGCTCTTTTTCAATGCTAGCCCTGAACGCTAATTGGCCAAAGTTGAATTCGCAGCCGCAGCAGCATTTTGTTGTAAGCGAAAACAGTGTTGACAAACGGCCATTGCTCAGCTGATGAAGTTACACATAAATCGAAACAAGATCAGCATTCGCTGTAAAGCAAATCGGGCAAACAGATGTATGCAAGAGAGAGAGAGAGAGAGAGCACTCATAAAGCGCACAATAGGTGCTCAGCATATAAACACAATGAGTAATAATTATGTTCGGACAACAATAAGTGCAGGGTCGAGAGATACCTGCAGATCAGCAACACTTAAGCACTTTGTATATTTGTGTGTGTTTAATTTTACGCATTACACACACAAATACACAAATTGTATTCTTCACCACTTGCCCTTTGTATCGGCCATTTAAGAGCAGAGCAACAAAAAACCGCACCGCATCCTGTTTCTGGTTTTTGAGACGCCAAGCTAAATTGATACGAATGGATGTGCAGATATGTGTTTGTTTGTGTTTACATACTTGGTACTCATTGTGATGCCTTTTCGGTCTGCCAACTGATATATTTATTTTTTATTACAGCTTATGGCTGGGCAGTCATTTAATCTAAGTAATAGTGCTGCAAAGTCAATGAGTATTTGTTTACCTGTGTAGTTTTTCTATATTTGCCTGTCTGTATTTTGTGCTGAAACAGCTTGATTACTGGTGGAATAATGCGTTACTGCTTATTTGTTGTAACCTAAAGTTACCTAAATTGCAGTGGCCTTGGCTTTATCAAAGCCGCAAATTAATAAAATAAAAAAAATATAATAAAAAAAACCCACCCCCGAACAGAACAATGCAGATACTAAAATTCAAGACGAGCCCCATTTAGCTTGTTTATATTTATTTATAAGCATATTTTTGTATATTATTCAACGCATCGTAAAATTTGTTATAATCCGCTCTGCAGTCGGTTTGTGTTATCAAATTGAGCTCTCTAGTTTCTTGTCTGGCAGTCTCTTGTTTCTACAATCACCTCCTAAATCTGAGTGAGTCACAATTGTCTGCGTATTAAATTCCGACTCGTTCATCCATTTATAATGGTAAACAACAGCCGGCCTCGCTTGATTTGTTGTTGTTGCCCAATTGGTTCTGTGTGTATGTGTGTGCTTATGTATATCTTTTCGCTTCTTATGCGCGCCAAAACTTGTCACGACTGCTTCACAGACGGCGACAGGGCTGTCCGATATTCCGATCGAACATCGTCTGTTGCATATTTTGCCAGGTAGATAAAAAAAAATCGATATCAGCGATAATTGTTTCGCTCGGTATTGAAATTCAATCAAAACCCAAATTATTACCGATTTTCTGCATTTTCTTTATTTATGTTATTTATGATCCACAGATTATGGCGAATTTAAATTTTCAACAACCGCCGAGAAGCATAACAAATGCGGCATTAACGGGACGAACGACAGGCGGCTTCGGTGGTAGCTCCATGTCTGGCCATGTAACACCCACGTCCGGCATGTTTCAAACCGGTAAGAGAGAAATGGATAAATAATCAATAACATATATATGTTATTTTTTTAAACAAATTTTGTTGTTTTTGTTTTCAAGATTTCGTATCCTCGTATCCTGGCGCTGCGAATTATGGTCAACAAACGCAACAGCCGCCTCAGTTATCGCCGAATCGGAATGTGCAGTTATCGGTCGGTGGTCCCGCCTTATCGAGTGGTAATCGCAATGCGAACCTGTTTGGCCAGCGGCCGTTTGTGGAGCGTCGTGCCATGGGTTTGGGCAGCGGGCCCATGGTGAGTATCCATATGATAATATTATATATTGTATATATATTTAGAAATATATTCATTTTTTGCCTTGCAGTCAAACATGGGAAATTTTATGCAGTCCGGCCGAGGTGGCTATGGCACGGGTGGTGGAGGGGGCGGCGGTCCTTTAAATAATTTTCATGTATTCGGTAGTGGCAGTGGCGCAGACTCATCAACGCCAGCGCTCCTCGATCCCACAGAGTTTCCATCGCTAACGAATGCGCGCGGCCAGAACGATCAAACACTGCCCCAATCGAATCCCCTCCAGCCGCCAGGCAGCAAACCCTACGGTAATTTCTTTACCTCTTGTGAGTTCAAAACAAAAATCAACTTTTTTTAATTTTATTTCTGTTACAATAATTGGTTAAGATTTGGGTGTTTTGTTTTTATTAATGCTTTATTTATATATAGTGTAGTTTATTAAGCCAAAGATTTGTTTGTTTTGTGTCTTCCCTTATTGCTTTGTGGTGCTGGAATTAACTAATGTAGTTAACAAGCTACTTATGAGTGATAAAAGATTGTCTTTCATGCAGTAGCACTAAATTTTAAATGGGGAACTTTCATAATATGTATGCACCGCCAAATAAACAAAATGTGCTATTTAAGAGGACTCTTTTTCCGAATCCAAAGTCAGCTTTTGGTATTTCACTTTGTCTTTTACTTTTTTTTTTTTTTTGCTCTTGCAATATGTGTTGTGTGCACTTGGCGTATTTTGGGGTATTTTTTTGTAACTGATGATGATTTTTTTTTCAGTTGGCATGGTGAAGCAACCAACCTCAGAGCAATCGGAATTCACGATGTCAAACGAGGACTTTCCTGCGTTACCGGGCACCCAAAACTCTGATGGCACAACGAATGCGATAGGTAGCAACAGCGGCGGCGTTGGCAGCGCAGCAGGCGGCGGTGGCATCACAGAGAACAATCTGGATGGCACGGAAAAGGCAATGAATTCAATTGTGGTCAGCGGCGGCTCGTCGGGCAGCTCCTCGGGCAGTGCGGTGGGCGGCGGTAACGGACTCGGCGCTGTTGGCAGCGGACTGGGCGGTGTTGTTGTCGGTGGCGGCAGCAGCAGCAGTGGGTCGAGCGGTGGTGTTGTCAATGCGACGCATGTAGGATTAGTGGGCGGCGGCGGCGTAGGTGGTAGCGGCGTTAATGTCAATAGCGTGCCCGGCAACAATGCGATGATGGGCGTTGGCGGCGGCCTCGGCAGCAGCGGAGCAGGCAGCGGGGCTGGCGGTAGTGGCGAGCATATGAACGATAATTCCAGCAATGATAAACTTGTGAAGAGCGGCGTACAAACATCGCCAGATGGTAAGCTCTGCACAAAATATAACTATGGTTATCTACATATAACTAATCAATTGACTATAATTTACAGGCAAGGTCACAAACATACCAGCAAGCATGGTGAACAATCAGTTTGGCATGGTGGGTCTGCTGACGTTTATCCGAGCGGCCGAAACGGATCCCAATCTGGTGACATTGTCGCTAGGCACGGACCTAACGGGCCTCGGCTTGAATCTAAATTCACAGGAGAGTTTGCATCCAACATTCGCTGGACCGTTCGTGGAACAGCCCTGCAGGTGAACATATATATTAATATATTTGTCATTTGAATATGTATATATATATATAACAAATTGGCCTTCAATTTCTTTATATAGAGCACAAGACGTTGAGTACAACGTGCCACCCGAATATCTGATCAATTTTGCGATTAGAGATAAGCTCACCGCGCCGGCACTGAAAAAGCTGCAAGAAGATTTGCTCTTTTTCCTGTTTTACACGAATATCGGTGATATAATGCAATTAATGGCAGCTGCTGAATTGTAAGTCATAAAATATAAAAAAAAAATACAATTTCATTGTTTATTGATTTTTTTTTTTGTGTTGCAGGCATAGTCGCGAGTGGCGGTATCATGTGGAGGAGAAGATATGGATAACTCGAATTCCTGGCATTAATCAATATGAAAAAAATGGTACAAAAGAGCGTGGCACCTTCTATTACTTTGATGCGCAAAGTTGGAAACGTTTGTCCAAGGTTTTCCAAATAGATGCCGAGAAATTAGATAAATGTCCCAATATAAATGCGTTTATGAATGGGCAGTCTGTATAATAATAATAAAAAACAAAAAATCGAAAAAATTTGAAAAAAGCAAAAAGAAATCAACTAAGGCATTTTGAATTTTTCACGTACAATTTTTAACAGGAAACTGTGCCCGTGTTATCGATGTACACACAATATACATTATCGACCAGCCACCACAAATAGAACTGCGCTGTTATATGCTTGTGGTATGCTGATCACGAGATAAATAAAATATATTGTAAGCGACTTGGTTGTTCTTCGCTCATTGCGTATCTAATTTTAATGTTATTATAATTATAAATGCTTGCAATACTAGGAGTGCGGATAGTAAACTTGTTGCTATAATATGATGAGTTGTAAAGTTGCCAGCTGCGTACTTTGCTTGAATACCAATTTTAGCAAGCACAATAGTTTGCTGCATACCTCGCGTGGCAACACAATCGGATACGGCGCTTGCGCATTTAGTTTACATTTTAAATTGAATAGTTAACCGACCAAGATGAATACTCCAGGTGTCAGCCTATTCCAGGGCGCCGACACGCTCAAGGTAAATTCCACGCTGGAGCGCCAGGAGGAAGAGGAAGCGTTGCAGGATCAAAAACGCCGCGATGCTGAGGTGAGTGATGTAATTTTTGTTAATCAATGCCAGCTTTGTTTACATTGAAATTGTGCTGTTGTTTTGCAGCTGGGGAATTTATTGGAAAATGCTTTCGATGATTTAAATGACGACGACGACGAAGAGAATACAATTGACTCCACAACAAATTATCCCTCGAATTTATTGCCAGCACAGCCGCTGCTCCCACTGTCAGCACCAGCGCCAGTTGCCCAGCAATTGGAATATGTTCATGTTAATGCAAGTGAAATGCACACGCTAAAAATGATGTTGGAGTCGAAGACGCACGAGCTGCAGAACACCAATAAGATAGCGTCGGATGCGCACAAGAAAATCGATGAGTACCAAAAGCGACTGACCATCACCCAGGCGGAGTTGGAGCGAGCGCTGCGAGAGAAGCAGCACACACATGAGCTGCTCGTGGAAAGCAAGGAGAAGTGCTCGAATCTGGACAACAATGTCGATAAGTTGCGCAGCGAGAAGAAGTCTGTGGAAGCGGAGAATACTCAGCTGGTGGGCCAATTAGAGACTGCACAGGCGCTGTTTGCGGATGTGCAGCGTAAATATGATATCATTCAGCGGGATCAACATAAGCGGGAGGATCGTAACAGTGATATGCGTATCAAAAAGCTGGAGGACCATCACCGTGCCCAATCCGAACTGATGCAGCAACAGTTCAACCAGCTGAAAGATCAGCTTGATAAGAAGAAACAGGAACTCGATCAAATGCACATGCGCTACAATTCCTTACAGTCCAGTCACGAGTCCATGCTGCTGGACAAGGCGGCGAAGATCAATGAGCTTAATTCAGCAATGGATGTGGCGCATAATCGCTGTAATCTGTTGGCTGCGCAGCCCACTTACGAGGCGGAAAACACACGACAGCAGAAATGCATTGCGGATTTACAAGCCCAGCTAAGCAACAGGGATCAGACGATAGCGCAGCTAACGGATCGCTTGAATGGCGAAATGGATCTAATGGACACACTAATTCAGCAACTCCAATCCGAATCGGGCACACCAAGTCGCCTGCCATCGCATCTTTCGGGAAGCACACCCCTCAATCCCGTCGATCGCATGGTTCACATCAAACAGGAACTGTATCGTGCTCTGGGCAATCTGAAGACCAAGCGTGAAAAGGTGCGCCGCCTGGAAAAGCAACTGGACGAGCGTTCGAACGAGTTGCGAACGCTCCGCGATGAGGAAAACAAAACACTCGTGCAGCTGGCCACGCTTAAGGAGGATAAAACGCGCCTGGAGACTCGGATCAAGGTGCTGCAGGAGCAGCTGGAGGAGCGACAACACAACTCCTCCCTGAACGCGTCCAAGCTACGCGGCGAACTGGATACACTGATCACGGAACGTGATGCATTGCGCCAGCAGGCCGACAGCCAAAATGTGGAGCAACAAAAACTAAGTAAACATTTGCAACAACTGCAGTCAAACCTGGACTCGCTGATGCAGGAAAATGAGCAGCTAAGATGCACACGGGATCAGTTAACTGATGATAATCATCAGCTGGAAATGCGAGCCACTGCCGACGATGTTCGACTGGAGCTGGAGCGGCACAAAATTCAGCTGAAGGATGCACAGGGCGAGGTGGAGCGGCTGAAGACGCTTTACACGGACATTGCTAACGAGAAGGAGTCGCTCAACTATCGGCTGCGCAAATTGAGCGACAAGGATAGTCTAAAGGAGTTGCAGGAGCAGCGTCAACAGATTGCTCAGCTGCAGCGCAACGTGCAGCTGGCCGAGCTGAAAGCCCAAGAGCTCGCCAAGATACTCGAGACGGAAAAGACGCGAAACGAGCGAGACTTGCAAACGCTACGCGAGAAATGGGAGCGTGAGAAGCACGACGAAGTGCTTAAGGCGGCCAAAGAGAGCTCCAGCAATTGCAGCAAGTGTAACGATCAGTTGGCCGAGATCACCAAGGTAAGTGGCGAGCAGTCTCCATTGTATTTATATCTAAACTGTGGTTTTTAGATTGAAATCCAAATGCTAAAGCTGCAGAACACAAACTCCATCCAAGCGAAAGAATTGGATGAGCTGAGAGGCGAGTTGAACAAGACGAAACAACTGCAATCGGAGCTGCAGGCTAAGGAGCAGCTGGCGGCAGAGCAGGCTAAACAGCTCAACGATCTCAAGGCCAAGTCACAGCAATACGAAGAGCAACTGCATCAGGAGGCCGCAAAGATGACAGCGCAGCCAAGTCCCGTCAGCTCAAACCCAGAAATCAACGAGTCGCCTACATCGCAGGAGTTGACACAGGTGCGGATCAAGAGCATCGAGCAGCGTGTGCGCGATGAGATGGCCAAATTGTTTGCTGCTGAACTAAAACGCTTCACGATGCGCGCACAGCAGACGGAGGAGCGCAGCCAGTGCCTGCAGCGAGAGTATCAACTGGTCCATCGCGATCTGCAGCAGCGTCAAACGGAGGTGGAGGTGCTAAAGCAGACAATACTTGCGGAGCGCGAACAGATGCAGGATATGTTGGGCGACAAGGATGACAAGCAGAAGCAATTGGTACAAAAGTGCCGCATTGAGTTGCAGGCGAAGAACCAACGCATCTCAGATCTGCTTCGCGAACTGGGTGAGCAGCATGCAAGCATTGAGTCTGAGCGTCGCTCGATGAAGGCCGTGATGAATGAGTGGGACAAACAAAAGCAATCCATCGAACAGGTCGAGCAACATTGGCGCACCCATGTTCAGGCGGTGATCGACAAGCATGCGGAGGAGCTGCTCGCCACTGAAAAGCGCTATCAGAGCTCCAAGCGCACCATCCACAACTACAAACTCTATATGGATGCCAAGGATGCGCACACCAAGAGTGAAATCGAGCGCATCAAGCAGGAGTACAACACATCCCTTGTCCAAATCGAGGCCAAACTGCATCAACATTTCCATCAACGCAAAGGTGCTCGCGATGAGCAGCCCAAGAATACAAACGATAAGGAAAATGAGCCCAACAATCATTAATATTTATTTACATTTGACATGCTTAGTGACTTGTTTTCTACTCCGCTAAATAATGTTCAATGCCCAATTGTTTTTTATACGAATGAATAGAATTAAATACTTATATTGTTACATTCCTAAATACATAACACAAATTTAAAATGTTTAAATTGTTTTTTTAAAGTACAATAATTTTAAAGCCTTTAAATTGGGACGCAAACATGTTTATTTTTAAGTTATAATTAAAATAAAAATTTAGAAAAAAGTTTAGCGTGTCATCAAGGAAGTTCTAGTAAAAATAAAGAAACGTCCGGCTTGAAAGACTTTCTGAAATTTTTCAGTTAAAATAAAGGGATTTAAACAATATCCAGCTATGTTTTAAAATTACAATGATTTTGAATTCGATTCGAAAGTTACAATATCCAGTTGTGAATAAAAAATAATTAATTCTGTTTTAGTAAATTATTTATACTATTTACTAAAATGTATTATAATGTTTGTATTATATATAATAATTATATATACACATTATGCGTTTTAAACAACTGAATATAATTAATTACATTTATATTTTATATTATTGTTTATTTGACTCCTTATCTTTAGTTTTATTGAACTGTGTCCAACACTTTTCCAACACCTGAAAGAACTTATCAATATCCGTACAAGTGATGCCCAGTGATGCGGCGACTGTTAAATAGGGCACCTCCAGCAGATTACGATGCGAACCAAAATCTGTAAGCGGAAAAAGATGTTTCATTTATTTGGGAAAAGTACAAAATAGAAGTTTGTTAAACGATGGAAATTAAAATACTCACGCTTGAATTCAAATCCATCGATGGACTTTGTCTGAGCCACGGGTACCACTCGAACTCCTGAGATGCCACGTGTGTGCAGCATGGCGCCAAATTCAATGATGCTGCGATCGCTCGGAGAAGTGGTCAACGTGCCCAGTGTCAACGCTAGCGATATGTGATTGTCTGCGATCTGTGGCACAGTTTCGCTGTGCTCTGAGGCAAATTGATGCAGGCGCTGCTTAAGGTATTGATATCGCTGCAGACGCTGCTCAAGCAGAGATTGATAGCCACTGCGTCCCAGTGCGAGCAGCGTCATGAATACATCTAAAGTTTGGGAGCTGCTTGCACGACCCGCATAGCAACTGGCTAAATGCTGCAGCAGCTGCTCATCGTTGCTGGCGACGATGGCCCCTCCGACGGGCACAAGCAGATTTTTATCAGTGCTCTGCACAAAGTAATCTACGCGACCAACCCGCTGTGCCTTCTCCAATTGGTCACTGATTGCAGCTACCTGCAGTCCATAAGCATTGTTCACTAGGTGTGGCAATGAATGGGTCTTGGCCAGTTTGGCAATCGCAACAATGTTGTCGCTATTGCGCGGTGCAAAGCAACTGGTTGTAGTGTAAAGGCAGACTATGCTGTCGGCGCCCAGTTCCTTAATATTTTCTTCGAACTTTTCGCAATCGGTGATAAGGGATTGTTCCTGCTCTAGCAGCAGACAGGGTATCACAATTGGCTGCAGGCCGGCAGCTGTAATTGCCTTGAAACAGGATTTCTGATCGATGCGCGACCATATCACATATTTAGCATTGGGTCGACGCTTTCGCAGCGCCTGCAGACACAGCATTAACGTCATCCCAGTAGCCATGGGCACCAGAAAGCAGCCACGACAGCTGTGCAAGCCCAGCATCTGCAGTAGCTCCAACAGCAGAGCGTTAGTCAATGCCGCCAACAGCGTGGAGCCAGCTGCTTTCGGCTGTGCCTCCAACAGATCCCCAGACCGACCAATGCCATGTCCAAAATTATAATGTCGTCGCGCCACAAGTGCTGAAAGTATAAGAACATTACTAATAAATATAGATTTTGAATCCCTACTTAACTTACTGCATGCAATGCGAGCTTCCCGCTCGCCTAGACCCACATTGTGAGCGAAATTGTTGCTGTCCAGGGCGGCCAGTTGATGCACCAGCTCCTCAATCTCCTGGTCGCACCAACCTTTTTCCGGCAATTTGCGCTGCAAAATGCATCTGTTTATCAATTGTTTACTTGTAGTTATTAACAATAATCATAAAGGGCAATCGCTACTTTCTCGAGCAGTTCCTTCACATGACGCTGCTTCACACGCTGCGCTGCTAATCCCAGTTGCAAGTAGTTGTTGGGCACTAGTTTTTGGGGTATATTGATTCCATCAAAACTCATTTTAGTACCGTCAAAAATTACACTAGAATGACGACATTTAGGGTTGCCCAAAGTGTGAAATATTAACAAGGTGGCAACGTAACGAAGTCTTCACTTACCCTTACTCTAATTGAATGCACACATAAAAATTACGGTTTGTTTGGTAGTTAGACCGCCAAAAGTTCTCAAAAACCCTAATAAAAGAATCTAGGAAGAAATAGATTTATCTTTCTAACTGACTATACATAACAAATATAGTATTTGTATATTTAAGCAACACATACATCAATCAATATTTAATAAATTGTTTTAGCTATTAAGAATATGTATTTAAAATAGAAAACCAAGCCAGTGTCATTTGAGCACATAGGTATATCGATAGCTTAAGATATATCGCATTACAAAAAATTGTAATTAACTATTTTAGTGTTGAACATTAAACCAAATAGTGCGCATCATTTTAGCGTCTACAAATTTTGTATAAAATTCCAATACAGGAATTAAATCAAACATCTTTAAATACACATTTCCACAAGCCTGCAAAATGTAAGTGAGCAAATAACGACAACCAGCGTATGGTGAACATTATGTTATTTTACAGGACGAAAATAAGTGACGACACAATGCGCGAGCTGGATGACATTTTAAATGAGAATAATCCGGATGCGAATCGACTGACGGCATTTCTTAAGCTCAAAACCAACGCAAGGCCACAGAGTGGACCTCAGTTTGTGCTTGGTGGTGGGGGTGACATTTCATTTGATGTTGACGTCGATTTGATAAAACTGCCCGCCGCCAAGCCAACAAAGCAAACAACAATACCACAAGCAACACAAATGGCAACAACACACAAACAATTACTAAGCGAGATACAAAATGACTCGAATACAATTGCGAAGCAGCAGCAGAAGCAGCAGGGGAAGCAGAATCTCTTGGTGGCCGAGTCACAGCCGCAACCCGAACTGCGTACGGGGAATATATCGCCTTTGATGCGCTCCCATAGTCTATCACCAGTACATGCCGTACCCTCGCCAGCTCGGGCGTCCAACTCGGATCGACTGCGTCGCGTCGCCATCCGCAGACGCACTAAAAGCGTTGGTCGAGAACTGCTCAACGATTTCGAGAATGTGGTAAACGACACAGTGGCGCACTCTCTAAACCACCTGGAATTTGTAAGTTATGCCTAATCAAAGCATAGTTGTCTCTATGAGTTATATCTACTCTTGATCAGACATATTTTTACTGGTCCTTCCGCCTCGCACTGGCAACCTAATGCCAAAAGTCATTTCATTAGAGTTAATCTACAATATATTTTGTGACCTTGTAATGGGTTTTATAATTTTTCTTTCTTCGATATTACATATATTAATATTCTTAATTTCCTGAGAAATATTTCTGCCAATTTAGCTTCACCTCATCAAACGGTAAAGATTTTTAATATCAAATTCACTGGCAGATCAACACATGTTATGCTTAGTACAAATTCTCGCGATCTCGGACTTCTTAGTTGCTCCTTCTAATATTTAATTTACTGTTTTTTCAGTTGCCCGGGGTAAGCAGCACGCCTGCTTTATGCAAGCCAACAGCGAAACAACAAAACCAACATAATAGTCCTATAGAGCTACAGCGTTCCCTAGAATCAGAAGCGGCAGCTGCAGCACCATCAATTGTGGCACCCGTTGAGACTATGCCGAGTCATACGGAGTTCGAGTCCATATTTCAAACGAGCATTATGCATATGCAAAGACGAACCGAGCTGATGTCAACACGGCCAACGCCAAAGGGCAAGTTGAGCAATGGTTCAACATTTATTGTGCCACAGCAATCTGGTGACCCAGCACAGCTGAAGCAGTTGCCAGAAAAGGGTAGCACAATAAAGACAACGCTGGAAAGGAATAGAGAGCTTTGTGTGCACATAAGACGCCTATCGAAAGAGGAATTGGCTCAAGCGGCAGCTGCATCAGCACCGGCAAAGAAGATATTGCAGCAGGTGTTGCCACAATCTGAACAAGAACCGGAAGAAATGATGCGTTTATTGCACAGTTCGCCAAAGAAAACAGCTGCAACAACTTCTGCAACATCAGCGGCAGGAGCAGCTCCTGTCAGCTGTGGCATACAAACCTCATGTCAGAATGATATACTAACAGTTGATTCCAGCGGCTCTGAAGATGAGGCCGAGGACAGTAGTGCACCACTGAATCTAGCACCATGTGCTGGCAACACAACCCGCAGGCTCCGCCTCCTCCAGCAAAAGCCGGCAAAGGCCACAACCAGTGAGCATCTGCTCGATTTGCACTGTACGCGCATAGCGGATTCGGCCAGAGGCACTGCGTCCACTCAGAAGCTAGCGCAGACAGCACTCAATAAGCCATCACGTCCGGCCATCAATGGGGAACAGTTTGCCAAGGAGCTGGAGCGCATGAGCAACTACGAGGTAATCGATTTACGCAAACGCAGCTTAAATGGCAGATCGATTCCCCTAAATGGACACAAGAAGACCACATCGGAGGAGCAGCGGCTGGTGGTGGCGCAAACCATACAAAGGGAGTTACAGCGTCGCAATCTAGCTGATCTCGACAATGAGTTACCCAAAGGTGGCGATGCTGTCAGCAGCTCAGCGCCTATTGCACTTCAACCGTTGCCACCAAAGATTTCTATGCCGCCGACGCCGCCAATGCCGCCGCCGCCAGTGCTTTTTATGCCGCCGACGCCTGAGATTTGTATGTCCAAGCAGCGACTTGGCAAACGACGCAAACCGCCCATGGTAAATACCGAGCATCTTATTTGTTTCTTACATAATATTATTATATTCAAATTCCAATTCTATTTGTAGACTACAGAGCTGCAGAGTTATTTGAGCCTGTCGCAGACCGTTGAGGAGCGTCTTAAAAAGAGCTTAGGATCGTATAGCAAACGCAACCTGTACACCAAAGGCAATTCCGATGTAGAGGATAATCATCTGTCGCCTGTGCCGGCGAAGCAGAAGCGAATTAGCTTCATACAAATTGCGCCTGCACCGCCAACAGATGGTGGCTGCAGCATGCCCCTCGGGGATATTCGAATTGTGCCGCCTCCTCCAGCGTCCATACGCTACTCGCAATATATGCGGCAATCGCGAAATATGGCTCACGAAACAGGTGCATTGGTAGAGGAGGCGGAGAAAGTGGTGCTGCAAGAGCAGCAACAGGAACGAGATGCTGCTGGGGTGGTGGCTGAGGGGGTGGAGCGAGAGATAGAGAATGGTGAAGATGTCGACCAGATGGCGTATGAGGGTCTGTTTAAAGATATACTGATTAAGGAGGAGATAGTGGTGGAGAAATCTAGAGTGCAGGAGCTGAGGTTAGGACATTGTATGGAGGAGCAGGCCGTTTCAGTTTCAGAGCAGTTGGAGGCGGAACCGGAGGCAGTTGTGGAGCAGGAGCAGGAGGCGGCGGAGGCAGTTTTGGAACAGGAGGCAGTTGTGGAGCAGGAGGAAGCGGAAGCGGAGGCAGCTCTGGAGCAGGAGGATGTGGAGGCACAGCCGGAGGTGATATTGGAAGAAGGGACGCTTAGCACAGCAATGGAAACTTTACGCATGCAAACACCAACACCGCCGCTGGCCGAAGATCACAACGACCCTGATTATCAGCCAAGTACCAGCAAAGCTTCACACCAAGCTTTGATGCATTCAAAGGAGAAGCAGACAAGAACAAAGACACAGACCGCCAAGCGAACAACAAAGCGGACGACAAAGCCAACAGAAAATAAGGAACTTTTCAAGAAACCATTGGAACCTGCTCCGCGTAAAAAGACGAAATTGAATAAGATTTTAAAAGAATTGCATACCAATCTGGCCAACGAGACGCTGCTGCCGGAAGAGAATGAAGTAAGCGATGCTCACGATGAGACAAGTAAGGAAATTTAATTAAATTGCAATCAATGAATTACGTATGTACTTTTACATTAAACATTAGGTGGCGTGCGCAGATCGAGACGTGGTCAAGTCCCCTTGCGCAACACTTGGGTGCATAGCATTAGTAATCCCTTCAAGTTTACCTTCTTCGAGCGCTCACTCTCCGGCAATACGGATATGAAAGTGAAGAAGCCGAAAGAAATGCCATCGGCCAATCGTAGCAAATCCTTCGATGATGAGACGCCGATCTACACCAGCACACCACTCAATCAGGAACCAGTAGCCAGGAGATCATCGATGAAGCGTAAGCGAAACGACCAACAACATGAGCCAATGGAGTTAACTGGCATCACACGACTCGACGATATCGCTGAAGATGTTGAGGATCACTCATTGCCTCATGTCCAGCAAGTTACGAAAAAATCACCGCCAAAAGGTTCCCAGCTCAAAAAGCAAGCGACATCAGGGAAGTCCACCAAAAGGTCTAGAATTCGTGTAAATTCAACAGATTCAGAACCAGAAACAGAACAAATACCGCGGCTAGAGGAAGCCGAACACCTGACAGAGCAGGCACCAGAGCCAACAATACCCAGAAAGTTGGGAAAGCGAGTGCGATTAAAAAAAAAGCTAAATACCAGTCGAATAGTATCAGATTCTGAATCAGAATCAGAAGCAGAACCGGAAACAGAACCTATACCAGTTCCTAAGAAAATAGCGTCAGAGCCAATGCCTCCACCGGTCCAAACGGAAACTGAACCAATGGATGCAGAACTCGAAACGGAAGCTGCGTCATCAACAATCTCCCAGTCAGAACCAGTTGTAGCTGTTGCCGAGCAGCCGCCCGTTGAGGTTGCTTCAGCGCCAATTAATACTGGAGGCGAAACACAACTGTTGCAAGTGATGTCCTGGCTGCGTAGCACCAACGACGTACCGCCCCAATTCCCCAGAGATGAAAATGAATTTGAGTGCAACAACGATTCAATGCGCTTCAGTAAGTTGTCAACACGTCAGTTATTTACTTAAAATTATATATATATATTTTGCATTTTGTATTGCTTACAGCATCGGCAGCTGACTTGGAGTTCTCGACCATGGATGGCCTTGATTACGCCTTCTACGATTCAGAGGATACATATACCCTAGGCTACATACGCTTCCAACCGCTGCAACAGCGTGGCTCAAAACGCAATAAAACTAACACACTGGTACATATTTATGTATATATATATATATATATAAGCAGTTGCAGTTCAAATCTAGTTAGTAGATAACTTTTGATAGTCCAAATTTTAAATATTATAATTTCTACTTATCATTTCGGTAAAGATCTTAACAATGTAATTTTTGAAAGTGTGTAAAAAAAAAACCGAAGAAACAAACTTCTCATTCATTTTCTCATCACCTTTGTGCATTTTATTAAACTTATTTTTGTTTTAATATGTATTATTTTTACCATTCCAGCGTTTCATTGCAATTTTTGGTGAGTTTGATATTGTTATCGAGTTGGACGAGAAGAATTCGCTGAAACGCGTCTTAAGGACAGGCGATATGGTTGAGATTAAAAGGGGTAAGCATTTGGCTAACTTCTAGACTAATATCCGTATTTACCATATTAACCAATTAACACTTGCAGGCAATCGCTTTAATATTATCAACCGCTTAAATGAGGTCAGTGTCCTGATCGTGAATCGAAAGTGAATACTTTTGTATGCCTATGCATATATCCAATATTCACAAGTCTTTGAACAAATGGAATGGGAAGACAAATTCAAGCCATATAAATATAAATATATGATGAACGTGTATAATTTTGTTTTCCCATTTAACTTATGGATTTAGTCGATTGTTTTTTGTTTCTCAATACTGTATTCTTAGGGTTAAAAAAATATATTTTGTTATCACTGATAAGTTGTTTAAATTATTTTCTGAGACTTTTTAATAGGCATAGGTAACAATATTTTCGCAATGTTATTTAAATTTTTTAATAGTTCGAATAAAGTTATATAGTATTTACCTATCGATCAAACCATATGTGCAGCAGCTCACATTCAATACTATTCTAAAGTCGAAGGGATTTTGAACATATGGTATTTTCTCTTGTTTGAAACAATTAAAAAATAATTATTTAAGTATTTATATATGTATATGTCGAATACTAAATGAGATTAATCTTAGAAAATGTGAAACTGCAAGGGTAAAAAAAATCATTCAGGGTTGGGATATTGACAAAATTTTTTTCTGAAAACTTATGACTTTTAAGTAAGTGGGTAGCTACGTGCAAGTTCTGTAGCCGAGTCGACGTTGTCACATTGTATATTGTTGTTAATAGCATCACCCTCTCCGACTGATGCAAGTGGCGGGAGAAGAAGGATGTAATATGGAGGCGGCACAAGCTACTAACCACCCCATCTGTCTTAGCTTTTCATAGTTTCAAGTTCATTTCATTTCCATTTTCTTGCAATTTTCCGTAAGCTGCACGATTCGCCTGGGCATGGATGTTGGTGTGAGTGTTTGTGTTTGTATATGTGTGTTTGTGTTTGTGTGTGATTTAAAAAGTGAAACACAAACAAGCATAGGAAAATAACAACCATATAGAAGACGAACAACATCCACAACAATAATGGCGGCTTTTGCTACACTCTGCATGCAACTTTTTAACACATTTTGCACGTTTACTTTGTGTAGAAACGCCTTAAAAGTACAAACACACATTTACACACACACACACACACACACACACACAGAAACACTCAGCTGCTGTGAGATGATGAAAAGTGAGTGGCTGTGGGTGGGATGAGTAGCTAAAAAGTGTGCTGGAGGCGCATAAAACGTAAGAAAGAATGTTTATAGAATGTATATAGGCCTGACTATGAGTAAGTTCTTAGTAAAGCAATCGCTACTAGCAGACACAAGCTTTAAAAATCCCTTGATTTTTATGTTTCAACTCTCAGTGCAAACTGTTCGTAAAATGCCCTTTGAAATACTTTTTTTTTTTGCTTTTCTTCTTGATAATATTAAAAAAAAGAATTTCATCAAGTCTGATGTTACACAGAATTATAATGTCTCACTTCAACTTTATTACTCCTACTATACTTTTATAAAATAAATTATAAATATATATTATAAATTGTTTTTTCATCTAGAAAAATGTAATTTATGACCCAAAAAATAAATATTAAAATTCTAGGAATCAGCTAGTGACAAAATTCAGTTAACGATCTGTCATAAAGAAAATGTCAAATGATAAATATGAAATTAACCGAAACTGGTTAAACAAAATGAATATAACCCTAATTGTTCACAATGAACGGGTTGCTTCATTCAAATTAAATCAACAGCCGAGCGCCGATGAAAGGCTTCCTGGAATTGAGTTGGAGTCTGCCGAAATGTGCTGAGCTGTGCGTGCTGCTCTGTGCCAATGAATTATTTAATTTTAGAAAAATAGCAAATGACATTCATTACCAATACGCACAAACCCGAAATACTTTGATCAAGCAGGAAAACAGCGCGACACCAACTAAAGATGATGATGATGACAAAGGTTTCTCAAAAAGCCTGCCCGCTGTGCTTGAGCCGCCCCAGTGGCAGGTGCAACTCATACATGTCAAACATCTTTGCAGCCATCGCATTTTGATAGCGAATGGTCTAAGAACGATTTTTCCCTTTTTTTATTTTAGCTACCTTAAGCTTTTAGCCGTGGATTATGAACAAAGTGTGCTGTGATTGCTGTGAATGTTTGATGGGGGCAGACATCAAACATCGCCAGCTCATTACAAAGGTAAACATTTTAATTTTGTGCACATATTTGCTCAGTCTTCGAACATCCTTAAGATGATACCCACAGTCAGGAGGTTGTCCTGCAAGTGCACACACACACACACCTACACACACCTACATACACAGACAAACACTTACAAGTCTAAAAAACTTTCAACAGAATCGCATCAGAAAGTTTTGCAGCGCTGTCGAAATATTTAATTAAAAATGTCGTTCCAACAAGAACAAATACTAGAACATATATATATAATATTATAATATTATAATGATTATACCAAATGTTCATTTGGTCTTCGTTGAAATGAGATTTCTGTTATCAAGTATACACCACACGAACACACCTACCAATTCGGTCACCAAAAAAGGTGTTCATGCATATTTAAAAACTTCTCTGGTGTTTTTTTTGTTTGTGCCCACAAATCCGTTTTGAAATTGGCTAATATGGTCACGCGCGTAGCTCCTGCCATATGCAAGCCAGTCGAGTGTAAACTTTATCTGGAGAACCCCTTCTAACCCGTTCTAACTCGTCTGTGTCTGAGTGTCTCACGCGCCTGGTTCGGTCGTATAATTTACCCATATCAAAGTTTATTGTATTTTTTTCTCCTTTTTTTTTTTAGGTTGCTTGCTTTCTTTTTTGTGGTGGGTCAACTTTGCATATATGCCAAATAGCTGACCACAGCTTTTTGTTGGCATTGTTATTGCTGTTCTTCTTGTGTGAAACTGTTGGCCAAGAGTTGCAAAACAATAAGAAGAAGAAGGTCCTGCATGATAACACAGTTAATTGATTCACCAGACATCAGCTGTGCGGATGCATATGTAAAGAGATATTCGAGCAAAGCAATATTTAAATTTGATGACTAAACCAAAAATGTAAGTGAGAGTTGCCAGAAGTATATACTCATAGTATATAAATATTTAGTAAACTATTTTAATTTTAACGATATTTTATTTTTGTTCTAATTGCGTTGCTTTAGATTTAATTAGTCCAATGCTATTAATTTGGCATTTAAAAATTCAACCACATAAATTAACTGCAGTTAAATCTTTAAATTATTTTTATCGCTTTCTCTGTTTGTGCACTGAATCAAATATATGTGGCAATTAAAAAATATTTTCTCCAAATGGCACTATGCATATAAATGTAATTATATGTTTTTCATATGAACTCAATTGAATTGTGAGAGCGCAAAAAAGTAGGCAACAGAAATTTCAAATTACCTCATGGAAAATGCAGTAGTAAACGTGTCAGTTTGGCCTAATTACAAGCGATGCATAAATGGCGTGTCACAAACACACACACACACACACACACACACACAAAAACACACACACATTTAGCAGTCTAATAAAAAGCAGCAACGGCATTTTTCCGCACTTCAACCCCACCTGAATTTACACAGCGTCTAATTCGCGTTTATAATTTATTAATTATACGCAGCTCATTTTCTGGCTAGCGCAAATGTTAAATAGCTGCTGAATTAACGTTTACTGCACCTGATTAAGGCGGACAGGCAGAAATGAATATTCTTTAAATGTGGCAAGTATAAATGCTGCAAGTAAGATGTTCATTTAATTTTAAATATTATTAAGTATGTTTATAACTACTTTCGATAGCTAATAAAGCATTCTGCTCAGTTGAATTGTTGAACTTATTTCATTTGTTGTTGTTTTTATGTAGCTGTAAGTGAGTTATTCAAATTAGTTCATGTTTTGCATAGAAAAGGCTTTGATTTGTGGCTAACGGTCTGTGGTTGCCGGTCAACGGTGAACCGTTACCCGTTACCGGTTACCGGATTTTCTGGTTTGCCAAAGTGGTTTTTTCATTAGCGGTCAAAATGGCCAGATGCGTTGTGCGTTTTGTGTGTGTGTGGGTTTTGTGGCAAATTTAAACTACAACAATTTAATTAGATATTTGGAATTTCATTTTAAAGCGCTATAAAAATTCAGATTTAACGCAGTTTAGATTATTTTTCAGATATTTTTTGTAATTAAACTATTTTATCAATTTAAAATTTAGCTCAAGCGAATTTTTTGTGTGAAAAATCGCAGCGGAAATTGAAATTCCCACGCATCGATTTTATTTTCACATTTTTAAATTTTTTTGTAATAAAATCTAATGCAAGAACAAAAAATATTAATAGCTATGCATGTTTATGTTCAATTTAATTTAATTTCTCACGCAGAAGCGGAAGTGCAGCAAGCGATTTACGTGTTTATGTGGCTGTGTACTTCCTGTCACGATAAGTGTGCCATTTGGGGCACACTCCAGTTGTGCATCAGTTAACACAATACTTCAATTGGGTAGCAAAGCCGCCGGCAAGTGCAGAAACCTTTTAGCTGAGCTCACCACAAGGCAGATGGCCATTAAAACACTTTACATGTCGAATGATGACAGCGCCCCAATCGATGCAGGCGTGTGCCCAAAAATTGCAATTGATGGTCAGGCATGGACCAGCGACCAATACGACGTTCCAAAGTGTTTTCATTTGTCGATGATGGGCGAAAAAGGTAAATGTTAACGTAAACGTGTAAAAGAAACCTGCATGCATAATGTTTGGCCGGCGGAAAGGCGTTTGTTAAATTCTCTTATCTCTGCTTTGCTCTGCTCTGCTCTGTCCACCATAATTGCACCGAGAAATGAGCAACAGTTCGTTTTTGGCCAGCAAGCGGCTTCCAGCGTGGGCAGGCCAAAGGGGGATTCGACGCAGGCGCAAAACAACATCAACAATGTGGGGCAGGAGAAACACCAGAAGCAAATAGTAGTAGAATTGAAAATGAAAAAATTATTTATAGTACTATTACAAACCGTACTCAAAAAAGGGGAGTAAAATGCTGTAGTTGTTGTATTGTAGGCGCAAGCTGATGTGAACAATTTAAAAGAAAGTAGACAAAAAAGAGGAGTAGAAAGCGGAGTAGATAGTGTAGTAGTAACATATTTAAACAGCTTTTACAGTATTGTATTTTTTTTATTTGTATTACGTATACTTAATTTAAATTTCTTTTTTATTCCTAAAATATTATTCATCGCTTTCTGATGCTAGTTTTTTTTTGTTATGATTTTTTTTAATATATTATCTGCTTTTTATCAAATGGAAATAAATCACAAATAATTATTAGCAATATTTCTAAAATTCTGAAATATAATTTCGTACTTCTGCCCACAACTCAAACCAAACAAAAATAATGTCCTGGCCATCAGCTGTTGGGCGCGTAAAGCAGCGTCTGGCAGCTGACTGTGTGTTATCAGGCAGCCCCTGCCACGACTACCTGGCTGACTGGAACAGGTTGCAACTGGAAGCCTCTTGGCTGGGGTTACCTTCGGCTGTCGATTGTCGGCTGTCGGCTTCGGTAGTCGGCTGTTTCGTTTGTCTTGTCTGAACGTGTCGTTGTTGTCGCAACAGTTTGCGTTCACATTCAGTTTCAGTTTGTGCTTCCGTTTCAGTTCCTGGTCGGCGTTGCACGTTAACGGTACCAATCGGAACGCAGCCAACGCTTGCGAACCAAAACGAAACGATCCGAACCAAACCAAACCGGAGTACAACAAGTGACGTTTTTTGTTCCGACTACGCTTTTTCAATATAAATTAGAGTTCTCGAATTATAACCAAAAGCAATGTTTGCCTATCGTTTCACAGTGCTATAAACCAGATATTGAATAACTGCTCAAAAGTTTTCCAATTTCATAAAAATCAGTGATTATCAGCAATTTGTATGCGAGACGTTTTCACTGATTGATATTCAACTATCAATTTTAGATCTTGCTAAAAGGTAAAACCAAATATGTTCATGCAAAGTGTTGTTCGTAATTATTTGATGGCATTTTACACTTTTGTAATTATGGCTTTCCATTAAGCGACTCTTAACTAAATTTGATTTTTAATTTGATTTTCACGTATATCAATTCTATTCTTTTAAGCTGAATAAATGTTGAATAATGAATAAATGGGTAAATTGTAATTTTGTTAGACAAAAAGGGAATGTAAATTTGTATACTTAAAACAGTAAAATATAATTAAAAAATTATTTTTTAATAATTATAGATATATATATATTTGTAAAACCATAGAAGGAAAGTGAACATTTAAAAAAAAAAATTTGAATTAAGTTTCTCATGTGAATATCACATTCTTAATTAAAGAAGAGTTGAATGGAATTTTTTTAGAAAGTCTTCGGCTACGATAATCTACGTTTTAGAGAATATTTTCAGCAGCCTTTCCCTCATATTGTATTAATTAAAAAATGCAATTTTTTACGCATTAGCAAACTGCTAATAGGAATCGAGTTTTGTAGAATGCCTGTTATTTTGCATATTTGTAATAAACTTGTCCGTCAAATCAAGTTCTGCAGTTCGCCATAATAATTGCAGCCAAGGGCAAGTGTGCATAAAACACACACGCACACACATACACACACGAACACATACTGTGCAGTTTTCTGTGCTTAAGAAGCCGCCGGGTTGCCAATCACCGGAACAAGCCCTGATTCCCCACCCTCCACTGTGGCGCTTCCATGGTTAAGTACTCGATGTCGTGCAGTAAACTACAGCAATAATAACAAATAACTATTTAAGTGCGGGCAAACTAAAAGCGTAAATAATCAAAAATCTATATATATATATATATCTCATTCATTGTGAGTTGCAAAATCTGAATACACCCGCAATGTGTACAATGAACAATCCAATCGTAATAATATTTGACTCAATGGCAGGAAATTCATTTTCCAACAACAACCGCAAAAACCCAATTGAGGCATCTGCTTGAGCTGAAGGGCATTGAAGTTGTTAAATTGGTTTAAGCATTCGCTACTTGATTCAAAATGAATTTGAAGTTTTCTCGCTAAGGAAATGAGTGTTGTTCTCATTCCCTGGTAAACATTTTCTTCTATTTATATTTTATACATATATTCTGAATTCCTTAACTATCTGTTTTGTCTTGTCTTGTCGTCTTCTGTTTTGTTAATTCTCTTTTCATTGTTTTGGAAAGTTTTTGTAGGCAATTTGTATTTGAATGACTTTGTTATTAAGTTGAAAGTCTGTTTTAATTTAAAAATTTCATTGTAATCGTTTTGGCGAGAGTTTTGTGGTAGTTTTTAAACTGAGTTTTCTATCCATCGCAATTGGCATTGTCAACGGACAAGGAATTAACTAGGCGTCATTGACTGGGCACAATAAATTGAACAATTTTTGGACCAGAATTGTTATTGATTAACTGCATCATCATCATCATTTCGCTGTCCTCTTTCTTTTCTTTCTCTCTCTCTCTCTCTCTCTCTCTCGCTCTCTGTCTCTATCTCTTTTTCTCTCGGTGTGTCTCTTTATTGTGGTCGCATGATTGCTAGACTTTCTTGGCCAGTTGAATGCATGCGTTTCCCATTCTCATCCATTGTTGGCCGGACAACTGTGCCGTAAAACGTGAAAATTCCGTGAAACAAGAACAATAAAAAAAAACAACTATAATGAAAAGCGGAAAAATGCGAGCATTGATCAATTTACAAGGCATAAACCATTAATGAGCAACGTCATGCGGATAACTTCCGAACAACAGACGAATGTTCGAGTCACGTCTTCCCTCTTAGTTTATTACTTCCCCTCTCTCCCACGCTCACTTCCTTTTTTCCCCTCTCTCTTTGTTTTCTTTCGCTGCGCAGTTATTAAGCGAACAATTTTTAATTAAATTTTCGCTTGAATTAGCCGCATTTCAGTCACGTGTTAATAATAACAATCAAACGTCCAAGTCAAAGCCCCGCTTCCCTTGTCCCCTTGTCCACTGATGTACTGATGAGAGCGCCATGATTCTTGGCGTGACGTAAAGCCCATAATGATAAATATAAACTTACTACGGCCAATTGATTTTTGGCTACGTTTTGGAGATTTATGACGGCCCGCTGGCATTGACAATTGATATTGATTATATTTATGCTCTTGCCACGTTGAGTTGCAACGGGTATTCAATTTCTGGGTAAGACCTGGATTCCGTCAAAAAATTTTATTAATGACTTACTTCAAAATATTTTATGCATTTTATTAGTTCTGCTGTTTAATTATACTTCATGCCTGAAAAATTATATGGTTTCCTGGTAAAACATGATTTTAACTTGGAAGATATAAATCCATAAATTCTCTCATTCGAGTTGGAAATATGTGTGATGGAAGAGCCATGATCCAACAGGTCGCAAGCCAAGAATTATCGCCCTAACATTAAAAATTAAAAAAATAAATTTTTTTTTAAACATTATTAATTTATGTAAAATAAACTGTTTTTTATATAATAGATATGATTTTTTTTTATAATAATATTAGGCTAAATTCTATTCTATTAATTAACAAAAGTCGATCACGGGAATTATTAATCGCTGTATTAAGCCATGAAAATTTCTTCCTCATTTTATAGATATTTGAATCACAGCAAATCTTCAGTTTCATCATTTATATTCTCAATATATCTGCCATATGGCATATTTAGTAGTAACTTTTTTATTTTGACAAATTATTTTGTTTTGTGTTTGACGTTTACCGATTTGGTAGTGGGTTTAATATTGATGAAAGCAGCTTTAACTGTTGCTGGGTTCGTGGAATATGGAATATGGAATATGGTGATAAGCCACGTATTTATTATTTAATTATTTGTATAGTCACGTTACGTTGCTAATCCACAATTTGCTGCCAATAAATAACTAACTAATCACAACAATAATAATAATGATAAGTATTGATAATACTGTATATAAAAATAATAATGAAAATATTAATAATAATAATATATTACTCAATATAATATTATACCAAAAATAACAAAATTATTTTTTATAAAAAATACATATTTAATAACTTGTTCTAATATTTGCGGAGGGCTCAAAATCAACTTCAACATTTGTTCTTAAGCTTTCAACGAGCTGAGGCACACAGACAAATAAATAAATTTATGTATATATTTATGTAAATATAGAATAAATAAGCTGACAGGCAGACATTTAGTGGCACGCCCACAAAACATTTTGCCCATTTACTTACTTACGACTACAAGAATTCCCATGTGGAATTTGTGCTAGTTACTCGTTACACTCATACAGCTTACAGTGTCTGTGGCATGCCGAAGAGCTTCCGCTGGCTCCTGCCACCACACCCCCTCCGTTCCTTCAGAGGTGTGTGTGGGAGTGGGAGCCTCAGCCTCCCCCGTGTTGGGGAAGCTGTTGACAGAAGCGATCCAAAAATAACGAAAATCTGTCAACGGCACTTTTCACTTTCCGTTTGCCAGTCAGCAACAGGATCAGAAGCAATTGCAGCAGCATGGGTAGAAGCCACCTCCATGCTCAGACACATTTCTATGCTCATCCTCATGGTCGTTGGAGCCAGTAAATGTAGCAAAGTGCGCGTAAATTGATTTAAACGCGACAACGAGACGCAGCACATTGGGGCTGAGGCAGGATTGCAAGGAGTGGGCAAAGGATGCGGTGCAGCTAAAGCGTGTGTATAGCTATCACCTGCCACCAGCACTTAACTTGCCACTGTGTAGCGACAAGCCATAAGCGAAATATGAATATGTGAAAAGTGAAAAGCTTTTTTATGTTGCCAAAACAGTGGTTCGAGTTGGTGCTCGTCTTGTTTTAGCCACAAGCCACACCTGCTAATAATTGCAGTTAGCAATTTGATTAAGATTGTCTACTAGTTTAGTGCATTCAGAAAAATGTCATTTTAAAATTTAGAGAATCCCCCAGATAGTTTTTTTTTGTTTTTAAAACTTTTTTATATATGAAATTATATGTCTTTAAGTTAACATTTTTTTATGTCTAAATATCTGTTTACTGTCATTACGAAATGAATTTGAATTCAAAAACAAGTAACGAAATTTTCTATCTTGGCTGGAAAATTAGGTCCTGTCTGCCTTTAAATTATAAGTTTTATCAACTTCAGTTTTATTGAACTTTTATAGAATCTAAGTCTAAAATGTTTGCTTATGTAAAACCTTATTTAACTAATGTTTTATATTAGTATACGTATCATAAGACCTAATATATAAAACAAAATATAGAAATATATATATTTTGTCAACATTATAGAAATCACGGTTTTCTTGAATAAGGGAAAGAATAAATGAACTTGGTTCTTATAAATATATTTTCTTTATATAAAGCTGAGCTGCTATTGGCGGTTTTTTTAAAAAGATCTAAAGTGATTAGAAATATAAATTTCAATTATTATTATACACTTGTGATACAAACAAAAATAAGTAACAAATAATGGAATGGAAAAGTTAAAAATACTTCTTGAATTGACTGCATGGCAAATATTGTTTTTTGTATATAATCAAGAATAATCAACAGTTTTCTATTCATAAGAAACTGCTTACAAATCGATGTGAATCGATTTCTTACAAGTTAAGTCGTCACAAGTTCAAGTTTTTTTATTATTTATTTTATTTATTAATAATTAAGTACCCAATGTTCGTGATTTATTAATAGTTTTGCAACGACCAGCGACCAGCTAAGCGAGGCTCCATTGTAAGAGCTGCCAACTGTAAACTGAATTTAATTAGCTGGCAAATGAAAGGAAAACACAGTACATTTACATATACATTTACACACAAAAACGACACTTACCCACACAAAAAAACACACATACATTTTTCTGGCACGTTTAAAATGTTTGCTAAAAAAATATATGAAAAGTGAAACGAAGAGAAAAGTGTAGAGTTTGTTTCCATAGCAGCACAAAGAAAGACAAATATCACACATACTGCAAACAAACACACCAACGCACACACTACAAACACACACCCACACACACACACACACACATTACACATACATACACACACATACATGCATAGCGTATATATATCATATAGTATACACCCAAGTACATATTGATAGCTTCAATTAAGTGCTTGGACGCATTTTGGGTTCAATTTAGCGAGGACAACGTATCATCATATGCCTCACACACACATGCATATACATACATACACACACATGCATGTACACATACAGACACACATACGGCTCGACGAGATTCCTCTTTTATTTTTATTGTGATTTTCTCGAAACCTTTTCTTCTTGTTTAACCCCTGTTTGCCGTTGGCGGCCTAAGCTGATGCATAAATATTTAAATTTGTTGTTGTCGACGAAAATTGATAGGATTTAATGACATTAAGAATGAATGAGAGGCACGGGAGGTGGCAGCGGCTTGGGCAGCGGGGTCGTCCATCAGGACCATCAGCCCTTGATAAGCTCATCCTCTAATGCGATATTACACAAAACAATTTAATATGTATGCACGTATGTATGTGTGCCTGTGTGTGTGTGTGCAAGTGTGTGTGTAAGTGGGATAATGTGTTAAATGATGTCTCGCTTACCGATTCACCTGATTTATAGCGCTGCACACATTAAGACCATTAAAAAGCTATAAAGCTTATCATTAGACAATAAAACCCGTTGACACAATTCAAATTCTAAAAAAAAAAACACAATTTTAATATTTGTTCTACTTCGATTTAAGGTTTCAGCTTTATGTGTTGCATTGCAAAATATGTATTTTTCTTGGTTTACGAGCAGCTAATAAATTATACATGTATTTTATAGTTTCGTAATTTTTTGACTTGCATTTTTATCATTTGCAAATTGATCTTTATTCAATCAATTTTAAATGCTCTTTGGAAGAGCACTGTTATATTTATTTTATTATGAATTTATAATTAAAGTGCTCGAATATTCATCTTTAATAACTTATAATTGAATAAAAATGTTTGTAAATTCTAGTAGATTTCATCAGATATCTTTTTTTCAATATTCATGAGTGTTTTTTTATAGTTTGTGTTTATATTTTTTTATTTAACACCAGACTTGTTGTTAAGGCACCTCATACATTTTCCTATACAATATTCACAAAAATATTTTTACAAGTGAGGGTTTTGTTTCATTTTCATCTTTTTTTTTATAAAACACTACTCAAAAATGCTGCAAAAATCGTAGTTCGACTGATGATTGTTTCACTCTTTTTCTCGCTCAATGGATTTGTTATCCAATGCCTCTTCAGTTCCCTTCACACACTTGAATTCCATAACCAAACTCTCGAAATGTCCCCATTTTGAAAATTCAAATGCACGGAACTAATAAATTTTCCATTGGGCTCTTAACAGGCTGTTGCTGCGTTTTTGCATATCGTTGCATATCGCAGAATTTATAACGCCACCTCTTATGGGTGTGTATGTGTGTGTGTGTGTGTGTTTTGCGAATGTGTATGTGTATGACACCCACACTCTGTTCCGCCCACTTTTCGTATGTGGTTCTGATAACGCATCATCATATGAAATCTTTGAACTGTGAACATTTTTCATATATCCTGTAAATGGCAATTGCAGTGGTTTATTATGCAAAATGTGTTAGAATTCAATTTTGTAATTTAATCCTAGTTTGTAATATATTTATAATGTTGTCTGCTGCTTTACTACAACTTTTATTTTGAAACGTTTAAAGTATATCACATTACATTAATAAAATGTTATGTATTTTGCCAAAATTTAATTTTAACTATTTTTTTTATAACTATTTTAACTATTAACTATTTATAATTATGCAAGTATTTTACGCAGAGATAAAATATATTAAGAATAAAGAATATTTTACTGATTGACGTAGAAATCGAATAAAAAGTTAGTAGCAAAAATCTGAATACAGTTCTTAATTGCGTTTGATTATTCTTATTCAAAATTGATTTCGAAGAACCTTTGCTGGATTTATCTATCAATGTTCTAGTATAAGTTGAAAAGTTCTTAATTCAAGTTTGGCAGTTCGGTTACATCCACTTGGCTCAATATTTAATTTACAGGGTATTCGATTGTTGACAACAATTTTAGCTCGTTAACACCGTTATAATGTAACCAAAAATGTTTCTAAAAAAGACGGCAGACACGCATCTGTAGCGCCCAAAACACTAACCAAGTTATCACTTTGCATGCATTACTGTGCGCGTGTGTGTGTGTGTGTGTGTGTGTGTGTGTGTGTGTCTGTGTGTGTGTGTGTGTTTGTGTGTGTGAGCGGGTACTCACACAACCATGTATTTGTGGTTACGATGACAATGGCAAGCCAGGAAACCATTTGGCTACATCTAAGCGTGGGTGTTGCCAAGTCCCCCACCTCTCTGGTGGCAGCAACGAATGCATGCAGAATTGATTGCATTGATTGCGAATAAAGCAAGTCGAACAAAATGTGTATGACAGTGTGTGTGTGTGTGGGTGTGTCTGGGTATATCTGAGTATCTATATTTGTAAGTAAGGTGTGTGCGTGTGTGTGTGTTTGCTTGTGCAGTTATTGTGACTATAATTGAACTTTATTACCGCTTATTTTTATTGCTGCCACTGTCAGCTGCCAATTTATGGCACAAATCGAATCGTGCGGATGGGGATCGAGGCATAAATAATTGATGCACGCAAATATAACAAAATATGTCATCAAAATGTTGTTGTGGTTCTTGTTTATGTTGTTGTTATTATTGTTGTTGTTATTGCCAAGCTAGCCAGAAAGTAAAACGTCGAATTATCCTGCCTACTGGCTCCTTTTGCTAGTCGTCCTTTTTGGCTTGACCAAATCAATATTTGCCACAGTGTTCGCTCGACAGTAAGAAATCGATGCGCCTTCACAGATTTTTTTTTCAATTTGCAATAAAAACCTGAATAAATTCAATAGTTGTCCTTTTTATACATAAAATAATAATGGTTGATTGAAAAACAGTTTAGAAGAAAAAGGAAATTTCGACAATTTCTTCGCTTAATAGTTTTGTTGCTCAATCGACAATAAACGATTTCACATGAAATATATTCTTGGAGTATATACTTAGCTTAAGTATTTCGCCGGTTCTAATATTCGATTGACTACTGTACGATATTTTTGGATATGCGCTTAGTTTATATTATGTATGAAATACCTGCTTGGCTGCCTGCTGCGTGTGTGTAATACACAACAAATTTGCTCACCTGCTGTTAGTAATATATATATATATAAATATATATCTATTATAGTTATTGTTGTTGTTGTGGTTGGTCAAGGGCGCTTGGTAATTGCGAAGGTTTGAGACTGAACGCCTAAAAGTAGACAGCGGCATAAATTAATGGAAAACAACATGAAAAATTGAAGCTAACAGCTGCAAACAGCAGAAAACAGCAGCAAACATGAGCAGAAACACATCCAGTGACCTAGACACACATCGCAATGCTCATAAATCTCAATTTGATTTGGGTAGCCAATGTCTTTCTTTCCAGATAAAAACGAAAAAAAAAAACACATCAACGATTCAACGTTTCAACGATTTTTACAAACGCTTTTGCCTCTCTGATATTTATTTGATTTTTGTTGTTGTGTCTCATTTTCGTCTTTGCCTTTTCTCGTTTGGTGACTTTTGCCCAGCAGCGACCCAAATCAATGCCTTAAATGCCCATATGTGTGTGCGTATTCCTTTCTCTCTCTCTCTCTCTCTCTCTTCTAACACTCTTTGTGCTTGTGCGGGTGTGTCCTATCACGCCTCATTGCTTACGGCGCACACCCCTCCTCCAACAGTTGTCCTACGTTTCTTTCGCTCACTTACTCAATGTCGTTGTCACCGTTTGTCTGATTGTTTTCCCCACTGTCAATTTGCCTTTAATTGCACAGCAATTAGGGGCAGCTCTCAGAAGTGGGCATGACAGGTGTTCAAACAATCAAATGAGCTGTCGCTAATCAACGCAACAATGCCATTGGTGCCATCTCCACTCAAAGAGTAGCTGCTGCATTCGTTTCCTCAGCATTTTAAAACACTTTGAAATAATGGCAACTTCTGCGTCTTAAACTGCACAAATGTTTTACTTGTGCATCACGCGACAGGGATAATTAGTTTAGCTAGCTTCTAATTGTTCTTGCTGCGCATATTGGCCCTGAGGCAGCATCAGCTTCAGGGCAGCTAATGAAATTGCTAATAAAGCCACACGCGCACAAGGACCAAAGCACACACAAGCACATACACAAAAGAACGTGTGTGCACACACTGTACACACATATACAATACACAATTCACAACACTCCTAAGCATGGCACGACTAACAGATACCCTGTATCCATTTAAGTAAACAAAAATCAACATAAAATTGAGGATATACACAAATTTAATCGAAAATGTTTACTAATATAATCTGTTTAATTTAAAACAAATAAAAACATTTAAAAAAGTTGTTTATCTTCTTGATTCTAATTTTTAAGAACACATTCGTTATTTGAAATTGAAGATCTGCATTTGAAGTTAATTACTTTAATTGAAGTCTTTTCATTTTTGTGTAAAAAATTCCATAAATTAAATAAAGTATCTGAGAGATGAGGGATTATAGGAACGCACGCAATTATATATTTAAGAAAAAAACATTAATGAGCTTTAAGCAAAATACACATAAAAAATAAATAAGATCAAGAAGAGAAAATAATGTAAAATAATACTTTGGAGCAGTTAACACTTATCAGCTGCTGTAGATAATTAGTGAAGATTGCTAAATACTTCAAGAAATAAATTCTATTTAAATTTATAGCTCAGATTATGGTGTTAGAAATAAGAAGATTGATTTTATTTCTAGTGAAATTAGCTTGATTAGTCTTTCTATGTCTGTGACAAATTTATAATTTACCTCGCAAGGAGATAACAACCACAAATAAGCACAAAAACTCTAACAATTTCTCATTATTTCTTTCAGTTCTCTTTGGTTTCTGTAATTCTTTTGTTTGCGTCACAGCATCGTGTCTTAATTGGCTCTGCGCAAAAGCGAATTTAATTTATAGTCCTTGCAATCCATGTTGAGCATGCCACGCCCGCAATGTCAGCCCAGTCACTGCTCTAAATTATAGCAAACGAGCTGGCCAGCAGCTGGCAGCTCCTTGGGCGCAACAAAGTCCAATGGTCATTCCCTTTGTCTCCGATGCGTTTTCGGGCGAGTAGCAAAGAAAATAAATCAATTATGGATGTCGTTCATTCTGTGTGTGTGTGTGTTTTGGGATACATTGTTAGATAATAATGAACGATAAGTGTTAGTCTTTCACATCAAGTCTTTCCATCGACACATGATGCTCCCACGACATCTCCATCGGCATTCTCCTTGAGGACAATTCTTGCCTCTTATTGCTGTTGCCTCGTCCTGAGTACATTTGTAAATTTAGCAAATATTTGAAGTTCTAACTCGCTATGACAACTAAATAATTATGTCCGATGGGAGAAAGGGTGGATTAAGCAAGAGGAAGAAAGGGGGTGGAGTAAATGGGTCTTTTAGCCTGAATACTGGCTAAAAAAGAAACGATTCATTAATAGATTATGCTAATAATTAGATAATAAAATTTAATTATGTATGTGAATTTCAAAATCATTCAATTTAAATAAATTCTGCTAATTTTTAAATAAAGTGTAAATATCTTGAAATTGAGTCAGAGTATTTAAATATTTGTCAAGTGCGTTCCGGTTTCTGTTATTATGCGGTTTCCTGTCCTGCGGTGTCCTTCTTCCGTCCCTTGTGACTAAGTGTTTTTTGTCATTGTGCGACTAAAAATAAGTAGTAATTTCACATAAATAACTATGCATGCATATAAAGTTGTATATATTTTTATATATATATATATATATATATACATCTATATACCTGTGCCTTTCTGAGCGAACTGCAAAAACGCAAACTGTAACTGTGATTAATCGTTGGCAGTTGTTAAATGAGCTAAATGTCTTTCTGCCTGTCTGTCTGTCTGTCTGTCCATGTGGGTGCGGCTGCCTTGACGGATGTCTTGCGCACCAAATACGTATTTCGAGGAGCTACTAAAATTCTGGTCAAACGTATTACCGGAATTACATCAGCGCCCAAAAGTAGACTACAGTTTCGACTTCCCGTTTGATATTGCGTGTTATTCTTTGCTGTTCACCTTTAAGGAAATGCCGGTAGGCAGGAAATGCAAATTCAATAATTATAAATTAAATGTGCGGCATAAAGAAATCAATTTCCAAAATTTAATTAAACACAAAATACACGCAGCACAAAAAAAAAAAAACAAAGAAACTAATTTGCATTCAAAGCGGCCGCTGGCAACCAAAATGCCGTCGTTCGCATTCTTGTGCTAGTCCTGCTCCTTGTTCGAGTTTTGGTTCTACTCATTTACGAAAATTCTAAATTTGCAATTGCTGCCAACCAACCGCTTTGATCGCAGCCAGCTCACATAAATATACATAAGATGGGAAATTAAATTAAAGACGCTTTTAAGCCGCTAATCAAAATGTCAAAATGACACATGTTGTCTGATGCCAGCACAGGTTACAGATGCGGGGGGGAGTGTATGGTGTAGCATGTAGATACTGAAGTGGTTGTGTGGCAATTTAAAGCTGCCTCTTTTGTTGTCGCTAACATGGTACAATTAATTGTGCGAAAATACTCGCTGACAAACCTGGCGTATGCGTAATGAAAGTTGAGTGAAAGACAAATAATAAAATGTATGTCCTGAACTTTTACTGTGTTGAAATGCACTTACACTTATCTCAATCACATATCATTATCACAAATAGCCACTTTTTTTATTAGGTTTACGACATGGCTTCCTTAAAGTAGGCTTTGTTTATGTGTTTATTGACGGGAAGCAAACATCAGAAAAGCAAAATGAATGGCCAAATTGACCTAAATAACTGTTCATGTTCATACTCCAGGACAAGAATCAAACATGAAACTCATATATATATATATATATATATATATATATTGGTTTTTGTTTGTTTGTGGATACTTGAATAGTCATTCGGTTGGTAAAGTGGAAAATACAAATAAGTCGAAGTCGAAGACGAAGACGAAATAAGCCTACAGATGGCACTTTGCTACCTTTCGCAGTTTTACGACTTAATGACTCTGCTGGGATTAATATGACTAATGGTGTGGTGCTTTCATTCGATCCATCTCCAAATTGAGTAGAAATATATATATACATATATACACATATAGCAAGTGTATGTATGTGCTTTTTGCAATTCATGTTCAAATGGTGCACAACCACAGACACACCTACAGCTACACCTATATATAATTATAGGTCCGGGTCGAGTTCGTTTGACTTTGCTTTGTGTGCTGGCATGCTATTCTCATAAAGAAAAAATATAATATATATTTGGGTTAAAGCGCAAAAAACAAACTCCAAACGATATTATAGAAATGGAATGACTATGGTTTATATTTTCCGTCCAATTTTTTTAATACAACATAATCTAACTAAGTACATAATAGGGATACAGCTCACTTTCTTGGATCCAAGTCGTGCTCTGGCTCTCATAATGCCATTTATTACTGTCAGCTAGGCAACCATGTTACATCATCTGCTAACGTGCTCAAAAAGTTTACCTAACTTTCATTATCTTTACTCATTAAGTACCAACAATCCTTTTTATTATGTTTTTTTTCCGCATTTATCAGCACTCATCTGCTTTAGAGCGTTGCCAGCTAGTCAACTTCTTTAACTTGCTGCAATGTTATTATTACTTTATTATTTAATTTATTATTTATTGTGGGTCTTGTGCACTGCGACCTAATAGATCTATTGTGCCCCCCTCAGTTCCTGAACGAATGTGAGGATCTTTGATGGGTCGAGGGTTACTATGTCATTGACATTCATAACATGCATCCCTAGGATGCTGCATCTTTTCCTGGCAAGGGCGAACCTACATTGCCTGTTGCTACAGATACCCATTTTGGACAGGTGGCTTTTTAATCTACAATGTCCTGTCAGTAGACAGACAAGTATCCTTAGCCTATTCCTGCCCATGGATATTACTTTCTTAAATCGTTTATGATTATAGCCGCCCAAAAGACATTTGGCCTGTCGGAGTCCCGGTGCTTCCTCCCAGCTCCGCAGTCTCCTTTGTTTTTCTTCGTTTCTGAGTTGCAGCCGTATTGTGTGTTTACCTTTGCCACAAAACGGTTCGGGCCCTATAAGGGTCCTCTCTGCACCCATTCTTGCCTTATTAATTAATTTGTATTATATTATTTTTTTTTGCGCAAACGTACAAAAAGGTTACTGAACTTTGATTGTCTTCCCTTGCTGCACACATTGAGCCCAAAATAATTTTCTTATTATTTATTTTGTTTTAATGCCCAACACTCAGATGTGCCTAAGAGCGTTGCCAGCTGGACAAATTGTTCAACACAATCTAAATAATAAGCACATTTTAAGTACATAACTACAGGATGTAAATACAAACATACGAGCAAACAAAAAAAAGAGTGGGAGATAGAATGAGAGAGAGAGAGAGAGGGAGAGAGGGAGAGGGTGTATCAGCTTGAAATTTAAGCACTCGATTCACGGTTAAAATTGCCGTTAGACTGCCATTAGCCTGCTCCACCAGTACCAACAGCACCAATAACAGCAACAGTAATAACAAAAACAATAACAATAACAGCACTTGACGGCAACAAAACAGTTTATCAAGGCGGCTGAATGGCCACTTGGACAAGGGATCAGGTCAGCTGGACTTGGATCTGGTGCTGGAGCACTGGAACGGGAGATGTTGACTCCTATCTGTGGCATGCATCAGTCAGTCAGGAAAATTAATTAACAAGAAAATTGACACTTGAACATTTGACCAAACATACTGACAGCTACAAAAAGGCTGGTGATAGTTGCAAGGGGGTGTGGGGTGTAAGGAACTGTTGAAGATAGGGCGTTGGACGACACGTAAGAGGGAGCTGATAATGATGGGGGTGAACAAGTCAACAAGGCGACCGACTCGAGCAGAGTCCTTGAAGCGCTGCTCCATTTTGCTCTCCACATGAATTGTTTTGTCATTGTTGTAGTTATTGCTATTGCGGCTTCTGTTTATAGAGTGTCCTCACACACACACACACACACACCCACACACCAGTGTGGTTACTGACCTACCCACAAGTCAATCAGTTACAAAAATAGTCAACTTCAAGCACAAAATTAACCACAGGCGAAAAGGAAGCAGAACTTTTCCTGGCAATTTTTGTGGTCTATGGAAATAAATTAAATTTTACTGTTGTTTGCTTTTGTGTGTTTGGTTAACATTTTTATGTGTTTTTATGTGTGTAAGTGTGTGTGTGTGTGTGTGACTTGCTGTGTGTGACTTGCTGTGTGTGACTTGCTGTGTGTTTGGCCTTAGCGGTTTTAATCCTGCGATCCGTTTTGATATATGTCTCAATTAATTATCCACATTTCCACAACTCACATTTGGATTGTTGTGATTTGTTGTGTTGCTATGCATTCAATTTGCTTTCGTTCGAGTTGGAAAATACCAAGCAAGTTCAGGCATTATAAATTATGCACAGAGTTTATCCAAATCAAATGCAACAACGACAAACAGTTTGTCGACATGTTGAATTTATTGCTGGCCATAAATTATATTTATTATGAAAATCCCAAGCAACATTCCAAGTGACTTCATATTTCATATTTAAAATTATTAGGTTTTCATAACTAATTGGTATAAATGCCAGAACTAAAATGCAATATATATAAAAATAATAGGCACAATAAATATTAGGAAAATGCATATCAGATTTAACTGTAATACTATATACAGGATCGACTAAGATATACACTTTCGAAAGCTTACAAAATGTTGAAAACCTAATAAATATAATTGATGATTATGTATTTGACTCGAGCAGAGTAGGTGCATGCAACATACAATTTTATGCCACAATATAATAAGAGTTTTCTTGCTTTCATATTCGTTGAAAGGCTTTACATCTAATTTATTTTCCTCTTTTTCACAATTCACGTTTTCCGTTGCAACAGAAAGCTTCCGGTAATTTTGCGCCGTAAAATGTTTGCCACCAATATCCGTTGAGCTGTCGTCATCGTCGTCGTCGTCGTACTCATGCCACCGTCCCAAAGGCATTGATGTGCCACAAAGAAACGGTACGTGAAAATTGTCCAACTACAACGACTATTCTGCATAGTTGGCTGTGGCACAGCGGAGTTTCCATGAAAAATAGTTTTGCAACTGTTTAATTAGTATGCAAGAAATGCAACAGCAGCAGCTGGTCGAAATCAAGTAGAGCATACAAAAAAAATATACAATACAATTGGGGAACATGGAGGAGGATGTGTATGCAACGCTAAACTACAATGACAGCGATGGTGGCAGTGTCAGTGGCAGCGAAGACGGCACCGAGGATGAGGATGGAGGATGGAGCAGTCCAGAGATGAGTGTGGAACAGCTGCAGCATTTGATGCTCTGGCAGCTGCCCAATCGGGACAATTATAGTCAAAACCAGCAGTTGGCCAATTGGAATCTCAGCAATGAGACCGCCATGTCAACGTTGGCACCCAATAACCAAACGGAGACACCATTCGATGCCAACAATTACTGGGCACTCCTGGCCCTTGTCCTGGTCTTTGGCACTGCGGCTGGCAACATTCTGGTCTGTCTGGCCATTGCCTGGGAGCGTCGACTGCAAAATGTAACCAACTATTTTCTCATGTCGCTGGCCATCACGGATCTAATGGTCGCCGTTCTCGTCATGCCACTGGGCATCCTAACGCTGGTTAAAGGTGAGTTCCAACATATCTTTAATTTATATATATTATTAATATTTAATAAAGGAATAATAATAATGCTTTGCATTAGCCAAAGTATATTTTTTAATTTATATTTTGTATGCCCTTTCTGGGAAATAGGTTAAAAATTGTTAATATATTCATATTATAATATTATTTTTATTTATTATAAAATATGAAAATATTTTGTAATATTCTGAAAACATAGAATCAGAATTTTCACCTAGGAAAGTATTAATTTAGGAAAATTGGAAATATTACAGATAAATTTTAGCACTGATTATTATTGCTTCATTCACTGCAACGATTAAGTATTATTTCTTATTAAATATTTTCTTTAAATTTAACGATTTCAAGTCAAATGAAATTTAAATTTTTGGTATCCGTAACTCATACAAATATATATTGTATATAGCAATTGGTTAACCCAGTTTTCAATAAAAAAGTGAATTTAATAAAATCCACAAAGCAAATTTCAATTTAGAAAACAACCGATTCTAAAACACAGCAGCAACTTTGAATAGGATGTATGCTGAATCCTCATCTCTATAAGAAGATGACATCAAATTGGTCCACTTCGTTCAAGTGGTTGCTTTATGGCAAAGGCTTCCTCTCTGATAATGCCGTATAGAGTCTATAACAATGTGGGTTAAATGCGTTTGCAATCAGCGTGGTCAGGCCAAAAGCATTGTGCACAAGGAAGAGCAAGTCAGCTTGTGTCCTTGGGGTATCCTTTCGGTGTTGAAAACACGCACCCATCTGCGATGCGTTTAATGAAGCTGCCTGTCAATGGATGCCCATTCGGAGCACGCCTCGTCAATTGCATTATGCCCCAGCTATTTCGATCAATGCAGCAAAAAAAAAATAAAACAGAAAACCTGGTTAAGCCGAATGAAAACTTCACACAAACACTTGAAAGCAAAAATAGCAGAGGGGTTGGTGCAGCGGGGTGCTGACAATTTAATAAGCGCCTCACTTTTGTTGCACGCTTTCAGCCAGGGCTCAGAACGATGACAACAGAAAGAGACAGCAGCAAAAAGAACAAACGGAAGCATTTTTTTTTTCTTTTTCTTGCTTTTCTATTTTGCTGCAGTGCAGCATAAAATTGCATTAGACGTGGAAAACGAGCGCTATACTTTGAAGCCGACTTTCAGGATGAGATCGCTACCCCCGCCCAGCAAGGGCACAGAGAAGTTGCAATTGCAAAAAGCTGTCCAAGAAAGAGCAGCTGAAGCAGATACAGCATCTGCTGCTACCCGTTGTTGACAGTACTGTTTGTGCGCTTTGGGAGCTATTATACACAAACAGACACACACAAAGACAAAGGTACACCTGCAGGCGGCACACACACAAACACACACACACAAAGACATACAGTCGCACACATTCACTTGCCAAATGGCATTGCCAAAGCCATGCATCCAGTTGAGCTTTGAGTGTGGGCGTTGGTTGGTTGTGGGTGTGGCTGTGCTGTGCAAGCAAATGGCTGGCAGTTATATCAAGTGTGAAAAATACTGCAGAAAACAAAGAATATCAAAAAATGTCATAAAAAAACAAAAAATTGGGTTGGAAGTATTGTTGTCAGCAGGTCAAAGATTTGATGCCCTTTAGCCAAACTTCTTTCATCTAAATTGCATTCGTAATTTATTGCATTTTTCAATTTTGAACAGGGATAAAATGTTTTAGTGTAAAACAATAATACAAAAATATTTTATTTTGCTTAAGATATTGTTGAAAATAAAATTATTTATACATACTTTTGACGTATTTTTTTCGATGACCGAACATATTTTAAATTAAAGTATTAGAAAAAAAAAGTAGAAGCAAAAAAGCACCTGTAAATGGGAAGATTCCTTTTTCTTCAAGAGCACATTATTTAAACAATAGTTCTATGATAACTAAATAAAATAGTTATCTCTATCAAAAAATTTATATATAAGCTGAAAGCTGCTTTTCAATATAATACTACCCTCAATAAGAGTATTGTAAAAGGCTATGCGACAATTTTGGCAGTCAAAGTCTGAAAAAAGCGAAAGGCAAAATTTGAATTTAGTTTCACCGACCCTCTGAGCCAGGGTCGCAGCTGAGCTACCGATAAGCAAACGACAAAGAAATTTTTAAATTTTCTACACACATTTACATAGTATATAATGCTGCATTTGTAAAGCTCTAAAATATGAAATTCTATGGATAATTTAAGCACTTTTTTTATGCAACTTGAAAGAGCCGGGCCAACTCGAAGGACTTTCCAACGAGCAGAGTAATCCAGCATAATTGTTTTGTGCTCTTGCATAATTATATGTCAATTATGATTGCATAATTGTGCTCATTTGTAAATCAACAGAAAGCGGCAATTAATTTAACAACAAGTGCAATTAATGTACCGCATAAGGATGTCCCATAGCAAATTAAATAATATGCATTGATTAATTTACTGAATTTCTCAAGCATAAATTGTGAAAAAAATACAAATTTTGCCTGCAAGCCGTCAGCTTAACATAAATAAATTGACAACGACAACAACAACAAAAACGGATAATAAACACAAAAGGAGACCGCAATCAGAACTACAGCCACAAATAATAATAATCATAATAATATATATACAGCAATGGACAAGGACCAGAGCAAAAAAAATAAATATATATGTATAAAAGAAATAAGACGAAAAAGAAATAAAAATCATAATTAATCGAGCGCAAATTGGCGGCGTTCTGATTTTAGCTGCCAGACAATAAAATTTAGCAAGTGCGAAGGAAACAGCAACTAAATCCTAAGCAAAAGCTAATGTTAATAAGAGACAGAGATGTGTTTAACTGTACTTGGGATTTGGATTGAAATAGGAGTCTGACAGCAGCAAAAACAACAGCAAAAACAGCAGTCCCTAAAAAAACCAACAACAACAAAGAGCAGTGAAAAATAGGATAAAAGCAAATTTATCATTTCAATGCTGTTTGTTGTTGTTATTCTTATTGTTGTTGTTTTTGTTGTTGTCAAAAAGCATTTTAAGCGCTTAAGCTGCGACACGCACACAGCTAGGGGGGCAGGTGGTGGTGGTGGACAGGTGGTGGGGGCCAGCATAGCGAGAGATGGAGACAGATGAGCCTGCGTCGCTGGGGACAGCTTTAAACAAAAACCATTTTTTGGTATGTGTCGCTGCTCAATTGAGTTTATCTACCAAGAAAGCTGTTCTGCAATTTAAATTCTCGGCCAAATCGCCAATGAAAATGGCTTAAGCTGTTTACTTTAGTCTTGTTTAAAAAAAATAAATATAAAATAAAAAAGGTTTTCCTTTTTGCAATGATTTTTATTTTTATACTTTAAATATTCTTTCAATACTTTAGTGATTTTAAGGCACCAAAATCTTAAAGTTTTCGAGGGTAATTTAAAGAGGGCACATATTCAAATATATTCAATATTTTTATACTATTTAATTTATTTCTTAGTCTAAAAGATATATTTTTGAAGCGTTCACTGCAAATTTATATTGCGAAAGTGTGCATAAATTTTAACTGCTATGCATATAATATTGGTGGACATTATAGAGTTGAAGAAAAGCTAAAACAAAAGTAATCTCTTTGAAATTGAGGTGAAATTGATTTGTGGAGCTCAATGGACTTGATGAGGCCCTCAGATTCATACACTTCATAGATAAACGAGTCGCAATGCGAATTCTAATGCCAAAACTTTTAGCAGAGTTTTCGCTTTGCCTAGCATTCGCATGATTTTATCATAAATCTTTAAGCTACCCACCTGAAGGAAGCAAACTGGGAAAAGTGGGAGCGGAGTGTCTACGCATTAGAAATGGATGCCACCCCCAGATGGCAGCTGTCGAGTCGTGCCAAGCAGCCAATTAATTTTTGGGGCCAGCCCCAAAATGTAGGCAACACAACTCGTAATGAAGTTCCTGCTGCTGCGTATAGCTTAAGCTAGGACAAGGGCAATGGCAGGGGCAAGGGCAAGGGACAAGCACAGGGTGAGGCAGACGGAACCCTTTTGGAGAAAACACTGGCAATTTTTTTGTGTTTTTGGTTAGGCAATGTGTGATTCCCCTTTCGGAGCAGCTGTATCACATCCGCACATCAATCAACCAGGCCGAAAACTTTTGTCTCGCCTTTATTTTCAGTTTAATGCTGAAAACTTGTAGTTTTCCATTTTACGATTTCGTTTTTTTTTTTCATCTTTTTCATCTTTTTTTTAAAGACGTTGCTATTTTGCATATGTTACCATTGGGCGCAGTGGTCATTGCCAATGCAAAGTCCTTTTTAGATGTTAAGTGTTTTGTTTCCGCTTACAAATGTAGCAGTAAATCAGGCGAAAGAAGCCAGCCCAAGGGTGAATGGAGTCGGAGGGGGCAATGAGTCGTGCAGGCATTAAATATTTCATTTCAACCCAGCGGATTTTGCTGCACTTGCTTGGTGAGCAAATCGACCGGCAGAATGCCAAAAAGATTATCATTAAGATTACAACACTTACTATATGCAAAAAATCTGGGCTACAAATCAATTGGGATGAAATCAGCTATATTTAAAAACATAAATGTTCATTAATCAGACAGATTTTAAATATAAATATTAACATTTAAGGAACAATAAGTGAATGCAAAAATAAATCTATTTATTTTATTTAATACATTTATTTTATTTTTGCATTGTGTGCAACTTTTGTGGCTAAGTGCAGATTAAATTAATGTTATTGGTTGTAACGCTATAATTTACATTAATTAATTGTCTAACAAAAGTCACAACAACAGCAATAATTGAACTGAAATGTGAGAGGTGCAATGTTAACAACAATTTGTGACTTCATCCATTAGCTTAATAATATTTGTATTGCTAACTTGGCTAAATTGAAAATAGCTGCGGGGCCAAAAAGTCTGTCGAACAAGACACACATAGCTGGTTACAGTGACAGCTACAGATATATATAATATATTTATATATACACTTATATATCTTAATGTCTGTTGAACTCAGGTGAGAGAGAGAGAGAGAGAGAGAGGAAGGAAGGAGGAGGGTAAATTGACAAACAGCTGCCAGACATTTCAGAGCGCAAAATAAACAGCAAAACAAGAGACAAGTCAAAGCAGTTAAGCAACTGCCACACAGCGTAACAGAGGGGGGGGGGGGGGGGCTCAGAGGGTTGGCCGGACGTGTGCCGTCAGAAGGCAGAACGTAAAACAGCTGAAGCTCAACCACAAGACGTAAGACCAGGACCAAGACCAAGACCGAGACACTGTTTGGCTCACCTTGGCAGTCAATGTCAGAGCAATTGTGGCATGCCGCTGGCACAGACACATTTACATGCAAGTAAGCATATCCAAATATATATATACATTTATGTATGTATATATGTGTGTGTATGTGTTTGTGTGTGTGTGTGTGTGTATGTACATGTCTACATTTGTTGAAGACAGTCGACATACTTGTGTTTTACTTTGTGGCACCTGCATGCACCCCAAATGTCCAGGCCACCGATGAGTATGACTTAAATGGACTGACTGACTGACTGTGTGACTAACTGACTAAATGTGTGAGTGACTCACTGTCTGACTGACTGACTGTGTGAGAGGCCGAAAGATATCAAGCACAGCACAGCACGCAGCTTGTGTACCCTTATAATATAAATAGAAAAGTAAAATGATTTAAAAGTTTAAGTAAATACATCATTTTATACTCGTTTAAAGTTGAAAACTACAAATTGGAATACTTTTTAATTTAGTTGTCAGTCAGTTAATAATTTTGTGTTTATAATTACTCAGTCGAAACAACTTACATAACATCTGAATTTTATTTTTTGTATACACAAAAAAATAATTTCTTCCAGCTCGACAAATGTAGATTAAGTAAAATTAATTGCTTTAAATATTTTTTAAATCTATTTTTTAATCGTGTGAAAATGATTGTAAATTTAATTAAAAAGTGTGTATCAAATATCTATGAAAATTCATTACTTTTGCCTGCAAATATTCAACTTTTAGGGCATACTAAAGTCCAAGGCATAAGATTCAAATGCACTTAAGCAGATTGTATGCAACTTGTGTGTCTCTCTGTGTATGTGTGTGTGTGCTGTGTGTGTAAGGTTTCATATGAATTGTGGCCCTGTTTCAAGGCCATTGTAATTATTTGAGTATCGATTGTGTTGCATGCCGCCTGAAAGTGATAAGCGAAAAAACACTTAACTTCTATTTATATTTATTACCCATATAGTCGTAATTTCCGCTGCTTCCTTGTTTTCTTTTTGAACATTTTATACTAATGGATTAAACGTTGAATTTTTAATCGCACGTGTGGCCAGAATGCCATTGCCCAACGCCCACACAGCCCTAACGAGCAGAGCACAGCCAGAGTCAAAGCCAGAACTAGTCAAGCTCTAAATGCCGCAAGCTCATTTGTCGCTAAGTAAGTGGTGGCATGTAATTTATGTGGCACCCTGACACTGCATAGAGTGCAAAAGAGTGCCCCAAGTCAGTGCAAGTTCGTGCCAACCCAAAAGCTACTGCACTTAAACCCAATTTTTATCTTGACAGTGCGCAACGCTAAAAAATGTGTTACACTTTTTTTTTTTATTGTAGTTGCATTTGTCAACACAGTGTAAGTATCTGGGCCATGGCCCAGCCGGCCAATGTGTTTTGCTGTTTTGTTAGCATATTTATTGAATTATCTACTTTATGTTTTGAACGCACACGCAGCTGCTGCTATTTAAGCCGAACTCGGAGAGAATATATAAATTAAACTAAGTACAAAATTAGATTTCAATCAATTGGCTGAACACGTAATGCAATGGAGGAAGAGAAGGAGGAAGAGAAGGAGGAAGTGAAGGAGAAAGAGAAGGAGGAAGAGAAGGAGAAAGTGAAGCTTCCAATATAGAAACGATTGGTGTTGGAATATATATCTAAGTATGCCTGCAATTTGAAATTTAGCTGATTAAATATTTTTGGAATTTAAATATTTGTTTTACACATAGACTGGAGTTGAACTAATAATTAGATTGTTTACTACAATTGTTAACATATATATTTATATGTCTATATATATCCACACAGATAAACTAATAACCCTTAATAACTCTTATTATCCTTATATACCTTGTAAGATCTAAGGACAACAAACCATGGTTCATATACATATATATCTGCTTCTTAAACTAGTCTCTAATGAGCCTTTTTAAAAGTAAATCTTTTACTTTGAAATGTTTACAGTCTTAAAAGAAGAGAAACCAGTTATAAATTTATACTTATCTTAACTTTCATAAGCCAAATTGTGTAAATTTTTATTTGCAAATGGTATAGAAGTCGAATTTATATCTGTATAAATATGCTAAACAGTAGATAGAGCTTTGCATTTTGCAAGGCATTAAGTATACGACATGTGGGCCACAAACAAATTGTCGCATAGACAATCTGTCTGCAGGCGCTGCTTATGCTACTTCTGCTACTGTTGCCACTGCCACAGCCACTGCGGCTGCGGCTGCTGCTGCTGCTGCGTGTTTCGCCTTGGCTGCGGCAACATTTAAGTGACAGGATATTAAATGATAACAGGCAACAGAATAACGAAACAGCAACAACAATGACAAAAACGTTGAATAAAATGTGTAGAAAACTGTAGTCTTGCCAAAAGCAAAAAAAAAAAAAAACAGCAGCAGCAAAGAAGATAACATCGATGCCACCTTGCAGTGGTATTCCGCCAGCTTGAAGGTAAGCAAAGAGGATGTGGCATGGAGCTAGTCAATGTCAGCTTTGACAATTTATCGCTACTAATTGAGAGTCATGGTGGCTATAATTCCAATTTGTGCACGTTTCTGCGGGCACTCCTCAAAGCGATTGTTAAATATTTATAAGCATCTTTTAAAATACTCCCAAAAAAAAAAAGTAAATAAATGAATATAAAATGAAAATAATATCATCTAACCTCCAGCATACCACTTCGTCCCTCTTTGTCGATTTGCTAAAGAACGTGACTGGCATCGCATGCTGGCTGGCATATTATTATTTGTGTCAGCGTGCCTCGGCTGTCTATAATTATTTGTGGCAGGCCAATTCGCGACTCACGTGCCGCTCACAGGATCCATTGGATAAGCCCACAGTATCACGCATACGTCCTGTGCGCTCTTCTGTCTACGTGCGTGTGTGTGTGTGTGTATGTGAGTGCGTGTGTGTGTGTGTGTATGTGAGTGTGTGTGTGTGTGTGTGTGTGTGTGTGTGTGTGTGTGTGTGTGTGTATGTGTGTGTGTATGTGTGTGTGTGTGTGTGTGTGTGTGTGTGTGTGTGTGTGTGTGTGTGTTTTATCCAACCACGTGCCGCTGTTGAGGTCGAGTTGCTTGTTGACAGTTGTCGCCGCTTGTCACGCAAATATATTAGCTTCTCTTATTTTTTTATATAAAATATATATATTTATATAAAATACAATTTTTCACAGCTCATAAAATAAATAATATTCTTTATTTAGTCGTTTGAGATCAGCCAAATAAAGTGCTGGACACAACTTGCAATATTTATATGCAGAGCAGTTTTAGTTTTATTTTTATATTATTTTATTGATAACTCAATTTGAAAATATGAAATATTCATAAATATAGATTTGCGGGATCGTTTTATGACTTATGAGTTAATGTTTCCAATTCTTATCAATAATATTAAGTTTTATTTCTTCCTTAAAATCATTATATTACTGTGTATCCTTGAGTCAAGCCGACATGTCGAATAATAATAATATAAATTTAATTCATCTCAATAACATTTGGTTTTATTTCTTCCTTATATTTCACAAAATAGAAAAATATATAAATTTGGATTAAAAAACGAAGTTATTTACAATTTTTTAAAATTTAAGCAGTTAAAATCATTATATTACTGGGTATCCTTTAGTAAAGCTGACATGTCGTATAATAATTTATAACTTTAATTTTTTCCGGGTTAGTTGTTTATTTTGGGTCTGACTCACAAAATAGAACAAGACGAAAATACAATTTGACGTTTCATTCGGGTTTGTCCTGTGTGGGCGTTGCTTAAAGTGAAATATGACTTGACAACGTCGCAGTGTTGTCCAGTTGTTGTTGTTGTTGTTGTTTTTGTTATTGTTATTGTTATTGTTGCTGTTGCTAGTGCTATGCTAACTAGCTGAAGCCTAACACAATCCTCTATATATATATATATATATATATTTTTTTTGGTGGTGGGGCGACGTCGTTAATCAACTCAAAGAGTAAAACTGGACTTGCCGGCCTGTCAGTGTCAAAGTCTGATAAATGAAGTGCGCATTGCGGTATCTAAGCCCAAAGCTGGAGGCACAAGCTCTGCCAGCTGCATTGAATATGAATGCCTCTAGGATTGATCGACTGGCGTTGCGAGATTCCAGCTTAGCGGAGCTCAACGAGCAAACTTTGATTATGATGAATGCTTTTATTTTTTTTTTTATTGTTTTGAGCTTATAAATGGTTTTACAAGAGGATTTAAATAATTGCTGTGATAGTTTTGCGCAACTTCCCTAAAATTTGGAGACAGGCTCAAATAATCAATTACTATGAAATATGAAATCACATAGGAAATTCTATTATTTTCAAGTATATTTTTTTTTTTTAATTAAGATAAAAATAAAATACAAACTTTATCTGTACATCGATAAATTTTTAACTTCATTTTGTGTATTTATAAAATTATTTTTTTAATTGCCAAATAAACAATGTAAAGAAGCGCAAATAATAACAAATCAAATTTCACAATACAGTAGAAAAAATCCTGCTTGTATTTATATATTTGATATGTTTTACCACAGTATTTATTTATTTGCCAACAGGCATTTTCGATGTTTGTTTAAATATATAGTTAATTCACAGTACTCAAACCATAAAGCGTCCAATCAAAATGGGAATGAAGAGAAGCAATACAAAATCTTGTCCAATCTGCATTAAGCCAAATACATTTATGTATTGTTGGTATCTATGTGAATTGCTGTTGCACGAACAACTGCAATTTTCATTTAATTAAATGGACACAGGCCATGTCGAGGTCCTGTTGCATGTTGCAGTCCTGCTCCTCGTCTCGTCTCGTCTCGCATTGACACATTCTTGATTGTTTGTTTTGCACATTTTTGGACTTTCATTAAAATGGCAACACAAGCAGCTGCCCAAACAACAACAGCAACAACAACAACAATAATAAGAAGAACAACAACAACAATAGCAACATCATCAGCAGCAATCAGGGAAGCAGGCAAGATGGATATAGGATTTATGTATACAAACAGACGCAAAACGTGTCCAGACATGCATATCATACTGAAAGTGAGGTTATGTATGAAGTTATATGCATGTCTCCATTCCAGTCGACTGGGAAAGCAGCCCCAAAAGGGATAGGATTTAAAAGCATAAAATTCAAATTTTATTTAGATTTGCTTGTATAAACGAAAGTGAAAGAAGGAGAGAGAGATAGAGAAAGAGAGAGAGAGAAAGAGAGAGAGGGAGAACACTTTAGCATATTTGAGTTTAATTCAATTTTGTAAATTCTCTAAGCGAACCTTCGAAAGAATTTCAACACCCGAAATTGACACGTGCCACAATTCCATTGAGAGACTTTGCAAATGAAAGAGAAAAACTGAACTACTCATCGAATATGGAAATGCCTAAAATTAGATAGCTAATCGCATTCACGCATATTATGCCAATACCAATTTATTGGTAATAGCACACAGACATAGACACAGAACAAAGCGCGATTAAGCCAAATGTTTTAGATCCCACGGTTTGCCTACCGACCAATTACGGTATTTTTAGCTTTCGACTAATGACAATCGGTATATAACGGCAAAGTCTTTTGAATTATACATAATTCCATATATAAAAATAGATATATTTGTTCGCAGGCAGAAAAAGTTTTTAGCGTCCTTCGATGAATGTCCTCGTTAAATTTAAACAGGCTATTTTTGTGTTGGACAAAGTATCCTGGCTCTCTGCCTCTCTTTCTCTTTGTAGCTCTCCCTCTCTCTCTCTCTTAAATAACACATGTCCAAAAGAACAATTACAGAAACTTTCCTCTTCTTTTTTTTTGTGCATGTCTGTGCGTGTTTATTGAGAAAATTATGCCAAAAGTTTTGTTTTTTGCGGCCAGAAAGTGGGGCAGCAAAGTATTTAAAAGGCTGCACTTCAGTTGCAGTTCAGCAGTTGGCCAACTCCAGAGAACCCAAAAGCATTTTGTGGCTTAAGTGTCGAGTTGGCGAATATTCAAATCTTGTTGTGGCAGCCACACAAAATGCCATGAGGCATGCATGTTGCAAGTTGTTTTGACTTCAGCCGCTGTCAACAACAACAATTTGCTCAAGTTCAAAAGTATAATTGTCAGTACGTTTATTTAATTATTCAACTGTTTCAAAATCTTAATTATAAATTAATTAATTAAATAATTATTAAGCTGGATAAAGCGCAATGAAAATTTACTCATTCGAAATGAAATCGCAAATAGACATTTATATTTTTGCATTATTCAGCATTTAAATTTTTAATGCGAAAAAACCACATTATTTTGCACAAATAAAGCGCTGACGAGTCAAAAATTATAAGCTTTATTTTAATAGTTTTAGTGTTATATAAATTGCCAATTAAATTTGTGTGCAAATAATAAATAGTTTCCAAGAGTTGGCAATGATAAACTAAAGAATGCTGAATGGCATTGGAAAAATAATTTATGAACGGGCCAAAAGGAGCCCAAAAAAAATCAAAACCCATAAGCATAAAATAGGGTTGGGCGCCGGAGGCAGCAGGATATGCTCACATATTTTCGACAAGTTGTCCTGATCTGGTAATTTTATTTTATTACAATAAAAATAAAGAAAAAGCCGAAAACAGAAAACAGAAAGGGAAAATCGTTTTGGGTTCGGTGCGTCTTAGATTATTTAGGCTGGGGATGGAAAACAGCCTTTCATGTGGATAAAGAAAATGTTGTTATCTTTTTGCATGTCTAGCTATATATATATTTATATATATATATATATATATATAGATTTGTATGTATGGTGCAATGAACTGCCGCTCGACTAAGGTCACGTCTGTGGCAACTCGATTTGGTCCCTAATCAAACACACTATATTAAGTGTAATTCGAAATAATATCTCTTTTAAGTTTTTCAACTCGTCTATCGACACTGAATCGTCTAGTTTATAAAGTTTTCTTATTGATGCAATATATGTATTATGAAACTTGTTTAATTTGCGCACAGTTTGCAGTCTGTCAAAGTTTTGTTGATTGTGAATTGAATCGCTGCGTGAGCCTTAAAGATGCAACAAAATATGTTGCACAGAGAAACTTTGCGCAAAGTTTGCAACGGTATAACAAACTGTAATACTGAATGCTCATCAATTGCTTAAAGCCGCTTATAGCAGTGGAAGGGTGGGGGTGGGTGGGGGTAATTGTGCAGCGCCTACCAACTGAAAAGACTATTTAAACAAAGTTGCAATAACTTTGCCATGCAGCCAATTGCAATTGTCGGAAAAGAGCGAACGGTATTACAAGTGCTTTTAATCCATTTGAAAAGTTTGCCAACAACTCTCACTAACACACACACACACCTCCACACCCTCACACACACAAAGTGAAGTAAACATAAAGAAGGAAAAGCCATAAGAAAAGCGCTTGAAATAGATAAACAACGGGCGAAAGGCGAAAGGCAAAAGGCAAAAGGAGACTTTAAAAGGAGCGTTAAATGAAGCATCGAAACCAAAGCAATTTGTGTAAGCCTGCCAAGCTTGGAGCAAACTCAAAGGGACTTATGATGGAATATGCCAGAATGCTTAAGTTAATGACACAATTGCCATCAAATGCTATGGGGAGTTTAGATGTGAACCGAATCGAAACAGTCGCCATTTCAGGCAGGAATCTGAATTGCTAGCCGAGGATCAAAAGTTGAGTCTGAAATGGGCGAGCATTAAGCGAAGCAGCAGCAAGGCCAAGAACAGGGGGCAGGAATGAGCTGCAAGGGCAAGTGCCGCACGAAGCCGCAGATTCTTTTTACCTATGTATTCGAATTAAGCGAAGCGTTAACAATTCAAAATAAAGCAATGGGAAAACGATGTATAAATATTAAAAAGGTACACTGAAATAAAGTGAGACCCGCCCGCCAAGTGGAAAGAGTGCCAAAGGCGAGGGACTGACAGAAGATAGGATGTGCAAAAAGGGACACTTGCTGGTAAATGACACAGAGAGAGAGAGAGAGCAGCGGAGGCGCAACAATTACAACACCATTCATAAAAAACCAAGCTCATTTTTTATGTAAAAAACAACGAAGTTCAAATGCGCTCACTTTAAGTGAATCCCTTGCAGAGAATATTTACTGATCTTGGTTTGGAAAATAACCTGTTGGTTGGTAAAATTATTCTGAAAAATTCCTATGTAGAAACTAGCTATTTGATTTATTTATTCGGTTTAATTATTATTATTATTATTTATTTAACTATTTAATTTAATTATTTTCTTGAGATCTGTTTGAATGAGAAATACTTTCAGGTGTGCCAAAATGAAAGCAAATGAATAATATTAAAGAGTATTAATATAAAACATAAAAATAGAATAAGCCAGCAGAAAAGGATGGGAGAGGGCAAAGAGCAAGTTCCCCAGTTTTTTTTTTATTTATTTTTTTTTGTGGTTTTTACTGTGTATGTCGCATAAGATTACCAAAGTGTAAAAATAAATTTACAAAAAAAAAACACGAAATGGAAATATGGCTCAGCGGGAGATGGGGAAAGAGTGAGCAGGGAGCAGGGAACCAAAAAGAGATTGAGGTTATGGTCTGGTGAGTCTTGTCCTTGTTCTGTTAGTGCTGTGCTTTTAAATATTCAATTGAACATCCTTCAATTAAAATAAATGTATATTTGCATATCACCTGGTTTGCAGTTTAATCGATTTTTTATTTTTGTTCTTTATGCGGTTTTGTCTGTTGGCTTATCTCACCGAAAAATGGAGCAAATGAAGCAAAGGGGTTTTTTTCTTTGAGATAAAACCGATGAGGAATTCTCAGTTAGTTTGGGTTCAAAACGAGAATATCTAAAATTGGTTTACTGAAAGCTTTGCGTTTGGGTATTCATTCGTAATCATTATCCTCTTTCTGCGAATAATCATTTATTGAAATAGCCAAAGCTCAACTATAAACACAAACACAGACACACACACACGCACACACGCATAAGTTCGCCCACACACACACGCATTAGAATTGTGCTAAATTTGAGCGTTGGGGAAGCTATTAACATGCATATGATGGACACTTCCGGACAAGTGGCAGAACGCACACGAGGACCTTAACTCAAAGCCACAGAGAAACATGCGGTGACTACGTACATCAGCCAGGACACCGCACACCCACACACACACACTCACACACACACACACAGGCACGTGCTGGTTATTCTTTTGAGTTGCTTAGATAAATACATATTTGAGCAAGATGCTTCTGAGTGTGAAATACCCTTTGCTTTAAAGCCTAAGTAGATAGCTCCATTTTCACTTAATTCACACTTAAAGAAATTTCTACAGCAGTTGATACGAATTTTAAATATTATTTTATCAGTCTTTAAAATAAAATAAATATAATAAAATAATAGAATAATGCGCCTATTGAAACTATCTCCAAATGGAAATGCTGCAATTGTTAATAGACCAAATTAATTATAGAAAACGGATTAATTTTAAAGTAGCAAAAAAAAACCCCAAACTACCCGTTGTTACTACAAAATTAATGAGTATAAAAACTTGGCCAAGATATTGTGAGTTTGGTGCTTGGGCTTTTACTTTGGCTATTGTTGTAGCTGTGGCCTTTAACTTGCCTGATCCTTTTACGGGGCACATCATTGTCGTCATCATCATCACCATCATCATCATCCGTGGCAAATGGACGGCAAATCAAATAAATAACTATAGGGTAAAATGTGCCTGCCATGCATAAAGTAAACTATTTAATGGACTTCTGCCTCCAATGGCTGCCATCAGCTCAATGGTGTTGATATGCGGGGAGCGCATAACGGGATAGAGGGCAAGCAGGGGGCGACAAAGGGGGGGCCAAAGCGGAAATCTAAAGCTATTAGAAGCGAGGCGGCTGCCTGCAGGGTAATGTGGACTCTCAATTGGTAGTTTCTGCAGATCGACTCGATGTGCTTCGCTTCCTTCTGAGACTCCCCCAACGCTCTCGTTTAACACGCAGTTTGGCTTTGTACTCATTTGCGTAGCTTTTCTATTTTCTATTTTCTATTTGTTATTTTTGCAATTTTCATGCAGTAGTTTTACCGCAATTTGAGTTTTGCGAGCAGAGTCAGCCACGTGTTTGTCGTGTCCTCTTTATATAAGTGTTTTTTATATTTTTTTTCTCACTTTGGCATTTGACTTGACACTTGCTGAGCTCTGCACAGGTATACAGGTGTAGAAACACTCAAAAAAAAGTACACACACACAAACACACACATACACATACTTTGACAGACACTGCGGGACATAGCCTGGCAATAATGCAAATGACTTTCGCTTCCGTTTGGATGCCGCTTGAACTCGACCTCCTTCATTGTTGTTGTTGTTTCTGTTTTTATTTATTTATTTTTTGTTGTTGTTGTTCTTTGGTGACACTCTTATTTTATATATTTTTTGGTAAAATTCATTTTTTTTAGACATTGAGAATTTCGTTTAGCGTTTTGATGCGAGTGAATGATATCCGTGTCTTTTCTCCTGGAGCAGGAGGTAGATATGCAGGATATACAGGATATACACAAGATGTGCCCAGATAAATACTTCGTTAAAGCACCATCGTCACATAGTAAGGAGATTATTTCAATAGAATTTGCATTTAGATGTAGTGTTCTTATCCGATTTATTTATGTAAACAAAGCTCAGATAAGGTTTGCTATTCACTTGTAAAAAATTGTCCTTTTTATCTCCTTTTTTTATGCGAAAACATGACGGAATTGCAACGAAATTTCTTATATATATATATATATATATATATGAAATGATTACCATGCCATAATTGACCATAAAAGTGCACATAGACAGCATTGGAGGTCATAGACTGACCACTCACTCGCTCGCCTCAACAATTCCATTATGGTTTTCCATTTAGCATATGGCATCCTTTGGAGATTTGCAGCATTCCGTGCTGCTGTCAACGCAAACATTCCACCACAAAAACACACACACACACAAAACAGCATCAACAACCAGTAGCAGCTGCCACAACATTTGAAACCAGAATCGAGACTGACAACACGTTTTCTTCTTCTTTTTTTTACACTGTGTTCAACACGGATACGAAACGACAAACAAACCTGAAAACATGCCATGAGGGTCAGAGATACATGAGCATAAGATTACGTACACTGCGAGAAAATATGTGTAAATATATATTACATTCTTAAAGCTTAAGCGATACATTTTATAAATTGCAAAGTACTTTTAATAAAATATTTTGAGTGACGCATTAAATTATTACAATTAGCACAAAAGGATAATATATATAGAGTATTATCCATATATATCCATGCAGTGTACCTTTTTTGTGTACTTTATTTTTAGGCAAATATTGCCCAAATGTTGGAAGCAAAAGACTTGTTTTTATGTCGACTCATAGATTTTTCTATGAACTTTGACTTTGAAAATAGAAATAAATTTCGATATTGATTGAATAAATGAAAAAAAAGGAACAAATATCTTTGCACGCCGCAGATTGCATACTTTTTTAAATTTTACTCCAGAGTTTAAAATATTTGCTTTCCCAATTCGTTAAAAAAAAAATGGGAGCTTCAATTTAATTTTGTTTAAATGAATTCAATGTCTCCACTGGCTCTAAAGTTAATATTTAAAATGTATATCAGAAATGTTGTCTATTGTAATTCCACAAATAAAATCTACGACTGATTGGGCATGAAATATCAGTCCGTTTTGGTCGGGCTCTAACTGCCAAGTCACCAAAGCCATAATTAGGATATATGTCAAGTTGCAATCAAGATTTTATATAATTCAACTTATTTAAAAATTTGAGTATACAATTTGAGGACTTAAAGGACATGTTCTTGCTGAACAAGACTTTATATACACTGTGGGGTTGGGGTTATTTATTTAGTAAATTCATTAATTCATCAATACATCAATACATCAATTCAACATCAATTCCAATACCACTTATAAACCCTTCGATCGTTCTACTATTTCATTGTTTATATGTATTTGTATATATATATATATATATATATATGTTTAAATTAACTCAAGCTTACGTTAAATCATGTTTATGGAAAGTTCATTATTTTATAAACTTTGACAAGTTGTCAAAATGTTATTATCTCAGTGTATATTTGAATGGACATATATATATATATATATACATTTATGTAGTTGTAGATGAGTGGACAGAAGCAGAGAGTGTGCATATGCATGCAAATAAGGCAACGAGGCGCGTCAAATAAAAATGAATTTGATATTTACATGCAGATGCGCCAAAAGTCACAAAGTATACAAAAATATGTATGTCCATATATATATATATACATACATATATATATTATCATGTAACTACATAAAAAAGGAAAGGGGACTAATTTTTTTTTTGCAATATTGAAATGGAAGGGGAAGCCATTTCATAAATTTGCTGACAGAGGAGGTGACAACATGTCAACAAGCGCCGCGGGTGCCAAACAAACAGGGAGAAACAGATAAGGAGAAAGAAAGAGAGAGAGAGAGAGAGAGTGCGATAGGTAGAGAGGGGAAGGAGGAGGTGTGACAGTAGGAGATAAACAGCAGGCAAGGCAATTATCTAAGATGAGCAGGCAACGCTTTAAGTGATTGACTTTTAGTCATTAGCGACAAATTATTTACTGTTGCTTTTCTCACCCCCCCCCCCCCCCCACGCCCACCAACACTCAGGGCACCAAATGTTTTGTCTGGCAGCTGTCTGTTTAACTTTGCCAAGCAACATGCGAGCCCAAACCAGCGATCCTTGCCCTCCCCCGCATTCGCACCCGCACCAACCAGTGCTTTAAGTAGCTGTCATATGCCAAGCGAATTGTGTTTTCATTTTATTCTTATCGTCTCGATTTTTTATGATTTCTTATTGAAAATTGTTATTGTTGCCGAATGTGCGTGACAGCAAGAACAGTTCAGCAGGCATAATAAACGTTGAAAATTCGACTTATTCGGCTTATTTTATAATCGCAGAAAATTTGGAAAAAAGTATCAAAGTGGGGTTTATATATCTACGTGTATACAATATCTATATACGCCTATATCGATTTTTATTTTGATATTTTTGCATACAAATTGATTTGTTAACATTTTTATTGACAGAAATCATTGAGTTGTCGAGAGTTCCCCAAGTTGTTGTTATTTCCATTGTTATTTGTATTGTTGAGCTTTATTTGTGCGCTGTCAGTTATTTGATATTTTATCACTGATTGGTTTACGATTTACGATTTCTGTGATTCATTTTATGCCCACTGAAGCGTTTCGCACATTTCGATTTCAATCCAAAAATAACAAATTCAAAAAGAATAGTTGAATTTACAGATGAACTGAAAATTATGAATGGCATACATCAAAATGTCCTAAACAAATTCACTTAAGCCAATTAGCGTGAACCCTTTTAGCCAATGCCAAACAGCAGTTGGCCAAAATGTATCTACTTGTTGTATCTAAAACGAAACCAAAGCAAGCACAATGTGAAATCAATGTCTTCCAATAATAACAGCAACAATAATTTCATCTTACATTTTTGTCTTATTCATAAATCATTTTTTGGTATATTTGCGCTGCGGTTTCGCTTCGAGCGCAGCACGCGAATTGTTTGCCAAACGCTAAAAAGTGTTCAAATATTTGCTTTTACTGAGTTGGAGGGAGGAGAGTGGTGGGTGGAGGGTGGGTCGGAAGAAGGCTTCCGTTTGGCTTTTCTTGTCATAAGTAGTGAAACCGATGTGTGAGCAAAAAATAAAACTAAGTAACTAGAATTCCATCAATTTCCTGCATGACTTGAAGTATTTAACTTGACTTTTCTTTTAGTTTTTTGTAGTCGGTTAGTGTAACTTGATTTAACGAACATGAAAGTCATTATTAGGCCGCTGGTCACCCTCCATTTGATTCACTAAAGCTCGCAGCAAATTAAATAAGTTTCGCAACGCATTTCAGAAGCTCAGCTTTTGGCTGCTATTTGTGTTTGAGTTTCGTTTTTATGACTGGTTTTCTGTGCCCCACACAATTCAGTGTATGCAAAGCAAAGCAAAGCAAAACAAAACAAAGCACACACAAAATAAGAAAAGAAATCAGCTAAAAATTTATTTGTCTGCTTAAGAAAAAAGAAGCTCAAATGAACTTTTTCGTTTTTGTTTGAAATTTGTTTCGCATTTGTAAGTTGAAATGCTTTATTTGGGGGTTTGAACAACAACAAAACCAAATAAAACACAACCGAATTGAACGGGGAAAAAAAAACACACAAAAAAGAGATCAAAACTAAATAAAAGCGTATCCCCCAAAGAGGCCCCCAGCAGACCTCAGATCCAACCTCAGGCATGCAGTTTGGCTTTTTTGTGTTATTCCCTGGCCAGTCGCCCGTAAATGGTCCTGTCCCCTTCCGTCCCTCCGCTCACGCAGACAAGAAAACACAATACGGTTAGAGCAAAATGAACAGGACGAACTGGCAGGAACTCGCAGGAAGCGAAACTTTGGTAGCATGCGTATCCGCTATAAGTCTGTTACCTTTCTTCACTCCCCCCAATCTGCCTTTTCCAACAACGCAATTGTTTCCATCGTGTTGCTTTAACAAATTTATTTTCAATGCCTTTTTTCCGCCAAGACCTACGTGTATTTATTTTTTTTATATGTTTTTTTTTCTTAAAGGGCGTCCGAAATCGATTTAATTGACACTTTAGTCCGTGCATAAATCGTTGCTGAGCGAGGTGGCTGCCACAATGGCCGTAACATTTGTGTTTGTAACACCTTACCAGGAACAGCAACTGTCAAGCAAATGGATTGCAATTTGAGCACTTTATGGTGGGCCTAACAAATGTTGATGGCCAACACGTGCGCTTACAAATGTCGACAGGCCGTCAACTGTTGATTGGCAGACTGTTTGTCATGTTCTTGGAGCGATTTGCCTTGACAATTTCAGCATTTGGTCAAGCTGAATATCTTTAATTAATTCCATGACTTTTTGGGCAACACAAAGAGCGCAGCTTAGCTTATTACAAAAGTGGGAACGGGATATCTGATAAATGGGGTTTAAGTACAACAGAATTTTAAATTTGTCATGTATTAAAAATTTTTACTTTGCTTATTGAAAAAAATAATTACACAAAAGCAAATAGAAAATATAAGACAACAATCATGATTTTTATTAAATAAATATCTGATTTAATAGTAAAGAAAATGTTATAGAATATGCAATGTTGATTTACAAATAGGACTCTATTTAAATCAAGTTAAATATCGATTTATATTTGCCATAGTCACTTTTCTCTATTAAAGCCATAAACTACAAATTGATATGTGTATTTCAAATCTTGTGCAGTGCAGTTGCTATAGTAAATCACTTGTCTGCATACCTTCGGATGTACAACTCATATCGGGTGCCATAATTCAAATACTGCAAGTTACACAAGATATTCAACATGAACATATCACTTTCAATACGATATTCATTCTCAGTCAAATACCAGCCACAAATCCGGCTCACAAATCTTACAGAATACACAGAAACACACATGCCACATATTATATATACACACACACACACACACACTCGCACACGTACAGCTGTATTATATTTGTGCCGCTTGTCCTGCACAACACATTAAAGGCAAATGTGCGCTTGGCTTGTGGAGCACCTCGTTGAGTTATGAAGTCTAACAGCTGTGCAAAACGACTGCCCGGGAGAGGGGTGAACCGAGGTGAACCGGCACAAATGTGTTGCATAAGTCAACAGAATAGAGAAGAATAGAGGCAGCCGCAACAACAGCCCCCAGACCATAAGCAGATGCCACAAAATATTAAAGAAATAAGGAAAAGAGAAAATCAAATCAAAATCGCCCAGCGACATTTGGCCGTCGGTTTTGGTTGCTAAAATTTAAAAATATTGCTCTCTTTTGGCAGCCCACATGGATTTTGTTATTGTTGTTTACAACTAGAAAGCAGCCTACTAAAAGTCACTGTCCAACTTTTTATACTCTGATGCCAAAACAAATTTGTGTTTATTCGCTGTTTGTCTGGCCCCAAAGAGTTATATATATATATAAATATATATTCAATCAGAGTTGTCAAACTATTCCCCAGATTTGCTTTGTCAGTTTTGCAAAACTCAAACTCGATTTTTTTCTTCAGTTTAGGTTTAAAAGCCAACTTTTATAATATCAAGAAGAAAAACGAATCCTTTCAATTTAAGAATTAGCATTCTTAGAGTCATAGTTTTAGTATATTTTTTATATTAAGAATTGTTTGTCAGATCTACTTTAAAAATCTATAAATTGCAGATTTCTAGATTTTCATATAAATATTTATGCTGATTTTTGCAGTTACAAATAAAACCTTTGCAGTCACCAAATTTGATATTGTTTGATTTTTAGAAATAAATTTAAGAAATATTTTTAATATACAATTTTTTTTTTATTTTAAAAAGTTATTTCTGTAAAAGAAACTTTGGAAATTAATTTTTTCAAAATTCTCACTCTTTCTTTTTTCCTTTTTCTTGGTGTTTTTTGTTTGTTTCAGGCCACTTTCCGTTGAGCTCGGAGCACTGTTTGACGTGGATATGCCTGGATGTGTTATTCTGCACGGCCAGCATAATGCATCTGTGCACAATATCCGTGGATCGCTATTTGTCGCTGCGGTATCCGATGCGATTTGGGCGCAACAAGACTCGCCGTAGAGTCACCCTCAAGATTGTCTTTGTCTGGCTGCTGAGCATTGCGATGAGTCTGCCCCTCAGCCTGATGTACTCCAAGGTGAGACAGTTAACCATTTTGTATGCCTTTACTTGACTAACATTGGATGCTGCTGTATAGGATCATGCCTCAGTGCTGGTGAATGGGACTTGCCAGATACCGGATCCGGTTTACAAGCTAGTCGGCTCCATTGTTTGCTTTTACATACCGCTGGTCGTGATGCTGCTCACCTACTGCCTCACTGTGCGCCTCCTGGCCAGACAACGACAAAATCTGGGCGGTGGCCAACCAACGGCAGCAGCCACTCCAGGCTGGGCAAGCGGCTGGTTGGGCCAGGCGCCTGCCTTGGGTATGTTTTTTTTCCTTATTATAATTTTCATATATTTATGTTATGGAAATTTCGTCTAGTTGTCTGAGTTGTAGCCCCTAAGGTATATATATATCTATATCTAAATCGCGGCTGTAAACCAACTTCATAATTTAAGTAACGAACAATAAAACATTTTTTATTTTGCTTGGCTCCTTGATTTTGCTTTAAGGTTTACAATTTGTATAATGTAAAGAAGTATTATGTTGAAAACGAAATTATATCATTTTTAATAATAAAATAGGTATTATGAAACTGTTCTTGGCATTTACATTTTTATAGCCCTGTAATAGATAAAAGTAACAAAAATACTTTCTTATACAGATAATTACAGTATTTTTCAACAGTACAAACAAAGCTTAGCTGAATTATATTTAATAAAAAGTTTGTTTTTAGCTTTGAACATATCTCAATGGTACTTTGAATATTTAACAAAGTTTTTATTTGAGTTTTTCAAAAAGTCTTAATCTAACTCGTTTCTTTGCTCTGGAAAATGCTTTAAATTCGGCATTTTGTCAAACAGCTAATTTTATCTAGTATATTTTATGGCCTTGTCTAACGGCTTTTGGTGTTTAATGTAATTTCAGTTTGGCAAAATAATGTGATATGCCAACCACAGCACTTTACATAACATGGCCGGGGGGTGTAGGGTGTTGGGTGTGGGTTGTTGAGTGTGACCAACAAGGATGCGAGACCAATTCTAAGCCGCAGCAATGCCGACATAAAACGAGTTAGTATTTGTGTGTGTGTGTGTGTGTGTGTGTTGATAGCTAATTTAAGTGCTGAAACGCTGCACATCGACGAGCATGTCCTGTCATGTTGAGAGGCTTTCCTAAATCCCCTTACCAAGTGCCAATCAATTTGAAATTCAAAATGCCAGCTGTTCCACACAGTTCAATTAAGTCGTGTTCCATATTTTTGAACCTTCTGCGAACTTTGTCTTGTTGTTGTGGGATGCATCATTAGATATGCCTGAAATTAGTCATAAATTATCATATAATAATATCTATTTTTCAGCACTCATCAAAGCATAGAAAACATCAATGTACCCTCAAGTCAAAAATTGCCTGCTGAGCTATAAAATTTGTTCAACAATAAATATGAAATATATATTTTAACAAGTGGCCAACATTTGTTCGTTAAAACCCACTAAAAGCAAACTTTCGATTGGGTGCAGAACAACAAAAGTTCAGGCAGATTATTTGAACGCTTTTAGCACTCATGTTTAAGCGATCCCATAAAAAAAATAGCATTGAGGGGATCTCAAGTGCTGAACTCGGCAGCAAATTCAATGTGCCAATAACAATAATCAATAAAATCCAAATAAAAATGAAAATAGAAACTAAGCGTTTTTAAAGGACTTTAAATTGCGAGTGAAATTGCGAGTGCTGCTCTTTTAGCTGCTTGCAGCTGCATTGCAGCTGGTTTCCATATTCGAGGGGATAGGGGGGATAGGAGAGAGCGGGGGCAGGATATGCGCTGTAGTTCGGTAAAGTAGGGCATTTGATAGCTAATCGAGAGCAGAGCAAGTTTAGCTTTCAACGAGGCGCATTGCGGCGCTCCCCAATTGCAATTGTATTTGTGTTTGTGTGTGTTTCTCTTTTATTTAGGTATTACGTGTACAGTAGTCACTGGCCTTACAAGCCACAGAAACTAGCTTAAAATGCCTTTGGCTAATAAGCTCTGCTTTTGACATGGAACTCAATTAAGAAGAAAACAATGAATGCAATTGGCATATAATTTTCAATTTATTTTCTTTGCCATGTTTGGTAGAATTTGACATAAATAAATAAAACAAAAAACTAAACTTTAGAAACTAAATTTACTCTTTATTATTTAAAATAATTGACAGATTTTTTTGCCTGTAACAAAATATTGTCAAAAAACTAAGCTCTTTGAAATAGATATTTTTTACTCTTTCAACTGAATATAGTTGCAGCATGTCTACTTTATGTGTATTATGCATTCATTGAAAATCCGGATTTTAATTTCAAAGTTTTAACTGAGTGGCGGTCACTGTTTTTGTGTGCCACAGTAGAGTTTGTTATTTCAGTTCAGTTATTTTAAGCTAAACCCGCTGTAAGGCAGCTCGAATTTGCCCAGGCACGTATCAGAGCTTGTCCCCATGTGTGTGTGTGTGAGTGTGGGTACTCGTGCGAATTTATAAGCTCATTTATTTGGCTTATAGCCATGATATGATTTTTTCTTCTGTGCCCGGGCACATGACTGTGCTGACTATCTTTTAATGTTTTTTTTCCCCCTTTTTTGGTATATTTATTGCAGAACGTCGCTGCACTTGGCGGCGTCTGTTAAAGCCGGGTCAGAGCCCCGCCTCTTCGGTGCTGCACGCCCACTCAGCGAACTCGACGGACACAGATCTCAGCACGTTGGACACTCACGAACTCTGGCTGCCCGACTCAAGGTGAGCTACGCCAAATCCCAAGAAAAGGTTTTACACTAGCTAACCTAATCCACTCACAACCATGTAATCCATAGCATACCGGAGCCGACGCCTACGACGATGACGGCTTTGCATCAGTTTGGTGCCGAGATGTTGAAGTTATCACGTGGTCTGGAATCCGTGGCATCGTCTTCGACAACGGGCTCACCAACCAAATCCGAATTTTCCATATCAAATCATCTGCCCTACTCGAGCAGTCCGCAACGCTATACAGCCACACATCAGCAGCAACAGCAGCATCAACATTTGCAACAACAGCAGCAGCAACAACAACAGCAGCCAAATTTGCAACAGACATCACCCAAAAGAACCACAACCCTGGGCCTGGAGCGCGAAAGCACCCCCAACTCCTTGGCCAGCAGCCGCATGGGTGAGCAGAGCGATGGGTAAGTGAAAATGTGGCCTAATTGAAAAAAGCGCACAAAAAACTGAAACAGTAACATTTTTGGCATTTATTTTAAAAAGTACACTTTAAAATTACACAACAAAAATAAACAACGTTTCATGGACAAAATAAATAAGTTTGCAAGATTTACTCTGCTCTGGAGTATTCTTGAGTGGAAACTCTTCAGCCTTTTACATGTTAAATAAATAAAAAAAACTGTTTACTTTGGAAACGTTACAAATTCGAAAATAAACTAATATTATAGATTACTTTTATCCATTTGCAATTGAGACTTCAAACTCAATTGCCACTCAATAAGCACATATAGAATGTTTTTTGAAAAGAGCTCTTCAGACGACGGCTCTTTTGCTCAAACTGCTCTTTGGCCAATTCATCCTCTGGGCAGAATTGAAGTAAATGCCACAACTTCTGGTTTCTTTGGCTGACAAAAGGCCAAGCAAATGGCACAGAGCAACGAGAGCATTATACTTCAACATTTCCCTTCCTCTCTTCTTGTTAAAGTCCCTCTCGCCTGACCGCATCAGGAGTCAAGCCAAATGTTCGGCTGTTATTTATTTAGTTTTTTTTATTTATTTGGTATTTATTTATTTTTTTTTTTTAATTTCACTTATTTTTACCAGTTTTGTGCTCGTTTTTGCCGTTCGCCTTTTTTTGTCCTTCTGCCTTTGAATTGTTGTAAAATTTTGTGTAATAATAATATATTTTTTTTTCGTATTTGTCGCTTCTTAAAATATATATAAAAAAAAGGTTCAAGTGATTTTATCCCCGGCATCAGCATTATTTGCTGTTTTTCTTCAAGAAATTATTCTAATTTTAGTAGACTGGCTTATATTGCCAAGGCAAAAGAAATTGAAAAAGATATAAAAAAAAGATACACGGCAAAAACTCAATTAAAAATGTAAATTAAAAAAAAAACACTAATTTTTCATTCGAAATATTTGCCAAATAGATATTTAACGTATTTAAATTAATAAAGATGAGTCCAAAACCAGCCAATTCCACAAAAAAACATAAAAATTGTAATGTTAAATGAAAGTATGCAAAAATTCATCTTTATAAAATTCTTTTCAAATATTTGAACTTTTTTTTATTGCTTAAATAAACTTTAATACAACCGCAATTAATTGCGTTTAAACTGGTTCAGTTTCGGACCACTTTTTGCCATTTTGATGCTCAGCTTCCGCCAAATATATATTTTTTGTTAAATTTATTTTTGATTTGACCTTCATATTTGGCTGTTTGTTTGACAGATGAACGAATTTGCGCAATCAATACACAGGATTTCCGCTATTTGTACGCTGTTTTTGCTCCGCTAGAATAAGAGGAATAGTGGGAAAGAAAAAGAGAGGGGCGAGGGAGAAGGTCAAGGCCTTTTTACTGCCTGGCCCAAAGTGACGCTCAATATAAGCCCGCCATTGTTGAAGGGCAATTCGATCCGAGTTGAGTTGAGTCATTCGATCGACTCTTAATTGTTTGACTATTTGTCGTCTCATGCAGGCTGTGGCAGCAACAAAAATTTTAACAAATGATGTTGCCATCTGTATCTGAGTATATTCTTTTTTTTTTCAAAAATTTGGTAATAAGCGAATCGATTTATTTTCTATATGAAATTCATGAAAAATTTTACTTAATACAATTCATTTCTTCAAATTGAAATAAACTCTAATATTCTATACAAATGTAATTTAAGCCTGAAATAAATTTAAAAACCAATCTGCTGCTCCAGATAATGCTTTTTTTTAAAGCCATTTTTCTTAAGCTAAATTCAATTAACAATTTTTACCTACAATTTTAAATTCCCTTATTGTTGAAATGATAAAAAAAATATGTTTGTTACTAATAATATTGCCCTTCCGTATCCATCTGTCTCTGTTCCTAAATTTAAATTCTTAATCACTTAACTTTTACAAGCAACCAGTTCGTTGCAAAATTCAGTATACTTGGGGATCGTTGTACATATTTGAAGACCAAATGGCATTAAATTGAGACACAAAATTGTTTACTGTGTAGGTGGCCCTGCGGATGAGCTACTACTTGCTTGGCAGCTGTTTTAATTCCTTTGTGGTTAAAACAATAACAAAAGACGACTAGCAGGTGCTTTCGCTTTTGTTACACTGCTGCATAATGAGATGGTGTCACCTTTTTGCCTGCTTCACATCTTCAATCTTTCATCTGCCAAATGCCAGTTGCCATCACGCCTCTTCCCTTAGCTGCATCTAAATTTATGCGCTCGTGTCTTGTGCAAACAAATCAGAAGCGTCAGGGATGCATAATGAATGCTGACAATACCACCTGCTTTCCCCTCCCCTTTTGGTGTCTTTACCATAAGCCCCACAGCGACGACACCTTCATTAGCAGCAAATGAAGTTGCGGCTGCTTCAACATTTGCATGCAAAACAAATGGCGGCAAAGTGAATGCTGAAAGCCAGCCGCAAAGCCAACGCTCAAATTCATACGCTTTATTAAAATGAATTCAGAATGAAAACCCGAGTAGCGAGCACCAAAAAACAATAACAAAAAACACAAACTCACAAAAAAAAAAAACAAGAGCAAAATTGGAATAAAAACAAAGGCAACAAAAAACCACACGTACCACAAAGCGCATTCTGTGGATTCGTTGCGAGTGGCAACAGTGGGAAAATCAAACAAAACCTACAAAAAAGTGTTGCCTACTTTCCAGCGCGCATAAGGCCAGGTGACCACAAAGCGTGTCTGTATTAGTATTTTTGCGTGTATGTGTGTGTACTTTTCGGACCAGCTTTCAGCCACTCGGTTTACCAATTAACTGAACAATTTTAATTTAAGAAATTTAATTTGAGTAAGAGAAATGCTTACCAGGTGAAAAAAGAACTAACAACCCGTGCCAGTCTCGAAAATATATCAAGTTAGCTGACACACAAAAGTCCACAAAGTAAGCCCCATAATGCAATTAAATAAAATTGTGCTTTTTTTACAATATAAATTAAAAAGACTGTTAGAGGAAAATCGAATTAATTTTCTAAAATACTTTTATAGTTATCCAATTTGACTAACAAATTGCAGTTTCTATATTCAATTTCACAAAAAGTTTTCCTGCTAAAAAAAATAGCAATTTTTGCAGCTAAAGTTGCCTGTCAAAACCAGTAAAATATTAAATCATAACCATTCTGCTCAATTATGACAAGATTAATGTCAGAAAAAGCAAAAAATATGCATTTTAAAACTTTTATGTTTAAAAGATTTATTTTGACATGAACCTAACCCAAAAAAGATGCGATTTAATAAAGCGTGTGGAAATTTTATTTAACAATATTTAATTTAGAAAACGTAGTTATGAAAAAAATTAAAAAGCTTATACAAAACTTAGATGTCAACTAAAAAATCGTGAAAGTACATAAGAAAAAAGTTTATCCCAAAAAAATGTGTTAATTACTCTCGGAAGAGCTTAAATAATTCAGAAAAATTAACCTCTTTCATTTTACTTAATATTTACAAGAACTGTATAAAAAAAATAATAATAATAAAATAATTATAACAAAAAAGTATTTCTTGTGTATTTTTCGCAGAACCCTTTCACAGTTGTCGCAAAGGCTGCGCGCCTACAAGAAACGACGACGCGCTTCCTCCGCAGCTTCTGGCCGGGAGCGGCGCGCTGGCAGCGAGGATACCGAAGATGAGGAACGGGACTCGCTGCGAAGACGAAAACGCTACAATAGTTTGCCAAAAAATGCACTCTACACACAGCACAAGACGCTGCACGAGAGCCAGGACGACGATTATGATGATGATGTCGTCGGCGACGATGACGACGACGCCGACGAGGAGGACGAAGAGAAACCATCGAAATCATCGTCCATTAGCAAAGGTTGTCACTCTGACACAGAGGTGGACCAGCACCAGCAGCAGCAGCAACAGCAGCCGGTCAAGCCATGCCGCGTCACCGTCAGTCCAAGTCATCAGCCGGATTATCTGCAGCTGCCGTCTGTGTGCACCTGTCCCTACTTCGGGGATCGTCCGCTGCCAAGCTGCGTGAAGACCGCCGAGGTTAAGATCATATCGTCCGCCTTTAAGGTGACCACCACGACGACAACAACGGCAACGGCCGTGAGTAGTTCACCCAGTGAAATGGAACTGCTGCTCTGCAGCAGCGCCGCCGGCAACAAGGGCAATGCTCTGACCAGCAGCCTTAGTGTCGGCCTAGCTGCAGGCGGTGCCACTGTAGTGGGTGGTGCCACCGCGAACACCCTGTCGCCGAGCAGTGGATTTTTAGCCGCACCCGGCACACCCTGTCCGGGTCGACGCAAACTGAGCATATCGAAGACCGCCTCGGTCATTACCTGGGACGCCAGTCGTCATCGTCGGCGTGGAAGTAGCTTTGGCGGTGTGCGCACCTCTCTACTCCTCACCCCCACAAAGACGTCATCCTGTACGACGACAACGACGACGACGCCGTTGCGACGCTCGGCAACCCTACGCAGTCATCAGAATATGAATTATCAAAGTGCTGGAGAGGCAGGGAGTAAGTCAAGAACGCCACAATCCTCACCGTGCCTGCTGCAGCGACAGCAAACAGTGAGATCCCATCATTCGCGCAACTCTAGCGTCATCTCGAGGAACTCCTCCCGCCATGGCCGCATCATACGGCTGGAGCAGAAGGCAACCAAGGTGCTGGGCGTGGTTTTCTTTACATTTGTCATACTCTGGTCACCGTTCTTCGTGCTCAACCTGTTGCCGACGGTGTGTGAGGAGTGCGAGGAGCGGATTAGTCATTGGGTATTCGATGTTGTCACCTGGCTGGGCTATGCCAGCTCCATGGTGAATCCCATTTTCTACACCATATTCAATAAGGTATTCCGGCAGGCCTTCAAAAAGGTCCTCCTCTGCCGCTACTCCAGCAACAGTGCCTGGCGACCGAGCAGATAGCAGACGCCGGTTAAGTCCGGCAAGCTGAAAACAAATTCAAATCCACTTAAAAACCTCAAACCGCCTCCCATAAAGTGTGCCAGCTTTGACTTTGAGCAGCGCTCAACGGTCGTCATCAGTGGTGGTGGTGGTGGTGGTGCTGGTGGTGGTGGTGGTCGTGGTGGTCGTGGTGGTGGTATCCTCAACAGGCATTCGAACAGCTGTTCAACGGCAAACCTTTAAACCAGTTTCTAGTTTCCCAATTCGATGTCCAAGTGCTTCAGCTTGCGGTGAGCTTGTGGTGAACCTCACAGCAGCACCACCCAAAATCAAATTCTGAGAGGTGTACGTGCGCAAGTGTGTGTATGGTCTGGTTTGTGTGTGTGCACTGAGAAAAATAAAATCGAAAGCTTACATTTTAATTGAATTTCTGAGTACACAATGAAAAAATGTACACAGAAATCTTAAAATTAGTAAGTTTTTTTTCTGTCCATATCCTGATAAATATTCTTTTAATTGTTATAATTTATTATTATAATTTGTAATCAAAAATATAAAATATTTGTATAACGTAATCATCTTCAAATATATATTTATCAGGTAGATTTTTTCTCTGAGTGTGTATTTGCGTGTGTGTGTGTGTGTCTGTGTGCGTGCGTGTTCATGTTCTTCTGGCTTAGTTCTCTAATTAATTTCACATTCAATTTGCTTGCCTTTGAGCACATTTGCCAAGCACAGCTCCATCCAACCACCCAAGGAACCCAACAGAGCTTAACCCAAACCAAGGCCAACCCGGCCAGACATCTTCAAGTCTCCTGGTCATCTGTTTGCAAGCTGCATTAGCTGGGCAAGCTGCTTAGTTGCCACAGGCCACAGCACAACATGTCGTTCTATAATTGTGGTCCACAAGGTGTATTAAGTGTTCCACGCTTCCAATCTCCTCACCAATCCGCCTTGGGGCTTTGCAATTGTATAACGCGATTATTAAGTGGATCAAAACAGATTTTCAAGTTGCACAAATTAAACTTAAATTTAATTTCGGATTTTAGGTGCGATGCCAGAGGAGCATTGGTTTGTAGTCTGGTTAAATAATCTTTTAAATATCATTTTTCTTTAACTAAAGATTACTTAAATTAATTTGAAAATTAAAGCGAAATTTTGCGTGCTCTTTCAATCCGTGCATTATCTAGTTTTTGATATCTAATTTAATGGGCTTTAATATATGCAAATGTGTTAAAGTCCCAATTACAATATTTAAAATGTGAGACAAGAAAATTAACTATTTAACGACCTGAAAGATAAAATGATTTTAAATGGAGCAAATATGTTAATTGTTCTAGCAACAATTAACTTTTAGATAAATAGTTCCACGTGTAAAGGTGATTTGGTTTCTGTGACTTTTCGTGCCTGAGGCTATTTTAAAACAAATGTTTTGTCTATGCCGAAGGAAGAGGCACAGAAGAGGGTGGAAGAGGAGTAGTAGTTCTTATCTGACATCGATTTTCTAATCTTGAATTGGCTATTTTAAGTACCACCAACATTGATACTTCCAAATAGAGCGAAGGCACACAAAATAGTTAATTCCGTTTCATTTGCAAACTGTGCGAACAAAATTTATTACATATTTGCTGGCATTTAAAAGCCAAATGCATTAATAGGTATTTCCACAGAATTATAAATCAATAAACACTGAGTTATTTATTGTTGATGAATGATAAGTTGATTAAACAAATTGCAATCAATATAAGCTGAGCTTTATTTATTTGTTCATTCAAATTATTTTACACAATATTGCATTGTTAATTTATAGTAAAATTTGCCAAATTTATTGAAAGCGCACAAAAAAAAAAAATCACGTACCCAAAATGAATGGGAAATTTATGTTTTTGTTTTTGTGGTTTTTTATCGAACAGTTTTGTGCTATTTTTATTTGAAAAGTTGATTCATTTGGTTTTATTTCGTTGGCAAAAATGAAAAATTTTCGCTGGTCACGTAAAAGGTGCCTTGGGGCAGTAGTTGGAGCACAGTCAACACATCAAACAAGCGAAGAAGCAACAGTGGCAGTGGCAACAATAAGAAAAGCCATAATGAAAGCTATTTGGCTCGCAAAAGTTTCAAGTCGAAAGCGTAATTTTGTGATGTGGCTACAAAGTAAGCGACAAATTTACAGCATGGGGAATGCGGTGTGGGGGGGAGGGGCCCCCCCCCTGGAAACGTGTAATGGTGCCATTAGTAGCACCTACTCAAAGAGCTTCGCTGCGGCACTTATAAGGCTCGATGCATTTTTTTTTTTTTTTTTTTGTACAGCTTTTGGCGCGACGAATTTTTTAAGAGACGGAAAAAACCAGGAGGCCGAAAGCGACACTCGAAAATTTATAGCAATTTATTTGATGGGTCAGCGGAAACATTTCTCTGTCCACTTCATTGCCATCAAGTAGGGGTCGACGATAGGTAGCGCCGAAGTGTCATCGTCTTCAGAAACTTCATTGAACTTTAATATCCTGTCCGCTGGGCAAACAATAAAAGCAACAGCAAACGGGGAAAAAAAAGAGCAAAAACCACTTAAGACGCTTGCAGCAACTTCCGTTTCCGCATGCTATTTTTCTCAAGTGAAAAGTTTTTAGTTACGTACAGAATTTAAAATCCCATTTGTAGACCTTTAAAACTCTTCCAATCTTATTTGATATTATCAGGTCTTTTATATATCAACTGAAATTCGATAAGAATATAGGTTAATAAACCGTTATATTTGCGTGCTATAGTTATTAAGAAATCTTCACAGTCACCTTATCAACATCATTTTATCTGTTAAGAGTGTTTTGGTAATTGGTCGATCATTATTTATTTTGGCGTTGTAAATAAGCACAATTAAAGTAAGCTAAGTAAAATCGAATTTAAACCTCTTCAATCTTGACAACAATCAAAAGGCATCACATTTAATCTATTAAATGTTTTCGTGCTGAATTCGCTGTATCAAAATCATCAACACATAAACTATTCTTAATTACCTAATAAATATGTTATATATGATACCAAAAAAGGGGGAGTATTGTCACAAAACGCTTTTACTAATAGCTAAACTTAGTTGAATACATTTCACAGATGTAATTTTGCTGAGAACTGTATTTGATATTATAATAAGATAATCTAATTTATTAGTAAATTCTAGTTGTGAATGTTAAGCTTAAAGTTAAGTGTTTATCAAAACCTGTTGTAAATATATTGAAAAAAAAACAATCACAATAAATCCCATGGGGTACTAACTAGAAAAGTGTATATGTCAAATAGTAATCCCAAAACCAGTCTATGATCTGATTAGTGTTAAATTAAGTTTAGCTAATGAATGGAATGTAAGAGTAAACTACTGGAAAATGTACTCTGAGTACTTAATAATTAATCATATTACAAACAAATACAAACAGCGCATTTTTATGGATCAAAACTACAGGTTTCCCTGGAAATAGGCACATTCTCAAATTTAAATTAGAAAAGTGCTTAATAAGTAGTAACAACTTGTGCGAGTTTTGTCTCTAAAAATAAAAGTATATATGTAAAAAAAAAATACCACCTACAAAGTATTAGAAAACTAAAATTAACCTAATAAACGACATATCTTTGTGCTTTGCTGTTGTTTACAAAGTGTACAAACCACGATAAGTTAGACAGTAGATATTAGATATTCCATTTAAACACGTCAAAGACACTGATACATAAATATATATATATATATATATATTAATAATTGAAATATGTATGACATATTAGCAATAATACTTTATGCTTAACTAATCATAAACTGTTCAACCGGTACAAATTGTATAAATGTGTCTATTTGATTTTGAAGAGCTTTTATTATTTCCATTAAATGTGCATTCAATCGAATAAATGCTTCTTGTTTCATTTATTTAATAACAGGGCACGCAAGTCTATTGACAGTGGATATATATTTAGAATTATTCAATGAATCAACTGTCATTCGCAATTCAACGCAGTCAACTCAACAAAAATACTGCACTCTACTTGCAAAATCGAGCGCAAAATGGCTGCTGATGGATTCGATAAAAGCCTTCAGCCGCAAATTGAATTCCACTCAATTAAACACCCATCGACAACTTTATGGATGTGCTTTGCTGTACGAAAAGCATTAAAATAATATATAAATATAAATAACGGAAATAACGGAAAAAAATTATATTTCTAAGCAAATATTGCTGCGGTCAACATATAAATATCTCGATAAAACTGCTAATTGAGAACAGTTTTTTCGATTGACGACATACAATTAAAAACTCACAAATTATTTATTTATTATATATACCACTTTCCAATTCTAATTCGTCTAAAAGTATGCACTTTAAAAGCTGCAGCACCTGCACCCGGTCACCAGGAGCAAATGAAAGTTAGCTCAATTTTGCAGCTGCTACACGGACAAGCATCATTATTAGTTGAATGATAATTATGAAGGCACTTGAAAAATTAATGCACCCAGTGAGGCCACGCGTATTCGTGAGCAAGTCTGGCGGGCCACAAAAACCGTAAAGTAAATCCCAACAAAGTAGCGATCAAAGTCATAAAAAAAAAATGGGCAACGTCCAAAATAGCGACTACTCAGCGACTCTTAATTTCATTTTAACTTTAAGGGTCTCGTAAAGCACGGCAAGCGGACCGAGGGGAGTGCCACAAACAATAACAAAAACCAAAACAAAAAAAACACAAAAGGAAAGTTACTGTAATAAACGCCGCTGCTACTGCTACTGCTGCTTCTGCTGTTGCTGCAGCTGTTAGCGAAGCGACGACAACTTAAGAATTTCTACTCGAGTGCGCCCCAAGGCAGGCAACAAAATACAAAAATTCTAGTGCTCTCTGAGGCCCTCGCCATTAAGGTCTACCTTTAAATAGAGCATACAGTAGAACCGAACTTAAGACCAGCTCTATATTATATTTGTAAGCTGATTACATATAAACTGAGACTCAAAAAAAATGTCTTAATAAATATTCTTTGTAAACAAAACTCAAATTTTTTACATATTTTTGTGTATATTTTATTAAAGTATTTGTATTTAACATTTTATATATACAGCACAAACATAAAAAATAAACAATTTTTCTTGATTTTCATGTAGATTTTTATATTAAGATTTTTTTTTCTGAATATTCTATAAATACAGAGAAAGAAAAAATTTAATTCACATATACAGTAACCTGAGCTAACAAAATATTAAGCCTAGACTACATTTTTAGTTCTTACCTGATTATTAGAACGAAAAATATTTGAATTTAGTTTTTTCATTTATTTTATGTTGATAACAAGCTCAATTATAAATTGAGAATTTTGATCATATTTTTTCGTAATGTATTCATATACATCTGTATTCCGGCTGATGCGTTGTGACCCTATTGTTCAACTCATGCAGCTCTGCGTGTGATTTATATTATTTTTAACTACGAAAAGCGTTAAATGTTTGCGGTTAAATTATTACATAAACAACGGCCATAAATTGTAGTACACATATGAAAAAATTCCAAAATTATTTCAAAACTTTTGTGGTACCAGTAGCAGAAAAAATAAATGCACTTGGAACTTAATCTATTGCAAGCTAATAACCGCCTGCAGTTTGTTATTTATGGCCATTTATTTATATATATATATATATATGTGTATATATGTGCAAAATATAAAATAAAGTAAAACGGCCGGATATCTATATATCAAGTGCAGGCAGTCCGCCGGGTACGTTTGGAAGCCCTGCGAACTGTGCGCCTGATTGCATTGATTTACGGTCCACGCTTGTTCCGCATTTTATAGCCCCACTTGGACTGGTGCTGGGCAACGGGAATAGTTTCGCATATGCAATGCAATTTTGTGCAACATACAACATGCAGGGACAACACAATGCAGCACCTATAAGAGCATTATGGCAAACATTACTAAATGATTTTGATGAAGCCAACAGAAAGCTGACGCATTCGCAAAACTGATTGTGCACAATTTCTGATGGATTTCACTTTGACGACAGCACCACACACACACACACACACATACGCAAGCAAATAATACGTGGCTTTTGTTACGTCTTTCTGATTGTTTGCAAAATGATGATGTTATTGCCTGCTGTGCACACCTTGTGGCCAAAGTGCCGTTGGGTATTTGCAAATTTATGACAGCAACAAGCTGACAAACATATTGCGTATACGACATGTTACACGAGCCAATTAAATTGCAAAAGCCAATTGAAATGTGTTTCATCAAAGCTAAAGCACAAATTGCAAGTTTAATATTAGCATGTAAATTAAATTAGCCAAAGGTTTGACAATACACAACCCTTTCATAGCCTTTTGCTATAATTTGATTATGTGACAAGCAAGAATACAGAGTGTCAAATTGATTAAGGATACAGCTGGCAAAATGTGTGGGCTTTGTTCTGGCATAAATACAAATAATTTAATAAGTAAAAGTAGTGAGTTGATTTCGAATACCATTAATAAAATCTATTCTATTTTTATTTGCCTGACTATTTATAAGTTCGGACAGTTCGACATGCAGAAATAACTTTTTAACAAATAAATAAAAAACTGTGAATTTATTTTTAAAAGCTTTTAGATCTAATTCGAATTTAGAAAATATATAAATAAAAAAGTTTTTCACACACTTCAACTGAATGTTTCCTTCGTCAAAGTGAACTTTATTTTGTGAACATTAAGTGACGGATATTTGGATTGATTTAGGCTTAAAGAACACGTCGCTGAAGAGTTAAATTTTAAATAAAATTACTTAAGGAGTTAAAGAAGCACAAGAATAATTTATATTTGTAAACATTTATACGACACGCATTTGCCGCACAAGTCAAATATTGAAGTCTATTAAACGGAATCATTAAAGTGTTTAAATTACGCTAATAAATATTGAATTATACACTCTAAATACAAGCAAAGTTTAACTGAGATTTCTGGCTTTGGACAAACCGATTTCATTACAAATCTCTGGCCAGCTCCGGCAGCTGCTTCTTGAACCAAGATGGAAGAGTTCGCATGCCGACGTCGCATTTTTATTTATTGTTTTCAATTAAAATGCCGCCAGTTGGTAGCCGTGACCAATGCCTTTGTGTTAATTTAATTTTGGTGAAGACGACTATTAGAGTTCAAAGTTGGGTCGACAGATCCTCGAGGGCTCGTCAATGGCAAATGCCATGCGGGCGAAGATATTTATTGGTGTAGTAGCTGTTTGCCACACAGTTTGACAGACAGCTGGCATTCGACCTGGGTGGATGTTTTGGGTGGGGTTTTTTGTGGAATACCCAGTAGCAGATTGTTATTCATTCACTCAACTTTTAATGGTGGTACTCTGAACTCGACTTGAAAACAAAACAAATAAGCCTATAAACATATTTTCGCGCATTTCTGCACTGGACTACAAAACATTTTTGTGTGTGTTCTCTGAAATTGACAAAAAGTTTTGCCTGTTGCGCATTGGCAGCATAAAATTAAAGTGAACAATTTTTAACAAGAAATTAAATTAATGTCTTAACATACCAAATGCAATTGAATTGTAAAAAGCTGCATTAAAGATTCCATTAATAAAATATCGCATGTTAATTATTATATAAATTTATTTTATTTTATATAACTAAAAACTTAAACTAAACTAAAACTGTTAATATATTTTTTAGTAACGAGTATTTAGATTGTAGCTTGCCATTTTAAATTAATGTAACTGTCATTGCTGACTGCATTTATTGAAAGCTGTTCAATAATATGATTTAATAGCTAACTAGTCTCCATGTAAATGCAGAACCAATTCAATGTCCTTAGGCCGACTGAGAAGAAGAAGAAACTAAAGAAATTTAAGAAAGAAAAGAAAACTCATCGTTCAACAAATAGAAATTCGATGCTGTTGGCCATCCCTTTGGGTAATCAGACATGATTATCAATTTCAGTTTGCTGAATCTGTCAGTTGCTCCCAGCGCCCTCAATTCAATTTGATTTTTTTACCATTTCCATTTTCCATCAGATCTGCTATCAAATGCATTTTTCATCAGAGCTCCGTTTTGGTTATTATCGCCGTCAGCTGAAGCGGTTAGCTGAGACGCCGGCCTTCTCGACTTCGCCTCATTATGGCCATAAGCTGGATTTTGATTTTGTTGCCATAGCTTCCAGACTGACTGACAAACATATAAATGGCAGTCACATCTATCTGCAGCTGATCCTGCTCCTCCTGCTGCTGCTGTTGCTCTTTTGGTTATCCTTGTTTTTGCTGTTGCTTTTGTGCATTGCGCTTATCAAATAACGTGTAATATAAATGTCCTGGCTCCTGCAGTCACGCATAAAGGTAGTTAACATGCAAAGAGAATAAATCGACAAATATGAAAGGTATTTTCGTGACGACAAAAAGCACAAAGCTCACAACGAGCAAAAATGTAATTTTCTAAGAAGCACACGAAAAAAAAAAATAAAGGGCACAAAGAAAACTAGAGTTTTGCAGTGTCCGACTAGGGGTATCCCCTAACATGTATAACAACGGAACTTAAGTACAGCTTATAGTACTTAAAACATGTTTTGGGTAAGGTATACAATACAAACCTCTCCTGCATAAATTTGCACAATTTTGTGATACCCCCTGTAGCACATTTGTAATGGATACAGGGTATCACAAACAAAAGGGAAACAGCAGATGGGTTCCTAAAAATAGGCGGCAGCAAAAAACAGAAACAAATGACGCACTATAAATACAAGCGTTACTCACAAAAAAAATGTGTGTGTGTGTGTGTGTGTGTGTGTGTGTGTGTGTCTGTGTGTGTGTGACTGTATGTGTATGTGCGTGTGTGTCTTGGGAGAATGAAAAATGCAAAGCGCAAACGAGTTGCAAAGTTGCCATAAGTTTTTAGAACTTGCGTCGCGCTGATACTAAAGTTAAAGTCGAATTTTTAGGCTGTTGCCAAATCTAAGAAATTCGCCAATTTGATAAATAAGCAATATTTTTTTGCTGTTTTTTTTTTCTTTTCTTTTTTTAATGGCATCATATTCCATGTTATTGCACTTGAAAAACAAAAATAAATAAAAAACAATGACTATTCGAGAAATTTAGCTGACATTTAAACTTTTATGAAATTATAACTGTTTCGAAGTATACATTTTTAAAGTTTAACTGAGTTTCCATTAAGGGAATCATAGCTGTTTGGTATAATTTGATTTGTACTAACATATCTCTGTGTAATAAGCTAACATTCTGAGTATTGAGACTATAAATCGATGATTTTTATACTTAACTATCTTAGAAGGAATAAACATGTCTAACAAGTCGTAGCAAATAATTATAAATCCTTTAAATAACTTAAATACATTTTAGATTTGTAAGGTAAATGTTGAATTCAGTTTAAGCATTTGAAGATCTGTTTGATATTGAATTAAGTAAGTAATACTTGAGATATCTAAATATAAATCCGTTTCGAAAAACATTGAATGAATAATTCAAAGCGTTTTACTGATGAAATATGATAATGTTAAATGATTAATTAAGAAAGTAATTTCTTATTTTAAATCTTTTACATTTGCTTGCTTTCCCATCCCAATAATGATTAAAGTGCATGAATTAACTTTAATGGAATTTTTTCTTACTATTCTAATGCATCATGTCCTTCAAGAAAAACCTCTAAGATACAGCTCTGACTAAGATTCACAAAATACAGTTTTTGTAGTCATGGAAAATATACTTTGGAATTGCATTTAAGGCTTTACAGAATTTTAGAAAGGTTGATAGATTGTTGACATTAGCTTGAGCATAAAATTTTTAATTTAGAATTTTCAGGGCAAGAGTGAAATATGAAATGAAAATGAGCATTTATTTTTGTTTTGGAAAGCATTGTTTTCTTTGCTGTCTTTTGTAAATGACATATGTAGCCCTAATTTCCGCCTGTTTTGGAGGGCACTTAGCTTTTGGCGTCTTGCTCCTCAAGAGTTTTGAGTTGGGTTTGCTTGGCATACTTATATAAAGAGTTAGGCATTTTACAAGCCCACACACACCCACACACTCCCGCACTCAGTCGCACACACAGCGCGCCGTAGTTGGAAAATGTTAAGCAAATAAACGAACAAGGCGGAAATGTGTGTAAATATTATTTGCATTTTACTCGACATGTTTTTAATGTGTAAAATAAATATTAACATAGGCAAACAATGGCTGGCGACGGCCCTGTCTGACAAGGATGACAGCCAAGCCTTAGGTCTCCGGAGCTGTCTTCTTGGCGGCCAGTTTTTGGAGCAGCGTCAGAAAACTAAAAGCCTGTGTGATAACCTGGCAGCGAAGAGAGAAAGAAAGAGTTACTAAATAAACAAGACATCAAACAACAATTAATAACATAATTAATCATAACAAGATCTAGTCAAGATTACTAAGCTATCGATATTGTCTAAAAGTCAAATAGGTTTCTTAAATAGCTTCTCTGTTTGTTGACCTAAAACAGCAATAGTCTGATCAAAATTCTAACTGATTTAGTAATAATAATATTAAATAAATAAATGTGAAATTATTGTCTAATGAATTTGTTCACTTTTTGCTTTGCTTAATTAGAAACATTTTTAATAAATCATTTTATGCACAAGCAAGGCAAAAATCTTTTCTTTTTTCAATAAACTAAACTTGTGATGTATTTAACAAAATTTAAATAAACAACAGATTGGCTGATCTAACTAATTCAATCATTTTGAAATACTGATTCTCTTTTATCAAATCAGTAGAAAAAAAATAAAAACCCACCGATCTCAATCGATTCACATCCATGACATAAAACTTGCCAGCTGTGATGTTGACGGCTCGTCGACTATTGACCAGAAAGATGAGCACATCGCTTTTCATTTTTGGGGCATGCTTCCACCAGATGCCACGCCAGAAGGCGTCGCCCACACGGACGCTGTGGCGACCCAGTAGCTCGCCGCAATAGGTGAACATGAGCAGTTCGAGAATGGTCAGGAACAGATACTGCAATTGATTAATCACACGGACAACTTCACGTGAGCCGGAGACACCGACAAAGACGAGCAGGCACAGCTGGAACGTGATCTGCAGAGACTTGACCAGGCAATATGGACTAAACAGCTGCTCCAACTCTGCCGCAAGATCCAGGATAAAACGATGCAGGCGCACACATTCCACGAGTCCTGCATGGGCGGCTCTTGTCAAACCCAGTGGTGGCTCCATGCGCCTCAATGTGAGGCTGTGCAAGTCTGTGGTTTGCTCCTGCAGCATTACATATTGTCCGAGCTCACAGCTGGACTCATCGAGCAACAGTTCCTTCTGAAGAACACTGGCAAAGAAAATAAAAACTTTAAATTACAATTTTTTAGAAGTTGATTAAAGTTGGTGACAGATTATTAAATTAAAATAAATGAATGAGAAAGAAATCAATTAACACATCGCTCATGAAAATAAATAAATATGTAAAATATATATACAAAAATTAAATTATATATTATAATAGTTACGATCTTCATTTATGTATTTAAACCATTTTTAAATATAAATATAAATATAAATATAAAAATACGCTGTATAAATAAAAAGATGTTCTGAAAATGAACACATTAGATTTCATTCCACTTTTAGGATTAATATATATTTTTTATTATTTATTATTATTATTTATTTATTATTTCTCACCGCAAATCGCACAGCGATTCTCCAGCCATAAGCCTGGCATGTGCATCCAGATTCTTGAGACTACAGTAGAGCACATCATACTGACCGAGGAGCATTACGCAAAGGGAGACAAACAAATAGCCTCCATAGGAGAATGAGGTGCCCACAATAATCTGGCCGTAGAGCTGAGTGGCATAGATGAACGGATAGAGGTGCTCTGCCATCGCATCGAAAGGATACCAGCAGCGTAGCGGAAGCACCCTTATGCCCAGCACCAGTGGTGTGATGCCCCAGAATATGACACCCGTCAGACAAGCGGCACTCCAAATGCTCGAAAATGTTCTCGCCCAGCAATACGAGGAATTCATATTGACAAAACTGACACCGGCAAGGGAATGATGACGGTACTCTCGATTGATGTGGGTCAGGAAGTGACTTAATCGCTTCGAGCGCAAACACCAATAGATGATGCCATAGGCCGTAAAGAAATATATGATGGTCATGGTCAAAGCATCCGTAATGTCCTCCAGATTGCCCTCCGGCAACGCATCCAATGTCGTTTTGGTGAACAACACGCCCAGATGAAGTGCGATTGAACCGACCAGCAGACTGTGGAGGATTGAAACCAAACGCAGCACCGACTGCAACCAGACTGGCTGCTTGCCAGATAACTTTGGGTTGGGCATCAGGCCAGACAGCCGCTGTAGCTTAAGATGCAGTCCAAAGAAGTGTTTCGCCCGACATGGATCCTGATCTCGCGTTGCGTAACACACACTCGGATCGATGCCGCCATGAAACTGCAAACTGGCCATGTTCTCAACTGCTAACTGGAAATTTAACTGCTCATCTGCCTGCTTAACGCGGCTATTTAAAAGGAAATTTGTTGGGGAATGCACGGCGCGGGGGGTGGCAGGAGATGGTACAACCTAATTTATGCATTAATGAGCTTTTAAAAGTTGTCAGCCAAGTGGCGCGCGATGGGTGTCTTAATTGATATTAGAAGGACAGGTGGGCGTGGCGCATTCACAATGAGTTGCTCAAATGTTTAATTGCCCCTTTTAAGCCCAACAAAATAGTTTAAAGCAGCGATTGAATTTTATTAATTTAGGAGCTGGGTTAATAGAGTTTACTATAGATTTTCTTTTATACATATATTATATACTAATTTGTGGTAAAATTAAAATCTTACAAAAAATTCCATTAAAAAAAAAAATTTAAATTTTTTTTGTATTTTTAGTTATTTTGTTAAGGCACTATACATTAATGGAAGACTTTTAAAGCATATTATTATTATTTTAGTTATATAGAAAATCAGTGCTTAATTCTTTAGATATTTTGTGTCTGCCTTGTTGACTGCTTTAACCCATAAGGCAGATAAGTATTGATTTTTATTTTAATTTTACACTGTGATAATTCAATTTTGAAAAATTTGTATGTCAATCAAAGGATTTCTCATTTTTATCTAGCACTTTAAATCGCAACCGAGGCAAGGCAATCGTTTGATGGAATCAATGCAACAAATTTAATTATATTATAGTTAAATAACAGATCCAGTTGAAGGTCACCATTTACCCTTTAAATTTACATACCAAAGACAAGTCAAACAGAAATATTCCAAAAATACCATCAGGGAATGTTATGTATATATATATATATATATATATATGTAGATTGTACAACTTTGAGTACAAATGCAAACTAATTTAATTTTTGTTGTGTTCTTTTTGGCCTTCGTCCGGTTCAAGGATTGAATTTATTTCAGAGCCAGGCAAAATTGTTACACTTTGCTGGGATAATGAGGCATGAAAATCACCAGAATCGGTATCAGCAGGAACTGGGCCAAGTTGTGTGTCTGAGTGAAAGGCTGATTCTGAGTCTGAGCCCAACTGCTGCTTTACAGCTACTTGGCCAAATTGTTGCCGGGTTGTGAAAAGTTTACACTAAACTCCACGTAGACTTGGCCATCAATTTTGCATGCTGCTCAGCTACACGTGAAGTCTTCTGTTTTACCTTTTTCTGTTTTTTTTTTATTGTTTTTTTTTTTTTGTTTGCTGTTGGGAGAAGATTCTCCCAACAAGAAGGAGTCTACCTGCTGTGATTTATTCAATCAACTTGTGCGTCGCGCGAACAGCTCAAGTTGCTTTTTATTATTTAGACATCTTTTGCTCTTCTTCTTAATAATATTTTGTGTTGTTGTTGTTTTTTTTGTTGTTGCTCAGCCTTATGTGAATTTAATGTCACTTGGCTGGCTAAGCATACGTTGTTGCCACATTTAATCTGCATAATTTTTATGAAAGAACAACAACATCGGCAGCAGCAGCAGCAGCAGCAACAGCGTGGCAGGCACAATTGAGATACTTCATTCAGAGGCCGCAGCTTGTTGCGGGCCAAAACGCAATATGCCAAACATTTTACATACATTTACATTTACATACACACACACACACATATTGTTGCATACTTATGGGGGACTGATTTATATAATTGCTTAAGCGCAGACGTTGCGTATGCGTAATGAAAAGTGAAATTGCTGAAGATTCGCTTAATGAGCAGCTCGGCAATTTTTTTTAGCATACACCGTTATTGTTATTATTACTTGCCTGCGGATTTGTAAAATGAAAATAAAAATTAATTCAAGTACGAGTGTATGCATAAAAATTAAATGTACCAAAGGGATACTTATATATACAAATAATAATAATAATAAGGTCGGAGCTGTTAGCTTTGAAATTTTTTATTAAAATTTTCATTATTTAAATGTTCAAAATCTACTAAAATGTGAAAAATGTTACAAGTTGGACGAGAAATTACATTAATTTAATTAAATCACAAACAACATATATTCTACACTTACTTCAAATAAATTATATTTCAAAATAATATACATTTGAGAATTAAATGCGCCCAGAAATATTAAATATATTTTCTCAGTTATTTATGTTATTTTCATTTAGAGAATGGCAAGCAATTCGTTATCCGTTTATTGAGTGCTAGCCCACCTGTCGTATACGGTATTTCAATTAACACAAATTCTATTGCAGAGATTTGGCAACTGCGCAAATATTTGTGGAGCTGTATACAACAAGCTCGAACCTAATTCTTGTGCCCCACATCCAACTCTCCTCCACATTGTTGAGTGGCATTGCAGTTTTGCAGCACACTTTTTAATTAATTGCGCTGACCATTTTTGGGCTAACGATGGCTAGTCTTTAATTTCAAATGATTTTGGCGCGGATAGGGATTAGGGGCTGCAGTGGCAGCAGTGGCAGTGGCCGTTGTACAGAGGTAGTGGCTTTCAAATTGGCTTTGTGGAACCGGCGAACAAGGCTAATTTTCAACGAGCAACAGCACAAAAAGTCAATCAGGATGTCATTTGTATGCGTGCGGGTGGTGTGTGGGTGTGCGTGTGTGTATGTGTGTGTGTGTGTGTATTTGTGCTGGTCAAGGGGTTGTGTTACATGCAACAGTCACGCGCTTTGTTCACTTCATGTTTGCTAATTTATGCGCAACACTGCAGCCGCAGGCAAAATCACAAACAGCGCAAAGTTTGCCAACTGACACAGTGGGGAAACCAGATGACATCCAGCCATCCCCCCCCCTCACACTCCATACCTCTTAGCTCTGCTCAGCCAATTTGTCCTTATTGTATCTGTCGCTGTTTAAACTTTGTCTGCTTCGATTCCAACCCCCCCCCCCCCCCCCACCCATTGTCCTAACAATGCTGAAAAACATTACTCTTTGACGCCATTTTTACTTTTCTTTTGTACTGTTTTCAGTTCACAGTTCGCAGTTCGCTGCTACCGTTTTCCGTTTCCCGTTCAAATTTCCCTTTTTCCAAATAATAAATAAAAGTTTGCAATAGATTCCTTCTGGGCTTTTGCAGAAAACAATTTGTCAGACAGAAAAGAGCAAAGTTGGCACTGCCATAGATAAATGCTAAAGTACATTTCCAAACGAAATTCACTTATTTTCCAATAGCGCAAAAAAAGAGAGGCTTTAAAATTAATATTAAGATTACATTGATTTAAGTATTTGCTAAAAATGATTCATTTATAATTCAATAAAAAAGGAGAAGTTGTAAAATATGCACTTGGATTGCAAGAATGGCATTGCTTAGGTTTTATTTAAAGTAAACAAATTTGTTGTAAACTTAAAAAAGAACTTAAAATTTATTATTGATTCGAAATGATTCATTAGTATAGTATTTTATTCACTTAAAATCATCATACCAAATAATTAAAATCTGATATATATTTTTAATTTTGTAAATAGTGATTGGAGTAGTGATTCAAAAACAGAATAATTTTTTTTTCACTTATTTATTTAGTAAGAAAAAATATTATTTAATGAACAATTGACGGATTGATTTAGTTGAATATGGAATAAATTGCTAAAGTATGATTGTAGTTTATTGATATTTTTCTTATTTTATTTGTAAACACAATCAACAATCTGCAGCTCATTTCTAATGTTTCTCCATTCAAGCCATACAACAAGTAAGCCCTTAGAACATTTTATAGCAATTTGACCCGATGCTAAAGTTGCCGACAAATGCGAACACTTCGCCAGTTTTGCGATAACTTTTTAATGCAATTTTGTTAAATATTTTTACTCTGATTTCAGTTGACGCCTATGTGCGAAAATAGTGTAGTTGGTAGTCTCAAAATCGATGCGTAGCCTGGTCGGTGGGCAAAAAAGTTTTTGAGGTGCCAAATTAAGTTAATTGTTTGAAGCTGCCTGACACGCACTGATTCAATTTGTGGTAAAGCGGCAACCACTTTAAGTTGTGTAAATCTCTCACCATCTGGCAGATTGCACATCAAACAACAATAACAATTAGAATTAACACACATTGACGAGGCAGCTCAGCTCATCTCAGCTCAGCTCATTTGCCCATCGGCTACTTTAGTTGGCCAAGATTTCGCCGCTTTTTTTTCTTCTTTGCTTTGCTGGCTTGCGTCGTGTGTCTCGTAAAACGCAAGCAAACTTAATTAGGCTAACGATTGCAGTAACTGAAACCAGCATCAGTACCAATTCTGGTTAGGGGTTTGCTTATACTGATTGCTGATTGTTGTTGCTGTTGTTGTTGTTGTTGTTTTAGCTGTGTGTTAATGCGGTTTGCCCACATGGCTTAGCTGGTGTTCGCAGTGCTTTTGTTTATTTCTTGTCTACAGTTAACACGAATGCGGGACGGCATGCGAAATGTTTAACTGTAATTAACACACACATATACATACATATATATATATATATATATATATATATATATGTACATGAATTGAGCAACAATTTATTGCAATGCGTTGGCGAGGTAAATGTGGGTTTTGGCTTAACTGTTTAACGCTGTGGTCATATTGCAAAGCTGTGTAAACTTTAATTAATTTCTTCCTATATGCAAAAATACCTTTGCAAAAATATTTATTTCAATTAAATTATAATAAGCCTTGGAAAGCCTTTTAACAACCTTACATTTAGTTTACATGTCAATTTTGTCCATTTTCGTAAATGAATTCAAATTAATCAATTAACTTGTATTTGCTTGGAAACTAAAATTTATGAAAATAAGATTCTCTGTTAGTATTATAGTTTAAGCAGTTACAGTTACGTTGACTATTAAAATTGGCCTTAAATGTACAACGCAACTTGACCATATTTCTACAAAGAGCCGTTTCTATGGAACGACTAATCAGTTGTGGCTAAAAACATACCAACTGGTTGGTGGTTATTGATTTGTGGCTATTCATCTGGCCCACCTGACCCAAACAGGTCGCATCAGGTATCTGGTTGAATTAAAGTTTGTTGACCCAGTCCGAATAATGAAGGCACTGCCTGAGTTTGTTATACAAATAGCTGTTTGTTAGTCAATTAAGAAGATGAAGTCAGTTAAATATTTCACTAGAGCGGGCAACGTTTGTCTTGATTATGCGTCAAGTCAGCGTATGGTTTGCGCATAACTAATTGAAAACTTGCTAAACTTTTGCTCATTAATAATAAGCCAGAGCCTGAGCAGCACAGATCAGCCCAGGGCAACACAGGGCAGTACGGGGCAGTCCAGGGAAACGAGTGCTTCTGTCAGTCTCATTTGATTTGTTGGAAATGATTAAATTACTTATTGCAGAGCATTCTAAAGCTATTATTAAATTGAATGCCCGTTGGCCGCACTAAATACGCGTATTAGATTAATGTTGTGATTATTAAAGACTACACGCCCCCCCCCCCCCCTCAAACTGATACCATCCCCAATCCTGTTCCCCATTCTGAGCCACTTTTTTACGCTTCCAACTGTTTTCTGAAGCGTTAACGAGCTTGCCACCGCTTAATGCATACTTTGCTCGTAATTTTCTTGAGCTCTGCTCGATTTGTAGGGTTTCCCAGGCTGCTCCCAGCCAGCAGCAAGGCAAGCATTGAATTATGCATGCCTCGTTGCACAAAAATGACGAAAGAGTGCGGCAACAGTGCAAATTATTCATTTATTACAAGTCATAGCAGCCGGAGGAGACTTGTGGCAGCCAAGAAAAAGCAGACTGAATGGCAGATTGCAAATAATTGAATGCATAGAATTCAATAAGTTATAAGAGAACACATCATTTTTTTATATTGAAAGGAAAATATTTAAATAGCACATATGAGGACTTAACTTTTTGCAAATATTATCCAATATTATTTTCTTTTTTTATTAAGTTTAGTTATAATATTTACATATCAAAAGCATTAAATTTATTAAAGCATCTACTAAGAAAACATTGCCCCAAAACATACAGTGAAATATTTAAATTTTGAATTTTACAATATTTTAATGCTGCCCTTTTTCATATATTTGCATCCATTTTTTTTTTTTACATTTTTCTGTTTGTCAGTTTAGTAATAATATTTACATTTCAAAGGCATGTAATTTAATAGAGCTCTCCAAAAATACGTAAAAAAATTCTATGAAATATTTGTGTCATTGTTAAGTAAAAGGGAAAACATATTATTCAAGAATCTCTGGTTTTTTAAACAATTTCGTCAAAATTGTTTTTGCATGACAAAAGCAACATAATTTTATAAGCACTCAAAAATAAGCAATGAATATGTAAATTTTAAATGAAATATGTTGTAAAATATTAAGAATTTTTATAAAGGAAAATAAAAAAACCAATTTAGCGTTGCCTTAAACGGTTTTCTTTGAAAATTGATAACTATGAATAGTCAAGTTTAAGTTTAAATTCTAAATACTGTTGTAACAAATTAACAATATATTTATCAAAAAAAATACTGTAAAATTATATTTAAAGTAAGTATATGAAATATTTGAAATAATTCTTAAATGTTCTGCATAACATTAAAGTGCTTATAAAAAATGATGAAAATTGGTTTGTCGTAAAAATATAAGTTTATGAAAACAAGTTAATTTTACTTAGGCAATTAACACTGTACTTTTGATACATCACATTTGGAATACATAGATATACATGTTTATCTATTTGGTTTATTGCATTGCAGACTTGTTGATACAAATAAACTCGTCTGTTGGAAATTATCTTGTTGGGCATTCCTCCTTTGGCACTCCTCCTTAGCACAATCACCGACTTGAGCCTTTGGCATAAGGAAGTCCTGTGAATATTTGTGCAATTTTGTGAATCTTCTCAATTTAAAGATAACACCTTGGCCAGTTTGCCTCTTTCAATGCAATTAAATCAATAGCGTTACGTATACGCAATATAAAAAAGCAAAAAAAAATATGGATTGAGGGGGTTGATGAAGTTATTTCTTGGCCTGCAATTTCCGTCAGCAGCCCCCAGCAAAAGTGAATTAATATTGTGCAAGTTTCAACAAATTGAATTAACAACCTAGAAAATGGCAACAAAAATTGCATTTTTAATTGAAAGATTGCAAAAGCAAACTTTAAGCCACTCAACTAACTAAGTGATAGTAAAGTCACAGCGATGATGATGTGATAATTATCTACGCTCCACGCGACATAATGGGTATTCCTGCAGCTTCAACGAGATGTTGCCCTTTACCAACAACTCCTCCAACCGGGCATCGGTGCGGATGCGATAGTCGCGAAAGATTTTGGCCAGCAGCAACTTCATCAGAAGCTGGGCATAACGATAACCGATGCACATGCGCAATCCCTTGGTGAATGGCACAAAGGCAAAGGCATGACGTGCTGGTGCATCCGCTCCAAAATGTGCATCCGGATTATAGGTTCTGGCCAGTGGACCCCAAACGCGCTCATCCCGCTGCATGTTATAGATATCTATGCCGATTTGAGTGCCACTCGGTATTAGGAATTCGACATCGTCGCGTCGCAGCTGCAAATCATGTCCAGCTCGACGGAGTACCATGGGCACTGGTGCAAACAGACGCATCGACTCATTAATTACCATCTCAGCGTAGCTGAGCCTCTCCAGCTGCTCCATGCTTATATCGCCGCATTCGGGCAGCTCGGCGGCAAGTTCCTCGTGCAACTTCTCCTGATATTCCGGATGCATCGCCAGACATAAGATGGTAAAGTACAAAGCCGTCGATGTTGTCTCGAATGTCTGCAGCGAATGAATAAAATAGATTTCGTGAAAATCTGAAGCATAATTGAATAAATTTTGTATTTATCATGAAAATTCGCTAATAGGTTTGAAGATTACAGCAAAATCTTTTGACTTAACAATTATTAATGTAAATGTTGTGTTGACGTGTAGAAGGCATTAACAATATTTTTAGAGCATATTTTCCGTTAAGATTAATTTTGGCTTTCCTGGAAATGTGCCATACCTTTGACCAGATGTTCCTTCTCATTTTAACTCATCTTTTACTGCGGCTTATAACTAATTAAAACTGATTTTAATAATTCGATGAAAACAGATTTTAATGCTCGACCTTTAACTGCTATTTATGCTAAAAACATAATAGATTAATTTATGGATTATTGTTTTGTACTCACCGCCGCAATGATAACATTCGCCTCATCTCGCACATCCTGCCAGCTCATTTGCAGTCCTCGTTCCACATGTTCCCGCACCTGTTCGATGAATATCGACTTTGACTTGATGCGTTGTTGTTGCTGCTGTTGTTGATTGAGTTGTTCGTGTTGTTGATGTTGTTGCTGGTGCTGTTGATGTTTTTGTTGATGTTGCTTTTGTGGGCGTTGTTGATGTTCCAGCTGCTTGTTCGCATCACAGTCTTCCACGCCCACCACAGAAACGGCTGGCTGTAGCAGCTGTGAGAAGTTGGCATAGTCATGAGCAAGCAAAAGTTTGTAAGAGAACCGGAAGTGGAACGGATTGACGCCCACACAACAAGACACACACACACACACACACACATACATACATACCTGCTCAATGAAACCAAAGAGAACACCGACCACCTTCTGCTGTCGGTCAAAAAGTCGCGACCAGCGGTAGATGAACTCCGGGTAAAGCCAAGGAGATAGCATCCGCTTCACACACACCTCGGTTACTCTGTAACGTCAAAAGCGAATGGAATGAAAGGCAAAAAAAAAAGCAAAGGCAACTTTTCAAGAATGTTTACGCTGTGGGAATTTGAATGCTCTGCTTTCAGCCACATAGCGGAAGGGCCCACAAAGCGCCAACTCATGTCGCAGTGTATTAGGCATGGCAGATTGGCCAACGAATCTACTGGATTGTAATTAGCTAATAGGTGCAGACAAAGTGGCTGGGCAACCAGCCATGATGCTATCTCTTTATCCTCACAGGAGATGCACTCGAGCGTGGAATTGAATGTGAAAGCTGCTTGTAAAATGTGATTAAGTTTTGCACAGATTTAGTTTAACTATAACAATTATTAATAAGGCTTAAGAAAACTTAAAGTTTTGAAGCAAAAAACTACGCATGTTTTCTAAAATAACACAAGAATATTAATTAAAGTTTTTCGTAAAAAAAGAAAACAAAGTTTCTTCAAGTTAAAGAAAAATTGCATTTATAATTTGATTATAGTTTATGCAGTTTCCCATATTATATGAAAGTTGTGTCTGTTATTTGTAGAAATTGCTACTTGGTTTGTAGAAAATACTCAGTAAAATAATATTGCACGCTATTTACATATTTCGTTCTTTTTACTCGCATCGCATTTAATTTATGCCTATAAAACTTGTTTATTTACTACAAAAGAGTCTTCATGTTCTGAATACCGATTTGGAAGTATCGCGTTTGGGAACTATTTGAGGTATAACAAATTTGGTAAGCGTGTAGCTGACGCATTAATCAAGCTAAATGAAATTCAAATGAAAAATGATTGAATAGAATTTCCCTATAAACATGTTCATTAAATTACCCATTATATGCCTCAAAGATGGCCATAGAACCATCGTGTTGAAAATTCATTTTTTTGCCCATTGTCGTCTCTGTTGTAAAAATAAGAAATCACACATTAATCAGAAATTTAATAAGATGATGATCCAATGATTACTTACGACAGGCTGCCTCCAGGACAATTTTCTTGAGAATTTGATAGATTTCGAGACTTTTGCCATGCTGCACTCCCTCGAAGTCCAGCTTATCGAGCAGAACCTCCGCCTCGGCATTGAAAATGGGCAAAAAGTTACACAGATTCTGGCGGCCAAATGCGGGATTAATGAGTCGACGATGTTTTTGCCAGCGGGGAGCTAAAAACCCATGTTAAATACAATATGTCATAGATCAGATTTCAAACACTTACAACTGGATGTAAAGAGTCCGTCGCCAATGGCGGAGCTCATAAAGCGATAGAAATCGCCCTTGTTGGTGCAGTGCGTCGAGTTGAAAATTTGCTCTACAGTTTGTGGGTCGTTGACATAGAGGAAACATTTGGTGCCCATCCACGAGATGAAGGGCGCCTTATACTTGTGCGACAGTCCGTCCATATACTGCAGAAATTCTACAACAAAAATTGATTCGCCGCCAACGAAAACATTTCCGGTGAAACTCACTCTGCGGATTCATCATTTGCAGACCCATGCCGATGAGAGGCCAACCGATTGGTCCACGTAACTGCCAGGCTGCTTTGTAGTACAATCGTCGGCTCCATAGAAAGTAAATCCATAATAGGACCAGCCAGCTGGCCAGAATGATGCAGGCCAGCATTTCGTTGAACTGCAGAGAGCCCGAATCGAATCAAATCGAAACCAATCGGAATAAATAAGTTTAGGCCACCAGGCACCAACTAACACTGAGCACCGGGCCAACTCAGCTGAGCTTGGCGGGCCCAAGTCTAGGTTGCACCATTGAGTTTTGTATATGTACTACGAGTTTACGCATTTGCGGCTCTAATGCGACCATCTCCATGCCTGCCACGTGCCGGGATCTACGCTAATGCATCGATTTGAATGCCAGTCGCGTACTTTACCACAAATAACGCCAGTCAATAATATGCGATAGGCATTATTAGAAACCGGTTAGCCTGGACAAATCAAAACGATTGTGTTTTTCGAGTACATGAATACACTCAAAGGCACTAAAATTTGTAAATAATTATTATGAAATTCAGTCCGCTCTATAAATTTATATACTTAATTATTTGTGAAACATATCTAGTTGAGCAATTGGAATGATTTATATTCATGTTTTCTTGTTTTCAACAAAACACTAAAATTTGATAATTATTGAAGTACGAATTAATTGCAGAAAAAATAATATATAAACAAATATTAATTCTTAGTAATACATCTTTTGTATGGAAAATATTAATATTTATTTAAATGCACAATGTAACAGTAAATTAATTGTTGTCTATAAATATAAAATTAAAATCAATACATTTGCTTATAATTCTTTTAATTAATTAAGAAAAGTAATTTGAAATAGTCCACATATATAGGGAAAAAAAACTAAAGAGATTTAAGAAAAAAAAGAATTATTTAAATTAAGTCAATTATTTGGGAATGAATTAAATTTAAAAGTAAAATTGAAATAAAAATTGTTATGTGATTTTCAGTATATATTATAAATCAAAAATAACTAAACAGAACTTCAAAGTTAACTTTCACCAAACAACCAATAATTAATGGCATTCAAAATCAGCTGTATTCAAACAACCACAAAATGATTCATTCTCGAATACAACAGCAGAACTAATATGGAACTGCTGTTGGCTATTGGAATAACGATAGCATTTCATGTTATGAGCTAATTTTGATTGAGTAATGGGTTAATTATCGGTTGAAAAGACAACAAGATATATGTTTTGAATGAGTGGAATGCGCTGCGTAAAATTTTCAAATATATTATTTATTCACTATTTATTTGTTTGCACTTTATACAAATTCTTCAAATTAAGTTTAACAATATAATTTGTTTTCCGTGCGTGCACGTTTTCTCTTTCCATACGTTTGATTTCTCATTATTTTTAGGCATTTAATTATTATTAATTATGTTTGTGGTGTTTTTTAGTTTTCTTTTCTTTTCCATATTTTTTTTTTTTTTTCACATTATTTGGGTCTTATCCATTTGAGAGGGTTGAGTTGAGTTGAGTTAAGTGAGAGTTGTAAGCCGGGTATTTTATAAGATAATTACTTAGTTTGCTAAGATTAGGACAGTGCACACAAAATAATCCTTCCAGGCAAGATATTGCCAGATTCGCTCTTAATTTGATCTATAGCAATCGCTGCTCTTAGGATAAAACATAGTACAATATATTTTCATGTATATCGAGTTCGCTTAATTCCTAGGCAAACAACCGGCTGGTTTTTTTTATGGATAAGCTAAGTATGTTTAAAAAGATTGCGAATGTTATTTTTTTTTGTTTTGTTTTTTTTTTTATGGACGTTGCGTTTTCACTTTGAGTTCATATATAGATATATATTTTTATTTTGTATATTTATAAGCAAGACAGTTTGAAAGGCCATGGATCATTCGAAGGGGAATTTGATAGATTTTCTTTCCTTATTCTCTTTTGACTGGTATTTGCATAAGCTACGATTTTTCTTTGACTACTTGATCTGACATGCAGTTACAATATTTTACTTGTTTAGTACTACTTCATGTATATATATATATATATATATATATTTATTATTAATATATGCTACTAATTTTGTATATCTGTCTTCGTATCTGTAGTATGCCTATATACATATTACATACACCTAAACATTTTTTTCTTGCATCCGCTCACAAAAATTATTCATCTTTTATTGTCAAAAAATATGACGTCTCGACTCGGCTCAACGATTGCATTTTGCCTATAGCTTAGTTATACAATATGCTTTATAATTGCAATTGTTTTAAATTTTTTTTGCTTTTTTGTAACTTTAGTTAGTTTCATACCGTAAGTATTATTTTTCAAAATGTGTAGTATATATGCTGTTATTTTTACTAGAACAGGGGGAGTTCACGAGCAATTCAGTATACTATATAAACTGTATTTGTGTATTTGTTAGAATCGTAGCATATTTGCTGTTATACATTTTTATTTTATACCCCAGCTAAATGACAAAATCCGATTTTTCAGTTTTATTTTCATATCTCTGGCCCATTTTTATAGTTTGGCCAACAAGATCGGCTTAAATACTTGTGTTTTTTATGGAACATCATCAGTAGAAACCCATATGAGATCAAATTCGTATTGGGAAACCTTGCTGACCAGCCACAATATATATTAGATAAGATTACATGAATTTTTAGCAAGGATATAAAAGCTTCGACTAGCCGAAGATTTTTTAATAGTCACTCGTATATATATATATATATATATTTATGTATATATATCTCATGATGTTTTATGTTGGAGCAAATTTAATTGCGTTGCATAATTGTAGTGGTTTTTATTTCACGCTTATTACAAAAATATTTTTGTTTTCTATATTTTTTATTTATGCTGCTATTTATGAGGCTTCATGCTTAATGCGCTTAAAAATGCAACAAAAAGAAAAAAAACAAGGTGCGGGTATATATTAAAAATCAGGGGCTTTAGGGAAAATTGTGAATTTTGGACGCTGTTTGGCCTGTGTTGCTCTAGTGTTTTTTTCATATATTGTATAAATATATAGATATATATAAATATATATATATATGTATATAAAATAAACTTTGCTTTTGCTTTCACATTGGCGCTTGCATAAATATTAATCGAAAAGACATTGGCATTATTTTTGTTTTCCTTGGTATTATCGTTTTTTTTTATTTTGAGACGGGAGCTTAGACGGTGTAATTTGCTTGTATGTGTGTATTTTGTGTGAGTGTTTTGTGTTTAGGGCGTGGCATGGCCATGTGTATAAGCGTGGGTATGTGGTGTCCTCGTGTGCATAAGCTTGGCTAAGTTATACTAAATAAATTAACTGCCGCGAATTATTATTAATATATATATGATATATTAATTTATTGTTAAAATTGTTTATGATTTCACTTGTTTTATCATATTATTTATACTTAGGCACAATACATTTATATTGTTTTGCTTTTGCTTTGTTTATTCTTCACTTGCTGCAACTTATTTTTTTTTTCTTCTAAATATTTGTAGGTTTTACGAACTAATCACTACGCATAAAAACGTGTGTTGGTGTCTGTCTGTGTGTGTGTGTATTTATTACTGGTTATTTTTATTATTGAATATTTTATTTGATTATTTCTGTATTGATTTGAATTAATTTCTCCTACAATTTTCAAAATGCAACCACTTGGCAAATTGTTAAAGCTTTTTACTTAACTTTAATACGCAAATAAAATGTGTACGAAAAAAGCTAGAAAAAAAAAATATACAAAACTAAATATAAATCATGTTGAATGTGTATTTATTTGCTGTTTATGGCTATTACTTAATTGGCGTTCGTCATACAGTTTACTTTATGCTGTTTAGTTAACATTTCCATTTTTTAATTTGCGTATAAAATGTTACAAATATTGCTTCCGATATATTATTAACAATATTTAAACAAAGCCATCCGTTTCAAATGCTAATATACTAACTTAAAAGAAAAGGCATTCATTTATCATTTTTTTACACACAAAAACCTTTTTGGGACAGTGTTCTCCTTCACATTTACAAAAACTATATACGCACATTACAATTTTTTTGTGTTTGTTTGCTTACTTGCTGCTTTTTTACTTTTTGCTTTTTCTTTAACAAAATACGCGCTACGTTTACTACGAATGCTACAAAGTAGACAACAATTTGTTATTTTTTTTTTCCTTTAGTTATTTTGTGTTTAGTTTGTTTTGTTGTTACGGGTTGTTTGCTTAGTTATTTTATGACTTGCTTCAGTTTCAGATTAACTCTCCGCTTGCTGGTTAGTTGTGAATTGCGTAATGCCATCGCTCTCCATGGACTCGAGAACATCGGCCACATAGGCGGCGACATCTGTGTGGCTATTCTCACCTCTCCTTATGAATGGCATTTGCAGCAATCGGCTATACTTGGGCCTATCGCTCTCCTTCTTAATTAGGCTGTAAGCGAGAATAATACGTAAGGCAATACACTTTAGCTAGTGGGGAATCTTGCGACTTACCAAGTGTTGACAAATTCAGCAAACTCAATGGAGAACTCCATGCCATTGTAGGAAGTGTGCAAGCGTGGCGGATCACCTTGCACCACCTGCAAAATTGAGGCTGTCAAACGCAATTTAAATGATGACAAATTTAATAATCTAACCTGACATAGCTGCTCAAAGACTGAATCCCATTTGCGATAGGGAAAGTTACCAGTGGCGACCTCCATTAAAGTTATGCCCAAAGACCAGACATCGCTGCGCACATCGTAGCCCTTGGCACGTTCCGGATCAATACGTTCCGGCTGCAAAAGCAGTTTTTATTTGTAATCAAAAATAGAAAGTTAGAGGACCTACCGCCATATATGGTCTGCAGCCGGCATCCTTTGTCTTGGCTATTGAATCAACCAATTGGCCAGAGATGCCAAAATCACACAGTTTAATATCACCGCGTCTATGCAACAAAATGTTGCTCGGCTTCACATCGCGATGGATGATCTTAAGCTCCTCCTTTAAATAGTTGAGCGCATTCACCGTTGCCACAGTAATCTTCGCCAATATAGATTCGGGGATATATCGTTGCTTCTTCTCAAATATATACTTGTAGAACTTGTCTAGCGATGTGTCCATTAGCTCCATGCATATCCAGCAGTCGCCCTCCTTGAACAGTGCCCCATAGAATTGCACAATATAGATGCATTCATTGGATTTCATCACCACCTCGAGATCCATCAGCAACTGTTTCTGTTCCTTCTCATCGACCGTGGAACGTATACGCTTCACTGCCATCACTTTGTCCAGTTTCTTGAATATCATTTTATTCACAGCACCAAATGCACCGCGTCCAATCTCACCCAAATCCTCCAAGTCATCCGACGTAAACTGATACGTATTAATGGCACCCTCACCAAATTGCAATTTACCGCATGCCTGCTGCCTGATTCGCTCCCGATGACGATCCGTTGCACTGCTAGCGAGGTTGGCGGTGCTGCTGCTGCTACTGGTATTGTTCTGACTGTGGCTGCTGCTGCTGCTGGGCATGGGAACAGCGGGCACAAAACTGTTCTGGGCGCCAAAACGTAACGCGACATTATTTTGCTGCGATGAGGAACTCGAGCCAGACGATGTGGAGCCCGATGACGTTGACGACGTGGACGATGGCGGATGTCGAATGCTCAGATTGTTCAGCGTGAGCTGATCCGGTGGCACACGAGATCGAGCTGCGTATGTGAGTGTATATATATATATATATATATTTAGATAAATTTAGATAAGGTGCAAAAATATGACATTTTGTGAGCTATGTTTTTGTCCTATCAAATGCATTGCGCCCAAAGCAAATGCGTCAGTTAAATGCTACGTGTGTTTGTGTTCTTTGTGTGTGTGTGTGTGTGTGTGTGTGTGTGCATGGGCAGTTTATGGTTACAAGAATTACTCACTCGGAAACAAATCTTTGGGTCTCTCAGCCATTGCTGCTTGCTGGCGATAGTTGTTTAATTATTTGTCGATATGTTGACCCGACCGTCTGTGATTCTTTTTCGTTTTGGGTCGCCGCGCCCCAAAAACGTCGCTTTTTTTTGCAGGGCGCCGAAGTAATTTTCGCAGCGCAAACTGACAAAAGGATATATTCACACCATAACCGTAGCAGCGACTTGAGGTGTTCTTTTTTTTGGTAACTTGAGTGCACTGCTCAATGTGTTATTTAAGCTGATGTTTGCACATTTATGTGCAGTTTTCTTTTCACACTAGCGTTTTTACATAAAAAATAGACTAAAAAACATTAAAAAGACAGCAATGCAACAAAATATGCAGTGTGACCGCACGACACAACACCAAAAAAGCCATTTATTAACATATGGTAACACTATGTAACTACAGAAGATTTTCGATAAAAGTAAAATTCGCTATTTACTCTACAACTGACAGTTTAAAGGAGGACGTTATTGCGTTCTGTTAATAACAGTGCTGCATGCTGTTTACCTCACAAGTGCTGTTATAATGAAGTAAACAACATTAATTACATAAAAACATAAATAAATCATGTCCGGCAGCGTGGCACGTAGCAGCTATAAACTATTTGTAGGAAATCTACCCTGGACCATTGGCAGCAAGGAACTGCGCACTTATTTTTCCCGTTTCGGCCATGTGGCCAACGCAGAAGTTATCTTCGACAAGCAGCTGGGCCTGTCTAAATATTATGGGTTCGTGATGTTCAGCCAGCGCGATGCGTACAACAGTGCCAGCAATCAGAATACACACTTCCTCGAGGGACGTGTGCTCAACGTGCAACGTGCGAACGAGTCCAGCTCTGACACAAAATGATTACCAAAGAAATGAAAAACTAAATGATATGTAATTAACTCGCTGTTTGAAGCTGTGAAATGGCAACGCCACTGCTACTCTGCCATGTCTTTGAAAAAAGTCCAAACGGAAAAAGATTCTGGGGAAACTCAAGGCAAATATAATGTTATTTCACGGTAAAAATTTAATATTTGTTAACGTTATGATTTACTAAATCACTGTTTGTAAATGTTTCAAGCTCTGCATCTTGCAAAGCCAATCTTGGAAACGTCTCATCAACGCTACCACATTGTTGAAAACAGTTCAAGCGGGTCAGGATTATGGGCAAAACTGAAAATTCAAAACTCGGTTTTATTCAGATATAAAAATAGTACAACTACTAAAAAGGACGAACAATTTGATTGTTAATTTTAGAGAAACTAGGGAAGATATTTCGCATAATTGGATCCGACAGCATCGCGGACATTCTTAAAGCCCCGTTCGTTGAGCTGCTGCGACAGATCTTCCTTGATGCGATCGACAAGATCCGGTCCCTCGTAGACAAGCGCCGTATAGAGTTGCACAAAGGAGGCGCCTGCCTCGATCTTCTCGAATGCATCGTGACCCGAAGATACGCCACCAACACCAATGATGGGCAGCCGGCCTTTGGTCAGCGAATACATCTGGGCAATCAACTCTGTGGAGCGTTGTCGCAACGGTTCCCCGCTAAGTCCGCCACGTTCATTAGCCAACTTACTGGCGCTGATCTTCTCGCGCGCGACAGTCGTGTTGGACACAATCAGACCATCCACGCGGCATTGCTTTGTGTTGATCACCGCAACGATGTCTTTTAGATCGTCTAGCTCCAGATCGGGTGATATTTTCAGTAGAATGGGCACCTTCGGATTAGTTTTGAGCTCAGACCGAGCTCTCATCACAGCCACGAGGAGCGTGGTGAGCTCCTTCTTGCACTGCATGTCGCGCAAACCCTTCGTATTGGGACTGCTCACATTGACGACGAGATAGTCGGCAACTGGTCCTAATGTCAAGACACCCTGCACATAATCACTGATGGGCGTCAGACTGTCACGATTTCGGCCAAGATTAACGCCGATCACCGCATTGAAATCCTCGCGTTGCCGAAACTCACTCAAACGTTGTGCCACCAGTCTATGGCCATCGCTATTAAAGCCATAACGGTTGATAATCGCACGATCCTCGCTCAACCGAAACACCCTCGGCTTGGGATTCCCCGGCTGTGGAAACGGAGTCACACTGCCCACCTCGATAAAGCCAAAGCCCAAATCCTTCAGTCCGATGACAGCCTCGGCATTCTTATCGAAACCGGCCGCAATGCCAATGGGATTGCTGATCAGCTGACCAAACAACGTGCTGTGCAAATTGAGATCGTCCATCTGCTCGGACGCCGGATACAGGCGATATTTGCATGCGAGCACAGCCAAATTGTGGCTAGTCTCAGCGGGCAAAAGGCGCATGGCCGGCATCACGAAAGTGCCAAACAGATTATCCTGGTTTTTGTAGGCGGTTAGACCTACAAACAGCGCTGTGGCGCCCGCCGTCACAATGCCCAGAGAGCGTAGGCGTCTCTGCAAGAAAACAATATTTAATTACATGTTTTTTGCATGAATATTAATTTGAAATTGTTATGCTGACAATTTTTTGCGTCTTTTGCAACACCATCTTCAGGAACGAAATGAACGGAGCCATTGCCAATGTGTGTTCACAATTGTAGTTCACCGATTGAATTAGTTTGGTGAGAGTATATATTTTTTTGGTTTTTTTCTGTATATTGAGTCATGTTTATGTTAAAAAAAAAACATTATTTGAATTAAAGTGCTAGGCAGTAATAGCACTATCGATTGCTAAAAGCAAAAAATACATGTTTTATTTATCACACGTTATCTCTTCAGCGCTTTTTAGCAGAAAAGAGGCTAAAGTGACATAACAGATTCACAGCTGACATATATCGAACTAGTTACAAGCTGGACAGAATTCAACTCCAATGGTGAGTCAGTCTGCCCATTTTGGACCAGCCGCAATTCAACAACAATAACAAACATTCAATGATGAAAGGTGGAACATTTCGCAGCACACAATGGGATCCAACGCTGCTCACATCACAAATTTTGTCGATGCAATTCTGTGTGTATTTCTCCCTCGGACTGCTCGTATTCGTAGCCAACAAGTTGGCTGGCGATAATTACACGCTGGATCATCTCTTTGAGTATCATGTAAGAACCATAAACTGCAATAATTAATTTCTGCAATATTTAATATTTTGATGAACATACAGGAAATACACATATACGATTTGGGCGGTCGTCTCGTAATTTGCGCATTTGTCATAAACGCTCTTATTGCCTCGCTGGCGCTCTGGTGCATTGTGCGTCGGGCCAAGCTCTGCCTGGATTTCAGGTAATGCAAGAGCTTATATATAAGTCGAACGGCAAGAGATCGTGTTATTCTGTTTAGTGTGCATCTCATTGCGGTTCCATACTTATAGTTTACCTCTGTTATATTTGCAGCTGCACTTTTCATTTGCTGCATTTGTTTGTCTGTTGGTGGTACAATCGCTCCTTTCCCGCCAATGCCTCCTGGTGGCTGCTCAACGTGATCACCGCGACCATTATGTGCATAGGTGGTGAATTTCTCTGCCTGCAAACAGAGATGCGCGAAATTCCAGTCGGCTACGCGGCTCTCAATCAAAAGTCAGACGTTTGACGAGTTCCACAAATGTGATGCTTACAACGAAAAAGAAAGCCACCAATTACGCTAATTTTACTTCTTGTAATTTATTGTTAACACTTTAAGAGTATATATATATATATAATTATACAAGCTCTCAGCTAGGGAAATATCTCATAGATAAATGGCACGCCCCGCTTCAATTTCAGCTCCTTCGGCACTGTTTGCGGCGGCATAAAAAACTTTATATGCGCAGTCGACGGCTCAGCGGCAGCAATGCCGCTGTCACTGCTGGAGAAGAGTTGCCAGATGTGCATTTGGTGCGGCATGAAATACCAAAAACTCGTCATTATCACAAACGAGACGATCAGCGAGGCGAACAACATAAGCGTCCAGCACTGTTTACATTGGGGCTTTTCCATTGCCTAACTGCTATCAACAACTAAATATTCAACTCGAAAAATAAGCACAGCTTGCTTGCAAAAAATACGCAGCAGAAAGAAAAGCAAAGAAAACGCTAGCAGCAGCAGCAAGCTTCTCATTCAATGCAAGCTAATAATTAGAGCTTGCCCAATCTAATCAAATTAGTGGCTTTCACTACAGTCTGCTCAGTCCGCCGATCTGCTTTAGCGCGAGCTTTTTTTTTCGCTTTTACTAAATTAATGTCAATTGAAGAGCGGAAGACGAGCATTTGCTCGTTTGTTGATTTAAAAGATGCTAAAATACAGTTTATTCTATTTTTGAAAAATAACATGCAAAAAATACAAATGCTTCTCGAATCTAGATTCTGAATTTTTAAATTTTCCATTAATTTTCTACATTTTATTATTGTATATTTGAAAGCCCCATAAGCACAGATGTGCTTGTAGCAGAATGAATATCCTTAAGGCAAAATTATGTTTCTCCAACCTACAATTTTTCTCTTTAACATCTTCAATTTTCAATATTTTAAAAATTGCTCTCTAAACGCAGATTTCGATTTCGAGTGAATGCTGTAATTAAGAACCGTTACAAATTCCAAATTCTGTTAAATAAAATGATCATGTGTTCATTTGCTAAATTGTTCAATTTATTTTTAGCAAACTTGTTTTTTTTTGTTTTTGGTTTTAAATGATTTTCTTGTATTGTGTTTTTACTTGCGTGTGTGTGTAGTTTATGTATATATGTATTTATATATAACTTTACTAGTTATGTATTTTTCTTTAAAATCATCAATTGAAGTTTATGCTTTATTTCTCAATTGTTAATCGCATTAAGATTTCTTTTTGTTTTGTTGTTTATATATCGATTTCAATATTTGAAAGAGATTATGCGAGAGGGGGAGTGAGAGGGCACGGGGGCAGTAAAAGTAGATTTTTACTTTTAATGGACAAAAATTCATAAGTTGCCCTAATATAAATCCTTAAATATCTCATTTTCTTTGCTCTAGCATATATATATATATGTATATATATATATATATTTTTTTTTTATTTGTTTCATTATTATTATTAATATGAGCCTATGTATTAGTTATTTCGCTTGTGTTTGTCTGTTTGTGTGTTTGTTTTATAAACTACAATTTGATGTAATCTTGTTGCTATTCCTTCAGCATATATATGAATATTTGTTCCTTGTGTCTGTCAATTATTATTTTTAAACAATTTTTATTTTCTTTTTTTTATATATATATATGTAATGCTTGCTATTGTAAATGTGTGGGTGTGCATGTGTGTTGGTATGTGTGTGCAGTGTGTGTGTGTGTTTGTTTGTTTTTGAGTGTTGCGCTGCGCACAGACAGTTTCTCTTTCACATTCTCTGCCCCCATATATATATATATATATATTTATATATATATGTATATGTATATAAATACATATAGATCATATATATATGATACATATAATATGCAAATATAATAAAGTTGTTAATTAATCGATTGCGTTTCGCTCTTCCTCAGACAGCTCTTCGATTTTCTCTGTTGCTTTTTACGGGTTTTCTCTTTAATCTCTTATCTCTCGCTTTATCTCTTAATTAATGACAAAAGTCGGGCTTATTTTGATGTTTCTGTTTCGGTTTTTGCTGTTGACGAGCGTGTGTTGGGCGGCTTCTGGTCAGTCTTTCTCATTGACCCCACCAGTCCGGTCCGTTGGAGTGTGAGCCGCCGCCACCGCCGCCGCCATAGGATCCCCCATACGAGCCTCCGCCATACGAGCCGCCGCCCGAGCTGCTGCCACCTGTTTACAAATTTGGAATTGTGGGTGGAGGGTGATGGGTATAAATTTCATGATAGTTTAAGATATGGCATACAATTTGTGGAGAGACGAGGAGTTCACTCACCAAACTTACCATACGAGTTGCCATTGCTGCGATAGTTGCCACCACCGCCGCCAGAGCTGCTTCCACGATTGCCGCCGCCGCCGCCTCCGCTACTAGTACCCATGCTGCGTCCACCTCCACCGCCGCCGCCGGAACTGGTACGATAATCGCGTGAACCAAAGCCGCCGCCGTAGCGTCCGCCTGCGCCGCCGCCGCCACGTCGTTTGGCGCCGCCATGTCCACGATCTGAGCTGAGCATCTCTTCGAGGAAACCGGGTATCTCCTGCTTCGTTTCGATGAGCAGCTCGAGCAAATCGGAGCAAATGTTGCGATTCTTATCATTGAAAAAGGAGGTGGCCACACCAAGGTTTCCCATGCGACCTGTGCGTCCAATGCGATGGACATACTCCTCGACATCGGTGGGCAGATCAAAGTTAATCACATGCGTCACATGCGGAATGTCGAGGCCACGTGCCGCCACAGCTGTGGCAACCAAAATGGGGCAATCACCGGAACGGAAACAACGCAACGCCTCCTCCCTTTCCTTTTGGGTGCGATCACCATGAATGCTCGTCACCGGATGATTGCACTGATACAGGAACTCCTCGAGTGAATCGGCACCCTTTTTTGTCTCCACAAAAATCAATGTCAAATTATCCTTGGAGTATTCGGGTCCATCGCGGATAGATGAAAGCAAATCGAGCAAATATGAACGCTTATCCTGATCATAGACCCACAACAACGTCTGCGTTATATTCTCCGATGTGGAACCAACGCGGCCAACAGCCAAGAAAATATAATTGCTGAGAAAATCACTGGCCAACTCCTGAATCTGCTTGGGGAATGTGGCCGAGAACATCAACGTTTGTCGCTGACCTGTCGGCGGCATGTTCAGCTGCTCGACAATGCGACGAATTTGAGGCTCGAAACCCATGTCCAACATGCGATCGGCCTCATCGAGGACTAAGAAACGTATATTCTCCAGTCCGACTTTGCCACGAGTTATCATATCCTCCAGGCGACCCGGTGTTGCGACAATCAAATGACAACCACGATCCAATTCGCGCATCTGTTCGCTGGTATTGTTGCCACCATAGAGTACAGCGGGACGCATACGCGAGCGATAGGCGAACTTTTTGGCCTCTTCGAATATTTGGGTGGCCAGTTCACGGGTCGGCGCCAGCACCAGACCGAGTGGAAACTGTTTGCGACGACTGTATTGGCGATTGTTTTGCGGCGGTGCCGACAGGCCATGCTCATACATCTGATTGAGGATGGGCACTAAAAACGCGGCCGTTTTACCAGACCCAGTTTGGGCACAGGCCATCAGATCACGTCCGCTGATTATGATGGGTATTGCGTATTTTTGCACCGGCGTCGGTTTGTCATAACGCGCCAGATTCACATTGTTACGAATGATCTCTGTCAGCTGCACATCATCGAACGATGAGATGTGCGGCGGTACATTCTGGCCCGTCGCCTCCACGGGTATATCCTCGTATTTGTCAAAATTGATGCCCGTATTGCCCACGCCGAATAGCTCGGTCTCCAGTCGCTCGTCGCGTGCCAGCAATTTTGTGTAATCGGTGTTGCCGCCACTGCCGCCTCCACCCTCCTTCCAGCGATTATTGTAGCCACTGCTGCCGCCGCGATTGTTGAAGCTTCTGTTACCACCGCCACCGGGAGGGCCGCCGGGAGCGCCGCCACCTTCAGTTGACGAGCCGCCCTCGTAGCCGACCGGACGCTCCGGCTCCTGCCAGCGATCATTGCGTGGCTGCTGTGCATCTTCCGGCTGATCGTTGAGGCCGCTGCCTCCACTACCGCCGCGGTACGATGTCCCGCGTCGATCGCCAAAGTTACGTCCACCGCCGCGATTCCAGTCGCCGCCACGGCCGCCGAATTCACCTGTAGCAGCACAAACAAAATTAAATAAATATAAACCAATCAGCTTTAATATGCTGTGAGATGATCGATGGTGCTAATCTCTCCTCCGGCAAATACCGAAATGCAATATTCACAATACATACTCGATTGCAACTAAATAAATACCGTACCACACATATATAGTTTATGGTATCATAGATATTTATTAATATATGTCACATTTTTTAACCACAGTTTTTTTTAAAATTATAAACATTGAGATGTAATAGTGCTGTTATTTTCACATAACATCCTTAATGATGTAGAAGAAAAACTACTCGCACCAATAAGGGGATCTGGTCTATATTTCAGTAGAGAACAAGACAATCGAAATATTTATTATGCAGCCAAGAGAAATTGAGTAGCAACGCATGGTGTAACTATATACAAGGTTATCCTTGTTATGAAATACGATGATTCCAGACGCAGCCATTATTAACAGACTGGTACCCCTTACCGTCTTGCAGAGCTATACACTGTGAAATAAGATATTCGAATTTTAGCTAAGCAAAAGCAAACTGAGTCAAGCGCAGACTTGTCTTTGCAAAAGCTTTAATTACAAATACTGCAAACAATATTACATATATTTTTTTATATATTTATATTACTTTCTAATCTATTTAGCAATCTCTTTTGATTATTCCGCTGAAGCAGCTTTGCTAATTCTTTTTTTGTTTATTTTTAAAATTTGTTGTAAGATGTAAAAGTATGAAGACATCGTTTCTTAATGAAAATCAAATGTTTCTGGTCTAAAATTGCGCACGGTAAATTAGTTTGGCACGTTTCTTAGTTCGAAGTGAATATTTAGCTGGACTAACTCAAGATTAACTTTAATTTCTTCTTGCTCTGTAGTTCTTTGGGTGCTGTTGTAAACTTACCACCGTTGTAGTTGTCCTCGTAGCGATTGCTTCCGCCACGTCTACCTCCGCCGCCGCCGCCGCCACCGCTACCAAAACTTCCGTAGTCGCCGCTCTGGCGATTGTAGGCGCGACCGCCGCCACGATCGCCTCTGCGAAATTCAGAGTTACGCTGCTGCGGTTGCGATTGCTGCTGCTGGTCCCTGTTGCTGTCGAGACGCGGTGCGGCACCTGCTGAATCAAAGCCCTGACCCTGATTGTCTAAGTCCGCGTTGTTGTTGCCAACACCACCTCGAAGATGCGGGGGCACATAAACGCCACCGGTAACCGAATTATTGGGAGTCTTGCTTGTTATGGGGCCGCTATAGTTAGCCGAGCCGCCATTCAAGTCCAGACCAGCAACCTGCAAAACAATTATTTATTTAATACAATAATAACTTCATATAAAAAAAATAAACAGGTCGAATGCGTTGCATGCGTTTCGTGTCACGTTCAAATTAGACACACAAACACCAAAAAGAGCGTCCCAAGTTCAACGAATTCTAAGCCAAAATGAGAACTTTGTAATAACTAGTTTTTTCACTGAAATATACACACGCAGCCAAACTCACACACACAAATCTAAATCTCCCAGTTTCTCACTATTCCCGGTTAGCAACATCTTTTTTTTTTTGCGGAACTGCGTGAAGAGGGCACGTATACACATACGTTTATATATACACACATAAACACTTGCAAAAATAAGCGCAACTAGTTTGAGAGGCTTTGACAGCAACAATAACAATGCTACAGCCACCCACATACAGCCACACAATAGTCATGCTTAGTAGTGCAAAGTTTTGTTAGCGGAACCTTCTCAAATGTGGATCTTGTTTTCTCCATAGAAATAATATGCACAGGGTGTCACACATTGTGAGCGTATGATGGCTAACAGTGTTAAGGAATACACAGATTACATGCATAGCATCTGGCAACCCTGTTTACAATACTCAGCTTCCACATGTGCGTGAGAGAGCCAAAGCAAATGCAAAAAGAGAACGCCGCAAACTACTCACACATGCATGCACTGGTTTAGAATTGCGGCTCTCGCACACACACATACGTGCAGTGAACATGTCAAATTGGAGGCAAGCTAAAAATTATACAGAAGAAATTACACAAATGAAAAGAACTCAGGCACACACACAAACATACAGCTCTTGTATATGTACACGAATCACCGTTCGCTGCAAAATGTAAAAGCGCAATGCGCTCCACGGTCAGACATTTTGTATGTTATGAAATCAATAAATTTTTTTTGTTGAACCCCCGAGTGAAGAAGCAATGTTCACAACACGACCGCATGAGCATCACACTTTCACACACGCACACACACAAACTAGTATGCACACATTTGTAGCAACGCTACATGTACATTACTATTTTTTTCCATTATGTACCCCGTCTATTGTAGCACTTCAACATTCACAACGACATCCACATTCGTATCGGCGGATATATCCACAGTACTTACTTGCTGCTCTAGACCTGTGCCATTTTGGTTAATAGCATTACTCATATTATCCTCCAATCACTTGCTGGTTTTTTCTTTCTTTCCGTTTAGGAAAATTTTTGCAATTGTTCTCAGATTTTGCGCACACTTGCAATTTTTGACGAAAAAAAAAGTAATAATATAATCGATGTAAATGTTGTTTTTCTTTCTTTAGAGTTTTTGTGAGTTGCACTTCGTGTCTATACGATTTTCTTTAGTTTTTCTTTTTTTCCGACAACTTCTTACGTTCCACAAGCTACTACGTTCTTATGTGGTGAGAGAGAGGTTGTACTTTTTTCACAATCGGTTCTTTCGATCAATATGGATTATTTTATTGTTCGTATTTGCTACAAGGCCTACTTGTGCCTGTTGACAATCACAAGCTGCAATTGTTCTTGTGCTTAAAATGTATTGGTTTTTTTATACGCTTTCGCGTTTTTCTATGCTTTCAGACGCGTGTCTTATCCACACCAACGGCGAAACGAGCCACACGGGAAAATGGTGGAGAATTGGTGATGGGAGTGCGTGAGTCAGCGCAGTTATTATCGGCATCACCAGTAAACCAGAGGTGCTTTGGCAGAGTTGCTTTATTGCTAGAGCGTAGCCAGACTGATAGATAGCTTGATAAATCGATAGTCTTTGCACGAATTTCGATTCCTGATGATTTAAGGGCTTTAAGAATTTAAAAAATTCTAGCGGTTATCAGAGATCTTCGGAAAGTTAGACTGATGTTCTTGGTTCTTAGAGAATTGTTTGTCTTGATGTTAATTTTGAATAAAATATACCTAAACTTGTTGTGTTGTGCGTGTTTGTGTGTTATTTTTGTTTGAGCCTTAATAAGTTTGATGCTAAATTCAAGGAAAATTTGATAACAGCAGCTAAGATAAAGTAAAAAATTTACAATTTTCAATTTGAATAAAAGATAAAAAAGTACAGCGAAGTCAATGTACAACTTTTATTTACGCACACATCCAAATTAACCATACAATTGGTATACATGTAAATATATACTTTTAAATATAGATATATGTTTTTGTTGTTTAAATTTTCAATATATGTTTATATAGAATAAATGCTTTTGGTATTGGCTTTTAGCTTTAGCTAGAATATTATAATTATTAGTATGTATTGGAATGTTACAATAGATCTTGTAAATATATTTAATTTATATTTATATATATATATAGATTTATTGGAGTGTAGCTAAAAATTCAACTTTGATTTTTTGATTATCCGATTTTTTATCTTCGAGATCAGCCCTTCAGCAGGCAACGTGTGTAGAACTCCCGATCGATGGCATCGCTTGGAATGTACGAGCTCCATTTAAAGATTAGTGCCAGGGTCTCCGTGGCACTCAGATGATCCAGGGCAATGTTAAGGAAACAGTTCCATGTGTAGAAGAAGTGACGAGAGAGCTGTTCCCGCTCTACGCTCGTTACACGCTCGCAATTAACGCAGATCAGGCGACCCCGCTGGACATCGACGAACTGCTCAAAGCAGCGCGCCCAGGCAGCGCTATTGAGTTGGCGGCCCACATCCTGAAACAGTTCGACGGCGCCATAATTCAATACAATCGGCAGAACCTTGACCAAATTATGCTCGGCCAAATAGAATTTGGCGAGGATGTCGAGCAAAGCGGGCACAGCTTGCAGCACATCAAAACACTTCAGCTGCTCGCCGCGTGACCAGAAGTAGCGCAGCAAAACTGCACCCAGTTCGTGGTAGGCACAGGCATTGTCGAAGCGCAGCGGGAAGGAGCAGTGGGTGCAGCGCGTGATCTCCACGCCAGCATTGAGCCGTGCAAATCCGCTCGCAATGTAATCCCTTGTCGCATCATCCATCTCCCAGATGAGCTCCGGATTCAGATAGTTGAAGTACATCTCGTAGCAATTGCGTTGCGCCTGCTCTGCACTATCCCCATGCTCAATCATAATTACCGCCAGCTTCTCGAGCAGCTGTATTAACTCACTCGCCGCATACTCGTCGAAGACGCCTCGATAACGTTCCAAGCAATGGGTGCGACTGAATTTGGCGCTCTTGTGGATCAAGTACAGATTATATATGGTCTTCTCCTCCGGACTGATGACAATGCAGCTGGGCGTGGATGTGGCACGTTTGCCTGCTGCAGCAGCAGCCAATTTGCGACTGCTGCGGCAAACAATTGCATCATCATCATCATCATCCTGGGACTCGTAGCGCGCCTTTATATCCTTAAAGGGCAGCGAGCGTTCGCTGGGCGGGATTAGTTCACGGACCAGTTGCTGCTGCTGCTCTTCAGCGAAGATGTTGAACTTGTACTTGATGATGTTCTTGCCAAATTTACCGGTCACCGTGAGCAGGGCATCCTTGAAATGACCAGACGTTTTGGGCGTCTGCTTCAACAAATTATCGCAAAATGCATTCTCCAGCACATAAACCCCTCGAGGAGGAGCAGGCGGATTCGAAGGAGGTGGAGGAGGCGGCGTTGCTGTTGTCGTCACACTGCGCTCTGTGGTCGCCGAACTACCCCCAGAACTGTGCGTATCCAGAGCGCTGCCCGTGCACTGAGCTATGGCATCGAAGATCACGGATATATCATTCAAGAGCTCATATTGCTGTCGTTCTATGAGCCACTGCTTGAGCAGATTGAGCTGCTTCAGCTCGTAACTTTCGCGAGCCTTGTCCGCAAAGTATTTGACATGTTGGCGCAGCAGGCGGGCACACTGCGTCAGCTTCGATTGCTCGATGAGGGAGATGGCATGCGATTGCAGTGTCTGCAGCTGGACGCTGTAAAGCGATCCGGTCTGGGTGAAGACAAAGATCTCGTTGCCGGTAACACGGCAATCGACAATGCGCTCAAATTGATTGCACCACAACACAACGGTGGACAGACACACATCGAAGATGTACAGGCCCAGTTCGGTGTAGGCCAGCATAAAGTCAGTACCGAGTCGCTGTAACTTGGCGAACTGCAACTGCTGTGGCTGATGATCGAGCAGTTCATCGTTGGATTCGAGTGCATCATCGTCATCGGCGTTGTCGGCATTATTAATCTCGTTGTGGTCACTGGACTTAAGTATCTTGACGGGTGCCGTGGCCAAGGCGCCCTTGAACTGATGCGTCTGGACCACCTCGCCCTCAAAATCTACTTCCCAGATGCGGGTGCCTGGACGGGCGCAATAGATCCGCGATGGTTGCACCGACTCATGCGGCGAGATGAAGAAACAGGCACCAAAAGCGCCATCTCGTGGACGGTTCCCGATCTGCAAGCGAATTGGAAAAACAACTTAAGTTAATATTTATTATATTATTATATTAAAAAATGTGGTTAATTTTGATAATTGCTCTTAGACTTATAATAGTCGGCATTATTAGACGTCAAACAAAAGTTATTTAATATTTATTTTAATAAATAAATAATTCCGATAATAATAAGTTTAACAACGCTGGTTTAATATATTATATATTTTAAGTCTACAAAGGAAATTTAGTTTAGGCAGAGTTATTAATGATTCTTAACAATTCATATCAATATAAACAGTTAACTTAAAAATGTAGTCGGAATTATTTATTATTATAATTGTTTTTTTTTTGTCTTTTTATATTATTAATAATTGTTATAGTTGTTTATTTATTTTTTACTTTTTTAAGTAAGTAACAAAACATACAGTTCGGAAAAAATTAACCAGATTATTATAAGTTAACTCACCTGTTTATACTCTTCGTACTCCGTGTTGCACAGGATGCATTTGGTGCTATTGGAAACGAGGAGCAGCGATTCAAAGTCATCAATTTGGACAATGGGCGCATCTAGATAAAGGAGCGGGTGCACAGACATATTGAAGAGCAGACTGTGGCCAATGAATGTGGAGATGATCACCAGATTGACCTGGCCACGTGTGTCGCCATAGTAGAATTGCTTCTCATCGGGTGTCCAATGGATGCAGCTCACCTGCACCGACTGATCGGTGCTCAAATGGGTAACAATCACCTGAGGTGCCGCCTGAGCTGAGAGATTGACGGCATACACACAGATGAGAGAGCGCTGCGTGGCAAAGGCCACATATTTGTTGTTGGCCGATATGCTCAGGTGTGTGACTGGTCCATGCTTGTTGGGGATTAGATGCATGAACTTGCCATCTCGGTTGAAGAAGTACAGGGAGCCCGAGGTGGCACCGAAGATGATATAGTTATCGGATATATCAAAGCATGTGTACTAAAGCAAATGGTTATCATATATTCGCCTATCATTTCGCAATAATTCTCTAATATTGTTACCTTGATCCGATTGCTGTGCCTCAGTGGCTGCGACAGATACTGTGAAAAATCAATAAAATTTGACAGACAGTAGGCGTCAGTCATTTTGCTGTTTGTTTCGTGCTCGCCGGAGTTACAATATTTACATTTCGCACACACTCAATTGCAAACTTAGATAATTCGATTTTTTCTAATTTAATTGTTTATTAATAATGCATTTTTTCTGTTATCAAGCAAGCAAGCAAAAAAAAACAAGATGCAACTTTTACATATGTTAACTCAGTGCTGCCAGTCTAATTGCACCTTGGCATTCTGGCATCACTTACAGCTTGTTTACATTTGGCGACAAATGTCTGGCAACCTAACACTGCACAGCTGATGGACTCGTTTTGTGGTATAAATTACTTAAATAAATTGGAAACAAGTTATAGATACAATATACAATAGATAGTAACTTTATTTTTTGCAAAATATTGTATTTAAAATACTGTTAAATTAGCTAGCCGGCCAGAAACAGCTGTTCGACCCCACCGCACCACAAGTCTTGCCAACACCATCGAAGTGTCAAAGAAACGTCAAAACAGTTTGTGGTCGGTGCGATATGAAAAAAGTGCAAGCGCAAAGCAATGAGGAATAAAAAAATACAAACACTAGACTCTAAAACCAAGTGATAAATAATTAGCAAAGTATAACTTGCATATGTGAAATCCATCAAGATGGCTGATAAGGAGCCAAAAACACCAGCACCATCGCCCACGGAGGAGGGAATCGCTTTCGCTGCTTCTGCTGCGGATCGTGTTGCCGACGATGGCGCAGCAGCAGATGCTAGTGCCAGCAGCAGCAACAACAACCCAAGTAGCAGCAGCACAAATGTAAAGGTTTTGATAATTGGCGCTGGAATGGCTGGTCTGTCCGCTGCCAATCATCTGTTGCAAAACGGTTGCGATGATTTCCTCATTGTTGAAGCGAGGGGACGGGTGGGTGGGCGTATTGTGTCCATACCGCTTGCCAGCAATCAAAAGGTAAACGCATTATGTAAGCACCCTTATAGGACACAGGAGGTGGTTGTCTTTGCGGGGGCTGACCAGGGCAGGGCATATTTTTATACATCTATCCACTCATTTTGGTTTTTGTTGTTGGGCTAAGAAATATTGGTTAGGGCCACAAAATACAATTATAGATTTTTCCACGCGATGACTTTAAAACATTTTTATTTGAGAAGCAAATATAAAATATTTGTAAAAATAAATTTTGCTCAGTTTGACATAACAGTTTTGACCATAAACATTGTTTTTGTTTGTATTTGTTTTTACAAAAATCGCACAAATTGCTGTTATTGCATTTTACATTTCGTCCTTGGCCTTGTCCTTGCGCATTTTAATTGTTTCTTTTGCAATGCTTTTTGTGTTTGCTTTGCTTGACCTGAAATGGGAAATTCGCACAGCTCAATTTTCTCTGGCTCAATTGTTATACAACTCACGCATTTCCAGATAAGATTATGTATATATATATTTTACAGGGGGCCTTGCATCCAGCGACCTGTTAACGATCACGTAGAAAGCATATAAACCAATATTGAATTTATACCTTATTTCGTTTGTGTTATTCAAGTGTAGAAAAACTTTACATTTAGTGAACTCTGAGGATTTATAGTATATATTTATTATCATATATAGGTCAGTTCATATCTGACTTTATAGATAATATATATTGTTTAATAATACCTGCCCAATCGTTTATAAATTTTTTGAAAATTTTTTTTAGAATTTTGACAAATTTAATATTAATAATAGTTATTCAATATTATGTTATTTATATACCAATAGGAATTGTCACATTTTCATTTTACATTATTAATTATATTCAATTATAAATTACTTTATAATATTATAAACTAATTTATAATAATATTGTTATATGAATAATAATACTTTTCCAATGAACTTTTAAACATATTTATAATTATATTTTTATATTTTGTAGGTGGAACTGGGCGCAAATTGGATACACGGCGTGCTGGGCAATCCGATATTTGAGATTGCCGTACAGCATGGACTAGTCAGTGTTGTGAACGTACCAAAGCCGCACAAAGTGGTGGCCACCACTGAGGATGGCCATCAAGTTCCTTTCAGCATACTGCAGGAAATCTACGAGGCGTATGTTTGTTTCCTACGCCGATGTGATGAATATTTCCTCTGCCAGTACAGTCCGCCGCCGGATATCAATAGCGTTGGGGAGCACATCAACTATGAGATCGAGATCTATCTTAGCTCCGTGCAGGATCCGAAAGAGAAGCGCCTAAAACAATTGATATTTAATTGTCTGCTCAAGCGCGAAACCTGCATCACCGGCTGCCACAACATGAACGAAGTAGATTTGCTGGAATTGGGTGAGCATCGTAAATGGTATATTAATGCAGACTGAGATTATGACTTGTTGCACTTCATTTTCAGGTAGCTACACTGAACTGCAGGGCGGTAATATTGTGCTGCCCGCCGGCTACAGTTCAATATTGCGACCGCTTAGCGCACAGATACCCAAAGAGTCGATTGTGACCAAGTGTCCGGTGCGCAAAATACACTGGAAGCGAAAAAAGACATTCACCGGTCTGGAGACCGTTGATGAGGAGCACTCCGAAGACGAGGACGGTAACGATTCCGATGATTCGCAAAAGACAGTTACAGAAGTGCCGACAGCTATGCGCGGCGCCTCCATCGAGTCAAATGCAAGCAACAATTGTGATTATGATGCGCCCGAGGCAGGCACCGTTCGCGTCGACTGCGAGAATGGAAGAGTGTTCCATGCGGCACATGTGATATGCACCATACCGCTGGGCGTGCTGAAGCATTCGCATAAGACGCTCTTCGATCCGGAATTGCCGCACTACAAACAGGAATCCATTGAGAATCTCATGTTCGGCACAGTGGACAAAATATATCTGTTCTATGAGCGCCCCTTCCTCAGCGCAGCCATATCGGAGGTGATGCTGCTTTGGGACGATGAGAAGCATGAGTCCGTTAGCCAGCAGGAGCGCGAAACGGAGGCGTATCTGAGCAAGCACTGGTTCAAGAAAATCTACTCCTTTGCCAAGGTGACGGACACACTGCTACTGGCCTGGGTGTCGGGTCGTGAGGCTGAGTATATGGAGACATTGTCCCATGAAATGGTTGCCGATAAGTGCACCGAAATTCTGCGCGATTTTCTACAAGATCCGTATGTGCCCAAGCCCAAGTTGTGTGTGTGGTAAGTAAATAGAATCTCTCTGAAAGCTTAAACCTATTAAGTGATTGTTGACCTTAGCACTAGCTGGAAAACACAGACGTACACGGGCGGCGCATACACCTCAATACCCGTGGGTGCCACACAGGAAGATATTGAGAATTTGGCGCAGCCGCTTTATGCCACGCCGCATACCACAAAGGTGACTTTTGGGATAAATACTCGTTTTATAAAGGTTGCCAATTGATTTTCTCTCTCTTTGCAGCCGGCTATTGTGTTTGCTGGCGAACATACTCATTCCAGTTTTTACTCAACCGTACACGGCGCCTACTTGAGCGGACGGACCGCGGCACAGTACTTGCTGGCCAGCGATGAACCCGACGAGATTATCATGGAATCCGATGGCAGCGATTTGAGCGCCTGGATGCAGGGCATTGCCCTTGACTGAGCCGCCTCAAGTCTACACGTTTTATTAAATTTTTGTATTATAATTTATGTATGTCCAAACATTTTGTTGCTTTAAGGCACTTTTATTTATTGCTTCTGTCGCATAGAGGCTGCTTTTTAGCTAGTGATATAACGATATGTTTATTACGATTTCATTGTGCATTTGTGTATAATTGTTGATTTTTTTTTTCGATAAAGTGTCATTATTTATGAAATTATTTTGTAATACTTGAACAAATCATTCAACCTATACCTACATACATATATTTATACATATATAAATATATACATAAAGATCATCAGTTTTATATATATAAAAAAAAAAAGAAGCACACTCTCTGTGCACGCTAAGCAGCTTTCACTGTAACGTTGTTAATCGTGAGAAAATGTGCACAAAATGGAAATTGTAATGAGAATCGTTTAGACCATAAATTGTATATTTATTTTTATAAATTCATATTAACTGTAGTCAAAACATAATTTAAGTTAGCTGCAAAACACTTATTAAATTAAATTCAAAATTCTCAAGCAAAGATCGGCAACTTAACAATTTTAAAAGGAAGAAATGATAAAACAGTGTGTAAATTTAGTAAATGTAATGATGTATTGTTAATGTTAACTATTTTGCTAACTAAATTATGCATTAGTTAAATCTCTAAGGCAACAGATGATACTAAATCTATGTATATATCCAATATGGATCTACATATTTATTTGTATTTATTAACAGTTATTTCAACTTGTGCGCATACAGAGAAATAAATTAACACGCTAAATTGCAAGAATAATCAATTGATTTATATTTAGACACATTAACAGATAAAAGGATATACATTTTACATTAATATCTTTTACATTTGTTTATTATTACTACTTATGGATTTCCTTTACATATCAAAGTAGCCATTTATATTTTTTCAAAGCAATATTACAATTTCAGATAAATACAATCAGCCTGGCAAATTATCAGTTAAAATCAAATTAAAAAATAAGTATATCAATTCTTTCGTGACCAGATTATTCGCATTTAACAAAAAGGTAATGTTTCAAAAGAGAACTCGATGCTATTGCATGATAAAGGATGAGTGAATCCTTTGAGCCAGAGTCGAACCAGACACCTGCGGATGTCTAATTATTGCAATTGTGCCCCAGCACTACAGTCCATCGCTCTACCAACTGAGCTATCGAAGGCGCAAAATCCGCGCCATCCAAGAGCAATTTGAATATTGCACATTTAAATAGGTGCATCGCGAATGAGGCAATTTTTTGGTGTATCTTAATAATAACGCATAACTAAGCTAAATTCAATTGTGTTAATTGGATTAAATATGTAATTAATTTTTGTGTTCTTGTATATATCCGTACAAACAATATATATTTATTATGTGTAGGACACATTTTAAAGTAAGAAAAATACCTCATTCGCTCGCGCGGACTTAAAAAAGCATCTCTAATTTGATACCATCTATAGCCATCTCACTCTAGCTGAAAGCATATCAAGCCGCTTCGCCGTCTGCTTCAAATTCAAAGCTCATTCACCGTGATTGTGACTGCGACGGCAACGTCGCCAAAAAGCAGACAGAATTGCTTCCATACGAAGTAGAAGCAACAACGCCGGCAGTTTACTTCCAATCGCCGGTTGTAGAGGTTCATTGTTGTCAAAGTTGTCGATACGTCACTACTCTTGTCTGCCATTTGCAAAAATAGAGCTGTCACCCTTTGGTTAACAACAACAAGAAAAAACCACAACAACTTCGTGAACTCAGCATCAACGCGTATTGTTGTCAGAATGTCGTACCACAAGCCCGAAGCCAAAACCGTGCAGGATTTGAAGGATGTGGCTCACAAGCTGCGTATTCATTCCATTAACAGCACGCAGGCCTCAAAATCTGGGTAAGCAACAACCACAACCACAATCACTTAACCAACACACTAACAAAAAATAGCGCTGGAAAAGTTGTGCACCTTGCACTTGTTGCGTGATCGAGTCGGCAAAGGTGACCCCGGCTTAAGGCCATTAGGCCGCACTTCGCCCAAAGCAACGCCGTTCTAAAAAAAACTATACAAACAAATTACCACGTTTCACTGAACATTGTGCAGTGTGCATAAGTGTGCACAAGCATATTCACACGCGCATTCACCATTATTTTTATTGCTAATAAGCAACGTACATTTATTTGCTCGCGAATTTTTACTAAAAATTTGAACCTAACCTTCGCTGACCTTCACCAAAGACCTAGATTTCAAAAATTGTAGCTTTTAACCATTAGTAGTCAGTTTTAAGCACATTCATTTTTTACACACACACATATAAATATCTGGTGAGACGCTTCAAAGAAAGTTCAGTGTGATAAAGCTCTCTTTTCGCATTATGTTCGTCGCCTGTTGTCAACGCTTGGAAATAGACAACAACAACAACAAAAAACAACAATAGTTAAAGTTATTAGCTGATTATTCGCATTATGCTCAGATGATTTTATGACCTTTATAATGGCATATGTAATTAGACAACTAAATGCATGATAAGCTAAGTGCTCGAAATAAATACTAATTCAATGCATTTCAGCGCAACTATGCTAATTGTTATCACAACTCTGATTTTTACTTTGCTGATAGCACACTTTTAATCTTATATATTTATATATTTTTTTTGGGGTAAGCAGATAACCTACAGTTAGTCTACGCTTAGCATGCAGACAGAGGTGACCGCTTTGAAGTATGATTAACCTTCAGTTGTTCTCTATAAGCGAACAAATAAATATGCTCCATGTGCAGATTCAATTTCCAAACATATTTTACTTTACAGCCAGCATTCTTTCCAGACATGGTCTGACGGGCCTGTGGGAACCGGTTTCCATTTGGAAACATATGCAAACAAAAAAAACGTGTCTGCGATAAGGCCTATTTATATGTACACACACACACACACACACACGCACACGCACACAGTCACATATGTGTGTCGATAAGACGAGCCTCCATTTTGGGTGTAGAGTTTCAATTCTCCTCAGCATTTACTCTCCAGATTAGAGAATGACAAGTGTTGATCTACAGCGCATTGGTAATTTGCAATAAATGTAGCTAGCAGCAAACTACTTTTGCTTTTTTTTATTTGATTTGCAAATAGAAAAATTATTATAAAAAATATTTATATTTATTTTTAAATATAATAGAATTTGTTATGAATTGTACAAATTATATGAATAAGATTTAAGCACCAATTAAGTTATCAATTAATTAATATAACAATAATATATTATTTTAAAAAACTTTTTTTGCTAACCATACATTTTCAGCAAATGTAATAGAAATCTTAATATTTATACATTGGGCATGCTTTGCGCTTTTTTTGCAGTCATCCGACATCGTGCAGTTCGCTGGCCGAGATCATGTCAGTGCTGTTCTTCCAGCAGATGCGCCTGAACCTGAAGCATCCACGTGATCCGTCGAGCGATCGCTTCATCCTCTCCAAGGGACATGCGGCGCCCATTCTCTACGCAGCCTGGGCAGAGGCGGGCCTCTTTCCCGTATCGGAGCTGAACAATCTGCGCAAGATCGACAGTGATCTGGAGGGACATCCGACGCCCCGCCTCAATTTCATTGATGTGGGCACTGGTTCATTGGGTCAGGGTGTCGCCGTTGGCGCTGGCATGGCGTATGTGGGCAAGAATCTGGACAAAGCCGCTTATCGCACCTATGTGGTTGTTGGCGATGGCGAGTCCGCCGAGGGTTCCGTCTGGGAATCCCTGCACTTTGCCGCCCATTACAAGCTGGACAATCTGTGTGTGATCTTCGATGTGAATAGGCTGGGCCAATCGGAGCCCACCTCGTTGCAGCACCAGATGGACGTGTATCGGGATCGCCTGGAGGCGTTCGGTTTTAATGCCCTCGTTGTCGATGGCCATGACATCGATGAGCTGTGCAAGGCTCTCCACTGCGCCGAGAGCACCAAGAACAAACCCACCGCCATCATAGCCAAGACCTACAAGGGCAAGGACTTTCCCGATATTGAAGATCTGGATAATTGGCATGGCAAGCCGCTGGGTGATAAGGCGGCCGGTGTTATCAAGCATCTGCAGAGTCTTATGGTTAACCAGAACGTGAAGATGTCACCCAAAAAGACGTGCACAACGGGCCAAGCGCCCGAAGTCGATATCAATAACATCAAGCTGTGTACACCGCCTAGTTACAAACTGGGCGATTCGATTGCCACGCGTTTGGCTTACGGCACAGCTCTGGCCAAGATTGGGGCTGACAATGATCGAGTGATTGCCCTGGACGGCGATACGAAGAACTCAACGTTTTCGGACAAGTTGCGCAACGCATATCCGGAGCGTTACATCGAATGCTTCATTGCGGAGCAGAATCTGGTGGGTGTGGCCATTGGAGCTGCCTGTCGTCGGCGCACAGTCGCCTTCGCCTCTACCTTTGCCACGTTCTTTACACGTGCCTACGATCAGATTCGGATGGGAGCCATTTCGCAGACGAATGTGAATTTCGTTGGTTCTCATTGCGGCTGCAGCATCGGCGAGGACGGTCCCTCCCAGATGGGTCTCGAGGATATCGCCCTGTTCCGCACCATACCCGGCAGCACCGTTTTCTATCCCTCTGACGCTGTCAGTACGGAGCGGGCCGTTGAGCTAGCCGCGAATACTAAGGGCGTCTGCTTCATCCGCACGTCGCGTCCCAATACGGCTGTCATCTATAACAATGATGAGATCTTCACCATTGGCCGGGGCAAGGTGGTGCGCCAAAAGCCGTCCGATGAGGTGCTACTCATTGGTGCCGGTATCACTCTGTACGAGTGCCTTGCCGCTGCAGAGCAGCTGGAGAAGGAGTGTATCACGGCACGTGTCATCGATCCGTTCACCGTGAAGCCACTCGATGTGGATCTGATACTGGAGCAGGGCAAGCTGTGTGGCGGTCGCATTGTTGTCGTCGAAGATCATTACCAGTGAGTTGTGGCAAACAGTTTTTCCTCATTTTTACTCCCTTGTCAAATTGTAATCTCTCTCTGCTTTCAGGCAAGGCGGTCTGGGTGAGGCTGTGCTAAGCGCTCTGGCTACGCATCGCAACTTCGTGGTCAAGCATCTGTTCGTGCCCACTGTGCCGCGCTCGGGTCCGCCAGCGGTGTTGATTGACATGTTTGGCATCTCGGCTCGCAACATTGTCGAAGCTGTCAAGGGCATTATCAAGAAGTGAGCAGCGTCTCCTAATGAATACAGACACATAATGTGCACTCCATAATGTACACAATTAAAATATAAATTGTAATAAATTCTTAATAAATTTTTTCTCAATACAATTCAAATGTTGCCAATTACTTCTTTCTTTTTTAAACGTTAGCTAAATGAGCACGCACATTTTTAGAGTGTGACCAGCATGTCTTTTGCTTAAAAGTCTACATTTACCAATGTGGCAACGCTGTTCAGCAAGTACAGCTTCAGTGTGTTGAAATTAACTGGCGGCTAAACATTTCTGCTGCATTAATTTTGTGTTTAAGAGCGAATTAAATATAATAAATGTCGAGTGAAAGTGAGGAATACTACACCGACGAGGAACCTGAAATCATCAGTGCCACATTGTCGTCAATAGGTAAAGAACGTGCACAATAATGATAAAATAATCAAATGTTTTATTAACATGTGTGTTTTTTTTTAAGATAACTCAAATGGCAGCCTCAGCGTTGCCAGCCGCAGTGCAAATTCCACTACTGTCAACAGTGATGCCACAAACTTGACCATTGAGGACTCCGATGCCGATGTCGACGACGATTCCGTTGGTGTGCGTTGGCCTAATCCTCGTAGACGTCGCGCCCAAGCGGCAATCGTCTCTGAAAGCGAAGACGAGGAGGAGGATGAGCTGGATCAGCGGGCGCTGTCGCCGCGCACGCGCATGAGTATCACCGGTGTGCGTCCGGCTGACATGAGCGATGGCTCTAGCGAGCTGGATTTCAGCAACGATGACGAGCAGCAAAGCTTTCCCAAAAAGGAAAAGGATGAGAAGGCAGCCGTAATTATTACCGCTCAATCGTCACGTTATAGCACTCAATTTGCTAGCAGCATTGTGGAGTCTTTGCACTCGACACTCTGCCCCATCGCTGAGCCCGAGGAGCAGAAGAATAATCAGCAGTCCAACGAGTCCAATGACAGCGATGTGTTCATCTTAAGCAGTCGGGAGACCCCCATTGAAATATTAAGCAGCACCGAGGATGAGGCTAGTTGCACCTACAACAAGGAGAACCAATCAAATCAAAGTTATTCGCCACGCACCAGCTCTGAAGCGCCGAGAAGGAATCGATCGAGCAGCAAACTCGTTCAGCCCACCATTAAGGCGGCCATGAAGAAGCCATCGCCAGGACGTCGATCCGGCGCCAATCGTCAAAGTGTCACCCAGGAATTCTATGATAAGGAATCGCTTAAGCTGTCCGAAATGCGCACGCACCTCAACGAGGCGATGAGCCTTCACGAGAGAATGTCCCACAAGCTGCCCGACAAGGGCGCCCAAATGATGAAACGCATCGAAGGCCTGCGTCTGGACATTTCTATCAAATCCAAATATATCGATGGACTCAGCGTGCAGAAGAATATTCCACAAGTCAAGCTGCCATCGCAAAAAACAACAGCAAAACAGGAGAGCGGGGAGCTTGACTGGGATCAGCTTTCGGAAGCGGTTAATCAGATAAAGCCAACACACACTGGCGCCCGTGGCATGGCCACATTCAACACCATGAGGACGATGACCATGGATTCGCTAAAGGTACGTCAGCATACAGCAATTGGTGAAGACCAATCCTCTCATTCGCATTGCATGATGAGTTCTGCTAGAACGGATATCTGAGATGCGTGAACCGTTTCTGCCTTCGCCTGGGCACGAGTTAATGTGCGGGCTCTTGGCATGGTCACGTCCTGATTACAACCAACACCAATTCTGACGCACTTAAACTTATTTTTTATTTACATCACAAAATTCGTTGCTTGCTTTAATTGTGTTCTCACATGCAGGATCTGCATGGCTCGCTGAAGGGCTGTCCAACGGATGATGTGCTTGCCGATGATCCGACTGGCTTGAAGGTGCAGCTGATGAATCACCAGAAGCATGCGCTTGCCTGGATGTATTGGCGCGAGCAACAACGTCCACGCGGCGGCATCTTGGCCGATGATATGGGCCTGGGTAAGACGCTCACCATGATCTCCCTGGTGCTCGCCTGCAAGAATCGACAGGAGAGTGACGAGGGCGGCAAATCCGCAAGCAGCGACGATGACACTGGTACGGACAAGCAGCGCAAAAGTGTTGGCGGATGGAATTCCAAGGGTCGTAAGGACAGTAAGTACTTACATTAATATTATTATTAGTATTAATAATATTAATATATATATATATATATATATATATATTTATTTAGAGTATACATTAATTTGTTTCGTTAACAGCCTACAAGGGTGGCACCTTAGTTATTTGCCCCGCCAGCTTGCTGCGTCAGTGGGAGGCTGAGGTGGCCTCAAAATTGACACGGCATCGCCTTACTGTTTGTGTGCATCATGGCAACAATCGGGAGACGAAGGCAAAGCATCTGCGCACCTACGACATAGTCGTGACCACTTACAACATTGTCGCCAGGGAGCAGAAAACTATGGGCGCCTTGTATGGCGTCAAGTGGAATCGCATCATTCTGGATGAGGCGCACGTGGTACGCAACCATAAGTCCCAGTCATCGATGGCTGTCAGCGAGATGCGTGCCAAATTTCGTTGGGCTCTAACTGGCACTCCCATCCAGAACAAGGAACTGGATGTGTATGCGTTGCTTAAGTTTTTGCGCTGCTCGCCCTTTGATGATCTGCCCACGTGGAAGCGTTGGATCGATAATAAGAGCGCTGGCGGACAGGATCGTTTGAATTTGCTAATGAAATCGTTAATGTTGAGGCGTACCAAGGCTCAACTGCAGGTGGATGGTAAACTCAATAATTTGCCCAACAAAGAGCTCCGCTTGATCGAGATGAATCTCGACAAGGATGAGATGAACGTTTACTCTAGGGTTATGGCCTTCTCGCAAACCCTATTCGCACAGTTTCTGTTCCAGCGTGCCGAAAAGGATTCGGATGCGAATTTTATAAACGATGCACGCAAACCGACACATAATCAAATCAAGGATCCCAATGGTGCCTACTATAAAATGCACGAGAAATTCTCACGTATGGCCGGGCACAACAAGGAGGTAAAGTCCCATGAGATTCTGGTTCTTCTGCTTCGTCTCCGGCAAATATGTTGCCACCCGGGACTCATCGATTCGGTAAGAGAAAGAACATAAGCAAAACATTGTATTACGTGACGGATGTGTTTTGTTTTCGATTTAGATGTTGGAGGAAGAGGGCTCCACCAGCATTGGACAAGATGACAGCGATGGCAATACGCCTGAAATTGATCTGCTGGCTCAGCTCAATAAGATGACCATCAATGACAGCGCCAGCCCAAGTTCATCACGTCGTTCCAGCAACGGCAACAGTCGGAGGAGCGGTGGCAGCGGAAAGGACGGGAATGATGATGTACGTCTGGCAAAAGCCTCAAAGAATGTGCTGAAGCGTAGCAATCCTGTATTTAATCTGAGTCGTCCCTCAACGAAAATGCTTAAAGTCATTGAAATTCTGAAGACGAACATTCTGAAATCGGATGATAAAGTCATCATTGTATCGCAGTGGACATCGATGTTGGACATATTGCGTGATCTCTTGCATCAAGAAAAGTTGGCAACACTTTCACTAAATGGCAGTATTCCTGTCAAGAATCGTCAGGATATTGTCAATGAGTTTAACGATGCGCGCAACTCCAAACGCATTTTGCTGCTCTCTTTAACAGCGGGCGGCGTTGGCCTAAATTTGATTGGTGCCAATCATTTAATCTTACTCGATTTGCACTGGAATCCACAGTTGGAGGCACAGGCACAAGATCGCATCTATCGCGTGGGTCAAAAGAAAAATGTGATCATATATAAGATCGTGTGTCTCGAGACGGTTGAGCAGCGCATCAAGGCGCTCCAGGATCGCAAGCTGGAGCTGGCCGAGGGTGTACTTACTGGCAAGGTCAGCTCTAAGCTGACCATGGATGATCTCAAGGGTCTGTTCGGGATGTAAATCGTCATTTCTCCAAAAATTCCTTATCATCTCATACATTCAAAATTATTCAAAGCATAGTATTTTATTTTCTTTATTTTCAGCATACGTTTTTTTAAATTTTCTTTATTACGCAATTGAAACTTGAATTTGAAGCATTTATTTTCGCTACGATACAAATTTGAAATGTTTTACAATATGATTTCCATTTAAATTGAAGTGCTTTTTTAGTTTAGTTTATATTATTTTGTAGCTAGTAATGTTAAAATTTTAAGCAATTACCTACATACAAAAAAAAGAAGAATAAATCAAATGAATGAAATATAATAATTTAACTAAAATTTGAATAGCATAACGTTTTTGGTTCTTGTCGGTTTTAAGTAACATATACACACAAAATAGACATAACTTAAAACTAGTCACTGCACTAAGCGATAAATTAGTCCTAAGTTTTTTTTATCGTTAATAATAATACTAATAATTTAAGAGAACGTTATATAACTAACTGAATGATTCCGTAGATTCGACAGCGCACAGCCCAAGGAAATGTAACATTATGAAGGAAAGAATTTATTTTAAATAATATAACTATTATTTGTTCTAAATATGTTGCAAGCTGATTTAAATATTATACTATGCATACAAATACAAATATATTGAAGAATCGTTTTACTAATTATCCAAATGCTGTACAATAGTTTTCAATAAATGGTGCAAGCTTACGACTAGATATAATATATATATAAATGGGTGCAGATCGTTTATAGATTCTTAGTTTTGGAGCTCTTTCAGCAAGTTTATTTTATAGCTCATTTATCGTTTTAATTATTAAGCACATAAGTAATTGTTAATATTTATTAGTTTAAAGAGTAAACAATGTGATAGCGTTATCATATTATTTATATTATTATTATTTTCTATCTTGAGAATTGTCGAGTTTCGTCTCCAGATGACCAGAGTCCAATTTCCAGCCAACAGATTCGATTATTTGGTGCTGCTTCTATTAATGCTTTGGTTTTTTGTCTTTTCAATTATCGCTAAACAAGAGATTGGAAAAGATTAATAGTCTTTAATTGAACTGAATTTAATTAAGCTCTTAAACCAATGCTAGCTAATTAGCTAACAAAAAATAAAATAAAAAACACAAAAATTAATTTGATATTGGAAATCTTAGGACTTAAGCCCAAATGTGGCATAAAACTGTTTTTAATGATAACGAGCGCTGGCATAATCCCAGCGTGCCCATATGGCTGCACTGTCTCTGGCCATAAAACGCATTAAAATCATTGTAATGCCCAAGTCAGAGACCAAGCAAGCAGTCCTTCGACTCGAACCTGAGCCTCTTACCTGGCCAGCAGGATGAGTTCCCAGTGCACGCTCGTAAAACCAAATTTTATAGCAACAACGATGACGACGATGAGGATGACGAAGACGGCCACCTTTGTCCAAAGCAGCTAAAAAAATTTGACTTGGTCGTGGAATTGGTTTTGTGAAGTTCATGTCCTACCTTGGCTGGCTTTGGACGCAGCTGAAATTTGCGCTTTCAGGTAGTCCACTCCTCTTTCGCTATCATGCCAAATGTGATTTTTATGGTGCACTTTAAGTTAATGCCAAGCAGCCGCAAAGGAAGCACCAAAGGAATAACAAGAGCAAAAACTTCTTGGCTATGGCTGATTTTCAATTGTCACAGTTCAACGACTAATTGCAATTGAGCTGAATGAACACCGAAAACCACTTTGTTATACATATATAGACACATATAATATATTTGTATACATCTATCGACGAGTATATAAGTGTTAACAATAACAATCTTAAGGACTGTCCATTGATTGTTCAGATTGCACTGAAAATACTCTTTTTGTTAGAAGTACGCACAATGCATCTCTAAAAATGTAATCCTATTTTTATGGGTAATAATTTTAATTTATGTTTTTATATAAAGTAGCTATATTCATCGCGATACAGCCTCAACTTCTACTAATCTATCCATATATTCATATTTTTATATCTACAAATCTGTCTCAGATGAGATGATGAATATGATGAATTATCTAAAATGCCTCTATTTACGTACAAGACTCAACTTTGAAGAGGGTATTTTAGGATTATCGTTTCTTAATAGTAGAGTATATTTGCTTCGTTTTGTCGACCAATATTGAACGCTTGTTGTGTTTATTTGCTCGACTTCAGTTTTTATGATCGCCACAAAATTTTCCACTGAAAAATGAGTAGCTGAAAATGTGCTCGGGGCGGGCGGGCTTTATTTGAGTTCTGGCTGTGGATCCGATTCTGGCTGCGGCTTTGCCTGTCGGCTCTGTATGCACATCATATTCATATTGTTTATTTTTTAATAATGCGTGTCCACTAAAAAAGAGACGGCGTAACGCGGCACCATAAAAAAATATCCCGGAGAGCGTTCAGCACGCTAACCAAACGAAAAGCAAATTAAAAAAAAAAAAAATAAAAACAAAACAAAAAAACAATAATAAACATAAACCGAATACTATTGGATAGGGGTGTAAATGGACAAGGGGCGAGCGTAATTTGAGCAGCGTAAGCCGAAACTGAAACTTCGAAACTCGCTCGCAAAACTATAACATTTTTTTTTTTTTCATTCTTATTTTTATGGCAAGCATTGCATTTATTATGGTTCTTTGCGACCTCGAGGACGGGGCATAAATACATACATATATATATATATATGAATATATATATATATATACATGTGTATATATGTACATGTATTTAGCAATGATGACTGTAGGAACATTAAAAAATAAAGGGATTTACTGTTTGTATATTTTCATCTTTACTTTTATTTTGAATAACGACGAACGGAAATTAGAAATCAGCGGAAATTGTGCGACAACACAAAAGCACAAAATACATATAATGTATGTTGTTTATTGCTCAAGTTATAAACATATGTTTATTTTGTATATTTAACTGATCTTTCGAGTGCTTCAAAGAGCACGCAACAAAGTTGTGTCTGAGAAAAAAGAGCGAAGCATCTGTTAATCGTTTAAAATTCGCTTGTATAAAATGTCAAAGTTATTTAAATATATCAAGAACTATTACCGACGGCATTAACTCTATATATATCTATATCTATAATCTCTTTTTATGTCAAGCTGGCATAATGCCAATTTGTATGTCATTAACAGACACCCAAACGCTTCATTTAGTAAATGACATTTTTCGCATTTTTAATTTAGTCTTTCTTTAGGCAGCTAATTAATTACAGAGTGCGAACAAATTGTGCTGAGAGTTAATTAGGCGTAATTTAAAGACTATTGCTAAGGCCAAATAAATCAAAAAGATAAAGAAGAAAAAACGGGTAGAATTGTTAGAATGCTTATTAAATGACAGAATAAATAAATTCTATTTACGAATTAAAATTCACTATATTATACGATATGGTAATCAGAGTCAATCTGTTTTGAAGTAGACATATTATTTATTATAAAATGTGTTTGTATTTTTATTAAATCTTGACAAAATGCCAAATTCTATCAGAAGCATTTCACGAGAGAAAATGTAGTCTTGAATTTCTTACTTAAAAATCACTTGGCACACTTGGCCACTCAGAAACGTTGATGAAATTGGAAATCGCATTCGAGTATTTCATTTGTTGTGTGAGAGAAGTGAGGAAAAAAGCGGAAAAAGAAATTGAGAGCATTTCCATTTCAATTTTATATTACTGCCAGAAGGTGTGCGAAATTTTCATGCGAACCTGTAACAAAATATCGTTAAATGGAAACTTATGCATTTATTGCCGTTTTGGCCAAGAAGCATCCAAACAAAAGAAAGGCAAGAAAATGAAAATAACAAAAATAAAAACACTCGACGGAATTGAAGTGCCATTTCCGAGGATATAGTTTTGTATGCGGGCAAATGAAACAAATGAAAAGAATTGCAATGCAGGAGCTGCTCCTGGAGCAGCGGAACCTGAGAGGATCGTAAAAGTTTCGCATTGTGTTTTTGGCTGTTTTTATTGCCGTTTGCTGCACTTGCAGTTGAATAATTGTTGTTGATTTTTGCTTCGCTGACGAATGATAAGTTTGATTTGTCCGCCTCCTGACGAGAGTTAAACGAACTCTGCTGACTAGTTTTTGTGCCACTCCCCCCTCAGTCCACAATGTCTTCGACTTTGTAGTCTCACAGCGCGCTTTAATTGCACAGCCTTTCTTTTTATTTATTTTTTTTTGCCTAGGCTTAGAGCGCATCCAGAAATACTTAGACATACTATATATATATATATATATATATAAATAAAAAAAAGAAAAGAATATTTTTACACAGCTCTCGTGCGTTCCAGTTTTATGATGCACTCGTAAAAACTCACGACTCGCCTTTGATGCGAAAATGCCACAGGAAAGAGCTGGGTAAAGAGCAGCGGAGGGGGTGTGCAGGGGCAGATTGGGTAGGGGGAAGCTGAAGTTGAAGTTGAGGTTTTTAATGTGCCGAAAGGGCGCGCAAACAATCGAAAGATGGCACGGAAACAGCACAATTTCTAGACAAGATTTAGATGCCTGGCTGCTGCGTTTGTTGCAAAACGCGTATATTTTATTACCTTGCAACGTACAGAAGGACAGACAGATATAGACAGATATAGACAGGACAGACAGACAGACAGCCGGACAGACAGTCTTTCGAACAGACATTGAAATATGCATTCTGAAGTGTTGTCCGGGCATCGTAAAATTTGTGGCGACGTGAGGCGAAAGTTTTTCATGTGCATTTTGGAGGGCAACGCACAAGCATTATGATATTTGTGATATTTGTGGCATAAATACATAAATGCCAATGGCAAGTGGCAACCAAACACGTTGTGGTATCTATCCCCATTTTCCCAACCCTGTAACTCCCAAGCCCCAACGCAACGCTAGAAATAAAAGAAGACAATTGACGGAGTGTCTCCCCGATTCTGCCTGACGTGGCTGCCACTTGAGTTTTTAATTAAAGCAAGGCATCAAGAACAAAAGGCTACAAAATGTTTCAAGCATATAATATAAACTAAAATGCCAGCCAACATGGAAATTTAACACTTGCACCCAAATTGAGCAACGACAACAAACAAATAAACAAGCAAAATTGCGTTCGTGTTGCAAGTGCCACAACTAGAAGATATCCTGTACGGTTAAATTAATTACTTGTTGCAATTTTTGATCGATACTGAAATAATCAGAAGGCCTGAAATTTTTTCATAATAACAAATTATATATTTATAAGAGAGTCTCAAATATAGAATTATGGTATTTAAGTATAGCTAAAAATATGGTAAACAGTTGAAAAAATTAAAGTGTTTGTCTTTTGTTATTTTGTATGAAAAACAGAGCTTATCTAAGTAGTTTTGACTATTTAAACCTTAATATTAATGCTGATCAATAAGTACTTATATACGCAAACACCTACACAGCCTGCATGGATACCCGGTTTTAGCCCTTTTTAATGGATGCAGGGTATTTCAATTGGCCAAGGCGAATGCTTCAATTGTCAGCACAAAAGCAAGCACAAATGCCACGACGCTGCTGGATTGTAGGACTGTAGGTGGGTGGGTGGGGGGGGGGGGTAACTGAAGCGGTCGAGAGGAATTGTTTTTCATCTGGTGCAGCTTTTGTTGCCACGTTGCAGCTATCAGGCCAAATGATGAAAAAGCCATTGCATACTTTCGTGCGCAGTCCGGAAATGCAAGAGCAGCAACCAGCAGCCGCCGGAAATGGAAATGAAAACTGGCAAGTGGCAACTGGCAAATGGCATGTGGCATGTGAAAAGCGTTGCAGAAGCCTGGCAGCCAACTTAAATTGTAAACATAAAACTATGCTGCGAAATTGATTTGATTAAAGGCAACACGCCTCGTCCTGCATGCCAAATAAGTTCAAACCCTTGAAAATAACCACAATTGAGTCGAGACTGAGACACCCTTAAATTATTCAAGGATTTCCCATTCAGTGTGAGTCCCTTCTCATTATGTAATGTGTGTAACGTAATATAGCCAATAATATAATTTGCAAAATTGTTATATAAATCTTTAATAAATAAGATTCAAATCTTTGACCGATTCTATGTATTTCAGAAATGTATTCCTTTTTTACAAATCCTAACTAGGTTTTTTAAATTCAAGAATAGAATTTGTTTTTAATTGTTATTAACTTTTAAAAATATTATTAGATTTGGAGACACTTGAAACTAAAGATAGTTTCTAAGTAGAAGAAACATTTTTTAATTTTCAAGGAGATTGATTTCCGTGCTTAATTAAATGTTGATAATATGAAAACAAACGAGAAAGTTTGTTTTAAACCATGAAGCCAATAATTTTTTATAGGTTTCATTAATCAGTTATCAATCAATCAATAACTAATATTAACTACTTTTATTGGCTTCGCTGTCATAAAATATTGTCTATAAAGTTTACACACTAGCAAACTAGTAATAATACATTTTATTATTACTATGGATATGTTGCGAAATTATGAAAAGTGATGTAGGTTGGAAGCTACTCTAAACTGATTCGAAGTGTTTAATTAGTAAGAACGATCAACTCTTTAAGTGAGTTCCCCAGGAGCAAGGCTAATTGGTATTTAGCCATAACTGCTTTGAAGCTTCTAATTAAGCCAGGATTACACACTTAAGAAATGTCGGAACCCAAACAGTTATCAATATTATTGGATACTCTGGCTGTGGCAGATGCTTAACTTAATTACTTCATCTGTCTACACAATTGGCCACATAATGTTGTATATTAAAGTGCGCAACTATAATTTGTACTTACACAAAGAGTACAGCTGCAGCAGCTGCCGCAGCAGCGGCGGCAACATTCCGATATTGCTGCTACGTCGCTGCTGCAGTTGCTGCAACGGCCGCCGCTGACGTTGAGCTGACCAGATGCTGGCCATGATGATGATGATGATGGTGATGATACCCGCCGTTGCTGCTGCTGTGCGCCGGCGGAGGCGTTGTCGGCGTCCCTGAACGTGAACGCTGCTCCTGCTGCTGCAGCTGCTGATGCTGATGATGATGATGGGGATGATGCTGAAGATGATGAAAGCCCGCCGTCGACATTGTTGCCACAGTCGTGACCAGAGTGGGCGAATGAGCGGCAGAATGGACGGTGCTATTGCTGCTCGCTGGTCGCGATTGCTTCTGCTGTGCATTGGATGTGGGCGACGTTACAGCCACCGCTGACGACGGACTGGGCGGCGTCCGGCTGAGGGCCAGCGGTTCGGGTGTCGGAGGTCGGATCGGCGTCAGTGGCAGGTGTGTGTAATTAGTGCTGTACCTATCAATGTTGGGGTAGGTCAGGAACACGGGCGCTGTTGTCGTGTGCAGCCCAATTGCCATCGGGGTGTAGTAGTTGTAATAGATTTGCGCCACGATTCGGTTTATCTCTACACGCGCTGTGAAATACGAATAAAAAGCATTTCAATTATTCTCATCAAACAATGGTTACATTTGCGACAATAGATGGCGCCACACAGTCATTGACCCGGAGAACCACAGTGATCGCTCGCAAACTACAACGTCTCGATTTCAGTTCGGATTTTCACACATTTTCATGGATTATGATTATTTTGAGACGAATTCATACGGCATATTTTTCGATCGTATCGAAACACTTTAGCATACCGAAAATTTTGGCTGAAAACTGAGTTCGCCTAAAATTACTATAATAATTATTATTATAACTATCGTATTTCTTCTTAAATTGTATAATGATTTCTAAAAACCAATTTTATTAGGCTTTTGAAAGTTTTGCATTGAAACAGATATCAGATAACAACATAAGAAACAATTTATCAAAAATATATGTTTAATTTCTACACATTACTTTAATGTAAAATGCATTAAAATTGTAAGCAATTGAATATTGGTGATAAAAAATTTCTTATAATTACTGGGATATATATTTGAAATATTGAGTAATTCAAAAATTGTGGAAAATAAAAAATAACTAGCTAACACTGTTGAAATATTTATACTTATATATTTATGTTCCCATTGTTTGTCGATGGAATTTTATTTTTAATTAATGCTTTGGCTTAAAAAATGTATTTAAAGTTGGTTACCAAATACTAGAAGCCCTGAATAAGTTTTACTTTTACGAAGTTGGTTTTGATTGCTTATATCGTTAAATTGCTGGTTTTCACACTTTTTAGCACATAACTTATAAAATATAAAAGCCATAACAATAACTATGCCTGGGTACTAAAAGTCTATGCCTCCGTCCAAGATATGCGCCATTTTCAAAAATACACACACACACACAAAGACACACAAAAGTTTACACATATACGCATGCAACGCCTCGGCTAAGCATGCACCTAATGTGCAACCTTCACTACGCACACAAACACACACACACACACACGAACGCACACACACATTCTAAAGCCCAAACCCCAATTTCTAGTCGCAAGAGGCAGAACCATTGTGTACCGCTTCCAAACTCCCAGACCCTCCCCCCACCGTGCGTCTTATCTGCGTAGCAAAAACTTTTCAAAATTTTACTACTTGGTGCAACATCAAAATGCCAAGTTTTTACGATTACGTTGCTGCTGCTGCTGTTGCTGCAATTTTACTTAATTTTAATGGGATTTTTTCTTCCGCCAACTGCAGAATGCATTAAACAGGGCCCAGTGAGGCAAACGGGTGTATTACGCATGAGTGTGTGTGCCAAAGGCTCTGACAAATACCTGTGCTCCTTACATACATACACACACACACACACATGTCTACATTTTCCACATACGTAACACACACGTATGTGGAGCTATTCGCCAAGGTACAGTTAAAACATGGTCGCAACTAATACTTATTCTTATGCCAGTCCACTATGCAATTTTTGACGAAATAAAAAGTCGTAAACTTTTTTGAACAAACCCACAATAAACATTTCTAGGGTGGGTTGGGATTAATTAAGTGAGTGCATCTTGCAACAGCAGGTCAAAGTTTATAGTCGAATGTTTGAGTGGAAAACGACTTCAGTTTAGCATCTTAACTACTTCACTGCACTAACACTAAAGTACTACAAATATATATATTTTCCTGCTTTAAGTCTTGCCAATCAAACTCTTAATCTATTTTCAATAATTGCTGATACTAGCTTATTTAAGTTGAATGCTTCCTGAATGGGATATAGTTTCCAGGCGCAGTCAAATTAATGTGTTTTTTTTACTGTTTACTGTCAGATTGTCTATAAAAAACCACGTTCTTCACAAAGTGATTAATAATGAATAAAAAACTCTGATGGTATTTAATTTAATAATTATATTCTTCTTTCTGTTTTTAAGCCCTATATCGTCACCTATATCATTCTGATAAGGTATTTATTTTATATAATTCTTAAATCTATGATTTGATAGTAATATTTTTATATTACAAATATTTCTTTAATCCTGTATCATTCTGAGCTTTATTAAGATATGCATCTAAAACTTGTAAGCCGTTAAAAATTAGATTAAGTTAGGTATGCTTTGAAATTGCTTACAAGTAATAAATGTGGCAACACTAAAATCTCAATGAATTCCCACTGAATCAATGTGGGTCATGGTATAGATTTGATAATCAACTCGAAAAAAATAAAATTTATTAAGCAAATGATTCTGCACAAATCTCAAATTTCTTTTATTACAACACTTAATCTTTTTTATGCATAAGCTTAAGAGTTTTTTTGGGCTGTCAGATTACTTACAAGTAACAAAACCTACTTAAGAATTCAGAATCAATTTCCAATGGATTAAACTGGGTCAAAGTATTGATTTAAAAATCATATCTTAAAGGATTAAGGATGTTAGCGAAGTGCTTCTTTACAAATTTAAGTCAATTTTACTTGAACGCCCTTTTTTGTAACCGTGCAAACGGTTTTTAATCAGCACGTTTGCAGGCCACAAAACCTTGGCAATAACTTTACACTTGACTGGGTTAGCAGGCGACAGCTGATGACAAAAACAGCAATCAGCTAAAGCTTGGCCAATTTAATGGTAGTCGTCCTATGTCCGGCTCTCTGTCCACGTTCGGGTCATTTATGACAAACTGGCTGCTTATTATAAAGCCAGGAAGCAAAGAATACATCATAGCTCTTTCTCTTTCTCACTCTATATATATATATATATATATAGCATGTGTATATATATATATATCAGATGTCTGGCACAAGTGGCAGCTAGTTGCGGCATGCATGTTACTTGTAGAGCCGTAAAATGTCCGTACGAGTTGAGAAGAGGTATATTGGCAGTACCAGTTGACGTTGCACATTTCTTTTTTTACGACCCGCCCACAATATGAAGTCGTAAAGTTGAAATTTTTTTGCTTCCTGCTGCTGCTGCTTTCCTATATTATTTAATAAGCATTTGGCGAATAGAAGTCGACTCCTTTTTGCACCAAAACTCTTGCAATTTCGCGAGTTGGAATTTGTAGCATTCGTCAGATGGACAGGGTTTAAATACATTTACATCGTGATGAGCAGCAGTTGAAGAGCAAAAAAAAAAAATTGGCATAGGGCCGATTCTGTTTTATGGGTTAACGTTGGCTTTATGGCTGCAAATATGACCGAAAACTAGGATGAGGAATGTGTCATAAGAGCAGCCGTAAGCTGACTCATTTGACTAAATGGGCGTGAAAGCCCATAAATATTGCCAGCCAAGTCTACGAACTGTAAACAATGGGTTTGTCATAAGTCAGTGTTGGTCTGACTAAAGCCCTGGCAGAAAGTGCGATAATCGCTCGACCTTTTTAACTTTTACTTGAATTTTGTGGGTAATCTGTAAGCACTAAACAAAATCGAGCCCTTATCCATCAATGTATTTGTCATATAGATAAGGGTTTAAATAAAAATCTTAAATCCACAACACACCCTTATGGGGCTGGTCATCATCAGTAAGTCTGGAACACTGTGCGATAATCAGTACATTTAGCTTTAGTCAAGCTTTTTAGATTTTGTTTAATTTTATCAATCAACTTTGAGAAGGTCGATTTCACTAAAATAAGTGATTTTTGATCTATAAACCTATTGGGACTTTGATGTAAAGTAACATAAATATGCTGGTTTCTAATCGACTCTTTGTTTATTAATTATAAGATTTTAATTTAAAATGGAATAAATATTAATAGCATTCATTTTAGGGTTATAACATTTTTGTGTAGTTTTTTTTATTTATCTGCTAATAACTTTTCCCTTATATGTTGTTTATATTTGAGCTTCTAATTTGCTATCGATATTCCTTAGACTTTCTTTCTTTGAGTTTTTAAGTTTAACTCATCCTCGAACTGAACTATATTTTTAATCTTTTACTCAAAACTGAATACAGAGCAGATTTTAAGCATATCATAACTTATTTACTAGACTTGAGCGAAGCTTTTAAAGCCTTTTATAACTGTAGTTTTGATCAGCTTTGTGCTTCTCTCATCCATTTCACTTGATAGGCAAAACGCAGCTGCATTTGCAAATAACAACAAAATGAACATTTCGTTTTTAAATCGCTGTATCCCCTACACACACACACCAACCCACCCCCTACACTACATATTTGAGTACCCCTTGCCAGCGTCACGTGCAGCATTCAAGCATAAACACTTTTAAGCTTTATAGCGGACACATTTACACGTTGCATTGCCTGCCTACCCAAATTAAACCCACTCTACTTATTCTCCCTCTCCCGACAACTGCACTCCCACCTCAAACGTATACATCTTTATTGCACTCACCCTCTTTTCTCTTCCTCCCTCTCTCTCTTAGTGGAGCACCTGACGTTTCTCTGATGTGGACGTGTTTAGTGCCGGCAAACGATGCTGCGATATTATTGTAGCTACTACTTCTACCTGGCAGCTTTCCCATGGATAATCTCGAAGCCTTTCCCACTGACGCTGGTGTTGACGGTGTTGGGAATGTCGTAAATTTTTCGCATGCATTTTTCGGTTTAATGATGCATTTACGATGGCAAACACTGGCGACAACAACAGCAGCGCCCAAACCCCAATACCAAACACCAAACTCTAACTCAAAAAACGCCCAGCTGGCAACTGTCAGGCTTGAAGTGAAATCCTGGGAATTGGCAACAACTTGAGAATGCAATCGTTACGGTTTTTACTGCCATCGACACAAAAAACCAAAGAGCAGCTGATATTAACTGAATGGGGCAATTTGCCATTTTCTCAGTTCGTATGTGCAACATATATAAATGATTTTTTAATTTTGAGTAACCCACATTGCGATTTGACCAAATTTATTTTTGTTTAAGGAAAATATTTTATTTTTTACATTTATTGTTTTTTTTGTATTTTTTTTTTTGAGTAGTATTTTCCGGCTGTTGTTGTAACTTGGCATATGCATTATGAACTGCTTAAATCGATAACAATTTTTTTTTATACATAGTTGGATATTACAAATAGATTGGTAATCTTAAGTCTCTGCATTTTTACATAGTATAAACATTGAAACTATTTATAGTACAGCTTATTAAACTTTCAATATTTTTCAAAAACCTGATTAAGGACATAGTTTGGCAGTACTATAATACTACAGATCATTTTGTAATTGTGCTTCAAGAGTTTTCAAAATCTGAACGATGAGCAAAGGTGCGAGATTATCATCTAAAGTTGCAAAATTCACAATTAAAAAAAAAAATACTAATAAAAAACATCAGGCAAATGCCTTTTATCTTAATGGCAATAAAGGCTAATATAATGTTCAAAGTAGTATTAAAAGATGTTCAATTACAATAGTTATGCTATTTTAAGAAATTATTTCTTATGGTCTAAGTTTTCTTTTGCTCTGATTAAAAGTATGGTGCAAATAAGCAATTGAATTTTATGCCAAATTTCTGAAATCAAGAATATTTTTTAATTGTTTGCCCAGAAACAATAACTTAAGAGAACTTGACATTAAGATTGTACTAAAACTAAACAACCGTTGGGTAGACTCGTAGCAAATAATAACTATTATATTTAATGTTGAAAAGGTATATACGGATTATTTCGTCTTAGATGGGGGTATGTTGATTGAAGAGAAGAGATTCTGTATATATATATATATCATTCCTAGCAAGTGGTATATTGATTGTAGAGCTGATTTTGTCTTTTATCCGGTCATCATATATTTGGGTGTATGTTGATTGCAGATTAACATCAGAGATCATCTAGGGATGGTAAGTTGATTGAAGTGTGATTGATTCATCTAACATCATCATCGTGGAGGGTATGTTGATTGAAGTGGGATTGATTGATCTGGCATCATCCGTGGAGGGCATGTTGATTGAAGTATGGTGTTGCTCATCTGTATTTGGTTTGTTGATTGAAGATTTTTGTATCCAAGTAGTAGGTGAAAGTTGATTCTTTACAACGATTTCAAAATATTTACAAAGTTTTTTTTTTGAGAACTTTTTGTTTTTAATGTTTTTTTATTTACTGTAAATCGCGTGCGTTTTCTTGAAGCATTAAGCCCACTATTTAATATGTATTAAGTTCAAATTTAAGGTAAAGCGATGGAAATAATAAATATATATCTAGGAATTTGTTATTATTATTAATATTTTTTGTGGGCAATTTAATTAATATAAAAATTATCATCCACATTGCCGCGTCGTGTTGCGCAACTCACCCCCGTCATAGATATTCAAATTGTGTTGACGGGAGTATTCATTCACAACATACTGGCCTGGTAATTGATCAAATCAAAACATATATATATATATATAGGTATACTTGGCAAACATACATTGCATATAGAAAGTGAAAAGGTTTTGGTATATTATCAATGCGGTTTTAGATTCTAGCTTTGCTTACCCTCTTCGATGCGACGTGAGGCCTCATCAATGTCAGCGCCAGCATCTTTTAATATCACATACATTAGCGGCATCAGTTCCCACGGATAACGAAATTTCTCTAACAGCTTTTGGCAATAGTCTAGGAAAACATCTTGGCCTGCAACGAAAACAAACAAAATAAATATGAATAAATAGCAACATTTTGTTTAGATATCACATTCACTTTCATATATCATTCACACATCCGGTCATAATCTATACAACGTTTGATTGCAGTAAACAATTCAAAGCTTTTTTCCTTAATGTCCAACGTGCCGTATACGCAATTCTCAAATTTCAGCAGTGCACTCAATTTTTGTGCCTGTATTTTATCTTGGAAAATGAGCTAGTCGATAAGTAAAACCCCATTAAAATTGTCAGACGAATTTATGTTCAATGTAAACATGTCGGCAAAAGCGTAGGCAGAAATTGAAATTCAATACAAGTAAAAAATAATGAAGATAAAGCTGAGTTCAGCTGAGGTCTGGGAACGAATGTTGAAGCTCAAGATCGAACAGTTTGTGACGAGAAGAGTGAGAGAGAAAATTGAAAGAGAGTCAGTGATATCTTTGTGTAAGATAATCAACACTGGAATTTGTAGAAGTAAATAAATATAATTATTTGTTTATTAAAACCATTTACTTTACGATTCACAATTAGAACTAGAATATAAAAGCAACAATTTTTCAACCATCGCATTCATATTGTAAATGGATTTGTATTTATTTGACGGACAGATGATTATTATATATATATGGGTTTTTTTTTAATATATGCATATATATATATATATATAATATATATGTATTTAGTGTAAATGCAATTCGAATTTCTTTTATGCTCAGTTTATCTGCTGTTCTTTTCGTGTACTTAAGTTAGCCCTAATTCTTTCAAATATGCCATTTTTGTTTGTGTCTTTTTTACCTACTCAACAAAAACCAGAGGAAGAACAAAAAGAATAAATGGCAGCAATTGCGCTGTCGCTGTCGCAGTCGCCGTCGCCTTCTCCGTCGTCGTCGTCGTCGTTATTGTCGTTGTTGTTGTCGTTTTCGTCATCATCGTCGGTAGTTTGCGCAGTAGGCGGAGCTTCATAGTCATTGGCCCGTTTTATTATGCTTCTCTCTCTTCTGCTGTTCGCTTTTGATGTTGCTGCTGTTGCTGTTGTTGCTGTTCCTGCTGCTGCTGTTGTTGTTGTTATGTTGCATGCAACTGCTGCGCTGAGTAGTTGGCGCTTTTGTTGTTGCTGGTATGAGGTTTGTGGCGCACGTTTTGCATTGGTGAGCGCTCTGCTCTGTATGCGTGTATATATATATATATATATGTGTGTGTGTGTAAAACGTGTCTTCTGCTTTGCGTGTGTAGCTGCCATAACATAGTGGCTGTTGTTTCTGTTGTTGCTGCTGTTATTTAGTTTACATATATTAAGTAGTATACAAATAGCATGTGTACATAATTACACACACACACACATATGTGTGTACATGCACATGTAGTAAACCTATTGGACATGTTTGCTATTGTTCTTTCTGATTTTTTTCTCATCTTTTTCTATTCCAGTGTTTGCCATTTTTAATTAAGTAATTAACTCATTTGTCGTTTTGTGTGCGGTTTTATTAGTAGCCATTTTGCATTTTTTTTATTGAGCGCATGTAAATTTTATAAATGAATTTATTGTTGTCACGGCATAAAAAAAAACAAAAACTATTTGATAGCCCAATTAAATTATATTTGCCTGGTTAACACAGTAAACTTTATCTACACATAAATCAGACGCATTTATTTAGTTTTAATTGCAATTATAATTGGGGCCATTGAGGATTTTCGATCGAAGTCAAAAGCATTAACAACCAAAATCACACCGATTCTTTTTAATTACTTTATATGTCCTAAGTAATCAAAAATTCAGAATCAACCCACCATTTGATTTGTTGAGAATTGCATATGTTTTCACAGTCATTAGGTTTTTGCGACACTTTTACATAACTTCCTAATATGAAATTTGTAATTTATTTGAATACAATTTCTATGTTCTGGCAAATAAAAACCAAAAACCAATATACGAACAACTAAGAAAATCAACGAATATTCTGTACGTGTTTTTAAAAGCGTTTTCATTATTTTTTCTGAGCGTTAAATATTAAACTAAGTTTTTATTTACAAGCCCAAACTAAAATTACCGGCTTGCGTTATACATACATACATATATGTATATACTTATATACATACACGCAATGTATCGCGTCGATTATCTTGACATCCCTTTCCCACGCATTTCAATGCTTGCGCCTGCAGATAAGATCACTATGAAAAAACGTTTTCGACCAGCTTAGGTGTTTTTTTTTTGTCTATCTTGCTGAATCAGCTTGATCTGCGCGGGGTGTACGAGAGCTTATATTAAAAATTTTAAATATGCGTGTTCAGACAGACGGCTGGAAGTGCAAACGGACAAGGCTGTTAGGCTGAATATATTCACCTTATGGGGTTCTTCTGCCTGGTACAAAAATTTGCATTATATGATATTCATTTTAAAATTTTTATACATTTTGTATGAGTTCAGGGTTTAGTAAGTTTTAGCCTGAGACTACAATTCTCTGGTACACAATTCCTAGCCAATTAATAACAACTCTATGATATCCAGCTACAAAATATGGACAGTTGCGAAAAAAAATAATAGAAAAACCACTTCGACGTTCTTCCTTATGAATGAAAATTCAGATCAATAATTTTGCAATACTTTTAAATTTTAAATATCATCATTAGTATTCCTTAAATTCAAGTTAGTAATGCAACCAGAAATTTTTTTTAATGAATACAAGTTTTTCCATTTAAGGGGAAAAGTGCCAAAAGTAAAGAAAAAAGAGTTTATTTATATATATTTAATATTCAGTGCACATTTAAAAATATTGAAATTTAAGAAAAGACTTTCTTCAATAGTACTGATTATATAACATTTAAACAATAAAACCTCATTTTCTACATTTTATTCTTATCATGTATGCACAAATATTTTTTTTTTTTAATTCACATAATTATTACGCAATGCGGCAAAAGAGGCACGTTGCATGTTGCACTTTGCTTCTTATGTATGTATATAACTGCGGGCTGTGAATTGATGTATGCATCTTTAAAAGTGTGTTGGGCAACGCCCACCTCTTTTGAAAGTGAGTGATGCAGGCTGCAACAGTGGCGTGCCACACCCATTTTTGTGGGCACACATTTACAGTTAGCCAGTAAACGATGCCATTAACGCGCATAAACGGAACTCCGACACTGCGCACCCATATCTATATAGCATAGTATATATGCAGAATACATACATATACACATGGATGCATGCTTGCAAGTGTATAAGTGTATAAGTGTATATGTGTACAAGTGTACATGTGTACATCATATACATCAGATATATACGGGTGACAGTGCTGTTTGCTGGTATTATTACTTTTATTACTGTGCTAAGTGCACTTTTTACTCCCATTCGATGCTCGTCGCTCTCATTCTCATTCTCTTTCCTTCTCTCTTCTGCTTCTTTTCTGTCTCTCTGCTGTTTGCTTGCTCTCGCAGCCAAGTCCTTTCTTGTGCAGCATCGTTTGCGTTTTTCTTTTTTTGTTTTCGTTTTGTTCTTTTTTGCTTCTTCGTCTATGTTTTGGTCGTCGTTTAAGTCGTTATCAAAGTTTTTCATCGTCGTTTTTTTGCGCCTTTTATGAGTTTGGATGCAGCACGAAGTTTGTTGTAGTCGTTGTTCGTGGCTTGCCAGGAGAGCATTTTATATACCAACACATATATATATATATAAAAATAAATATATGTATATAAATATATTTATGTACAGCCTTAGGCCAATTGCAGGCCTTTTTATACTGACACACCGATGTCCTATTGTGCGCAGGTTGCTGCGAGTTGAGTTTCAAATGCAGTTTTCTTAATACATACAAGCATCTCTATGTACATGTTTAATGCAACCATTTTAATATTGGAAAGTCAGGCAACTGCAACATTTACTTGGTACGTGTGTAATTTAATGTAAAAAACATAGTTGATCAAAAGCTAAGGAAAATAATTATTAAGTTGCTTTTCAATATTTTTTAAGAAAATAATAACATTTCAATTTTGAATGTGAGGTTGTAAATGCTAAACTAGACGAGCGATTCAAGTTTACACCATAAATAATAATAAAAGTAATAATAATAATACTAATAATAATAAATATTAAGAATAATATAAAATAATGTCACAAAGAAAAGCAATCTCACAAAGTTAAAAGTTAAAATTAAAAAAATGATCAAATATTAATTTTGAAATTTATCTAATGGTTTTGGTTTTGCTAATAGCTATTAAAATCCAATTCATAATAATATAATCTAGACAGTTAGTCTAGCTAGATAACCTCAACACGATAATAATGACATATTTACGTTATACTTATTATGTATAAGTATTATGTATCGAATGGAAGGAAATATATTTACGATTGTTTATTTTAGTGCTTTCGGAAATCGATTTGCTTTGATATTCCCCATAAATGGGCAGTTGTTGATTAAATAAATAAAATTTGTCGGTCTATGATATTCGAAGTTTGTTACTATTATAGCCTCTGAATGCAAACAAATCGATTCATTGTATATACTTGATGGGGCTGCAGAAGCTTCCTTCTAATTTTTCACAACTTACCTATATCTTCTTCCATATTTTTGGTATATTGGTATTTATATCTGAGCTTTTAATTTGAAAAAGTTTTGCTTTAGTCTCCAAAATAGGTTTGTTCTCTCATCATATTTAATTAATTTAGCTAGCTAAAATATATATATATATCAACTCTACCAGTAAGTTGTAAAATTAACCCAAGCAATAAAAAAAACTGGAAAATATTTTGAGACAATATTTTCCTGTTTTTGTTTCATCTAAAAATTCACCAAAACCAGAATGAGTATAAGAAATAGGGCCGTAAACCAACGAAGTGGTAATATGTTTGAATATCTCTGCAGAAAGATGGAGCACACAGCCTGGAGCCCGAATGCAGCCAAAGTCGTAAAACGTAACAACAATAAAAAATAATAAATCGAAATATCCACAAAATGGCTGCCCCAAATGTGCAGCATGCAAAAACGAGTTGCGATGAAGACGAATTGATGCTGAGCAATGTGGCAAATGAAGCGAACCATGGAATGTCTACCGAATCCACGATGATATCCTTTTAGTCCTGCCACACTGGCAATGAGACGCAAGCAATGCAAATAAATGCGTGGCAAGCAAAAGGAACAGCTAAAGCTTTTATATGCCGCATGTGGCAGAGATAGAACAGACACTGATGTGAATATAAAGTTAAGAAAGGACTTTTGTAAATGGATTTGAATGCAGAGATAAGGAGACGAGAGGGAAGAGAGAGTTCGCTCTGGCATATAAATATATTTAAATTTATGGTATTTTAATGAACAATATATTATGTAAGATCTTTTACAATATTTATACATTATTTAAAATAATGAAAATGGTTTTGACAGATATATGCTAGTTTTGAATATTTTTAACTAATTGTGTATTTTGTATTCATTTTATTTTTAGAGCTTCTTCTGAGAACTATTCAGCCTAATGGTTAAACGGAAAAACAAAACAATTTATAGCTATAAAAAGTCTCCACTCAGAGTAGGAAAAATATGACTTGTGTCTGTTGAATAGGGCTCTCGGGCAAAGCGATAAAAGTCGTACTTTCAAACTTGGTTTTAATGTCTTTGTTGTACGTTATGAAGTTAGAATACAAAGAAAATCCGACAATAACGTTCTACTCTCATTGCAAAAATTGATCCAAAACCTATTTTTTTTGATTTGTAATAGCTAAAGATTTGGAAAAATATTTCATTATAATGTTAGTTTTTTTATAACACCTTAATTACTATTATTTCATTCATCAATTTGAATGATTGAATATTGACAACGAAATAAAATAAATTAAAGAAAAAAAAGGGAGAACGTTTCAGTTGGGCGTAACCGATTGTAAAATACTTTAATATTAATATCAGCTGATACCAGGTAGAAAACAACAGGGCGTATGTACACAAGAAATACCGTCCAAGTTTGCGTTTCAAATTGGTGTAGTTAGTTTGGTAACTGTAGCTCTTAAATTACAAGAGATGTGAGCTTATGAAAGTTTTTGGGGCGGAAGTAGGCGTGATTTATTTCAGACTTGTAGGACCGAAGTTCCTGCAGAAGTTACCAACAAGTTACTTTCAAGTTTGGTCACTCCAACTTTTTTATTTCAAATTTATCGATTTACGCTTACATGCGAATATCGATTTTTATCGATTTCCTATCATTCTAGTGGATGTATCACTTTAATTTTTACACTTTGTATGACACAAGCACAGATTTCAAGTATCCATCTCTAAAGATGTAGAAAAATGTTGCGTTCATACAGATGGACAGATAGAAAATTAACTTAGCTCCTGAGCATTAAATAAAAAAAAATCGAATGGGTCATTCTAGATATTATAAGAATGTTTTTTAATTCTTAATAAATCTGTTTTGAAAACTATTCAATCATTCAAATATACTTTAAGCTTTGAATTTATATAAATATTTCAAATGGTATTTACAGATAATCCATAAAAGTAGTTATGGTACGGTGGGAAATGTGTCAACTACAAATAAGGACTACTTGAAAATTCCCAGCTTAAGAGTCTGTTATTCAACTGGATTGAAGCTCTTTGGTTTCGCACTTCGTTTGATGAAGAAACAGAGATGTGATGTTATTTCTACTTTCGTATTCATTGGCTCGCACTAAATCCAGCAGGCAATAGCGCTTAACTTGGCTTTGCCTTTGCCAACGTCTGTGCACTGTAAAGCAGTAAAGCACTGTGCCCCATTCCGTGGAGACACCTGCCAACTGCCGTCTGTTCTTTTCTCGGCGCATTCGTCAAGAAATGCAGTAAACGATAATAAAACTGCATGTCGAATGGGGCGTTTTTATGCGCATGATGGGAAAAGTGGTTAGGGGGTGTGGTGTGGGGTATGGGGTATGGGTGTTGGCATGAGTATTGAGTATGTCACGCATCCTTGGCAGCCAGCAGTCGGAAGTTGGCAATGCTTGGCCTTTAGCTGCTTTTAGCCAAGTTAAGCTTGTTAAGCTTGGCACGAAAGCAGTTTTAATCTCAAAATTAAAACGTTTGTAATTTACCAGCAACTTTACGACTTATATATATATATATATAGTATAAAGACAAACCTCTAGCTTTTTCTATAGCCACCCGCTCTGCCTTGCCAGCTCCTCCATTGTGTTTGTTTCTGTCATCGTCTTTGTCATTTTCGTAATCGTCGTTGTCATCGTCATCGTCGTCGTCGTCGTTTTCGTCTTCTTGTAGTCGTTATTCACTTGAACTTGTGTAATGTTTTTGGGTTTTACTCGTGCCAGCCATATTTACACACACACACACACACACACACACACACACACCCAAATTTGTATACGTAACCCCTTTTTTAGTCCCCTTGCCTCATTCATCAGCATTTCATGCATTTATGTGTATAGTTTTTATATTTATTATCGCAAATAACAAGCTTGCGCTGTCGATTTGTTTTTTTACGATCGAGAATATTATTATTTTCTTCTCCAAATGTTTCCTTATTTTTTGTGTATTTTAATTTGACTTTAACCTTTTGACTTGGAAGTCGTATTTTATAAATTGGCATAGATAAGACAATCTGCGGTTTGTCTTAGTTTTGTAAGTCTTATTTTTGTTCAATATAAATAATTCATACTATAAATAACAGAGAAAATATACTTATAATTTGCCATCATGGATAAAAAATATCGTATAGTTATGTAAATATGGAAAATGTAAAAAATGCAATTACATAGAAATCCATTAATCTCTGCTAATTATTACATTTTGTATTACATTGAAATAAAAGACTGAAAAAATAGTTAAACGTATTTCTAATTTTTAAAACATTTGTCTTATATTTGGAAATTATTTACTAGGAATTCAATTATCCGATTCTAAAGTGAATTGTATTGAATTGTAATATTAAACCCAAAGGTCAGTTAAACGTCAGTTTTTATGTGTTCAAACACTGCATTTATATACAGAAGTTAAGTTCCCACTAATTATTTTCTATTTCCACGTTGTGCTGACAACTGACAATATATTTATGTCTGTGTTCTTTTATCTTCCCTTTGCCAACATATATAATATATCTATTTAGCTAATGAGAGGCTAACAACAACAACAACAACAACAGCTAAGTATAAATAACGAATTAACCATCAACATCTTCCCAGACGCTTTCCACATTGTTGCCACCATCAATCATATGTTGCACATGTGTCTAAATTGCATACACTTTAACTAAACTAACTAACTTTTAAAATATATGTACATCAGATAATTACAAAATATATATAAACAGACATGGCTAAATCGAGACGGTTTCTTATGCGATTGGTTAATTACATTTGCACAACTTTATTACACAATTGTTCAAATTATATTTTGATTTAGTCTCTGTCTGTATGGAAAACTAGGCACATGTTATTTTTTGCAAGTGTAATTGCAATTGAATAGCTGTGAGTGTGCAATTTGTGTGTGTGAGTGTGTGTGTGTGTGTGTGTGGTGGGGAGGTGCTAGTGTTGATTTTCAATGTGCTCGTTGAATACGTCAACTGTTTATGGATTACACGTGGCAGGCATGCCAACTCGCCAAATGGTGATGATAATATTCAATGTTAGCAGCGCTCTGGACTAAAGACTTTGTAATATTAGTTCTTTGATTCATGAATAAAAAAAAACACTTAGTCTGCTAACATTTAAAGTGAAATTTGCCAATGAAATTGGAATATATTTAACAGCGGTGTTTAGGGTCGTGCAAATGTCTAGTGTATCTAGTTTTCAGCTATAAACAATGCCTTTTTTTTTTGCTTACGAATAAATTGTGCACACTTTATAGCTGTATATAATTATAAGATAATTTGTGTAGGTTCACAAAGATCACTTTTGCAACATTTTTATTTTTACATTTTAAATAATATATTTAATAATATTATTAAAATCCAACCTAATTAAATAGTAGTAGAGAAAATACGTATTTTAGCTATTTATCTCGAATTTTTCACAACTTTATTTTCCATAAGTTAAATTTGTTTAAAAAAGCTTAAAGCAACAATTTTTGAGAAATCTTAAATATTGTTATTAACAGCTAGTTATTTACGAATCTAAAATGCAAATGTATAAAAATTTAAATTTTTTATTTTTAATAAAATAATAATTATTGGTTCATCTCCACAAATATATTCTTTATTTAAAGTCCAGACTTTAACTTGTCTATATTTGTCAAATAAGGGCTATATTTGCTGCACTTTTACAATATCTGAGTAAACATTGTATCTGTACTATTGCACTACCCCACTGACGCCCCAGACCCCCTGATCATTGTTTGCCAAGTCAGTTTAAGTGCTAGCTCACGTTGCACTACTTTCATTTTCAAAAGCACATGTGTGCTTATCAAATATCAGGGCTACAGATCAACGGTTGCTTTTTCTGTGTGTGATAAGCGTAGCGCTTACGTCCCTTATCTAAGTGGTGGTAGGGTTGTCGCCCTGTTGCAAAAACGTGACGGCTCTCACGTTTAATGTGCGATGTGGTTTAATGGCCAATTTGGCCAGTTGGCTTACAGTCAAAGCTAATGCGTTTGGTTCCCAAAAACGTTTTTCTAGCTACTGTTCGTTCACTAATTTCATACATGATTTCGATGGCAAACTCATATTTTCGACGCTTGAGCATAATTTAGACACTGAGGCTATAACTCGTCTTATAGACAGACGGCAAATGCTTGCTAGACTGTGCCATCGTAAAATTGTTCCTTAGTTCCTCAGCGTTCGTTTTACGAGTATACCCCTCTCTCTGAACATTCAAACCAAAAAGAAGAAAAAACAAACCAAAAATCGTTGACGTTGATGACGACGTTCAACAGCAAACAAACAACAACAACAATAACAGCGAACACATCTATTTGGCCGAAAGGTTTTTCTCTACATTTTGGCATTGCCTGAGTTTGACGCTCGTAAAATTAAAAGTATGAGAAGCAGCTAATATATATACATATACATATACACACGTATATATATGTATACGTTGATTTTTTGTCTTTCATTGCGTTCGAGTTTTGTTGCCATTTTTCAAACGTCTTTTTATTGCCGCCCCTTTACATTCGCGTTAATTGCTGTGTCTGTGATATAAATCAGTTGATAAGACCATAGTGTCCCTTTGATATAACGGACGGTCCTCGGCACACGCTCCCCATTCAATCGAATTGTGGGGTTGAACCCCATTATCAATCTCGATTTCCATTTTCGACATTAACGCTGAGCTTTTGATCTGCACTTTGTGTTCTGTCTTCGCATGGCATAAATATATACATAAATATATATATTTACGTATATCAAAATGTATGCATTTTGTTTTTTTTGGGTTTATAAAATTATTTATAATTTATTCAATTTTTGTGGCTAGTGGGTAAAAGTGTGCAATCTGAGATATTTTTAATCCAAAGGCATTTGCTCTGTTTGATTTTTCTGTTTTCAATTATAATTTGCCTTGCAAATAAAAACGATGGTTGACAATTAACGCGGAAATCGTAAAAGCTGTGAATTTGTGAATTTACACCCGACAAATTCTATTTATACAGTTCAGAATTGTATAAGAAATTGCAACATGTTTGACAAGGAATTTCTTGATTGTTACAATTAGCAGCTTAATATTATTATAATGACTTGCATATCCGAACGATTTTATGATAAGCGAAAAGTTGTTTATATGAGATTTCATCTTTGTTGATTTACAAGCTCAGAAAATCAGATAGAGTTGTTAAATGTTGATAATTTTATTTTGTCAAAACACACTTATTTTGTGAGCTTAGTCCGGGTTCAGATGTGGTAAAGTGGCATGACTTGACGCTCAGACGCTTATAGAAATGTTAATGTAGTTGTTTATACAAGAGTTGCTCAAGAGTTAATGCATCCATTAGTCAAAAAAAAAAAAAAAAAAAGTAAGGATTAGTAACTTAAGCATTTCGAAGACCACATTCTCTTGCACAAATCAAAATCGAATTTTTAATTGAGATATCAAACGATTTCTTTTATGGGAGCTATATCATTCTGATATTGACCTTAGTTTGCTTAGGCTTTAAAAAACAATTATAATACCATCAGGTAGAGAGGTACTTTGAGATATTCTGAATCCAAGTCTTTGCTTAAAATATAAATACATTTTTTTCCGTTTTTTATTTCAATTAGTTTTAATGATATTTCTAGAGGTGATTAATATTATGTATTATGTAAAATATTTATTTTCATTTAAAAAAATATTTTTAAATATCTATAAATGAAAACTTACATTTCAAATTTGTAGTCCTATTGACTTCAAATTGACTTCTTATAATTTCTCAGATCGGTTTATTCAGGCAGATCGGTCAACTAACATGCCTTGATCGATTCTACTTATGTATATTAAGTCTGTTACAAACCAGTGCACAGCTTCAATATACCCTCGCGATTTGTTTTCCAAAGACAACAAACCAGATTTACTCAGTCGGCTATTAAATGGGAATTGTACTGTGCCATTGACAGCACAGCTGATATGCAACATGATATTTAAATTAAGAAGAAAAACCTGGCCAGTTAAACGTTGAATTAACGTCGGTAAATTACTGGTGCCATACACCCATGGACAATTAAGTCAATGGACAATTTTACGGCAAGCTATTGAAAATCAATAAACAATTTACTTCGGAACTGATTAAATGTAGATTCGAATATAACTGTAAATCATATCAAAACGGACATTTGTGTTTATGCTTGAGGGCGCACATAAATGGTGCTAATTAGCGGAGGAAACAAATTGCTTAATAAGTCATGTCAAAATTAGCTGATGCTGCTGGCCATCGGCTCATTATAAATAACACAAAGCAAATTTGTCTTAGATACAATTTATCTACACGATAAACTTATGTGTTTCACTAGGCGTCTGCCTAAAATGCACACGCCGAAACGCGGGAGGCAATTGCAATTGGGTGAGCAATTTGTGCACTTGTTGCCAAGGCAGCTCAACTCAACTCAGCAACCAAAATGACAGAGTGCAATGCGCAATATGAAGGCGAAACAACGACTGGAAGAGGAAAGGGAGAGTGTTTGCGTTAGAGAGCGGAGAGAGTAAATGCCGGTGCAAGGGAATTGAAAGAGAGAGAGAGAGAGATAGAGGCGCATTGCAAATATTGTATTTGTTTATAGTGTGATTATAATAGAGAGCTGCTTACGTGCCAACTGTCGTCGACAAGACGACTGAGTTGCGGAATGTTGAGGTTGGTGTATGTGTATGGGCCCCCAGACAACTGTTGTTGCAACTGTGTGAGTGCGCGTGTGCTTCTGCACGTGTGTGTGCGTGTTTGTAGTGTGTAATAATGTGTAATTTGTAATCGCTTGTGTTGTGTAAGCAATATAATTTGAATTTGGCATTTGTATCAAACAGTTTCTTTTGCTCGACTCTGTTTAAATTGATTTATTAAAATTTAAGTGCTGCTGACATGTTAATGGCAAATTGTTAGTCAAATTCGAAACAATAAATAGAAAATACTTATGGTTAAATGTTAGAGTCACTAAGAAAAGCATGGTTTAACAATTTGTCGGTTTTTAACGAGATTTACAAAACTGTAAAAGATATAGCTCCAAGAAGTATCAATTATTTCTTTACCCATTAGATATTTTGTTAGAATATTTCGTTGAATGAATGAATTTTTATTATATTTATATTTAACATTACTTACTATTTAATAATATGTTCTTACATATATATGATTATATATACTATATTAGCTAAACGACTCTACATAAAACAATAAACTGCTCATTAATCTTACTTTGTATTACAAGTTAGTATTTCCAATTAGTTATAGAGTGCTAATAATATAAACTTAATATTTGTTCATTGCTATTATTAATATTGAGTGCTAATAATATAGACTAAATATTGGTTTATTGCTGTTATTATTATTGAGTGCTAATAATACAGATTGTATATTTGTCCATAAGATAATCTCATTTTTAATTCCAAATATTAATGTATAGAATTTATTATTGATTTATAATAAGCATTTAGATACTAATAATATGTTCCCAATATACCCACATAAAGAATCAGACATTGACTTAATGGTGAATATGATAATAAACTATTTGCATTGCTCGGGTTAAAGGTGTTGCATTGTTGACATGAGGAAAACAGGGCAAACATATACAATGTTCATATACGTATGGGTATATGTGTGTGTGTGCATGTGTGTGTGTAATCATTTGCAAACAACGCTAAATACTTTGGCTTTCAGTATTTTCATAGCGTGTTTACACCACTTTTGAATCAATCGTAGAGGGTTGTTAGGTATTTTGAGGTTAAAATGCCTGAATACATCTTGATTTGCATGCTTATAGTGGCCACTGTAGTGTTTTTTTTTATAAAGAGGTTTAACCTAATTCCAAACAATGTAAATGTATTCATTAATCGCCAAGTTGCTATCAAATAAGTGGAATATCAACTAATTCGTCATAGGTCGCAAATCGCTACACAATTTTCCCGCTGTCAGGTTCCCAACATATTAAGTAAACTGCAAGGTTGTTGAGCTAGCTGGAATGGCACTCCTCACAGATAGGTTTTAGGTATGCCTCTGGGTGTAACCAGTCACACACAGCACCCCAAATATAAGCCCAATGTAAACACGAAACCCATCAAAAAGCTGTGTAATCTTAGTCGCAAAAGTAGGTGCGAAAAAGTGAAAAAATAAGCATCTCAGGAAAAATTATTTTTATCACATTTAACAATAATTGGGACAAGTCGAGGCGCTTGCAGTCGGTTGTAAAGATATTCACAGGTAATGGAGAATTTATGACATTTATATTATGGAGTTCTCTGCTGTGATTAATGGCAGATAATTTTTCACTCATTTTTGTAAAACGTCGGCAAAAATTAAAGTCGAAGTTTAGTCTTTCGATTATTAATTCCATGCATAAAAGGTTCAAAAATTAAAACGCAACTGAATTTCGGTAACGAATGCCTCAGCACACATGCGGCATGCAACAGGCCGAGCTAATTAAATTATTTTTTTCCTTTGTATTTTTATTTTTTAAACCAGTTAGCCAGCGAGGACGTCCCTCTACTGGGCTTAAGATCATACGGCTTATTCGTCTTATTTGGCTTATTTTTTTTATTCTTCGATTGCAGCTGCGTCTTTCACAGAGTTACGCGCTGTAAAAATCAGCTTAAAAAAAAGACATCACGTTGTTTTATGTTTAGACAGCGCAAAACAACAAAAACATCGTTGTAAATTATAATTTAGTGTTTGAGATCGCAAGCCAAAGGGTGTCCAGATGAAGAGCCTACCTAAGCTCCTAGCTAAAGCAATGCCACATGAAATGGTAGCTATGAAACGGACATTCAACCTGTGGCACAACATTAAAAAAAAAAAAAAAAAAAAAAAACAAGAATCGACAGCAACAAGTTTTTAAAAGTGATACGTAGATTTGCGAAAACCCGAAACGTTGATTGCTAATACTAATAACTTCTGTCGTAATTTGGGTCTTTATAGAAACTGGCAATAAAATCATTTATACACACATCATTTATTTAAGTGGCAAAATATAGTTTTTAAATTTATTTCATTGACTTTGGTTTCGAAACATCGAGTTGAACGTATTTGCTCTGAGCTAGTCGTCCTCTAAATTCTAAAATAACAGTCAACGAAGCATTTGCAGTTTGTTTTTATTTTTTCTTAAAATAATATTTTGCAATTTTACATTTTTGGAGCAATTTACAGTTTATATGAATATTTTTTAATTTGTGAAAAATAGAAAATAAACCCTTTTAATAGTCATTACTATTTTAGGTAATTTCTCCATTTTGTGTGATTTTTCTAAAGTCAGGAACTGCTTTTATTCTGAGTGTATTTTTGTGAATTTCAAGGGCAACTTAACGTACACCCAGAGAAAATAGTCAAGCGATGTTAAGCGCCATGTTTTTTTTTTTTTCAAAAATCGAGTCGTTGAACTTGCATATACCGCAAGCTGTGTGGCAATTTGCCGACGCAAGCGATACAATTCGATCTCGTGTGTGGTTGCAGACCAACATCATGTCACAAAATACGGTCGTATTGCCTCAATATATTCTCAAAAAATTTATTTTTTATCGCTGCACGAGTTACTGGTTTCTGGTTTTGAAGAGTAAATTATATTGCAACATTATGCTAAAAAATTTTCGCCCAAGGCTCTGAGTGTTTTGATCATCGCACTCGAAATTTTATACTCTAACTGCCCTGGTTCCTTAATTTAGCTATCTCTTTCTCACTCACTCTTTCTCTGTCCTTTTTGAAATTATTACTTAAATGTTGAATAATAATTCATTTTCATTTTTAAATTTTATTACTCATTTTTTATTAAATATAATTCAAAATTACACCTTTATTAATTAAAAACTTGAATTTTTTAAAGATGCAATCTGATTTTAGTCTAGATTCAATAAACAAAAAAAAATATTTTAATAATATTCTGAGAGCGTAGAATTTCTCATTAGTAAATAGTAAGCTCTTCTAAACCCAATCGAGATAATACTTTAAGTATCGATAACCTAACGATGAGTTTAAATGTCAAACATTCATTATATTTCAAAGTTATATAGCTAATAGAAAAATGTAAACAAAAAATCGAATGCAGTTATTTTAACATTAATGTATCATAAATATAGAAAATTATATGATTTTTTAAACTTCTCTTAAGTTAAACGGAAAAGGAATTTGGAAAGATAATTGAAATTTGCATGCGAACAGTTATAGATAGTTAAGCTGATGCTAAGAGTTTTTGTGCTATTTTTTTTTGTGTGTGAAAAATTCCTTAAGAAATAAAAGAAATTACGCAAGCCAAGAAGAAGTCAATAAATATTCAGATATAGTCAAGGCGATGCGAGGCAAGTCGAGTCGACTTAACTCAAAACAGCTCATTAAATGCGTCTGCGCAACGTAATTTGCCTTTGAGACTCGCACGTTCTTATGACTTTCATCATGGGCATGTTTCTCGAATCGCTGCATGTTGTTACACACAATATAACCTCAAAAACACATACACATATCCACACACACACACACATACTGGCATACAGTTGTACATTTACGACTCAACGCGACATTTACAACTTTGATGCAAAAGCCACAGCATCTGAGAGTCTGCGACTCTCGTTTAAAAGCGTTTTTTTTTTACATTTTTTTTGTTGTTGTTAAATTGTAAAAATGTTGAAAATAAATTAAAAATGCGCTTAAAAATTGCGAGCACCATTCGCACAGAGTCATTGACGAGTTTATGGGCATTCTCTGTGAGCATTTTGGGTCCTAGCTAAATATCGTGGGCAGACTTGAAATTTTTTTTTAAATTGCAACAAATTTAACGTTTGCCAACAAAAACTAATAAATTATTTAAGTAGTGGCTGCTTGCTTAATGACCATGTCTGTGCCAACGATTGGCATTAGCATAGCGAACGGCTTTGTTAATAGGCTTTCCAGTATGTACTCGAAAAAGCCGTTTTTAAAAGTGAGTGTTAATAAAACAGACCTGCCTTTTAGCAATAACACAACTAAACTTTTAAACAGGGAATGCACTTTTTAGAGGTCATTTAATACTTAGGAGATTTGTTAATTACAAGTGACACAAGCTGGGATGCTCTAATCGACTTGCAGATACCCTAAAGTCAGCTCTTCGATACAAAAATAAGTTTTGATTAAGAAAATGTTGGTTTCTTAATTGTATCTTACAATTTTATCATTTCAAATAGCGGATCGAGATGATATATCTACTTTATGTTATCGAAAACGTCTACTTAGAAAAATTCGTTACAACAAGGCATTGATATTTTGAAATAACTATACCAATATTTAATAATATATTAAAAAAAAAATTAAACAAAAGTTATATTTAAGCTGAATTTAATTTTTCGAATGCATTTTAGACAATATGACAAAGCTATATATATATACTAGATACATTTGTATTAAAAGTGGTCTATATCTAAATTGCTAAATTTACTTAGATTTATATATAAAATTCTAGTTTCCAGGTCGTTGTTTATATTTATAAATAGAACTCAAACATTAGCAGTTTTGGTAATTATACTTCTTGTTTATGGTCTAGTCTCCAACTATCTGCTCTGAGGGGTAGAGGGAAGTATCAAGGGCCTACCCTTAAGAAGGGCGATAATTAGTACATTGTTTATAAATTCATTTAATTTAATTTGAAAAATTAAACTCTACCTTAGCAGTCAAGAGAGCGAATTTCATTACTATCCTCTGATTTTCAGAAAGGTTTATTTTCTTGAAATACAATTTTTAATTTTTATGAACATATTCTATTATTTAAACAAGCATTTTTGCCTAAAGAAATAAATGCTTTATAATTTTAAAAATTGAGTTGTGTTTTGGTAGGTTTAGAAATTATTTGCTAAAATCTGAGAAACTTTTAAGTTTTTTAAATAAATATAGGAGCCGTTTATTGTTTTTTGATATCTTTGTTCTGAGTGTAAGTGCAAATTTGAATTCCAATTACTAATTTGATTTGATTTAAATTTCAACACGTTTTTAATGAATGCGAACGAGATAGTTGGCAACAACAAATCGAAATAAATTGCTGCAAGTGACAGACGGACGAGTCTCACTGTATGGGCACTTTTTTGTATGTGTTTTACACATATACCCAGAATTACATGCAATTTATTTTAATGGATAAATTTTAAGTTCAAAGACTTGCATGAAAGAAACATCAAAAAGTGATGTTCATGCTATATATTTATTATGCAAGCAAGCATTTTACAAAGTTGCACACTCGGATTGTAATCAATAGGGATGCGTTAAGAACAAGCTCACGTTAGCCATTAATTTAAGTACATAATTGCACTAATTATACCATGGAAATGCACACCTGAACATCAACTGATATTCTAAAGACAGGTCAGGCAGAACCAAAAAGCATAGGAAAAAAAAAACTGGTTCGCTTTTGTTTTATTTTTGTTTGCTATTTTTTTTTTGTTATATTTCAATGTTTTAATTAAGTACGTGTGATGTTTTTTTATGAGTGATTGCTATCTTATGCAATTATAAATATTTATGCTTGCAGTCGAATTTTATTTTAAGCACACATCTGCTAACTAAAGCTTAACAAAGGTAAATTGTAATAATTATGATTATTATTATTTAATTACCGTATTTGCTGTTGATTTTGTATATATTTGACACATGTGCCTTACCAGTATTGAAAATCAAAAGTGCAACTTTAAAATTATCATACAGATTAAATTGACAATCAACCAAAAGGACATATAAAACAAAGTGAGCAATATATGCAATATTAGTATGGGATAAAAAAAATATTGATAAACAACATGTGCAATATAACAATAAATATACAAATGACAAAATCTAATTTAATATTTGCATATGATGACGACGAGTCCAAAAATTGTATCAACTTGCTATTAAAAGCACAAACTGTGAACCGCAACATGAATTTCGATTTACCATTCATATATAAAATTCATAATTTATAGCTAATATTCAGTGTGTGTGTGTGTGTGTGTATGTGTGTGTAGGTGAGTGTGAGTGCAGTCCTCGAAATTGAAGCGGCGTGCCAATTGTATAACCGGTTAGTCGCTTGCCGTTGGTTTTAGCCAGTCTTCACTACGAATATCTGATCAGTGTAACAAATTTAGAGCTACTAATGGGCTGAGAAGTCGTCTGGAAGCCGGCACAAAACCAGACACCTGATCCAGCCTCAAACTGCATGTGGGCTTATCAATCATATACAAATCATTTTACAGATATCACTGTGTTAATTCTTCTTTTCCGCTACTATTCTTGATCTTGAGAGAGGAAAATAATTAAGTTCAGCAGATTAACTGCAGTTTTGAATACTAATAATGTATGTATATATATATATATATATATATACATATATATATATTTATTTATTTATATACAGTATACAGGCATGCCAAATGTAACTGTTCTTACTTGTTTCTGTTTGATTGTTAAATATTTGCTGTAAGTAAACGCCGTATGCATTAGCGTGTATGTGTGTGTGTGTGCATGTGTGTTTGCGTTGGTGTGTATATGTGTGTGAGTATGTTAGTAGGAGCAGGTTTGTTGTGGTTTAGTTTGGCGCTGCTAAAAATATGCAAACGTGAATGGAAGTGCGATGAACTGATTTGCATATCAATGCAGCTAGTGGAAAATATTGTAAATAGATTTTCCTCTATATTTCTATGTATATATATATATTGCGACCTATTAGATCTATTGTGCCGCCTTCTGAGCTTAAACCTCCTTCATCAACACCAGCTTTTGCACGAATGCGAGAATCTTTGTTGGGTTGTCATTTATATATATAATATCATATCAATGATGGACTGGGTTTATCATAGATGTAGATTGTAAGAAAAAAGTACCATTTCTGAGAAAATATGTACATATTTATAATAGTGATTATGTCCGTATAAATATTAATGTAGTGCAAACGATATATGTTATTTTTCACAGCAGAATAATTGTTACTAATTGATATGTTGCATGTCACACGGAGCAGGGGCATTCAACAATGTTGGCGCATCTTTTTTATGTTCAGCGATTTAACCTACAACTCTGTTCATTTTGAGGTAGCATGCCACTTATCGTAAGCTGTGAATTGAAAATTCTTCGAGGCGAAAATACAACACCTGCAAAAGTAGTACATGAGTTGTCTTTGTGGTATCAGATCATATATGTATTAGTTATTAAGTTTTTTAGCTAATTTTTAATGGTATACAATTTTATTATCATTGCATAGTTAACAATGAAACGTATTATTAGTATAGTTATTATGACTATCATTAAATACACCATATACAGAGGTGTCAAATTGACAAAAAGTTGATTACAACAAAGTCTGTGCGACTCATGGCTGCTTTTAAGCCAACGTGCCGCAATATGTTGCAGGCTGTAAACACAAATTAATGCTTTACTGATGTTCTGTGTGTTTTGTGATTGTATGAAATACGAAACATTCGTTTAATATTCATTGCGATTCATTAAATAAAAATTATTATTATAAGATTCAAGAAAACCACAAGAAAAATAATCGCAGCATAAAAAGAGAATAAGAATTCTGCATAAGCTTATTGATTTCCGAGCCTAAAGCTGCCATTTCAAAAATTGAAAATTTGCCATGCTGCATATAAATTGACTTTAATAGCTTAATAATATTCGTTACTATTTCACGTTAAATGTAATTGGTTTTTGTTGATGCTGTTGTTGTTGTTGTTGTTGTTGTTGTTGTTGTCAGTCGACTGGTCAATTGAGGTAATCATTCTGGCTATATAATTAAAAAGTCATTTGTGAGCATAGTCCTAGCTCTCAGTAAAGCTAAGCTTGCCACACATAATACTACTGCCACTACTTCTACTACTACTACAAAAAAAAACAATATAAAAAATATAATTAAAAAGTAATGCCTTCGCATTAGCTGGAAAATAGCATAAATTATGCAACAAAATTACTTGTTTTTTGATCCCTGGACCGCCCCAGAGAGTAACGATGCCCAAATGTAGAATAATAAAAACGTAAATATAAAAAAAAAAATATAAAATAATGACCTACAGCAGCAAAAAATATGGCTGCCATTTGAAATGAAATCGAAAACACAAAATAAGCCACCAACAAAACACGCAAAAGAACGCAAAAATACATTTTTACAACTTAAATTTTACGAGCGCCTCAAACTTTTGTTCTTCACTTTTTGTATTCTGGGAACATGTGGAAGAACAAGAAGAAGAAAGAGTAGAAGAGAAGGAAGAGTAAAGAAAAAAAGACGGGGTCTGTCTTAAGGCATCCAAAATTAGCGCAGCCATATTAAATTAATTAACTGAACTGAAACCGAAGGAAGTCTATCGATTCGCCACCTGCCAACTCAATAACGACTTAACTTTAACGGCTCAGCGATGATTCGGTGTAAAACGAAATAATCCCTAGTCCAAACTTAGAGTTAGCCAAGTTTTACGACCAATCAGCCCCAGCCAAAAGACCAAAAGTATTTTCATTGCAGTTTTACTCAGTCTTTGTTCAAATTCCAGTTGCATGTTACATGATTTCGATTAGAAAGCGTGATTTTTTGAAGGGTTCCGAGGGAGTAGGGGCTGTGCAAAGCGAATTATTAAATCAAGGAGAGATACATAGACAGATAAATAGATTGAGAGAGAGAGAGGGAAAGAGAGAGAGAGAGATAAAGAGACTGAGGGAGACACCAACAGATTCTATTAAGACATTATAAAGAATCTATGATTGCTTCTCAAGAATCGCTTGTATTAAATTCAATACGTAAGATTAATGTAATTTATTGTATTTTGCTGTATGATAAAGAATATTGTGTTTTTGTTTTTAAATGTATATAATATATATATATAAAATGTGGTCAATATATTGTGTTCGATTCCATAAGTATCTTCATCTCCTTCTATAGCTACACCTCTAGCCTTACCTATCTATCTGTACTTGTGCCTATATTATGTGAACCATGAAATTTTACAGTCTAGCCGACGTGAGTTCTCATGTAGACAGGCATCACCGTAGCTAATTAAATTAAGCCGACAAATCTGAAAGCTAATTGAAAACAAATCACCTGTCTGTCTCTGTTTTATGTGTTTTTTTGTTTCTGTGTCTCTTACAAAGTTGAATTACAAAATATTATTTTCAGCGTGTGCATAATAATAAGATGCACATATTTAATTACATAGACCACGTTTAGATCTTGCTTGTTTTCTATAAATGCTGTTCGTTTAAAGAGGTGCACATACACATACATATGCATATAAATATGTATATATACATATACATATGCAAATTGTGAATTAAATTTGCCAAGAACTTGCAGCAATGCGTTGCCTGTCCATACAGTTGAACTTAATCATTCACCAGAACAATGGGGCAGACGGCATTAGCGGATTCGCTGCACAGTTTTTTGATTATCATAAAATCTTTGTGATTCCATGAGCCGCCGACACGTAGAAGAAGTAGACACGCCACACACGACGTAAAGATCAATTGTGATGCGGAGCGGAGACACCGTTTCATGGACTACCCGGGCTATCCAGACTACTCCAAGAGGAACCGAAAAACCAAGAGCAGTCACTCAAAATGGGAGCTGATACTCTGTGGTTTGCGTTTTGTGTCGAACACTTTCTGAAAACATTGAATCTTACAGAGAGTCGTCTACCCGGCTAACGAGTTAGTCTCAAACTTGTTGGGTTTTGTGTCGCGAGCTTGTGTTCGGGCTTGCCGCATGTGGCAGGTAACATTGTTGCCACTGACGATCCACTCATTTAACTGAATCACGCGCAAAACCAGAAAGATCATCAGCATGCTAAACAACATTCTGCACACGGTGGATTCGGGCAAGGGGAATTGGGCATTGGGGAATTGGACATTGGGGATTGGGCCTTGGGGATTGGGCATTTGGCATTAAGTGAGATGACGCTGATGCTCAATTGGTACTTGTGACTAGCATTAGGAATTGGCATTATTGTGTGCTGGCTATTTATAGAGTTGGAAGTGGTGTCTGCATGTGCCGCACTTGTGGCAGACAATTTTGCAGATTGTATTTGCTTGGTTTAACTGCATTTCAGCATATATCATTTAATATTTAAAAATAAGTTTTGAGTGTTGAATGATACTGATTGTTATTTCAAAAGTGTTGTGAAATTTCATTTCCTTTTGATCCTATGGCTTTAAAGTTAATTACCCAATCAATTTATACCCTAAATGGAATTTATAACACATGCAAAATATGAAAAATGTTAACACATTAATTTTATTGTCATTTATGCAAATTTCTTTCAATTAATTTATCGGCATAATACTGATATATTTTGAATATTCATTTAATTCACTAAGAATAAATTTATTGATAGCATCGATGAATGATAATAACTGATTTTGCAATGTTTTTACGCATGGCTAAAATAAATACGAGAATAAACCGCGGAAAGTACATTTTCTTTTAGCAACTATGTTGTATGGCTAATTAACATGCTCTTATCCGTGCCGGTCTTTGGATAGCCAAAGCATAAACAACCACAAATTTAGTAGACGTGTTGCAGACACTGTTGAGTATTGAATCTGCATACAAATTTATTGGGCCTGGGGCAAACACTGTGCGTGTGTGTGTGTGTGAGTGTGTGGTGCCGCATCTGCATACGTGTCACAGAATTGTGTCACAAATTTCTAGTATTGTCTTCTGGTCTGTCACAGAGCCCACAAGTGCCTTCATTGTTGTTGTCGAAATAAACACACTTAAATATTGGCGACAGATTTCGCCGACTCAATGCAAAAAATCCATAATGAAGCAGGCCTAATTGCTTCATTATTAATTTCACTTTAAATTTTGCATTTGTGAGGAAAAATGTAAACTGAACAAGGAAAAATTAACTTGCAGACAACATTGAAAAGTAGATTTGTCTTTGAATATCAGAATATAAATATTAGCTACAAATTGTATATATAACATTAATTAAACTCATTAAGGAAATATGTGATTATGAATTGTAACGGAATGAAGAATAGAATTGTAACTTTAATAATTGAAATTTTAAATCTAAGTCAACATAAAATATTTGTATTTTAACCGTTTAAAAGAATGTTTGTAATAAACAATATTTATTATTATAATTATTAAAACACATTCATAGTTCTATATCGGAATCGAACTTTATAAGCGAAAACTTTTTGAAGCTTTTCATAACTATTACCGAAACCAAATAATAATACCGAAATATGATTTGGTTAAGTACAAAAAATATCTAAAGCAATTTTATATTTTCGAAATCAAGTTACAAAAAAATGAATACTAATCTGCAAATTGTTGTTTTGGATTTAAGAAATAAATTTATGCATTACTTAATTAACGATAGTAAAAAATTGCATAATTAACTAACAAATATTTTAACCAATTTTGTTATATAGAAAATCGAAAGCTATTCAGAAAATCATTGCTTGCATTGCTATATAATTTAGTATATATAAAATATGCAATTTTTTTAAACCGATCTAGATGAAATTGAAAAGTATAATCAGTATTTACTGTAGATATATACATTCTTCATTTGAAAGATATATCCCTAAATTTGTGGTTTTCAGTAACATCTCGAAAACAGAAAATGTTATCAATAAAGCAAGATAAGAACTTAAATATCAAGTTTTAAATTCGCTACTATCATACAGAAAGAAGGAGGAACATGACTAAACCAATTCGTCTGTTGATGCTGATCAAGGATATATATATATATATATATATATATACATATACTTCAACATATAAGCTCCGCCTTTGGAGTTGATTACGTATTTAGCAATTGAATATGAATTGGTCAAGAGGTGAAACCACTTACCGAGTGGCACAATCTTGCGAGTGCTGGATACGGAGATGGGCAGCACGGCGTTGCCCGATGTGGACGATGGTGAGGGCGACGATGAGTCGCAGGAGCCCTCGAGAGATTGGGCGGGTGTAGGCACCGTTGACATGTGATGATCGACGCTGGTAATTACGCTGATGCCAGCACCACTGGACCTACTAGGAGCACCACCACCACCCCCACCAGCTGCTGCTGCTGTTGCGCCGCTGCTTGTTGCAGGTGTCACATTGTTGCTGGAACTGGCTCCACCAACAGAGCTGCTGCTGGCTGCACCACGATCACTGTGCGATGGAGATCTTAAGGCAGCCTGATGAGTCTGCTGCTGCTGCTGCGGCTGCGGCTGCGGCTGTTGTTGATTGTTGTGGTGCTGATGTTGATGGTGGTGTTGCTGTTGCTGTTGCACCACTGTGGCCGCTGCAGCGGCAGCCATTTGAGCATGATGCACATGTGCATGACTGTGCGAATGGGCGTGCCCCAAATGCGACTGTTGCAACTGTTGCTGTGTCTGCTGCGTCTGTTGCTGTGGTGCTTGTGGTGGTGCTGTTGCTGATGCTGCCGCTGCTGCGGCTGCAGCTGCCACAGCCGCTGCCTGCTGATGATGCAGCACATGTGCGTGATGGCCATGGCTGTGACTATGATGCGAATGGGCTGCATGTGGGTGGCCATGGGCGTGACCGTGAACATGATGATGATGATGCCCATGATGACCATGATGGCCATGATGGCCACCAAGCAGCGATGTTGGCGTCGTCGAGCCCGAAGCCGGTGGCACCTCATGTATGTGCAACGAGCGTTGCTCATCCTGTGCCTGAGCCCGTCGCAGCGCCGTCTGTAGGGCCATCACACGCTGACGATCGGCGGTTAAACGGCACTTTTCGCACGTGCAATAGCGAAACTTGCAATATCGTTTGTGCCCCTTCAGCGTTATCTTGAGGCCATGGTTGCGGCATCGCGCACAGTTGGGTGGTGTGCGCGGCGAGATGGAGCTGCCACTGCTACTGGAGGCGCCGCCGCACACATCGTTCTTGGAGTCGATCATGTCCGAATCGGACATGGTATCGCTATTCCAGTTCTCCTCCGAAACCATGCCACCAAACACTAATAATTATCAATCAATTATCCAATGTCTTTACACCTTTTTTGCAACTCAATTAATTTGGCTTTTTTTTTCTCTATTTTATTTTAATTCTATTCAATTATGTTATCAATTCTGACGCAAGCAGCACATTTTTTGCTTGATTTTGTATTTTAATCAACTTTATTAATTTATATAGTAGCAGTAGTTCAATTGAATTATTATTATTATTATGAATTTGTAATTTTATTAAGTTTCTCACTAATCAATTTATTAATTATTAAAACGCGCATTTTATATATGAATTTGGAATTTTATTAAGTTTCTCACTTCGATATACTTGTTTATTGAACTTTTTGCTATATTTTATGCTTATTTTTGAATGCAACTGTATATAATTTTTCTGTTTTCATTTAATAGTTTAATAGTATATTTTCATGCTGTTTTTGTAAAATTTTAATTTAAACTTGAAATATAATTGTATTTTATATAAGTTGATCTGCATATATATTAATTTTTCCGATTTGCATAGATTGAGTTACATAAAGTTAATTGTTATATTGAATTAATAATTGTGATTCAATTTAACTTCTTTCATTGGTGTTTTTGTAGTTGAATTATTAGTTGTTTTTTTTTTGTTTTTATTTTTATTGTTATGTAATATTGATGCCTGCAAAGAAGAGACAAATTTAAGATTAGTTTAAATACGTTGGCACATTTAATAACTAATTTAAATAGCTTTTGCAAATAGCCTGCAACATTTTCTGGATTCCGATTTTTGCTTAACATATTTTAGAAACCTGCAGCCGATATTTAAAATATAATAAATTATGTAACGCAAAGGTTGCAAACAATCGATATTTAATTTTTTTTTTTTGGGCTAAATTATTGTAAAAGTTAGATGTCAATAGTTGTACTCCCCAATCAACATATTTACATTCTCGAATATATATACAGTAAATATGTTGCAAGTTACCAATGAGGCACACTATTCTGTACACTCAAAATGAAGTATGAATGTTTTGAGTGTTATTAATTCACTTGGCGAAATCCGGGTATTTTTTTTAATGAAATTAAGTCAATATTAATATCAATTCTATTTCTATAAATGAAATCGGATTTGTATATATAAATAATGTAAAAAATTCATTTAGGTTTTAAAATGAATTTTAATTTAGTGCTCAAAGCAAAATATATAATAAAATCATGTTGAATTACATAGTTTTTAATGTTTATTTGTTGGCTTGATGGAAAACAAGTTTTTATACTCGGAGAAGTAATTATTAATATTAATTATTAATTATATTTAGCACATGTTAGCAATAACCTTGACTCATAATAAATTCGCGAAGTGTTTAGAACGTAAATGTAACTAAATTAATCACAGTAGACATGGGCTATTAGACGTGCCGAATATTTTGTTTTTTTTTTTAGTTTACAACACTGGTTTATATAATTCTGGCTTAAATTGCCACAGCTTATTGCATGCGGCTGTGCAATTAAAGTTCATCAATAAAATAGTTAAAATGTTGTTTGTAGATTCCGGTTACATATTTAAGGCGAAACTAGTCAAAGAGATTATTTGTACCGATACTAATTATAATTTATAAATGTAATTATGATTAAATTCCACAAGCTAAAAACTTTTAAATAGTTTGGAATAATAACAAATTTGAAAATAAATTTACAAACCCAAAAATTAAATTTTCATCTATTGCAGTTGAATCGAATTGAAATTGTGTTGTAAATAAAAGAAAATTTACACAAATATTTGATCAATTCAAATTACAAATATAAAAAAAGTGAAAAGGGGCAAAGAAATATTTGCTAGGATTGTTAAACCTTAAAAAAAATGCAAACAGGGCGAAAAATGGCAAGAAATTTATGAGAATATTTCTAATCGCTGTGGAGTTTGAATTAGACCCAATTGATCTCGATCAGAGAGAAAAGTAGAGAACTGCAAATAATTCAAAGGCAACATAGGGTTGTCAAAGTTCCTAATAGGTTTACCAAGATCAGGAAAACAAAAGTTTTCTTCTTTGAGTAATACTGAATACATTGCTTAATTTTCATTGTGAAAATTAAGCGTAATTGTGCTTATGATGATCTCAGACTAATTTTACATATTTTATTAAATATTTGTCAATATTCACTTTACAGTTATGAAAACTGGAACACATTCAAAGTTCCAATACAATTAGATTAATATATTCGTAATATATATATATATATATTATTTATATATATATAATGTCAGTCTTACCTTGTATAGTATGGTATGCAGTTTCAAAAATCTGAATATATTATTATTTTTTTTTTTAATTTGTTGAATATTTGCGAATATTTATTTTGTATTATATACTGAATAAACTTCAAATTTGTAGTTATACTTAAGGTTTGATAAGGTGTTGAATATTTGATTATAAACACACATGTATGTATTACTATAATATAGATTTTTATGATTTTCTCAACTTGCAACGAAACTGGTTAGTTTAATTTTGTATTCAGTTGATGCACTTTTTTAAACATGTTTCACAGAACAAACAACAATTTAGAGACAATTAAAAACTTTTCGATCGCCGCCGGTAAAATCGCGAACGACATCAATTACAACGAAAGAGCGAACCAGCGAACCAATGAGCGAACAAACGTTTGCACTTAGTCAGTTTTTATTTATTAGTCGTCAGTGCTGATGGCGATAACGATTACGAAACAATTCTGCCGTTTTCCACAACTCTGTTTTTTTTTTATTCCTCTCACTTCGCGTATTTGGTGCGGCGCCTGTTAAGCTGAGCTTTTTTCAGTGTGGCTGCTGCTGTTCGATCTGAAATCTTTGGCGTGCGCAAGGCAACTCACATTGGGCCCAAAGACGCGGATGCAAAGAACTCAAAAATCGCCGAGCACGGCAGGCAACCTTTTCATTTGTGAGAGAATTAGTTTATATATGTGTGCGTGTGACAGTGTTTGTGTGTGTTTAATGTTAGCCTGTGTTTGGCTTGGGCAAAAAAAGTACTGCCTGCGGACTGGCAACCGAGGAACTGACTGCAATGAAACGAAACCAAAGCTACGAGAGCGAAATGGAAACAACGTCGACGTCGCTGCATTTGGAGAAATGCTTTTGGGGGCTGTACACACACACACACACGCATGCAGACAGAGTGGTAGTGTGTGTGTCCCTCTCGGAAGCTCGCTGTTCAGCAACTCGCACGCAGACATACAGGCGCGCTCTTGTACATAGGAAGCCTCACACACATTGGTTGGCTGATGTTGTCGCAGTCATTGTTGTTGTTGTTGTTATGTTGCTGCTGCTGCTGCTGCTTTTACCGGCGTTGCACTTTGTAGTTGCTTTACTTTTGTTGCCCTACGTCGTTCGTAGTTCGCTGTTGCAGTTTGATTCGAATTGCTCGCAACGTGTTTGAGTTCGCCCCGGTTGCAGTTGCCGCATTTTCGTTGTTTTTTCTATATTTCACTGTAGCTATTCTTTACTTTGTTTTTGCCTTTGCTGCAGTGCAAGGTATTAGCTTTTTTGGTTTATTTTTAAAGTTTCAAGATTCTTGCCTCAAATTTGGTGTCACTAGGTTAGAATTGTGAAAGTTCTTTGCTGTTATAGGTTCGGAATTATCGATATTACGTATTTTCTACACTTGCCAGTACCATACCAGTTGCAATACATTCACGAATAAATATTTCAAGTCTCTTACTGTTGGGGAACACCACTGATCTCTTCGATTCGCATACACAAGCACAGAGAGTTTAAACTCTAAACCAACTCAAATGCCAGAATTGCAAAAGAGAGCAGCAGAGCAAGAACTAAATATCGAAAGAGAGCGATGAAGAGCGTCCGCCGTTGCTCGTCATAAAACATTGATAATGGGTTTTTGGCGCGATCAACAAACGCAATGGGTGCAAATAGTTTCCGTCTTTAAATAAAACAAGTGCAAAATCGAAAAAAAAAATAAATAAATAAGAGTTGAGCGAAGAGATGGCGTCTGCTGCACTGATGAGCAGTGCTACTTTACTTTGCCCCTCCACCCTTGAATTTGCCTTGATAAAATTCTACAAATTTAAATAAGTGTCGAACGCTGGGGGCAACATGATTTGCGATTGGATCGTAATTTGAACTGTGTTGAAATCACAAATTACATAAATTATTATTAATGATGCTGCAGCTTGTACTTTGAGAAATAAATAAAGCCTTTACAAATAGGCGGAGTTATTTATTATCGATAATGTTCTACTTAGTTGACCTATAAAACTGTTGAGACCTCGCTAATAATAATAACATAATCAAGTGAGAACTGCAGTGCGAAGATTTTATATGTTTTGAGATGTAGGTAAATTTCACTTTAAATTTAATATATCTCTTCTATGGAAGCTATACAAGAACTGAATTATCAAACTATTTTAATGATTGTTCCTTATAACCACTTAATCATGTTTAAGGATTATAATATTCCAATATTCAGTAGGCTAATTAATGTTAATAATACCATCCTTAACAGAAAAATGGTTTAATTAATTTGTAATATTTAATATTATTACACGAATCGAAAAAGTCAGTGCGCTGCAATTAGTTTTTCATTTTAAATGCTAAAATTGGCTAAATGTTATCTTTGCGTAACACGCTAGAATTATTTAATTAAAAATCGTAAGTTTCTTACTGTGTAGTCAGTCGTACTTTCGTGTCGCAAATGAATTCAACAACAATTTTGTAAAGCTAACCTACAGGAATACCTGTGCGCCAACATTGTATTAACGGCAATCAATTACGACCGCCTACCCGTTGGCCAAGATGGGATTGTGATTAGGAAGAGATACAATGTGTGTGTGTGTTTGTGTGTGTGTGTGTGGTGGGGAGAGGGGTAGGATGGGAGGGAGAGTTACTCTGCTGTTGAAGTATAACCCAATATTTACTTACTCACTGGCTGTGCGCAATAATTGTCCGATCTGAGCAAACTCTGAGAGATGGCAGTCCATAAATTCTGGCACGAGCTGATTGCCTTTAGGTTTTGTTGATTTTTACGAGAGAAAGAGAGAGAGAGGGAATAAGAGAGAGAGAAAGCACGCGAGGGAGACTGACACACAAACCGAGTGCAAGAGAGATCGGGCGAGTTTTGGATGTGGAGAGCATGTGGCAGCGCTTTTTGCACAAGCGATCACTTAACAGCAAATGTGCAACGTGCAACGAGCTATGGGACTTTAAATTTTTTTTTTTTTTTGCACAAAGTTGGACTTGCAGTCGTCATCATAACATTTTGCTTGACTCATTTGGCTTAACACATGTTGTGGACACACTTGAGGGGGAGAGATGAAACTGGCGAACACTTACAATATATTATGTAACAATAATCGCGAGTGTAGAACAAACGCTTACAAATACGTATGCAGGCGTTTGCTCCAAACTGACGTATACGTTGACGGAAACGGACGCAGACGCAGACGTAGGGGAATGCACAGACACAGACGAAGATGTGGGGACAACCGCTAAGAGAAAACGCGCGTTAAGGACGATCGCTGCAAGCAAACTGGTTGTGGCAAAAGACAACGGCCAGCTATTAGCGTAGATAGCCACAAACTGCCGGCCAGCCAGCCAACTGTGAACATGTGCTCGTGTTTGTTGAATGCCCCTTGGGAAACCACTAACGACTATCGGCGGTCGACTGTCGACTGGCACCAACACACGTTTGTTGTTTTTTGCACTTCGTAAAATATGCAAAAAAAAAAATCAATTATCTTTGCACACGAACAAGTCGACTGCTGTATGCTCTACAATTTGAAAGTACAATATATGAACGAGTTTTGCAGCAATTTACCACCAAATTAAATGACTGACACTACAAATTTTTATTTCATTAATTAATATCTTGTTGTTAGCTATTAATTTAAAAATTTAAAAGAAATTCAAAAATTTCTTTAAATTTTATTTATTATATTAATGTATTCATTTGCTACATAATAAGAAAAATATTTTGACAGTCGATGTCGATTCGCTTGTTTATTATACACAATAAATAAAAATATACTTGAATTGGGGACGGCAAAAAAAACAATTTAGAAAAATCCATTTCAGAATATTAATTTCACCTTCTATCACTTCCTTAAAAAGAAAACTATTACAAAATTAAACGAATACTAAAATAAAAAACATGTAATGAATAATTATAAAGTATCATAATTTCATTTTTAATGTGTTTGCGAATTTTTTATAAAAATAATTTATTACTTTTTTTTGTTTAAGTACAAACTGTGAGGAAAAAATATATTTTCGTTAGACATCAGCAGCTTAATGAATTATTTTGCGTCATATCAAACTAACTCAAACAATTTTATTGCTAACGTGCTGAAGGTATATTTAAGCCCATGGACATCAAATGCTGAGTGCAAAATGCATTAACAGCCAAAGAGATGCATATGAAAGTGGGAGAGCGCTAGAGAGGTAAGCTGAGAGAGGGAGTGAAGCAAAAAAATGAATTGCTCTTACCGGCAGCACTCTCTGATTACATAGCCGTGATTTGCGCTCCCTCTCTCAATCGCGCGCGCTCTCTCTCTCTCTCTCTTTCTTTACCTTGAACACTGGTGGCTCCCTCTCTGCCTGTTTGTGTTGGTGCTAAGTGACACAACATTGTATCAGTGCATTGACGTCTGCATCTCACTATTCGAAGTTGCTCTCACATCACGATCTGACTGGCGCTCTTCCTATCTCTCTCTCTTTTTTAATATACAGTTCGTGTTTGCAACTCGCCCTTTGACTTGGGGATCGTTTCTGTTGCTCACGAGTCCCGAGGCGCTGTCGTTTATGATGATGCGAGCATTCGGACTCAAATTCGGTTCCTTCGCATCCGGAGATCCATCCAAGCACTAATCACATTTTAAAAGCTTCCCCTGAAACTGCTGTGAGCCGATGACACTTTCTGCATTGCTTTGCCTTTGCTGCCTGATGGATGAGCCAAACAGCAGAAGCAGATTTAATAACCCTTAATTTATGTATGTCATTGTTGCAAAAAAAAATATAATTGGACACTAAGTATTACGTTGCACTAAATATGCATTTTTTTTTTCGTTTTTGTTTTCATATTTCATTGATCAATTATATCGATGCAACTTAAAAATATAAAATCCCTTTGGGTATTTGAAGTCATCTAAAAATAAAACTTATTATTAAAATTTCATTACTTTTATTTTATTTTGATTTAAAGTTAATTAAAAACTTTGGTTTTAATTTTATTTAATTTATTTATTTTACATTACAACTAATTAATAACTATGATTGTTTGATAGAAACTCCTGTTGTTTTTACTTTTAACTAAGGCTGAATTTTAATAATTAATTTATTTAAAGACATTAAAGGGTATTGCTTCTGCATCAAATCAAATAGATCATTCAACAAAAATTGGTTCTAAATTCAAAAACAAAATCTTATCGTCCCAAGAACAAATTTTACATATGCAATTTGTCAAATGTCGACTGCGGAATTGGGGCTGAATATAAATACAGCAAAGTTATTAATTATGGAAAGGTTACGCATGAAAAACGTGTTTGCCTTCAAGGAAAACAATTACAACAAAATAAAAAAAAAAAAAGTCAGAAATACGAGTAATAAATAAAAAAAATAATATATGAAGAAAACCGGATAAAATGTTGTATGAGTTCATTCATTTTCTTGTTGTATCTTTGCTCTCGAATTCGTAAATCAGACGATTCTACGACGACAACTTCATTATCAATAACATGTTGCCCCACCTTCTCCTACACAAACGAACCCAAAGATGCAACATGCTTTTTAACGCCTTCCCCGCAAATTGCAAAACGGCAGCAACTTCAGTACTTATTTACCATCATAGCTGTGACCGCAAAAGACAGTTGACAGTATACTCGATATTTTAATGCCTACTTCTTTCCCTCCCCAACCCTCCTGACTTGAGCAATTTGAGCCGATAGTCGCAGACGTCAGCATTGACATATAGAAAGACCAGAAATTAATTTCTAGAATTAGAGTTTTATTATTTTCTATGCTAACTTTATCATTATAAACTTAGTAAACTAATAGAAAACTTCGCATGAAAAAATAAAAACTGAAATTTCAAAAAAGTAAATTAAAAAAAAAAAAAACAAATAGTTTGATTGCGATTAAAAACTTAACTGAATACTTACAGGATCTTGTTTGCTTATTTTATAAGTGTTTATTACACATATTTATTTAATAATTTATAAATTATTAAATGAGTTGAATACAATAATTTAGAATGGGAAAAGTAAAAACTCTCTAAACTGATGTGATAGCTATGATCCTGACTTACAACGATACTGGATTCGAGTGACAGGCAAAAACTAATTGAAATAAGACATCAGCAATTTATAAGAAGTTAATATTAAAAGAAAACTACAATAAATAAAGGTAAAAAACCAACAGCAAAAAGTATAACACTGCACAAAAATTTGCAATCTTACGGGCTGGTTGTAATTGATTGGCCTGAAAAAGAGGCAAAAGAGGTCAAGGACAGTATTAACGATGTCACGCCACATAGCCAGATTAAAGATGCAAAGTGCGATATTTTCTGATAAGATAAAAATTGAATTTCCATTGTTCAATCGGCTTAACTATTTTTAGCACGCTTTAACGAAGTCTGAGAGATTTTCACCTACTCGAAGCTGTGACGGTGCTTCATTTATGATCGGGGCAAAGTGACCCTGGCAAACCTGTTGGACGACGTTTTGGTAAACTTTGTAGAGCATCAAACAGACCCGAATGCCTTATCCCAAAAAGTATAATGATTTAATACATGTGTCGCAAGTGTCGTAGTTTTCCAACTTGTTCGGTTGCTATTAACCAAAAATGTTGATAAAATTGGCAAATTGTCCGCATGTTTTTAGTTTTTTTTTATTTCTTTATTTGCTTATTGGAATCCAAAGTAGTTATTTGAGACCATTTGGAGTTGATTATTTGCAACACCCTAATAAGAGAGAATGTCGGGAATGAGTAAGACGTCAATTTAACGCATTATTATGTTTGACTGCATCGAAAGATCCTTAAAAATGTACCTTATTTTTTTCCCAATTTTTTATTTTTTGTGTTTGCTTCCCAAATTTTGGTTTCATGACAAATGGAGTGCCAAAGTATATGCCACAGAATCAAGGCACAACGCAAGATGTGCAATTAAGTAATTTAATCAAAAACACAAAAAAAATACCGATTCCAATTCGTTGGACGAAAGGCAATCTGCATATGAAAAGGCCTGCAGAATAAAACACCTTTTTATCGACCAACTAAGGGATTATTGCAGCATCAGAACAAGCCAGAATCTGTTCATTCTGTTTGGCACAGGTATGGAAACGCCTTACAGTGGTCGTTCGCTTGAACGGAAATAGATGCAATTTATAAATTAACAATCAATTTAAAAGTCTCTTTTCGATATTTGAATATTAATGTTCTTTAAAATATTAATAATATTTCAAGAATTTAAATAAATGTGAACAATTTATTATTTGTTGAAAATATTTTCTAATACTTTAAATTAAATATTCCAATAATTAAATAATCAAAAATATTAACACTTAACTTTAATATACTTAAAATTTGTATTTGAACTTTAAAGTCTTCAAATGGATGTTTTAGTTTTTATTTCTGTACACAGAATTACAATTTTACAATTCTTAAAAATTATATAGTTTATAACTTAAATATTATAAATTAAATATAAGAAACTATATTTCTTTAGCTTTAATGCACTTAACAGTTTCAAGTCTTTTTCTTCCACATCCTCAAAAGGAGGTTTCACTGTAAAATCTGTTTCAAAAATCGTCTTGTGCGAGCAATTTACGCTTGGATGGAAATTGAAAACACTCGGAAACATGCACTAAAAGAGTAGGATGAGCAGGGGAGTGACCATAGCGATTAGCAGGCGGATGATGATGAGGATGAGAATGAGAATGGTTGGAGCTGTGACAAAATTTAACTGAAGGGTTTGGGCTGATTAAGCGACAGGTTGATGCATTTTGAAAGCAGATTGGCACAGTTTGTGAATCTGATGTTCTGTTGTTCTTTTTATTTTTTATATGTGTTTGTGTGTGTCTGTGTGTGTTTGCTAATTGAGTCATTAGATGCAACTTATTTTGCGCCGAAACATTTGGACATCAATTTGTGTGCGTAAAATGTTAATCAAAGCCTGATGAGATTTTTAGGCCAACTAATAAGAGAGCGAGACAGAGCGATAGGGGAAAGGGAGAGGGGTAAGCAGAAGTGGAGGCGATAGGGGTGGTCTGTGTAGGACAGTCACTTCAATTAATATGCAAAATTTATGCATGGGAAAGCTGAAAAAAAAACAAACCAACATACAACAAAAAATAACTTCACAAAGAGACATGGCAAAAAATGCGCACCATGCAACAAAAAATGCGCCCGCGTTGCAAGAAATCAACATTCACACATTTTTTGAACTCCACAATGTTCAATGTTAAATTGATCTAAAAATAGCTTAAATAAACTCTTCTTATGTATTTTTATATATAAATTTAAAATCAAGTTTTCGTATTTAAAGAATTTTTTATCATTAAATGAAAATCTGTCAGATATATGTAATTTTTTAACGAATATTTATAATAACCGAGTATTATACAAATTATTTAACTCAAGCTTATTTCTTAAGGAATATTTCAGATAGTTGAAAATATTTTTATAATCAAAGTGATTTTGTAAAGAATATTTATAATATCCGAGACAAAACTTATTATTAAAATTTCATTACTTTTATTTTATTTTGATTTAAAGTTAATTAAAATCTTTGGTTTTGTATTTTATTTAATTTATTTATTTTACATTACAACTAATTAATAACTATGATTGTTTAATAGCAAACTTCTGTTGTTTTAACTTTTAACTAAGGCTGAATTTTAATAATTAATTTATTTAAAGACATTAAAGCGTATTGCTTCTGCATCAAATCAAATAGATCATTCAACAACAATTTGTTCTAAATTCAAAAACAAAATTTTACATATGCAATTTTTCAAATGTCGACTGCGCGAAAGTGCGATATAAATTTAAAATATTCAGAATTGGGGCTGAATATATATACAGCAAAGTTATTAATTATGGAAAGGTTACGCATGAAAAACGTGTTTGCCTTCAAGGAAAACAATTACAACAAAATATAAAAAAAAGTCAGAAATACGAGTAGTAAATAAAAAAAATAATATATGAAGAAAACCGGATAAAATGTTGTATGAGTTCATTCATTTATATTTATTTATAATAACCGAGTATTATAGAAATTATTTAACTCAAGCTTATTTCTTAAGGAATATTTTTTAGATAGTTTAAAATATTTGTATAATCAAAGTGATTTTGTAAAGAATATTTATAATATCTGAGACATTTTGATAAAGACTTAATTTAAGTATATTATTTAAGCAAAGTTGTGGCAAAAAAAAAATGATGTGGCATGTAGAGAAAATGGCAGAGAAAATGGCCTTAATTTATAATTTTAAATTTAATAACTATAATTTCAATTTGGTCAGTAAGTGTTCACACGAAGAGGCTAATTAAAGTTGCAAATTGGCGCATGCTTTCAGTTTTTTATTTGCTTTTGTTAACTGATTGGAGACCGAAGTAGTTATTTGGGATCATTTGGAGTTGATGGTGTGCACATTAGCATCGATTATTATTAACACATTAATAACAGAGAATGTCGTATTATTCTGCTTGAGTGCGGCAAGTGATCTTTCAATAAAAGTCGAACCTTTTTTATTTGGGTGTTTGCTTCCTGTAGTTTTGGCAACCAGAAAATGGGTTTTTTGTTTTATGTTTTTTATGACACATTGAGTGGCAAAACGTATGTTGCAGCGTCGAGGCGCAACAATGCAGATGTGAAATTAAGTAATTCAATCCCACACACAATACACCAATTCCAATTCGCTGGCCAAAAGGGAAAGCCTGAAAAAGACAACACCTATTAACCCGGCCAACTAAGCAACAAGACTAATGCAACAAGGGCGACAACAGGAAAATGTTGTTTCACAACAAACCAGAAACTGTTCATTCTGTTTCGCACAGGTATAAAAAAAGCCCTACAGTAGTCGCTCGCTTAAACGAAAATACATATGATTTAAAATATTTTCTTCGAATTAACGTAATTTATGAAAAGTGCCTTTTGATAAGCATTGTTAGTCGAGTTGTTTATTTAAAGAAGAAGTAAATTGTGCATTGTTTCAACATAATTATAATAAAAATTAAAATAATAATAATAATAATAATAATTATAATAATAATATACATAAATAAAAATACATATTGTAAATGCATATTTTTATTTTATTTAATTAATCTTCTTTTCCTTTTGAATCACGATTTCTAATAGTTTTCTGATCAGGCTCAGTTTCAAAAGTGATATTAAAATATATATAATTGCTGAAAATATTATTTTTCTGATAAAAATAATTATAAATTTAATATTTGTAGATATTTTAAAATACATTTCACTTGTACTATCAGATGTATTTTTATTTAAATGTAAATCTTAAATTACATTGAATGATAAGTCTCAAAATTTAGAATTATAAATTTAGGATATGAAACTACTTCTTTTTTTTTTTGTAAATTTAATGGACTTAAGATCCTTAAGTGTTTTTCTTTGAAGTCCTTAGTTAAAGCGTTCACTGTGAAAGCTGCTTGAAAAATTAACTTTGTCTGCGTGAGCAATTTACGCTTGCACGCAAATTGAAAAACAATCGAGAACAGGCGCTATATATGAGCAGGGGGCAGGGAGATTGGCAGGTGGAAAAGGATGCAGCTGTGCCCAACTCTAACTGGAGCGTGTCGCTTAGGATGCAGACACTTTGTGGCAAGGGCTGAATAAGCGAAAGGATGATGCATTTTAAAAACAAATTGGCACAGTTTGTGAATTTGTTGTTTAGTGTGTGTGTGTGTGTGTGAGTGTGTGCGTGTGGGTATGTTGTGTGTGTGCTTGACTCAATTAGATGCAACTCATTTAAGCCGAAACATTTGGACATCAATTTGTGTGCGTAAAATGTTAATCAAAGCCTGATGAGATTTTTAGGCCAACTAATAAGAGAGCGAGACAAAGCGATAGAGAAGGGAGTGGAGTAAGCAGAATGGAGGGGGATGATGATGTGTAGAGTGTGTAGGACAGTCACTTCAATTAATATGCAAAATTTATGCATGGGAAAGCTGAAATCAAAACAACCAACATAAAATAAAAAGCATCACAAAGAGAAATGGCAAAAAGTGCGTCAATTGAAAAAGCGACCGCGTTGCAAGAAATCAATACAAATTAGTTGTTGTTTTTTTTTTGATGTTATTGTTGCTAATTTTCTTTATACTGGTTTATTGTTTTAATACATATACCAAGTTTTCTATTTGGTCAACTCTAGTCTGGTATTTATTCACACATATTTTAACCCCACAAAGTCAAAGCATAAAAATTAAATTGAATTTTATTTTAACTATAAAAATTTGATTTACAATTTTAAGCTAAGAAATTGTGTTCTTCTCTGCTCTTATTTTATATATTTTATTGTAAAATCGAGTAAACATTTCAAAAGAATTTTAATGATTAAATTAAAAAAAAATTGTATAGCCCATGTTTATTTGTTAAGGAATGTTTATAATTTCAGATAATTATAGCTAATATATTATTATTAAGTGTGAAGTAAACGCAAATAATAGTTGCGGCATGTAGATTGACGTGGCATGTAGAAAAATGGCAAATTAAATGGTCAATAATCATCATTTGAGCTGTCTCTGATATGTTAACAAACTCCAATTAGATAAAGTAAATTGCGAGGCGCTAATTGGTTAGGCTCGGGTCGGGGGAATTGTTTGTTTGGGCCTCGATGTTATTTTTTTGTATACCCTTAACCCATTAAGTATGGTTAAAAGGGTATAATGGTGTTGTGCCAAGGTATGTAACAGGTAAAAGGAAATATCTCCGGCCTTATATGGTATACGTATTCTTGATCAGGATCAACAGCAGAGTCGATATAAGAGGTAGAGTTTGGAATAAGTTATCATCCGGCGCATTTCAAGTATGCTTCAATTTTACCGATGACTGTTTTCGTTTTTCGATTATCGATACATTTAGATTTCCGATAGCACTAAATGCCACAATTTTAAAGGCACAACCATCTAACTGATATAGAATATATATATATATATATATACATATTATGAAGAAATTACTTAAATTTATAAAGATCGGATAAGAAACACTCCAGTTATAATCAAAAATATATTCTTATATTAATCTAATTTTTACCAGCAGCCGCAAGCTTTTTCTGTATAAATAAATATGTCAGCGCATGTGTGAGAAAGAGATGGCATCATAATCGAAATGATTTCAATATGTTTTGTGTGTTATCTGCAGAATTCCGTTACCTACAATTGCGTGTGCTTACGTATGTATGTATATACGATTGTATGTATGTATGTATGTATACGTATGTATGTATGTGACTATGTATGCATATTCACGTGTTTCTAGCCACCAATTGGGGATCATTTCGGGCTTGTGAATAAAAAAAATGCGATGAATTCAATTTTTTTTTACTCTTTATCCTGTTTACACTTGGATGCAACATTTTTATAGGGAAATTTTCCCAAAAAAAAAAAAAGCAGCTTGAATATATTTAACAAGTGGGTTCAGGGTATATCATCGTCGAGCATTTTTACATGTTTTTTTTTTTTTGGTTTTAAGTGACTTGGGATAAAACTCACCGCATGTTGCATGTTGCAATTAAATTAGTGTGACATGGTCTGGTTCTGGACAAAAGCGAAGGGGTTGTTTCGCAGCGAGACTCGCGTCTGCATTTGATGACTTGCTGATGATAAAGTTGTAGCCACAGCAGAATGATGCCAAAAGCAAGTGCTTTTCTCGCTATATCTGCATCTGTATCTGTATCTGTATTTGTATCTGTATCTGTATTTTACATAGATACTTGTGACAAGCGCCAACGCTTAACGGGTCGGGCTGAAAAGTTTGCCATCATGATGACATTGCTCTTGTTGTTGTTGTTGGATGCTGTGGATAATGATGATGACCTGCGCAACAATAGTTTGCATCTCACAGATACAAATGTTGAAATTCTTGTACTTTTTCTATCTGCTGCTTGTTGTTGTTGTTTTAGCTATTGTAGTTGGCTTGCCGCAATCAACTGCACTTCATGTTGCGGTTGCCTCCAAAACTTGCAATGCCAAAGGATGTGTGTGGCAGTGTGTGTGTGGCAGTGTGCGTGTGTGTGTGTGTGTCTCTCTGTTTGTTTCTAATGAAATTATCACGTGCACATATCCTTTTTGGTCCTGTGTCTGCTCCCAGCAGTGTTGTTTAGTCCTGAACAGCCAAAAGATAGTTTTTGCCAAAGGAACTGCTGAAATTGCTTGGCGAAAATTTGGTTTCAGAATTTAAATAATAATATTTTATTAAATTTGCAATAATAATACAAATGAAATAATCATAATATTAATCAAATTGTTTTGGTTTGGTTTATGAATATATTTAATAATATATATGTTTTTTACTTTCACAAGTCATTCAATTTGTTTGACAATTTACAAATGCAGCTTGCAAATTTTTAAATATTTCAAAATGACTGCTTCATTATTATTATCTTGAGCATAAATAGTTTTTAATAATTGAATTAATATATTTTTGAATCTACAAAAATTATAAAAAAAAAGTGTACAAAATCAATTTTTGAATTAATATATTTTTGTAAGTTATTACAGAATACTTAAGATTCCATTAGTCGCTGCTGTAATATTTGTGGTGCCAAAATCAACAGAATTCGGCGTTTAAAAAGCTGTTCTGGCAGCACTGGTCCCCAGGCGGCTATTTAGCTGCTGCTCTGCTTCTGACTGGTTCAAACTTAACTACAAACATTTTGCACGCTTTGTTTTTGCCTCATTTCATTTTGTCGATTTTGATTATTTGTCTGTGGTCTGCTCGTCTTTTGTTTTGCACAGGCTTTGGCAACTATTTGGATCTCGAAAGTTGAACTCCCCAAAGTATATACAGGCCCACAAGCACACATGCACACACGCACACACGCACACACGCACACACGCAAACTAATTTTTCAGTCACGTTTGCCACATGCGTTTGCTCGTTGCGGTTTCTTGCAAGTGGTGCAAAGTTTTTCACAAAGGTAGCCAGAATAAAAAATGTACAAAAGTTTGAGTAACTGCTTAAATTGGCGCCCAGTTCAAATTTGCATTTGGTGAATGTCTTGGCTAAGCGACTTATCGATAACAATTGCTCGCGCTGTCTTATCGACGCTCTTGCTTTGCCAAATTAGCCAAATGTTAAGTTAACAGCCACAAGAAAAAAACATTTTGTTCTGATTAATAAACTAAACTGTTAAAGTAAGTATTGTAGTATTTTTAAGCAATATTATAATATATGATTTTTGTTTTTGTTATGCGCATTTATTGTGATACTGTTTTTGATTGGTGTGCAGAATCTGACGGCAAACTCCTCAACCATCTGTCCATCAATCGCGACGAGGCGATGGACTACGATGCCTTCCCCGGCATCGACACAACAGGCGGCGTGATGACCAAGTTGTTCGAACACGCCTGAGCTTCTACGCTGGGCATCTGGGCAACCAGCCGTGGAGCAGGCAACTGACGAGCGACGAGACTGTCATGACTTGCTGTAGGCAAATAAATGTATAAATAAATATAAAAAATAATAAATATTACAATTAAATAAATAATTAATTACATTACATGCAACATTTTCCCTAAGACTAAACCGTATATATTTATATATTTCGAATTCAGATTTAAATTAGAACTATAATAAAACTGAGCGCATTATTAATAATAATATAATTAATAAAAGAATATTTAAATTATTTCTTTTCTTTTTCTTGATTGGACAAGATTTTGAATTTAAATGCAAAATTGAATTGCCATTTGGCAATACCGCCACCTAGCGGAAAGTTTTGTTATTCATTATCCATATTGAATTATAAACTTTAAGAAATTGTTGAATGTAAAATGATTTATTGTAATGTTAATTCATGCATATAAATGCATCTAAGTAAAGCATTTAAGTTTTAATACTTAAATTTTCCCTTTAATAATTCGATTTAAATAAAAATGAATGGTTTTGCCTGTTTCGATAACACTTGCCCGCAAGTTGGCAGCACCAACAACATAAACATCGGTTTTTGCCACCCAGCATTACAAGTAAATCATAGTCGGCTGTCTTGTCTTTCCAACGAAACGTCTAAAAAAAGAAGCGTCGGAAAAGCAAAACACTTCAATAAAATAAAATTGTACAGTTGGTTCAAATAAAAATTTGTAAATTAATACAAAAATAAAGTCAAATTTAAAATATTTGAACTGGCTTTTGTTTAGCCGATACTTTATCAGAGTGTGCATATCGATGGGCATAGCAGCAACGCTTCGACGAAGAACGTAAGAACAGAGAAAAGCAAAAAGACGCCGAAACTAATTTTTATTTTCGGAGGGAATTGCAAGCGTGCCCTGCAAACTGAAAAAAGTAATCCAAAAAGTAGTTGAAATAAAATTTATATAAATGTCGAGCAAACAAGAAAAAAGTTTACATTTATAAATATTTTACAAAATTTTTGTGGGCATCATAAAAAATTAATACATTTTCGCATTTTTATTTTGGCGCAGCTCAATTTGCGATTCGAGCATATAAAAATAAGAAGACGAGTTGAAAAGAGAACGTCAAAATATAGAACTCGCAACTTGGAATAAGACTTGCATAAAGCGACTTCGGCGATTCCAACAATAATAATACAAAAAAATAATAAAAAAAAATATGGATGAGGTTGCAGTTGTGAAGAAACGCGGACGACCGGCAAAGCCCGGCGGTGCTGCCACGGTGAATGCCAGTGCTGCCGCCTCCATTCCAATCATACCCAAAAAACGCGGTCGCCCACCGAAGTTGGCAAAGGGACGCGGCAGGCCGCCAAAGGTAAAGACTGCCGTCAGCGATAACGATGATCCCGACGAGGACGAGCTGGGCGAGGCTAACGGCGAGTTGCCAACATCGCAGCCGCTCAAGACCAAGGGACGCGGTCGTCCGCGCAAGGCGCCCGTCCAACTGCTCGAGAACAGCGGCAGCGACGACGATAACTCCTCGGCCGACGAAAAGCCAGCGGTGAAGCAACAAAAGCCATCGTCCGCCAAGCGCCGTAAATTGGGCAGGCCCCGCAAACACCAGCCCAGTGACGAGGACGAAGGTAAGCCAAAAAAAAAAAAAAAAAAAATATTCAAATCTTATTTACAACCGAGGTACAGTCCCGAATTAATTATTTCGTAAACAAACTTTGTGTTTAGTTGGATAAATTATGCAAAGCAAATGTTGCAATGAATAAAATATTCATAAAAAACGAAAGCAATAATATATGAAAACATTTTATGCTGAAAATTAATTTAATTCATTAAAAATTAAAAGATAATTTTTCAAATTGTAAGAAATATAAGAAACAAATTTGGAAAGAATCAAAAAAAAATTATTAAATATTAATTTATAACTTTTCTAATATCTGAAATCAGTTTATTGTTTGCCAATAATTTCTTTGCAAATATAAATTTAAAAACAAAAATTGCAATTTGAAAAAGTGCAAAAGTTTTCAATTTTGCGACTTTCTACAATTTATTTATAAAATGTGCTAAATTTGTCCACAGATGATGATGACGAGGAGGAAGAGCGGCGTCCGGTTGGACGTCCAGACACTGGCGCCGTTAAGTTGAACATTGTGCGTACTGGACGTCGTCAAGGGCGTCCCAAGAAGAAGACTCAGTTGGTTGGCAAGCGTCCCGTCAATGACGATGCCGCCGAATCGAATGGCGATAATCCACCCAAGAAGCTTGGACGACCGGCATCCGGCAAGTCGACCCCGTATGTACCAACGGGACGGCCACGTGGACGGCCCAAAAATTTATCGCCCAACAAGGCCGTCAATGTCAACGAGGATGATGAGGACGATGTTGATAATGTTGATGATATCCCGGAGCCGATCGATGAGTCCGACGAGAATGAGGGCTCGGGCGATGCTGATGCTGAACTGACGGCAACGACCACACCAAAAAAACGAGGTCGACCCTCGTTGGGCAACAAGTCCGCTGCACGAACCAAGGTGCACAAGCCAACCGCCGACAACGACGATGATGCCGATGATCAGGACTCAGCAGCTGGCGAGGATTTGGCCAAAAAACGTGGACGACCCTCCACGGGCAAATCCCGTGCAAAATCATCAAAAACAACGGATGCCAATGGTGGCAGCGGCGACAGTATCAGCGACGATGCTGATGAGGACAGCACCGTTTATGGTGGTGACGACTCGGATGGTCCACTACCTGGCAAGCCGAAGCCCATCACTGCTACGAAGTCTGATCGTAAGGAACAAAAATCGCCGCAGAATGGCGATGGTGACGCTGCCTTCGAAACCAGTGAATCCGTTGAGTGCGTCTCGGATGAGCACAATTGGCCCGATGCCTAAATTTAGTTTTAAGACAACAAAAACAAACAAGAACACATTCAAATCATACACATACAAATCCAAAACAACAAGATTAAACAACAACATAAACAACAAACAAACAAATCATTTTTCCCAACAAAGGCAAACCTTTACATTGGATTATTTTCCAATCCAAATTAATAAATTTGCTCCCAAAAAAAAAAAAAAAATACCAACGGAGATAGTAATATAATATTAATGTACATTTTTTCAATTGGTATACTTCGCGATTCCACTCACAAATGTATATATATATATATATAATATACATATATATAAATATATATAATTCCAAAAATGTTTCGTATTCCAGTATTTTTGTGTTATTGGTTAAAATATTTTTTCGTTTTGGCTTAAACACATAATAGAAATACATTTAATATCATTGTAGTGACTTTGTGCAAACCAATAAAGATCATTAATTTTATTCAAGCCATGAGTGGTAATAAATAGCGTAAAAACCAAAATAAAACTCATTTAAAAACTAACGGCTTTTTGACTGTGCTATGCTCCGCATTAATGTTATCGATAAGTAAATTTTAGTCCATGGTGAGCCCCTTATGCAATTATGTTATCGCCTTACGAAAAATAAAAATCGATACTGACTGTCGATATAATGCTAATTTTTAGTCATTGTAAATCGTTTGTAAGAACAGCGTGTTTGTAATACATACATATGTAAATTTTTCAAATAAGCTAAGGTAAATATTATTTAATGTTTGCGCCAAACACACATTTATCTATATATATTAAACGTCAAAGCGATTTACACTCAAATGAACCTGCTGTATTCAACGTGCGCGTGAAAAAAGTTCATCCAAATTCTTTTTTTGCGTAAATTTTGCAAGCAAGCATAGGAAATGGACAAATAGGTTCGGCCCAGCAACTCAGATCAGTTAAAATGTGCAGGCTTCGGAGTTTTGCACGTTAACATTGCTAAAAAAAAACAAAAACAAAACTCGCATAATGAAAATAAAAAGCCGCTAACAAAAACAAAACAAATACAAATACAACCCGGGGCTCTATCTGTGTGTATGTTGTGCGTGAGTGCGTGCGTTGCACTTAATCATGTGCTATACTGAATCCAAGATCGATAAAGATAAATGTTGCTTTTACGCACACTCTTTTAATGAATCTATTAAAATGGTCAACTCAAATCTAATTAATTTACAGATAGGGCAAGTAAATGGGGGTGTGTGCGTGCCCGCGTGAGTGCAGCTTGTGTATGTGTGTGTTACTGTTTTGCACAGTAAGTTAAAATATAAATATTGCGAAACGTTTATTATTTTTAACGAGTTTCACATTAGTATATAGGCCGTTTTGTATCAATCTTTATTGATAATTTTCGTTTTTCTTATCATTTTTAGAAGACTTGCCAAAGTTGGCAACTTTGTCGGCATTCTGCACTTGTACACGAACAGCTGTTTCTCTGCTGCTATTGTTGTTAGTGTTGTTACAACCGCGCCGAAACTGTTTATCCCATCAAGTTTACAGTGTGTATGTGTGTGTGTTGTCTAAGCGCGCTTGCTTCAATTTATTAATGTCTATTAACTAGTCCTACTTCAGTAAATATACGCCACCATATACCACAAAAGCGCAAGCTTAATTTATCGTTGGCAAATGTAAATATAAAACGGCGTTCAATTAATTGCATTTTCGATTTGATTAACATAAATATTGCTGGAGTCTCTGTTAAACAGCTGTTATGGCTCTTGTTTTTGTATTTGTTTGACTTTTTAAGCATTGCCCAAATTTGGTCACACTGTTTTGCGGCACATGCTCTCAGATGCGCTCTAACCAGTTCTCTCTGAGCGCTGGTTTTTTGTGTTTTCGACGCTGGCGCTGTGTCTTTGCGTTCGCATTCGCATTCGCTTTATTATCGTTCTCGCGACGACGACGACGAAGAATTCTTAGCCGTATTCTTCTTCATCCTGTGTAAATAATTGTAATTTAAATAATTTAAATTAAACACAAAATCACGCAAAACTAATAAGATAAGCAAGCTGAAGGCATTTCGCGCGTGTTTACCAAGTCAATAAGTGCATGTGTAAGTGCCAAAAAAAATAAATACACAAAGTTATCTACAGATTCAGTTCTATACATATTCAATTTTTCGTTTCGAGACACTTTTGCTTGCCTGCCTCTTTTTACATTGTCATCGTCTCCTTTTCTTTTAACTGCGGCGACTGCGACAGCGGCTGCAAATTTTTTTTTGTTATATATGCAAGTACATATGCGTGCATTGGTGTGTATTTGTGCCTCTTATATACACACATATGTAAATCTAGACGAGCGGCGGCTGCACAAACACACGCACATTCAGGCGCATACCGCTGTTTTTAAGATTTACGTACATGCATTACATACATATGAAAACATCATGTATTAATAGTCGCAAATCTAAAATAAAATAAAATAAATAAAAATTAAGTTTTTAAGTCACGTGCGCCGCCGTTGCATTAAATATTAGGTAAAAATCAATTAAATACTGCCTCTTATACGAGTGTCTCCCTTTAACATTGCGTTAATTTTTTTAATCGCTTGCGAAAAATAAGAATATTTTTCCGATTGTCTCGCAAAATGCCCAGTGTTCTTGTTTGTGTGTGTGCTTGCGTGCGTCTCTGTATGAGTTTGTCGTCGTTCTCGTCGTCATCTGTCCGTTTGTTCATTATCCGCCCGTGCCTTCTTGTTTCATTTTCTTCCTTGTCAGCGGCAGCCATTTGCTTCTTCTTTACATTTGCACGGTAGTGTTTAATTTTTTCGCTCACACTCTATTCGCTTGCGTTCTCTTGCTCCCTCTCTCTTGGTCTCTCTCTTGGAGTGTGTGCCTTGCATTTGTATACAAGAATTTTCCCAATAAGAGTGGCGATGCCGCCGCCGACGCACAAATAAACAAACAGACAACGTCGGTGCCATGTTATCCATTCAATTTGATAAATATGTATTTGTATTATTTTAATATATCCGTATTAAATTTTTTTTTTTTGGGGTTTGCTACTTATTCAAGGCTAAGCTTGCCACACCCCCTTTTTTTGTTTGCCTTGCGCATCGCTCCTTTTTATTTTAACGTGCTTTTGTTTTTCACATGTCTCTTTTATTTTTTTTTATCGTTGTTTGTTTTTTTATCCGCTGTCTGTGTGTGCGTAAGTGCGTGTATATGATTATGAGAGTGATTGAGGCTCCCGCTAGGCGCTGTGGTTTCGCACGTTGCACTTGTGTTTGGCTCTGCCTTCAGCTGTATTGTAGTAATACTGTAAAATCATGCTGGGGTAGGTAGGCGGTGGGGTTTAGAGTGTGGGCAAGTTGTCGCTGGGGTTGCCTTCGCTCGCTCGTACATAAACAACTGGACAGAACAACAGAGAGGCAGAGAAACAGACTATGGACGATTGCTTACATATTTTGTAACTTAACCTCAAAACGCTGCGGCTGCTGCTGCTGCCGGCCGCCGTTCACTCAATTTTGTGTGTGTTTTGTTCTTGGTGTGTATATGTTAATTTGTATTTTTTTTTTTAATATTTGTTCGTTTAGCCCGTTGTTGTGTCACAGTCGTTTCATCGGCAACTGTCGTTTTCTATTCGTATTTTTCGCGCATGATTCAGCCTCGTCGTCTCTTTTTTTTGTTTTTTTTTTTGCCTTGGCTGCCTTCTGCTTATGCTGCTTCTTTTTGTTCTTCCTGCACGTTTTTTGCTTTGTTATTGTTTTCGTTACGATCAGAGCAACATTCATTTTGCTCGTTTATAATTTTAAGCTTTTGCTAAGCATAGTCTTCGGCTGGTTATCTGTCTGCTGCCCTCTTCGGTGTTATCTTGGTTTTCCTACCATGACCAGCTCAAAGTAGGCACAGTGGTTGCAGCACTATTGAAAATTTAATATTTAAATTAGTATTATGAAACTTTTATTATCAATAATAATTAATGACGATTTTCTTTCTCATTTCAGTTTGTGTATATTTTCATCATTAAAACGACGTGTAAATTAAAAATCATCCTAATTATAATTCCAAGCAACAACAACTGCAAACATCAAATCTTTAAATCTCAACAACCAATTTCAATTGATCTGTAAAAAAATCTTTTAATTATTTAACCATTTGTCATACGTAATTATTGAAGGCATTAATATAAAGTTCATTTGTTTGGTTCAACTGTGTAAAGTATTATTCATAATTTGAGTTAAATAGTGTAAATTTATGTAAAAAAAATAATAATAAAAACCAACAACAAAACGTGCGATTTTTTTTGAGTGTGTGAAAATAGGAAACGTGAAATGTAATTAATTCTCTCAAATCACTGTAAATTAATATATAACATTATGAAAGAGCAAAGTGCGGTTTCTATGCGTGTATAAAACAACAATAACATAACGAGAAAACCCTTAATATAAATCATTAATAAAACGGTTCATGTTTTTAAGTGTAATTTGCACAGCTCTCTCGTCCCACTGTGCATGTAACGTGTTTTAAAATTGTGACCTCAACGTACCGTCGTCCAATTGCTTTTAAACTGTGGTGTGCTCGTACCGTTGAAGTTCTTGTTTAGTGTTTCATTTTATAATTTTATATATATATATATATATATACAAATATATATTTTGTTTGAGCTATTAATTTTTGCAATACGCGCCAATTCGTCAGCTGAGCAGCAAACAGCCGCCAAAATTGAGCTGTTAAGCGCGCCCACAATCTCAATATCGACGGTAGCGCCTACGACGTCGCCATCGCCGCAACATCATCTCCAGCAGCAGCAGCAGCAGGCGCCGTATCATCACCATCATCAGCAGCAGCAGCAACAACAGCAGCATTACGGACCACCACCGTTGCCGCCACCACCCTCACCATACTTTCAACATCTACAACAACAGCAGCAGCAACAACAACAGCAGCAACACCAGCAACAACAACACCAACAGTTACAACACATGAAGTTTCTGGGCGGTAATGATGATCGCAACGGACGCGGTGGCGTTGGCGTTGGCGTTGGCAGCGACGGTACACGTAACGCCTCTGCCCAGGATGTGGATGCAGCGAGTGCTGCAGCAGCCGCTGCAGCCGTAGGCTATGTATTCCAACAGCGTCCATCGCCCGGTGGTGGCAACACTGGCGTCGGCGTCGGTGTTGGCGTCGGACCCGTTGGCTCCACGTTGCATGATGCCGCTGCCGCCGAATATGCAGCACATTTTGCCCAAAAGCAGCAGCAAACACGTTGGGCCTGCGGCGACGAGCATGGCATCGATGTAAGTACATATAAATGTATATATATATATATATATGAGATTTTATATGAGATATATATATGAGATATATATTTGAGGTATATTTTTTAAGATATTAAGATGTAGTCCGTCGCACACATATTTATCTGTTTTGGCCTTGTGCCAACTGCATTCCAAAATGGGGTGGCTCTCTTAATATTTTCTGTGGGCTTACTTATTTTGGCCACAGAAATGCCGAACGAGAAGTATCGTTTAATTTGGCGCATAAAAGTTGTAACCAAAATTGGATTTTGTTCAAGAATTTTCGCACATTACCATTTGTAGAACTAAGTTTTATGTATTATTGATCAGGATTCGTCGGTATGAAAACGCGGATCTTAGAGACAGTGCGAGTTAGAGACGTGAAATGTATTCGATTTTCATCAATAACTGCTTCAGCTACGTGAATAGCGATATATTTCCATATTTCTGATAACAATAAAAGGTACAATTTTAAATGCAGCGATTCTTATTGATAATATAATGTTAATGTAACATAAAATTGATCAACTTGATATAGTCCAACACGTATTCTCATATTGATCCCATTAATTTCATCAGGTGCAAGCAGTGACATTAAAACTAGAATATGTATTTTACACCTAGGTTCAGAGTATATCGCATTTCATAGCTTCTTCTTAATTCTCTTAACTATTGTTAAATATATTAATTATTTGTATACACAAATCCGAAATTAAAATCGATATATAAAAAAGCCAGCAAAGTCAGTTAACAAAATCTTATCTGTTTCTTATCCCATCTTCACAAGAGTTTTTACAATTGTTTAATAAAATTTTTGGGTATATGTAAGGTAATTGCTCTTATAACTGAATAATAATATATATTTTTGTGCGTCCTTCTGAATTTCACATACATTACACAAAACCATTATCTAATTGTTAACTATATTTAATGGGAAAACAGTTGTGCTCGACATAACAAATTTAAGAAATCAGATAACTTTTTAAAAGCTTTTCTCGGAGGTGTTTCTATATTTTTTGACTAACATGTAGTTACTTTTTTCTAAAACTATTTTAGACAAATATTTTGATGTTTTTTCATCCGGGTTCCTTTTACTTCCTTTAGTTGCCAGCGGACAGAAGCGATTTGTTTGTTTACTGTTATCAACATTATTGCTTGCATTATACCCTCTACTCAAAAATGCTGAATTGAGTATATTACTAACAATTATGCATTTTATTAGTTATTGAATTCGAATATATAAAGTAATTAAAGACCTTATGAGGAAATTATTCATAGACTTTTCAGAAACATTCCGTAGGATATCTACCTTTTCTGCTAGTCAGCTTGTCCATTTCGTTGTGAAACTATCTTACAGGGTATCTGAAAATCGTTAAATTATTTTGGCAAGCTGTGAATTTTCTAAACTGTCAAGGGGCAATTTCTCGTGAAGGGAGGGGGAGTATAACCAATTTGAAAGGTTGCATAAGCTGCAGTTTGCAACTTGAAAAAGTTTTTGTGTGTGTATTTCAAGGATAACTTGTATTTTAATTGTTGAATTAAGTGACTAATTTTGTACTATTTTTTGTTGTGATTTCAGAATCCGGATAAATGGAAATATAATCCACCAATGAATACAGCGAATGCGGCACCCGGAGCACCGCCTGGTAACGGCAACGGTGGCAGCAATGGAGGTCCCGGTGCCATTGGCACCATTGGCATGGGCGCTGGCAGCGGTCTGGGCGGCATGGGCAACGTGGGTGCCGGCAATGGCGGCACCAATGGTGGACTGCATCATCAATCGATGGCAGCAGCGGCCGCTAATATGGCAGCCATGCAACAGGCTGCGGCAGTAGCCAAACATAATCACATGATGTCGCAGGCAGCAGCCGCCGCCGCTGCACAACAGCAACAGCATCCACAACAGCAGCAGCATCCACAGCAACAGCATCCACAGCAGCAGCAACAGCAGCAGCAGAACGCTCAGGGACCACCCCATCATCTAATGGGCGGTGGCAATGGGCTGGGCAATGGCAATGGTCTTGGCGGTCTGGGACAACCGCATCCTGGTCAGCAACAGCAGCAGCAACAACAGCAGCAACAGGGCCAGGCACATCCCGGCCAGCATCAGTACAACTCAAATCTGCTCAGCCACGTGATGAACAATCAGGTGGCAGCTGCAGTTGCCGCTGGCGCCGCATTGGGGCATATGCCGCCGTATGCGCAATCCGCTGGCAATGCCGGCAACATGTATGATCACCATGCGGGTGCACTGCATCCGGGCATGAACGGCGGTATGCCGAAGCCACCGCAGGACTATGTCTACATGGGCGGGCAGCAACATGCCGCTGCTGCCGCCGCCGCCGCTGCGGCAATGGGTGCAGCCCTAATGCCACCACAAAATCAGTATATGAACAATTCGGCTGCAGCTGCCGCCGCCGCCGCCAATCGGAATGCTGCGGTGAGTATTTGAATATCTATCCAAAAGTTATGTATTTTAATGGGCCCAATTAAATCGTTCCTTTTTTTTGTGGGGGCTAATCAGACATTTGTTTTGTGTTTCCCTTTTTTTTTGGCTGATAAGATCTATCGACAATGATTTATTTGTTGCTTATCAATGGCGGTGTTTTTTATGGTTGTGTTTTGGATAATTAATCATTGTGGATTCGCTTTAATGAAGGATATGTTTGTGATAACGAAAGTTGCGAATTTAATGAAATCTAAATACCAAACAAAATTGAATTTAAATGTCAGTTATGTCCAAATCAAAAGGTTTTCATACTTATTTCGTTCCGTTTTCTCTTAGTTAGGGTACATTTTACAAAGTATCTAAAACACATTAGAATTTTTGTTTCACGGCTCATAAAATCGATATCGAATTATTGGTTGCAACAATTAATTAATTGCAGTTTTACCTTGACACACTTGTCCTTCATATTTTTATATAAAATTATGAAGTTCTTTTTATGTTTTAAAGCAAGCAATTAATCTATCAGATAAGCCTATCAATAATAATAATAATATGTCCACGCCCATTTTAAACCCACAATTTAAAACTCATCTGTCTTGTTAAACGAAATTTTCAAAATTAAAAGAAAAATAATCTGATAAAATGTGCTCTTTTTCAAACAGACAAACTAATTACTGAAAATCAAAGCTTATCCAATAAAAGTTTTAGTAAAAATAGACACAAAAAGTCTAAATTTCCAATATAAAAAAAGTAATTAAAACTTGATCAGTTCTAAATGATAAATGTTGAGAAATATATTTAAATTCTTCTGCTTCGTGCTATTAATTGCCATAGCCATATATATAGACACAATAAGAGCTCTATAAAGTCGGTAAAATTGATTAGATGATTATTTGTTTAAATTAATGGTGAATCTCTTGCTTCCGTTGCAACATCTTAGCTGTTGCTGTTAGCTGTCCGGTTGTTTACTTCTGAGAGGGGGGCCCCCTGCAATACTCGTTTGTAAATGCTCCATTAAATATTTCTGTATTCTTTTGAGTCGCTAATTATTGCAGGCTAATGTCAAAATAACTAATTGATTTAACTTATAATTTATTGATTTTGAAGTTTTTGCAGCCGTTTTTAGTTTTGCGAAAATTGGTCAGGGAAAATTTGTTTTTATGAGATTTGTTGCACCCAACGTTTTTGGTCCTATTGTAAAAGTTGCCCACGGGTTTTAGTTAATCAATAACTTGCTTTTTATAGTTGCGGTGTTTTTTTTATTAGATTTTATGGACTCCTGCAGTAGCTGCAATTGCAAAGTTTCTCATTTTGAATGGCTTTTCTTTTTGTTTGCTCCTTCCTCCAAGTTTTTCCTTATAGACATATCATAAAGTTGATGATTGTTATTGCTAATTTTACCTTTTATTTTCTGTACTATTGATGCGCATGTAAAAAGCTGGTTTGGCAATTATGAGATGTAGAGTTAATAAGCAAAGAAATTATCAATCTTTGTAAAACTGTTAAAATAAATATTGGTGAAATTGTAAATAGTTTTGCAATAAAACAATATTTCCTTGTTTGCTTTTACTATTTGATATTTTTATGTTAAGCAAGATTTTAAAATTTATTTATTAACTTGCTGCAAGGTCTGTTTTTGTTAAGGATATAAATCTTAGAAATCCACCGTCAATTTTGCTTAAATGATATTTTGTGAATCACGTTTGCAGCTTTGTAGCGAATTAGTTAATTGTTTGCCTATTCTATTTTCGTTGCATTTACTTCTGGGCAGACAACCAACTACTGTTGAAAGACAGACTAACTTGTGGCTTGAGACACGTTGCAAAGATTTGGCTCTCTTTAGTCTTTAGTCTTCAGTGATGGCTTCTGATTGCTCGCACTTCTAGTTTTCTATTCTGTTCCGCCTAACAATTGCATTCCGGTTGCTGTTTGCTGCCTTATAAGCGCACATTGCACACACATACACACACACACATATATATATATATATATATATATATATACATAATTATATATACATAATTAAGTTTCGTCTGTGTTCGTGTAGTACTAACCAGAAAAAAACACTAGAATTTATAAATAAAAGAATTTAATACTCGACTTGGACTTAATGAGCTCTCAGCTAAGCTCCACTTGCAGTTTTTCCAGCTCTGCTTGTGCCTCGTATATTTTCTTTGACTCATTGTCTTGTTGTTGTTTTTGTTGTTGCTGTTGGTTGTTATGTCACTAAAGTTTATTGAAGAGCAATTTTAATTAAAGAATTTCCCTCGTTGAGGTTTCTAATTAACATTTGTAGCACTTGGCATGCTACCAGCAACAGAAAGCAAGTACAAGAAGAATAGAAGAAGAAAAAAAATAGAAGCAGACGCAGTCGTCCTGCATAGGAGTAAGTATATATTTATATAAGTATATACATATATATGCACTAGCGATGCAGTTAGAACTTGCAAAAATTATATTCATTCACATAATACAACTGTAAAGTTATATTCGCTTAAATTATGTTTTTTCTTCAAACTGATTTTAATATAATTACTGGCCAGCTTATAAGAGTATTCTGATGGCGCCTTTGGCTTTGCATAATTTGTCTCCTTCGATTCGTGTTGTTCACTCTGAGCACGCTACCTTTTTTGTTTTGTTAGTTTTTTTCGCAACGACTTCCTTTGTGCTTATTTCGGAATCTCTCTTTGGCTACGGCTGTGCATAGCACAAAATACAAAACAAATTTATTGCAATTATTCCAGGACAGCAGTCAGAAGCAGCCACAAGGAGCAAAGCGAACATGAAACAGACGACGAAGTCTATGTGTGTGTATGGGTGTGTGTGTGTGCGCGCTTTTGTTTTGTTGCCGTCGCTGTTACTCCACTTTTTAACATAATTCGCTTTGTGTGTGTGTTTAGGGCAGAGGCGACAGGGCCCCACTCAGCAGCAGCAGCAGCAGAGCAGCAGCAGCCGCAGTCAACATTTGCCATCTTCTCAACACTGTGTTACGTTCTTGCTCTCATTCGTTCTCCCTCTCTGCGTTGTACGTGCGTTTACTCTCAGTGTTGTTGATGTCGTAGGTCATTGATTTGCGCTTAACAGCGCGCCGCTGCCGGCAGAAATCTCATCCCTGGGCACTGCTGCTACTCCTCTTTCCGCTGTCCATCCGCAGCCCTTTGTTTTAGTTGCTTTTTTTCGTACAGGTTTTTTTTTTTTGCTGTTGTAGTTGTTGCTTTATCGTTGCATGTGGCTCATTCGCTCTGTTTTTCTGGTTCTCTTGTGCATGTGTTCTTATTTTGTATGCGCTACTTCTTCTTGCATGCTGTCTGCCGCCTCGATGCATCTGTTCTTCTGTTACTTGTTGTTGTGTGGTTGCTGTAATTGTCGTTTTCTTTTTGCACGCTATGCCTCGGTCTCTCTCACTGCTGCATTTTCTTTTGTTGTTTCTGTGTGTGTGTGTATTTTTTTCGCGTGTGCCGTAATGATTTAAATGTGTGTCTGTGTGGTGTCTGATTTTGAGCGCAGCTTTTATTTTGTTGTCATTGTCTTTTGACTTTGTTTTTCTTTGCTTTTGTTGGTTGCCTGCTGCGCTTTAACTTGGCGGCAGCGGTTACTGATTTGGGGCGTCTTTAGAAGCTTTTAAAATCACCACGCAAAGTTTTGTAATGCGAGTGTTTGTGTGTGTGTGTGTGTGTATATGTGATTGAGATATGTGTGAGCATGTCTGCTGTGTGTGTGTTGGTGTGTAAGAAAGTAAACTTCTCATTACTTTGTTAATTTTAACCCAGATTCTTGATGAATAGAGCTTAAATTGACTTAATTCGTTAAAGGGGAGGTTACAACTTTGATTGTTTTTGCTTAATGCGCTAAATTCTTGTTTAATTTTGCTCGACTAATTGCTGTTATCAATAAAACAAGTGCATCGAATAGCTCTGAATAGATAGAAATGTATTTGCTATCCGTTGCTGCTGCTTCGTCTTCGTTTGTTTCTAACTGATAATTATCCTTATTACACTTGTTAACTTTATCACTTATCTGGAGTCGGGAATAAAACAATTAGCTTGGCTCTTGTGCATGCTCTTCTTTTTCTGCTTCTTCCTCTTCATGTTTGCTGCTGCTGCGGCAAAGTCTCTAATTTCACACACTCTGTACGCAGAGGAGTAGTCTTTGCTCCATGGTGCTCGCCACCCATTCCCCTACCCCTAACCAATCCCGTGTCCACATCAAAAGCGATGAGCGCTTGTGTTTCGCTTCTAATTGAACAAACGTTGCAGTCTTTGTCGCCGTTGCCCCTGGCAGTGCTTCTTCATCTTGTTGTTGTTGTTGTTGTTCTTGCGCTGGCCAATTAGCAACAATGTTTGCCTGAACGCAATATTACAAGAACAATAAGACGAGGTCAAGAAATGGCACTTTTGAAAACTTGAATCTTGAGTTTGCTATACTACAACAAACCCTGTAGTCTGTAAATTAATGCTTGACTAGGAGAGTAAAATAACCCTGTGCATATTTAAAAGAAAGAGCCAAATATCGAATATCTAATCCTCAACATAATCCTGAATAACCTGACTCTAAATCTATATTTAAGGTTGTGAAAGACTAACTACCCTTAAATTCACAGAAGATTTATTCTGCAGTCAGAATAAATATAATAATGTTTCTTCAATTGGAGGCTCTACCAACTTAGTATTTCTAACAGAAAAACTTTGTATTTTTAAATTTGTCAAATGTAAAAAATTCGGTGTGTTTTTTACAACAATTTAAAATTACATATTTTTGACTGATATATAAAAAGCTGCATGGCTTTTTATTGGTACTGCATTAATTAAAAATGACCGAACAAGAACCAAATTCATTTTTCGATTCCTTGGACAACTTTGCCAATAAATTTTACGGCCAGTTGGCTCTTTTGTATCCTGGTAGAAATCTAATATGTTCACCACTCACCATACAAAGCTGCCTGGGAATGTTGCGCATGGGCGCTGTGGATGGATCAGTGACTGCCAGGGAGTTGGACAAGGGAATATGTTTCGTGTCCAACGATACCAGCGAAATAGCTACTGGTTTTCAAAATGTGCTTGCCACATATCAGGAAAACAGCAGCGTGGTGCACATGGCCAACCGAATGTATCTCAGCCATAGCTTTCCAGTACGACCAGAATTCATTGAACTATTAACTGAGAAATTCTACTCGGAGCCCGAGAATATTGATTTCGCAGAGATGACAAATGCCGCCAATGCAATCAATGATTGGATCGTATCCAAAACGGAGCGCTTGATTAAGAACCTGGTCAGACCCGAGGTGATAACCAAAGCCACCAAATTGATGCTCGTCAATGTGATCCACTTCAAGTGTAATTGGATGATTCGATTTGATCAGAAGACAACACGTCGTGAGTCTTTTCACTTGGATGACAGGAACAGGGTGAAAACTCTCTTGATGAAAGTTCAAAATTCATTTCATTATGCTGACTTAAAGGAATTGGACGCCAAAGCACTGCGCTTATCCTTTACAGCTGAGGATCTGCACATGCTGATTGTTCTGCCCAATAAGAATGCTGGCTTGGGGCAGCTTCAGCAACGGTTGCAATCAATTCCTTTGACGGATGTAATTGCTGAACTCACTCTACAAAAAGTCAATGTAAAACTACCAAAGTTCACATCTGAATTTGAAACGGAATTAAGTTCAGTCTTTGAGATGTTGGGCATCAAAAGGATTTTCATTGACAAAGCGGAACTTGGCAAAATATCGCCATCGAAAGCAAAGATTGAAGTTTCCAAAATTCTGCATAAAGCCTTCGTCGAGGTCAATGAAGAGGGCAATGAGGCTGTCGATGTGCCTGAAGTCGTCCAAACGAATAGTAGAAAACCAAATCGACCACCAGTCGATTTCCATGCAGATCATCCCTTTTACTTTGTCATCTATGATGCCCACCATGGTCCACTACTAGTGGGTAATCTTCAATCACCCGTAGCTGCTGGTTGCATTGATGCTCCGCACAAGTCATGCTTATGCGAAAGATGATAATAATCTGAATATATCTATTGTATACTTTTAAAATTTAATTAAATTGACATGTGCATTTTACAACACAATGCTACCCATTCAAACCAAACATATGTTTTACAGGGTGTATAAAGTGATAACAAAAAGAATGTGTCTAACGTTAGAAAAGAAAATACATTGTTGCTGCTTATTTGTTGTTTGCGTTTGACGAGCGTGCGAAAAGCTATGCAGTCGCAGTCGCAGTCGCAGTCTCTGTCGCAGTCGCAGTCGCTGCGAGCAGTTAATTGATTTGCATAGCCGGTTACACTTACCTCTGCTTCTATCTTTGCTCTCTCACTCTCTCCTCTCTTTATTATTGTTAAGAGTTTCTCATCACAAGCCATTCTTATTTCGCCGACTGTCTCCTCCCGCATAACTGTATTTATGCATGTATGTTGCACTCATTCTAACTCACAGCTTGCGAGCAATGTCAGCCCAATTATCTATATTAATTAAACATACATTTTAAAAGCAGCTTCAAATTGCTTTGCAAATTAATTTACTGACTTTAAGTCAATTGAGATTTTTAATTGCCGCTACCCTTCGATGTATGCAATGTATGTTAGCTGACTTGTTCGTTTGCATAAATATCAGTGCAGAAAAGAGTTTACAATTAAATATATTAAAGACAGAGAATTTTATTAGTTCTTTAAGAGAGAGAGAGAGAGAGAGAGAGAGAGAGAAAAAAATGGAGCAGAAAGCTTTCGTTTCGTTCGCAGCTGGCATTACGTGCTCTCTTCTTATTGCTAAGTTGCTGCAAATAGCAAACAGCTGCTTGCGGCAGGCGCGCACTGTCAATTGGGGCTGCAAATCATGATCACAGCTCAAACACACACACACACACACACGCAAAAAAAAACCAATCTCACATAATTGGTGTGAGAAGCGCGCCTGCTCTTTCTCTCTCTCTCTCTACCCACACAGCGAAAGCGACAGTGTCAGTTAAGCTGCGCTCAATTGTTAGTTCTCTTTCCTCTTAAATTACGTAAAACTATGCCAAATGAGGCTTAACGCACACGCATACAAATTTTAGTAAATATAAAAAATACAAAAAATGCTACTTGCACACGTGTGTAGTTGTGTGTGTGTATAATTATAGGGCGCTGTAGCCGGCTTAAAGCTTTGGCGTATACTATCACTAGCGTCGACGTTGCTGCTCTGCCGCCGCAGCATAAATTGCGTATGATGTATGTAAATATGCAAGAATGTGTGCGTATATAACATATAACATATATATAGATATATATGTATGAATGTTATGTATTATCGTTACGAGTCGCGAGCAACAGCTGCTACCTTGATTCTCTCTCACGCTCTCACACGCTTTTTCTTACTCTCCCGCTGGTTGGCGATTTCGCGTTTTAGCTTTTGACGACAGCAACAGCAGCACAGGCAGGCAGCCGTGTAGAATTTTTAGTTTGGCCGCAACAGTTGACTCGTCTGCATGGTGTTTTTTTTTGCCAGGCCCCACCGTCCGTCCCGTCTTTTAGTGCGGTGTTCTCTTCTCGTCTGCGATCGTTAAGCACGTTTTTCATTGTATTGAGCGTGTGTGTGTAAGTGAGAGTATACAAATGCTAAAATATATATATATAAGTGTGGAAATCTAAATGCTTAGTACGGCAAACAAACAAACGAGCACTTGAAAAATTACCTCAAGTTTTTTGCGTAAATGCTGTAAATGCTTGCAACGTTTTTGTTGTGCGTGTTTTAGTGAATGTGTGTAAATGTACATATGCTAATGGTTTTTTATGTGAAAAACGCAGCTGTTGCCCGCTCGTCCATTATTGAAGCTGTTGTAAAGTCCAAATCAATATCAAAATTCATCAATAAATCATAAATAATAAGGCGGCCGTATAAATTTAGCACCAGCAACCGAAAAAACAGCTAAAGAAGCCTGTGTAACGTGTTTTGTGTTTGTGTGTGTGTCGCGTGTGCCTGTGTGAGCTTGTGTTCTCCATTACTTTGGCGCGTTCTCTCTTTCGTGCGCTCCTTCTTTCACTAACTGTGGAATCATTACACACTCTCGCTCTCTGGATCGTGTGTCTCGTTGGGTGTCGTTGTTGTTTCCAGCCTGCCTACTCATGATGAAACTACTGCACGACTTCATGTTGGATGCTCGCACTGCCGAGGATGTTGCACTCACACAGGAAATGGTAAAACTACTAACTACCTTTTGTAACTTTTACACCCCCGGCGACTCCTCCTATTCTATCTCACTTTTTTTGTTTGTCTTCATGTACCTTATTGCTCTTTGGTGTATAATGCTCTTCGTTGCGTGTCTCCTTTGATTGATTGGAGCCCTTGATAAATGCGCATTTTTACCTATTGCCTATTTGAGTTGAGTTCATTTTGATGAATTAGCGCAAAGATAACGGCAACATTTTTAGCTTAAATAACTTGGTCAGTGCTTGGAACCAATTTGTTATTTGCCTCCAGCGGATTATTCAATGTGAATTTACGTTTGAAATACTTTAATTATTCACGTGCACGTGAACTATAGTCTTTAACATTCACTAATTATAAGGCACATATTTGATCTATTGTGTCTATTTGCTTATATTTGCTACTGTTTATAGTTGAAATAGATATCGAGGATGTTTATTTGGTTATTTAGCTTATCTTAGTTTTTCTTTATCAGCTAACTTTTTAAATCAACTGATATAAATAACTCACAGATAAATATACAGTAGAAAATAGCATTTTTTTGTAATGCTTACTGGAAAAGTGATGATACCAGCAAAGAAAGTTTTCACGCTTAAATAACTTCATACAAAGCCAAATTTATCAAAAAATCTGGGTCTTAAATACAGATATCTTTATTACTATATTAGTTAGTTATTAAGTCTGTTAGAGTTTATCGTATTATTCATCAAAATATGTTTTGTCTTATTGCATTTACTGTTTGTCGTTAAATTAGTTCTATCTCATAAATTAACTAATATTTTACCCCCACTCAGGTGCTAAACTTGTCTTCATTACTTAATTTATATATATATATACAGGTTAACTTTGCATTTTAGCTAGACAAAATTTAGCTTGGTTAAAGTTTTGGCTGAAGTGCATAATAAGAAAAACGCTATAAAATACTTGAGTTAATGGTACCCCACTCGCGTCGCGTCTCTCACATGTAAACAAAACAGTCTGCAATTTGTATATACATTTTATTTCTTATATCATTTTTGTTGCTACTACTGCTATTAGATAATAGCACAGAACTGTAGCTCACTCTCGACGAACCGCCGACCACCGACCACCGACAACCACCGACCCCCGACGACCCCCAAAGCAGAGCAAACCGCGGACCGTGGTTTTTGTTCACAGTTCTCTGCTACGTCTGTCGTCGAGTTTCATAGATAAAAAACGTTTTGCGGTTCTTTGAATGCTCGAGCAATTTGTTTTATATGCATTTCACGTAGTTTAACCCTAACTTGAACAAAATGAAAATATATAAAATACAAATCCGTTGGGGGCAAAACACAAAATGCTGAGAAATAACCTGAGCTGAGAGAGAGAGAGAGAGAGGAAGAGAAGTGAAGAGGGGGTTGTAATTTGTACAACATTTTATACTATTTGCCTTTTTTTTTTTGTTTTTGCCCCCTTCTTTTGCCTGGTACCGGTTTCGCTTCTTTTTTTTTTTTTAAGGAATTTACATGAAAATATATATTTTCCGGTTTCAATTATATGCAATACACAGTGCATACACACATGAGTGTGTGTTTATCGGGGTCGTCTCCCTTGCCTTTTTGTCTAGTCTATTTCACGGTTGATTACGTTACGTTGTCATCGTTTCAATCGTCGTTGCCCGATTAGCTGAATTACTCGTCATGGGCGTGGCCAGAAGTAATGATGATGATGTTAATCATGTTGATGGCTGCTATAAACGCTAAAAACATTTCAATCATCTTAATTTAATGGCAGTCCAAACTAAGTTTTTCATACGTTTAATTGATCCAATTTTAATATATTTACTAATCAAATTGTATATTTTATACATTCTATTTAATGATTTATTTTGTGCTGTGTTTAATTGTTACTCCAATAAATTCCGTCTGAATTCGAAAATGGAAAAATCAAAATGTTAAGTCTACAGTTAAATATGCTTAAGTATAATTTTAACTACCCCCTTCTAGTTGCAACCCTTCTCAACACACCTTTCATAGAGCTTATAAGTCATTTCCTTTGAGCTACGCTTGGCAGTCACTTTTCGTTACCAGCAAAAATAGTTTGGCATTTCTATTTCAATAATTCTTTATCTACAATGTTGCAGAATCACTTGAAAAACTTACAAAGCCCAACTTTGTGCATCACAGATTGAAGTGCAATTGCAACTGCAACGATTGGCCGTGCTGTAATGCAACAAATGCTTGAAACTTGCTAGTTAGACACGGGACACGTGAATGTTACACAAGTGAAAGGAAGCACCTCAAAATGTCTCACACATTTTACCTTTCTTCTATTTTAATTTGATGGCTTTTGCAGTTTTGTTGTGGTGTTTATTGGATATGCAACACGCCTCCATTTGCAACGCCATTTAGTTAAGCTCCTTAGGCAGCTCCTTTGTAGACCTGGCCAGCTGTCAGTTCTCCGTCACGGTGTCGCCCCAGTCAATCAACAATTGGGTTATTACCTTCTGAAAGTCGAACTCATAGAAACAACTGACCCGTAAGAGGCAGAACAAATTTATTATTTTTCATTTGCATTGCACAAAAATATACTATAATATTGCCTTACATATATTTTCCTACTTTTCTACAATTCTGTGGACAATATTATCTGACTTAAACACTTTAAAAATTTGAAAAACAAATTATCCCTCTTGTTTAGGCAATTTTCTTTGGCTAAATGGGAAAGGTTCAATTTTTTACTTGTCAAACACTTTTTGACGTAAAGTTTTTTGTAGGCTTTACTTTACAGCATGCGAAATCAGTTTCAAATCAACAATTTCAACTTTGTTCCAAAAATAACTCGTTACATCTGTAAAAACCATTCAAATAACAAATAACAAATTTTCAAGCAGATTAGTTACAAAATATTACAAAGTGTTGAATTTGCTGACCGCAAAAAACTGAAAATTTAATGTAATAGCCGAAAATTATTCATCACATTGAAATGCGAAATGCGTTATAAATCAAAATTCAATAGGAACGGTTTATTTGAATTTAACTTTGTTTTATTTATTTATATTTTGTTGTTTGTTGCGCGTGCACAAAATATTTACACTAAAAGCTGGCGAATCACGTTGTCCGCGAGAGTTTTTTTTTGGTGTATTTGTGGGGTGCAACTTAAATAAATATACCAGTGGCATCGCGCTAACGTTTATTGCCTTTTTGGCCAAGAATAACACACACATAAAAATCGAACTGAAAACTCCTCCCAGAAAAAATAACAATTATGAAAAAATGCAAAAAAAAAATACAATAACTAAAATAAATTGTTTTTTTTTTTTAATTTATTGAAAAATTGTTGATTGAATGTCAAAATTTAATGTTAATCAGGAACATAATAACTGAAATGCTTCAAGTATTTTTATAGAAAGATTGATTACATAAAATAATTCAAAATTTGAAAGTAGATGTTTTCCAGAAAAATATTTGTAATATTTTTCAATATTATATAATTTATTCAGGTATTTTATGCGTTATCATAACCTGTTCATGATCAATTAACATTCATAAATTGGATTTCTTGTTTATGGCATAGAACTGTCTGTTGTATTTCTGTGTTGCATGCAAGCATTGAACATAATCATGATTATGCTATCACATGCCACGCCCACATTGACACATACGTACGTACTCTCCTGTTCCGGCAAAAACTAACCAACTGTCGGGTATTTCATTCTCCTTGTTCTTCCTGTCGACTGACGGCTTTTGCATTGCTTTTCTCGATGGCTATGGAATATTTCTTTCATTTTGTTGTTGTTGCTGTTGTTTCCTTTTTGTCGTCTGATGACACGCAAGAGGTCTTTGCACCTGATGACGACGAGTTGGCTACCAACTGTGAGCACAACACACAAAAATAAAAAAAAAAAAACAAAAAGAAGCCCCCTCAGGCTGTGCCTCGAACCGTTCTTGGCCGACTTTTGAATGCTTGTTGCCAAGAGATTTATGTGCACATTTTGCGCAGAAATTGCCTCACTTTTAACATAATATTTATATGCTATGTAAGGCATGTCTAAACGTACTTTCTTTTTGCATAGTGTGTTAACTCGTGAAGCTATTTTATTAGCTATAAACCAGAATATAAATATTTTTCCTTATTCTTAGTTGTTAGCCTTTAACAGGGTATTTTCTGGCCGTTGGCTTTGGCTGTATTTCACTTGATACAAAGCCAATTCAAAGTCAACAGCTAAACGTGTAAAAAATATGGACAGATTTTAATGTTTTTGGTCAGTTGTCAGTTGCTTTTTTTTTATATGCATTCATATATATTGTGGTTTATTTTCATTGTCTCATATATATGTCAAGTGCATTGTTTGTTTAGTTTGTTAGTTGTTTGTTGTATGTTGTATTGTGTGTGCTTGCTGTGTGACGCCTCTTCTACAACGCGTTGCATCATTCTTCTTTTATTTCTTCTGCTCATTACCCAAAGTAAACTTAATTAAAACATAAAATGATTTTTTGTTTGCAAAGGAGGTTAGTCGAATTAATGTTTTCAGTGTGGTTATTAGATTCAAAAATTTGACTGAGACTAGCTTGAAGGTCATAATTATAATCTAGATACGTGCAATTATGTTCACTAATTTTAGCCAAAGGTTTGGTAATCAAAACAAGTCGCAATGGATTAGTCGAGGCAGCTCGATTGGAAGATACTCTGCATACAGCTGTTAATAGTTAATTATAAAAAGTGGTCACATTCATTGTTAACATAAAAACAACACGAAACATAAAACGTATACATTTATAATTTAATTCCGTCATCAAAAAAACAACAATTAGAAATACCAAATTTAAATTATAGAAAAAAATAGGCTGTTTTTATTTTCGACTAGTTTTTGTTGCTTCTTTTTTTTGGCGTTTTTTATTTATTGTTGCTGGTCATAGGCTCTATGCCATCCACCCCTCTTGCCATTGTTTTACTATAGCTGTCTCTCTCTCTCTCTCTGTCTCTCAGTCTCTTTGGTGCACTCTCTTTTATCGTTCTTTTGTCATGTTTTTATTCGATTAGTTGTTTGTTTACCTTACGTCGCTTGCTCTTCGCTCTTTACGTTTTTCGCTTTGTATTCTTTGCTTTGTGCGTTCTTCGTCGTCGCTTTGTTGTCTTTTTGCTTGCATGCTGTTTGTCTCACGCATGTTTTTCTGGCCGGTTAGCCATTTGGTCTCCCTCTATCGCTCTCTTTCATTCTCACTCTCTCGCTCTCTTTCGTTTTCACTCCCTCGCTCTCTTAGCTGTTGTTGTTGTTGTTTTCCCTTCACAGTCAAGGACAAGTTAATGAACGATTTGGTTGTTGTTCAGACTTTTTCTTCTCAACCTTATAAACGAAAAGGGGAGGCATTTCTCTGATTTATATGGCTAACCCAAAAAGGGTTAACACTCAGAAGGATATACGACACCATAAGTTAGATTTATTCCTGATCCACATTAACAGTTGACACGACTTAGCCAAGTCCATTTATTTATTTCTATTAATGTCGCTTTCTTAGGCAGAGGAATATAGTCAGTAGTATATAGGGCATACTTTTGACTAAATCATAGCCAGATACCCCAGTTTCGAGACTATCGCTACAAATCATCATATTTCTTATAAAGACCTATTTACAGGGTATCTACCTGTCGTACTTATCCAAGTAGAGCATTCTTAATTGTACACGCCTATTTTGTTGATTCATGTCGTTTGTCTTTTGATTTGTTGTTTCCCTTTTTGCTGCTTATTCATTAAAAAATTTTTGCGTTCCGCATTAATAATGCAAATTTTATTTTCATTACTTTTTCACGTTGTTGTTGAATAAACTGCGCCAAAATGCACAAGCAGCGAATTTTTTTCTATTAATACTCTGTCAGATGTTGGAAAATGGCTGTTGTCATTTTGTTCGAGCTGAGTAAATAATTCTACAAGACAGAAAGTGCCAAAAATCGAGTTCGATTGACAAGAATCAAAAAATTTGTATTTGATTGCTTACTGAGAATGTTGTAATATTTACAAATACTGCTCTCACATTTAAGAAATAATTCTTTACTACAGAAACAGAGTATTGCTCAGTCGGCAGTTGATTACTCGGTTTATTTTTTGATTTTTCGCTTTCTGTTTTTTCTCATTTCTTTTAATTTATTTTTTTTTCGCTAAGCGCCGCAGTTTTATTTGTTCTATTTTAAAAAATGTGTGTGAAACACGTATAGGGTGTAGTCAACACGATGAGACGACGTTTAGAATCGAACTGTTTGCTCTGACGAGCATTTCTTTATTTTATACAAAATCTTAAATCTAAATACATATGAAGCTGCTTGTAAGGCGACCTCATGTTATGTTTACTTATCTTAACGGAGTCGCTTGTAAGGCGACTCCATGTGATGTATTCTTAACCTAATGCAGCCACTTGAAAGTCGACTTCATGTGCTATTTTCTTATTTTGGTGCAGCCACTTGAAAGTCGACTATATGTGATATTTTGTCATTACAAAATAGCTGAGCCTCGCAACGTCTCATGTTCTTACTTGAACATTCTCCGGGGGGGCAAATGTAATTTTAATTAATTTCCTTTTTTGTACATATCGTATTCTTAAGTAAACTACAAAACATATTATTACTACCGTAACTAATATGAATGAGACGTGTCCACTTGCAGTGAAGAAATGCAAATCGCCGAGGTGGACCTTATGGTCTTCAAGATATTTTATCTTTTCATGCAATTTCTCCACTTCCTTTGTATTATTAATCGTAAGTGATCCAATTGGGGTCACATCAAAGGGCGTATCGGGGTCTGCTTCCTTTATGAAGTGCGTTGGGTAGTTCCTTCTAAAAGATGTGTGTACACTCTGCGGGGCTTGTAGAGTTATTCCTTTCACCTCCTTAAGGTTTTCGGCTTGAGCAGAATACTCTTCATAGGTGCAGCTCTTGTACCGAAGGATCCGCTTTAAGTGTTCAACTCTTGGTTCCCGTAATCTTCCCATGTGGGGACTGCCCGGGGGAATAAAGTGCCAGGCTCTGCTTTCTTTAGGTAAATCGTGGGATGGATTCCCAATATGACCGGCTGACGTCAAGCTGCTCGCTTTCATTGTCACTGCTTTCTGTAGCTCTTCTAACGACTCCTTGTATCGGCTTACTTGCATCTCGAGACTTTCACGTGTACCTTGCTCCAGTCCTAGCTGCTTCTCCTTGGTGCGCGACCCCAAACGTTTTGGCATAACAGAAATGGAGGGATCATTTATATGTGGTTCGTTATCCAATTTGTGTTGCAGTTCCACTACTTGCTCGACGGTGGCGCTTTACTTCTTCATCAGCCCGCTCAGCTCGTCTTTGTTCTCCTCGATCTGAGCCTGCAGTAGGGCGCGATCGCTTTCCGCCGCAAATGCACGTTTCTCAGCATCGTTGTGAGCCACATGCGACTTCTCAAGCATGGTCTGCACCTCGGCAAGCTCCGCCTCTGCGGTCTGGCGAGCTTTTTGGGCTAGAGTACGTGCAGTCTCAGCATTTTTGAGCTGATTGCGTAACTGCCTAATTTGTGCCTTGCCGGGTGTATCCGCCTTGAGTCGCTCCAGCTGCGCTTGTGCATCCTTCAAAAGTGCCTTGCTTTCTTCCAAATCGCGACGCAGCTTTTGGTTCAGTGCCTCGTCGGCATCACTATCCACACGATCACGAACCTCCATGGAGCTAAGTCTGCGTTCTAATTCATATTTTTCGCGCAGAAGCTGTGCTCGCTCTCCATACTCCTTTTTTAGCTGACACTCGAGCTCCTTTATCTTGTTGTAGCTTTTTCCGCGCTCCTTGTCGCGATGCTGTAGCTCTCGACGAGCCTTCTCGAGCTCCTTATCACTCTCCTGTATATCTCGACGTGCCTCCTCGAGCTCCTTGCGCATTGTCTCAGGTGTCATTTCTAGACGTGGCTTGGTCTGCTCTAATATTTGGATATAGGCGAAACTTTCATCCAGCCCCTTACCCTTAGTTTGAGTGTGCTCCTGTTCGACCGTCCAGAATTTTATGGATTGCAGTTCTTGTTCAATAAATCTCTCCCGATCCCAATACTCTTGTAGCACAGTGTCCCGTCTCGATGAACTTGGTAGATATGACAGCTCTGCAACAATTTTCCCTATTACATTTTCACCTTCGCTGAAGAGATCGTAACTTTCTTCAGAATCGGCCGATATTTCGAATATGAAATTGTCCATTGATGTCATCGTTTCTTGAATCGCAAACATACTATGTATCAGCTCACTTTCTGTGGGATTTGCCAAATTGTTCTTGGCAAGTTTTATTTCCTTTCGCACATGACTTATTAATCTTTCAATTTCTTCCAAGTTATCTTTGTTTAGATTAGCATCCTCTTTGGCTAGCTTCATCAACTTATTTGACCGTCCTTCAATCTCTTTTTCTGATGAAGACGGCTCCATTTTTAGCAGCTCCTGCTGCTTTCCCAACAACATATTCTCTTATATGCTTTTGTTTGGCTTTGATTTGCACTTGCTTCACAGTTCTGTTGTAAGCCACAGAACACGCTTTGAATTTCAAAATCTTTTCAGATTCGACGTTTAATTTCGAACTCTGAAACCGACGCGAAGTTCAAATTATATAGACTACATTTAGTGTAGATCTATATCATCAGAGTCGACTATTAGTTTCGAACTCTGAATCCGGCTCGAAGGACCAAAAAATGTGTGAAACACGTATAGGGTGTAGTCAACACGATGAGACGACGTTTAGAATCGAACTGTTTGCTCTGACGAGCATTTCTTTATTTTATACAAAATCTTAAATCTAAATACATATGAAGCTGCTTGTAAGGCGACCTCATGTTATGTTTACTTATCTTAACGGAGTCGCTTGTAAGGCGACTCCATGTGATGTATTCTTAACCTAATGCAGCCACTTGAAAGTCGACTTCATGTGATATTTTCTTATTTTGGTGCAGCCACTTGAAAGTCGACTCTATGTGATATTTTGTCATTACAAAATAGCTGAGCCTCGCAACGTCTCATGTTCTTACTTGAACAAATGTTTAATTGCATTTTATTTAAATTAATAAATATTTTATATTCCATATTTTTTTTTTGTAAACTTGCGCGGGTCTATAGACACATGACCTACATTACGCATACGCCTAGTTGACCATATTAATTTCTTATTTGGTTTATTAATTAATCAAATGTCAGATGCGTTAAACTGGTCATAATTATGATTACGGTTTTTGTGTGTTTATTGTTTATTAACACAAAATTGTTGGTTTTGTTGTTGGTATTGTTGTCTGGCTAATCTGTGCGACAGGCCTAGTTGGAAACATTAATTTTTGTTGACCCTTTCACACGTTCCGTAACGTTATTGTTGACGTTCGACTTACCCTATTTATGTAAATGTATGAAAAGGGGTATGTTGGTGAGAGTTTTGCACATATATTGGTATTATTTATGCAAAATAAATCTGTTTACTACCACTATTTTAATTCATTTATTTTATAATTTTTTTGATGGGAATTTAATTAGTCAAAATATTTATAAATTTGTCTTAACATATATTTGCAAATATTTCCAAAAGAGTATTGTTGAGTTTTCTATACATTTGCCTTTCATTTGCTGGATGCCATTTTTGCATTGCTTCAGTTTTTATTTTTGGACTGTGCAAATATTGGATAACAAATAACTTTTGAGCTTTGTTGTGTGTGTTTGTGTGTGTGTGTGTGTGTGTGTGTGTCGGTGTGTCGGATGTGTTGCTTAGCCCTTTTCGGGTTGGCCTTTTGAAAATTTATAGCGCAAGGTTGTAAAATTTGTAAAAAGAGTTCGAGCAACCCTGAAACGATTACGAATGCCAAAAGCTATCATTTTATGTGAAATCGAAGACAGTTAGAAAGACAAGCATGAAATATGAATAAACATAAAGAATATGGCATGGAAGTTGAGATATAAGAAATGAGTGCTGCTCAGAAAAGTTAAAATATTAAATGTATACAAAGTTTAACAAAAAAAAGTTTTAAATAGAAAACCAATTGCACTGCTGCGAACTGTGCATTGTTTTGTATTTTTCTTTATTTAATTGAAATTTAATTTTGTTTAGTTTTCAAAATTAGAATTACTAATTAGACTGTATAAAATGAAAAGAGTGAAATTATATAAAATATTTAATAAAAAAAAAAAATTTATGCAATTTTATTTTAATGATTGAAGAAACAAACAAAAATGTAATCAGACTGAAAATTATTCAGCGCTAATAAATAGGGCGGAGAGTGAAAGAAACAGATAAAATTTAGATATTAGATATTAAATAAAAAAATGTGAGTCTATTATCTAAAATTGTGGAATAGGATAATTATACTACAATTAGTCATGCTAAAAGGTTTTCCCAAAGTTATATAAATATAAACAAATTGGAATAACAACTTATGAAAATCCATTAAATGTTTATATTAATCTAAACTGTCGATTCAAATGCCGCATTACAAATTCAGCGCTAATCATCGTAACCCTTTTTTTTTTGATGCGGCTAACATAAAACTGAAACGAAGCTTTTTTGTGGAGGGAGTGTTTTAAGTATGTGTGTGCGTGTGTTACCTGCTGGAACTGTCTCATTCAGCATGCCACATAATTCATGGGACTCGCGAGGCAACAAATGCGACTCCAGTTAACTGTTGACTGTTGCTGCCTCATGCCTCATACCCATCCATTCATTCATCCACAAACATATTCGAGTGATGGGCATAAATTAAATATTTAAAATGATGTTGCCAACAAGCAGTGTGTGCGCCATGAGGCACATGTCGCGTTGACGCATTATGACAACGCATTCGCCTTGGGAAGAGCAGTCACATAAAAAAAAGAAACAAAAAAAAACCCAACTCGTGAAGCATAAAAGTTAATTAGGCAATTTTTAGTGGCTGCGGCTGGTGTGCGGAAAGTGTGGCATGATGTGATTTTAATAATATACCAACCTGTGTGTGCGTAGGTGCCACATAAAACAGTTATGACTGATTTTTTTTTTTTACATCTTGCCTGTGCATTTTCCCATAAGGGACAACATTCGGTGCATTCAACAATCGTTGTGGATTTTAGAAATTTAACAAATGTTTTTCAGTTTTTGCGTTGTGTTATCGAAATCGAAGTTAATGAATAACAAAAGCTAACATTTCCACAAAATAAATAAAGTACAATTATAATTTTATTTAAATTTGAAATATAAAATACATTTTTTTAATTTTTAAATTTGATTTAAATGTTTGCGCAAAATTGCTTGTCTTTTGTTTTGTTTTCCACTTGGCAAAATAAATAAAAATATGCAGATCATTTCCTAGATTAATTGATTTAAACACTTGCCTGTTGCTTATATTTGTCATGTGCCACAAAAGTTGCTGCAAATGGCACCATTTAGTTTGTGGGGCAGCAAGGTATCTCTGTCTCTCTCGCCCTCTCTCTGTCTATCATTTATATATCTGTTTCTCCTTTTTCCACTCTACATTTGCAGTGCAGTTTGTCAACGGCAAAGCGGCAAGCAAAGCTTCTCTTGGCTTGGTTATTTACAGCTGTGCTGTCTGTCTTCTGATTCACTACGCCCTACTTCTGCTCACCCCCTCTGTAAATCGTTTTTATGTATTATTTCTATATAGCAAACGACGTGCCATGTTCTTCTTTGAGTTCACTGGCCCAATGAGATGCATACTTTAACGTTAGAAAGCTGAAATGTGTCATAAATATGTTGCAAGCGCATCAATGTTGCATCAATGTGTTGCATAACTGAACGCTGCTCCTTCTCTCTGCTTATAACTATAGCCATGGCAATGATTTATAATCTCCGGATTATACTTGCATTACGTTTGTTATTGTGTTGCGTAATAAATGCATTTTAAATCCTTCGCTACATTTTTTAAGTTAACCTTAAGTAGCAAAGTTTGGCTCTTTAAATTTTAAGGTTGCTTTTCAACTCATATTTTAAGCAGCTTAGCATTTATTTTTATATAAAGTGCGTTTCGTAAAAGGTTTTGTGCTTTTCCTGGTATATCTTTTATATATAAATTACAAAAAGAAAATCCGGCAAAAAGCATTTTTAAATAACGTACCCAGTCGGAATATATTATTTTAAGCTTTTAATCTATTTCTCAGAAATATATTTCATAATAATAGAAAACCAACATCAATTTTTAATGTTTAATGTTCAGTAAATGTTACACTGGAATTTAGAAATGAAAACCCCTGGTGTACTCGTAATATTAATGTTAGTTAGAAGTATTGAAAAATCCAAAGCTTATGAAACATTTTTTTCTTCGTGTAGGTAATTTCTGATTGACATTAAAGGAATTATACAAAATACACATTTCCTATATTATTTATAATTATTTATCGGATGCTTTCGTAATGAACTGCAATTTGAAAGCGATGCAATTGTCACGTCATATTATTAAAGGCTCAACTGCAGTTAATTTCATTAAGTACTAACTATGCAGCTGGCGCCAAGATTGCTTCTTAGAGATATGTTTGGGAATGGAGGGGCAGAGAGAGAGTTAGAGAGAATGGCGACATAAATTGCCGAGGATGATAAAAGTTGGCAGTGTTCGTAGTTGACTAAATTGAGTTAGCTTAGCGGCGAAAGTTCAGCAAAAGTTGTCCGCTTAGCCAGCGCAGCAGGAAACTGACTGGACGCCTGTCCTTGGCCGGATGACGGAGGATGGGCGGGGGGCTGTTAGGGCAAAATTACGGGAAGTCAACTTGTGCGGTAAATTATTGATGTTGTTAATAATTCAATTGCAAGACGGTGGCAAATGGAAATTTTCTTGGGGCCGCCCTGAGACACTTGATAAGTTAATACCACAGCAAACTTGGCATTGGACTTATGTGGATTCCACTCTTTATACTTACTACAGATTACCACATCGACTGCGAAGAAGTTGTGGGAGAAATCGGATGGTAAAAGCGGCGCCTCTGGCAACACTGGCGGCCCATTGAATCCACTGCAGATACCCGGCGTTGGCGATCACTCGTCCGTTTGGAAGGATCACACATGGTCCACACAGGGCGAGAATATATTGGCACCGCCCCGACCACGTGGTTATCCACATGGTGGCGCTTCAGATACTTCAAACAGCGGCAATGCGGGCATCTTGAGGTGAGTTTTGTGTAGAGTAGCGCTCTACGTGCTATTGTAACGTAATTTAACGTAGCGTAACGTAATGTAACGTAATGTAACGTAATGTAACGTAATGTAACGTAATGTAACGTAATGCAAGATTAACTTTATTTAATGAAATAATAATAATAATGAAATAAAACACATTATAAATTAATATAAAATATTTGAACTATTTAACTTTCTTTTCTTTGATTCATATCAGATTATTTTTTATTAATAGTAAAAGTATTTTTTTATACAAATTTAAATTATTTAAATACAAATTTTCCTTTCATTTATAAATAGTAACTTTTATTAATAGTAACAGTCATTTTTTATTTCTGAATATAATAGTAGAGAATACCTTTACCAAGAAATAAAATTTGTTAAGTTTATAAAATCTGATAAGTAATTATCTTATCTTAAAATAGTAAAGTATTTCAAAGTTGTCGAGTAACTTGAGCTAGAAAACCTACGATGTTTCCCATGATAATTATAAATAATTTAATGATGATATTTGACGCATTGTTCGTGTCTTAACTAATTATTTTTTGCTCTAAAATAGTCCCCGCGATTCGACATGCGTTAAGATGGTTGAATATGTTCTGGGCGGCTCACCAACCAACAAGGAGAGTCCTTTATCCAGCCTGGAGCCGCGTATGCGCAACTTGAAATTTGACGATAATGATAAGGTGAGTTTATTGAATGATTCCTAATAATGCTCAGATAACATGGCTTGTTATTGTGTTCACAGTCACACGATGATAAGGAGAAGGCAAATTCTCCGTTTGATACAAACGGCTTAAAGAAGGACGACCAGGTCACAAATACAAACGGAGTTGTCAATGGCATTGACGATGACAAGGGATTCAAGTGAGTAGATACTGAATGACCGAGATGACTGATCAACTTTTTCTCTATCAGTCTGTCCGTCTGTTTGTCTCTGTCTCTCTGCATCTATCTATCTCACTCTCTAGATCTCTTTGTGTCTAGTTAAAGTCTGGGCAATGACATTGACATTAGAACGCCTAAAACATATTACTCAAACTGGTTTCTTCAAGGTTTCCTCCGTTGACACGTTCTTGTCTTGTGCTCGAGCGTTGATTGTGACAGCAACATAGAGTTCTGAAGTTGTTTGTTGCTTCGCTTTATGACAGGCAGTGGCACACGGCAAGTGTTGCTTTAGTTTTCTATTGTTTTTTCATTTCTTTTAAATTCAATTTTCAAACAAAAACTCTTTTTATATATTGCTGCAGTTTAGTTATTAAATTTATTTATAATTTTATCTCTTCAATTTGAAAGACATCTCGTTATCTATGTAAACACAGATTTTATTTACTTCGTTGCTTTCAAATTCTCTTTTTTATTTAACTTTTTCCTCTTTTTCTCATTTCTCTGTGATATTTTAATTTTATTTATTTTACTTTCAATGTCAGTTATAATTAAAATGTCGCTTAGACATGGATATTATTAGCTCTACCCACAGAGACACCATGCAGCTTTAGATTTTTAATATTTAACTCTCTGTTGACAAACGTTTAGGCACACACAATCTCAGTCACACACTCACACTCACACTCACACTCACAGACACACACTCACACACCCACTTGGTCAAAAGCTGCACACTTGGCCCAAATTTTGTGAATTTATTTCTTTATGCCTACTGCTCGTTGTTTCTTCGTCATTTTTTCGCTTCCTCTTTTTTGTGTAGTACTTGCATATTGAAATATGATTCAGTTTTTCAAGTGTTTTATGGCCACAGTTTGGTGTTTCGAGTATTTTTCGGCAGCACTTTCTAAATGCGCTTCAAAGTTGAAAGAACTTTCGAGTTTTTGGCATTTTTAAAAGAATATTTATGGTTGTTATTTATATGCCACGAAATAAGTAGAGGAGAGAGGTATATATATTGAAGTTGTGCAAAGAAAGCTTTTACTTACTACAAAAATAATAATAAAAAAATACATATACTTTTATATATATATCTGCAGTTTATGTCAGCTTCGGCATGTCTAATTTATTCATTCTCTTTTGTTATTACATTTTTATAGCCACATAAATATAAGTTCAGATAGAAATCTTAAAAATAATATATTAAATAAAAAACATATTTATTTCCGTACATCTCCTTCTTCCTTTATTTAGTTTCTAAATCTTTTTTTCATTTTACTCTCTTAATTCAATTAATTGCTTTGCCTGTCTCCTATCATTTATGATCCAAAGATACAATTTCAAGATTACACATCCAAAAAAAAAAATAACTAAAAACGTTTTTAAATAGGCGCTTACAAAACGCACTGCCAAAAATTGCTGGCCATTTATAGTTGCTCAGAGCAATTGAAACCCTAACCAAAAAGTAAAAACCAGTCTTTAACATTATTGTTGTTGTTGTTCTTATTGTTGCTCTGCTTTGCCGGTTTTCTCTTTCAAATGTTTGTTGTTGTGGTTTTGTTGCAATTTCATTGCCGGTGTCGGCGCAGCCAAAACGTGTTTCAATGCCAAACGTAATAACTGTTATGATGTAAGTCATCAACAATAACAACACCAACAACAACATAAACATTGAGTCAGGCCTAAAACGCAACAATCAAAGCAAAAAAAAGACCGATTTTATTAAACAGTTTTTTTTTATAGCGTTTTGTTCGATTAGTTTTCGGTTAAGCGTTTTTTATGTTGCTGCAGGTTTATTTTTTTTTTTTTGTATTTCTTTTTATACCATTTTTTTGAATTTTTTTTTTTTTGGTGTGTGTAATTTTTTTTGTTGCTCACGTTTTGTGTCGTGTGTAATGAAATTTAGTTGCGAAAATTCAAACGGACGGCTTCAATTCAGGCAGGCAGAAACTAACAAAAAACGGCCAACTTTGGATTGAGTATTTGAGTTCGAGCTTCAAGTTGTTGATTTTTTTTTTAAGTATTTTCTTTTTTTTTGTTTTGTTGCTTGTGGTTTCAGTTACTACACCTGAGAGCAGCTGCCGACCTACTCTCGCCGGGGGTTGGGGGACTTGGCCAACAGTTGTTGTTGTCGTTGTTGTTGCCACCTCTGTATCGGCTGTCTGCTGTTAACTTGGTCAACTTACTGACTGACCTTTTTATCTACTTTTGGCCAGCGCACTTTCTTTTTACTTTGAAAGTGAAAATTGTCTATTCGCTTGTTTGTTTTGTGGCTATTACATAAGCATTAAATATTAGAATATGTCAGAGATTCTTGGCCAGAATCAAACTGATATGGGCATATTGCCAATTGAACTAACCTCGCACAAATTCTGACTCACTTGATATTTTGTTCTTGTCGTTTTTTGTATTTTTTATGTGCTTAATTAAAATTTAAACTTTACGATTTTCAGTTTAGAAGAAGTAAAAAAATAAAAGATAAGAAGAAAAGATTAGAATGGGTAGACAATTTTCCCTAATTGCTTATTACATCATAATATAAGTGCTACATAAAATAAATAAAATAGTAAAAATCATTGTTAAATTAACATTTCGCATCAGGTTTTGGTTTAGTTTTTGGAAAAATTGTCTAAAGCAGATGAATAAATAAATTCATAAAAAAGAACATCATATTTCAATATTAAGTAAATTGGTATATTATAAGATAAGCAAAATCGAAGGCCACATCAATTTTGATTCAGTTTTGGCCAAGTTATGAGCCACGTGCTAAGTTGCCAAGTCCCATTACAGTTTGAGAACAGTTGCATAAGTTGATTTCATTGTGTTTGAATTAGTCACACACTTTACAGTTGCACGATCACTGCAGATGCTGAGTTTGTTTTTGATTTTGCTGCTGCTGCTGCTGCTGCTGCTGTGTTTGGTGTTAATGACCCGACATTTAAATTATAGCCAATTTGTGTTCACTGCATGCAAAAGCGAGATGGCAATAAAAAACTCATACAGTTTGATGGTGACTGCTAGCTAGTTAGTTAAGTGTCAGAGCTATGGTTGGCTTGCTGAAGCACGCGCTATGAATGAATCGTGTTTTCTTGATTCTCGAAAGACAAATGCATTAAGTAACACACACACACACACACACTCGCACACATCGCGAGAATTATTTATTGTTATTCATTTGAATTTGCATTTAAAGCGCCAGTTGCCTATTCAGTTTAAATTAATGGCTCTCATTGTTGCTGACGTCATTGATACCCCCATCCTCTTTGCCGCGCTCTACATTCAATTAGTCGCAACAAGTTTGTTGCTTAAGTCTTCTGTTTCGTCACAGCGGGTGACGAGTCATTGTCAGCGATTACCAAACTCTAAGCTGTACAATATGCCAATTTGGGCCAAAAGCACAAATTTATTTTTAATTGTCAATTAGCTTTGATAAATTTGTTTATAATTGTTTTTATGCAACATCTTAATAATTGCTCCACCAGTTTGATGGTCATTTACTAAAAACATGTGTTTTTTAGTATCTTGTTGGAGCGTGTCTTGGCTAAATGTGTCTGGGCTAAGCATGTGGTACAATGGCTCTGCAACTATGGATAGGATGTGCAGCTGTTGTCAAACTGTTTTAATCAATGAGTTCCACAGTGCAATTACAACTGTATTTGTGGGTTTCTTTGAACTGTTCCAGTAATACTAAAACTTGATTAGGTCCACAGCACATTTGCAACTGTATTGCTTCAATGAATCTACAACTAGAAGCGGATTATTTCTAATAATTTAACTTTTTTACTTGAATTACAGCCGCACTCCCGGTTCCCGTCAACCATCGCCCGCTGAAGAGTCACTGCCACGCCCACCCACACTGCTGGATCAAACACATCATGGCGGTTTTCCACAAATGCCCCATTTCAATCACATGCTCATGGATCACGGCCAGGGTCACGTGGGCATGGGTGCCGGCAACGGCGGCAACAATTCCGTCGGTGGCGGAGGAGGTGGAAATAGTAGCGCCGCAGCCGCCTATGCGCACCATCAGATGGCTGCACAGATGAGCCAAATGCAGCCCCATATGATGAATGGAGTTGGTGCCGGAATGCCAATGGCGGCACAGGTGAGACCATCATTAGCGATAATTGCGCCACACCAGTTTGACAAGCATTGTTCTCAGTATTCCACATTTGACTTGCAGTCACCGATGTTGAATCATCAGGGTGCACAAGCAAGCGGACCCAATCACCTGGAATCCTCAAACAATCTTCTGCAGCAACAACAGCAACAACAACAACAGCAGCAGCAACAACAGCAAAATTTTGATGTACAGGTGAGTCGAAAAAATATATATTTCTATAAGAAAATATCTCTGCAAAAAGTAAATTCTGCGTTGCATTGGATTAGCAAATGGAAAACTATTTATCAGTAAAATAAATATTAAATTCTTTATTGCGTCAAATCACAAGAAACTTCTTTTAATTTAAAACAGCTTTAATTACATCTAAATATAAGCTTAAAATAGCCATAGAAACGATTCTTTCAGAATTGAGTTTAATATGTTTTCAAACATTTTTAGAGTTTTACTAATGAAAATGGTTTTAATGCAGATCTTTTATTTACCTGCTAAATCGGACTAATAAGTAGCATTAACATTAAATTGATCATCAATGTTGAAAAGTGATCAAAAAAAATGTAAACAGTTTTTCTTTAGCACATTTTTTTTTCATTCGTACAGCATTTTTTTGCCGATAGTTGTTTAGACAAGTTTACAGGTTTAAGTATAGTCGCCATTTTGACCTTTGTTGCCATTTTTGTTGATGTCAACTGTATTTGTACTGGGTATCTGTGCACCACATAAGAGCAGCTGTAATTTCAACAAAATGAGGTCATGTGTGTTGGTGTGTGTGTTCTGTGGTTAACTGTTGTTAGTTGCTGTTTTTCATTTGGAGTGCACACTGCAGCTGCTAATTTACCACATCCGGCTAAAAGCAGCTGCTAGTCGCTCTATTGCCTGATGTCCCCGCAGAGCCATTTCCGGCAAATAAACCCAAATCCAATCCCTATTCTGCTCAACAACAACCAAAAAAACAGAAAAATAGGAAAAAAATACGTTAAGAGTTTTGCTCGCATGCAATTTATTTCGAAACAGAACGGAAATCGGATTTATTAGCCGCAAAATTGCTTTTAAGCTTTAGCTGTCCAATTTAGCAGTGACTCTCAAACCGATACTACATCGCTCAGCGCTCCTTGCTTAGTTTCTCTCTATCTTTCTTTCTTTTTGTCTTTTTGTCTTTTTGTCTTTCTTGGTGTCTAATGACATTTCTCTGTCGCTTTGGCCTTTTATCTAAAGTGCAAAAAATGGCAAAGTCGCTCGACATCAAATTGAAAATCAATATTAAGTTGTTGCAAGAGAATGCTGCAGTTGTTGTTTGCTGTTGCTATCTTCCGGTGTTGCCACGCCACGCCCCCTGTCCTTTGTTATACCCCTATTTTGAGCCTGGCGAAAGCAAATTGACATTTACACACTTTAGTTGTTGCATTTGCTGCTGCTGCTGCTGTTGTTGTGTCTTGTGTCTTGGACAATCTTCACTTCCTTTTCTTCACACAACACACACACACCATGATGATCCTGCCCCTGCTGTACCTCTACCAACTTCCGCTGGTGTTGCAGTTATTTTTGTGTCGCTTTTGTCTTTTAACTTGACAGAGTTTCAAGTTGCCTTCTGCAACTTTATCGTTGCACTTTTTGCCTTTTGGCTTGGCCTGGCCTGTGGTTCGCTTCTTGGCTGCACTTGTGCCACATTCCCCCTGCCACTTGTGCCACTCACTGTATGCCACAAAGAGAGTCAACAGGCAACAACACCAACAGCACTCCGGCGGCAGCTGATGTCATTACGCTTTAAGCTAAAGTTTGCCTTTTGTGTTGCACATTTTTTTTTTTAAATTTTTTTTTTTAGTTATACTGCTGTGAAAAATTATTTATATAATTTAATATGTAAATATGCTTTTATTTATCTTTTACTAATAATATTTTCAAAGGTCTTCAATTTGTTTTTTTTTTTGAGAGATTTTTACATTGTTTATATTATGATAAAATCATTTAGAGCGTTTTTTATTTCTTCACAGTTATATCGGTTTTTTTTTTTACATTTTTATTTATTTATTTTAATTACATTTTTTCTTCTGTTAGATTTTCAAGTTTTTTTGTCTCTAAAAATATAAATAAATATTTTTACTTCACATAAAATACGCTTCGGCAAAATTATCTGTCAATTAACTGATTTATATACATATAATATATATATATACTTATATATCCTTATATATACTTATATATACTTATATATACTTATATATACTTAAATATACTTATGCATACTTATTTATACCTATATATACTTATATATATATATATTTATTTTGGCTGCTTTTGCTCCTTTTTGATTGTGTGGGTTTTGCCAGCATTTTTCTTCGTTGGTAATGGCAAATATGTTTTTGGTCACATTGAAATTTATATTGATGGTCTCTGGATGCAGTCTGTCTTGCCAACAGTTTACATTCATTTTAACATCTCCTGTCTGCCAGTATCGCAACCCCTCGCCACCCCCTCCCGCGGGCTGCCACACTCTGCTGCATGTATGTCTGGCAGTTGATCTGTGGCTCTGTGCGGTCCTTGCATTCCTTTTGCCTATAAATAATGATTTCTTTGCCATTTGAGCAGCTGTTGCAGCTTCAATGTGCAACTGGCTGAAAGTGCTACTCTCCATCTAGCTGCCTGCTGCATGCGGGTCTTTCCACAAATGCATATGTAATTGCATTGGCCATAAGAAATTCATCAAACAGAACTCAAATATATATTTCCATATATAGATATTCATATGTGTCTGTTTGTCTGTGCAAATTCCATTTTGAGCGAAAATTCGTAAATTTTTTTTTATATAGGTAATTGATATATATTATAAATAATAAAATTGACATATATGTGATTTTTTCTACTTATAGACTGATAAATGTATATATTTTAATCATTTCTATCTATGCAAAAAACAACTAACAAAAATAATTCTTTTTTTATTGATGCATATGAAATATTCTTTATTTAAAAATGTTACACTTTTTTTTGTTAGATTATTCGCGATATAGCATTAAAATTAATTACAAATGAAAATGTATGTTTTAATTTTGTTTTACAATAATCAGGTAATTTACGTAAGAGTTGCATACAAAATGAATACATTTTTTAAATAACAAAAAAAAGAGATAGTTTAGCTAATATATTTCATATTTTAGTGCTGTTTAACACTCAATTGTTAAACTAAATAACACTGGCTTGCTTTATGCCACGTTTTACATAAATAACTGTATGAATATTGCATTTTCTTGTTGAAGTCATTGCATTGTGTTTGCCAAACAATGCCACACGTGCCACAAACTCAACCCCATTTTGCATCAGTTTTTTCTGGGGTTTTCATATATCGACAACATAAGAAATATGCACGAAATGCAAATAACAAAATAATATAAAAATTGCATGAAAGAAAACGCTTTTGTGGAGTGCACTCAAATCGACAACATTTTGTCGCATTTTGTGTTGTGCAACCAGCTTCATCAATATATTCCAAAGATTATGTTTTATTTCTTTTTGTGACTGTTCTTCATCATTCGTCATATTTATGTTGCAACGCCTCCATATTTTTCTAATATTAAATGTGAAATTATTATTAAATTAATATTAAATTGTGAAAAATATAAATGAGTTTTTTTTTTTAATATTGTATGTAAAATATTTTCATTCCCATTTAACTATAATTTACATTTTCTTTCTAAGTCTAACTTTCAAATTATGAACTTTTTGTTTTTAATACGAGTTGGTTTTGGCAGTGATCCTAACTGAGCTCAACTAACAACTTAACGTTGCAAAGTTTTAAGATAAATAAACATGACAGCTTTGGTCCGCGAGAAACTTGGGCAAAATTTGTTGTGGTGCAAAGTGTGAAATTCGAAAAACTGACAAATGCAACGCTTCCTATTTTATTTGCTTGTCTCCCATTTTACTTAATAAAAGTAATTAGAAATTTAAGCGGTATGCGATTATTTGTACTTAATATGTTAGTTGTTTTGCCAAGCATTTTGACTTGAATTTCCGGATTTACTTTTTCCGTTTGATTAGCTTGCTTAAATTGCTTTTGACTGCATTTGTGTGTTAATCAGTCAATGGGGATTTCGTTCAACTAAACAGTTTGGAGACGGAGTAAGAGTAAAAGGGAGCTTTATGTGGATTTGTGTGTGGTAGCCGATTAGATTTGCTTTGATCTGGAAAGTGCTGCTTAATTGATTTCGAGTTGAAGATTATTTCATTTCTCCACTTTGGCTTAACTTGTCGTTTCTTCGTCGAAGTAAATTAGCAGAAAGTTAAGTTAAGCAGAGATAAAATAGAAAGGAGCTTAGAGAAATTCTGATGAAAAATAACTCTATTTCCGTTATTTTATTTGACTAAAGATTATTATGCAGCGAGTAAATTAATCTATATTTATATAATAAAATTGCTAAATTCGAAAAAATTTAAATATTTGTTGTATATTTGCTGTGATCTGCTTTGTTTGACCAGAGGGCGACAATTTGCATAAAATGGCATTTAAAACAGTGAAAGCATGCGTTGTGGAAAGGGGGCACTTGCAACATCTGCTGCACTGTCTTTTGTAATGTGAATTTGCCATTAATTAAGCGTTAATTAGCACAGCAATGTTTGTATAATTAATTATGCATGTTGTGTGGCAGCTCGCAGGTGGCAGCAGGCAAGTGGCAAGCTGGCACGTGGCGAACATTCCACTTGGGTGCAAATTCAATTGCACCAGCAAATATGCTGCTAATTCCTCAATTGCTCCCAATTAATAATATTAATAATAATTAGTTGATATTTGCGTATCAAAAGCGAGAAACTTGAATTATTAACAATAGTAATAAATTTGCAATTGCAAAAACTTTTGAATATATTTGTATCGAATGCGAAAATTGGCAAACAAACTCAAAAAACGACAAGTTGGCAGCGCTATGAAGAATTTTGGTTTAAATAATTCCGGGAAAGCACAACAAAAGAGTTTGGCAAGTGGTTGACTAATTAATGGAGACGCCTCTTCGAGCCGGCAACTATTTGCCACTTACTAATTAGCATTTTGCCTGCCCACAAAAACTTGGCAGATGACAGACCCCAAATTGCAAGCAGGGCAGGCAAAGGGCGTCGATAATTGGGCTTTATTGGTAGCAGCAAATGTCAAGTGAGGCGAAAAGTCTTAGTTCGCTGGGCCCAAAACAAACCAACCAACACGCCTACCCCGACCACACCCCCAACACCACTTTTGATTATGGTTCACTGATAACAGAAACATTTGTCGTTGCCAAGACGCCGTCCAGCAGCAACAACATTTGCGTCGTCTTTGTGGCAACGCACGCGTGGGCAGCGAAGCGATAAATATATATCTATATATCTATATATATATACATATATATATATGTAGTATATATATATACTCTTTGTGGCTGCCCAAAAGTTTGGCATTTAATTTTTCTGGCTTGGCTGCACTTGAACGCCGCCTACAAAAGCTGCCTACGATTTCAGATTTATGATACAGTGAAAGCGCCCAGAAAACCAAATCGATGATTTTAGCTTGTGTTTTTAATGGAGGCCAACTTAAAGTTGGCTGCAATTAGACCTTCTTGAGCTAAAAACACTTTAATGTAGTATTTAAGCCAGATTAAGATGTGCTAAGCTAAACATCAACTAAGTCTTAATCCATAAGTGCAATAATAAATTAAAATTTTAGCTTTTTGGTTACTTAGAATTATGTCTCTAAATATGTCTGAAAATGTCTATTTTAATGTTGATTATTTATTTATTATTATTTGCAATTTACACAAATTGTTATGTTTGTAAAGATTGTTGTTTAACTTATTCATAAATTGTAAGGTTATACGATGAATAATACAAACAATTATTATTTTATTTTTAATTAAAATTGATAATTTTTATAAAAATTTTGACATTTTTAACAAGTGAGTTTAGTTAAAAATAAAAGATTTAATAGTAAAAATAAAATAATATTTAGTTGTATAGTTTTTGAAATTTACTATTTTATTAAATGTTGTCTTTTAAACAAATCGACAGCACGAATTTCTTTTTTACATTTTTGAGACTCGTTTGATAATTTAAAAATTTGAGTAAGGTTTGATAATTTCATAAGTTGTAAGAATTGCGATAACAACATTTACAGCATTTAAATGATATTGGTCATGGCTGGTGAGCAGGGCAATTGGGATTGCCAACCTGCTGCTGGACAGATTGCCTTTGGGCCATGGCCATTTGCCCATTTGGCTATGGCCATTGTCCATTGCCATTGCCTACTTATGGCAGCTAATCAAGCAGCCGACGAGCAGAGGATTGGCTGCGCTTGAAATGAATAAGAAAGGAACCCGGCAGCTTAATTTGATTAATTGCGTCATGCGGAGCAATGTCGTCAAATGATTTCACACCATGGGATGCCCCTCACTGCTCCTCACCCACCAACCCCCCTGGAGTGTGATAAGTGCGTTGTGCGAGGTTTGTGCGGAGGGTCTGCAGGGTGTGTGTTGTATTACATGACGACGACGCCTTGCCATGCAATTTACTACGTAGTTTTTTCTAATTTTTCTATTTAATTAGCACACTCACACACAAAGAGTGCGCAGAGCAGCAGGGTGTCATGGAGGGGGGGGGGGAGGAGAGAGAGAGAGAGTATATAACACAACATTTGCTCAGTATTGAGGGTTGTTTCCCCTCATTGACTTTTTGGGGGCGCCGTCGAGACAAATGCTTTGCTGCGTCTGCCTGTCAAACTGTTGCCATTTGCCTGGCCGACGCTCCGACGCTTAATGATGTCAGCATGTTAATTAAAGCCAAATTATTTACTAAAGTTACCCAAAAGGCATCAACAAAAAAAAAAAAAAAGAAGCATCATTTTGCTGACGAGGTGTTTAACTGTGTGCGCTTTTGGCCTTTTGGCACTTTAAAGTTTCCTAGCTTTTGGCCATATTAAACGATTGAGTTTCTATTCAACTTTTGAGGAAGGAGCTGTTAAGGGAAACCCCCTAAAATTATTTGTTGTAAGTTAAGAAATTAAACCTACATCAAAATGTTGAATCTTTTCGAAGTTCTGCGCCACAAAATATTATTGCTTCCAACTTGTTTGCCATTATTTTTTTTTTATCAATCAAGTCGCACTTAAATACTCGACTAATCTGGTTTATAGTGCAATGCTGATATTTTTTTTTACTATTTCTATATACTAACTTCTTGCTTTTGCCGGAGCTAAGAATCTGACTCTTATTATGACTCCCCAAGCAGGACAAAGTGTGTGTGTGTGTGTGTGGAGGGGGAAGCAGTAATTTTTGTTATATTTGCTTGGTTTACAACAACTTTTTCATTAATAGTTAACAAGCTTCATAATTAAGCAGTCAGCAGACGCCAGAACTTTTTTCGCTCACTTTGTTAATTTTTCTACTTTTTCTTCAGAGTTTTGTTTTTATTTTTGTTTTTGTTGTTGCTTTCATGTTTGTTGCTTATCCCTTGGCAATTTCTTGACGACATTTCCACCCTTGCTTCTCGCACTGCTTACGAAATAGTTTTCTTATTTTTCTTCTTTTTTTTTTTTTTTAGCCACTTTCTTAGTCTGTCAATGACTTGGCTTAGTTCTTGTTGGCCATTTGTTTGTTTGTTTGTTTGTTTTGTGTGGCTGTCATCAGATTTCTTAAGCAGCTCAAAGCATGGCTCACCTTTCAGCAGCAGACTTTGTAATTTTCCACGCCACTTTGCTGATTTTTCACTTTAATAGCGATGGCAAAAAAAAAACCCTGAATATATTTCCATTGTAAAGTGAAAATTGACAAAAACTTCTACGAATTTTCCAGTTGTGGTTTGACATGCTAGTTGTCGCCAGTGGCTCGTAAATTTAAATTGGCTCATTAGCAAGCGGCTAACCACAATACAAGCCAAGAAAAACCCCTTGGCATGGTAAGGTTTTTTTTTTTTTTTTTTTTTTTTGCACTCAGCTTAACAAATTTAGTTAGATTCTTATGAAAGGGGGCGTGGAAGGGAATACCTTTATCTACCACACACCCAACTGTTTGTGTGGTCAAGTTGTTGCTGCTGTGTGTAGCTCATTTGTTGGTCAGAAAGCTTAACTGAAACTAAAAGCATCTAAAGTACTGCCACAAGAAAAGGGGGCAGCAGCAAAGTAGTGGGGAGGGGGAGGATTTCCCCACAAAACAGACAAGAAACGTATAAATGTCTGTTTGGGAGTAAATTGCTTACATGGTTGGTTACTTTAAATGTGTCTGTGTGAAAGTTTTTCATTGAATTTTAGATGGAAGAAGCAACCAAAGCAAAGATTGCATAACCACACCCAACAAACCCACACACACACACATACACACATCCACCCACACACACACACACACACAAACACACAAACACACACACAAAGCTAGACAGTTGATAAAACGTTGACAGTTTTGGGTGAGTTGCAACTTGAAAGTTGCCAAAGGCAAAAGTTAAAAGCGTTTCAAAACTTGATATTTGTAAAGGCTCGGAAATCAATACTTGGCCATGTGAGTGTGAATAGAGCCCGTAATTGTATTTATTTGTAATATGCACTCGAGACCACTAATACCACAACAAAAATGTGGCAAACATCTCTGATCTTTGATAGCTTTGTTGAAGTTTCTTGAAGCGGGCGGCGGCGCCTTTAAATAAGCATCTATTAAATTGAGAGTCTTAAATTACATATGAGTAAAACTTTTCGAGAATCTATTTAATACATTTTAAAGTTTTTTTTTTACACTCGGCTTTATTTATGCTCTTTAATCTTAGCCGGAGGAACTCTTGTCGAGACGATTTCCTTAATAAAAAAGCGTTCTCCGACCTTTGCAGAATAAATATGTATTTAGATAATGTCCAAAGTAGGTTAAAAATAATTGCAGATAGTTTTTAAATAATTTTGTTGTTTTCAATAAATGTGTCAAAGCATTTGCTCTTTGTTCGTTTTGTTAATTTATTGCTCCTCGGAGCACAATTTCCATATACATAATTATTATTATTATTCCGCAGTTATATACTCTATTTACATATACATATACATATATATATATATACTATAGTATTTATTTGTTGTAAATGCATTATTTTTATTATTATATATTTGTGTCCACAAAAAAGTGGCTAATTATTTGCACAATGTGCACGACATTTGGCCTATTGTTGCTGTGGCCAAATAAGAAAACAATCATTAAAGTCCAATACTAATTGCATACTTTTGTGCGCTGCCTGACACAGTGTTGGCCATATCCGTGCAGCAACACCTACTCCTGCCCAGCTTTTGCCATAGCCTTCGTCATATTGTAAATAATTAATTCCGGCGCCAGGCAATCAACGTCCGTTGCAGTCAGTTGTCAAGCGACTTCATTTGCTCACTCACACATATATACATATATATATATATGTATGTATGTATGTATGTATATGTATATATATTAATGTGCTGTCGACTTCATGTTCAACTGGGCGTAGCATTGCCCATAAAACTGGCGACTGGCAGTCATAGATTTCAATGGGTTTGCTTCTGGGGCTGGTTGGACATGATTGCAGGCCCAAAACATATCACAGGCTGCTGATGGTTGAGCTACATTTGGCAGCAGCAGCTGGCAACCACCCCCTCCCCCGCCCCCACACTCACTCTCTTTATCTCTCTCTGTGTGTCACAAACTACTGTCTGTGTTCCAGCTCAGTGGATTTTAATAGCGTTGCCATATTTTCCAAAGTGCCTGTACTGGCAACACCCTTTTTTTTGCAATCATTTTTTTTGTACCGTGCAATTTAAATATATTTTTGCTTTTCTCTTGTATACCCCTCATACTTCTCTCTCCCCTCGTCCCCTCTTTTGCATGTGACACGCAATCAACTATTGCTAAATTTTTGTGGCTACGCTTTTCCATAACGGTATCGTCTACTATCTACCGCTACTCCTTTATCTCTTCCCTCTCCCCCACCCCGTCTTTTAACAAATTCTAGTTTTACGCCAGCCAAAATTTGATTGTTGATAGTTTTTTTTTTGTATTTTTTTTTTGTGCTGTCGACGCTGAAATGAAAGCATTTCTGCGATATAAATAATAAAAATCAATGAAAAGTGATATTTAATGGTTTTTTATTGCTGTTTCCAGTGTCGCTTGTCTGTGTTGGCGTGTAGAAGGAGTCCAATTGTTGTTTTCTATACGGAAACGACAGCTATTAATGATAATAATCTCTGCAATTGTTGGTGCTATATCCATAATTCGTATATATGGAACACGCAAGTCGATTGAAAACATGATTTTTGTGTAAACTTTGCTTTATTCTAATGCAATACTTGAGTTGCAGCGTTGGCATTGATTGCATGAAACGCACAAAAACACAATTTGAATTATATGAATTACCCTAGTTTGGCCTTGTATGCGATGGGGTATTATTAACTATGTCGTTCAGTTCGTAATCTAATCAAAGAGTTGAAAGTAAAGTTTCAAAAAGTGTTCATACTTTTTAGTATTTAACTATTGATTATATAATAGAGCAGTTTTGCTAAATTTAGTTGCAGTGCATTAAGTTTTTATTTGTTTGTTTTGTTCATTGATTTTCGGCTTTGCTATTCCCATTTGCTTTTTGTTATTGCCACTATTTGTTTTTCGCACGATACGCTCCATTGAGGCGTGAACAGTTTTGCGCAATGCTGCCACTAAATTATCCAATGCGCTTACATATTTAATCAAGCTAAACACCACTTTAACTAGCTACACGTAATACAACTTCTTAACTTTTTTGTACCTTGAATTTAACAAAAAAAAAAAAAAAAAAACGGAGGAAGTGGGTTTGATGTTGTGCTGAATAAGAGTGTAATAAGCGGAGGAATGCATCTATAAATCCCATTTACTTGATCAGGGTCAATAGCCGATTTTGCATTAACAAACCCATCTCCTCAGATGTTATTATAGCTTCATTTATCGTGTACAATAAGCAGATTAATTTTTTTTATATTATATATACTTTATATTTTATCGATAAATGCCCAATTGTGTGAATATAGATATAAATCGATTTCGGCTAGAAAAAAATGGCAATTGAAAAGTAATAGCCATGAAATTCAATTTAAAAACATTTATATTATAAAACATTTATTTGGAAAATATATATTCTGACGTAAAATTAATCATTAGTAAAAATTCTACTAAGATGGGATACAAATATAAAGACTCTGGTAACCAACATTAATTTAGCAGGGTATCTTCAAGTCGAGCGTAGAGCATTTTCAACTAGTTTTGCTCCTTGGTTTGGCAATGAGCTCTTCGTTTACATAAGCGTTAATTAAAAATGCGGCTTGTTGCGGTCAAAACCAGGCCCAGTCCCCAAAGACCGTAAAAGGCCTGTCATGTTTTTGACAAATTTCAAGGCTTGCAATTAATTAAGCCTTTGGGCAGCCACTGATTTTGTGCGTCTTTTGTCTATGGGCAAAGTGCTGGCGGCATTTGCTCCACTTATTAGCATCCTGTATTATCTGAGAATAATCATCATTAGCAGCGCTTTTTGTATAGCAAACGAAGGAGGATGAGGAGGAGCAGGAGCAGGAGCAGGGGAGGTAGAGGCAGAGGTGTGCTAAAGTGCATTTATGAGGCGTCTTTGCTAATTTACGCGATTCAAAATGGATGCCACATAATTGTGTGTGGGGGGGGGGAGTGATGCTTCGGCGTGGTCTTAGGTGAAGTGAGACAGCTTTTCAGCTTTTGCCATCTGCTATGCATCTCATTATTAGCTGACAAGTGTCCCCCATTCCCGCCTCCACCCCCCTTTGCTGTCCTTTCGCCGGCTGAAAGGGATTTGTGTTGGCTGCTCCTAGATTACACATTTGTACAATAGGTGCTCATTAAATGACTACACGCGACCACTTATTGTGCCCTACACTTTGTGGCACGTAGATAGAGCTATGCATTGTACAAAAAAAAAAAAAAAATTCTCTTTTTTTTTATCTGTTTCCTTTGGCAAAAAGAGGGCAAAAAGTGTTGCACTCAAAAAATTTAGAAATTTAATCTTTAACACAGATTAGAATAAAACAGTTAATAAATAAATAGTAAATTTTTATTTAATCCTTCGACAACTTATTTAATTTAAATTAAAATTTAAAAAAGTAAATTAATATATTAAATATTAATATGTATTTTTGTTTTTTTCGATCAAATCTTATTTCACATTATATCAAATTAAATATATATTTACAAATCAAAGTTTTAACAATTCTACTTTCTTTTAGATATATAAATATTTCTATATATCTCTTAGATATATTCGTAGTTAGCTCTGCTTTTTCTTTTCTTTTTTATAGAAAGCACTTTTGTTCCATCTTTGTTGCATTCTCTTTTCTATGCGTCAAAGGGGAATATTGCGAAGGGGGGCGAAAGAGTGCCTCATTTTGAGTGCATTGGGATCTTATGTGTCTTCTGTTCGTTAACTGGGCTATCATTATATTGTATGCATGTGTGTGTCTGTGTGTGTGTGTTGCCTTTTAGCAGTTCTCAGTTCTCAGTACTCAGTTCTCTTGATAGACGTTTGTCAATCAAACATTATGTGGCTGGCATTTTTCTATTGTTTTCTGCAATGGCTTCTAATTAGACTGAGAGTTGCCACATCTCGGGGCATGCTGTCTGTTAGCCAGCATTGTCATCTTCCACATGCTGCACCAAATTGACATTTAGATTGACATTAAGATTGACTTGTGCCAGTTAAGTGACTCTTGAGCGCAAAATGCACTATTTAAACACTGACTGACTTTGTCCTTAATGTAAAAGTAGTATAAAATCCTTAAAATTTAACATATAACAAAATTAATATAATGTTTATAATAATAATAATATAAAATTTATAATAAATCAAATTATGAACAAATTTGGTTTAATTACTTTTTCAATTTCTTTGAAATTCTTTGTCAACTGTTTCGTGAGGTCTCTGTGAGGTATTTTAACGTGCATCTCTCTCTCTCTGTCTCTCTCTCCCTCTCCTTCTCCTTCTCCTTCTCCTTCTCCTTCTCCTTCTCCCTCTCGTTGTTTCTCAATCTCGCTCTACAGTTTTCTACCTGACACCTGGTTTGCCTTATGACATAATTACATTTTAATTCCCACAGACAACACGAGCAAATAACACAACTACAACTTCTCAGCAATAATAATATAAACTTTGGCAAACTTTCCACACCGTGAGAAATCTGCATGAATTATAATTATGTTTTGCATTCGAAATTCACCTTTTAAAAGACTCGCACAAAATTTTCATCCTTTGATGGCAAAGCCAGCTGGCAAAACTTTGACATTGTGTCTGGCGCCATCTAGCGTTGATCGTTGTTATATTTACTTATATTTTATCGCCTTTAATTTTAATGAGCTGCAATTCAAATGTAAAGCATCAGAAATTTATGTGATATATTAATTGAATTTTGGGGCTTTTAATTAAGATGGAAAATGAAGATGGAATTTAATTCAATGACTGTGACACCAGACAACAACAGCAAGACAAATATGGCAAGAGAGGGGGTCGAACGGTGGGGGGGGGCTTAACATAGCACAGCAGGTGAGGCATAAAACGATAAAGTTTTGCGCAAACACACACACACACATATATATATATATATATATATACATATATATGTATACACAGCAGAACTACAAATTTAATTTAACTTTGGTATTCTTTGTTCTCCAGTGGCTGCCATCATATCATTTTGAACTTTTTAGCAGCAGGCAGCAGCAGCAGCAGCAACAGCAGCTGATGATGGCTGTTGCATGTGCCTCCAGCTCATGATTACGCATTTCAGCTGCTCCTGCTGCTCCTGTCAATTTTCTTTCTCTGTCTTCCACTTTTGATGTATTTTATATTCCTGGTACAAGTTCATCTTTGAAAAGTTTGTCTAAAGTTTGTTATTCATCGGTTTCATTTTGACCAATTCGTTTTTTTTTTTTAATTTTTTTTTTTCCACTATTTTGAGCAGTAAAAAAACGAAGTTTACATTTATTTGCTTGTTTTCGTAATATTTTGACAGGTTTTCAATTAACTTTGAAAGTTTCGCAAACTTTTTGAGTTTTGTATTCGGTGTTGCCATTCATATTTACAAATGATATACAGCATTTATATTGTTTATTAATTTTTAATTAAAATCAATTTGACTAAATTAATTTTAAAACTATAGAATTTTTTCGAGCTAGAATAATAACTTGAATTTGAATTTTGTAAACAATTTACTGATGAAACTAAGAATCAATCATATATTCTGACTTTGCCTGCAGTTAGCCAAACGCTTAAGAGTTAGAAACTTAAGAGTTTACAGATTTGACGGCCAACTTGTTTTTACCGGAAAAACTTTGAAAATCACTGGCCAAAAACTTTCGCTACGCTCATTTCTGAAATATTGAAATATAATGAAATGCATTCAAAGTCTGAGCGAATATATATATATATATATTTTTTTTTTTTCTGTTTTGGCATATTTTGTGCTTTTAAAATGGAAATCTGAGAACAACCTGTGCAAATGTCTTTGTTGTTCGGAGTGGGCCAAAACCAAAAGTCTCAACTAGCCAATACAAAAGCGTTTCCAAAAACTCTTGAATAATTTGCAAATAAATTACATTTTTGGCCAATGGCAATAAATAAATAAATATATTATGGCTGCTCTTTTGTTGCATGTGCAGCTAATTCATGAATCTCAATGAATTTTGGGGGTTCCCGTTTTTTTTTTTTTTTTTTCAGTTTTTGTAAAAGTTTTCTGTCTGCTTGTTGTGGCGCTTTCTGTCGTTGTTGTTGTTGTTTACTTGATTGCATTAATATTAAACACATGTTTCATTTATGAAATGCTAAAGTTGCAACATTATGCAGCAAATTGCGTTTCGTCGCTCAATTTCCCAGAGATGAATAACTGAGAGGATTTATTAGTTAAATACTAATAAAAAATACTACATAAAAATAAAAAAGACTCAAATTTTTGATTGATTACATTTGTATAATTTCTGTTTTTTTTTTTTTTTTGGAGAATATTTTATTTATTTCAGGATATTATACAGTTTGTAGTTTATTTATTTTTTGTGTTTTTTCTTTTAGCATTTTATTTAGAACATCAGCTGCGACAATTTCCCTTATTGGGTAAACATAAAGCTCAACACATCTGTTTTTGATATACTTTTATGGTATTCGAATTATTATTAGTAGCTTCATTTTGACGTTACGCTAATGGTTAGATTTTGATCAGGATCAACTATCCATATGCTATTTAATAGATGATGAATTTCTATCGATAAAAATGCGTTAACCATTCCAATTTCTGATTGACTGATATATATTAATACAATTTTTATATATCTTTACTATTTGATACTCCTACTTTTTCACACTGATATATTTATATAAAAAACATATTTTTTTTTATTACTTTTCTTTCTTATACTTTTTTTTATATGCGTTGCTATTCAGTGGCCAATTAATTTTTATAATTGTATGTTATTATAATTTTTTTTTTTGCGCACTGCAATGGGCCATTTAATGCACTGGCTTTTGGATGTGCTTGCTTGGGGTGTGTGTGTGTGTGTCGGTGTATGTGCTTCATGAAGCTGCAATAATGTCCTTTAATAATTCTCACTCGTTTGGAAAATAACGCTACCAAGCGCTGGTCATACCTCTTCTCCATCGCTCCCTCCCCTCTTCGCTTTGACTTCCCTCTCTCTGTCTCTCTAGGTTTATCACTATCTCTTCTCTTCTTTTTTTTTTCCAGTTGCGAGCGTATAAGCACTCTGTTTGTGTAGTTGTTATTGCTGTTGTTCAACTTGTTCCAGCTTTCAGGATGTTGTTATTGTTATTGCCTCTTGTTCCCTTTGAGGCTTGTCCTGTTTGCTCCAACCCATTGCCCCCCACCTTTCCCCCTGGTCACACTGACCGCCCATTTCGTGTCGAACATGCAAATTTGTGTTCCATGTTTTTACATTTCTTTTTGTTCTTGTTGTTTCTGTTTATCATCGTTGTTCTCTTTGGACACGGTTCTTCACTAGTGCATTTAATCAGAATGTTTTTTTTTCCTTGTCTCTAGGTGTGCATTTTGCCCACCTGTTTTTCACAGTTACTCCGATAACAGTTTATTTATTTTCCAGCTCGTTGCAACTGTTTTTTTTTCTTTTCTTTCTTTTCTGTTATTCGTTTAGTCTTCTTTTCAAGCATTAGAGCAAGTTTGATTGGTATTTGACTTCTATTTCTCTATTTACTATTTAAATTTAATTTCTATTTCGATATATTAATTAATATATATTTGTTTTTTTTTTCATTGTCTTTGCAGGTGAGCTAAAACAATATAAAACAAGATTCTTTGTGAATGGGGTATGTAAAGTGTTTCAAACCGTGGATGAGTTAATTTATCCAATTATTTGAGTTAATTTTGTTAGACAGTCTGCATAAAAATATAAGTAAAAATTAATTGCTGGTATAAAAAGCAACACATGCCAACAAAATTGAATTAGCAGCAGCTCTTTTGTGCTGCAAAGTATGCAACTATTATTTTTCCCAAGCTAATTTCCCAGTTAGAGTCTCTTGGGCAAGCTAATTCAGTTAGCCAACAATAAAGCAGCCAAGGCTACAAGTCAAGCTATTGGAACGTAACGGAACTGAACAACAATTTTCACATAATAAACGCAATATTTTCAGTTTTGACTTGAGTTGCACAAGGCGTATGCCTAATCTAATTTACAGCGCATCAAATGTGATTATCAGTAATCAGGAGGAATCATATATATGCACACACACATACATAGCTATAGTTATAGTTACTGTCCGTTATGTGTAGCTATGCCTGCAGTCAGTTGCCTGCGTGTGTTGCACAGTTGCAACCTGTCTTAATTCAATTTTGCAAAGCTCAATGTCAAGCGTTGCTCTGCAACGAGCCTGCGAGTGGGGTGTGGCAAATAAGTGTCGGGTGTGCCATGGGTTTTATGCTGGCAAGCCAGCAGCAGCAGCTAAGTGAAAACATAATTAATTGAATTAAATTTTCTATTTTACTGTCCAGTGCTTGACGTGATGTGCAAAGTCTCTCGCTTGCCTTGCATACCCTGTAGCAAACGAGTAAGTTGGGTATATGCGTATTGGCTTAAATAAACCTCAAGCATCGTTTATAAGGCGATAACTTTGAGAAAAAAAATAGGTCCCTTTTGATTACATATTTCGATCTATTTCCTAATTAATTTAAAATGCTTATAAATAATAATACTATTTATATTTAATACATGCGTTTTGCCTGATTACAGAGAAATTTCATGTGTGTTTCTGTTAGCAATTTATTTGTTTGTTTTTGTGTCTTGGAAAATCCTCAAAATTCAGTTCGATTTCCTGACGCAAACCAACCAATTTCAAAATGCTTGTATTGATTTATGTGTCGCTCGCATTGGCCGCAAATTAATTTACATTTTGGCAAATTTTCCGGCTGACTAGGCAATTATGCAATTATGGCAGACCAAAGCCATCGAGACTCGAGACTTTTGGTATCTCTAAGCGGACAAAGAAGCCACTTACAAAAATGATAATACACTGGACTCGAAGTGCAGCAGGCAGCAGCATCAGGTGTGAGGCAAGGGATACTTTTAAGCAACTTGTTGCAAGCGGCAACAGTCGCCATTAGAGTTGCCACCAAATGCTCTGTAGACTTTTGCTTTGCCCCTCCAATGGTGCGAGGCCAATGAGTAAAAAAAGAGCGCATGCGTTGCCAAAGCTCGACATTTTATAAGAGACACAGAGACAAAGATAGAGAGAGAGAGAGAGAGAAAGAGCGATGAGTGCGAAGCCTGGTGTTGTCATTCGAGCATGACGTAACTTGTCTAAAAATACATATTTCAAGTGGCAAAAGAAAATATGAAATATGAAATGGCCAAAATACTAACAACTTCAACTCAATTTCAAACATTAATAAATTTAACATAGAAAACCCTACATAAAACTGATTATTTCAATTGTGTTTCAACAACAGAATTCAACAGTTAAACTCTACACTAAGCGGTAACCTTTGTCCTTTAAGGACTCTTAGTAAAATTGATGCTCTTTAATACTCTCTTGAATTGTGCTCTTAAGCAATTTACAAATGACTTCAGCTTTCAGTTTCAGCGAGAAAACAATATATATACACACATTTACATATATGTGACAAGCCTAGAATGGTCAAGCAGTCAGTCAGTCAATCAATCAATCATTATATAATATGTCAACTTTGAATCCTTGCTATGTGTTATTGCTGACACTGTACATGTCTTATTATTCAATTTTTAACTACGCCTAATGAAAATCAACGTTACAATTTAAATAAATATTGTTTACAATAAAAAAGCTTAATTTAATATAATACAATTATTAAAAGTGCTTACAATAAATCACGCTTATAATTAAAACTTATATAATGCTATTTTTATATATGTTATTTTGTTAGAACAATTTAAGACTCTTAAAAAATTCATTTTTGGAGTCAAGTTACATTAATCGATCTTCAGTTGTGTCGAGCGCAAAATGCACTCTTTAATTTTTAAATATATTGTGTTAATTGCTTTATGCAATTTTTCCCACTACAAAATTATAATCAAATATTTAAGCTTGTCTGCTAAATGTAATAAATTTCCGAAACATTCATTGTTCTCAAACTTGTGAACCACTTACGGAAATATCGCTTCAATATTGGCCAAAGAAATCAAAAAGAACAAATAGAAGAAAAATGCTCGCAGCGAAGTTCAGTAGCCAAATAAAATCATGATAAATCAACAGAGAAGGTTTTATTCTCCCTTCGCACAAATGTAAACAAAAAGGCGAACCGCAAACGCCCAAAATGATTAAAAAAAAAAGAAAAAATTTAAGAATAGGAAGGAAAAAAAAAAAACAAATACAACGCAAAGTGAAGAGAGTAAAAAGCAAAGGCAAACAGGAAAAGCGACATTTGGTTTTGTTACAACATTTTCACAAGGCAGGCCTCAGGCGACATTTTACTGTTAGCAACAAAAAAAAAAAGTTAAGAAGAGTAGGTAAAGATGCCGAAAGATATGCGAAAGTTCTTTGCGCTTTCTTTTACTCGATGTCTGCCTCTCGTTCAGTTTCCCTCTTTCTTTCCCTCTCATTCCTTATGGACCAAAACGCGCTGCAATTTGCGGACAAGCGAGCAATTTGTAAATGTAAACAATGACAAGTCAAGTGGGTTGCTGCTCGGCTGGTCGAGCTGGGCAAAAGGAGAGCGACAAAAAGAAAGGAGTGAGCGGAAGTGAACAAATAAGGTCTGTTGGTCTACCGATAAGGAAACGGCCAATAGCCAACAGCCAACGGCCAACAGCAAACAGTTCAAGATGTCCTCTCCTATTCCAAAGAATCTGTTCCGCAAAAAGTGGAAAGTGAAAAGTGCGCTGCTTTCGCACTGCATAAAAGAAATTTTAAACGAAGAAACGATTAAGAATTCAATCGAATGGTAAACAAAGCGCACGCAGTAAAATATAAAAGAAATTAAAGAAAGAAATAACTGTGAATTGTGAAAGAAAATTTGCTAAATTGTAATCGAACCGCCGTCAAATGTCGCGTTTCCTTGGATATTTTTATGTTTTCTCTGCGTTATTTGCGCCTTTTGGGCGGGCTTGTGAAGTGTACGCAATCATCTGGCTGGCTTCCAGTTCGTTTTCATTATGATTTCCGCAGCTCAAGGGTTTTCTTGCCACATATATAGTGGCAAGTAGGCGTGACAAAATAGTACATATTGCGGACTGGGTTGAACTGTTTGTATTGATTTCATATAATGTATTTTTAATGCCGATAAAATTACTTAATTTTGAGTGAGATAATAATATGGGAATTAAATCCAACTGAGTTTAGACAAAGAGAAAGCGTAAATGGGCAAAGTATGATAGAAACAATTAGAAAAGAGAGTAAAGAAATAGACTCAACTGCAAGTTATATTATACTAAATTACAGTTGAAGTTTGAAAAAAGAGAAGTTAACTAAATATTCAGTGAAATAAACGAAATGAACAACTAAATAACTATAAAAATGAACAAGCAATTGTTTCAAGCAGCAATTCTGGATTCGTTTTTAAAGTTCGTAAAATAAATATAAAAATTGAAAATAAATAGAAAAGTTAATTTAAAAAAAATAATGCTTTTCAGCAACAAGAAAGAATTATAGAACAAGAAAATATTTCAAGCAACAATTTAAGACGGTTTTTTATCACTTAGTGTCAGCTGAGCAGCTGTCAAGAACTGCTGTTTTTACAATTACAGTTTTAAGCACATTCTGCAACTGACCCAAGAGCATTTCAATTGAACCACTGCTTTTTTTATTTGCCACCCTTTGTCGCCTCTTTCAGGTACAGACTTACTTAACAATCAATCAAATTGTCGTTATAAGGAAAACAGCTTCTGTTTCTCATTTGCCGAGTTTTTTTTGTCGTTTACCTGCACACTCCGCGCCAGCTAAAGATTTACTTCCTCCTTGGATCTATGCAACATTAAAACATTTTCTATCATTTCCGCCTTTTGTGCTATGCATTTATCGTTGCCAACTTCTTCTGCAATTTTAATTCTATTGCAACGCCCCCTCGTACAAATGGCTTTATTGTTCGGCAAAAGGAAGTGGCGTCGGCATGTTGCAAACAGGAAACACCAAAGCAGAGCACCCTTTAAGGAACAGCCCTCAGAAAAGCGTTGAATGGGAATGGAAATTGGAAAAGTCGCTGCATGCCAAAGGAAACCAGCGTCAATGGACCACGTTTCAGTTGCTGCTTAATTGAGTTGCTATTATGTAGCTCTCGTATTCCCCCCCAAAAGAGCAGATGAAAGCAGCTGCATATATATATATATATATATATATATATATATATATCACTAACTTGATTTGATGTGCTGCCAAGTCCTAATTGAAATGCATTTACATAACTATAAAAAAAAAACTCATTATAAAGACAGAAAGATAAAAAATGAATTACACAGATTAGAAGAACGATAAAAAGAAATTCTTAATGGGAACTTAGATAGATATTATTATATATATTGGCTTATATATATGCATAATCCAATTGCACTTAAACTAACAATAACCGGGCATTTTGGGGTAAACTAATAGCTATGAACACAATCAATTTAGGGGGCATAACAAAAGCAGTTCTAATCGAAAATTCTGTGCAACACTTTACAGTTAACTTCCTTATAATTAAGTGGGAAAAACAATAGTGAAACATTGCTGCATAATTCTATAAAGATTCACATATGGCCTTTAACTATCCAGTTGCTATATATTACTGTACTTATATAGTAACGTTTATTATATGTGGTAAATTGATCATTTAATTTTAGCTTTGCCCACAAACTGAATATAACAGCAAATTAAATAAGTCTTTCGATTTTGCATTGGATTATTATATAATCTAGTCGTGTTTAGCTGGCAACTTTCGTGTCGTGTTCTGTTTTTAACATTTGATTTTTATATTTTTATCATCAAACTAAACTTTTTCTGTTATTCACATTGCTCGGGCTCAATTTTAGATTATGTTTTATTCATTTATTTATTTATTGTGAACTTAAACATGTCAATAAAGTATTTTTCTAGTTTATTTAATTTCTTAACTTGGCATAAATATTAAAATGAAACTATAAATGTGTAATTTAAAAATGTGGACAGTATTTCAAAGACAATTTTATGCATTTGATCAGAGGGTTATTATAAGTAGCTTTGAGCTTTGAACAGACGAGCACACACAGAGAACTTCATAACATTTTGTGCCACCTGCAGCTGCCACCACCCACCATCACGTATAAAGAGATAAACTGGGTGTGCGAGAGGAGAGTGTTGGGGTGGGCTGGAGTGTAAACCGATATGGCAAGGCAAGTTGTTGGTTCCACGCTTTCGCGTTAACCTTCAATCTTTTAAGTCGACAGCGGGCGGCAGAGAGCTCAAAAGTAAAACAGCTGCAAGATATGAGGTATGAAAAGAGGCAGCAGCTGCTGAGAGAGAGAGAGCGAGAAGGAAGTGGCAGCTAGACGAGAGACAGAGATGCAGATAGATGTAAGCAGAAGCGCAGGCAGTTGCCTGGCATTGCTCATACGCAACGTGTGGCGCTGCCACCGAGTGGCATTCGAGTTGTGTGTTGTGCGCGCCGCATTATGAGGCTGCACTGGTAATATAAATGTTTATATTCTTGTATTGCGGTTATTATTAAAAACTTTTACAGCCAAAACACACACACACACACACACAAAATATACAACTTTTACAGAAATATCTCTGGTCTGCATGTGTATTTGTATGTGTGTTTGCTGGTACTGTTTGTGTGTGAGTTGAAAGTTTAAGTTTGTCTGCGCTGCGCTGCACTTAAGCTACCGTAAGAAGGGAGTTGGGCGTATCGCAAAATCAAAAAAAAAAATCCAAACGCAAAAGCAAAACGCAACTTTTATGGCAACCAAGCAAAGCCAAGCGTTGCGCTATTAAAAACTTTTCTCAAAACACAAATGTTTCTTCATTCAATGGTAAAATTGGATTTATTAAAATGCCACACAATCCCCCAAACTGCCCCAACAGACACATTCAAACTTTCAGTTCTCAATTCTCCAATCAACACACGCTTAACCCGTTTAAATATTGAAATATTTTATTCCTTTTGCTAGATTTCTGTTTATTATTATTATTATTATATTCATATTGAATTTGTATAAATGTTTGACTCTGGCTTAGTTTAAAAGTCAACAGTTTTCTGGTCCATTTAACGCTCTTTATTGTGGCTTGTTGTGTGGCTGTTTCGATAACATACTCTTTGTGTGTGTGCGTGCGTGTGTGTGTGTTTGTGTGTGTTTATCTAATAGACCATAAGAGGAGAGTCCTTTTTAATAGATTTTCGCAGCTACTCGATTAAGTTTCACTTTCACGCTGTCTTGGCAATAATTTGTGAGAAGATGTTGCTTGTTTTTATTTTTGTGTGTGTGTGTGTGTGTGTGTGTGTGTTTGGATAACAGTTAATGAGTTCTACAACACCACAAAAGCCACTCGCAGCTGACACGTGCAGTTGTTTAAGACAGCACTTAGAAGGTGTGTCAACCGTTGAATACGGTGCATGCCACATTTACACATGTTGGCAAGTTATAAAATATTATCGATAATACGTTCGATGTAGACTTTTAATTTATTTCCTATGTTGTGAGACAAAAAACCAAAACACATTTTAAAATGCGGATAAATAAAGCTTATGCATCGATGAAAATTAATTAAAATCAAAGAAAATAATTAAAAATACTACAAATAAATTATATTATAGTATTTTTATTATTATTATCTACATTTATTACAATCTATAAACTGATATGCTCAACATTGATAAGATTGAAAGAGTATTTAAGTTGCGACTAGTCGAAGGGAAATTTATCAATGTCTTGTCGATAATATGAACTAAATCTTTTGCATGGCCATGTTCAAGATCCTTTCACACACGCACAACCCCACACAGAGTGGTGTGGTGTGCGTCTCAGACTCGGATGCAATATGAATGGCAAACTATTCAGTTGAGGCACATCCGCTTCCATTGACTATTGTTGTTTAATCCTTTTGTATAAAGTTGTGCTTACAACTCATTATTGTTTGCGGGCTCTGTCTGTTTGTCTGTCTGTTCTGACGTGAGAGTTTCATTATATTTTCTACCTGTCATCCTAACCCTTTTCTTTCTTAGCCCAAATGCTTGCCACTTTATTTGAGTTAACACATTTCGCAGCTATTCATGTTGTTGCCTTTCCGGTTGTGTGGTAAAAGTTTCTTTTGTGGCAGGGGCGATTTTCATGGCAAAGTTTTCCATGTGATTTTTGGAGCACGCTTGACTGCTCCGAAAGGAATCTGCCTTTTTTTGTGGTTGATTTTGTTTTCAATTTTACGCTTTAATTGCCTTGATGAATACAGGGACAACTGTCGGGAAAGTGGGGGAAAACATAGCTTCTGACGATGGACATTGTCTCGATAAAAAATTCATCAATTGGTAATACTCGTTTGGCTTAATAAACTGCAAACGGTTTGCTTTATTAAACACAACGACCAAAACAAATTGTGATGTAATTTAAATAACACAATAATGCATCGATGCATGTGCCTGTTTGTGCATCTGTATGCATGTGTGTGTGTGTATGAATGTGTGTGGGTATTTTTCTCATATTGAGCATACAATTTAATTAACATTTAAATTTACAGGCTGACGGATACATGAACAGGCATATTGATTATGTTATAGAGTTGCTCGCAGATGCGGAGGCATAAATGAAATTGACTGAAATATTCAATAATTTTCAACTTATTGCAGACAAAACGGTTTTCATATTTATTAATTTTATAACCGTAGATAATCTCTTTAAAACTAAATAGGTAACTAATAAAAAAATAACATTCCATTCTTTTGAATATTTTACTTAATATACATTTCTACCTAATGTACAAATAATGAAAATTTTTCTAAGAATCAGCTTTTATTATTTATTTTAAACTTTTTGTAAGTGGTTATACCAAAATATTTTCAGTTTTCAGCCTTTTCACATTTATTGAGAGAGTGCCACAAACTGAGTTTATTAAGAATCATTTCAACATTTCTATTTACGTGTTTTATTTGAATATAATTTCGTTTTGCTACCTTCATTAAAATGCATATTGATGCCTGCAAATTGTTATTGAATATTTATTAATTAGTAACCTAATGGAATTTTGCAACTTGACTGTGTATCAATTTTAATAAATTGTATAAAACTAAGTGCTCTTCAATTTACGTTTGATGATATGCGATTTTTCAATATATACAATAAATGGAATTTATTCAGAATAATTTTGAGATTTATATTCTTCAAGATAAACAACTTTTAATTGTTTTCTTTCTATTGTTCACTTGATAGACAGTTTTATGTATGGCTCCTATTGTGTGTGTGTGTGTGTGTATGGCTACTGTTGTGTGTGTGTGTGTGTGTATCTGCTGCGCGTATTGACAGTTTATGATTGATTGATTTCGGTTTTTGTCATCAATTATGTATTACAATTTGCACGCTTGACAAGCATTTGTCCTGCTGCCGACTTCTGGCCTCGGCTCTGCTGCTGCTGTCATATTTGTTATAATTTAATGAAATTTCAACGTGATATTTGGTTAATTTCCTTTGACATCAAATAAGCTCAATGTGTTGCTTTACAAGTGAATAATGATAAATTTTTAATATTCATCAGTTCATTGAATACATTGAATAAATATAAAATTCATTTGTTTTAATTTGCAAATAACTGAACCGAATTAAGGTAATTATTTTTGTGTATTATGTGTGTGTGTGTGTCGTCATTTCTGGTCGGAAAAGCAAACAGTTTAAGCCAGGTTAAGGGTAAAATGTTGCTGGCTCTTAATTATAATTTGTATGCATTTTAAAAGTTCACACGAAATGTTTTGAAATTAATATATCAATTGGTGATTTGTGAATGTGTTTAAATTCGATTTTTGAATATTTCAAGTTTTTTTTTTTGTGAAAATAATTTTTAAAGGAAAATTAAACTGAATATTAGTTGGGTATATAATGAAGTTGTATAAACTAAACATCTTCGATTCTATGAAGAATATCACTGTTCTTGATTAGAACCAACTGCCGAGTCGATCTAACTGGAAGTTGAATCTATATAGCACCATATCCGATGTGAAAATGTGAAAACTTGTATTGGTTAAGTGTGAAAATTGTAGTCTTATTTACACCAAATAATATTATATTAGTTAACATGCATAAATACGTTTAAGAATATCTCCTTGCGATAGGTAAAACTTAGCTTTCGCATATTCCATAGTCGAGCTCTCTCGACTAGAGCCTTCTTACGTATTTAGTTTCAATGACGCAACAGTCTTTAAAGTAATAAATTGCTAAATTATTTATAATTTATTTATGCTGAGTAATAATTTAAAAATGTTCTGTAAAGCGAGTAAATCTATTTAAAATTTCTTTCTTCTATTCATCACTTTAAATGATGAGTTGAAATGCTATTGCAGCTCATCTTGCAGCCGAGCAAATGTCGTCAATTTGGCTCATTTAAATCAACAAAAAATAATTTAAAAAAAAAATACATTAAACTGATGGCTGCAGGGTTGGTAAATGGGGGGGCGGTAGGGGACCGCCAGTTTGTCTGTCCAAGCACCTGTTTGGCTCTTTCTACCAATAATATGCATAGGAAAAACTGTAATTAAAATTTTTTCTCATGTTTTTCATTTCTTTCTTTAAGTTTTTTTTCTTTTCTTTTTTTTTTTTTGGCCACCGCACAATTTTGAGTTGAGTGTTTGTTTTTGCAGTTTTTTTTTGTTAATTTTCTTTTATTTTTCTCGCCTTGCTGCTGGCGTTTTTTTTTTTGCACAGAAAATTTGATTTAAATGACGTTACGTGTATCTAATTAGCTGATGTTGATGCTGGCGGCGGCATTGCTAATGATGTTCATCATTATTATCTTTAGTATTATTATACTTTACTTCATAATCATGCAATAGGTCGTTTCTTGTGGATGACGAAGATTTTCCTTTTGTTGTTGTCAATTTGGAAATTCGCTTAGTTTTCGAGACGGTGGCACGTTTAAATTTAATTTTAATGATTTGCGATGTGTGTGTATGCGTGAGTGTGTGTGTGTGGTTGAGTGGGGTGAAAGTGGAATGGTTCGGGGAGGAACAGGCACAAGAGAGTGTTTGCTCATTTGGAAAACATGTTAATAAAATTTGATGGCTCAAGGTTACGTCGTCTATCTATAATATATGAGTGGATATTACGGAACGGACTAATGTTGTTACTCATGGGAGCTCAGCCAAATTATGAGTTATAAATATAAATGATATGAAATTGTATTCTGTATACATTAAATAATTGAGTTGACAGCGCACGTATAAAGCATTTTAAATAGATTCATATTTATTTCGTATTTATTTATAATTTTGGACTAATTCGCTGTTAAGATAAACTATTTAATTCTTTTTAATAACAAAAATCTAAATGATCTGAATTATAGTAAAGTTGCGAGCAATAAATATTATATTAAAATTTTGTTTGGAAATACATCATTTGGAATCGACTGAATCAAATTTCTATATTATATAGCTGGTTTAGCAAGGATCGTTCGAAAAATGAACTTGTTGTAAATTAAACTTTTGTTGTTTAATAATTTATCCAAACCAAAACTTTGTGTTATATGCATAAGTTAATCATTGTAGTGCTTTTTATATTTGGTCAAAGAATTATAAAAAAATTTCATTTAGCAACAATCAGTCACTTTTTATATATTTATATAAATTTAAATGTTAAATTATGCAAAGTGTGTTGCATTTATTAAAATCAATGTTCAATAAATGAGCAAAGATCTGAATTTCATTTAGGCATATTTCTGTTGTGAATACTTTTCATATTTATCCATAGAAATGTGATCTGAAAATTGCAAACCAACAAAAGCTTCAAAGCAACAACATTTGATTGACCACTTTTAAGCTCTTCTTCTGCCTGACGCTCATTTTTATTTTTTATTGGAATTTTTTTATGTTGAAAACTACAGCATCATTATTATGAGCATCATTATCATCATCATCATGATGAAGATTCGATAGACGCAAGTTTGATTGAGCAAAATTCCAAAATGGAACACACGCCACAAACAAACACACGACACACAAACACACACACACAAACACACACACACAAACACACACACACAAACACACACTTCAGCATGTGCAAAATAATTGATCCCATTGTGCATGCATTGTGGCAAGCGACATTGCGTTGACAGAAGGCTGGGCTAGTCTTCGTAGGTGCGTGTGGTGTGGTGGAGGGGGGGGAGGACGTTGCCTGCTGTGTGGCTGAGTCTGACTGAAGCCTCCACTCACCGATTCTCTGCCGCTGACACAGTGGCATTCAAATCCAGGCAGAGCACAGCGCATAGCATCGATGTACTCCTCGGCACCTCGTCATTGTTAGGCGGCGCCTCTTTGAAATTGGCTTTTGTGGCCAACAGCATCGTTGCACAAACACACACACACACAACAAACACACACCTACACATACACACATACATTTACATATCGCACACACGCAATTTATGAACGTCAGCCTAAAACTAATGACGGTTTCGTCTTTGTTGTTGACGTTTTTATTGATTTGTCACGTAACAAAAAGAAACAAAATCAAAACAAAAAAAAAACGAAAAAAAGGTAAATGAAAATAGAAAGAAAACCTCTGCTTGACTCACAAAAATGACATCCAAATCACTCGATATATGTGAAAAACTGAACATAAATAAAACCCGTGCAAAAAAACGCCTTTTTTTTCTTCGAATGCTGCCACAAAGCTGCACAACTCATCTGCAGATGTGTGCGTTTGTTGCATACATTCAGGTGCCACAACGACGAATCCTTTGGCCAAAATGTATCAATTGCTTGTGTCTTAAATGGTTTTTTTTAAACCCATTGCTGAGCATATAGCCAAAAAGTTGTATTAAACCTTGGCTATAAATGAGTAATTTCCCACTGAATTCGACAATTTATATTGTAATTTTTTGATGCACTTTTGGGTAACTGATGTTTGGCTTGATGCGATTTTAATAGCCAGCATTTTGTGTCTGGCAGCCGTCTGCATTTTATTAGCTGCATTTGAACACGTCTTTTGGCTTTCAATTTTTTTCTACTGCTGAGGCGATTTTAGTTCAGCTCCTATTATTGTCTGGCTGGCAACTGTTGTTGGCCAAGAGGCGCAGCAGCTGCTGTTGGCATGGCTTAAACTGTAGTCAGCGATTTGAGCTCAATTGAAAGAACTCTGGTGCACTTTTCAACATCTGTTGTGTCTTGGCAACAGAAAAAAACGCTAAAAGCCATTGAAATTGGCTTACGACAAGCTGATTATAAGCTTAAACCAAAGTTAAGCACTAAACTGGAACTAAACCAGAGGTGGCAGTATATTAAAAAGTAGTAAACAAGTCTGACAATAGTTGAATATTTTTTTACTACTGAAATCTACTTTTTCTAATTTTTTTATTGTGCTAACTGTTGCCATTCGGCTAAAAATTGTATAAATTAAACTAGGCACCTTAAGTAATTACAGAAAATTGATTTACAAATTTATATATATATATATAATGTTAAATACGTTAAATATAAATATAACGTTAAATATGTTAAATATATATATATAAATATATTGTTCAATATATATAATATATGCGCTTACTTTCTCTAGATATCAGGCACCATCTTGTCAGATTGGTATTGCAATACTTTTTGTTTTTAACATCGTTGAAGAACTTGAACATATTTCACTTTGTTGACGGCACAGAATTTAATATAAAGTGCAGGTATTTTGACAACTTGAGATGCGCAAGAAGTATAGTAAAAATCAGGCTACAATTGCCATAGAAACAATTTGATTTATAAATCTGGTGCATTTTTGCATTTGTGCAGCTAAAGCAAAATCCAAACTGAAAACGCTTTTGAAATCATACAAAAATGTGAAAAAAAAACAATACAAAACAAATCATAAATAAATGTGAAATGCAATTTAACTTTATGCAACTACTCGATGCTTTCAACAGGCAACACTCGAGTTGGGTCAGGGGGGAATGGCTGGTTGGTTGGGGTGCAAAAGTGAGGACAAAAAAAATCGTTCAATAAAACAATTTACTCAATTGGCTCAATGACTCGACGCAACTTGGTCTGTTTTTATCTTTCTTTTTTATTTTTTTTTTTGCTGTTAGCCACTAAAGAATAAACGAAAAAAAAGAGAGAAATAAAGGGGAATAAAATGCCGAAATCTATTTAGTTTTGTGGTTTTGTTCGTGGTGAAACAGCACCAACGACAAAAGCCACTGCTGTGGGTTGGTTGGTTGGTGGGTGGCGGGGCGGGTGGAGTAGCTTTTGCCATAACCAGCCGCTGAGTTGCAGTTTTTATCGTTCACATTTCCATTTTGAACAACTCGTCCTTACACACACCAATTTATACACAACAAGTACATCTCTATACAAACACACACACAACTACACACATATTTTTATACCTTTATTTTCTCTTTTATTTCATTTTCATTTTTTCAGTTTTGCAAATATTTTCTAGAGCTTTTTTTTTTACATATTTATTCGTTTGTTACATTTTTTTATTTTTTTTTATTTACCTAGTCTCCAATGCATGTGTCGCGCCGTCGCTTGGCGCCGCTGTGTATGTGTGTTTGTATGTGGGTGGGCAGTGGGAGTGGCATGTCCTTGTCTCGTGCACCACTTCCATATGCGAAGCAACATTGCTGCCACACTCTGTGCAACTGTATCAATTTAGCGCATGTCGTCATAGCAGCCATTGATGCATAAATAATGGAGCTGGGCAACAGCAGAGAATAGAATGGCGATGGCAAAAGGAAGGGAGAGAGTGGTGGGAGAGGTGGGGAGGGCATTGGACATTGGAGGACGTTTGCTGGACTAGCTTTAACTGCCAGTCAGTCAGCTTGGCGCGCCAACGCTCGCCATCTCTCTTTCTCTCTATTCGCTCGGTCCCGTTGTTCCATTTCCCACTCTCCCATTCTACCATTTCCCCCGTGTCTGATTCTAACTGAATTTGTAGGTATATTTGTTTTGTGCAGCGATACTTTCATTCCCTTTTCCCGTTTCTTATTTTTTTCTCCTTTTTTTTCGTTTCGTTTTTCTTGTTTTTGCCTTTCGTTTTTGCGTTTCTCCTGCTATGCGCTTTGTGCGCTCAGCCATTCAAAATTGTCGCTTTATTTGCCATTCAAAACTATTTTCATCGATTGTCGAGACGCCTATCTCCAAAAGAAATGCAAAAAAACAAAAACAACAAATAAAAAATACATAACTAACTTTTGTTATGCATGACTAAACTTTAGTTCAAAGGCAAACAACTAAAGTTAAAAATGCATAAAGCACGACGCAAAAAGTAGAAAGCCAAACAATGTTAAAGCAATCGAATTTTAAATGCACTTTTGTACATTTCGTAAGCGATGCGTGGCTAAAACTCAGCCGATTTTCACATTATGTCAACCCCCCCATCACACCCAGCATAGCTTATGTTTCAGTTGGTGGGGGGGAGTGAGGAAGTAGGCAGCCAAAGGTAGCCTGATCGAAAAACTCAATTAAACTGCCAAACTGTTTGCTGCCACAATGTGTGTGCTGCGTAAGCGTGCAACAGCAACTGCAAGTGAAGCCTATATGTATTCCAAATCCAAGCCCTGCCAGCTGTTGCACCACAAGGCGTAACCTGCTGCTGATGGTGCTGCTGCCGCTGCTACACATAGCCAATTAAATTTTCCATAAAGCTGACTTGAGTGTGTATATGAAAAGATGGTAAAAAACCTATTAGTAAAATGCAAAAATTAATTACAAGTCGAATGCTGCTGCAAATACTTTACAGTGTGGTAAATGCTTGAAATTCTTATCCACATCCCACAAATACTAAAAACCAAACATTTGACAAATGCAAACCCAAACCACAATGATTACAAATAATTTAACAACATATTTTTGTCTTAATTGCCGCTTTGGGGTAAAGTTAAAGTTATTTGTTGCGCAAAATATTATTGCAGTTGAGAATACAACTTTCACTTAAAAAAATAACTATGTAGAAATGAAAATGGTTTCCGTAACTAAATGTGCAAATATCGATTTAAAAATATATAATTGAGGAATATTATAACTAACTAACTGTAAATTTTAAAGCAATGCAATTTATTAACATTGGTTTTGGTACGTGCAGAAAATACTTATAGTTGCCACTTGGAAACTCTTTGCAAATCGCATCGAAGTGGCCACTTGAACATCATAAACAAACTGAAGTGATAAACTTTATCGATAGTCACTTCTCGATTGCCTCCAAGGAAGGCAGACAAACCCATTGATTGCTGCAGTGGGTGGCTGCAATCCAAGTCGGAGACGGAGTCGGAGATGAAGACGGAGAGGATGCCAATTGCCCATAGCACTTAATAATACGTTGCTAAATCTGAAGAAGCAATAAATATTGAAATAAAGAAGCAAAACCACAAACACACCCACACCCATACTAACACACATACACCCACACACACACACATACACCCACACACACACACACACACACACACATGGCATTGTTTTACAAGTGTGCAAATGTTGTAGCCAATTAATTATTTTAAACTAGCCAAAAACTCTGAAATGTGGCTTTTGAAAATCATTTAAGCAACAAGCATAAGGAAATTTTGCCAAAGCGCAAGTTAACAATATATGTTATTCTATATTTATATAGATATATTCTATTATTCTATGTTTATATAGATATATATATATATATATATATATATATGTTATTCTATATTCACATGTAAATATATATATTTACTTGGCCAGCAGCTGGCTGTGAAGTTTTATATTTGTTTTGTTGCTTGTTGCAACACTTGCAACCATGCCAAACATATATTCATTCTTGGCTTCGAGCGTCTCAGCTGTATTTTACTTGTGCCTGCAACTTGGGCTTTACTTTTAATAAACAATATAAATTTACTGTAAATAATTGTTTGGGATTTGTTTGTGAATTTATTATGCATCCCTCTCCCTCTCTCTCTGTGTCTCTGTCTCTCTGTCTCTCTCTCTTTATCTTGGCATTTTTATCGAGCAACTTGCAACGATGTATTTTATTTACTTGCTCTTAGTCGTAGTCCATCTGAAACTGAAAATTTCAATAAAATTTCACTCATTCTTTTCACAACTTTTAATTGGCTAAAGCAATAACAAATAAAATAAATTTTCAACTGACAAAAAGAGTAAATAAAATAAACATCACAAAAAAGCTGTCAACAAAAAAAAAAAAAAAAAACCTGCTGAAACATTATTCGAAGAATACAGTAAAATATTATGTTGTGCCCAAAACATGTGAAAAATTGCATCGTTTCGGCCAGCAAAAACTCAGAGATATAACCCACCAATTGTAGAATTGTCGAAATTGTAGCAATTCAATTTATCAATTTGTGAATTTCTAATGTGGCAAAACCAGAAGCAGAAGCAGACAGCGATTAAATGACACAGAGACCACTTTTGGTTGCCACAAAAGCTGAAAATTAAATTTTTTTATTTGAGCTAAATATTTGCCACTCTTTTTTCGTACATTTTGTGCCTTCTGTGTGTTTTGTTGATAAAATTCTGAAATTGAATTGAAATAGCCAAAAAAAAAAAAACAATAACGACAATGCCAGCAAAAGAAAGCAGTCAAAACATAAGCGAGTCGAGTTGCTCTGAAAACCAGACTTTTAGTGATCAAGTCAGGTTAATATATACCCTGAAAAATTTACATTACTTAAAAGTGAGTTTTGTGAGATGAGCAAAAGCTGAAATTAATAAATAACTGACAATAAAATAATGAAATTTCCTTATTCTTTAGGGGAATCTAAGCCTATCAAAGAGTTTGGCTTAAATTAAACTTAAGTTTATTTAAAGCTTTTTTGCTATTTTATAAATACCTTGTATATTTTTTATGTATATCGTTGGTATTGTTTGGGTTCTACAGTGGCAAGTTTTCATCACTTTTAGCATATTACTTTCCATTTTACTGCAGATCCTTTTGCTCCTTTCCCTGCTCCATTTGAATCTTTTCCTGTATTAATTTGCTGCTGTTGTTTTGCCAGTTTTCTATTTGTGCTTACAAAATTGAGTTTTTGCTTGTGCAAATTTATGAAATGGACTCTTTCTCCTTGCCAAATACCAAGCTTTTTTGAAAGTAAAAACCCATCTAGAAATTGCTTAGTTTGTATTGTGAACTTTATTGACATCGGTTTGAAATTCCGTGTGGATTTGCATGCGACACATTTCGATCAAAATTAGCCAACTCCAAAAAAGTTTGAATATCCTTTTTGTTTTTGTTGTTGTCGTTTTCAAGTGGTTTGCCACTTGTCTTTGGCCACAAAAAAAAAAAATGTGTTGTGTCTATGGCAAAGTTTTGCTGGAGGGCTCAAGGCAATTATCATGCCTCAACTGAAACAAAACTGTCGGCGCAAAATCTGCTGTTTTGCTCTATGGCGGGACTTGTGCCCCTAATCCCAGCCAGACATCTTAGACAGTTTCACAGTGTGGTTGCTGCTACTGTCTCCCCCTCCGCCTGCACCCAAAAAATGCGCGAAAACTAAAACCGCAAGAATCTGAGCGGTGGAAACTCTGATGAGATTGGTTTGGTTGCCTGGCTGTGGAAATGGGAAATGGGGAAAGGGACCGAATCCGCAGTGACTAGTTGCCAGTTCCTTTGTTTCCCCCTGTATCTGGATGATTCTCATTATTCTTTGTGACATTTTTCTCCCATGAATTTACGCAAATTTTCTTTTATTTTTTATTTATTTATTTATATATATATATTTTTTTTGGTATTGTTTCAGTTTTCTAAAACGCCTACTTTGCCCCTCGCTTCCTCCCTTCATCCCTTCATCCCTTTCATGTGCATGCCACTGTTGTCCGCCGTTTCTTTAACGGCTTTTCACGGAGCTCACAAAATGCTCTTTTGTTTGTTGGTGTCGCCGTGCGGTCGCATAAATTAGCGCCACTTTAATCTGATTTTAATTGTGGGTGGATGGTTGGTTGGTTGGTTGGTTGATTGGGTGGTTGTTTGCTCTGTTGTTTTGTTTAAGCTTAAACCGTGAACTGACTTTCACCCGGCCAACCCAAGCGCTGCTCTTGCTGGCTGCTCTGCTCCTCTGCTCTGCTGCTCTGCTCTGCTCCTCTGCTCTTCTCGGCTGCCTGGTTGTGAAATATTAATGACAAGCGCAGAGCCAGAAATAACGGCAAAAGAGCTAAAATGGACGCAGTTCTGTGTCAACCAACAACTCCTACTGCTACTCCCCACTCCCCTCTTACCACTCCCCTCTTACCACTCCCCTCTCCCCACACCACACTGCTTATCTCTTTACAGATTATTCGTGGCCTAAGCAGTGACTGTTTCTCTGTTGTCCTTCTCGTTTTCCAGTTTTATTTATTTATTTGCTCTCGACATTTTCAAAAAGTGCAATTTACGTTTTTAATTTCATTTCAAGATCCATTTGCTTTTTACCCTATTGTATTTGTAGGACCAGTCCAAATAGTGGGCACCCTTTTTTTATTTATTTATTTGCTGCAATCTGTCATAAAATACACAAAAATACTTTTTATTTTTAGCTGAGATTTCGCAGTGGTTAAATAACTTTTAGTTTTATCGGATATTTAAAGAATATTCCAGTATTAAAAATTAGTGAATTTATTTTTTTTTATTACAATTTATGAATTTGTTAAAACAGTCTTTTTATTGGAAATATAAATTTTGTTGTTTTTCATAGCTAATTTTTGTACAAGGGAATATTTTTTGGGTGCCTCAGTTTTAGTTGAAGTTCGCTTATCGATGGGCTTCTGTTTGTTTCACAATATGCAACGCAGCGTTGCAACACCAGAAGCAGCACAGAAAGGACAACTGCGCACATTGCGTATGCGTAATTAAAAGCACGTGCCTATTATTTAGGAAGGGGGGGGGGGGGGGTGTGTGCGAGCTGTTGCAGAGAAAACGCTGCTGTTGTGTGATAGCCAGAATGAAGCCAGTCGGTGGCATGCAACTATCTGCGTGTTTAAGGGCAACATTTTTGTCGAAATAAAACCATAAAATGCTTGAAATGCCAAGCGAAAAATAGTTTTGACTGAAACGAAGGAGGAGCACTGGCCAAGAGCAAGGGAGATGGAGAGAGTGATAGAGAAGGAAAAAAGGGATGGATTCGGAGGGAAGGGAAGGGGAGACAGAGTGGGCAGCCGATAGAGGCTGGCTGGTGTATGCAATGTCAGCACAGCGTTGCCTGCCAGCATTCCTCGGCCCAACTTCAGCGTCTGACCCGATATCAGTGCGCGCACGCCCCCCATCCCCCCCGACCGCCACCACCCACACACCTTCTGGACTCTGTCCTCATGCGCAATTTTCATAGCCGTAATGACGATGCCATTTGTATGTGTGTGTGTGTGTTTGTCTGTGTGTTATCAAAGCGCAAACAATGTCCTGCAAAGTAGCAGGATGCGCATATGTCTGTGCATGTGTGTGTACAAGTGTGTGTGTGTGTGTGTTTGTGTGTGTGCCAGTTGTTTAGCGCACATTTTGCAAGTTTTGTGTGCGCACCGTTGTGCGGAAGTGTTGATAAACCTCACAAAAAAAAAGAAGAATTTTAAACTAAAAACTAAAAAAAGAGAAAAAAAAATTAAATGAGCTTCATTCGGCGTTCATTGCATACTTTTGGGGGCAGGCAGGCAACGTTTGTTGCCTGTTTGTCAAGTGCAGACAATTTATCAGTGGCTGCTCCTTAAAGAGAGACATGTGCATATTGGCTTAAAGATCCAGTTAAAACCAATTTAGCCAAGCAACTAATTAAACTCTATCAAAATGAAAATATGCGTAATATAGATGAGTGGAATTTAATAAATAATTAATGTATTTAACTTGACTCTACAAGTATAATATGTATTAGAGATTCGGATTTTTTAATTAGTTAATTATACAATATACTTGTCTATCTATAAAAAGCCCAACAAAATTAGAGTATAAATATAATTTAATGAAAATATGCGGAATCTATAAAGGGAAATAAGTCTATAAGAAAACAAGATTAATTTTATATAGGTGTGTGAAATTCAATTAATAAATTATATAATTAACTAGACTCTGCAAGTATAATTTTATATAATGAAATGTAATTAACAAAGTATAAAATTTGTCCAAAAAAAAAGGATTACTTCGAGTAATACATTTATTTCTGATATAATAAACTTATTATTAATTTAATAACTGACAATTGTATGCAATAAAAAAGTTCAATATTATTTTCTGTTAAATTAACTACTTGTAGTCGCTGAATGTTTATTTTTTTAATTTCTGGGAATTGTTGAAAAATGTAAGTTATGAATTGTGAATGGCATACCAAAATTGTTATAGACTGCACTTGACACAGTTCCACCTCCCCATTAGAGAGAGAGGCTCTGCTCTATAAACTAAACCAACAAGAGCCACACACACACACAAAACACACAACACTTGTGTGCAACACATTTGTACTATCAGGAAAACTTTTCACTGCTTGCATATTTTCAATTTCTCTCTCGCTGTATGACAAAAGTTTTCCACACCAAGGACAAGTGTGTGTGTGTGTGTGTTGTGCTATGATATACGGTCAGTGAGTTGGGGTGAGAGGATGAGAGGGTCACTTGAGAAACGCCACAAAAACAGACAACATAGAGGAAGTGGCTAGTCAGACTTTTGCTACCTATTGTCAAAGTGTATGCAATATATTCGAGTATAAAATGCATTTTCTATTATTTATTTCTTGTTTCTATATTTTTGGTTGTTGCCAGTTTGCGTGTCTTACACTGGTTCTCTGAGTCGCCCACCACAGCCACCCACTCAACGGTGAACTTTTGCATATTTTGCGTAACCAAATTCTTCAAGGTTTTCTCCTTCGTCAATGGGATGAATAAAGATCGTTTTTTGGGTTATGGGTTATGGTTATTGTGCAAGTGGGTTGCCAAAACAACAATTGCCATAGGTCAAGCGTCATCGTTTTCTGATATGCACTGACAAGTGCATACAGCATTTTGTGGCACAAACACAGCATTTGTCAGTTATAAAAATATTGACAGTTTTGAATGCGACAATTCTTGGAAATGTTTCTATTTCTAAAATATTTTATTTTTAACGCAAAGAGCTCGAAATGTTGACAATTCAAGGAAATTTACTAGTTATTCCAGGAATAAATTTATATTACTGCAAGTAAATTACTTAAAAAAATTATTAAATGCATATTTAAAAGTCAGCTGAAAAAGTAAAGAAATAAATTTCAGAAAATAAATTCAGCTTGTTTTACTAAAAAATACATTTCTGCAATGCGCAGTGTTGTAAACATATTTAAAAAGTAAAGTTAAAAATTTAAGGCAAATCAAATAAATGCTAAAAATTAAATCAGTAATCTTATAAATTGTACTTAAATTTACAAACTAAAACTAAAGCAAAAATCAGCAGTTTACTTTCATTTATCTATGTCGCCAAGTCAAATTGTGGTTTTGGACCCATTTCAATTTCGGAAATTGCGCTGTGCATTGTCACATTTAAAGGGCTTTGCCCTGCGATATGCAACGCATAATGCATAAGTTGAGAATATATATGTAAACAAAAAAAGAATGAGTTCTTGCCACATTGCGTTGACTGCTGTCTAATGCATCAGAAATGCACACACACACACACTCATACACCATATACATGCATGTGTGGCACCCACATTTTTCTTCATCATAACTGTCAAAAACCGACAAAACTCATGGCACACAATTACAAAACATAAACAGAAAACTTGTAATCACAGCTGTCCAATCCGACGAACTGAAAGAGAATCCTATTCACTCACACAAACACACACATACACACACACATACACACACACCTCGGTTGCTGTAGCATGCAGCCTGCATGGGGATAATCAGAAAACTGCCAGAGCCAAGCAAAACGAATGATGACGAAAAACCGAACGAACCGCAGACGACAACCAAGCAACGGATGAACGGATGAACGGACGGAGTAGTAGGACTAAACTGAAAGACGTACTGCATCATCCAATGGTACGCATTTTATATTATGCTTTCCGGGCCAACAGACGTCGGTCGCCGGTCGCCGGTCGTTGGTCGGTCGGTCGGTCGGCATTCCAGCATTTCAGCAACATCATCATCCATCTCACAATCATCCTCCATCCTCCATCATTCGTCCTTCATCCTTCAACAACCAACCGAGTGGGCAAAATCTCATCAGCGTCAGTTGGCCGTCAGCTTTTATAATTTGTGAGTGCCACATTGTTGCATGCACTCATTCGTTTTAATTGTTTCAAATGTCAACTGAAATTTAGATCCAATTGTAAGTAGCGCAAAGTACTCAAGCATCGCTGCATCCACAGTAAAACAGTAAACCCTCCCTAACAGAGATATTCACACAATGCAAATACATAAAATGAATGTGAAATGATTTCACACAAACTATTAAAACAATTTAGAACGATAAAAATTATATAGATTGATTTTTGTTTATTATATTACTAATAAAATCTGTTATAATCAACTCAAATTAACTTCATATTATAGAAAAGCTTTAAAAAAGTCATTGAAATTTTTATAAAAAATATATTTCAAATTAATTTCTTTGACAGTTTTACAGAAAAGTATATAATTATTATTACAACTTTAAATCGATTACAAAAAAAACTATATTTAAATAGTTTCTAAACTGATTTCCCTTTTAATCTTATAAAAAAAGTAGCTGGTTCTTAAGATTAGTCAGATTAACAACCTGAATATAACTTATAATATTTCTTAACATTTGTATAATATCAATAATTTTGATTTTCTACAAATATGTTCTATTTTTTCTATTTTTTTTTATTTTGTATACTATTTTTAGTGTTTTTTTTTGCAATTTTTGTATGCACATTAAATCTGTAAATGCAACTATGTGGCAAATTAGTGAGTGAGTTGAACACAGTTTTGTGGTTGGCTACGACATTCGTCATCATCATTATCATCCTCATCATCATCATCATCGTTTGACTGTGACACAAAATTAATTTCACTTAATTACCACAAATAGACGAAAGAATTTGTAATTTTTACACAATGCACTTGAGGCCACATAAAAAAAGAAAAAATAAACAGCGGCAACAACAACAACAAGAAGAACTCTTTGCTTAGTCCTCGCCTCAAAGCCATGCCCCTAAGGGGCGTTAGGGCGTGGGTGTGATTAGTGGCTAACATTTGCGAGGCTTGGCTCAATTTCATGATATTTAATTAGCATTTTGTAATACGAATGTATTCGTAATACCCGCGAGTATTTTTACTCGTTTTCGTTGTTGTTGATATTATTTTGCTTCTTCTTGTTGTTGTTGCAGTTGTTGTTGCTGTTGTTATTGTTGCAGTTGTACTTTTAATTTTAATTAAATTGCTTCGTTTTGTTGGCCAGACAGTTGAGTTGATGACTAAATAGCAGCGAACCCATTGCGTAGTCAACTTCAATTGTGAACTGTGGACCTGTGCGGGGTTCGGGGTTTGGGGTTTGGGTTTTATTTATGCAAACGCTGAGCACAGCTAATCGTTTGGGGTCATGAACACACCCCAAATTGCATAAACTTAACTTAGAAATACGAAATGTTCAAACTGTTCTACATTAACGAATATTAAGTGAACTATTTTCTAGTAGAAATAAGTTGAATGCATAAGTAAACATTAACCAGATAAGTGCTAAAAAAATTTAGAGTTAAAATTGAGTTGAATGCTGCAAGTTTATTTTCTAATTTAATTTATTTTGTTTTTTTTTTTTTTTATATACATATATTTAAGATTTATTTTTAAAAGGTGTCTTAGATATTAGATTTTTTAAAATCTACATTTATATTCTTTTAATTTTTTTTTAATGTTTTATAATAAATTTTTCACAATATATTTTATTTAAAGCAGTCTCTAAAATTTCAATAGTTATTCATATTTATCTGAGCTCTACAAAAATAATTTAGATCTTTTACTTTAAAAAGTCTCGGATTACGCATATTTTTATAAATATTTTATGATTATTTTTTTTAAGTAATATCTTTTACATATTTTCATAACAATCTCTAAGATACTTGCTATGCTATGGGTTTCTCCCAGTCTTAATATATAATTACGTTTTTTTATTCCATTATATAACTTTCAAGTTTCTATAAACTGACACAAAATTAGTTCTGTAAAGAAAGTGAACTTGAAACCGCTTGATAAAGACTTCAAGTGGCATCAAAATGTTGTATTTCTAAGTGATACCACCAATTATTATATATATATATATATATAAATATATATACATATATATCTAAAAAGTGCTTGCAACTGCTCTTTAATAGTAGTTTTTTTTCTCGATCCTTTAAGAGCTGAATCATTATGTTTGCCGCCGAGACGAAGATGACAAGTAATTATGAGTCTTAAGTGTGTGTGTGTGTGTGTGTTGTGTGTGTTGTTGTTGTTGGTCTCTCGAATGTTTGCTCTGTTGTATATAGAAATACATATGCCACACTATCGTAATACACGTGGAAAATAAATGTTATGTTGGATCTGCCCCTTGGCTAAGTGCCACATTTCAACACCTTGAACAATGTGGCACGTTGCTTGTCGTTATCTGTGCCACGAAATGGACATGAAACACACTTAACCCATTTTAGTGGGGCAGCAACATCAGCAACAGCAGCAGCAGCAGCAGCAGCAGCATACGCAACAATATGCGGGGATGTTGTTCATAATGTCCTGAGGGGTTTGTAGGGTTGCCCCAGAGGGGGAGATGGACAGACGGAGAGAGGGAGACAGAGAGAGAGAGAGAAAGATATATGCATGCGTATAAGTAATGACCGAAGCGTTGAGTTGATGATGACTGTGCGGCTTCTGTAGTTGCCCCATGTGGCAGACGCCACTGTTCCGCCCCAGCAGCAGCCATTTAATTGCCACAAATTAATTAAATTAATGAATTGTTTGTCGTTGCATTTTTATGCCATCAGCAACAGCAAATAGCAGTCGTTGGCATTTTGTAGTCATTTATACCAAAATTAGACGGGAATGTTGTAGATTCTATTTCGCCCCTCTCTCCTCTTGCCACGCCCCCTACACCCCTCCACGCTCCACGCTCCATTTCATTAAATGACAAATGATTTGCGTTGAGCTGAAATTGCAGTGATAATATTATATTTATTTATTCATTCCATTTATATTGTTCCCAGTGGAGGAGAAAACAGCCATCAGCTGAACCGGAAAATTAATTTTGTAATTCGCAAACATGAAATTAAATATATCAATGTATGTATTTAAGAGCCTATATACAACATGTATATATATATATATATATATATATATATATATATATGCTGTTATCCTTTATGACGCTGATAAAGTTGTTTGTGATAAAAACCCGAAATGGGTCCCATTGATGGGTTTGAGTCGAAATGCTTTCAATTTTATGTCACTTTCATTATACATCGAGAAACACATTTCTATATGTATTAATGCGTTATCTTTTATGACATATCTTTCCTTACATTTATCATCAACTTCGCAGATTTTGTTATATATCAAATATAGCTGAAAATGCATTTTGTGGGCTTAAATTAATCACAAATCCACATCTAAAAAACGAAACCAGAAACGTTTACCAAAATTTAATTTACAGAAACTGAACCAAAATTAAATTATTTTAAATGAATTGGCTTATCATACATGAAATAAAATAGCTTATTATTCAATAGTTTTTTATAATTGTAATTTAAAATTATAATTATGTTTTTTATATAAAAATTAGACATATATCATATAAAATATGAATAAATAAAATTTATTTGAAAAATTCTCTCATATGCATTGTAAATCAAAAAAGTTGCGGCACAGAAATGAAATGGGGTCAGCAGCATTTATTGCCACCCACTTCTCGCTCCCTCTCTATCTGTTTCTCTCTCTGTCTGTCTCTCTCCGGCTGTTCGTCTCTGTTGCTCAGTGCCACTTGTTGAGTGCGGTTGCTGCGGCATGTTGACGCCATCTGGCGGTCATAATAAACGTCTGCATTTGGGGCACACAGCGCAAAAATTCTTTCCCTAAACAATAAATGTCATATGGCTGGCACATCAACACTTTATGTGTCGCCTTGCCATATGCCACACTTCCCCTCTCCACCCGCCCATCCGTTCCTCCCCCGGCGCCTTCCTCACCCATTTATACAGATGAAAATCTTGCACGGTTTTAATTTCGCCTGAAAGTATGCGGCAAATGTTTTGCACAAGAGAAATGATGAAAAGGAAGGGAGGGGGAAAGAGGGAGAGATGAGAAAGAGAGAGAGAGAGAGAGAAGTAAATTTTTCTCGCTTTGTTTTGTGTGCCACATTTTTTATGAGCACAGCAAAATGAAATAAAATTATTGCCAAAAACGAAAATAAAGGATGAGTCCGAGGACATAAACATAAGCGCCAGCTCAACTCCAACCCCTCTCCCCTCCCCCGCTCCCCAGCTACACTCCTACTCCCAAACAGGCTGCCAACCACACCCCTCCCTCTCCCCGCACTCTTTTGCTCGTCACTCACTTGGAATTTTTGCGTAATTTATATTTTGGCTGCTGTTTACAGTCAAGTGACGTCAGCGCTGAGAGTTTAGGACTGTGAGAGGGGGAAATGGGTGGGGGGTTCTTGGTTCTGGGTCCTTGGTTCTGATTCTAGTCCTGCTTGTCCTGATGCTGGCCCCTCGTCTAACATTCGGCTTTGTAGTTTATGTCTTCAATTTGCCCAAATGAGTCGTTAATTTTGACTTTTCATGTGACACCCGCCCGCAATGAACACACACACCGACACACACACACACGCACACCCATTGCTAGGGCCTAGGGCGAAACCTGACCTGAGCAGGACCAGTAACTGGAGGCCAACAGAGACCCTTTCAGAGTTAGTTTGCCAGCCACTTTTATTGTAATTTTGTGGCCTTTAATTGAATTTTATTAGCATTTGTACTTATTATTTGCTCGCTCTTTCTGCCCCTTCTTCTTCGCATCCCCCTCTCCCCGACTCCCTCACATTTAATCGTATACTTTATTGGCCAAGAAAATTGGGGGTTCAGCGGGTTTTCCATTGTTTATCCAATGTTCCGGGGAGGTTTTCCTTTTATTGTGTTGCCTTTTTGTGCTAATAGAATATTTGCTATTTGTTTTGGATGACCAAATTTTGGGGGGCACTAACTGAAAAAAGGTATGATGAAATTGTTGTTGTTGTTTTTGTAATTACAAACGTTATTTAAGTGCTTGACTAACTTTTGCTTATGTCTTTTTACTATTTTCAGGTAAGTCCTTGTGAATGGCCATAATAAGGAAATTGAAACTGCTTATCAGAACTAATCCAACTGTGAATTAGTCCGGGTAAGATTAAATATCAGCATCTTTTTTTTTATGCATATTCAGTGAATGTTTGTCAGACAAAATAAATTGTTAGGGTTTTTTTTTTTAATAAAAAAGTAAGAAAATTCCATCAACAAAAATAATAATACAATAAAAATAATTTTTAAAATTAGTCAAAAACAACTTATTCAAATTTAAATATTAGTCTATGTTTGTTATTAGATGCCAGATCTAAATACAGGGTGACTCATGCAAAGATTATTTAACGCTAATAACTAGAAAACTGCTTAGGTTAAAAACAAATTCTATAAAAATTTATAGACGATATCTTTTCGATCTGATGTGATTTTTTCGCTTCTTGCGCGTTGTCAATTTGACGTAACGCAACTTTCCTGGTTTCGAAGTGCTACCGAAACCGGAACCGGTACCCAAACCGGTAGCTGCTGTACCCATAGTCGTACCGGGTCGCCGTTGACGTGTTCGCAAACGGGTGGGCGTGGCTTTTGTGGGTCGCACATAGCTGTGATAGTTGGGTGATGCTTGCCAGGAATTGCCGCTGCCGCCGGTTGCTGCTGCACCATCAAAATCATCATCATACATCGAGTTGCCGTTGCCATAAAGTGTTGCATAGCCATGGCCATTGCCATTTAGCTCATTATGCATAAACTCATCCATACTTAACGCATTGTTCTGGCCACTAAAGGCCACCGCACTGTCCAAGCCCCTTTCATCATGCTGCCGATCTGGCTGATCCCCCCAAAATTGTGGTCGCTCCTCGTAGGGCTCCTCGTATGGCTCCTCGTCTGTCGTCTCATCCTGATACTCATCATCGAATTGCTCCTCGGCTTGCTGCACATACTTCGGCAACTTGTGGACGGGCCTCTTCTTGTTGCGTGTGTTGCTTGCCGCAATCTTGATCTTCTTGCGTTTGCGTCCAAATTTCGTGAAATATTCACGCTGCAGTGCGGCCAAAAAGTTGCCATTGAGCAGCTCATTGTGCTCCAGTTCGGGTTCGGATTCGGACTCGGTTTCCGGTTGTGGTTCAATTTCTTTGTCCAGCTGCGCCGCCTCCGCGAACTGTTCACGTTGCTGCTGGGCGGCTGTTATGGCCGCCATCAAGTTGGGTGTAAAGAGTTGTTGCAACAACTGTTGTTGCTTGTAGCTGCTGCTGCCCCTGCTGCCAGGCGCTGTGCCAAGAAAATTGCTGGCACTGCCGCCAAGCTTCACTGTACTCGTCGCCTCCCTTAATCCGGTCTCCACGGCCTGATTGTTGTAGCTGTCGAACAATGCTGGCCCATAGTTGGGCAACATGGGCATGGGCATGGGCGTAACAGCTGTGGACATTAGTTGCATCAGACTGGGCGACATGCCACCGCTGCCACTGGCCGTTGTCGTATAACCGAGCAGCGCAACATGCGGCTTGCCCTCAGGCAGCGGGTGCAAAGGGGGGTGAATTGGTGGGTGCAACGGTGGTGGATGGTGCAGTGTCTCAGCCACTGCAACTGGCAACTGCTTGTAGACCTTGTGGAAATGCGTGTGCTGACGCACAACTTCCGGCATGTGCAGACGTATGTGCACCCTGGTCAAAAGGAAAGCGTTAAGAACGAATATTTATTGCTTTAAAGTAAATAAAATCGGGCCATAAATACAACTGAATCCGAAAGAGCTGAGGAAATGCGTAAAGCATTAAAATAATTTACAACATTTATCATTAAACTTTACTTAATTTATTTTACTTTATCTTTTTTATTTTCAAATCGAAAGTGCAACAAAAAGGATCAAATTTTGTGTGAATTGCAATTTGCAAGCGTTGCATTTTCGTTATTTCTATTTTAAGCTCTATTTTTGAACGCACCTTTCGCCGCTATTTGCTGCTGCAACTTTGTCGTATTCCAGCCAGGCCCAAACGATCCACAGAATGGCAATTGATATGTTTGCTTTCATTTCGAAGCGTTCCTTGATGCCGCCGCGTCCCGTTTATTATCCTGGCGTGTTTTGTCTGCCTTCAACTGTGAACAACTTCTGACCAACGCCGCTGCGTTGTCTCCCACTTTTATTGGCTCGCGAGGCGGTAAAAAAAAATACAAACAAAATACAGTTAAAGCTAAAAAAAAAAACTACACACAGAGATCATATTTCCTATTTTTTTTTTTTAGCAGAGAGGAGGGTGGCAGCTGTTTTTCACCTCACGTTTCCAGCTGCTGCACTTTGGTGAATGCAATTTTCCATTTTCCTTCGAACCATGTTCAGTTCAGAGCAGCTCGCATATCCGCTGTGCATCACTTCCCCTCCGCTGTGCCCAGCCCCCTCATTGCTTTGTGTCATTCGATAGCTTTGTCAGCTAAGAAAAAGAAGAAGAAAAAATAAAACTCACCAACAATTCCACATGAAAAGCCCTTGAAAACGCATGCGTAACGTTTTCAATTTCATTTGTAAAATAAAGTTGTTGCTTTATTTTTTGCACATCTGTGTTTATTTTTTATTTCTTATTTGTTTGCTTTGCGAATGCATTGGATGCCATAAAAGTGAATAAACCCAAGCAGCACCAGTCAGAGTCAGACTCAGACCAAAGACCTTGACAAAAGTTGCAAATGCGAATATAAAGCAGAAGAAATCATGTTTGCGCAGAATGAGAAAGGTCAGCAATGGAATTGCTGCAGATGAGGAAGTGCAAGAAATGTGATAAACGAAAAAGTACAGTAAAACTAGAAATAGACAGAATAAAGCCAAAACAGAAGTAATTCATTTGTATAAATATAAAATTACTGTATATTCACAGTGGTTGCTTTGAATTCAGTTCTAATTACCTTTAATAATAATAATAATTTAATTTAATTTTATACAATTGTATGGAAATATCTATAATTAATTTAAATGCGAAGCAATAGAAATAAACAAATGTTTACGAGACAAATGTACATAACTGCATAACTGAATTATCTCTTTAAAACTTTGTTTGTTATAACGAATTTCAAATGCAAAAACATATAATGTTTTTTTTCTGACTTTCTTAACCTTGGTAAAGTGCCAAAAAAAATGACTTAAAAACAGGCACGAAATCCAAAAAAAAAACAATATGAGAATAACAATCCAAAATTTCAGGCGTTTTTCCAAGTCACTAAACAGCAAAAGAAAAACCGTGTGTGGTGGGGGGGGGGGGGGGGGGGGAGTTGTGTCTGCCAGCGACGCATTTCTGGCAAAACCAAAGATAAGGATGGGTCTGTCCAAGGTTGGTGTTTTCCGGTGTTTAGCTGGCAACAACAAAAAGTAATGAAAGTGTTTTTGCCACAGATAACCACAAGGAATATAAAGCCAAACTTTAGGGACACAATTTCAATTGAAATGAAAAAGGGAACGTGGCACTGCAAAAGATAAAACTGCTTAAAAATTGTCTGAAAAATCGACTATAGGACAAGTGAGGCAACAGCATGTAAACTAAACGTTCAATGGCTTTTGCACTTATACCATGATGATGCCATATCAAAATAATAATAATAATAATAATAATAATAATGAGTGAAAAAGATGTTTTCAACAAGCAACAGCAGAATATGAACCGTTAAATTCTAGATTGTACCTGCTTTAGGTTTTTTTTTTCTTTTTCTTAGTGAGCAAGCAGCTTAGCAGACGTGACACGCAGCAGATAATGTATAAAAAGAAAATGAACAAGCAAAAAGAAGGTGTAAAGCAAAAGATGCAAACAGTGCTTTTGGTACAGAGAGTGTGAAGGCAACAGCGTAAAGATTAACAAGTCATGATTATTAGGTTGGTTAGTCGGAAGAGGGGAGCAGGAGCAGAAATAAAAGGAGAAGGGGGAGGAGGAGGGCAGCTGTAATGCTGAACTTCAGTTCTAAGAAGATGGGGCCAAAGCGAAAATATGTTGAAAATGATTATTGAGTTACGGACAACTCGTGCTGATTGGCTGCCTACCTCACGCTGACCTGTAATTTCGAGAGGCTTGCCAGGCAACATGGTTTTTCACATACATTTACAACTTTTGACCCCCAACAGATGCTGCTGCACGTTTCCCACACAGCAGTCAATTCAGTTCAGTTGGTACGTTACGGAAGGAAGCCAGCAAGCTGCACGCAACATTTGCTGTTGTTAAGTTTGGCAACATGAGCAATTGCAACATATCACGCTACACATATGTTGTTAGTGCATGTTGTCAACATGTTGCAAAGCTGACCTTGGCCCTGGCAGTAAAAGCAGAAGCGCAATTGTAGATCACGCTCTCCTGTCTCTATCTATCTCTGTCTCTCTTTGAATTGAAAATGTTGCTTGAGCAACTAGTTCAAGCTCATGCTAATGACTCTTCTTCAAGTGCGCTTGCTTGTCGTAGTTGTTGTCTTTGCTGCCTCTCTCTTTGCTCTGGGTCATTGTCTTGTCTCTGGTGCGCTCTGTGCATGTGTGTGTGCCTTTCTGTATTCGCTTGTAAAGCTTTACTGTGCTATTGTCTTCAGACATTTTCGTCTATTTTGTTTTGCATTTGCTGTGTTGCTGTCTTTCTCTCTCTCGCGCTTGGTCGGTTGTTGTTTCTCGTTACGCATCTGCGTTTAGTTTTAATTGTTGTTTATAGTAGCATTTGGATTTAGCCATTATTTTAAACAGCACTATTGCGTCTCACCATCGTAATGTTTTTAATGTTAATGCTAATGGACATCATCAGTTACGCCTCTGGGTCATTGGCATCCACTGGACAAGTTGGCTGCTTATAGTGTAAGCCTCACACTGAAGTCTGTCTTTACCTGTCTTTCTCTCTCCCTCACCCTCTCATTCACTACATTGTTGTCGTTGTTTTGCCTAGGCTTCGAATTACCCAACAATTTTTTAGAACTCTTTTGAATACCCTCTAAAAAATTGAGCAGTGGACGTGCTAGTCAGGCTCATAAGTAGAATACTTATTAATTGTAATATTATAATTATAATTTATATACTTTATTTTAAATTTCTTTTATATTAACTCCATTTTTTATTTTTAATGTAGCTACGAAGATTGCGCAGGGTGTTTCATAGTCGTGCAGTTAGCTTTCATACACTGCACTAAAAAATACATTAGACGCGAGCATTGCCTGTCTTTCTGCCTTTCTTTTTGGCTTATTTTTCTGATGATGTCACGATGGGTGTAGCTGACAATGTTTCCTCTGGCTTCCTGTCTTTGGCAACTTGTTGCTATTCTTCGTGTACTTGTTGCTTTTTGTAGTTGTAGTTGTTGTTATTTCTCATTACATTTGTTGGTGCTGCTGCTGTTATTCTGTCATGTCCGGCGGCAAAAGTTTTTTCGCCTCGCCTTTGTTTTTTTTTTAATAGTGGTTGTTGTTTTTGTTGCCGTCGTTGCTAATTATCTAACAGACAATTGAGAGAATGCCTATGCCTACAGATTTTTGTTGCCCATATACATATACATTGTTGTTGTTCCTGATGTTGTTGTTGCCTGTGTCGAGTTATTAGCTATCATTAACAGAGTACCGTTGCGTATAATCATTTAACTGTAAACTAACACGAAGAATTTTTCTCAATCTCATTTGTAGCACAGCTTTTCCACAGCAAACTATTTTCAGTTTCTCTTCTTGCTGCTTTATTTTTTCTTTTTTCTTTGCAACTGTTTTGTCCAGCCACCAACTTCCATTGGCAATGAGAGCAGCAAAAGCTGGAAAAACTTGAAGCTGGCAAAAATGGCACCAAACTTTGCACTTGGCCACTTGAATAATTCATATCGATATCTACAAATTTTCCAGCTCTCTTTGCTGTGCAAAAATCTTTTGACCAGACATAGAAAATTTACAGAATATTTATAGAAATTAGTTTTCAAAATTAACTTCTATAAACAGTTTTGTGTCTTATACTTGTTGAATATTGAGAATATTTTAGCAAATTTTTGTCTAGGTACTTCATAGTATCTTCCAAGAGCCGTTTTTTATTCGTTCCTTGTGCCACTTTCACCTCAGTTTGGTGTGTGCTGCAAACACAACTGCCATTTCTGCCAATTCAACTGGCAACTTGCAACTTTTACCAAACGATCTTGCAACAGCGATGCTTGCAACGGACAGACCGAGTGTGGTTCTTTTCCTGGTTTGCAACACGGCTCCGCTGAGATTCGCAATGCCAAAGAGGAGGCATACAAACATGATCTCCATAAATACATTGAAATACTCGTATATCTCGGGACTGGTTGTCTTTTCTTTTCTTTTTTTTTAAGGCTTGAAAGAAGCTTGAATTTTTTAAATGATGTCAGCTAACAAGATTTCTACCTTCTTTTTTTTTCTTCATTATTCTGGTTTTCCATATGAGTTTTCTATAAGCGCTGCCAAAGTATTTCGTTTTCTTTCTTTTTTTTGGGTCATTGGCCAATGTTTTTTTGTTTTTCTTTCTTTTATTTTTTGCTTTTCCTAGTCACACAAGATTTTAGTCTGTGTCAGTTTGTCTTTCCCCCGGATTTAGCATGAGACTATTAAATACGATTAGCATTTTAATTGGCGATTATTAAAATACAGCTTTGATTCGCCGTTTGCGAATCACATTTATTGTGGCAAGTTCATTGAACGAATAAAAGAAATCATAGGCAATTTAATAAATGACGCGACTGACTGTCTTCCTTAACCATCTACTCCACTTAGCCCCCCCCCCACTCAACTGCTCTTTCCCTTGTTTCCCGTTTCGGCTGGCCCCTAATGACTTCCCAAAGTTGATTGGATTCGATTTGAGTGTCCCAAACGAACCGGGTCGTGTTGGTTTGTTGTGCGTGCCGCTAATGTGAATTTGATTAATTTAATTAATAATATGAAATTTATGAATTTATTTACCAAAAGTACATACATAAATATTATACTAATGATGATGCCAGCTCCAACAAAAGCCAATATTAGCCATGTTTTTAGCAGAGTGTTAAACTGTTAAACTAGACATACTCATCGCGATATTATAATATTTGCATGACCTCATACAAATAGATGAATAGAATACGAATAGAGTCCAAAAAAAATCTTTGCGTTGTGAAAGTATTATTCCGATTACGTCAGTTATTGCATAATTTATATTCATAAGCAGAGAATATATCGATGATTTGAGCGGATTATACTTGTTGAAGACGTTGTAGATGAAGAATGTTGTCATTATTAAAATAGAAAGACATTTCTTGATGATTGTTTTGCAATCTAAAGTAATTTGAAAGCTTTAAACTAGCAAATACTTGTTGATTTTTTTGATTATGTATTTTATTTTTCACTTCATTCAGATAGAATTATTTTGATTGTGTCACTTTGTGCATTCGCGTTAACAATTGTCATTCACTGATTGCCCCATTAACACGTCGTGTTCCTAATAGGCAGCGACATTATTATTTGCAAGGCATTTCCACAAAACACGTGCGAATTTGCATACAATAGCAACAAATGCCGACGGTTAAACATTTAACCCATTAAAGCCCCGCAGCTGTCGCTGTCGCAAATTTGACGCTGAGGAGTCGCGTTGCGTCTGTGTTTGCGGCGCCACACTTTTTCCACTCGGCTTCGCCTCTCGACAAAAATCACTTCAGATGAGTTTAAAGCGATATCTTAATGAGGCAAAAATATTATTTTCTATACACTAGATTCAAGTTGGGGAATCTCCACTTGACAAACTTGTTTGACAGATATTAAAATAGTTAAGATTAAAAAAAAATAATAATATTTAAGAAGAAAGAAATTAACATCTCGACTAAAATATGGCCCAGTTTTTGAATAATAAATAAACATTTTTAGTAGTTTGTTTAATATAAAACTAAAAATTGCGTTTCTTATTCGTTATTAAGTTTTCACAGTTTTGTTAATAATATATTATTCATTGGAAGACTAAATCTTTAGAATCATATTAACATATATTTTATCTCAACTTATCTCTAGCTAATAAAATGTCTGAGATGGAATTATTATCTGAATCTGCTGGTTATTCTGAACAACAATATATCTTATAATATATGTCGAAATATCTATAATAATTGATTCCACTTTTTAACTTTCTTTAACGCAACTTAAAATATTTATGGCATTTTTAAAATCAAGTCGAGCTTAAAGCGTAAAAAAGTCTTATTTATTTTGTTTAATGCTCTTACAATTTCTTATTACAATTCTTTAATGATGGCTGCAAATAGAGCCGCGTTAGATCTGCGATACGAAGTGCCACTAAAGTGTGCACAAATTGTGTAAAGAGGGCGATATATTTATAGGCAACATTTGTAATTATGCAGCACATCAATCAAATTATGGCGTGAAAATGCTCACATTAATTGGTTGGAGTGATGAAAAAGGGAATGGGAAAGGGAAAGGGCAGCATAGATAGAAAACCAGTTTGAAGTGTATCAACGCTCATCATCAACTCTTTATTTGTCACTCTTCACTTCAATACACATTACTTTGGTCGCACAGTGCACCACACTCCCCCCCCCCCCACCCCTCTCATTTCCAACATTCACACCTCATCACTGCTCTCTTTTTGTTTTTTTTTTTTGTCTTTGGTGTTGTTCGTTTTACACGTTTGTGTAATTTTTTTTTTTGTGTTTTTGTCGGCAAAGTTTTTTGATATCATGCTGGAGTATAGCGTATATTGGTGTGAAAAGGGGGAGAAGTGGACAGGGTGTGGTTGAGGGGTGTGCGGTGAAGCTGGTGGATTTCTCAAAGTGTCACCGCATAAAAGTAGAACCCACTCAGCGCCCCCCTCTCTCTCTCTATCTCTCTCTTGCTCTCTTTCTGTCTATCTGTATCTCTTCTCACAGCATGTCCAGTCTCTTGAGTGTGAGAACATGAATGTGTCTGGACATGGAACCTTTTGCACTGTCAAACTGTACCCGCTGTCCACACCCCCCACGCCCCCTATCCATGCGCTGACAGGGTACTCTGCTGTGTCATTCACACTGAGTCGGCGGCTTTTCGGATTGGTTCGCTTGACAACTTTTATTTTATTTTTTGTGTGTGTTGCCAGTTTTTAGCAAACTCATTTATGTAGTTTTCGCTACTTGTTTACTTAAAGTTCAAGTCGAGTGTTGTTTTTACAAATTGTTGGACATGTGTGTGTGTGTGTGAGTGTGTGTGTGTGTGTGTGTGTGTGGCTGTGTGTCTGGTGTGTGTTACCCAAAAGCAGACAGTAAACGGCTAAATGGAAGATGGTTGTTGGGGGGCACAGACCATGCAGACACAGCAACTACCACTGCCACTGCCACTGTCAGTGTCACAATCGCAATCACACACACACACAATCACACATACAATCACACACACGATTCTCATTTACTATTTTTTAGCTCTGCCTTTTTGGTGGCACCACGATGTTGACCTTAGTTTTAGTTCTTTGGCTTCAGGTTGGTTTTCAACTATATAACCATAGAGAGAGTTTTTATAATTAAAGTTGAGCCAAATGCCTGCAGCTAACTGCACGTGAACAGAACTAGTTCTTCTTGGGGCGCAATGTGTGTAAAGATAAAAGCACTGAGTGAATTCAGTCAACCGAAAGAATGCACATTAGATTCTTACAGGCAAAGACAACTAACTTATAATTTTTTAAGATTTAAGTACTCAAAGTGCTAAGCATAGCAATGATAAGAAAATACTAAAAATATATATAAAATACTTATAATATATCAAAACTAATTAAACCTTTTCTTTTTTACAATATCTGCTTTATTTAATTAGGGCTGGTAATTTATAAAAAAAAAAGAAGGAATTTCTAACAGAATTGCTTACTTGAAATGAGTTTATTAAAATTCAATAAATAATCGAAATAGTTTAGCTTTCCAAACTTAATATTTTTTTAATTGAACTTTTCCCAATTTGAACTTTTGCCGTTCTTTCCCACAATTCAAAAAGATTCCCCCAAAGAGTATTTTTTTTCTTCTAAATCATATCGAGTACAATTATAAAACTATTAAAAACAAATCTTAGCTGGGCGAGTAACTGCAGACCGTTAGTCAGTTGGTGCTTTTGACACACTGTCGGTTGCACACAGCAGTCAGCCATTCACCTTCCCCGTTACCCCCTTAGCCTGTGTTTCCCATTAAGCTGGTCATCAAACGTTACAAATTAATTACATTCGCAGTGAGAGAGCTGTTCGCTGTTAGCTGTTCGACTCGGTTCGGTTCGGTTGGGTCTGGTTCGGTTCTATTGCGTTCCGGGTTCTGTACGCTCCATTAAAGCTAAAAAATGCAATTATATATAACGCCTGGGGGATATGGACCAAAAGCGACGACGTCAGCGTCAGCCTTGCGCTTAATTTGCCGCCTGGCTATTTGAAGCGGGGCGTGTCAATGGATTTCGCCAACAAATGAGAGCAGCGCATAGAGACAGAGAATGGGAGAGAGAGGAGTGCATGGGGAAGGGGGAGTTGTGTGACCCCCAACTGAGAAGGATGGAGATAATTCGGCTGGAAAATGGCAATGAGATTGTGCGACACATTTTTAATTTCATTTGCGAACTGGTAGGGGTAGGGGTGTTGCAATAGAGGCAGGGGTATCCAAGTAACGAAATTAAATAAGAATGATATGAGAATTTGTAATTGAGTTTTGGGTTGGCTTAAATATGATATATAAATGTTTTTCAGATTTTTTAAACTTTTCTCAGAAAGCAAATAAGTTTTATATTTTAGATCAATTTAAAAAATAATAAACATATATTTTATGAAAAGCTTGCTTAATTCTAAGATTAAAAACTACTTTACTATATTTAATAATATATTAATTACTTCTATAAACTGAAGAAACTAGATAGGAAGAAAAATCCTCGACTTAACTGGTTTTGATGGAGGCAGCTATAAGCTTCGAAGTGGTACAACAGATCTTTTTGGACGTAGTGCACCCATCATAATAATAAACTAAAGTTGACTATTTTGCTGATTGTTTTCAGTTTAATATATATATAGATAATTGTTGAAACAATATACCATTGCAACAATTTAAACACTTATCTGACACTTGTACTATTTCTCTCTCTTTCCCTCTCTCTCTCTCTCTCGCTCTGCCTGTCTCCCTCTGCCTCTCTCGCCTGTCCAGTTGGCAGCTTCATTGCCAGCATTTTGACCAGCTCAGCTGCAATTGCAAATTGAAAGAAAATAACTTGCTCTATCGCTGCTCTCAGATCCCAGAATGCGGTGTCGCGTTCCCCTGTACCTCTTTCTGTCCCCCTTTCCCATCCCCATTCCCGTTCCCCCGTTTCGTCTTTGCTTCCTTCTGGCAACGAATTGTTGTCCTGATGCTGCAGATAAGACAAAATGACAGCGTCTCTGACGTGGCCGTCCGATGCCGACAAAGTGACGACACTTGTGGCCCTGCCGCGACCCCAAACCATAACCCCCCTCCCCCCCTCCCATCACCAATCTTCCCCTCCCCGCACTGCCTGTTGCTGTTTTTGTGTTCGAGTTTATCTTTTGGAGTTTATTATCATTACGCTGCCATATGGCAAAATATATTCGAGAAACATTCTATGATTGCGGGGGGGTTGGTAAAGGGGCAGCCTGACGTCAGACTCCGTCAGTCAGGCGCCAGAAATGTTGAGTTGTGTGTGTGTCCTGTCAACCAAAATACACTTGGCAAAAAATAGTGAATTATGCTAGTAAATAAAAATGGTCAAATGAGGAAATTATGAAACACAAATAATTTAAAAAAAAATTCCATTACTTTTAAAATATAATTACTATTACTACTACTATTATTATTATTATTAATATTATTTTTTTGTTATTATTGTTATTATTATTATTTTATTATTATTATTATCATTATTATGATTTTTATTATTCTTATTTTTCTTATCATTTATGCTTTTATTCTTTCATTCTTTTATTCTTATCATTGTTATCATCATCATCATAATAATCATCGTTTTTGGGAATGATTAATGTAAATTTTGTGTTTGATAATTGAATGAGAAATGACTTAAACGAACTACCATTTTCGCTCAGTGTGCACACACACAGACCCCTCTCAGCTTTCCCTCACTGCTCCACTGGAGCACTATACGTCATCATCATAATCATCATCATCATTGTCATCCTTATCATTTTCAGCTTCATTATTTTCATCAACGCTATTTGTATAAGTGATGGGTCAACTGCCAGCTCATATTTTGCATATTTTTAATAGTTTTAAGTGTATGTGTTGTACGTGTGTGTGTGTGTGTGTGTGCGTGTACTTCAAGCAGTAGTGACTGAAGGGGGGGAAGGTGGTTAGGAGCTGCTGTTATGTGGCGTACATTTTCTAAAACGTTTTTGTGCAAATGTGGCGCAAATTTTCGCTGCGCATATCTTTCAACTGTCTCCAACAGCCCTCAACTCACGCAACCCTTTAACCCCTACGTAAGCAACCCCAAGCTAAATCACCCCCCCCCCCCCCCCCACCCCACACACACACCCACAACACCACTGCTGTTGTTAGCGCGTGTGTTTTCATAATACGCCATAAAGTATGCAATGTTATTTTTCGCTTGATGAATTTTTCCACGTTGCACAGTTTAGATTGCTCTTGTCGTTGCTGTTGTTGTTGTTGTTGTTGTCGGCAGGTAATTCATATATGTTCTCCAGCAGCAGCACCAGCAGTAACAGCAACTGTGCAATAGCAGCAGAAGTGAATTAATGTGCAACACAAAACTTGCTACAACTTTGCTGCTGCTGATCTGACTTTGAAATGGAAGCTCAAAAATTATGTTTGCTTTCATCATCATGTGAATGGTGATAAGTGAGTAATACTAGCTAAAGATAGATTGTAGCAATAACACTTTATAAAAAGAGAGAGCAGAAAACAAATGTTGTTAATTTTCATTAACTTTACTAAACTTTAGAAGTTTATAATTAGCTTTATTTATTTATTTTTTTTTTATAAAATTTAATTTTAATTATGCCAAAATGACATCAGCTGATAATATAGCCATAACATAACCTAACTAAAATTAGCAGCTGTTTTTGTGTGTGTAGTTCTTGAACATTTTTACTAAACGGCTATTTTTGTGTGTCTTTCTTTATATATATACATATATATATCTCATTTCTCTATTCCTTATTACGCATCTCACCGGTTCTGTCCATTATATATATATATTTCTTTACATCTCTCAATTTACCTACAAATATTAAAAAAAAAGGACCCTCAGACACAAAAACATAAATAAGAAAAAGAAAACTTTATCTAATTTCTAATATTATAATATTATTAAAATTATCAAATTTCTTTCGATCATTTTGCGCTTTCATTCTGATCGTTTCAATTTGCACTTCTGCTTTGCGTTGCATCCTTAAACGAGTCAATCTGCATAAGCAGCGCACAACTAATGCTTGGCAAAGCAGAAACAATCTGCAAGACAAGCCAAACTTGCTAGTTAATGGCATGTGGCATGCTACGTGTCGCTTGCCAGCAAAAACAAAGGGTGACAATTTGCCAAAAAAAAAAAAATAAATGTTAAAAAAAAAATAGATAAAGCAAGGCAACAAAAAAGGCGTAGATAAAGTGAAAAAGCCAAGAATAAAGTCGATGTTTAATGGTGCACAAAACATGCCGTAAAGAAAATTGCAAAGTGCAAGCAGAAAAAGCGTTTTCTCAGCAAAAGAGAGAGAGAGAAAGAGAGGGAGACAGAGAGGGAATGGGGTGTGGGAATGCAAAGTTATTTGATTAAGTCACTTACAAGCAGCCCCTTTTTGCAAAAGGACGCACAAGGCAAGTAATGCCACTCAGGAATGGCCAACGCCATGTAATATTGACATATTGAACAAACGTGAGCCAAACCAAAACCAAAACCAATGCCACACAACTGCAACAAAGCTGTGCCGCACACACACAGACAGACGACAGCCAGCCAGCTAGTGGAACTGAAGCTATCAAGCAGACGATGGAGTCAAAGAAGCAGGCCGCCAGCCAGCCAGAGCCAGCCAGGCTCAGAGCCCAGAACCCGGCGAGGACTTAAAGGACTAAATTCATATTAAAAGTACGCGCAGACATGACAGCGACCAAAGCCAGCCAAATGGTAGCGCATACAAAACCCGACAACCAAAACCGAAAACGAAAAGTGACCCCCCCTCTTACCCCTCTAAGACTTGCTGAAAAACCAAAAACCCCAACCGTGCAACCCAAAACTGGCAACACGGCTGCCGCCGCCTGCAAGTGTAAAAATTCTAAAATATATTGCACAGGCAGCAGCAGCAGCAGACCCCTTAGATCTTTGCCTCCCCCCTTGCAACATAGACGCACGTACTACGAGCTGCTGCTGCTGCTGCTGCTGCTGTGGCAAGTAACCAACATCGAGACACATTTTCTAATAATGTTTCGGCGTCACGTATTAATGCGTTTGTTTGTATCTTCATTTTACCCGCTGGCATTTTAATGTATTTATTTTTTCCGCTCTCTCCTCTCTCCCCTCTTCCCTCTCTCTCTCAGCAAAACTCTCAAGCTTTCTATCTATCTATCTATTTATCTCCACAACTCTCTCCCTCGATTCTTTGCTCTAGGCAAGGGATTTAATCTATTTTTTTTTGTTTTTTTTTTCTCTCTCTTTTTCTCTCTCTCTCTCCCTTTTTCTGGGGAAGTTTGTCATGTTTGTGGATGCGACACACTCGCCGGGTTAATAATGAAGTAGGTTTACGTGTAAAACTCTATTCTAATATGTATGCTAAAAGCTTTGGCAACACTCCAACGCATCCTTTCCAATAAATTTCGACACATTTCTATGGGTTTTTTTTCATTCCTTTTTTCTTTAGTTTTCTTTTCTATTACAGCTATAATTAGTTGGGGGGTGTTCCAGTTTTGGGTACCTGGTTAATTTCTATGTAAAGTTGGAATTAAATATTGCTCAAAATTTGTTTTATTGCTGAATTAAGCAAATAATGCTTTCATTAACCAAATTTGCTTTTGCTGAGTGTGGTTTGGAAATTAGTAAATTAATGTAAAAAAAAAACAACTGGGTTGAATCAAGGTTTTAATTTAGGTGTACAAAAGTAAGTCAAAGGCCGAAGGAAGTATTTGCGATTCCATCAAATAAATATAAAAGCTAATTTCAACTTTGGCATTTAAGTTCTCTTTTAACATATGCAAATGATGTTTATTTCTTTTGGCATAGATCGATAAATATCGATTTTCAATATGAGAGGGGAGCGTCAATTTCAATTCTATAAGAAGTCTTATAAAGTGCCAAATGCCATAAGTTGTCAAGTTGGCGGCAATTCTTGGAATTAAATCATACTTTGCTTTATTAATCTACTTAAATATATTGTAATATAACTTAAAACTATAATATTAATACTAAACAGAACAGATCAGTCCTAAATATATTTAGAATATATCGAATATATAGAATACATAGTATCTGCCAGTCGAACAGACTCGAAAAGCGCATTCTCAATTATTATAAGCGCTAAATGTGCCTATGATGGAAGATGTGGGCAATATGATAAAAATATAGAAAATTATTTATGATTCCGGAAATAAAAAATAACTTAACTTAAGCTTGATTTTGAGTTGGAAACGTATAGTTAACTTTTTATGTCCAGATACGTTTGGGATTTCATATAAGAGAAAAACTATCGGGCAACGACTAATCGATCAATATCGATATCTGATCGTTATAGAGCGACACTTAAAGCGCAATATACTCTTAAGCAAAACCTTGCTAATAAATACGATAAACATTTAAACCATTATAATTCTATGAATTGTGCTAACTCAGCTTAGTTTCCATTTTCTAATTGTTATCGATGTTGCCAACCTTTAGCTGGCTAAGCGATTTTCTGCTAAAAATGTTGATATTTGTCAACAATATGGCTAAATAGACACAATGACTCACATTTGCCACACTTTATTGACTCTGCTGGCAAAGCAACTTGTGTGTGTATGTGTGTGTGTATGTGTGTGTGTGTATGTGTGTGTGTATGTGTGTGTGTATGTGTGTGAGTGTCTGTGTGTGTGTGGCCTGTTGACTTAAGCAGTGTTGGCCTTTTTGGCCAATTTGGGCTCGACTGGCTTAACAATTCATAAGGACGCTGACTGACCTTGTTCGGTGAGGCAACAACAAATGCTGGAGTGGAATGGGCAAATAGCATATTTTTCAAATTTCCATTGCCTACTTTTGGGGCATCTAATCACGCACCAGGACATCTTCAGCTCCGGCGCTCAACTTACCAATTCTATTAAAATTCTTCTCCCAAAAGTCACACGCAAGCAGAAAGAGCTGGAGTCGGGCAGGGGAGAAGGGAAGTAAGGGAACGGGCGGGGGGGGGGGATGGTTGGTAAAGAATGGTCAGTTAGAGACAACTACATATTTGAAAAGTATTAAATTACAACGCCCATGCAGAGTACACGCCTCTGTTTGCACAATGTCCTTGCCGATGTTGCCGGACCTGTGTCCTGCGGCTATCCTTTTTCTATACACACACACACACACACACACACATATATATATATATATATCTATTTTTTGCCCTCTTTTTCGCTTTTTGCGCAGCAACACGAAAATTATAGGTCCTATGTTCAACGTTGCACGTCCCACATGCCACATCCCTTCTCTGCTCGTCCATTTGGCAATGTGTGAAGTCATCGCTTTATAATCAAGTTTTCCTTTCAAGTTTCCTTTTCCTAGTTTCCCCTCTCGCTCCCTCTCTTTCAGTCCATATGCTTGCACAAATTGTCGCCTGGCTGCCAGGATATGTAATTGTGTGTGTCTGTGTGTGTGTGTGTCTAGTTGTGTGTTTATATTTTACTCCTTCGTCGTTTACTTACTGCTGGCTGTCTTTCCTCTGTGCATCTGCCATGAAAATTAAATTGACCGTAGCTGCTTAAAGTTATTAAAGTCGAAGGCAGTACCCCTCCCCTCCCCTCCCCACCCCTTCTGCAACACAACTTGCTTCAATTCTCTGACCATCCGTACTAAGATAATATTTAGAGAAGGCACAACAAATTTATCCACTGTTTATGCTGACTTTTTGATACTCTTATAAGTTTAATTATTTTTAAATATATTTATTCTGTTTCGAGAAAATTTCATCTCTCAACTGTAGCAGGCCTCTGTTAAGGTAGATCGATTAATATCGATTAAAACGTTAAAAGAAATACAAAATTTAATTTTGTCTTCTTTATTTAATCTATAAATTTTGAGTGTATACACAAAAGTCGATTATTTGTGACAAGACTCTCACCTAAATGTGTGAGATTTGCACAATTTTTGCCCTTCGGTGTTTTAAGGGATTTAGGTGTTGAGGGGTTGAGAGGGGACAGCTTTTGTTCAGATGTGGAGGTCAATGGGTTGTTACGGTCCAGTTGTCGGCCACTTGGATGACATCAGCACGTTTCTCAGCTTGTTTGCCACTAATCAGAACCTAATCTTGCAGGTAGCTAAAAATGCTTAAATCATTTTGAAAAATGTCCATTTAATATTTTAATTAATAGAAGAAATTTAAACACTTCAATATGGGATTCAAACTGAAAGATACAAACAAAATGTATATTCAATAAGCCATATTTTGACTAAGATTTTCTATCAAAAATCGTATTAAATTAATATTAAAAAAAAACCAAAACACTTTTGTCAACTTATTAATTTAATGACCAATTGATACGCCTGCTGCCACAAGATATTTCACACTCAGTGTGTGTATGTGTGAGTTTTTTTTTGTTGGCTTATCATTTATCTTGCCATCAACATTAGCAACATCATCATTATCATCATCATTATCAACATTGTATCTTGATAATCTTGTACATTATTATTTTTGTCGGGTTTTGCGTGTCACATTCACTTTCAGCCTTTTGTGTTTACTCATTGTCATAATTTGCCACTGCATACTTTTTGCGGCTGTGTGTGTGTTTTTCTTGGGTCGTTTGCAGATTAAATCCGCACACACACACACACACACACAGAGAGACAGACACACTTATACAGTGATTTTCTTTGTTCTCCACGCTTTTTTCTTTAAGCATTTTCGAATCGTTGCGCCTGGCAATTTGGGCTCATGTTTACTTTTAATTTGGTTAAATGAGGCATAAGTGAGCAAATTTTTTAAGTGCGTTGTAATTTTTAATGAACTTAAAGTACAGCCTCGCATTAACAAACAACAAAAATATGGGATAATAAAATACAAAAATGCGAAAAGTTGGCTTTGCTTTGCTGTGGTTTTCACACACTTCAAATTATCTGCTTTTATTTCATTTTTATGCATTTAAATTTAAGTGTTGTGCTTTGAAGTTTTCTCAGTAATTTTACATACAAACTTTTATTTGTTATTAATAAAACCCTTTTTTTTGTCATCTCTTTGCAGGTACGTTTTGTTGATTCATGTCAAGAAGTTGGCGAAACTTAAGCTCGAAGAGCTTATCCCTGATGGGGGTACGTACCAGGAAATATACCCCATTGAAAGGGTTTAATAAAATTAATCTTCATTAATTGAAGTATTTCTTAAGTGCTGTTAAAGTACTCCTTGCAATTAACAATTATTTTGTTAACTAACAAAAGTATTGTTAGGATTTGATTTTTATTAATTAAGTCCTGAAATGTAAATGAACTGTATTCAAATGTTAATTTCACTTGATGCACGCAGGAACGTTGCTGAGGTGTGGCAACTTCTTTTGTTGCTACAAATATTTATAATTTTTTTTTTGCTTTATTTTGTTTTGCCTCTGGCAATGTTTTTTTTTTTATTTTAAATATTCTTGTCGCGTTGTTGTTGACACAGTTTTTTTTGTGTGTCAACTGAAATTGAATTGAAGCTATACAAAAAAAAAAGAGAAAAAAGGTTTTTCATTGAGACGCGACTTTTCATTGTCATCTTGTCGCTGTTATTGTTGTTATTGTTGTATTTGAGTTGTGTATTTATCTGTTTACTCTTTTGCCTTGTCATTTATTTCATAAATTTGCATTGTTGACATGGATTCGCTGGCGGCTTTCCAATTTGGCAACATTTTAAGCAAATGAATACCTTGTTTTCATACGTGTTTTGGCAACCCTAATTACAGCGCTTCCTCCCCGCCCCTCCCCCACGAATCTAAAATGTCACATTTATACGCTAGGGTTACCAGCATGCTTTAATTTACCATATTTCCTCAAATGAGTTCAATTCAATTTGCGAAAAGAAAATTAAATAAATATTCAATCGATGAAAATTGAAATAAGCAAGCAAATTTATCGCCTTTTTGCCCATAATTCAATTAAAAAATTTTATTTTACACCACACAGATGACAAGAGATGAAATCAACGAACACGTTTTGTGTATAATTGAAAAATCAGACAAAAAAATATATATAAACAAATACCAAAAAAAAACCAATAGGAATAAAAAATTGATTCGATTCGGTTGGTTTGTAAACCGTTTTGAAAAAGTGCTAACAACAAAAAAAATGACAAACATTGCGCAAATGTCAATTAACTTTCAACGACAAAGACACAAATAGTAAACGACTGCATAAGATCTGAAGGGGCAGTCAAGGGGATGTTGGAAGTGGGTAAGTGGGGAAGTGGGGAAGGGTGCGCAATTCAGTCAACAATCAAATTCAAATTGATTTTTAATTAATTTTCGTCACATTTTTGTGCCCTGTGAAGTGAATGAGAATTGCTGGCAATTGCTATTTGGCGGTGGCCTCTCGTTCTCCGGATACTTCGAATCAATTGACTTTCCATCAGAGTGTGTGTGAATATGGTGTGTGTGTGTGTGTGTGGTTGGGTGTGTGGGTGGGTTAGGTGGTGTGTGTCAGGTTGCGAGGTGGAGTATTGTCAACTATTATAAATTCAATTTAGATACGTGCTGCTCGATGTTGTATGAGAATAAAAAAAATAAAAACAGACAATATGCTAAGTTAGTTGAGAGAAGCTGACAACTCTGGTTTGTGGTAATTGCATAAACGGGGCGATTCATGTGTGTATTATCCATAAATAATAATAAAATCATTGTTTCGGATTGAATAAGTAATTGGATTTAACAAATTTGTTTATATTATGATTAGTAGTGTTGGCTAAATGAATTAGCAGGCGAAATAAAATCGCATTTTTCACTTAATTAGTATTAGTAAATATTTCGAGAAAAAAAATGCAAACTTTTTTCTAGGGTAGAGCAGAGGCCAACCCAAGCCGAAAACGCCAAACAACATTGCATTTAAATTCGCAGCACAAGTGTGTTATATATAACGAGTTTAAAAAATAGTTTAATGCAACGTGCATGACAGCATCATTCAAGTGCTTGACAACCCTGCTGGCAGAGCTGCATACTTGTGCAAATTCTCACACGAACGCACTCACACTCCCTCACATACACACACTTGAAACTTCATTGCCTCATGTCTGGTTAAGCACTTCACAGCTGTTTTGCAAAAACGAATTGAAACTGTGCAATAAAAAAAGGGGAAAGAAAAGTGGAAATTAAATTATATATAAAAATTGCATGCTTGTACCACATTCAGCACTTATCGTTATCGGTAAAATTCTCATTCAATTTCAATGAGCTGCCAACAAATTAACAAAGATGCGCGCTAATTTTTAAATATAAATAACCAAATAAAATGTAAAGCAGCAGCTAAGCACAATTATTGTTGAGCTTTACTAACGAGTCGCTCTCTGGCTACGACAAGATAATCTTCATCGTTGATCGTTACAAGCATCCGTCTCTCTCTTTCTCTCTGTGTTTCACAGCGCGCTTGTTTGCACCCTCCTCTCTTTATTTTGCTCTTTGTCTTTGCCAGAGTCAAACTTGTTGTGCAGTTAGGCAGGTCGCGGTCGGCTCAGTATAAAAATTTTAGGCCAAGCACACACACACACACATACACACACACGCTTAAATTTGAGAACGGTCTTTGCGAACATCGCTGTTGCTGTTTTGTTTCGTCGCGTGCGGTGAACGAACTCAAAGCTGTTTGACGGGAACACATTCGCCTGGCCTAAGCGTCAGCAGTGAGTTGGAGTGAGATGGACTGCGGTTTAGCTCTCGTGTCTATAAGCTTGACTTGCTGCTTTTTTGAATGTCATTGTCGAGGTAAGCTTAGAGAGTAACAGCAGCGACGGCAGCAGCAGCAGCAGCGCCTGCTTGCTCGCTCGCTCTCTTCCGTTTTAAGCTATCTTAGTTTGCATAAGCTCCGCTGTAGCTGAAGCTATGTTTTTGTTGTTTTTGCTTATGTGCTAATTTCTCATGTGTGATTGCCGTGCATTGAACTTGTGCGCTAAAAACAAGACACAGACACACATATGCAGACCATAGCAACACGTGAGCAGCAGCAACGGCTACATTAATTACTGATGCAATGTTGCTGCAACATGCTTATGGCAACTTGTTGAGCAAGCGCACGCCTTGTGCTTGTGATTGAGTTACCGTTAGAAGTTAGTGAACTCACTTTGTCTCATTCCTGCAATGTTTGTTGTAGCTGATGTTGTTATTGTTTTGTTGTTGTTAATTTTGCTGTTGCTGTTGCTGTTGCTGTTGTAGCAGTTGTTGCCGCTGATGATTATTTTCCATCATGCACATGCAATTTCCCAGTTCTCTCAAGCAGCAGCCTCTTTCAATTTCACGTTCTCGTGCATGAAATCGTTCTGCTTCTTCTTCCTCTTCTGTTATTATTATTATCTGTCTATCTTCTTTTGACACTGCTCTGATACGGAGCCAGGTAAAGTCCAGCAGACCTAATATGTAATTTAACGCCTTGTTTTTGTTGTTGTTGCGACTGCGCATTTTGGTGCCTTATAAGTGTTTTTCTGCTCTCCTTCTCTCGTTCTGTGCTCTGGTTTTTTGTTTCTTAATTTATCATTTTTGCTGTTTTGTTGTTGTTTATTTGTTGCCCGCTTAGTTCTTGACTTAATTTGTTTAGTCACACTTTGTTGCAGAAGTCAACAAACTCGGCATGAGTTCAACGTTACCTAATAATAATCATACCATCATTTTTTCTTAGTGTTGTGAGCGTGTGTGTTTTAGAGTGATTCTCAGGTTTCGTTTTAGTTTTATTTGGCTATCGTCATTAAAATTGTCGAAGGCGTGCGCAGACTTGTCGTCTAGTTACTCCATAATTAATGAATTAGCCAAATTGTAATAAATGTTCTGCTTGATCATTATCATCATCAGGTGTCAGACAACTTAAGAATAGATATCACTATGATTAATTTGTTGTAACACGCAGAGAGTATAGTGATAATAATAGGGAAGGGGTCCACAAAATAAGTTTGTAATATATATATAATTTTGGCTATTTTTCCCCCTAAAAATGAGTTAATAAACTAAACATATTTGAATAAAATAAGAATTTAATTTCTTATAAAAACTGTTTCTTTGTCAGAAACGTTATAGCTTTCGTGCCGATATTTATGCTGAACTGAATTCTACATCTAAAGTTCAACCTTAAATAAAACTTAAAATAAGTTTTTCTTAGTTTTACATCTAATTTATTCATACTGATTTCAGAATGAAATAAACTGGATAAAATATCTATATAATTTGTAATATTTTCTGTTTTTCACATCACTACACACATCACTTCTCGAAAATACTTGTACCAATGATTTAATTTGATTTTTATTATTTAAAATTAAATTATTCTAGTAAAGATTGTTTACAACATATAATTTCAACATATACTTTAATTATTCCAATCAGCAATTATTCAGTTCTCTTTAGTATTATCACAGCTTTCTTTTCTATCGAAATGTCGCTTGCCTATATTCAAACTGTAAAATTTTGAGGGCAACCTGTTAACTTTTAGCTTGCAAAGCGCCTTGCTGCCTGACAAACCCATATACACACAAATACATATACACACATTAAATAACATATGCGACTCTATCGCTTTTAAGGAGAAATAGAAAACTTCCATTGGCCATTCAATGCACAAAATCATCGAGATATTCTACAAAAGATAACTGCGCTTTCTTTGCACACAGCTGGCAATGCCGTGCAGCGCTCTAGTATAAGAGTATAAGAGCAAATGGGCGCAACAGTTTTCTCGCGCTCTCTCCGCATTCACACACTTGCTGGTTGTGTTTGGGGTGTGCTCGGCTTTGCTGCTGCTGCCGCTGCGGCTGCCGCATCGTAGAACGTCAACAACAAGTGTTTTTCGTATGCGCTGAGTAAAGTCTACACAAGTCGCACTCTCTTGCTCTCTTTGACTTAACAGCGACGCACAGTGGCGCAAAAGTATTGGAGATAAACAATGTATTAATTTTTATGCTAGGCAGTTGAAAAAGTTTTGTATTGTGTGTTTACTACTATTTCTTGAAATTTTTTGAGTAAATTTCTTCGCTTAGCGTATTTTACATTCACCGCTTCATACAAATTGTTCATTTTGTTTAGGTGATTGGACGCATTGCGACCACTGTGACAAATTGGTCGCTTCGTTGGCGCTGCATTCGTGCGACGACGAACTCTCCTCGTCGCTCATTCGTTCGAACGCTGCTACGACAGTCGTTTCGGTTGGTTCGGCTCAACTCGTATCGCAGGCTACAAATCAGTTCGCGATGGAACTTTGAACACTGCGGTTCGTTTTGCCGTTTCCGTTTCGTACTCGTACCCGTACCCGTTTTGTCCGTTAAAGCAAACGTATTGTCGTGAAAATTAGACAAATATCGTTTAATTAGTATAATTATTATTATTATTGTATTATTATCATATTTGTGCAATTTATGCAAAAATATTTTAATGTGGTCCAAAAGTGCATTACTAATATAATATATTCAATATTGTACAATACAAATATCCATTTGTTGCAACAATAAATCACAAAAAAATTTATAATAAAAATAAAAGAAAAATCAAATGAAGAAAGATTTTGAGTGCGTGTCATTCAAATAATTTAAAGGATTTCACCCGCCTTCAAAACGTGAAAAAATCATTTCGCCGTTCAACGTAAACGTCGTCATCTGAGGATTAAAGTAGCATTATTCATATATATATATATATATATACAGATATATGCAGATGCATATATAGTCGGGAGCAGCACCGCATCGGGTGTCACATATCGCACTTGCGGCCAGCGGGGCACGTCTCACGAATGCGGCTTAAATTTAATTGAAACGCGACCCAAAATCCCAACAAACCCAAGCAGCAAATACAAAATTTCACTTTGTCCTCAAGCTGAATCAACAGTTTTCTGACCAGATATATATTTATACACATAATATACACATATATATATTTAATGTGAATCACATTACAATAAAAAAAAAGAAAAAAAAGAAAAACGCAATTCCAGCAATCAGAAACAAAAGTTCCAACTTTTCTTAATATCCAACACAAAGTTGATAATAAAAAAAATAGAGTTGTTTTTATTTTTGCCACTCGTTGTTTCTGTACGCAAAAAAACAGAAAAGGAAATCAAAAAATAATATATATCAAATATAAAGATTAATATAATATAAAATAGGGGCTAAAGTGAGCTTATCAGCAGCAGCCCGGATAAAATACAACGCAAACATTGTGCGTCTTTGCATGTGTGTATGTGTATGTGTTTTGTGATCAGTGCAAGAGTAACAATATCAACAATTGCAACAACAACAACAACAATACCAAATATATAACTTCATAATCGGCACAATAAGCGATTACAACAAAATGGTGGTTCTGGAAACCGCTAGCGCTTTACTGGGCGGCCCCTACGCCCAGGGCGCTCCTGCCCTCAAAATGGTGCAAAAACGGTATATTGGATTACATCAGTGGCTGGGACCAATACGCAAAGAGCTAAAGGAGCATATTGTAAGTTTTACAAAACAAAAATAATACTAAGAAATTTGTGGTTTTGTCAACTTCCTAAATAAAAAAAAACCACAAAGTGTGATAAGCAAATAATTGATAAATATAAATTACACAAGTGTTATTTATTTTCCTTTGTGCTTCAGTTGACTCATAGGCTCGATAAGAACTTTGCCACAAGTAGAGACTTGTGTGGCAAGTTCAATTTATATATTTAAATATTGACTTATGCGCAGTGAAAAAAATATGCATTGTTCATTTTGATAAGCTGCAAATTTTTCAACAATTCTTTTCCATCACAAATTTGTTGATTTTTACTGGTTTTTGTTAAAACTTGTTGATCAGGAAATAAGATATTCTTCCAGTGAAATGTAATTGAAAAAAAATAGATAGAAACCATAAATTTAAAAAATTAATATATATATTTTTGAATGAAGTAAAACCAAGGAAATAATAAAAATAAAACCGAAATAAAATAATAAACCGCAGCTTTTCTTTCTGTGTAGTCTTTTGAATTATTTATTTGCTGTGTTAAATGTTAAATTGAATAAAAATTAACTGCTTCAAACGCACCAATTAATTGATTTGACATGCAAATTAAATTCTGGCTTTAATTTTTTTTACAGCACTTTTGCTTTATTTTTGCATTATTCAAATCGAATTTAATTTCAATTTTTTTTTTTTTTTTTTGAGCGAGCATTTTTTATATTTCTAATTATTTCCGCTCATTGTTGCCTCCGCTCCGATGTTGTTGTTGTTATTTTCACTTGTCACACTCTCCATTTGGCCAAGTTGCATGCCCCTTTTAGCACACCAGTGCTGCCCCAACAATTTTGTTGTCCATTTCAATTTCAATTTCAAGCATTTTCTCATTGATTGCGTTTGCATTTGTTTTTGTTTTTGTCTCAAATGGTTGTTGTTGTTGTTTCTGTTAGTTTGCATTGATTGATTGACAATTTGATTGATTATATGCCAAATTTCCTTTTATACAACTTATATACTCCAGATATATATCGCCCAAGCTGTAATTGTTGCACACTTTTTATTTTTTTGTTGCTTTTTTTGTTGATTATAAACAACTGGCAAAAAGGTTGAACTCGAATTGGAATTGAATTGGAGTTGGCTTGAAGGCTGTTAGCTGTTTTACTAAGGGCTCTGTTTTTTTTTGTGTCTTTCTTTTTTTCTTTTTTGCTAGTCTATTTGGCGTAGTGCTATTTACGAGCTAGGTTCCCTGGTCCAAGACTAATGAGCATCCATTACTCATTTGCTTGCAATGCAACAGCAAACCGGCAACAAGCAGAACTCGATGCCAAGGCCCAAATGGGGAGCAGAGAGGCAGCAGAGGTGTGCGGCTTGCTGGAAATGAGGCAAGAGTTGAGGAAATAGGTAAAAGGAGTCTCTTTAGGGATGTGGCAGGCGGCCTAATTAATGTGTGTGCACTAAATTTATGACCAGAGGCTTAAGCTGCTTATGAATTATGCTTGTGCAGGGGTGGTGGAAGTGGGAAGGGGGTTGGGGCGTGTTTGTGGCATACAAAAAAGAAGATGAAGTTTTTCTTTGGTCTGTGTGCAGTTTCCAATTGAGTGATTTATGCCCTGGCAAAATGCATGTAAAATGCAGTAAATGAAAGAGAGAGAGAGAGGAAAATATAGAGAGGGGAGTGGAGGGGGAGACTCACGCTCAGTTCATTAAGCTGTAACAGAGACAAAATCATTAATTATACCTGCAAACAGTGACAGAAATAGTTGCTTGCTGAGTGAGTGAGCGAGAGAGCGATAGGTGTTAGGTGCTTAGTAAAGGATTCTATAACTGTAAATGGCACACTGGGCAGAAATGCATAAAATGTGTGACAATAAAAACTACGATATTTACTGCATCTTTGCACCGATTAAACCAATAAGTTAAAGTAAAATCAAATATAGTGTGCAAATAGAAATAACACAAGTAATACAATTTAATATAAATATATATTTTTAACAAAGAAAAATAGAAAATTACTAGAAGTTATCTTTATAGTGTTATAAACTTGATAATTTTTCTGTTTAATATATTAGTTAAAATAACTAGTAAAACAAAAAAGTGTATAACAAAACGGACATCTTTCAAGCGATTGTTATTCAAGGAAATGAAGTGGAATTTATTTATTAAATATAAATAAAACAAGTTATTGAATTTAACTTGAATATATTGTAACAAAAAAAATGTAAACTCGATAATTTATCTGTTAAATTTTGTAATTAATAAATGTAGTTAAAATAAATAGTAAAACAAAAAAGTGTTTCAAAAAAAAGGACATCTTTCAAGCGGTTGTTTTTCAAGGAATTAAAGTAGAATTTATGCAATTTTCTTTTCGATGTGGCACAGTGTGCAGTGTAAACATGAATAGCATTGAGGTGACGTGTAATAAAATGCTTAAGTTTTGAATGATACAAATTACAAATGTAAAATTTGGCTAAAAGAGCAAATAGAGCTTATTTAACTGCAGACGCAAGCAGAATTAAATTAGCTAAATATTTGTTTACTGTGCTTATTTGTTTGTGTGTGTTATTTTGAATAGCTTATGTTGTAACTGTAACCAGAACAATGTGCTTAACTGCAGCTTCTACCTGTCTCCCTCTCTCTTTATTTATCTCCCTCTCTCTCTCCCTCTGTCTATGTGATGCATTACGTATACGTTATGTGTGCGTCGAATGCTGCTCAGATTACATGTATACACAGACACAGATATAGACACAGATACTCGCTAAGCTCGCATTTGTTAAGTGCCCCGTAACGTGACACTGGGAATTGTGACAAGCCAGAGAATTGTGAACTGATATCGAAGCTTTGCTTCGACTGCGAAATGCCATTGTTCCAAATGAGATATCGGTTTTCATTTAACCAGAGCAATAGTCTATTCCCCCTAGATAAAGACCGAAAGTGACAATGAGAGAGAGAGAAAGAGAGAGAGAGAGAGACAAAGAGAGCGTTAATAGAAGTGTTTTAAAAAACAGATGGAAACTTAAGCAAATTTTCTGTCACTAAATATATAAAATAAAATATATATAAGAAATATACAAAAATAAAACACATTTTTCGATCAAAAATATTACAATATAAAACATCGAGAACAAAATTGTTGCGCAATATAAAAATATAAATAAAATTTAAATATATAATAAAATTTAAAATTATAATTGAGAAATAAGAATGGAGAAATAATAAAAAAAAAACGTTAAAATTAAGAAATATTATCTATGCTTAAATTATGCTTAATCATTTTAAGAAATTTATGAAAATATATTCAATAGTTAATTTATGCTTAAGTCGAGAGTGTTTGGCTTAAAGAAACACGGCTCAAGCAAACTGGTTTATTATTTTTTATAAACTGAACCTGTTAAAGAGTATTCTAGTTAAAATCATTCCACTACAGCATTTAAAGTTTTAGTTAATATTTTAATTTCATACCGTTTATAAAAGCACAACAGAAAAGTAAATTTCCAAAAGATTATTTAAGTGATTTATTTAACTGCAACGAAAGGAAATATTTTGTTGGACAATTAAGCATTAGAGAAACGCTTAACTTGCCATCCAAATCCGACAAAATGATCTTTAGTTGAATTAAGCAAAAGAAGTGATTAAAGAAAATGTATTCCAAACAATTAAGAATGCTGTAGTCGAGTCAGCTCGACTACAATATACCCTGAACACAGTTGTTTCTTTTTAGCAAGAACAGTCACTGAATATGTTTTTCTGTATTAATTAGAAGATTCTGTCTTTAAAATTGTGTCGAAATGTATCGATAATCGAGAAATGGGTTCAGTTATCGATAAATTAAAAATATTAAAATAATTGATCAATAACCAACATTCATTTTAAACAAAGCTTAATGCTCATGTTTTCTCTAAGCCCGCCTGCAAATCCCCCCCTCCCCTACACACACTTCTATTGACTTATTTTGCTGCTGGTCAACTTTCCAAGTTGCTTCTTACCTTAAGCGTCAAACTGTGTGAACACAATCATTTTCTTTATTGCTGTAACCATTTTTAGTATTTAACACGCTTTTTCTCTGCCTCTTTGGTTTTGACCCGGTTTTTTCAAAAGCTGCTAAACACCACAAACTATCCAGCGACAGCTGTCATTAGACAAGCGCTCTTCACATTCTCCATGCACCGAGCCTAACTGACTGTTTGACTGACTGACAGATTGGCTGACTGACTGATTGACTGACTGACTGATTGAGCTGCTGTTCAACTAGTTGTACAACTTGAAAACTTCACAGAAGTGAAACACTGAAAAGCGCTTCAAGCGACTTTCCAAAGAGGCTTTTCAAACACGGAATAATAATCATAATAAAAAAAAAAAAAAAATCAAGCTGAAAATTGCAGTTGGGGAAAAGATAGAAAAATTCTTTTCAAAATGCTGCAGCCAAGTTGTGCTTAGGATTTGCTCCACTCCACATTGAAGTTGGCCTTTTTTTTTTTTGTTGTTGCCTGATTCAATAAATGTCGATACAGATGTTGTTGCTGTTGTTGCATGTTGCATGTTTTGTGCCCCACTTCCTGCTCCTCGCTCTGTTTCTGTCTCTGTGTGGTCTTTGCTTCGACATGTTTTTTTTTGTTCCACTAGTTGGCCATTCAAATGTTGCTCAAACTGTCTCTTGGTCGCTGCAGGGCGGCCGCTCTTCAGGCCCCCCCCCCCCCCCACTAACTAAAAGTTGTCTGCGTCGCGTCTTCTTGTTGCTGCACCACTGAGGCCACTCCAGTGTAGTGGGGGGGGGGGGGGGTGCGGAGAGGCTTTTGATATGCTTTATGCAAGTGCACAAGGAGGGTGTTTCCTTGACGTCTCTCCTTCCCTCGCTCGCTCTTCTGCCTTATTGGCCACTTGGTTTTAGCCTGCTTTTTAACTCCCACCTTGATTATTATTACTTTTTTTTCCTTATTTTTGTTGTTGTTATATTTGACATGCATCGCTGCAGTTGCATTGATTAAATGCTGGTCTTCTTTAGTGCTAAGCCTACCATCAATTATAGCACGCAACTTTCACAGAAACAAACACAACTCAAACTCAACAAGAGCAACATGAGCAGCAACAGGAACAACAACAACAAGAATAACAACAACAACAACTGTGAGATCTGGCAACGAGTCTTTAAAACGAGGCCAATAGACAAACCCAATGCTTTGTATGCACTTTAATAACTTTTAGTGCTTATTTTATTATTATTTTTATTTATTTTTTTTTTTCTGCTAGCGAAAAGTGGGAAAAAAAGATACACAGCCAGAAAGAGCAATAAATTTATGTTTGCTGTTAACTTTTATTTTAAATAATTTTACTGAGAAAACACTTCTAAAAATACTTTAAGTTATTCATTATTATATATCTATTTTTTTTTTTTGTTTTTTATATAATTTTTTATATAATAATATCAGAGAAATTTTTCAATAGCAATTAAATGGCAATCATTTTAAGGGAAAACCATTCTGATTTATATATAATATAAAACTAAATTATACAGATATCGCTGCTATATTTATGCATAGAATTAACTTAAATTCCTCTTAAATATAAATCAAATAAGTTTATTTTTAGCTTGCAGTGTATTAAAAGTTGCTCTAAAAAGTTTGCAACAACTTTACTTAAATTAGGATTTTGTGCTTAGTGGTTTCACTGACTGACTCCAAGTGCAGTTTCTATCTTTATCTGCAAATGTATCTCGCTGCTACGTGTATCTTTGTATCTTTATCAGTGCATCTCTTTGTATGAAATTTCAACAGAGTTTTTGCTGCTTCTTGTTTGTTCGTTGCTGATGTTTATTTGCTTGCTGCGATGTTTCTTTGTTTTTTTTTTTTGCTTTTTTCTTTTGCATATGTTGCACATTTTATTTACTTTTTTTGTGCTCATTCGTTTTTGCATATGCATTTTCATTGCAAGTGTATCGGCATTTCTTTGTAGCTTTGAGTTTTTCCTGACTTTTGTTTTTGTTTTTCATAAATTAAAAGTTAATAAAAGCCTCGCAGGGAGCTCTAATTTATTTTTAATATTTATTTTTATGTTCGCCGCTGCGTGCAAAATTGCGAAATATGTTGTAATGAATGTGAAAGAGGGGAGGAGCGGTGCTCATTATTGTTGTTACCCCATCCCCCCATCCCTTTGCTGTGTATTCATTATTAATGTGAGGTGCACAGATAATTTCTTGCTGCTGCACTTTGATGCGTTGAAAATTGCAGCGAATTTGTTATCGCAACATGTTTGCGCATGCATTTGTGTTTGTGTGTGTGTGTGTGTGTTGGCGTGTGTGTGATTTTCTTTCCTTGTAGCTTTAACAAGTTTATGCTTAGTTGAATGTGCAGCTTAATTTTTGAAGAATGCAGCAAATAGCAGATAGCAAATTGCTGCCAGCTTTTTATTTGTTGCTTTTTTGTGTTACAATTTTGGTCAGGTGAAAACTGAAGCAGTTGCAGCCAACAGAGAAACTAGCTGAGTCAGCTGTGAAGTGGTGTGTGTGTGTAAGTGTGTTGGCATGTTTTTTTTACATATATGCCAGTAAAATAAATATTTTATTGAACGTGATCTGTATTTTAATAATATTTCTTAAGGAAATTTCAATTAGATACAAATGTGAAAATATTTACAATAAAAAAAATTTCATTAAAATCAGTTAAAAAGTAGTATTTTATTGAACTTATTAAAATCGCATAAGTTTCAACTTTACAATTATTGTACCAATTTTAAACAACAATTTCTTTAAGACACATTTTTGCGAACTACTAAAATCAAATCACTATAAAACTATATATATATATATAAGTTTTTTATTGAGTTTTACTCACTTGCCATAAAAATGTATCCACATTGTCAAATGCATTTTTCGCGCAACAGAAAGTCTTTACACACACTCGCAGCGGAAACACACACACACAGAAACACACCTGGCTGGCTCGTAATTATGTTCTAATCTTGGGAGTCTATGAACCTTGCTGGAACTTGGCTACCAACTTTACCTTTGGGCTAACTTTAATGAACTTAACTCAATCTCGAGCACAGCTGTAATTGCAATTTCAATTTCAATCGCAGTTGCAGTTGCAGTTCCAGTTTGCAGTTGTGTCCACCAAAAATAGTACTTTTTTAATTAATTTTCTGTCAACGCAAGCGAAAATCCAAAAATGGTTGCCTTAATTATGACTTTCACAGGGGCGTGGAACGTGTTTCAATTTCAGCTTATGGGCCAAGTCCAAGCAATACAGTTATTAACAACATGTGTTACCGCCAGACACTTGCCATGGCCAAAAGCCATCAAAATAGGTGGAGTAGGATGGGGGGGTCAACAACTGCTTGTGTTTATGGCCAGTCATGAAACTTGACATTAAGAGCCACAGCGTATAACAACGTGCAACTTACAACGTTCAACGTACAACGTGCAACATGAAATGCTCCACTTGAAAGTCGCAACTTGCAATTTGATTATCTTTTGCTCTCAATTACAAAAACAGCAACAAAGTTTATTTTTCTTGTTCTCCAACTCAAACACAACTCAATACAATCCACTTCGGGAAGGATTGAAGGGGCACATTGATGTACTGCGTGCGTTTCTGCCCCAAAGAGCATAAGTAATGTGGAATGGATTGGAATTTAAGTAAAGTTCAAGTTGCCGCCAAGTGGCACAAATATAAGTCAGCTATAAAGCGGAACAAACTGAAATTAACTCAAAAGTTAACTAAAAAAAAAAAGCAAATGGAATTAAGCTAAGAATCTCCCGAGGCATGAACAAACTGTCTTGCGAATGTTTGTGCAACAAAAGAAGCGCCTGAAAAGTTTTGCAACTATTTTCCAAAGTTTTCTTCAGCAAAATGTGTACAAAGACGAAAAACTAAGCTTTTTCTTGCGAAAGCTTGCTAAATGTAATCAAATAAATTTCAATTTTCAACATTTGCTGAGATTTTCATAACCTTTTCCAGGCGAATTTTTAGCATTTGTGAATTGAAAATTTTCATGTTCATATTTAAGTCAAGACTTTGTCAAGGTGACACATGAATGATTTGGAGTGTCAACCAACCAGGGATAAATCCCCCAAAAGGGGGGAGGTAACAAACTTCCCTGGAGGAGCGCAAAACTTTAGTCTAAATAATGTGAACAAAGTTGGCAGCTCAGCTGTGTAAATTAGGTTAATTAAAAACTGCTCGAGGTCATTTGCTACCCCACTTCCCCCTTCCACACTCCTCCCATTCTCCCTCTGGTTGTCTCTCTCACACGTAAGTCGCACTTTGAATCTCGTTTAGGAGGAGGAAGTCCATGACAAAAAAAAGGGAAAATTGGCGAATAAAATGAAAAGAGAAAAAATAGCGAAAGAGTGACAGAGAAAGGCAGACAAAAAGAGAGATGGAAATATTAAAAACGACAACGAAAAGTGCGTCGCAAACTTTTTCAATTAAAGTTAATTTTTTTTGGTTTTTTTTTTTTAGAGTTTAGTTTACATATTTGTGCCAGACCATTTTGCTTCCTGCCGTATAAACGTTGTCAAAAGTGCGGCACAAATTGAATTTTGATCGATATATAATGCATGCCCGAGAGGGGGTGAGGAAAGAAGTAGTATTAGAAGAGCAGGGCAGATGTAGCCTTACAAAGCAAAATGACAGCAAATTAGCAGACACTTGAAATTTAGAGCAGGTGAGAAATAATGCGAAAAAAAATAGATGAAGGATGATGCAGCGAATATTTTATATATATATTTAAACACGGCATTGTTATCATAATTATCAACTATTTAGAAATATTAAATCAAAGCAATAATAATTGAATTATTAATTGTTTAATAAACGTGCAAAAAATAACTCTGCCGTTTATTAAGTCAATAAATATTTAGTTAAGAATTTATATATTTTTAGGTATAGAATCTGTTTTCCTAATTTTAAACCAACAACTTTTTGTCTCTTTATCAATTTCACATTTGGCACAACGCAAAGCGAGAAATAATATTATTCTGAGCAAATTCGATATGCATATTGGGCAGTATTTACTGGCAGCGTTTGCATTCAACAATGCATCAATGCTATGCACGCAGAGCGCACCACCCCCAACTCCTCACCCTGCCCCCTTCCGCTAACAGATTCGCTTGCTTACCTTGCTCGCTATTGGCAAACCCACATTTAGCGTTTTCCTCTGTTTTCCTCTCTTCAAAAACAAAATTCAAAAATTCCGATGGGAACCAGACAGCCTGCTTCATTCGCCTCGTTGCGTTTGCTCTTCCCCTCTTCCTCTCTGGCTGCACGCCGATACCACCCCCCGCTCCAACCGCTTCCGACGTTCCGCCCGCTCTTCTGCATGATCAAACCACCTCTGCTTACGCGCGCGCCCACTTCACTTTACAGAATGTTTGACACATAAAACGCACAGCGCCACGCCTCCCCCGACACCCGATCCCCATCCCTCTTTTGCTTGCTGTATACACCAATACCTTCCTTCCATTCCCAGTGTTTTTTGCAGTCCCTTTTTCTTTGTTGTTCTTGTTGCTGTTGTTGTTTTTTTTGTGCTGCTGTCTCTGGCATATTGTAAAACATGTTGAACATTAAACGAAATGGTGATGAAAAAAAAAATAGTATCATGAAAAAATCAAGTAAAATAGAAAAATTCACGCGCAAGTTTATTGAACCGCATACAGTTGAGGGAGAGAGAGAGAGAGAGAGAGAGACACACATCAGCAAAACTAGGCAGCAAATAGTACTCACCATAACCCACCCCCTCCCCCATTAAAGTACACACATCAAAAAATTTGAAAGTAACAGCAGGCAGTAAACACACCCCTCGGCGATACCTGTGCCCCCATCGACCTGTATAGTTGCCTAGCCATAAGTACTTGATGCTGGGCATCATCATTTCACTTGCAGTTTGAATAAAAAAAAAAAAATGTCTGACTGTCCCTTGCTGTCCCCTGTTCCCCTCTTTCAGCTCTATCTTTTCCCCCTTCGCTAGTTGAGCCTGTCTGTTTTGTTGCTGTTGCATTTTGTGCGCTGCTGCATATAAAATCAATAATTTTCCGCTCAAATGTGCAGAAAATTACGTATATATATATATATATATATATATATATATCATATTAAATATATAATATATTATTTTGTTAGCCTGCTCTTCCTCTTCTTCCTTTTTTCCATTTGAATGCTATCTGTTTTGCATGATTTTTTTTTCATATATATTGTTTGGCATTTACCATATGCTAAAGTTCAAATTTAATTCTTCTACTTTGGCTTTTGTAGCTAGCAAAGTGCGAATGTTTTGTGGCAGAAACCTCTTTTATGAGCAGCGAAGTTATAGCCAAAACAGAACAAAAATCAGGTTGTGAAATTAAATAGCAAACTATTATGATTAGTCAAGAATAAATTAAAAATTAAACTGTTGAAAATTTATGTTTTTAAAAACCAAACTTAAGCTTAATAACCATAAATCACTTAACTAAAATTCAAATGAGATTTTAAAAATAATAATTATTTTACACAAAACTATTACAACTTTTACAATGCCCATCAAACGATTGGATTCAACTCAATAATTATTTTTAACGCAATAATTCAAAAGCCATTTGGGGCCGCATTTCTATCAATGAAGTGTTACAAATTCATTTTCGATAGAACTTGCCGAAAAAAACGAATAAACAAATTAAAAAACAAAAAAACATGGCAAACAAATAAAAATAGAAAAAATAGAAAATGTATTCGTAAAAGGAGAATAAAATGTTGTCATAATTTGGCTGGTTTTGCTGTTCCATTTTTATTTGATTTGACTTCTTCTTGTTGTCATCTCAAATATCAACGAATTATTTTTTCGTTACAACTTATTTATAATCATTTCGTGTGTGGCAGCCCCCAATGTCAATGACCCAGGGCAACGTGTGCCGCTGACTCGGGCCGGGCTTCCAAACCCAAAAATGAAAAAAAAAAAAATCGTGGCCAAGACAACGAAATGAAGTCGACAGGGCAGCGCAGCTGTTGGCTTAAAGCTCTCTGGCTCATGTCATTTGAATTTATATTCGCCTGCCCATCTCTGTCTCCCTCTCTCTCTCTTTCTCTCTCTCTCTCTAAGTGTCTGTGTGTATGTTAGGTATTCATGTCTAGAGATTCATGTAACAAGAATATATATGAGTTGGTCAAATACCTTTTGGCCAGCAGCTGAGAGTCAGTAAGTCAATTGTCAACACTTGAAACACTTTCAACTTGATTTCATTTTTTTATCTGCAAAATTTTTGCTAACCGGTTTTAAATGCTTTTCTTGTTTTTGTTATTGTTAAGCGGGGGTCAAAAATGTAATAATTACACTTAATTTAATTGTATTTTTTTGAACTTTTAAGGGGTTCAAGGAAAAGTAAAACCCCCAAAAAGGTGTATAAATTTAAGAAATTACAAAATATAAATAATGATAAAATTTTCGAAAATTTCGTAATAATTTATTAATTAATAAATATAAATTCGAATATATATATGATTAATATAATTTTAATTTTTATAATCTCAATTTTGTTGTGTGAAATCAAAGCCAATTTAAATGAAATTGCCCCAAACAATGCCACCGACTTAATGAAGTGCCTTGATGGCAACACGCCCATAAAAAGCGGCTCACAATTTGGCAGCACTCGACCTCATTATGCTAAATGCTGAGAGACGACTGTCAACTGCAGTCGCTGCCACCTTGCCCCCTTGCCCCCTTGCTGCCTTGCCACATTGCACACCCTTACTCAAGAGCCCGGAGATTTATGTCCAAATTAGCCGGTAAAGCATTGGGTCATGTCATAATCCCCCAGATAATCCAAACAAAAACGGAAATTGTATATAAAAAAAAAACAAAACACAAAAGAATAAAAAAAAACAGAGAAAGAAAGAGGAAGGGACGGAGAAAGAGGGGAGAAAGTGGGGAGAGAGAGGGAGAAACATGCATTGTAAATATTTCAAATATTGTATTTTCCATTATTTTAATTAGTGAAATATATAATGCACTTTGTTGTCTGTGGTGTGGAAAACGTGGAAAACTCTTTAGCACAATGACAGAAAGAGATGCAGTTAAAGGGCGATAGAGGGAGAAGGAGAGAGAAAGAGAAAAGGAGACAGAGAATAGCAGATAAAAAAGTGGAATAAGAATGGGCCACAATATAAAGTGGAAGTAGAAACATTTCCGGCTGCCGCAAAGCTGTTTCCTGGCCAACGATAAAATACATTTTTATGCCAAAGCTAATGTGTGTGTGTGTGTGCCTGTGCCTGTGTGTGTGTGTGTGTCTGTGAGAGTGGGTGGGCTTTTGGGTAGCCTGGGGTCGTGGCAACGCTTGAAACGGAGCTGTTAATTTGCACTTCAGAGTTGAAAACGCCGCAAGTTGCCTGCAAAAAAAATGGCTCAGTATATATAAAAATACATATATATAAATAATAAATAAATATATATATATATTTATATATATATATTTATATATATATTTATTATATTCACTGCCTTTTTTTTAAATTGTCTGCACTTAAATTGAAATTAACGAGGCGTAAATTTTTCTGGGTTAGACCCAAACCATAATAAAAAAAAACCAAAAAAAAGGATACAAAACGAAAACGAAGTAAAACTTTTGCTTTAATTGGGCGCAAAGTGCAAAGAAAGGCAAAACAATATCAGAGAAAGGAGAGAAGAGAGAAGAGGGGAGAGAGGAAACTGCTATTAACAAGTGTTGTCAAACTTTAAGTGCACTAAAAGTGTTCATACAAAAATTTGTATTATTAATGGATTTGATGTACTTCAGATTATCAACTATAAAATACAAAAAAATAAAAAAAATAAATAAAAAAATAATTGTATTATTTAGAAAATCGTTTCAGTTGTTTACTTAAGATTAATTTTGTTTGTTTCTGTGCTCAAAAACTCATTTAACAAAAACAATGTTGTTGTTGTTGTTGTTGTTGAGCGCCTTCAGTGGAAGGGGGAGAGCCGGGGAGTGGTCCTAAAATTCAAGAGAAACCGTATCCAGAGAATGGTAACAGCTCGTCGTGGACTGTCAGTAAGAATTATTATGCTTGTAATGCAATGCACAGCAGAGTGGAGAAGATGAAAAAGTGGGGGGATCAGAGGCGTGGCAATAGAGCATGTCGCACCCACACACACACACACACACACACACTCACACAGAAAGAGACACACACACGCTTGCAACGCCGCTGTGGAAATAAAAAGCCGCAAGGATTTATCACTCTGGCATCTTTGGTATCTCTGGCAGGGCAGACGCAGCGATTCAGCAGTTGCAAGGTTGCAGAGACGCAGGCAATGCGTCTGCTAAAGGAGCAAAGGCTGCAGCTGGCTGAGGCAGACACATTTCATGCTAACAAGCTGGGCCCAAGCGCTGCTGCTGCTGCTGCTGATGCTGCGTGCGTTGCATGCAACTAACTTACCTTGCACAGAGGAGGAGCATGAAAAGCAGATGAAGATGAAGCGGCAGCAAAAGAGATGCCTGTGGTTGTGGTGCAAAAAGGAATGGGATGGGGGGGGGGGGGGGGGGTCTGCTTAAAATGCTTTACTCTGGCGGCTGTCGTAGCATATGTAAATGGTATTATGGCTAAAAGCAAAAATATTGCATTCGACAGTGCAATTTGTTAGCCATTTGAATGATGTCGATGTCGATGTCGAAGTCGATGTCGAAGTCGATGTGTGGTGTGCAAGTGAGTCTGGGTATGTGTGTGTGTGTGTGCGTGTGTGTTCTGCCTGCTAAAAGGCTAACCAAAGTGATAACGACAGTCAACCTAAAGTGAGTTTAGGGGTTTTCTGATTCGATTGTGGCTATGTTGCTGTGGCAGTGGCAAGTGCGGGTTTGTAGCATCTAAATATCTATTCATCTGGCGTTTGTTACACGTTGTGTGTGTATAGATTGCGTTGCTCAAGTTAATTGCAACTAGTTGGTGGTGTTTGTTGTAGTTGTTGTTGTTGCCAATGCAACTGACAGCGTTTGCAAATGCAAATGATTTACAATGTTACATGTGTTGCAGTCTCTCTCTCTTCGGGTGGCAAGAAGAACACTTGATAGACAAACGACACAAGCAAAGTATTAGGATATATATATTATCAGCTCAGATCTATTAAATAATATGCTAAATATTCCGTTTAAACTCTAAACTCACTTTTAGTTATGGTTAATTAATTAATTTTGAACAGTTAATAAGCTGTTGAGTATTGCATAAGTAATTTGTAACTGTATTTCTGTGCCCCATTAAGAATTTGGTGTTTAGTGCTGCTGCTGCTCACAAAATGTTGAAAGTGCAACTGCTCAACTTGGATTACAATTTGTGCCAAACAAATTTTCAGCAAATTGCCAGGCTAACACATCCTACCACATCCCCCCACTGACTTGCCACCTATAAATATTCCCTTCGGTCAGACAGAAAGAGAGAGAGCGAGAGAGAGCGTGTGGGAGAGGGGGAGACGCTACTTAGGCAAAACTGATATGCAAAGTTTTTGCTCATTTTGTGTGCCTTTTCCTCTTTAGGGATTATGAATGCGAATGAATATTTTCCAGACCGTTTGAGCTGAGGTAGGTGCCACTTGGGTATGAAAGTGTGTTGCGGGAATTCAAGGATTGAGGGTGGTCCTCACTGGATCCTAGTGAAGAGCCATATTACAGGGTTGATGCCTGCTGCTTGCTCAGTTCGTTAATGATGAAGTAGCTTTGCACATAATTTGCTTAAATAATTCACAAGTGTAAAACTTCTAATGAGAATTAAACAATTTCCATAACCACAAAAATAGGTTGGCTTAAAATATATTTATACAAAAAATATATCCGTTTGCTACTCTGTTTGATTGATAAACAACATTTATTTTCCACTTCCTGTTCGTTTTTAAATCGAAATAAATCAAATAAATTGAAATACTAAATTTATAAATTTTTAAATGATATTTTTGGAGTATTTTCTATTTGTATTTATTTAAGATATTGAAGATATATTCAATAGCAACTCAGAAAATGAATAATTTACATATATTTTTAATTTCCAGCGCGATTTTAAATCGAAATAAATAAAAAAGAAATTATACATTTTTAAATGATATTTTTAGAGAATTTTCTATTTATATTTATTTAAGATATTTAAGATATATCCGATTGCAATTCAGAAAATTCATAATTATGATTTATTTTTCATTTTCAGTTCGATTTTAAATCGAAATAAATCAAACAAATTGCAATATTAAATTTATAAATTTTTAAATGATGTTTTTGTTTTTGGAGTATTTTCTAATTTTTGGCAAATGAGAGTCGCCTCATTGTTGAACTGTGCATTCGTTGCTTAAGCACAGTTAATTATTGGGTTTTCTTTTTGTTTTGCATTTGGCCTGGAAATGGAAATGAAAATGGAAATGTTTTGTGTGTGTGTTTGCGGCGGAAATGCGCTGTGCAATTTAACAGTTTCGCACGAGCTATTGCAACTGTAATTGTAATTTGCTATTGCAATTTGCGAATGCAATTGAAAATGTTAATTGTTGTTGCGCCGCCCTTTCTGCCACACAGCAAACAACAACAACACACAATGAGGAAATGGAAAATGTTCAAAAAGTAGCTTGTAAAAAAAATAAAAGAAAAAAAAAACTGGGTTAAAAGTCTAATCATAATCATGATCATAATTATAATAATGAGCATGCTTAGTGCACTGAATAATAAATAAATGCATTGTCAGTGCCAAGTCTTGGAGACACGAGAAGCGCATTAAAAAAAGATACATAGATACAAAGATACATAGATACAACTACAAACTAGGTGGGTGAAAGTTGGCCATGTTTAATGCAATGAGTATTTGAATTTTGTGGCACTGCGCGTCAAATAACTGTGCTCATCCAAGAATAATGACAATTTCACTTGACTTTGACGTGTGTGTGTGTGACACACTTTTCACAGTGTATCTAAATTTTTGAGAGAGATATTTATTTATGCGCAGTTGTTTCAGCTTATGTATCTGTGAGATACTTTTGCGACAGCTAATTGGCATAATCTACTCAAAAAAACGTATAGAGAAATTTTTAAAGCTGTCTTTTGAATTTTATAACTCAGACTACTTATTGAAGTTGTAGTTGCATATAATGCTTGCCCCCGATTCTGTGCACCGCCCCACCCCTTCAGTATTTACACAAACTGTAAAACCCTTTGGCCATGAACTTGATGCGGACGGGGCTGACAAGCGTGTAATCTCAGCATAATTGAAAGACGCAGGCTGAAAAAAAAAGGCACAGAGGGTTGCTGCCACTCTGTTGCTGCTGCCGTCGCAATGCCCTCGAGCCATTCACGTGGCTGCCACACGTGCCGCACTCTTGCTATCAGCTGACAGGCAGGCAAGGCAGGCTGTGCAACTAACTCTGTGTGTCATCAACATTCACTTAAAGCGAATCGGAAATTGCTTTTTTTTCTGCCTATGTTGACAACTCTGGCGAAGCGTTGTCCTTTAAGCTGAATGCCTCAAAAACACAGTCTTAACTTATTGTTGTCTATCCGTTAGATACAAGATACAAATATGAAGTATCTCGCATTTGTCACGTGCCATTTTCTGTTTGTTTGCTTAAATGCCTGGACAATCCACTACCCTACGCTCTTCCTCTGTCTCTCCCACTCTCTCTTTCTTTCTTTCTCTTTCTCTCAACTTCCCCTAACTTCGTTTTGGCCATTTCAAGACAAATAGCTGTGCTCTGAGCTGCTTTTGCTTTGTTTTTGGCCTTTCTTCGCACAGCTGTGCAACATTTCCTGTGGTCATGTTTTGTGTGTTGATAGCACGAGTCACACACACACACATAGGGTGTGTGTGTGTGGGTGGTTTGTAGAAAAACATGTGTGTGAAATCACTTCAAACCAGCCGGCAAACGCTCCACGTTTCTAATAGATACAAAACATATGATGCTGCCACAACTGCCACTGCCACTGCCACTGCTGCTGCTACTGTTTGACTCCCCTCTCAAACCACACACAATTTATATAATGATGTCGCACTTTTGCTGTAGAGACACACACACACACACTCACTCACACACACACACACACCACATTCGACTGTCTGTTCGCATTGCATTGGGGAATATCAATTTTGTGTGCTTGGCAATAACTATTTATTAGATACATAGATACAAAGTATCTGCGCCTGGCCATGGAATGTTGATCCTTCCTTTTTTTTTTTTTTTTTGTTTTCTTGTGTTTATTGCTGTCTTCTTTTCTTACTACTTGCGGCGCGTGGTTGTTTTTTTTTGTTATTTTTTGTTGTGTTTGTTGCGCTACTCTAAAATGCAATTTTATAGCTGTCAGGGGAATTTAACGCCAAGCGCGAAAATGCAGGCATTTCTCCCTCTAGGGTGCTACGTCTTCCCCCGCCAGCACCACCCCCTTCAACACCCAACACTTCCGCATCTATATGCCTCGTGTCACATGGTGCCTGCCACGCCCCCTCTGTGGCAGCGCCTTACTTGTCTTTTGTTTAGCTACGTTGCGCTACTTTTTTGGCTAACGATGAAGTGTCAAGATACATTTTGTTGCCATTGTTTTTAGCTGCAAAACGTGTATAAAGGGAAGGTGGCGAATGGGGAGGGGGGCGATGGGGAACAACTGGGTTTGGGACACTTGTGCATACTGCGATGGGAAAACGATTTTCTGATATATTTTTCATTGTTTTTTTTTTCTTTAGCTTTTATGCATTGCGTGCAAAGCGTAAACAAAAAGGGCCAAGACCCAATACAAAATGGAGCGTAGCAAGAACAAAACCAAAACCAAAAAAAAAAAAAAAACTACATATATAAAAAATGGGCCATATTTGTGGGGTTGGGCGGGGGGTGGGGTGGGATGGTGTTGGTTGTAGTTACTCCCCACTGCGTGTGCACATAATAAAGCTAAGTAAATTGATGGTCTTTGCGCCGAAACTGACAAGTTGCAATAATAACAACAAAAGCAGCAATAGCGCAAAACTTTTCGATGGTCATATTAGATACGAACAGAAACTGGACAAAGAGAGAGAGAGGGAGAAGAGTAGAGTGAGAGAGAGAGAGGCAAATTGTATAGAGACTCTGCCTGATGCAGTCCGCAAAATATTTTGCCATATTTTGCCATATTTTGTGTTGGCTAACAAAATACAAAGCAAGGCCAATAGAACAGTTAGATAGATGGATAGCACCGTTAGATAGATGGCATAGATAGTTATTGTTTGGGATGGATGAATGGTTATTTATATTTTTTGGTCATATCGAATGCAGGCGAGTCATATATCATGCCAACATCAACATCAAATCGTATCCATGGAATATCTATGAGAAATGCGTGCGTAGACAACAAAATGCAATCAAAAGCAAACTTTAGGGAAATAACGCATATGTTTTATGGCAACTTCGACATCATAAAGGAGAAGGTGTATTTATATATAAATATATATATAAATATGTATTTCTGAATAGGATCAATAGCGAACAATCAAGACTTTTATTCGATTCTTTTTCTATTATATTGAAAATATGTTTGGATTGAATTTAAGTGATAACTTTCGCTGCTTAATAAAACTAAATCGATTTATCGATTTTCGATAGCAATAATCGTATTTAATTTTAAACAGAGAGCCTTACAATTGATATTAAATAAACATTGACATGTAACTGATCATCTGCACAAATTTCAAAACTAAGTCTTGAAGTTATATAAAATTCCAGATATAAAGACGTAAAATTCCAGATTTAAAGACGTAAAATAATTAAAAAAGTAATAAATAAAACATAATTATAATAAAGTAAGCTATTATTCTAGTAGAAAACTGTTCCTATTGTTCTATTGTTGAGCGCTTAATGAAGAAAAAGAATACAATTAATTAAAATCTAACCCAAACTCTGATTTTTGGCCCATTTCAATTAGCATTTTGGTGCTTGTTGCGTAGCTTAAGGCCAAATATTTTGGCCCTGGCCATTAGTAAAACATTGGTCAATACACATACATACCTAACCACCCACACACACACACACCCTCCCCTCTCCGCCCGTGGTGTTTATCCACATAAATCAACCGTATAAACGTAATTAAAAAAAAAAACACAACAAAACCAAGAAAAATCATAGAGAAAAATGCGCAGATGTTGAATTAAATTTGGTTTTTGCTGCTGTTCGGATTTTTTTTTTTTGAGGTTTTGTAATTTTTATTTATTTTGAGGGCTGCAATACATAAATATTTAAACAAATTACAAACAGAAAAATACCTTTAAAAAAACCACTGCACTTTGAAGTCAAAAATAAGAATGCAAAAATTTGTGTTAAATTTTTGAAGTCTGTAAAAAATGTTAACTATGCTTAAAGAGTAAAGTCAATGAAACCGTTAATACGAAATATGTTTATCAAAAGCGTACGGGGGGGTGTTGAAAGTTGTTGCTGTGTTTTTTGATGCTGCTCAGCACAGCGAATACAAAAAAAAAAACGAAAGTTGCAACATGAAAATTTAATTTAATTTACGCGTTAAACGCAGCAACAACAATGCCAAAAATCAAAGGGTCCGAACACAAGTAGGAGGAGGTGTGTGGTGGAGGCAGATTTGGGGTGGGCCCAGCAAACTTTCAGCTCAGCGATATGAACTGAGGCATGAGGCATGGGGCATAAGGCATAAATAAATAAATAAAAGGGGCAACCAAATGCGACACATGAAAAACAAAATGCAAACAAAAAATATCAAATTGAGGTTGTGAATATTTTTTTTTATCTGGGGTGGATGTGCGTGCTTGTAGGTGTGGGTGTGTGTGTGTGTGTTGTTGAGCGCATAAAAAATGTAAAAGCTTTTCGTGTATATTTGAAAGCGGCAGGCGTCAAGGATGCGCTCAGGATATGTAAATGATATTTTCGAGTGGTCGCCAGTCAAATGCAGGCAATGAAAATGGAACAACCCAATGACCAGACACAAAACACACACACACACACGCACATACAAAACTTTTGCGGTCAAAGTCCATGTGTGTATGCTTGTGCCTGTGTGTGTGTTGCTGTGTGTGTTGCTGTGTGTGTGTTGCTGTGTGTGCTTAAGCCGCTTTACCAGCCGCGACCGCTGTCAGGCAATTCGTCGAGGCTTTCTTTACTTGTTCATATGCATTTTTAAATATTTCATATTCCTGGATTTTCTGCGTTTTCTGCATTTTACAAGCCATGAATTTTTTTTTTTTTTTTTTTACAAACTGCGCTTGACCAAAATTTTTGTCATACGCGAAAAATGCGTCAATATTTATGAGGCGAACGCGACTCCAGCAGCAGCAGCAACAGCAACACAGTTGATGACCCACAGCATGATGTACCCCTGGCTACTACAACCCCCCCCCCCCCCACCACTAACATGCTCTGCAACCCATTGAATCACACTCCCCTTTTTTTGGTGGCTGGACGGTTGACTGTTTTGGTTTTTTGTGTCGCAGTCGACCTTTGTTTTTGAAAGAGGCCTCGTGATTTATGAGCCAGCGCTTTTGATGCAGATTTTTTCGGTTATCCCCTGTGGCTTAACTAGTTTGCCAGGCTACCAAATAGCCAAAAAACCAAAGCCTTTGTTACTACACAAACACACACACACACACACACACTGTCCGTCCATCAGTCCGAAACTGTTGACAGCGTCTAGTTTACCGTTTTAATAAGTCTGCTGATTTGTATGTGGCTTAAAGTGTTTAGACCAAAGGTCTGATGAAAACGATTTATAAAATGTGGTCAAATGTTTAACTTTAAATAATAATAATAAATTTATCAAAAAAACATTTCTTCTATCTTTCAAATTGCATTTTTGTAAACATATTCAACATTTAACTAACAAATTTTATTTAATTCTTTCTCATTGCAGGTAGGTGACAATGTACGTAACTTGTTTAGAAGTCACAACAAGGCAACTGAGCTACAAGCCTGGTTAACAAAAACAGGCAATAAATCTGTGAATTTCTGTTGATTTTTATATTGAGCAAATGAGCGAATTTTCGCACATGGCTCTAATTCGAATGCCTTTATTTACTAACAAACGAAATGTTAAAATGCTCAGTTTGGTGTTATATAATATTATAATTGGTATAGGAATTGCTTATTTTGGTCTAAACAATTCTTTTTGCTTGGCCATCCGTTTGCGTCATTGGGTCAAAGTGGGCCCATTTAATTTTCGTGTGTGGGGGTAAACTATTTGAAGATCATTTGTGTTGTTTTGCCACGTTTTATGTTAGCTGGCAGATCATTAAAATCTCTTAAAAACCAAAAAAAAAAAACCAAACAATAACTAGAAAATCAATGCTGACCAAGTTTATTTAAATATCACAATTCAGAACCGCCTCATAAATAGTCTTGGGAATTTATTAGTCACTCGACGTGATTTTTATATAAATATATATTTGAGTATCTGAATTTATTCTAATATATATTTATATGCTTATTTCGTAATGGGGTTAGTCATTGGATCTTTTTATCTATCTTTATCGAATTTGGTGTATTTTTTAGCGAGAATGTTTTCTGTAGTGGATTATATCAACAACATCAAAATGAACATTTTATAAACATGCATATTAATTATAATCCAAGCTGTTGAGTCGAACAATATTAAATTATCTCATTTATTTGCATTACAAAAGGTCTGCGAAATAAAGGTTCATAGTCCTAAATAAAAATTAGCATAATAAATAAATTTAATATCACTTAGTAAAGGCCTACAAAAAGAAGCAAAACTTTTTTTTTTGTAACAAAAATGGATGACGGATAGCTTGTGGGCTATAAAACATGTTGCTAATTTAATTACATTAAATAAGCTTATAAGCTTTTTTCAAAACTGGTTTGACAACCTTTGCCAAAGTTTTGGTTTTGTTCTTTATGGCGCACCAAAAACAAAAAAAATGCGTTATATGAATTTAAGGTGAGTGAATGCAAAATAAAACTCATCAAATTGAAATATTTTGTCATCGTTGAGTAATTTAATTAAAATGTCACACGATTTGAGTAGTGATTGTTGATGGCAAGTATGCATTTTTTGGAATTGTTTTAAGAACCCACGCGTACCACACAAATATCCTTGAGAATTCTCAAAAAATAATAACAAGCCACTCAAAAACTGGTCTAGTCTTGTGGGGCAAACTCGTCAAGCTGTCTAGTTATAGCAAGTTCTACAATGTCAAGACCAAAAACTAAAATAAAAAATGTGAATTTTAAAGTGACAAGTGGGGTGTTTAAATAGATTGCAAGACACATTCAATCTTAATTGAATTGAACTTAAACTAAATGCTTATATAAATGAAATAAAAATTTAAATGAATTAAATTGAAAGTAAGCAAAGTTTGAATACCTACTTCAACAGAAGTTGGAGAAAAGCGAATGAAGAAAAGGAATTCAATTGCATAGGTCTCAAAAAGTTGATTGTTCAAAGATCTAAATTTAAATTTTGTAAGAAAGCACTTTACAAAAGAAAGTATTTATTATTGTGAAATGAATTAAAAAGAAAATTAAATTGAAAGTGTTATTAGTGCAAAAATAACATATAATTGCAAAATGTGTTGAATTGCAGGCACTAAAAGTGTTCAATTAATAAATTGAATAGAAGATAAATAATTTATTGAATGATTGAATTGTTGCCAAACCAAGAAAAAAAGAAACTTATATTTAAGTTGAATTCGAGCTTATTTTCGTTGCGCCACTCGTTAAATTTTTGCATTATTATTCATTTTAATTAGTATTCAATTTTATATATATACATTTTTTTTTTGTTTTTAAAACTGAAACTTTATTAATTCTTGGTCGTGCGCAAATCAAATGATTTAATTAAAGCTAAAAGCAGTCAGATACCAAACAAATAAAAACACGAATTGCAAAAAATATCTAAAACATTTTTTGGTTTTAAGCAATCAAACGGAAGCGATCAAGTTTTGGATTTGGCTTTGGCTTTTGTGCATTGGGCAATTTCCTGTTTGCTTTAATAATGAATAAAAAATAAAAATTATGCAAAAGATGAATTTAAATCAATTAAATTATAGAGTGATAATACACAGCTAATCACTGATTAAACTTGATGAGTTAGAATGGTCAGAACTTGACGGCACATTGAACATATTATTTAATATTTATTAACGATTGATGCAGCTTTAATTATATATTTATTGGCAGAAGCAACTAAAAAAAATGATGGTGCTAACCAAATGTTTGCATCATTTAGAAAACTTTAGGACTTTAGTTCAAGTTCAAGTTTTGATTGAAAACCAGTTTTCGAGTCAATCAGAACCCGAGGGAAACTCAAAGTCAAAGACTTTTTTTTTTTTAGCTTTGTATTGCGAAATGGGTGTCAATGTTGAAGCGACGAAAGCAGCGAAATCCAAACGGGTTTTTTTTATGCTGAGGAGGCTGTTGTCGCAGCAGAACGATGGAATGGATTGGGGGGGGGGGGGGTTGTTTGGTTATGCGAGGTGTTTGTGTTCTGCAGCAGTACCGTTAACTAAGGCGGTCAACATAACGGTAAGCCTGAGCAGCCAACCCAGGCTTTTGCCGGGAATGATATCGCGTTTGTGGCTTGGTTTGTTTGTTCTTAACTTTCTTTTCATTTACTCACATTTAAGCCAGGTTCTCGCTTTTCTGCTTTTGGCCAATTATTTGCGTTGCACATTTCTTTCTTCTTTCTCCCGCTTTGACGCTGTGCCTGACCTAATTCTTTAACTCTCTTCTTCTTCTTTACCGTTACTTGCCAATGTTCTGACGCTGACGCTGAGCACAGCTTTTTTCTAGTTTCTTTCGTTTTTTGTTTTTGTTTGCTTTTTTTTTCATAGCTTACTGATTTTTGTGGTTGCTGCTGATGTCGCTGCTGCTGCTGCTGTTGCAAATCTGCTGCCAGTTTGTATTACCTGTTTCGTCGTTTGTTGTTCTTTCTTGTGGTTGCTTTTGTATTTGTTGTTGTTGTTGTTTTGGTTTAACGCGTTTGACCTTAATACCAAAAGAAAGGCGTCGCTTGGGCTTTTTCTCCCTTGCAGCCTTTTTTTGCCGCAGCTCTTTATATAAATTGTTTTTCTCTGGTTTTTTTTTTTGTTTTGACCCCTCTCCTTCTCTTTCTCTTTCGCTTTGCCGCTTGCATTTACCAAGGCGCTGCTCTGGTTTGACTTGTCTGTGAAGTTAGTGCAAATTGAAACTGTCAGTCAAAGTGGGTTTCTCTCTCTCTCTCTCTCTCGCAACTGACATTTGGGTGAAGAGTTCAAACATTTTGAATGAGCAAGGCTTCAATATTGAGACTTCAGCATGTGCAGAAAAAAAATAAGGTTTTTTCCATGGTGATCTGATGCGTCAAGTAACTAATTAAATATCATATCACATTTATTTATTTTTTCTTTTTAATTTATGTCAATCTTACATTACAAATTAATTATTTCGATCTGAGGCTTAAAAATACATTTTTTTTATATTTTATAATAATTAGTCACACAATTCCCATGGCAATAAATACAAAGCCATTTGACATATGCCAAAGCATATCTCAACCAAAAACACTTATGTTTCTCTCACACAAAAAAAGAAAATGAAAACCAGCCAAAAACACATTTATCAAGCAAGTGTCAACAGGCAAGTGTGAAAAGTGTCGTGGCAGCAAAATGAAAAGAAAATACAAAATACGACAAAAATACCAAAAACGTTGAGAGGAAAAATGAAAAGCTACATAAAAAATTGCCGCTCATTTAGAAGACAATATTTAGTGTTGGCCTTTCGGAATTTTCAGCAGGTAAAGATGTGACCCGTTGCCACTCCCCTCCCTCTCGCAAATGCGGTCAGTTAGTGGGCGTATTGGGCAACTTGTTTTCTTCTTGGTTTATTATAGCAAAACACACCGGCTCCGTGCCAGCTATACAAATGTGTATTTTGTGGCCTGTCGAGACACCAGACATACAATCAAGGCATCTTTCATATATGACATATTTTTTAAAATGAATATTTGTTGTATTTTTGAAAATACTGTTCATAATTGAAAATCAAATTAAATCTTAATAGTCATCTTTTTTCGACGTCATCAATGTGACGAATGAACTGGGCTAATATTTAGATTTCCTTCTTTTTTTTTTTGTGTAGTTTTATTGTTTGTTTGTTTGCGTGTTCTGAATTCGACAATTTTATTTGCTTTCCTTGTGAGTTTTGTGATTGGGTTTGTCACGCGAAACATGTGAGTCAAGTTTCAGTTGAACTTGTGTTTATTTCTATACAAACGTGCGGCAAATGAATGATGAGAACTAGGTGAACAAATAAGCAAAGAGTTCCACTTAAAGTATAGGTGACAAAATGTCAGGGAAAGTACGTGCAGAGTGAAGAGTACTGAGTTGGCCCAAATATTAGTTCACATATGCTAGAGAGAAATCTGAACTACTTACAACTAAAACAATTGGGATAACAACAACAAATGGGAATCAACTATTTTAAATTGTTAACAAATGGTTTATTTAGGTCGATTAAGAACAGAGAAATGGAAATTTTACTCCACTTTCATGATATTTTTAATAAAAATTGGAAAGATGATGTATTTGGTATTTGGAAAGCGAAGGGAAAAGTTGATTGAACTTACCGAGCTAAAAATCTCTATTCAAAAATAGGTTGTTCATTCGTCGAATACTTGCCTAAAATATTTTAGGGTCACTAATTAAACTCTGTCCACAATTTGCTAATCACATCAGCTGCCTGTCACTTTAGAAAGGGCTTCCAAAGCTAAACAAAAAAAAAACATCAAAAATATATTCCGTATAAATGCGGCTTAAATATCAATTGGAAAGCAAAACAATTTACTAAGACGCAAAAAGTGGCAACTAAATGGGAGAAAAAATGCAACAAAAACAAAAAAAAAACCAAGCAACAGCAACAAATAAATATAGAAAAAAACATGAACAGCCAAAGTCAATGAACTTGGCCAAGAAAGTCAATGTCCAAGCGAAAGAAAGGCTTAAAGAATAATAACAAATATTTTGCTGTTGATGGGGCGGGGAAGTAAACAATAACAAAGAAGAAACAAAAGAAGAGAAAGAAGCGCGACTGTGGTTAGCATAATTTATGTGTTAATTACACATGAGGGCTCAAATCAAACAGCGCCTGGCAACCGGGTCCAAAATGTGTTCTCCATTCAATCTATACACTTTTGTGCACTTGGCACACGCTGCTCAAAGATTACATCATGATACCATTTTCGGTCTGCGCATATTTAAATTTATCAGCATTTTGGTGTTTCGTTTTTTCTTGTTCTTGTTCGTTTTTCTTTGACTTCATCGTGAATTTAATTAACGAACTGAATTACCACGAATTTCCCCTCCCTGCTTCTCCCGCATGCAACACCACCTGCGCTGCTTGACTTGAAAACTTCTTGGTTCAACAGCAAAAAAAAAAAAGAGAAGAGAAAAGAAGAGAAGAAAAAACTGTGCTTATAAACTTTGCGCCACTTTGCCAGTACTTCTGCCCACCTCCACGGTTCTTGGCATGCATAACAAAAATGCCGACGACTCCCACTACAAGTTGATATCACCTTCTGCTGCTGCTGCTGCTTCTGCTTCGACTTCTTCTTCTTTTTCTGCTGTTTTGTCGTGACTTCTTGAATAGCAATTGACATACAAAATACTTGAAGTGTACTCCTTGTCTCTTGCCCAGCCAGTCAACTAGCTACCTACTTTACCTGTCCCCGCCCCCCACTTATTCTTCATATTCATTCTGTCTGCATGCGCCTTGCTTTTTTAACTTCCCAGTTCCCAGTTGCCCAATTCGTGTTTTGTTTTCTTCTTTACCTATTTCGCTTCTTTTCTACATTGCGCCTTTTGTTTTGTTTATTTGACAACAAATTTACAGTTACTGCATTTTGCTTTGGTTTTTTGTTTTCTATCTTCTCTTTTGAATTCGTAGAGAACTTTATAAAACTTTGCACAGCACAGCACAGCGCCCGCCACCTTTTGTGACACTTTAATAGTTTATCCGAATTGTATTGTAATATTTATAGTGTCTGCAATCTAGCCATGGTCATCAACCCGGCAACCCTACAACGACAACAACAACAACAGCAACAACAACAAATAAAACTAAGAATGCAGCATAAAACGCAATAAGCCGCGTGCGATTTCAAGATCTTTTCAATCCATATGCATGAGCAGAGTAGGAAACAATTAAGAAGGCGAATGAATATTAAAGCGGAATAAAGATTTGCATATCTTATCTTTCAATTGACACCACTAAAATAGATGCGTTGTTTGCCAAAGATCTTAGGTGACTTTTGATAAGGTCAAGTTCAACACACAACAAAATCGCGACCTGATTGAGTTTCTGTGCACTTTGAATGGGCAAATAAAAACAAAAGCCCATAAAAAAAATAGATTATGATGAACGAATTGTTTAATTTTATTGAATGGATATTTAAATTTAAGTTTGATTGAATAACTACAGATGACTATAATGTGTATAATCAGATAAAAAGATATATGCATGTGCTGTTAATAACCGGTCTCCGTCAGAATATTAAAGCATATTATTTTGCTCTTTTCTTAATTAAAGTTCTAAACTAGTAAAGTGGCACCTTCAAGTACTTGCCTCCGCTCCTCCTTTCTTTGCTGTATTGTCTCCAGCTCGTCTGGAAGTCTTGCCTAAGGGCCGCCTCTTGATGGAGGTGCCGGGGGAAGGCGTAATAAAAAGAGCAGTTGATGATGATAATGGGACAGGGCGCCCAGAACGTAAAGCAGACCAGATCTGGGAGTGCTCAACAAAAGGGAGATTTCATAAGTGATGCGTTGCCTCGACTCGCCGACAGACTGCCGCGTTTTTGATGGATGACATTGATTGATGATGATTAATAATGTTGCATTTTTATTGCTATTCAACGTGCTAACATCCAGATACCCCCACTGCTACTGCTGCTTCTGCTCCATCTACTTTTAGTTGGCTAAATACATTAGCACGCCTCCACCCATTTTGCCTGCGCAAAATACTCCTTTGTCCTTTTAGCCAGTTAATGTGCTGCATCAGCTGCTGCACCATCAGCCAGGTTAGCAAACATCCCACTTTTACTTTGTGTATTCATTTTGTTGCTTGAATGCATCGCAAACTCATCAACATGACGCCCATCAGCAGCGGGTGGAGGGGGCGCGGCAACAAAAACTGCTTACCAAAAAAATAAACACGCCCTCCTTCGGTCGCTTTTGGCACTTCTTCAACTCACCCAAATACGCTCAATTAAAAAGCATAAAATTACATTTTCGCTTAACTTAACTTGGAGCACAAAAAGCTGTTTTCCTTGTGTCTATCAGGCAACAATCAGCTGTTCGCCTTCTTTGTCTTTGGCAGACTTATTTATAGTAGCTTTTCTCCTTTAGTCCTTGGATTTATTCCAACATGCCCGTTAGGGGGAACATTAACATTATTGCGTTCATAATTTTTACGCCTTTGTTTTTGTATTTTTGCTTTTTTTTTTTTTGAATTGTAGTCGCTCCATTGATGTGGCCACTTTGGGTATGTGGGTTCTCAGGTTCACTGAGCCATGCAGTGGTAAATTGTTGCCAGACACTCGCTAAAATGTAGAAAAACCGTTAGTATGATAATGAGTGATTTTTTAAAAAAAGGCGAGCAAAGTGAATTGGCTAAAACTGTTGGGTAAGAAACGTGTAAATATAATGATTCTCATAGTGAATTATGTTTAAGTAATGTTTGTAAAAAGTTATACGATACATGAAACCATCAAATATTTTCTTCATTTTATACCGATAATTGGTACATTTATTAATATTCAACAGTTTAGGCCTGGATCACACCAAATTTGATAAGACTATGAAATGTTTTGCGGTTGACAGTTTTCGTTTAGTTTCCGACAGCTTCCATTCACAACAAACCGCAAACATTTCACTTTTGCAACAGCAGGCAACCAGCAAACACCTCCTCCTAAGTTGTGAGAATGTAAATGGCCCAAACCTAATTTAATATTTATATAAGAAGTGGAGTTGGGGGTATATAAAACATATTATTAAATGACAACACATGTTGTGTGCTTAATTGCATTTTATGTTTACAGCTGAGAAAACAGGTACAACAACAACAAAAGTAGCAGCAGTAGAAGCAGCAGCAGCATCATTTAACATTAATTACAACACACAAGATAACTATAAAAATGCGGCAAGCTCCATTGTTCTAATTACATTCTCAAATCCTTGAAACCTCCAGGAGCAGCAGCAGCAGCAAACCGCCCTTAAGTATGCTAATAATTTTCACTTTAAAAAGAAGGGAGTGGAAAAGGTTGCAGCAGAGTCACAAAAGGCCGCAACAACTAAAAATTTGTAGGACGCACACAATTTTCTGCTATATTCACATATGAATTTTTAAGTGCAAACATAATAAGCAGCTTAATGAACACAACATTCATGGACCTTATCGAGCGGGGGGCCGGGCGATGGTGCGGCATGGGGTCTCTGGTGTAGACAGTGTGTGTGGAAACTTTTGTGCCGCCTGGCAAGCACGTGCCTCTCGCACTTTGCTTATTCCTTTTTATTATGGAGGAATGGCAACCCTTTTTTTTTTGTGCATGCAAAGCTTGTGCCATGAATTTAACACGTCCATGTGTGTGCATGTGTGTGTGTGTGTGTGAGGGTGTGAGGGTGTGACAAACTTCATTAGAGGAAGCGGTGCCATGAGACACATATATATGTTATGTATATGGCAATTCTTTCCTTTTTTTTTTGTATTTTCCTTTCAGCTGGCAGCGTGAAATCATCATTATTAACATCATTATTGTTATCATAATGCTTAACACTTAAAGGGGAACCGTTGTTTTGTTGTTGTTTTGATTATTATTCTTATTTTTATTCTTGTTGTTGTTGTTGTTGTTGTTATTGTTGTTACTGTTATTGTCGTTTTCTCTGTGCTTATCACTCACACACAGGCTGTCAGTTTGTCGCTGCCCAAATACCACAAAGAACTGTCACAAGTCGTCGTCGTCCTGCTTCTGCTCATCGTAAGCCGCTGTGCTCAACTTCATTATCATCAACAGCAACATCATTATTATTTACAGTTGTTGTTGTTGTTGCTGTTGCTGTTTGTCATTTCAGTTTTGTCTGCGCTCTGTTGTCCTTTGTCGTCCTTGCGTGTTATCTCTCTCGTCGGCATATCGCCTGCCACTTGTTTGTTGTTATTATTTTTATGCTCGCACAATTTGCATTTTAATTATTTAAGAGAATTTTGATTAAAAAATATATGCACCAAGCCAAACCTGGCTGCTGCTGCTGCTGCTGCTACTGCTGCTGGCACACAAAAATCATTGTTTCTTGTTGTTGTTATTTTGTTCATGTTGCTTGTTGCAGTGCCTTAACTGAAGGGGCAAGCACATCAGCTGGGCGAGTCGGCTTAGCGTTGTATAACTTGCATTATTTTATTTATATTTAAATGAATGTTTTTTTTTTAATATATATTAAAAGTTAAGAGTAAAAATAAAAGTTCAAGTTAAAATGCATAGAAAATCAGTCTAGATTTGTGCATTTTGAATGTTGTTAGAATATTTATTTTATTTAATTTATTTATGTATTATATATATTCTATTTTTTTTTATATGTATTTGAAGTTTACTTTGATAATTCACTCGTCCACTCGCCACGCCTTTCGCTGGCCAAGTTTTATATGAAAATCTCTTTGTTGAAAGCCGAGTTGGCGGCATGTCAGTAGCGTTCCACTAGTTGAGGCAGTTGTCAACTACACTTTTGAAGGATTAAACGTTGAGTTGCCTTTTTCATTTGTTATATTTTTCTTCGCCAGCCATCATTCCCAACACATTTAATTTTTATTTATATTTTTTTTGTGATGGTCGCTTTTATCTTGATACTTTCATCAAATGTGGCTGCGTTTTTTAAATTTTCATGAAATGTGTTGAAAATTGCGCGACCGTAATTAGAAATGAATGTTTAAAGAAGAATCTTGAGAAAAGGGTGTAAAGGAGAAGGTGGTAGCAAAGTGATGAGGGGGGAATGGAGCACATTTCACACGCCAGCAATTTATGAGGGGCACATTATTCAATGTGACAGCAAAGTGGCGGATGCTCCACTCGGACGACCCATCAAATGTTGTCCAAAGAACACTCACAGAGCTACTCGAATAGAGATCTGCAGATGTTGTCTATGAGGGAGAGATGGGTGATTCAGGGAAAGTCAAAGGGAGAGAGACATGTTTTTTTTGGCTGCCACCAATTTTAGTTTTTACCAGGCAATAAACATTTTACAGCCATAAATTCTTGTACAACTTGTCTATCTGCTAGTTTTTGTACCTTTTCTACATGCCACTCCCCTCACACCTTGCATCGAAATCCCCTCCGCTCTTTCTCTAATTTATTTCTTGGTGAATTCTTCATAAATTTCGTGTTTTTATTGCATTGCATTTACGAAATAGTTTCCTAAAATGTTCCTCTACTTTTTAATATCTAATGCACGGTTTTTCTTTCCTTTTTTTCTCGTTTTAGGTAAGTTTCCATCACACAGCGGAATTTATAGCTTGAGCTGTGCCTCTTAGCCTTACCAAAACTGATGCATAAGTATTTTTTTACAACAAAAAAAAGTAGATGAATGATGAAAGTAGTTTCTTTTAAACATTTCCCTTAGTTTTCAGTTTATGGTTTTACCTGAATGCGTCGATTGGATTTGTTCTATTTCTCTTTTATCTCTCTGACAGCCAATTTAGAAACAGAAATGACACACGTCAAGACTGTTTCAACGTTATTTCAAATTATTTCAGTTTTATTTTATTTATTTTTCGATTTGGTTGCATTGTACTTTTGACTGAAGCTTTTAGCAATCGCTGGCCAAGTTAATTGACCTCATATCAATTGGCATAATGTGCAATCGCATGAATTGCATACCACTTTTGTTGCTTAATGTTTCTCGGCTTTTAAGTAAACCAATTTAACTGATGACCAATTCAAGTATGAATTCAATGATCGACATCAAAATACCCTTTTTATTCATGATTAACAATTATCATTTTGTAAAACTATTTTCTATCGAGGCAATAATGAGCAACTATCTGGCAGATTTAGATATAATGAAAAGTGTTTTATTTTTTGTATAGAAAATCTCATTAAGAAAAGTAAAGTTTATTGTGGAATAGCGTCATTATTTAATAATATTTATCATAATAAAAACTATTTTTGGTAGAGGATCTCGTTAAAAACAGACAACTTTTCTATTGAAATAAATATATATTTTTGACAAATATCAATCAACGAATAATATCCTGCCACAATGTGTTGCAAGTTGGCTAACAATTACAACCTACTTTGCGAACAGTGAGTATAAGAAAAACCGAAATTCAATTAAATAAATAAACTCAAATAACGATGAAAAAAAAAAAAAAAATGCCTTGAGCTAAATTTAGTTAACAGAATGCCGCAATATGTGTGTATCATGTGTGTATTTACTACAATATTTATAACAATAATAATAATAATTATTATTATTGTTGCTGTTGCGCCATTTGCTCGAATGTATTTTATTGTAAGTTGTTGTTTTTGTTGTTGTTGATTTTTTTTTCCGCTGTGGTTCTGCAGTTTCCATGGCGAATATAATTAATGTCTAGTTAAGTGAAATGGTGTTTTCGTTCTGCACAGTTCTCTGTTGCTATCAGGCCAAGCAGCAAGACGTACCTCCCGCACCCCCGTACCCTGACACAGTCACCAGCAATCTATTTGCAGTCAGTTTTAGTTTTCAGTGTTTGTTTTTTATTTGCTGTTTTGCTTTTTCTTGTTAATTACTCACTAAACAGTCGAAACCACAACAACAACAAAAATGAGCCAAAAAAATATACAAAAATATATCTGAAATTTCAATGGCCAAAAACAGGCGAGTGGTGCGCAGCATAGCTACGCTGACTGCGCTGCTCTCGACGTTGACTGCGCTGCTGTTGACGTCGACTATAAACTACTAAAAATATATTGGCACACACCTGCACGCTGGCAGCGCTGTCTGCGTCGCTGCTGCGCTGAGGTAAAAATGTATTTATAATTTGGAAAAATGATTTTCCTTTTGCCAGCCGAGATGAGGCACAAAAAATGTTCAAAAATTGTGTAGAGATGAAAAATATGCATGAAAAGCAATTTACACAATTTTGAAAATGACTGAACACAAGACTAAATTAATATACAATTATATATATATATATATATATATATATATCGAATACACACACTCATCTGGCAAGTGTGTTTAATAATGGAAATAGCTGGAGAAGCGTTCAGCCTAATTTGACAGCTACTTAAAACTAGAATAGAACTTGGGCTCGACCAAATGGAGGCCAATCGAAATATCAACCCCAACCAACACAAGTTGAGATCAGTTGAGTGGCTGCCATAATTCAAAAGGCCACTTGTAAGAGAGGGGGAGTGGATAAGGGGGGGGGGAGGGGGGATGGGCTCCGAGCACAGCTCGTATAATAAATGTGAACATGGCAGCTATGCAGGCTTTACCCCACATCCCCCATGCAGCATTCACAGCGCTTTGATTTGTGCGCTAACAAGTAAATTGACCTCTTCACCTCCGCCCCTTCCCCTCCTCATACACACTGCGCCACACCCCCTTTTGGCATCCGTTCTTGTCTTACTTGTTATCAGCATGGTCATAAACATCCCTCAACATTTGTGTTGGGTAAATTAAATTAAGCAAACAAACAGATTCTCAGACAGAGGGCAGCTTATTGTACAACATGACAGTGGAAATCATCCATTTATGAATATGTATATATATAGAGATATATATATAGATATATATGTGTATGCACTGAGCGAAAATATGCAACACAAGTTGATTGTTAATGCTACAGAATTTTATTTATTTTAAAAGATAACTTTAGATAAACACAATTTCATCAAATTTCAGACTTATGAAATCTAATTCAACACAAAATAATTTTTAAATATTACTTTTCGATTTTTATATATTTTAAAATATATATTTCCATTGGTTTTAACATAATTTTAACAATATTTATAAAGTAGCTGCCAGTTTTGCACAGTGCATGCATGTTGTTGAAGTGTAGCTCTTGTTTAAATGAAACTTGCCTTGAATTGTTGCAGTTATTAATTGAATTTTGTGTTTTTTTGTTGCCTGCCGCCTGTCTGCCTGTGCCTGGTTACATGCTAATCAGCTTCTGTCCGTCAACAGGTGCAGTTTGCCAGGATTTCAATTAAATTTATATTTCATATGTAACTCTGAATGTGTGTGTGTTTATTTGCTAATGAAACAGAACCAAAAGAAACCAAACAAATGACATCATTTTCATTTCCGTTTTTGTGTGCAGTTCATGTTATTATTAAAAGAGATCTCTGCTCTGCAAATTCAATTAAAGCCGTCCGCTCGCAATGCACCCACATTTTGTGTGGGTCTCTCGTCTCACACACAGCTTCCACAATTGTACCCCCTTCCCTCCCCCCTTCCACCTCACCCGTTTGTACACCCACCCATTTGGCTGTGAATGTGGATGTTGGTTTGCTTGGTTTTTGTGCGCCTTAAATGGATTTTGATTGAGTTTAATTAAATTTTATTAGGTTTTGTCACCCTCAACGAATCGTGCGTCCAACTCGGCTCGGCTTGGCACTGTTTTTGCTGTTTGTCTGATTGAATGAATGAGTGAATGATTTGAATGAATGAATGAAAAACCTTCAATTTGGCATTTGCCGTTCGCCTCTTGTGCAAATCAAAGCATTTGCTTTGGGCTTATTATGTTTTGAGAGCTGCTGCAGCTGCAGTTTTCCTTTACTTTGTTTGCGTTTTCGTTCTACTTGGCTCATATGCCAAATTGATTTTAAGCCCGTCGCAACTGGTCTAAAATTTCACTCATTCAATACACATTTGCAATCGCCCATGTTCTCCCCCTCTTTCCCCCCTCAAGTTTGGTTTTGAGTTTCTCTAGTTGAAAATTAAGTTGTCTCTTTGCTTTCTCATTCTCATATTTTTGTTGTTATTGTTGTCTTTCTCTATCAATTGAATAAAGCATTGAACTGATTTTAATATCTTTTAAAAGGTTTCTACTTTTTCATGCAACACGAAGACAAAGTTTAAAATGATTTCTCTTTTTTTATGTTCTTTTATTTAGTATTATTTATGTGTGTTATTCATATTTTTTGTTATTGAAAACTTGCTACACATTTTAGAATTATTTATTATTTGAAAAGAACTGTTTTGTGGTAAAAGTCTAAATTGCAAATTTAAATATAACAGAATTGCATAGCTTTTTTTCTTCTTAATTAATTAAAAATGTTTTTCATTTTATGCCATTATAAATTATTTAGTTATTGTGTGTTAGAAAGTGCTTTTTGAATTTAACAACTGATAAAATTATTATCAAAAAAAAGCTGCTCATTTTGAGTTTCTTTAAGGTCTTTTAATAGCTTAACAAAGCTGCTCAATCACTGCCATTCAGTCTAATCTGCACTTTACGTCTAAAACCAGCAACCAAATTTGGCCTGAACTATGTATGTGTGCGTGTGTGTGTGTGTTATTGACAGTCCTAAGCTCAACAGCTAACAAACAAAATGTTCACACGCTTTTGTCGTGAAGAAAATACAAAATAAAACAAAAATCAACTCGTTGGATTTTTATGATGAGTCTCGAGAGGATTCACAATGCAAACCACTGACAGACTGAGACTAACCCACTAAAAGTGAAGACGAAGACGCAAACTAAACCATATATTTATATTGTTATTATAAGCAATGACACATTGCCTCACACAAAAAATAAAAACACACACACTCTCTGTGTGTGTGTGTGTGTGTGAGAGAAAGCTGGCGACACCTTTGTGTTCGAGTTGTTGCTTAGCTCAGCTTTTTAGGGTTTTATGAGCGGCAATTTTATACAAAATTTAAGCTCTTAAAGATGACATTTTGATCTGTTTTGATTTCCCCAGAGAAAGAGAGAGATTGGGGGGGTGGGGGTGGGGAGTGTCTCGCTTACAGTCGACTCACTGTGCTCTGTTGTGCGCTGTGCGGCAAGTTTGATATGTGTCCTTCGGTGTTGTGTTGCTGTTGTGGCAGCCGCCGTAGCCTGAGAGTGGTGTAACGTGATTTTTTTTGTTGTTGTTGCCACAGCAATACCTCAGCTTACACGCTGCCACCGCCACAACTCTCTCCCCACTCCCAACTCCCCACTACCCACTTGCTATTTTTTTATGTATTTCTTTTTTATATGCATGTAAGCGAGGACGTTTTGTGTCCTGTCTCTTTGTGTGTGAAGGTCTGTCTTGCTCTGTCTCGCTCTCGCTCTCTCTCTCTCTCTCTCTCTCTCTCTCTCTCTCTCTGTCTCTCTCTTTATTTTGTTCGCATCGCAGCTGCTTAATATATAAAATATGTTTGATGGTTGCCAGTAGCCAGCTCATATGTCAAAGGTTAACGCACGTGGCTCATGGATTCTGTATCGGATTTGGGTTCAAAATTTGAAGTTGAAGTCGTCGCAGTCAGAGTTCGATTTGCCCAAATCGAAATTTAATATATTTGTGCACTGAAGCGCCGCAACTGTGTGAATTTTGCTGCTGCTTGCTACGTTTCGTGGCATGTTTTCATTTTATTCCCTTTTTTTTTTTGTTTTGCCTTGTTTATTCTTTTTTGTGCACCAAAAAGTATGCTGTAGAATTGAATTATTTATGATAGAGCGACTGCCCAAAAGTTTTTCATTAAAAGAAAACAACAAAAAAAAAAAAGAGATCTGAAAAAACCAAAATAGAAAACATTTGATATGGGTACGATAACTACAGGAAATGTGAACACATACACGTGTTTGGTGTGTGTGGCAGAGTCAGAGTCTGTAAACTTGCCCAGCAAATAGAGGCATTTTTACTATCTGCGATACGGTATCAATACAACAATAGAAACAACAACAACAACAACAAACAGCTCTCAAACAACTTTCAATTAGCCGAGCCACAATAATGAAAATTGATTGGGCCATCGTCAGTTGTTCATTTGTTGTTGTTGTTGTTGCTTAGAGGAGCTCTCTTCCGGCGACATATCAATTATCAGCTACTCAATCTGCCTCTCTCTCTCTCTCTTTCTCACTCTATCTCCCCTCTCTCTCTCTCTCTCTCTCTCAGAACAAGAAGAACGAAAACAATAATTGATCTATCTGTGACCAAGTCAACAAAAAGTGTTGTTTGAGTTGAGGAAATCTCGACAACACTTACAACGATAGTTAATTATTGGGAATGCTTCATTTTGGTCTTGACTGTTGTTTTTAGTGGGAGGGAGGAGTGGGGGAGGGAGGGGTTTCCTTAACGAAGTGCCCGCAATTAACAAACCTGCTTATCAGTTTACCCCACTTGAAGAGCACTCTTCTCGCGGGGAGGGGAGAAAACAAACAGACTATTTTTTGGTTTCCTCAAAGTTAAACATTATTTTTATCTTTGCCGCAATGCCGTAAATTGCGTCGTCGACATTGACACAATGCAACAATTATCTATTTATAGTCGACAAATATCTAACTTTACTTTATGAAAAATAAGCAGTAAATTAAATGTTTGTAACTATTAAAAATAAACAATCTATACATCAAAATTGATATGTGAAAGTAAAACTGAAGACTCAATAAATACAATTTAAGTTGTATATTTTCTAGGTTAAATTTGTCATTATCAAAAATTCACAATTTGTAAAATATTTGCCCAAAAAAGTTAGTATTAATATAAACCATATTAATTTGGTTGAAATCTGTAGTTTTCCTTTCAATTCTTAAATATATTAAAATTTTTAGTTGCATCCAAACTGAAAAGTTGCTCAACCTTTGAGCTAAACAATTTGATTATAATCACTGCACTGGTATTAATACAAATCTAATGGGAAAACTGGTCAAGTTCAAACTCTCGAGAATAATCAAAGTTATCGTGCGAAATCTTTATAATCATTGTTTTTGTTATTTTTATAATCAGACTTTTAAAAGGTGTTCAGCTAATTGTTAGACAAACATTGCGGTTGCCTGCCGCTTATCAAAAACTTTGTCTATTTGCCCAAGTTACCGAGGCTACATACATACATATATATATATATATATATATATATATGTACATGTATGAACCGTTAGACACGTAACAGTATAAATCTTAAGCATATGACGTGCAACTTTAAGTGGCAAAGCCCGAAATCGCAGCACCAGCAGCAGCAGCAGAATTCGTATCATGTAATACGAGCAAACAGTTCCGCAGGGGGTTGATTTGAAGGGGATTTGCGAGGAGTGAGGGGGGGCTTTGGAATTTTATAGGATGCTTGCACAGATTTCAGCACCTTTTTTTGCTGTTTTTTTAAGCAGCCACAGACATGAACTGATTTTTTTTTTTGTGGCATGCTCAACCCGTGATGTAATTTTCTACAAGTTTTTTATGTTGCCGAGCAGTAACCGCCTCTCCCCCGTCCCCCAAAGGAATACCCATACCCGTAAACCCTCGTCACATTAATGTCTCTATAGCTGTCAGTTTAGCCAGAGTCAGGCAACTAGATGGCTGCCTCCTGTGTGGGTGGGTGACTGGGCTGAGGGCGTGGCGCCTGTCTGCGCTTATCAGCAGCGGCAGCAAAAAAAAAAATGTAAAATAAAAAAAAAACCAAAGGAAAAAAAATTAAGTAAAATACATTCTGCGGCGCAGTTTAACGGGTTTGGCCAGGTGAGATTTTTTTGCTCTTGGCCGTGTCTAACCTGCATCACTGTGTTTTTGTGTGGGTGTGTGTGTGTGTGTGTGTGGGTGTGTGAATGTGCGTTACTTTACCACACGCTTTCAGCGTTTGTCAAAAGCTTTAAACTTTGCGCTGCGACTTCAGCAATCGCTGTGGCTGCCACATTCCACGTATGTGTACTTTTTTTAGTTGCCACTTTTCACTCTCTTTGCCGCTTGATGGCAAAACTTTTGGCATCAAATTGGCGCCCCAATTGTGCTTCACACATTTGCAACAATTAATCATCATAAGCCCCTCGCATTCCTTTGTCATTTGCCCCTAACGAAAACCCACCCGACCTCTCTCCCCTACCCGCCCCTGCTGCCTGCAGTTGATCGTCGTGTTCTGTGCTTTTGACGGCTGACTAATCGCTAAACAATTGTTTAGCATTCAAATGCCAACAATAATCACATTAATTAGCAATCTCGTTGCGCCTCAGTTAATTTCGCTTAGTTACTGCTGCTTCTTCTTCACGACAATTGCGACAATTGCCAATTAAAAAATAGAGAACGAAAAAAAAGCATTTTCTTACATTTGGCTTCCACATGTTTTATTTGGTTGTAAACAGCGAACTAATTTATCATTCAGCTCGGCCAAAATCAATCGTCTTATTTTTTGTTAAATCTAAAAATCTGCAACTCTAGTTCAAAATATCAGAGTCTTTAATTTCTTCGTTCTTTCTTATAATTTTTATTTGTTTGTTTGTTTTTTTTTTGTCATATAGAAAATGTTTTTTATTTGGGTTGTAAACAACTGAAAATGTTAAATATTAAAAAAATTAAATATATTTTTTTTTGTTAAGTGTATTGTGGCAATTGTTTTGTTCTTGGGGGTTCATTAAACTTTTAAAATTTTAACAAAACATCTGTTTTGCTATTAATTGTTAAATATGTGCTTAATATTATTTGATAAGCTTATTAAACTGACATATATCTGAATGGAAGTAATTCGATATACAGGGAAGATCAGCTATAACATTGAGTAAAACAATTTTAAATTTCCAACACATATTTTCCGCTACAATTTAGTTCAATTGAACCAGTTCGGTTGAATGAACACTGCTTGCAAACTAAACAATATAAAAACTGTTTTTGTCTTTTTTTGTTGGACAGTAATTGTTGGCTATTTGCTTATGACTTTCATATGCATAATTACTGACATAATTTTCAGTTTATTGCAATTTAATTTTTGCGTAATTTGTGCGAATAACATCAAACATCAACAACAAAGTCGAAGTTGAGAAATAGTAAAAATAATAACAATAATCAAATATTTGCCCTGCTTTGTTGCGGTACAAATCAAATCAACGTACAGCTCATTACCGTTAGAGCTCCTCATCCTCTGCCATCGATGTGTTTATTCACCAATTTGCCCCATCCTCCAAACAGATATTTATTTAGCCAACGACTGTTTGTCCAACTATCTGGCAATGGTCATCATTAGAGCCACATGCAGAATTCATGTTGTTGTTGCTCAAAAAATAATTGGGCATTTAATGTTCTACGAATACCCTGCACTAATATAAATGAGCAAGACTGGTATTATTTCTAAGCAGATTATATAGTATATAAAATATTTATATATATTTTGTTATTTCCTAGTTGAAGCTTACTTTAAATTCCGAACAACTTTTTTATCGATAATATAGAATTTCAGCTATGATCTTAAATCATTTATATTATCAAGCATTTTAGACTTTTATCCAGAGTGTCTTTCCGTTAAGTTATTCTCGTCTGTAAACAATTTTTTTATTGGATTTTTTTTTTAACCATTGTTTTTATTTACATTAAACATATGCCGTTGAAAGATAAATTATGCAAAATTTATTTAAGGTCGGAGCAAATGGATCGATACAATTTATTTGGTGGGCGGGGTCAGAGCGGTTGGAGAGATTTGAGTGCTTGAGTAGCATTGTTTCTGGTTGGGCAAGGGGGAGCGGGGCGTAGGCATTAAATAAATGGCAGCTCATTAAAAGTTTTTAGACTGTTTAATTTACTTGTGGTACAGGAAAACATTAGAAACTGACCTTTGAAGAAGCTGGCCAAGATGGCCAAAAGCATGTTTATCATTAACTCGATTTAAATTGTGTAGATTTAAAGCATAATTAGTGTTATTTATGGGCAATACAAAGTAGAGTTGAGTTTAGTTTGGTTTTGTATTTTATTATTATTTTTTTGTTTGCAAGACTTTGTGAAACTTTCATATTGTAATTTATAATTGTACGTAATTAATGCGCAATAACCGCAGACATAGCCAGAGGCAATTGCAAGTGCAAAGGGGCTTAGCTAACCACGACATACACACACACACACACACACAAACATGCACACAGACATACACTTGCATGAGATTATAAATAATTGAAACATTTATTGCAGTCATGTGCAATATTGTAGCTAATTATAATAAGCAAGCGGATTCAGCGACTCTCTATCTCTCTCTCTCCCTCTCTCTCTCTCTCCATTTCTCTCCCGCCCGCTCATTTTGCCATCATTCATAATTTGTCATAATTTATACGAGCAATGCATGTTGTGTGTGCTTTGGATACATTCAAGAACCAGGCACATTTCAGTGGCCAACATTCGCATTCCTTACCTAGTTTTTGGTGCTCATTTGGTGCTCTCAGTGCAGCTGTCAATTTGCATTTGAGTCTGTTTGAGAATGCTGCAATGTTTCAAATGCTTGCAAATGATTTACAATTTATTATTATTATTTATTATACTCACAAATAATATGCATATTTTCAAATGCTCTTACGCAATTTTTGATTGGTTTATGCGCAGCTGTCAGTTGTCTGCTCGCCATTATGATTTGTATTTTTGTTTTTGTAGATTTATTCACATTTCTGTAACTTTTGCCCCATGAATTAAATATGCTACAAAATTTCAGTTCGCTAGCTGAAAAAGATCCTGAGATATTTGCAAACAAATGTTGTATTAATTATTATTTTTGTCGCTTCTGTTGTTTAATACGTGCCCTGTTCATAATGAGCACCGTAAATGATGTTTCTTATGTTGATTATTATAATTGTTTTGCGAGTAAATAAATTTCGTTTTTTTTTTTTGCTTATTTTATGTTATTGTTCTTGTTGTTCAAGCAATTATTACTGACTGGCTGCCTGGGGGCTGTCTTCTGTTTCATATGTCATGTTTATTTATTGTTCCTAAGTCTGTTGTTGTTTTGCTGTTGCCTGGTTTTGTGTTTGCTGTTTTTTTTTTTGATGTGGCTTATATTAAATGCCCCATTGGGTCGCAACACTCAACACTGCGCCTATTAATAAGCGCAGAACGTGGCCGCATAAATTTGTTGAAATATTGTTTTGCACTTAATTAAGCCAGTGTCTAGTGCCAAGTCGAATAAGTTAACTTAATTTGGCCAAGTGCTAACCTAACTGCTAACTGGCAAAGTCAAAGGCCACAGCTGACCGATAAAAAAAAAAAACGTAACCAAAAATAAAGTTTTTGCCACTCGCCAAACTATGCAAGCGAAATATGCGTGTGTTAACTTGGCTAATGAATTCAACTTTTTTCAATTCCTTTTTTTTTTGGTATTAAAAGTACTCAGCGAGTAGCCACACTCAAATGAGTGTATCTACCCATTTGGGGGATACTCAGACGCACAGTTGCACTTGTGGGGTGCATCCACAAAATCTGCAAATAGGCGTCTTTTTGGTCTTTTGGTTTTGAGGCGATTGCTTTGCAATTTGTTCTGGCCAATGCGCGGCAACCTAGCAGCAAATTGCTGGGGCATCATTGGTACTACCAACCAAAAAAAAAAGAAAGGGGGAAAAAGCGTGAAGAGATGAGGTGAAGTGGCGACAATCAGTTTGCTGCTTGTGATGTTGTTCGGGTGTTCGTTTTCTTCATGTTCGACTGCAATTAATGCAGACACTTAATTAATCATAAAAATTGTCGAAATGTGCTTATGGCTCATTTAAATTGACAAATGTTGTGTGGGCTGCAACATCAAGACCGAACGACCTCTCAAAAAATTAACAACAGAGCAACATCATTAGGATCACCATGATCAACGTCGATTGCATAATTTCCGAATCAAAAAATCACAAATGACCTGATTAACATTTTCGCCCTTTTTTCGTGTATTTACGTATATATAATATTATTCATGAGCAGTACTCATCTTTTTGTGATTATGATAAGAAACTCATTTATTTGTCAGTCCCCCAGTCTGTCAGTCAGTCTGTCAATCAGCTAGTCAATCAGCTACTCATAACTTTAGAAAAACATCTGTCAGTCTGTGTTCGCTTGCATACTAATTTGTTGGCTGTCTTTTATCTGGTTAGGGGTATTACCAGATTCGTTTTCCACAGCTTGTTTGTTAAGCAGCTCTTGCGAAATACGCAAATAACTTTAATTAATATTTCCCAAATATGCCAATTCTTAAATAAAATTATTCGGAGATAATTGGCAGTACGCAGCAGATCTTGAGATATGTTTGGTATCTTAAGCACATCAAAGCACAGCTTAAGTTGAACTAGCGTTGTTCCATTGTTCCGTTATTCTAATTATCCGTCCATTATGACACATCCACCCTCTTTAATCTTTTGATGCGCAACTCAACTCGATTTCAAAGTCTTTTGGTGCTGCCCTCTAATTATGCGATACATCAACAGATAAACAAATTTCATTTCGAGCTGCTCCTTTTTGCTAATGCTGCTCACGTACACTGCCTTTGCTCCATCCCCTCCTTGCACACACATTCAACGCTGCACGCGGCCGCACTAATTTTATGGCTTAATATACTTGCTGTACTTCCATCATTGGAAGTTACTTCCCTTTGGCACCCACCACTCTTTTTCACTCCTCCTCCACCTTGTTTCTAAGTCTCAAGCCTTAGAACTATGAGAGCGCAAGATTGGCACTCAGCGTCTTTCACATCGTCTTTCACTTCGTCTTCGCCTTCGTCTTTGCCTTCGTCATTGTCGTCGTTTTCGTTGTTGTTGTCGTGAACTGTCAGTTATGCCCAACGCCCTCCCTCAACCTCTACTTGCTCATCACTCTTCACTCAGTTTGTCCAAGGCATTTGCCATTCATTGCGCGAGAAAAAAAAATAAAATAAAAATGAGAAAAAAATTTGTCACGGCAGCTTTGGAATTCTTAATTTTATTACACTTTCGGCGTGCGTAACGCGGCAAACGACAAATAGAAAGACAGAGAAGCAGACAGGCAGACGGACAGACGAACAGACGGACAGAGAGATAGCTAAGGAGCTAGTTGGGAATAGGCCAGGCAGCCTCCTCCTCCTCCTACCCCTCCCTTTCGTTTTCAGTTCTTATTTTTTCTTGTATTTGGCTGAGCATTCCTGCATGCAAATTTCCATGCACATCTCCCCTCAGCTTTCGTGCCTTGTCGGAAATGACATTTTCATGCGTAAATTGAAATGTGAGCGACGTGTTTGGGGATTCGAGCATCTACATATATACTTTATGTGTGTGCGTGTTTGTGTGTGTGTGTGAAGGCAAAACCAAGTTGTCATTGCTTTTAATTATTTTTCATCTAGCCGCCTGTCAACGTTATTGCCCCCCAAATGCAATTACAGGCTTAGAAATGCCTTAAGGCAAGCCAAAAGGTCTTACGTATATCTGCAGGCTCTTTGCGACTGGGTATTTATGAAACTTATTAACTTTCACTTCAGCATTGTCGCATAGGGAAGGAGTAGAAAAATAGTGTGCAAAACCTAATCGAAATGGAATTAAATTATTCAATTTAATCAATTTGATAAGATAATTAAAATTTTCAGTTAATAAAATTTAGTTTTCGTTCAAGCAAACTTAATTCAATGAGTAAATAAAAAACTTATATTTGTATTTGCGCTGAAAAAAAATATATATGGAACAGTTTACCTTGAACTTTTAATTGTTTTAGAGTTAGTTAACTTTTAAGAGATTAAGATGTTTACTCTTATTACTAACTATCTAAAATTGTAAACAAACTCTAATTAATGCAATCTTTTTTCTCTCTTGCAGGTAAGTTTCTTCTATGACGTATGAAGCATAAACTGCGACGCAACAACTGGGGAAAATAAATAAACTCCTACGCAAAAAATGAATTGCCACTGCAGCTAAGTTGCAAATTCCGTTCCTTTTTTGCCATCAGAGTTGTTTTATATATATGTACATAAACGTATATGATTCATATATCATAGTCTAAGTAGCCAAGAGAAGCAAAGCTGAATTTTAATCAGATAATAAAATAAAGCTGTCAGACAAATGTGGGTCACAGGCCTCGGCTTCAGTGGCTATGGTTTTTTTTTCTGCTGCTGTTGTTTCTCTTGATAAGCGCAATTTCTATTTCCGGTACGATAAAAAAAATTAACTTTATGCAAGCATAGCAAAAAGTACAACAACGATAACAAAGTGCAAAACTTTGTTGTAAGCTATTTATAAATGTATAGAATACATGATGTAAATATTACATTTAGTTGCCATACAGGCCTTAATTCAAACTGACGGACAATTTCCTAGAAAACAGTGCTTGCACTTCAATCCTTTGATCTGAAGTCTACACTGTGCAAAAATGGTTGTCAAAGTCTATGTGGAAAATTGAAAATAAACAGCAAAACAAATCGACAAGAAGCCGCCAAGTTTGGTTCCTCTTTGAGCCTGGTTGTTTTGTTTTGTTTTGTTATTTTCTTTTTTTTGGTTTCTTCCCAGGCTGTCGTCAACATTCAATAAAAATTCAATTTGCAATCGAATTTGTTTTCACTCAACTCGCTTCTTCTTCTTTCCTGCCACGATGCCTGCCACGCTGTTGCCGTCTCTCGCTCTCTGACAGCCATTGCAAACTGTAAACATTGCAAAATTGGCAATAATATTACTATGCATGTACTCACTACCCCAACACCCACCCCCACCCCTTTCTACACCACATAGCTGTTAGCAAAAGCTGTGCTGCATTCGAAAACAAGGCTCGTACATGCCTAAAAGGGGCGTGGCATTGCGTTAAGTTTTGAATTGTTTGCTTGTCCTATGCATTTTTCGATACCCTTTAGATAAAAATAGTTGTGGATGAACAAAAAATATAGCTGAATCTTGGTGAATGATTTATAAAAGTGGAAGATATTAAAAATTAATATAATAATATTATTCCATGTTAGAAATTTATTCTTTAAATTAAATCACTTTTTGGCTTGATTGCGGGGTAACTTCTAGTTGCGAATTACATTTTTTACTGTCGCCTGTTTTACATGCACATTTTGTTTGCACTTTGATATTTATTGCAACTGCCGTTTAGCAAATTGGATTTTAATGTCAACAATGCATAGTTTTTTTTTTTTTGCCTAAAATGTGCAATTGCGAAACGAGGCATAGGACATAAAAAAGGGCCACAAAATGCCAGAGCCATGTGTCCTAGAAACGTCCCCAAAATTAGCCACGAAACTGAAATTAATTAAAAGCGCAGTCGAGTGTGGCTTAAAAAAAGAGACAAATAAATAAAAATAATATAAAAAAAAATGCAGACAACAAAAGTTTTCAACTAGGCAGCAGCAGATGATGAGAAGAACAAAGCCAAGCAAAGAAAAGCATAAAATAAAATAAAATAAAAAATACAAAATTCAAAAATGTAATCATTAAAAATGGCAACAGTTAACAGTCAAAAGAACAGTTCGCGCGGGTTGCCATTGTTTTCTGTTTTACGCCAAAATAGGACTAAATAATTTTTTCACTGCTTGTCACCAATATGCAAATGGCAAACTGACTGATGATGATGATAATGTTGATAATGATGATAATGATGATAATGATAATGATGTTGTTGATAGGGCTGGCACCCCTTTGCGCCGTTGGAGTGTTCACAATTTTTGTGACTTTGCCACGACGACGAAAACAGTTCGGACAGCAGTCACGTTAAACGGAAATGGCAATGTCTAGACTTTAGATGGGTCCCACAGCCCGCAGTCAAAATACAAGAAAAAAATAAAATAAAAAAATAGTAAAAATAAAAAGAACCGCAAACATTTGCAACGGGTTTGGGGGCACAAAGCTTTCCGTTTTCATTCTCTCTTATGCTTTTTGCTGGCTGCCCGCCGCCTTCTGCTACCAGCTGCAGGGAAAACCGCAAACAAATTCTGAAACTTAGACCAGGTACTGACCAGGAGGCCACGAAGTTTCTCCCCCATCCCTCCTTCCAACAAACAGCAGTAGCCACATGAAAACCGCCAAAAACGATTCATTTTCAGGGCGTGCACATGCCTAGCTGTGAAGTGCGCTGTTTTGGGGCAGGTGTATTGGGAGGAGGAGTAGCTTGCTCTGCTGACACTCCACAGTTTTTGGTCAACAAAGATTGTGGCCAGCATTAGGCTATAGCTGGCTGATGTGGTTGTTATAAGTAGTCTGTTAGCGAAACCTTGCCACAAGTTGTATATTAATGCCTTGGTCAGACTTTAAACTGATTTTCTTGAGCAGATTTTGGCTTAAATAGTTTTCTGTACTTTTTGATCCATCCATTTGGCTAGACGAATTTCAAAATAAATTGCTTAAATGACACCTAAATATAATTTGCATAAATCTGATATCTCTACTAAAACTATATCTTTATAATTTTTAGCTTGTGATTTTCATACAAATAACTTGTTATTTATATTTTCACCACTACTTTCAGGTATTTTGAAATATTTAATATTTTATTAAATATTTAAGAACCCTTCGCAAATTCAATATGTATATTTGTTTGGGATCACTTCAGGACTTGTGTATATATGTACATATATATATATTTTATTGTCGGGAAAGAAACTGACTGATAAATGGGCCATTTTTGCATTTTGATTTCATTTCCGTTGCGTTCGTTTTGGCTTTGTTGTTGCCAAAGCAAATGAAGAAAGCGTGTTGGCTAAAAAAGAAAAACAGCAATTTCCGCTTTATCATAACACCCGGGCGCTGGCGCAATCAGACTGACTGTCTGAGAGGAAGGGAGAGGGGCGGTGCAAACAGATAGTCAGACAGACAGAGCCAGTGGCAGTTGCAATGATATGGCTGCCAACAGTTTTCTCCATTTTTCCCGCATGGTGTCCTTTTTCTCAAGGCCTGTTTTCTGTTGCACGTTTGTTGTCTAGCACCAAAGAGCTGCGAAATTCTGCAGAGTCGCCGCCGCCGCCGTCGCCGCGGCTGCTGTTGATGCATAATTCTCTAATTCTCTCTCCGCATGTGTTGCTCGATTCATTTCATAAGCTGCACATTGCTCTTCATCTGCAACAGCAACAGAAGCAACAGCAGCAGCAACTCCCAGACCAGTGTGTGTGCCACACATCTACCTGACTCTATGTTGCTCTTCCTCTCCTTCGTTGAGCATTTGTTACACATTTCTGCGTGTCTGGCTGTCATATTTTCTCATCTCGTTGCACGTTTGCCTTTGGCCATTGCTGCTGCTGCCGCCGTGTTACATATACTTGCCGCTTCCTCCTGCAACAAAATCTCACTTGTGCGCCATAAATGCCAAACAGCGAATTTCAGTTTCAGTGCTCCACAACAAACATTTGCCTAAACATCAGAGAAAAAAACGTTGCAGCTTCAACCTGAACAAACAGCATCAGCATCAGCAGCGGACACAACTCGTCAGCTCCGAAAGACATGGAGTCCAGTCCCGAATGGCTGCAAACAATCAAATTGCATTCGTCCTCTACCAGGTGTTCCTCCTGCTTTACTTATTTTTTTTTTTGTTTTTTTTTTTTGGTTTCCTTGCTTGCTGTTCCGTTGTTTCCGCTGTGCAAACAATCAGCAACAAGAAACAGCCGCCAGACGACGCTGGTCAGCAATCCAGCACCAGAATCGCAAACATTGTCCAACATCCAAAATCAGATATCTGCACAGGTGTTAGGCAATGATAGACTAAGTGTTACCCTCGAAAAACATTAGCTATTTGTTTTTGATATATTGAAAATTTAAAATTTAGAACTAATGCTAATCCTGGGTTACTACTTGATCTATTTTATATATTCTAGTTTTTATCGATGAAAAGAATATGTTAAAAGTATCGCAGCAAAAACATTAAACGCAAATATAAAAATGTTTCAATTTATTTATTTATCTTTTTTGAGTTGCCTTTTTTCCAAGACTAGTTTTGATAGAAATTCAAAGATAATTTATTGATTTTTTTCTGTATCACCTTAATATACTTAAAATGCCCCAGCAGCTACAGGGCACAACAAGCAAAACTGTTGCCCTGGCTGCAGTAAGTATTCAACATCAGGTACACACACATACACACACACACACACATATTTAGCTCAGTTGTTGGAGGACAATCTCAGCACTGCTTATGACCCGTAACTCCACATTCTCAGCGTGGGTTTGAACGGAGCGGATCTGGTGTACAGTGATGAGTTGTCATAGCGAACAGGTAGTCCCAGCCAGATAGCCACCCCATGCTCTATCTATCTACTCATGTGTGTGTGTCTAGCTTGTCTCATTGTGCGCATTAACAACCCGCACACACACACACACATGTGAGGGAGACAAATGTGCGCCATTTTGTTGGCTGCTTTGCCCGTTTCTTCCAGCTTTTTTGTGTGTGTATATATTTTTTTTTTCTGTTGTTATTACTTACTCGCGCATCGTTAAAGTGACTTCCGGTGCCCTCACACACACACACTCACATGTGTGTGTTGTATGGTAATAGCGCATTTTTTATGTGTGTGTATTTTGTAGCATACATTAAGGGGGGGTACTCGTTGGATTCAGGCATCTTCTGTCTGGCAACTGGATGCGCTAAATTATGCACAGCTTTTCTGTCCTCTTCTCTCGTCTCTGTCTCTCTATATATGGGCAAAAGGTGACGAAATATTACAACTTAACCTTTTTCAGCAAATTTCCGCTAACAAAATGATGGGAAACCCTCCCCACCCCCATTCCCCTTTTCGCACTTCATTATCAACTGCTCGCCAAGTTTTTTCCTTTCTAACTTTATATTTTTCGGTATCTTTTTTTTTTTTTGTGATAAACTGTGAAAGGGATTTGGTTTTTATTAAATTTTAAAGTCTCATGTGAGAGTAGGTTTTTTTTTATTATTTTTTGTTTTGCCTGCTACTTGCTGCCACTGATAAGGCACACTGTGCCGCAGAATGTCACAATATGGCCAGATCATAAAACAAATATAGATAGAGATATATACGCCCATATACAAATATCGGATCACAATTAATTGCCATGCGCTTGTGTCAACAGAAATTCATGTCTGCTGTTACATTATTATCCCTCCATTCAATACGTGACTGTAAATTCATATATATATCTATATATATATATATATATATTCATGTATATTATATATATTTATATTTTGCGTAAACGGTTTTGCTATATTTATTCAGAGTATTTTCGCTGGCATATTTTAAAATTATTTAACACAACCGCAACAGCGGCAAATGGCCAAAAGCGATGACCAGATAAAGAAAAATAAAAAAAAAACGCCAAAAATTTCGATTCTTTGCAAATAAATTATATGAGTGAATTTCACCAAACCAAAACTTATTCGAACAAACAAAAACTCGGCAGGTTTCATCTATGAAATACCAAAAAAAAAAAAAAATTAAACATTTTTTGAACAGCTGGTTTTATGCAAAATTCGAGTTTTAAAATGCTTATCTTTGGTATTTGATTTTGGCATATAAATTATTTCATATATATATATATATGTTTAGAAAACAGATGCTATGAATATTAAGCTAAACTATTAGCTATAAATTAATTTATATATATATATATATATATATAGCAAAGCCATAAGATACGATTTTTTATGTGTTCTTTAAAAATTTACTCTTTAATATGAACAGTCATTAATAATCAATGCATTTCACACACTTCACATATCACCGATGATACTTAATTATTAGTTGTGCTTTTAAATAAGTGCGATAATTGCCAGATTTATGACCAAATGATGCAGTCAGAATAATGCAAAAAAAAAACATGGAAAAGACAAAGGAAAACTGTAAATAAAAAAAGTGCTGCATACTTAAAGGCGTCACCGGAAACAAATTGCACTACAAAACTGCGCGCAAACTAAAAAGCTAAATAATAGAAAAAAAAATAAAATAAAAACGGTAACTCGAAACAATTAAAAGTGCGAAGCGTGGGTGAAGATGAATGTGAAGGAGCCAAAAACTTGTGAAAATTGCGGAGCGTTCATTGCGAACAACTTTGCCAAACACACAAAAACCTAGCCAGACAGAGAGAGAGAGAAAGAGAGAGATGCATAGAGAAGAGTAAGCGAGAGTGAGCGAGAGAGACAAAGACGGGCTTGCACTGTTTGGTGGTAACTGGAAGTGACCTGCTTCATGGGCGCTTTTAGTGAATCCCATTTATTTTTGCTCGTGTGACAAAGAAGTAAAAGTCGAGAAACGGAAACACGTAGGCGTGGTTTGGCGGGCGGGGGCGTGCCGTGGCAGTGAACAAGGCAACACTGCCAACACTTTACGCTGCAATTTGCACTTCATTGCCAGACCAAAGGGGGAACCAATCCCAACCCAACGGAGCTGTGCTGTGGGGCAGTCTTGTCAAAGCACTTTATAAATTTTTTTTTAAGTGCCATGCAAAAAACTTTTGCCACCCCCCCAAGTGAGACGGCGACAAAATGTCGTACTGGGCTTTAGTTCTTAGTGTTGTAAAGTGGCACGAGCACCATAAAAAAAAAGAGTGCCACAAAACAAAGACTCCTCGACAAAGCACAGGCCGACAAATTTTCGAGATATGCCATTTTGTCAAAATGAAGCCAGTTTTAAATTTGATTTTAATTAGATGCACAAAGCACTGCAATAAAACCGTCTAAATTTGTTGTAGTTTTTTTTTTTTGGTTGTATTTTGGAAACGGAAACAGTCAATAATGTTGCGACATCTGTCGGGGTCAGCATTGTAAACAATCTAATTGGAATTTTACAATTGAATTTCCATTTTGGTTAAATGATTTTCATTAGTTGCATATTTGTATAAAAACACGTACACACATATGCAGCATTGTGCGCTGGTCTGTGCAAAAACCGCATAATTTAATTTAACAAACAAAAACGCCCGACATGTTCACTTACAACAATAACAACAACATCAACAAACATGTCTAACAAATGACCGAAAACGCGACTTAAAAAACACTCGCAAACCGCAGCAAAACATGTCACAAACGCTACAACAAAAACAACAACAACAAAAACAACAGCAGCAACAGAAAATCAACAAACGGCGAAATGAATTTTTAAATGCGACAGCAAACATTGCGGCTGCAAATATACCCAAAACAAGGGATATAAAATAACAACAAATTCTCGCTCACAGCTCGCCACAAAAAAAAAAGAAATTAAAAAAAAAAGAAGTGAAAAATATGTCATGAATTTATTGTTGCATGTTTTGTTGTTGTTTTGCATGCAGCGCTTATGGCCAAATCGCATCTACCAAATTGATATTCTAAACGCGTAAAAATTTATATGTGCCGAATATGCATAAAACGCAAAATGCTTGCTTTCCTCATCCCTTTCCTCTCTTTTCGCCCCCTTTCCTGGCTTTTTTGTAGCATTAAAAATAAATGTTGCATACTTTGCGGGCACAACATGAAAAGTGCGATTTTATGGTGTTTTTTGTTGTTGTTGTTGTATTTTTCAAATGGTTTTTATGGTACAAATGCTATAAAAAGGGCGCGCTGCGACACGCCTCTTTGCCTGATTGCTGCGGATATTACCTACATAAATATAAATATACATAAATGTTGTATGTTGTATGTTTTATCTTTACATGTGTTTTTCCTTACGAAATGGCGATAAGAATGGCAGCTTTGTGACTTCATTTAATATGCTTGTCGAGCTTAGGCTTTGTGCAGGTTTTCAATGTTGTCGAATATATATATATATATATATATATATATATATATAAATATCTCAGCTGAGATGCAATTATTGCCAATCTCATAAAAATATATATTTATTTTTGTTATATATTGTTAAATATATAGAGAATATATATATATTAATATTTCAAGATGATGACATTTTGGATCTCCTTTATGTCTTTTTTTAATAATTCAAATTTAAACTTGATTATTTTTAGAAATACTTTACTCAACTGATTTCATTACACAACTAATCTTTCTTACATATTTTCCGCTCGATTTATTTAAATATTTATTCTAACATTACTAGGAAATAAACTAGGTAAACTCGGTATTGTCAGAGCAAGCTCTCTAGATTTAAAAAAAATTTGAAAGAATTTTCTAATTATAGCTGATTTTGTGGCATAAAAGGATTGCGGAATAAGAAAACATATTTCAAAAATATAAGTTCAAAATTTAGAGTTGATGGTAAAGCTAAAGTGTCTGAATATGTCCAACAGTTGCAACTTTTTCTTATCTTATCAACTTTTCATATTATTAGGTTACAAATTGATTTATGGTTCGCCACTTTAAATTAATGTCTTTCTCATAATTCTTTTAATATATTTTTTTATACTTTACATTACTGTTTTCATTATAATGTTTATGCTCTATGTTTGCATTATCCATTTCCTCATTGATGTATTTCCAAATGGTGTTTCTTTGATCCCTAATTCTTCACATTAAAAACCACAGCTATTATCTTCAAAGTTTATTTTAATACTGCCCCGCTTAAACTTTAATTGCATTAATTATTAATTATCGGTATTATAATTTATCCATTTTGTATAATTTGCATGCGGAACAAATTTAAATGTTAAAACACTTTAGTCATGAGTTTGTCACTAATTAAGAATTGTCATTAACTATTGACCAAATCGCTGCAATAAAACAACACAACAAACGTATTTTTAATTGTTGTCCAACTGTTTGTTTGGATCATTGTTGGTAATTTCGAACAATTGTTGTTGAAATGCGTTTCAGCCATGTAAAAATGAATTGAGCTAGGAAGTTTATTTGCGAGTTATTTGAAATTTAATTGAATTTATTTCTTGTGTTTTTTAGTTGTGTGTTTTGTTCTTTCTTTTTTATCTGTCTGCAAATGTGAAAATGTTGCACAAAAATTTAGACATTTTGTTGTGCTTTAATTGGATAGCAAATGTGGCAAACAAAGATATTTAACGAACAGATGCAGAAGGCAGATGCAAATTTTAAAACACAACTGGCCAAAATATTTCAATAATCAAATCATAAATACATGTTTTCCCTTTCCACTCCGTTGCCCCTCTGCTCGCCCAGTCTGCCCGGCTATGGGCTGAAAAATAAGGTCGCGATAAATGCGTTTGCCAACAAATGTTGCAGCTGCTGCACAATTCTGTGTCGCAATTGCAATTATGTCAATTCGTTGGCTCTTTTTTTTTTTAAATTTTTTACGCTCTAATTAAAGTGCTGACAGTTATTCAATTATCCCAAAAGCAAAAACACACTGTGCTCTACACTCAATTAAATGCACATTTCTTAAGGCGTTGGGCCATAAAACAGCCAAAAGAGCCAAAAAAAAAACAACCGAAACGGTAAAGCCACCAAACTTGGCTTTTTTTCTGTCACACTCACCATGTGTATAATGGCCAACAATGAGCACTCAAAATCGCATTAGTACCAAGTTATGTGCTTTCTCTCTGTCTCTCGCTCTCGCTCTCTGTTTGCATCTCACTCTTCAGCTAACATGGCCTAAAAGCAGACTTTGAAAAGACTACGCCAAAGTAACATCAATCAATTTTTGGCTTTCAAGTCGCGTACGCAGCAATTTGTTTGTATAGAAAATGCCCTGAAGCGTTTTTGGATTTTTTTTTTTTCCTTTTTCTGCCTAACTTTTAATGTATTTTGGGCACGTCTAACCGCAGTCGAAATGGGTGTCGAGAACAGTTCAAGGGGTGTGTGTGTGTAGCGTGTGTGTGTGTGTGTGGCGACAGTATTGATATGCCTATTGATATAGCCAGGCATCATCGTCATCATACCCCAACATCGTCTGCCGTCTTCCGTCAGCTGCCAGACACTGGCATCAATTTCAACACCCTTTTTGTCGTCGTCATGCACAACACCCCCCCCCCCCCCCCATCCATCTAATACCATTCCATTACTTCCCCCCCACCCGTGTACAGCTGTAGCTGCCACAAAATGTTGTTGCTTCTTGGGCCTATTACTTGTAATAATATTTTAGCAATTTGTGTTGCCATGTATGCCACATATGTCAACGTCTCTCGACTCTCGTGTCTCTCGCTGCCAGTTGAGTTTCTTTTGCCTGACTGCGTTCACCCGGCTTCCTTCAAATGTCCCTTTTTTTTTTTTAAAGCCATCGGCAACATTTGCATTTTTATGTCGCCTCCGTCTAGGCCAAGACAAACACAACAAAAACAGTCGAGGCCAGGCAGCTGTCAAAGGGAAATTGATTTGATGCAAATTAATGACAGCTTCTTGTCAATTTCATCAGTTGAACACAAATGTTTTGCCAAAAAACAGCTCCGAATTCATGTTTACACTTTAAAAAAAATTACGCTTTAAATGATTGGCAATTAAATGTGTGTTGTTGAAAAAACTTACAGAAGTTTTGATTACCAGAGAAAATAAAATAAATATTTTAATATATATTTTAATTCTAATTGACAAAAAGTTGATCACTTTTATTTATTTATATAATTTCCAATAACTTTGAAGTGGATTCAAAATTGCAATTTTATTTATTAGAATATTTATAGATTTATTATATGTAAACTATATAGAAAACCTGTAATTTTTCCAAGCCATAACTTTTTAGGGTATTCCCAAATTCGTTGTGCAACTCTTTCAATTCATTGCTCATTTGCTGGTCTTCTTTTTTTGATGGATTCATGCAAATTTTTAATGGATTTTTAAGTAGACATCTAAAATTAGGCAAAGAAAAGGCAATTTAATGTAACGATTTTGGCAGGATGACAATGTCCTGTCCTCTCCTCTACTCTCCTCTGCTCGCTCTCTCTGTCTCTCTCTGGCAGAGCTTGGGTTTATCTTGTCACTTGTCTCATTTTGCAAATTAATGTTGCTCTTTCAAATTAATTTAAATTTAATTTGCGTTGTGTGTGTTTTTTTTTCTCATTCTAGGTAAGTTCAAGTCGCACTGAAGACGTCTCCTATTTGGGGCACAAGAATTACGTAAGTTAGCTTTAAGTTTGCGGTTGGCCGGCGAAAAGGACATTAGGGAAGATGAATCCGATTAATCCAAGGACCGCATTTAAATAAAGCGAGAGCCACTTGACAGCAGCCACATAATTATTTTTCATTCTCATTTTTCAATTCAATCAAAAGCTTTTCGCGACGCCTTTAAGCCCAGCCACAAATGCGCTTACAGCTGAAGGGGAGTCGCTGATGGGCTCCTCGTCCTGGTGGTGGGACTGCTGCTGAGCCATATTGAGCTGGATTAGGCGCTAACTGCCGCAATGTGCTTTAGGTAGCCAGAGTCGCAAAATATCGCAAGTCCTTTGTCCTGTGTCCTGTGTCCAGCACCATAAATTAATCAATAAAGCGCACAGGAGCAAAATGTGAAACATGAGCGCAAATATTAATTTATTTAAAAGCTGTGACGCCTCCATAGAAAATGGACAACGAGGATAAAACATTTTTTTGGCTTTTATTTCTATTTTTTTTTTGGTTTTTTTTTTTACTAAGCCACATAAATGGCGTTTAATTCACTTTCAACGCGGCAAAGTCCTGGCACCTGCCCTGCCCCAGTTGTACCTTTTGCTGAGTCCCTCACGTAATGCTTATTATTTACTTTATTAATTTAAGTGTAGACCCAGGCCAAAGTGTGGACGAGGGTGGTAAATAACTTTGCTACCTCCTCTTTATTATTTATATTATTTTTTTTTCTTTTCGTTTTTGGCCAGTATCCGCTGCTTCATCGTGTTATTCTATTAAAGTAAATATTTACGCACACAAAACAAACTGCTGCTGCCGTCCCAAAAAATGGAATACAGACTGACACAGTTGAGAGTGCAAGTTCGGTTGGGGGATGGGTGGGGATCCCCTTTTGTAAACACACCATCGAGCTGTCTAACTGCGTAGGTGTGTGCGGACCACACCCAGCATAAAGGACCCAGGACACAGGACACTAGAGCACAGCATAGGCAGCCTATTTTGCGTAGACTTTATTAAAAGTAATGACTCTCGGCTTGTTAGCATTTGGGCCTGGTCAGGTGTACAGTTTCAGTACAGACTTTTTGTTGTTGTTGTTGCACAGGAACTAACAACAATTAATGCATGTTAGCATTGCCCTTTTGTGTAGAAGCCTCCAACTGCCAAGTTCTGTTTACCTGGCTAACAAGCAGCGCAATGTACTTCATTTTTGCCTTGGCTTATCTTGGCTAACATTGTTTAACCAAAAACTGACTACACATATCTTTCGCAGTTTCTCGCTTTCTATCTTGCAACAAAACTTAAACGTTTTACTGATTCTGTCAGCAACAAATCTGGGTTTCTCTTTGAGCGCCATTCGCAAGCGTTTTACTGTCTGCATTCAAAATGAGACTATCAAAAAACCGCTATGAAAAATCAATTTTCTTCTCCACAAGTTTTTTTTATGCACCTTGTTAACAGTTTAAACTTTATTTGCGCAATTCATAAAATTCATTTTCATTGGTTGAGATTTAAATGAGGCATTTGCAGAGCAGCTCTTGGAAAATTTTGGTTTCTTGGAATTTAATTGCTGTTCTTGTTGCTCGCTCGACTCCTGCTGAGGAGGTAATAACAAGTTGCTGCAACTTGCTGCGGGTCTACACAAAGTATGCCATGCCACGCCTCTGCACCACCACCAACCCCACCCCTAAAGTTCAAGCGCCCACATTATAAACGCTTGTGAAAATGCTGCTTGCTGTCAGATTCGCAGGATGCGCAGACAAAAGGACATTTTGTTTGTCAAATGTTTGTCATTTGTAAATGTCAAACGGCGGTCGAGCATATTTTGCATGCAAACATGACAAAAAGAGAAAGAGAGAGAGTGAGAGAGAGAGAGAAAAAGAGAGAGATATGTAGAGGGAGAGTGAGTGAAAGCAAGCAAATACCAAAGTCCTAATAAGTGAAAAACTGGGAGTTTTTGATGGATGCGAGGGGTGAAGGGTGTAACTCACTTGTTCCGAAACTCCTGACCCCACCCCCACCCCTGACTCTGTTCGTGCTCCTTGAGGCCCGCATATCTTTGGACCACCACTGAACAAAGAGCGAGCTCTTAATGGAAAGAGGAGAAGGAGGAGGATGAGGAGGCGGAGGTGGAGGCGGAGACAAGCAAATCGAGGGGAATAAAAGGCAGTCGTCAGGATTGTCATCAGTTTTAGGAATGAATTTGCACAGCAGCCAAAATTATTAGACATATTTTGCTCTTGTCTGGAATTTTGTATGGGGCGGCTCTGCTCTTTGCAGTCTTGAGGAGGATTTCATAGAGAGCTCGGCCGGGGTTTCCACGAGATTGGGTTGTTGGGTTTGGGTTCGCTGCTGCTGTTTTTGTCATATAGAAATCTGACATTTAAATATTTACTTGCGTCAACTTGTGACATTTTGCTCATTACAAAAGCCAAAGTGGGATCTTTGGATGATATGCGTTTCGTTGTCAGAGTTTGAGATGAGTTGGTTGGTTGGTTGGAGTTGGGTGTCTCCTTGTTTCTACATGGCTTCGGGTTTTGCGCTGCTTTTGTCATGCTTTAATTTGCCAACTGAGTATTTCATATTCATAAGCTGACGCAATTTTGACAGTTTTTAGTGCCTTTTGTCATTGTCTGAGCGCAGGAGCAGGACAGCCTCCTCCTCCTACTCCTTCTCCATCTCCTCGACTAATGTTTAGATTTATTTACACGCCTTACTTTTGATGATGCGGCCGCGGCTGGCGGGGGAGTTGAATTTGTTGGGTTTCTTGCTGGTGGGGAGGGGTGGGGCGATGGCTATCATTTATCAGGGCTTCCGGGCTGCAGTCTTTTTCCTGTTTTTTTTTTTTGCTCATTCTGACTGACTGCTGTCTGCTTCTTCTTCTTGTTTTTGTTGCTGTTTTGTTTTTATGTTTTTTTTTTTTTTTTGTTGCTCCTCCTCATGCTCCACTCCAGCGAGACTTAGTTGGCCTTGGGGCAGGTATAAATACTGTTGTAAATTGTATTTGTAAATGTAATAAGATTATTACGCAATTAGTAAAAGTTTGCTGCGGGCGACGGGTTGCTCTGCGGGTGAAGTTTCTGTCGAGTTGGAGGGGTTGGATGGGTGGGTTGCCATAGAATGTTGGCCCTGAGGTAGGCTTTTAACTGCTTGAGTTTGATGGCTAATTTATTTTTGTGTCCCGCCCCTCTGTTATTATGTGTTTTAATGCTTTAATGCGAAATCACCCAAATTGGCCTACTCCGTTTCAGTTTGGCAAGAGAAAATCGATCAATAATTCTAATTTGGGGCAATAAAACTGAAGAACTGAAGCATAATTTATCTGCCACCAAAATGCGACGAAAAGTTTTACAAACGATTTGTTTTTTCGTCTTTGAAAAGTTTGTTGATATTCTTTTAAATCACTTGTCAATTGAGAATTACATTTCAAGTAATAAATAATATGTGCCTAATTTGCTGTTAGAGTGTAATTCTCAAAACTGTTGTGTTTAGGCAATTAGAACTGTAAATTTTGTACATGAATATTGCATATAAATTTTGGTTGCCAGCTTTTGGGCAAAACTCTTAATTAATTAAAAATTGAAAGCACTTTGTAAATGTGTCTCGAATACATTTTTGACCCTCTGTGTGTGTGTGTACTTTTACATGTGTGTGTGTGTACTTTTACATGTGTGTGTGTATACTTTTACATGTGTGTGTGCGTGTGTGCTTGTGTGTAACATTTAGGGTCAAAAATAGAAAATTTCTGCTTAAACAACACACAAAGCGAGGAACACGCTGAACATTTCATTAATGGCCAAGCAAGAACACGAAAACGTAACTTGACTGCCAGCCACTCCTACTGACATTACCCCGCTGCTTCCCCCCCCCCCCTCTCTCTCTCTCTCTTTGTATCTATTACACACACACACACATGTATGAGCTGGCTTCTGCTCTTCTGTGTGAGGCCGCTTAAGGGCTCAACAAACACAAAAAGTCAAGAAATTTACACTGCACTTCATGCTTCAGCTACAACAACAACAACAACAACAACAGCAACAGCAACAGCTGCGTAACTTGCAACATGGCAAAGGCAAATAAACCTTAAAACAAATCACGATTAAAGACGGCTTCCCTATATTCCTGCCACTGCAACTTGCAACTTGCAACTTCAGGGCTACTGCTACTGCTGCTGCTACTGCTTCATATTTCTAATTATGTAAAAAAACTTTGCACCATGTTGCATATTCGTACTCCAGCAGCCAAGAGTGTGTGCCCCAGCGGCAAATTGTAGTTAAACACAAGACTCGGCAACTCGGCAACCCGGCGACTCTCCCCGACCATTTGCCATTTTGCTGCCCCCGCTTTTCTAGGGGAAAGTGAATTGCAGTGGGCGTGGCGTGTCTGTGGTGGCATTTCTTCGTTGTTGTTGACACACCAGCGGCAATTTTATGCTGTGCATTTTGCCCACTCTTTCTGCTCACCCCACTCTCAGTCTCTCTCTCTCTCTCTCTCTCTCTCTCTCTCTCTCTTTCACTCGCTCGCTTTATGCTAACTTGTTGCAGTCTGGCCTGGCTTAGAACTGGCATCGTCTTTGCCTCCTCCCTTAGGCATTCAACATGCCTCAATAGCTGCCTCGTCCTGCCCCGCCTCACCCCGTCTGTCTACGCTACTCGTAAGCAACTTTGAAAATTGTTTTTGATTGAAATTTAAACAAAAAGCTGCAATGTTGCTGCCACAACAACAACAAACTAAACGCGCTCCTAAATGCCTCCAAACAGCGTCCTGGCCAAAATGAAGCCAAACGCAATAGCAGTAAAAAAAAAAAGCAATAAAAAACCAAAAATGATTATTTTGAAAATGGGGCATATTAACTAAAAGACTTTTAATGTTTACCAAAAAAACATTCAGATTTTGTTAGCTGTGCTAAAATGAAACATTTTAGTCTTTATACATAAATTATGCTTTTTCTTTTACAAATCAGATGGGATTCCCTTTATATTTATTAATGTTATCTTTTGCCTTCCGATTGGCATAACTGAAATGCCTTATTTTGTGTAATTTTAAAGAGTATATGGAAAAAATCATTGCATACTTTCGAGGGTTGTGCGATGGCTTCCAGTTTTGTACCGAAACGAACGCACCTTTGTGTAACTTTGCTGTGCGTGTGTGTGTGGTGTGCGTGTGGTGTGCGTGTGTGTGTAAAGTGGCAGCAAAGTTTTTGCGTTAAAGGCGCAAAGCAAGAAAAACGAGGCAACAACAAACGTCCCCAGCGGCATGCAACATGAAAGCGAAATTCCTTTTATTACACTTTGTTGCTTTGTGCTGCTTTTGTTTATTGTTTGTTGTTGCTGTTGTTGCTTTTGCTGTTCTTGTTGTTATTGTTATTGTTATTGTTGCTGCTGTTAAGCATCTGCTTCAAATGAAATTGTTTATCAAGTTTGAACTTTGTGAGAGAATTATGTAAAATATGTTTTTTTGCGGTTTACATCTTTTGTCCTTACAAAATGTTTTATATAAAAATTAATTTTCTGCTCGAGTTATTAAACATTTATGTGCCATGTCCTGCTGTGTGTGGCTCCCATTGTCTGTCATCCTTTCCATCATCATCATCCGTTTCTCAGTTTCTGCCGTTCCTTCAGCTAAACAACAACAATTCTTCAATCCTAATCCATAGCAACTGTCTCTCTGATACCCCCTATCCTCCTATCCTCCTCTCCCCCTCTCTCTCTCTCTCTCTCTCTCTCTCTGTAGTTTCAATTTCAAATTGTGCACTGGCATCATTCGGTCAGCTGCCCAGTGGCCCAGAACTTCCGTTGCAGAAGCAGCTCATGCTTATGCCCCCCTTACCCCACGCATGCCCCTCGAGTAAAGCGCTTAACATTTGTGGTATGCATCGCGCAACCAAATGGTAAAGCGCTTAAAACTGAATGCTCATCATTGGATGGATGATGACTTTGGGACTTGCTTTTCCATAAGCAGTCAACTTTGGGGGAGGGTGGGGGGAAAAATGACTTCTTAATATGCATATTTATTACTACTATTATTAAGACTAGGCCAGCAGCTAAATGCATAAATAATAAATAATAAATATTCAAACGTAATCAACTCAAATGCTGAGTTTCTCTTGGCTTACAAAATTCCATTACAATTTTCATATTGATTTATCAATAAAATTGTACGTTTAAATTGATCGCATCGTTTGTCAGCCGTTTGTTGGCCATTGCCTGTTGCCATTGTTCGATTGCTCGATTGTTGACTACTTTCGCTTCCAAATGAACAGTTTGTGGCCATTGAAATCAAATGAGTCATGAACCGAGCCCAACCGAGCGACTCAATTTCTCTCTGTAAATTGTGAAACCATAAAAACACAAAACCAAAAAAATAATAAAAAAAAAAAAAAACACCACAGACCACTGACAATCCCAACGCCCACCTTTTGAAATGGGACAAGAGGCAGCAGAAGCCATGCTAAAAAGGGAGGAGGATTCTAGCAGGAGGAGGACTTTCGCTGGAGAGGAGGACTCCCGCAGGAGGAGGAGGATTCTCGCTGCCTGCAGCGCCTTTCTGGTCAACTGAGCAGCAACCACCGTTCAAACACTGCGCTGAAGGTCATCATGAGCAGCAGCAGCCTTCTGCCTCTCCCAATCATGTGCATTATTATCAACATCATCATCATCCTCATCATCATCAACATCTTTTTCATTCTCTGCCCGTATTGTGGTTTATCCTCATCATTGAGTTGTGCATTCTGCGCTCGCCGGAAATTGGCAGCCGTTTGCATTGTTTTTGGCATTTCATTTGGCGTCATTCCATTGTTGCTTTTGGTCAGCAATACTTCCACAGTCATCCTCCTACTCTCTCTTCTCTTCCACCCCTTTTTGCCACATTCATCTTCTTCCTGCCTGCCTGCTCTATGATTCGTGCTCAGCCATTGAGTTGATGATTTCCGTATGCATAGCCATAGTCCATTTTATGCACAACTTCCGGAAATTTCATTGCGGTTTTTTGCAGCGGATGTTGAATTGTTGTTTGTTCCTTGTTGAGTTCCTCTTTGTTTCTCTACCTTTCTACTATATCTCTCACACACACACACACACTCTCACACACACACACACTCTCACACACACACACACACTCACACACACACACACACTAATACCACTCGCCTTTAATAAATCCCCACCCACAAAGCCAAAGTTTGAAATGGTTTTGTTGATAACAATTTTGGGTTTTTGTGTATGGTTTTGATTTCTATCCATGCATTTCTTATTTCGTAATTTTAATTGAATTGCCCATATTTATAAATATTCATATAGAGAAACATATGCAAAACTTCCACAATTGCAGTTAGGCTGTCGATTTTCATAAATCGCATCTCTAAATAACAAATTGATTCGATATTAATAATAATGCGCCAAGAAGTATGCTACATTTTTTGATTTGCTGCATATCTAGCTATGTTGCTATCTCTTTCTACCAGATTACGTAAGCACATTTCCGGCTGAGCAGCTGAAAGCAGCAGTTCCAGTTTCAGCTTCAGCTCCAGCTCCAGCTCCATTTCGGGTTCCATCTGCTCGGTGTTGGTCCATCTGCTGCACACATTTCAATAGCTTTGCGGTTGAATCGCTTTACACTAAATTTGCTTTTGTGGCATTTCGCAAAGGCAACAGCAGCAGCAGCAGCAGCAGCGATGCTGTTAACTGAAATAGTTAACGTGTTGCCTCGTTAACCATACGTTTCTAACTTAAATCGAATGCTTGAAACTATTATCAAAGTATATTTGAATAAATCACTTAATTACTGTCAGAAATTCATATTTAAATATATTTTTTTTTCATTTCTTGCTACCTTCTAATTTTAGTTTCTTAATATTTGATCTTTTTTCAAGAGTTACCTCAAATTTTATATATATATTATATATATATTTTATATATATTTTATATATATTTTAAATATATTTCACATTGTAAGATAAAAAGTTTAATGCTTTTTGATAGTTTTCAAAAATATATTTGAATCAGCCACTTCATTTCTGAGAGATTTTCATATTTCAATATATTTTTCTAATATTTTGCTACCTTTTTTCTTAAGTTTCTTAATATTTGATCTTTTTTGAAGAGTTACCTTAAATGTTATAAATATATGTTTCACATTGATATATCACATATACAACTCACGAATTTCTCATCAAGCCTGGAATCCGCATATTCAATTTTTCGAAATCTTGACTTTCATCTAATCTGTGGTATTTGCGCATTGTTTATCTTTTATATTGAAAGCTTTGGTCATTTCTTGCACATATTTGCAGCGGACTTGGCCTTTCTTTTCTTAACCAAAAGTTTATTGTCGTTTCACCTTTTCTGTCTGCCTAAACCCACCCGCTCGCCCAATCAGCTGGGTGAGTACAAAGGGGGAGGGGCTGGCTGTGACGGTGGCTCTAAGAAACATTTTTGGTATCCCATTGTTGTTATTGTTATTATTATCATCAAGTTGTCATGGTAAATGACATTTGCCATATTTCATTCATGCAGGGCAGATTTATACATGTGTTGGTGTCTCTCTCTCTCCCTCTCTCTCTCTCTGTGTGTGTATAGAAAAGCGACAAACGCAGTTGGTCCAAAAGACGCAGAACATAAAAAAGTGCTGTGGCATATCCTGCTGCTACTATATATATCCTGTATATTATGCTTCCTTTTGACCGTTGAAAATGAGCCATGTGAACTGTTGCGGCTGCTGCCAACAATGGTAATAGTCTGCAACCTCTTTTCCCCTCTACCTCTACCCTCCATCTGCTCACTCTTTTCGCTTTTTATTGTTGTCGCTATTGTAAGTATTTTGCTTGAAGTTCTTTGTGTGTGTGTTTCTTTGTGTGTGTATGTGTGTGGCACTCCGTTTGTGTCATGTGTCGGGAACTGGCAACTGGCAACTGGTTATCAGCTTTGGATTCTTGTCTTTATTTTCATTTACATGCATTTTCATCATTTGTCGCCCTGCTTTGCCTTCGGGTCGTTGGCTGTTTAAAAGTTTAATTGTCCTCGGCAACATTTGCTTAGCTCCTACTAACTATCTCTTCAGGTGGTAGCTGTCCTGCCTTTCTTCATTCTTCATTCTCATTCTTAATTCTTCATTCTCATTTTCTTTCTATTTCCATCTATTCTCGTTCCTTGGCTGTCACTTGCAGGCGACACAACTCATCCTCATTCCCATCCCCATCCTCATCCTTTTGTCCTTTGCTGTGCTGGGTGCAGCCTTTTGTTAACGACAAACAGATGGCAATTATACATACATACACCAACTTAAGAAAAGATATATATATATATATATATATATATATAATGCTGGCAAAAAGCAATTAAACTATGAACATGTGGACGGCATTCTCATCATATTCCTTCCAATGTTTGATTCTTTGCATTTCAATCAACATTTCGCATATTACATTTTAAGCCGGATATTACAAAATGGTCGCTCGATTGATTCAGCTCACAATAAAATTGCCCCCATTTTCTAGTCCCTCCCTCTCTCCCTCTCTCTCTCTCCTCCTTCCCGATCCGCTTGCCATCCCGTCAAATGATTAAAAAGCACATCAAAAGAACTTCTCATAGCATTTACATACTTTGGACGCCCAGTAGCAGCGCCAACCGCGAAATTAGTTTACAGTCAGCGCCAGAAGTTGGCGAACCCATCCACCCAAAAACAGTGTTTATCAATTGCGAGCTGGAAGAAAATCATAAAGCATAGCTAAATAAAAAGAGCCAGCAAAGAAGTTGTTGTCACTTTTGTATACCCTTCCTTAAAGAGGCACTTAAATTTTATATACTTTTTGAATTTATTCTGCTAAATTTGACTAAATTTTTCCTATAGCTGTTGTATAATTGATAGCTATAAAATTGAGTTCTAATTATTTTATAGTTGTATTTTTTCTAGAGTATTTCAACTTCGTCAGACCAATCAAATTTTAGGTTATATTTTTTTTTTGGTTTGTTGATTCGTTGTTGTTGTTTGTTTTGACTTAGCTGCCAAAGCAACAAGCGACGTCGCCGACAAATGTAATTATCCAAAAGTTTTTACTATTTTTGTGTGCAAAAAGAAAAATAAAAAAAAAATAAGATCCTGGCAGATTGAAGCCAACCAAAAAACATTTTAAAAAGGAAGCAGCCGTCGCACTTGTGTCAGCCGCAGGCGTCTCTTGGTGGCTTTTACGGCTTGTTTCTGTTTGTCTGGCTGCCGCTAAAAAGTAGAAATTAAATTTGTTTCAACTGCAGACTTTGGCCAGGTTTGTTCCACTCTTAACTTGATTTTTTTGCAGATCTGTGCTGCCGGCCAAAGAGAGCAGAGCATAAATCCACGCCCGGAAGCTCATTTTCCACTTGTCAAGATGAAAAAAAAAATTAAATATCTGCTTTTGGCGGCGCCTTTTTTTGTTGTTGTTGTCTTTCGGTGCTTTGGCTTGTTGCCATTTTATGGCGAATTGAAAACGTTTTCCCCAAAGATTTCCCGGCGCTTTATTAAAGTTAACTGTCAATTTTTGGGCTTGCTAATCGCAGAGAAATGACTGCGACGTGCCTCAAATTCAGATCCCTACACACAAAAACCAAAAAAAAAACGTGTTTGGATATTTGAGTTTTATTTGATTTGTTTTTTATTGTTTTGTTACAATGCGTCAAAAAATGTGATACGAGGCGAAACAATGACATTAACACAATCCATGAATAAGTTAAGCCAAACGTGTCATGGTCCCCAAATTGATGGATTATTATGCTTAATTTATCCTATTTCAAAAATGTTAAACGTGACCAATTTATTAATTATATGCTCCACGTAAATTGGCTTACAGACTTTATATTTATATTATTTGCATTTTTTTTGCATACTCAATTCATTTCAAAGTGTTTGGCAAACCAATTTAGATTGTTACAATAAATAAAAGTTTAAATTTAATTGTTGCATGACAAAACATATATATATATATACAAATTACTTACTCTTAGGTGGATGTAAATCATTAATATAATTAATATAATTTTTAGACAAAAAATTCCACATTTATAGATACTTATTTTGCTTTATAACAATTTCTGATTGAAGATCAAAATATATTTTCGGTGAGATGAATGAACGCTTTTTAAATTCCAGCTGCCATCAAAAATGTTCGCAAAACTCAAATATTAAGAAACCACTCACATATATATATTTTTAATAGCTGCTTGTGTCTGATATTATAAATGAAATAACAATATAAAATATGCAATGCAAATGAAAGAAAGGCTGGCAAAGAAATGAAATTGAATTGAAAAGAATATTTTGTGTAATTTATTTTCACTGCATTTTAAATATGCATGCGTGTGGCAAAGACGACTCTATATAGAGACTATATATATGCATATACATGTACATAGTTATGGGCCTCAATACGCTAGGGGCCCACACACACACACACACACGCACACGAACAAAACGTACACTAGCATAAAATTGAAGCTCTCTGTGTGCATATTTAAGGGACCCTAAAACGGAAGCCGTTGAAATGCTGCGTGCCTGGAAATCTTTACATTTTATGACTTTTTACGCAAAAAAAATATATATATATAAATATATATGTATATAGAGAAAATAAAGATTTCCTCGACTCTTGATGCTCGTTTTCAAGGTTCGTTGCGGCTCAGGGGTTTGAAGCATGATTTTTAAATATTTTATAACAATTTGTGCGAAAAGTAAATAGCAAAAACCCCCAATTCATTCACTCCCCCCCTCCCCCACCCCTCCGCTGCAGCACTTGTGCGCCCCTTGCGTAACTGAGAAAAGCTATAAGCGTTGAATTGTGTGCTGATTGAAATTGAAAGGCAGCTGTTTGTACAGGTTTTTTTTTCATTTTCTGCTGAGATCGTCCTGTTTCCGGCCAAGTTAAATGATGTGTGCCAAAAGCACTTGAAACCTTTATGAATAACAGAGCATGCTAAAATATGATACAAAAGCGGTGCAATTCTATTGTGCTACAGTTTGATTTATTGCGCTCTTCTCAATTTAAGGCAAGCCAAATAAAATGAGTTTTTTCATTCATTGAGAAAAGCATATTGACTTAAAAAATATTTAATCGGATGGAAAACTCTAATTGTTAATCACTTAAAAGTTACTTAAAGTTATGTGCACCCCAAAAAGTAGGCAACAGTTTTTGTAATTATTTGTTTGCCTACCAATAAATGCACTTAGTCATTGGCAATCTGCATATGTGTGTGTGTGTGTGCACACCTGCCCATATATATTTGTGCCTCAGATTGGGGTTGATTTGATTTTACAACAATCATGTTTTAGAAACCACCCAAAATCATCTTGTTAACACTTATGTTGTCTGCTTTCGGTCTGCTGCATTTTGGAACATTTTTGGGCCCATCGATGCGTTGCGTACAAAACGTATTAAGGCAAGAAGTGGGGTGGATTGGGGGAAAGTTGTAAACTGTTTAAGTAAAAAAAATGTATTTTTAATTTTGTGGCTGCAATCAGTTTCGGTTAATGCTTAATGTCTTCTGTCTTGATTTGGGTTCAATTCCAGATCATCCGGGTTTTTCTCTATTTTATTTATTTTGTTTTTTTTTTTTGAAGTTTGTGCCCTTAAATGTTTATAATTTGCCAAAGTATTTTGTTTGGCCCTTTTTGGATGGGAATCAAGCAAAGTCCTCAATAAAAATTACCAATATTTACTTTGGAAAATGACAGTTCCACTTGGATATACTTGAGAGCTGGGGCGGCACAGAAGGAGGCCTTGAATCCCCTGTCAACTTTGCTACTTAATAAAATATGAGTGGCAAAGTGGAAGTCGCAAACACGACAGGACTCGGGCACAGGACAAAGCAACAAACAACGTGCGACATGGGACAGAAATAGATTCAGGGGGACAAGGGACAGGGACAGGGATAAGGACGTGCCACTAATGGCTGCCAAACTCAAGTGCCGCCGATTTGCCTGCCAAAGGGATAAAGAAATAAATAGAAAATGTAAATAGATGGCAAGACATTTGGCGGAGGATCTGCAACGCAAAGCCAGACGAAAACTTTGTCAGGTCCTCAGCAACAACCCCAAGCCTCTGGGACCTGGCCGATTGTGGGTGGTTTTTGGGTTAGGGCAACACTTTTCACTGCCTCTGTCTGTGCCTCTGCCTCTGCCTCTGCTCGTCTGTCGTTCTACCCTGCTGCCACTCAAGGACACGCGCTGGCCATAAACTGTTGATTTTTATGTAGGTTCGTGCCGCGACAGTAGCCAACAGGATCTCGTTCCCCACTCCCCCAACCCTTCTCATCTCCTTCTGCCGCTCCCTTGTCCTTTTCCAGGTGTGTGCCTCTTCTCTACTCGCACTTTATATCTGTGTGCGCTGTGTGACATGTGTCAAACTTTATTTCAACTGTAATTTCAGTTAGCGTCAGCTCAAGGTCACTGACTTATTCACCCACTCCCCCCACCCACCTTCCGCCACTCCTTGGTTAAGTAACAGCTTTTGTGGCTTGGCATCAGCCTTGAAATTATAGCGCTCAGTGCTTACGTATGCCCTTTTCCACATTCCCCTATTCCGCTGACACCCACCCGGCTGGTTATAAAGCAATTTCAATAGTTTTATGTGTGTGTGTGTGTGTGCGTGTGTGTGGCATGCATTTTACGACTTAATACATGCACATATTGAGCGCCTGCTGCTGTTCAGCTACAATTTCTTATTGCCGCTTTGTGTTTCCACACATTACTTAATGTTATTTGGTCCATTGTGTGTGTGTGTTATGGTTTATTGGATAATATTCTTCAAGTATATTGAGTTTTGATCTGCTGGAATAACATGAAAAATTGTCCACCCATATAGACATTGATTACATCTGTGCTTTATACTATAAAGCTGATTTTTCCAGCCTTCTCCAGAATTGCCTCTTCAGATTCGTGTTAGGAAATTCATCTTTGCTGCAATTCCATTAAAGGTTTTCTATTCTGTGTTTTGCTGGAATATAATTTAAATGAAAAAAATTATAAATTATTTTAATTAAATAAAAACAATTTGTAAAAAGAATTATATCTTTATTCATTTTATTAATTTTAATCTAACGAATATTATTAATTATGTATACAATTTTTATATAAAAGCTTTAATTTATTACATCATTTAATCTAATGTTCACTTCGCTTTTCTTCTTTCTTTTAGGTAAGTGACGACGTGCTTTCGCTTGCTTTGAGTCAGAATCAAGTAAGATATTTTTTATTTTTGTTATTTTTCATTTGCATATTGATTATTTTAATTATTATTATTTTTAAGGCCTAAGCTTTAAATTAAAACTTTAATCTTTTGTTGGTTGCATCGAGTCTGTCACCTTTTGGGCCATCGTTGTCAAATTGTTGTCTGGCTTCATAAATCAATCAGAGCTGGCATGGCGTTGGCTTCTGTTTTGTTGGAGTGCTCCTGGGATTGGTGGGTTTAGTGGGTGTGTGTGTGTGTGTGTGTGTGTGTGTGTGTGTGGCATGGAGCTCCAAACCGGGTGTGAGGAATTTGTCGTTGCTGCCTGCCGAACGTTGCAACAACATTTCCGGCGCAAAGCAGTTAATTTGTCAAATGTCTGCACTTTATCACCATATCGTCAGACTTGGAAAATACCAAACCAAAACTTTTGCCCCACCCCTGCCCCCTGTCCCCTGCCCCTTGGGACTGCACTGGGGCTAGTCCCGGAAACACATTACGCACTCAGGCATTTTGGGGCTCGACTCTGTGAAATTTTGGAGCGATGCTGCGCAATCAGTGCAGTGATGCGACTCCCACAGGAACGAGCAGAGAATCGCAACAGGAGCACTAGTCAAGGCTCATCTGCATTGTCAGCTCCTCCAACGAGAAGAGAGAATGTTGGTGAGCATTGGGGGCACTCAGAACTGCTAAAAAAAAAAAAAACAAAAAAAAAATTCACAGGCAAAAGCAATTTAAAGTTGCATCCATAACAGCAGCAACGAAACATCTAGATTTTGGCCTGCAGGGAAATCTGTCCAGACTAATGTTCGCTCGGCTCAGTTGCCCACACCACCACACACAGGACATCAACGTGACTCCGACTCCGAAAGAGAGAAAAGCCACATCTGAAGTCCGTAATTAGAAAAGTGCTGCATGATAACTCACATTTTGAGTTGTTGCGGCAACCTTGGCAACTCGTTCAACTCCCTTTCGGCTGTGCTACATTTTACTCAGACAATTCAATAGCTTTGCAAATCAACTATTAAATGGAAATGGTCACCCTAACCCATCAAATTACCCAATCTGTTTATATAAGTGGTCATCCTAATTGCCAGAATAATTGACTGGTGGCTCTCTGTGGCAGAGTCGTAGCCAGCCATGTTGCATGTCTGTCAATATGTTGCATTGCATTGCATAAACCAAAATATTTCAACACTGCCAACATTTTTGCATGCAACATTTTTAAGGGAACCAAAAATTGTCATCAAAATGTCATTACCGGGGCATCCACAGAGGCGGATGATGGGTGAATGTAGTCTCTGACAACGATGTCGTTGGGATTAGGCTAAAAGAAACAACAAATAAAAACATCCTACAAAAAGAATTCAATAAAAATATGAAAATATAAAAAAATAACTTTAAATACTAAATGCAAAAACAGAAAAAGGGATACGTAAATAGCACATGCAAAATACAATCCTGGAAAAGGGATTCAAATGGGTCTATAAAAAGATCCCCTCTGAGTTATGGTTAAAAGAGTTTGCAATACTGAAATTAATAAAATTGAAAAATTAACGACGCCCCCCCGCAGCTAATCTTAATACAATTATGTGCACGCACCGCGGGCGTGGGCGGGCTCAGAGGGTTGCCACCATAGGGTTGTTGCATATATACATAAATAAACTCGAATTGCCACAATGTGCAACAGCCTGCGCATAATTTCAATATAGCAACCATCAATTAAAGCAGACGCGTCGCCGGCCGACATGAAATCAACGCCTAATAAAAGGTTCGACACCGCTTGAACAGGGTTGTCGTCTGTTGCACCACCGCACCACCAGCAGCACCATCAGCACCACAAGCCTTACAGTTTTACACTTTGTTCATGTTGTATGCATTTCGGTCGCTATGCGGTCTCCATTTTGTTGCTCAGCCACAGTAACGAGTCCCAGCTACTATGATGACGACACCGACACCCAACAATAATGGCATAGCAACAACAACAACAACAACAACAGCAGCAACAACAACAGCGACAGCAACCCCATGCAAAACAACAGGAAGAACAGCGGTCAATGCTGGATGTGAGGTTGCATAAGAGGCATTAGGCCTGGACTGAACTGGACTGGACTGGACTGGTCTGAAGTGAGCTGGGTTGAGGTTTTTGTGACATAAACTGCTCTGTGTGGGATGTGTGTGGGTAGGGTTTGTCACAACAACGTCATCAACAGTCGGGCAGCAGCAGCAGCAGCAGCTCTAATGACAACCGCACGTCATCAGTGTTGTAGTCGTTGTTGCTGCTGCTGCAGCTGTCAACGCCTACATTTGACACGCCCAGCCAGGCAGGCAGCCAAGCGCATTCATTATAAACATGCAGATTCCTAAAGCGGGGCGCCACAGCAGCACAATGGTGCCATCTAAATTGTGTGAATGAACAAATTAGTCTGAAAGATTTCTCAAATTATAGACAAGAATAATATAAAAATAATGCATTTAAATAAAGAGCAGAGAACAATTTTACAAAAAAAATTGAGAGTTTAAAAATGAACAACACTAAATTCTTAGAACTTAATTTTATAAATCCTTTTTTTATATAAATTTTCATATATTAAAATAATTTGATATAGTTTCATACAGAAGGTAAAAAATAGAGTTAATAATAGAACTAAATTACCAAATGTGTTACAACTTTAAATTAAATTTTAATAACACATATAATAAGTAAATTTTCATATAAATATTTTACGTGATGCATTTTGAAGAAAAAACTTTAGAAAATATCATAATAAATTACCAAAAAACAGCCACTAACATTTAATGTAATAAATTCTTTTAATTTCTTTGAGATTTAAGTTGTACAAAGTATATAATTTGTACCACTGTGCCATGGTGTGCAATGTTTGCGTTTTGAAAAATGTGTGTTGCAGCCGGCAGTCGTTGTTTTTGTTGTTGTTTTTGTTGTTGTTGTTGCCGTTAGATGGTCATGTATCATTGGCATGCAAATTTTTTTCTGGCTACATTTTTTTTGGGGATTGTTTTTGACATAACACAATAGCAGGCATGCAGCGTAGGACGTCTGTTTGGTTTTGCTACTTAGTCCCTCCCACCTATCAATATTTCTCTCTCTCCCACTGTCTCTCTCTCTCTCTGTTACAGTCTGTCCCTATTGCTAACCCTAGTTGAGACTTTAATTGGGATTTCCAGCTGCGTTCATTTGCATTATCGTATCTAATGATTGTCATCATCAAACAATGTTGCTCGTTAGTTTAGCAGCGCGATGGAAAATTTAACGCACTTTGAAACGCAAACAAAAGGGCTGCCCACAGAGAGAGAGAGAGAGAAAGGAGAGGTGTGGTGAGGCAGGCTTAATTTAGCATTGGCGCCGTTAGCTATTGTTAACCCATTGATGCTTTTGTCGTGTTACTGCATTAGAATCGCAGCGAGAAAATAACTCTTTGCCAGCGCCTGTGTGTGTGTGTGTGCAATTTTATTTTTAATGCAGGCTATTTTCATTTGTTGACCATTGGCAAGCCAATGCAGGCAACATCAAATAAACCGTCAGCAGCAGAGCATCAAAGTTAATTGAAATGCATTTGGCAACTTTTGTTACTGTTTCTTTTTTTTTATGCAGCCTCAGAAAGTGTCAATTGGTTTGTGTAAATGTTAGTTTTTGTATTTTTACGACAATTTGTCAGCGCATTTAATTTTCGAACCAAAATAATGCGCAGAAACTCAAATTTCAAAGGTTATTAACAAAATTGTAGCATACATTTTGGATGTTAAAGCTTATCAAAAGAAGACTGGCTAATTAAGTTCTCGGATTATTTTAAAATTTAAAATCTACTGCTACAAAGTTTGTGGACTTAGTCCACTTTAAATGATTATTGTTATTAAGGGTTTTAGTTTTGACTTCTTAAAAATACACAAAATAAATTACTAAATATCGAAAAACAACTTTTTTTATTATTAGCAAACAAAACATAACCAAATTTATTTATGAGAAAATATTTATTGAAAAAAGGAGGAAATAAAGAAGTAATAAATTTAATGTTATCGAAACGAAGTCTAACATAAATTTTCATTAATCGTGATTCATAACAAGCTAACGGTTTTAAACAATTTCAGTTAGCAAAGTAACTAGCGATAAGAAAAGAATTTTGATATATGTGTCAGAAACCCCCTAAACAACCATTGCTCAATGTCAATGCAATTAAATGCTGGCAACAGAATCCGAAAAAGAAATTATGAAATTATCATAACAAGCTTGGAAAATGTCGAGCAAGGAAAAATACATTCGAACAAAAAGTAAATGAAAAGAAAAAATGACCAAAACCAGAGAACCGCATGAAACGAGAGAAGTGCAAACCAAAGGCCGCGGGGCACATAATACCACTTAATTAGCGCTGCGTAGCGAATACAACAACAACAGCAGCAGCAGCAACAACAAGAACAGCAAGAACATAAGGATAACAACAATAACAAGCAGACTATGCCTTTAATGCACATTAAGCCCAGGGAGCCGACACGAAATCGCCGCAAATCAAGAAGAAGAAAGCTCGGGAAATGTATAACGGCACCACTGAAGGAGAAGGAGAAGAGCAAGCACATGAGAGAGTGGGAAAGGGACAGCGAATGTGGGTCAACTGCATAGCTCATTGTGAAAAATTAATGCAAAAGAGAATGGAGACATACATACATGCATATATTTATATGTACATAAATATATATATATATAGAGAGAGAGAGAGTGTGAGAGAGGGTGTGCAGAGGAGGCAAGTGTAGCTGAGCTACAATCACATGTGCAGCTTTTGGCTCGTTTCGCATTTTGGTTTAAATGTCATTTGCATTTTTTTCCTAAATGAGCAGCTGTTTAACGGGTGTGTGTGTGTATGACAGAGAGAGAGAGAGAGAGAGAGAGCGAGACACTTTATATGTATGTGTGTGTGTGTGTGCTAGTCACGGCTGCCATTTATTCCATTCTTTTTACTTGATTTAATTGTGCATAAATATTTTGCCATTGCCAGCTGCATATAAATTAGGAGCCAGCCAGAACAAAGCACAGCACTTATGTGTCTGTGTGTGTGTGTGTGCATGAAAGAAATGTTAATGATGTCAAATGTAATGAGATTTGTATTTTTAATCGGTGGTTTTTTTAAAATATTTTAAAAACAAATGAGGCGTGATATAGTTAAACAAAGATGTTTGAATAAAGAAGGTAACAGAAAAAGAGATTTTGTTCACTGCAGCAAATTAATTGAAGCTTAAGTTTATCACAGATTTCAAATAGGATTTCAAAGACAAATTAATTAATTTTAATAGTTGTATATGCCTCTAAATACACTCTATAAATTGCGACTTCCAACCAAAAAAAATAATAGAATAATTTAGTAAAGAAGAGTTAAAAGTCATCAAGTTCTTATAGCAATTTTGGTTGAGCAAATTTAATTGAGTTTAAAATTTGCCAGAAATAGTTAACATTTATCTAAATTTATTTATTTTAAATCCCATATGTTTGTAAATGCTTATATCTTATCCCAAAGCTCAGTTTATTGTTGTTTGCCATTAGCGGCAATTACAAATGCCGTTTATCGAAGTTATCCTCATATTGGCTGCATTTGCATTATATTATTTGCAAATAAATGAGCCGCTTTTAGTTAGAAACATTATCGGCTTTTTGTTTACATTTTTCAATTGCAACTAAATTACATTTTACATTAGCGAATTTCGTAAAATTTTGCATGCGCAACGCATTTAATTTTTAATTAGTATAAATGAATTTGATGGCATTAGTCGACGAGCTGCAACAAATTGCACATATGCCAAATTGGTTTACGCTCTCATTGTTAATGAACTTTCCACAAAATGTAACACTGTGTAAAGCTCCTATTTCAATGCAACAAATTTATTATATAAAATAGAGCTAGATGTGTCAGCTGTCAAATGCCAAAGCTCAACAAAATTCATATTAATTTTTCGGACTTTCACCAATTTCCTTTAAATACATAAACCAATATCGAACATAAATTATAATTTGTAATCGACAACAAACAAAATTAATTTGCAACTCTTGTGTTCTGGGCATTTCCACAATGTTTGCTAGTAAATATTGTTGAATCATATTAAAGATGAAAATGTGGCGACTTTGTGGAATTAAACTCTAAACTGAATTGAACTAAGGTTAGACAGTAATCAATAATCAAATAAGAAAGCTATAGTCGCGTGAGGTCGACTGCAATATACACTGACAACCTGCTTCTCCCAAATATTTCGTGTCATGTTTGCTTTTAAGATATTTGCACAGTAAAATTTTAGCATTTATTTATACAGAAATGATGGCATTTGTAATTTAATGATTAAATCAAAATTATAATTTGTTAATTATTATCAAATATATTTATTATTATCGATTTCCGGTTGTCATTTCTGTCTTTGATTGTCCTGCTTTGTCTTCAGCGTCTTTAGGATATCCTTGGGCAACTTATTTATCCTTCATTTCATTCAATGTCATTTGTATTCAACAAAAACCCTGAGGTTTGTTTGTCCCCGACCATATGCAGCAGATTATAATGCGCTTAACATGACAATTGCTTCACAACCTCCTCCCCACCCCACCTTGGCGTCATCTCTTTCGCATGGCTTATTTGGTCAAGTTTGAACTTTGATTAAAAACAGATACGCATCGAGTCCTAAATAACATGGATTATTTAGTTGCCTTTTTGCAGCTGTATCTAAGTTGCAGTTGAATCGCATTTTGTTGCCTACAGCTGCAAACAGCTGCAAAAACCTTCACGTTAGACCAAAGACGGGGCAAACGTGAGGAGCAAATTGTGCACAAATGTTATGATACAAACTGCACAAACTTCAATTAGTGAATGCAGCTGTTGAGATGGTCTAGAACCAGAACAGTTGGTTTTCGATCCTTGGATCCGTTTTGGTAACCTGATACGTCAATTGCTGTCGATGCTGTCGATGCCGTCGATGCTGCTGCTGCCGCATTTGCTGCAACATATTTTAGGCTGTGTAACGTTTGGCATATTGACAGGCGCATAATTAACACTATTATCAACACAACACACACTGACCAAAAGAGCTACAAAGTGTGTGTGTGTGAGTGTGTATGTGTGCGTGTATGTGTGTGTGTGTGTGAGTGAGAGAGAGGTAAATGTATTTTGGTTGGCCATTAAAATTGAACGAGCTGCCCAAACTGACCCAAGCTGACCAGAGACATAAGTTTTGATTATGCTGCTGCCTGTTCTGCATATATATGCATAAGCCTAGGGCTTTGACTGTCTGCCCTATGTAAGTGTGTGTTTGCGAGTGTGTGTGCGAGTGTGCGCGTGTGTGGCAGCTTGTGGTCTCTGCATATATTAGTGTTGATTGCATTTGGACCCATCTAAGCCATGGGCTACATATGATTATTGCCTACGAGACTTCTGCAGCAGTGGCAACAAATCAAAATTTGCGAATAATAATCAAAATAATTTCAATATTACAATAAAAGCAAAATTGCTAAAATAAATTTACTACTTTCAAAACGAAAGTTTGGTCGCAACGGCATCACGCAATGTCTCGCTGAATTTGCAACAACAATTTTTTAAACATCACAAATTAGTAACTAACTAACTAAAACTAACAAAAAAGCGACTTGAAATGCGAAACTATTTTTAAATGCGGCAATTTTATGCTTGGCAAACCAATTGAAAATTGTGTGTATTACATTGGCAAAAGTGTGTGTGTGCGTGTGTGTGTGTGTGTGTAAGTATGTGTTTAAATAAGGCAGCACATAATTACTGAAAGGTGTCAAACGTCAGTAACTTTATAACTAATAACAACCATCATCATCATCATAATCATCATCAACATCATCATCATAATCATCATCATCATCATCATAAATATCAGCTCATCTTTTCCTTAGTGTTTATTTGCTGTGTGTTGCACTTGTTGTCATGTTCAACCGCTGCAACTGTAACTTTTGGTGCACACAACTTTTTGGTCTATATATGTGTGCTGCATGCAACAACAACAACAAGACAGACCAACACACAAATTTGTCAGTTGCTATTGCCATCGAAAGTTTGTTGACTTTGTGCCACAAAATTTGTTGGGATTCTGTGGGCCAAAAGATTTTGTGGCAATTTGTTGCATTTACTTGTGATATTTAGGGAATTATTATTATTGTCACAATTGCTGTGCTTCAAATACTCTCCGCAGTTGTCTTATGCAACAAATGTTGTCTGGCATTTCATAAGTTTTGATTCTGTTAATTGCCTCGGGAATTTGTAGCACATTATTTAATGTGATTTCATGTTCAACATTTAAGCATTGCGTATTATTGTAGATTAAATGAGTTCACGCTTATAAATTAAGTGAAGGCTAAGTAAATGTAAGAATAATACATATGTTAACCTAATTAAGTGTGGTATGTAGACAAGTATAGTGCCCGGAGTAATATCCAGTATCCATATCCATATTTCAAATCAGCGTAAGGCACACATCCAACGATTTGCGGAGCTTTAAACTAAGCAAAAGCAATCTTGGAAATTAGCAAAGAAAACATGTTAATTTATTAATATGTAATGAAGTAATTCTTCAAGTTCAAGATATGGTAGCATTTTAACTTATCAAAGACTTAAAAATTTAATTAATATATTCGCATTTTATTTTGCATCTCTAAACTATAATTTATGCATAAATTTTAAATTTTTATCAGCTTGACTTTAACAAATTTACTAATTCCGAATCCTCTTCTCTTTCTAGGTAAGTCCATGTGCAGTATAGTAAAATTTATCGATAAATGTTGTAAGTACGGAACAAAAGAAGTATTCATTTCCATAGCAAACAGCGTTCGAGAAGTAAAACCAAAAGTAAAGTCTGAAATTCAGCAACGTTTTGCATATTTGTTGTAAATTAAAAATGGAATATGCCTTGCAGCTTTTAGCTTGTAAAGCCGCATGGAAATCGATGTAAAATTTATTGTACAAAATTGCATTTCTATATGAAATATACAGAGTGTGTGGGGGGGGTGTGGGTGTGTGTGTTTGAGTGAAGGGAAACATAAAAATTTCATCATATGCCAGCGTCAGCCATTTAATAAATTTTTTTTATGCCGCTCATTTTGTAGTGTTATAGTTGTTATTGCAGCCACACATTTTGCAGGATTTTGTTTATATTGTAGCTCTAAAACCGTAAAAAGTATATATTTCTGTTGCATTTTTATGTTGTTGGTTGTTTTGCCATTTTATTTCATGTACGAGAAATGTGTTTTGTGTGTCGGCATTTTTTTTATAAATTAAATAGTAGTCGCTGTCGATTTAGACAGACATTTAACCCCCACGCACAAACCACCACCACCCCCCCCCCCCCCCCCACCCGATCGAATCGTGCGTGTTAGCCAGACATAAAAATTGTGGCTATAACCGTTTTAACCGTTATAACTGTAACTGCTGCGGCCATTTTTCGTGCCATTTCGTTCGGATTTTAGCCGCGACAACGAAACGAAAAGCTGAAAGAAATCAAAGTTTATCACATTCACTCGCCATAACTTTTAGCCAACATTTCATGCTATCCGCCAAATGAAATGGAACATTTAAGTGCCATTTCTCTCTTCCTTTTTTAACACACACACACACATGTTTATGGAGTGAAAAGGTTTACGAGTATTAAACATAGAGAGTCAAGCAAATTATATTGACTATATATATATATATATATATATATATATATATACATATATATTTCCATGTAGAAGAGCAGAAATATATGCTATAAATTTATTGTACTGCAAACCATTCCTTTGATCTTTTAGCTTTAGTTTCCTAATAAAATTCCCAAATATTTGATTTAACTTGTACGCAATAACAATAAACTATTTTTAAACCTCCCCTTAACTTTTTAGCCCCTCACTTTTTGTGGAGTTATGCCTGAGTGAGAACTGTCTCTCTCTCTCTCTCTGGTTTCACCTTGACCTTTTTGAACAAACACTCCCCCAAAGTTAATTAATACTTGTTTGTGTTTGCGCACCACCACAATCAGCCCAATCACTGCCGTGTGCAACATTTATGACAATCACAAACGCCACCGCTTAATGCCACGACCCCCCCTCTACCCATCATCTATGTCTGGCAGCTGACAGCTAACAATCATAAAACCAAATAGAGAAACCGAAAGCATTTCTATATTCATCGATTAGCTGTCACGTTATCTGATCAGCTATGTTACCTCCCCCCCCCCCACCCCTTGCCAACTAGCCAGCTTTTGGCCATAAATGTCAAAACTTATCATCAAATGAGGTGCGATAGAAATCAGCAGCAATCTTGCGGCAAACTGAACACAGAACCAGCTACTGTCAATCAAACATCTCGGGTGTTGATTACAACTGCCACACTTTAACCCTACTTCCTGCTCCCCCTCACCCCGCTCACCCCCGCTCTTGCACCCTGTGGTTGCTGTCTGCTGCTTTAGTAAGTGTTAGGGGTAATATTCAAAACAATTTAACCAGCTTGAAAAGTTGAATGAACAGTGCCAAAAAGCAGGTGAAAATGTCAACGACAATTGCCAACGCCAGGTGGCGCCTTGTGTCTAAACAACTGCAAGAAATACAGGACTCGAGGCAAGGTGAGGCATGAAATGAGGCAACAACCAACACATTTGCATAAATTTCAAGCAACCCCCGCAGCGGGGGGGCAAAAGTTGGTCGCCAAGCGCTGAAAGTGATTTACATCAACACCACAAAACAGAACGCGACTTCCCCCACCCCCCCTCACTCCTTACCACTCCTTTTCCCCCTCCATACCCAACTAGCATTTGGGTGCCTTGTTTGTTGCTTAAGTTCTGTTTAACTTTTCATAAACTTGCAGCACGCTTCACCGCGCAACTTTCCGTTTGCCGCCCAATCCCCCCTTATCCCGCCTCGTCTCCCGCACAGTAGGTGAACGTTCACACTTTGCAGGTTTTTAGCAACTTATATATATATTTTTTGTGAGGATTTTATTAACCACATTAGTTGATTTTTGTCACGCGAAACTTTTTTTTTGCTTCTTTTGTGATTTATGGCCAAATTTCTACACACAAACTTATTTGCAGGTAACGTTTGTTCGAGTTGTTTTTGGAATTTATTACTGTTATTGTTGTTGCATATTTTAGCCATTTATTTATTTAGCAACAAGGCAAGTTTTTATTTAGACTCACGCACTGCACATATATTATATATATATATATATATATATATATTATGATTTTTTTTTACGAGTGCTTGCGACTATTAAGCTGGTGTCGCTGTTGCCACGCCCACACTTAAGCCATCGCCTGCCCTTGCATTTAGTTATTGTAATTGTTACAAGTAAAATCCTGGCATGTGGAAGGGACGGAGAGGGGAGCGGAAGGAGAGTTGTTTGGAAAAGTGTGCTGCGAGTACTTGATTTAATGATCCCAGCTACTTTTTATTTATTTATAACGCTCGAATTTAGTCAACAATTTGTTTGATTTGATTGCTCTGCGTGCTGCTGCTGCTGCTCGGAAGCGGCGGAGGTAAGTGGGTCTCAGGACGGGGGGGCAGTGGGTGTGGGTCTAGTGGTAATTGGAGAGCAAACAGTGAACTAAATAAAAGGACATCTCTGCCGAAGTACTTAGAAAAACATTTATTCAGCCTCAAGTTAAAGCAATCGAATTTAGTTTGCGAAGAAAATAAGAAATTTTGTTATTTTTTTGCGGCGTTTCGAACGAAATGTTAGCAAAAATTTAAACAATAAAAATGAACAAGAGTTCACAAATAATACAAAGTATATTTCTGAGTGTTCAGTTAAAGTATGCATAACAATTCGCAGCTAAACGTATAAATTAATACGTTGTATACAAAAATCATAAATTTAATCGCTTTTTATTGCGTTTGTTTCGCTAGAATAATATTAATTTGAATCCTGAGTTTTTGCTAAATATTTGTTAACTTAGTTTCGACAACAAAAACGTGACTTATCCACTTAATTGCCTTGCAATTGACTAACCTTTCCCGGAATTGCCAGTGGCTAATTGTTAACTGCCTATACCTCAATTAGCCACATCCTTAGCCTTTTTTTTTGTTTGATTTACCAATTTGATTGGCTTTTAATTATTGTTGTTTTTGCTGCTGACTGTTGGGCTACGTGCTCAGAATACATTTCATTTCAATAATAAATGTTTTGTAACCTGGTCGAAATAAATAATTCTATATTTATAAAATCACTCAAGCGCCTACTTTCGATTGTGTCCTTTTTTTGGCATTGTCCTTGCGCGACACTTTCTCTCCTTTCTGGTGGCATTTCTTGTACACATTAATTGATCGTAAATTAGTTATTTTTAGGCAAATTAAATACTTTAACTGTTAAAGTTTGTCGAGTGACAGGCATAGCCACAATTTGCATATGGGGGGAAAAGGACGACGAGGACGACGAGGAGGACGAGGACGTTGACAGTTTTCAATTTTGCCTACGTTAGTGGCTTGACTGGCTGATAGGCATCGGGGCTTTAAGAAGGTTCTTCTGCCAAGGACATGGCAGCTGTCTACAATATTTTATGTGGGTGTGTGTATGTGTGTGTGTGTGTATGTAGTGCTAAACAAATAGCAGCAAATGCGCAAAGCGGCAAAAATCGATAACCTGATTTTTTCAACGACAAACAAAAGGCAAAAGCAACCAGAACAACAACAACAACAACAACAGACGACAGGCGCAACCGACACACGTTTCCTATGGCTGTCAACTTTTTTTTTTGCCGTCCCTTATGACGTGTAGTCCCACTGTGCATGTGTGTGTGTATGTGTGTGCGTATGAAACCGCCCACAGGAGTAGGCAACAGTATTTTTTTACCTAGCCAGCGTCGCACATTAATTTTTAATGCATGGCTCTTTAGATTGCAAGCCAAGTGTGTGCTTATGTGTGTGTGCGCGTGTGTGTGTGTAGTACATAATAAGTGGCATATAGAAGTGGCAACTGTGACTGCAATTCGCGTGCCATTTGTGCTGTGCATATTGTCTGTGTACCGTTTAGAGCCAAACCCTGGCAAAAGCCATTAAATAAAAAAAAAAAAACCCCAGAGAAAATTCGAAATGAAATTAAGTCTGCACATTCACACAGACACACCCATACATATAAAATTGTTATATACGTATATTGTACACAAACGTGAATATGACAGTGCGGTTTATGGGGCACATGCACCACCCCTCCACCCACCCTCCCACTCTTCAGCAGACGGCAGTCAACTCCATTTAGTACACGTCTAGTTGGCCTGCTTAGTGCGGTGCGGCTTTTAAACTCGCCGCCAAATGGCCAAAAAGTCAACTAATTGCAGCTCTGGGTTAACCATTTGTGATCTCGCCATATGGCATGGCTATTAAATATGGCAAACAGAATGCGTTTAGACATTAATGTATATAAAATGAACTAGCAAACAATTCAAATACTTAATCACATTTTAGAGTGCTTTAAAGGTAATTTCAATTCGACTGAGCATTTTCAACTATTTAGAAAATGCAATTTGCATTTTATGTGTAATTTATTACTAACTGTTTGCCTATTAAAAGTGAGTCTAAAGCTAAAGAAAAAACAGTTCAGACGCAAACTGTGCCATTTAAAGAGGGCTTTTCTCATTAAATTTGTATCATTAGTTACATTTTTTTTTATGCCACATGTGAACCACATACGAAATTTTTTTCTATTTCTCAAAGAGTTGAATCAGCAGCTGAAAGTAGAATTTTCACCTACATCGGAAACTATTCGAAAAATGTGTGTGCATCATTTGGACTGCATTAAGTTTACGAGTTATGTGCAGTAAAATGCCAAAGACTGTAAAAACATGACTTTGTCAGCAAAGTTGTAAAAAAAAAAAAGACGTTTTTCCTTTTGCAGCCGACGACAACGCAATCCGGTGGCGCCCCAGCAATGAAATATGCGGCAAAGTTGAGGCGTAAATAGAAAACACGAGTTAAATCAATGCCACAACTTGCCCATTCTCTCTCTGTCTCACTCGCTCTCATTCGCTGTTGTGAGTCATGTGTCTTGCCACACATTCCAACTGCAAATGGCGGAGTAACGAGCAAAATTAAAAAGCAATATACAAACAACAATCACGCACAAAGTTAAAAAAGAAAAAAATAGAGCAAAGAAATGTTGAAGAAAAGTAAAGCCCAAAACTCAAATTAAACGAAAGCGCTGACCGTATTTACTTGAGTGTGTGTGTGTGTGGGTGGTTGTGTGTTAGGGGGGGTGTGGCAGCGCCTAAAAGTAGGCATCAAAAGCACACGCGTGCGGTCATTAAGTAATTCGCTATAATGGTCAGCCAAACAGTGGCAGGCAACAGAAGAGGCAGGCAACAGCAGAGGCAGGCAACAGCAGAGGCAGGCAGCAGCAGCGAAGCAATTTTGGTGGTAGCAAAAATGTTTGAGTGCTGCGTTGTATGTTGGTGTTGTATGCTGCCTAATGAGCCACGCAATGCGGCACGAAAAGTGCGCTAATGTTTGTTGTTTTGTGGCATTAATTTTGTTTACAGTTCCCACAGACCTCTGTTTGCTGTCGCCATGTGTCATTCATTAACGGATTGCCTGAAGAGGGGCACTGGTTGGGTTCCCAATTTGTCCTGCGCCTCGGCGTTGTCTACAAATATTTGTATTTGTGTTGCACTCTCGCCTCTTTTTTTCTATTTAAATTGATAGACAACGAAAATGAGGATAGACAAACGGGGACGGGGACGGGGACGGGGATGGGGAACGCTTACGCTGAGTGGACACAACAAAGCATACTTAATTGATTGCTTTATAATCAAGAGTTTAATGCTGACTGTGTAATTGATATTTAATTAAAGCACAGTTGAAGTTGTTGCCACAGCCAATTGCCACTTCAAACTCGACTGAGTAGGCACTAAGACAGAGCCAACTGGCGCATTGAAATACCAATATATATTTGCATTTATAGTCGTATCATTTTAAGTGCGAGAAATTGTATGAAAATTAAACATTACATTTAAATTTCATTCATTCACATTATACACATAAAAACGCAGAAGCCACAAACTTTAAGTAAGCAGCTGCAGCTGCAGCTGCGTTGCATGCAAACAGTTGCAAGATTAATGATGCATTAAGAAGTGCAATCTATAAATGATTTTCACTTGGCAGCAGTTTCAACAAAACTTCCTTCCACTCAGCTGAGCAAATGTCGATTTCCTTGTTTCATTCGTGTTTTTTTATTCAATAATGAATACTGCGTACTTTTTATAGCCTTTTTTTTTATTGGGTTCCATTATTTACCCATTGCGTTTGTTGACTTATTTAATGAGTGCTGAGACTGAGAATTGTGAGCATTAAGAAAATGTGACCTTAATATCTCTACCCCTCTCTCACCTCTCTTCTATCTCTCCCCTCTTTCTGTTTGTTGAGCCATGTAAATATACGTTTGATATATGGACTATATAAATTGGAAGCGGAATCGAGCAGTAAGGCAGGCAGGTAGTAGTGTACCCTGGAGAGCGTGGAGCGAATCCGAAGTCAGAGGACACCGCATCATTTACATGAACAGGACATTTAAGTAAAATATTGCCGACTCTCTGTGGGTGAGCTGTGAGTGCGATAAGCGCGGGTTCAAAGGACGCTGCAAATTACCCGAAAAAAATCTGCTCTTTCCCCACAAAAGGAAACTCAGTTCACAAAGGAAGCAAAGGAGCCGGCTACATGATGATGATGATGGTGTTGGTGGGTTGAGAAGGGGAATGGGGGGGGGGGTGGGCGCGCAGGCACATAAAATTTCTCAAAATGAAGCCATAAATGCGCAATCACGAAATTACAAAGTAGCGCCAGATATTCAGGAGTCGTGAAGGGGGTGCGGGAAGGGGAGTGGGAGGGGTTTGGGTGAGGTTGAGTGAGTGTGGCATAGCTTGAAAGTGTTTATTTATGCATTTTTCTTATTTTATTTTGTTATACCGAACATTGCGCGCCAAAGAGCAGTCAAATTTAATTGGCTTGCAAATTGCCCAGCCAAAGTTGCGGCTCTCAAGAAAGACAGAGGGAGAGAGTGGGAGAAAGAGAGAGAGAGAGACGCCTCCTCTTAACTCTCCACAATCCACATTGCCTCGACTCCTCTGTTCTTTTGGCATTTCATAACAAATTGCTTCAAATTGGGGGCAGTGTGTATGGTATTTTGTGTGTGTGTGCGTGTGTGTGTGTGTGTGTGTGTGTATTGTCTTCACGCAGATTCTGGCAAAGTTGCCGTTAAAACCGCCGCCCATTAAAACTATTTGCCGTAACAAACAAGTTGCCCCAAAGCGTGTCCATCCATGGCATGGTGTGAATTCAAGCCAAAAGTTGTGCCAAAAAAAAAAACAAAAACAAAAAAAAAGGGGGGCAAGAATGGCAAAAAGTTGTGCGTTAAGATTTTTGTGTGTGCTGTACTAAAACTTTCGATTGTCTCAACATGATTCTGGCACTAAAACTATTTGTCCAACTATTAGAAAGTCAATTAGTTGTCTTCTTCTTCTTCTTTATTCTTTTTCTTGTATTTTGTTTTTCATGTATTCATGTCCTTGTGTGTGTGTGTGTGTGAATGGCTTTTTAAATGCCTCAAATGGTCATAACAATCACACATATATATTTATATATATACAGAGTCCTGGCAACGTCTGGCCCAGCCGATTGAATTACCTTTGCTCCTGAAATTCAATTAAAATGCCCAGTCCACGCCCACATTACATTGACGTCTGCCACACCTGCCACAGCTGCACGTATTTTGTAGCCAATTCTATTTTTGTCGGCTACCAAAAATGATTGTGCTTTGCCAAATTCTGCTCATATTTCTAGTTTGCCTCAACTCAGATTGAGCAAAACCCATTTCAAATTTATTTTTTATTTATTCATATTTCAATTAGTTTTTATTGGAAATGTTTTTGTAACGAGCAGAAAAAGCCTTTAGAAGTTATGTAATAAAAAACAACTTTAATAAAGTAGCATTCAGTGAAAAAATATAAATATTCAAGTTGCATAACTTATTATTATTAGAACATTCGCATAAAGCGCTAATAGAAACAAACTGGTTAATTAACTTTTCTTACAACCCCATTTTGTCATTACGATTCCATTCAAAACATGACATCCTCAAAACCCATAAAAATGCAGTAAGCCAAAATTAAAATACAATCTCAATTACCTATTATTATTATTATTACCTATTAAAAAGAACCAACACTTTTTCAATTAGCCGAAATGTAGAAACAATGAAATGCTGTTGAAAAACTTTGACATGGTAATGGAAATGGATACGAAATGAGAATTGTAATAGTTAAAGTTGGTTTCGTGATAGTCGTCGTCGTCTTCTTTGTGGCATAATTATAAATCAACTAGCTGTTGTTGGGTAGTAGCCCAACTTGCCACCTGCTGCTGCTACTGCTACTGTTGCTATTGCTGGTAGTAACTACAACAACTAATCCACTCAGGCAGCAGAAAACAACATTAAGGGACTCTGAAATTATTGTTGCTGTTGTTATGCGACCCACTTGCAACAAGTAAGCAGCGAGAAGCGACATTAAGGGTTGTACGGTAGTACGACGGAAGGAAGCAGGGAGTTGACTCACTTTCGTTGGGCGGAGAGAGGGCGGAGTTCCCCAGTGTATGACATCAGCTACAATTTCCATTACGAGTCGAGCGCTGAAAATCGTCCACCTGGGAGCTTATTAAGTCAGGACCCGCTTGCTCGCAACTGGGCAAATGTTGTAATGTAATGCGCAAATGAAATAAAATAAAAAATGTTTAACTCTGGGAGTGGTGGTGGACAATGGGCGGGGCTAACAAATGACAAGGGGGCATGCAAAGTAGAGCGTAGCCAAGCCACGCGACTCTAAAGCGAGTAACTTGTTGATACTTAGCCAACGACATAGTTGCCATCACTGATCCCCCCCGTACAACTAACCCCAAAGAGGTGGCCTTAAACTTGAGGAATTCGCTGCAGCATAATTTAACTGCTCAATAATACACAACACACAGACAAACTTAACATTTATAGGCCATGTCATAATGTGCACTCAGCTCCGATGAGTGTGATGTGATGTGATGTGTGTTCTTCTTCTTCTTCTTCTTCTTCTTCTTAGTGTTGCTTGTGCATCAGAAATGACGCACTGGACGCCTATTTGCATAAATCACTCGAGCAGCAGGGCAAATGAGCATAGCCAAAGGCCAAAGCCAAAGGCAAGCAAGCATTAAATTATATGTTGTGGCATTAGTTAGTTGCCAGCGGATTGAAGGGGGGCAACAACAATGTCATTTAATTGTTAGTAATGTGACTGCTCACATTGTGCAAGCTGACAGCTGTTGTCAGGCGTAACTGTATAGATTGTGCTGAATGGGAGAGGGAGGGAGGGCGCGCGACACTTGACAAATCTTGTGTTGCGTACTTTTGTGCGCGTGAAATTACATAATTTTTTTTTGCTTTGCTCTTGTTGTTTTTCGCCTTTTCGCTTTTTGGTGTTTTTTTTTTTGTGTGTTTTCAATTTCGCTTTTAATAACGTGCGCAAAAGTGAGGGCTACAAGATTGCGGGGTGCAATGGGCAGGGGACAGTGGGCAGGGGGGAGGAGTGGCCGGGTGACCGGGTTCAGATTTCAGCGCTTATTTGGTTTTTGATTATTATTTTATGCGCTGTGTGAGTTGAGTGGATAGTGGAGAGTCGAGAACAACGAAATGGAGAGTGGAGAGTTGGGCAACGCGTCACGCACCTCAAAGTATTCACCATGATATTTGTCGTTTTATCGCTCTGTGCACAAGTTTGCCAAGTGCTTACTCTGTGTGTGTGTTGTGTGTGTTTGTGTGTGTGGTGTGTATGTAACTGTGTATTATTATTTCAGCTCGGCAATCTTTTGCCACGTTTCGTATTCGTGTTGGTTTTTATGCTTTTATTTTGCGTCTGCCGCTGCGCCATTCATCAATAATTCACATTGATTTCTTTTGCTCATTTTGCTGCTGCTACTGTTGCTGCTGCTGCTGCTGCTGCTTTTCCCCACAGCAGCTGCTCTCCACAGTCCCGTTGTTGCTGTTATTATTGCCATTGTTATTTGGAATGTTTGCTCTTTGACGGCTGCGTTTCGCTTTTCGCAATTCTGGCATGAAAACAATTGACACAACTCCGATGGGAACAAATGCTAAAAATGCCACTTTGCTATATTATGGCCAAGACAGCTCTGAGAGAGCCATACTGTCAAATGGCGAGAAATTGAGCTACTGCATATTTAATGCAAATGATTTTTACCAATCAACTCTCTGCAGACTTTCTCTTTATTTAACTGTCTTAAAGTACACATTACCCCTTAAAGTACACTTTGCCACTACTAGTTTTTGTATAAAACAGTGGACAATTGAATAGAATTTCGATTTAAAATACAGTCTGCAAGTGGCTATTAATTAATTGCAACTGCTGTGAGTAGGACTATCCCAATTTAAATGGCCAACACTTAAAGTTACTTTAAGCCACACACAAAGGCAACACATTTTTTTTCCGCCTTTTACGCCCAACAATATTGCTGTTGCTCCTGGCAATGATATGACAACATTGTAGAAGACATATGAAAAACGAAAAAAAAAAAATCAGAGAATGCCGGAAAAATAAGAGAAAAGCATTCACTCATGCGTTGCCTGCCCCACGTTGTGCTCCCTATTTTTATCTATGGCAACATTTCTTTGCATACTCTCGCTATGTAAAGGTATCTTGCATCTCTCTGTGTGTGCTTGGTGTGTGTGTTATGTGTGTGTGTTCGTTTGTATTTGTGCAAGTGGATATCACATGCTGATTTGATTGGATTTGATTTAATTTTCCAATTGAAAACACTTGATCATGTTTCGCAATGTTTGGAATAACATAGAACTGCTTCTCTCCTGCTTCGCAGTTATTACATTCAGTTCTGTTCAGCACACACACACAGGACTCACAGGACACACATGCAACATACATGTGATATGACACGACTGTTGTTGCGTCTTATTATGCGACGCAGAATACCTGCCAAACAAGACAAATTGGCACTGGGATGTTTTGTGTGTTTTGTATTTGTATTTGTTTTTGTTTTTGTATTTGTATTTGTTAGCCGTCAACAACAGTTGCAAAATGATTTACACGCCTCACAGAACAGAAGACATAACAAATGAGGAAAATACTCCAAAACACTCCAAATAGTTTAGCTTGTTACGAAAACTTCACAAAACTGAAGCATTTGTTGTAACCTTTGATGTTTTTTCTTTGATTTAGAGAATATAGATTTAAGATTTAAATAGATTTAAGTAGATAAATTGAAGTATTGGTTAAACACCAAGAAAATGTATAAATACTTTGCTTGCAAACTGAAGAAATTGATAGCTCTTTATAATAATAAATGTCTTGGCTTTTAAATGTCAATATATATTCAAATCCGAAAGTATTTTTGAATAAATAGAACTTATTCCAGTTGAAGATCATTAAAAATCTAAGCATTTAAACTGCTCTCAACAAATTTAGAGCACTTACAACATTATTCGTTAGTCAAAATTTTGTAATACAAAAATTGAAAACAAATCTTAAGTTAATGTTTCCACTCTTTTCTCTCTCTCTATTTGTCTGCTTTGCAGCAACTCTTTCGTTCACAGAATCAGGGCTTTGTGGCTGCGGTCGCTGCCACATCGGCGGCAAGTGCAGCGGCTGCGGCCGGTGGCGCACCACCTGGTGCACCCAATGGCACAATGCAGGCTTCGCAACAGCAGCAGCAACAGCAACAGATGCAAATGGCGGCCGTGTCACAACAGTTTTTGGCCGCACAACAGGCGCAACAGAATGCAGCATATGCAGCACAGCAGGCAGCGCCGTATGTCATGAATCCCGGACAGGAGGCGGCGCCGTATCTGAACATGATTGCTGCCACTCAAATGCCGCAGTATTACGGCGTTGCGCCATGGGGCGTCTATCCGGGCAATCTGATACCTCAGCAGGGCACACAGCCCCGCCGCCCACTGACGCCCTCACAGCAGGGTGCGGAGAATCAGCCGTACCAGGTGAGCACAAATCGGGAAAGGGATCACAGCGAATTATAGGCGACATCCGTTGTTCTGTATATATTATATATATATAAAAATCTGAGGGGACTGTAATAAAAAATTCAGTGTAAATTCTTGTACACATTTAACGCATTTCATGTTGGATTTATCGTTATATATATATATAGATATATAGATATTTGTATAGCTAACCTACAACTTGACCTAAAACGTTGTATTTTTCTCTCTTTTCTTTTTCTACATCAAATAAAAACAAAAACCAAATGCTTCATAACTACCAATAAATACAAAAAAAAACCAAATCAAATGCTAACCCCTGTAAAAAAAAAACAAAAAACAAACAACTGCAAATAATGTAAAAAAAAAAAAAAATCAAATACGAAATCAAATCTGAAATCCAAGGTCATTCCGGCCTTCTTCGATCAGAGCGGCTCGCTTGTGATGGGTCCACGCACCGGCACGCCCATGCGTCTGGTTAGTCCCGCCCCCGTTTTGGCGGTGCCACCGGGCGCAGCACGCGCCGGTCCGCCGCCGCCACAGGGCCCCCAACTGTATCCACCACAGCCGCAGACGGCTCAACAGAATCTCTACTCACAGCAGAACGGTTCCAGTGTTGGAGGTAAGCCAAATTTCATGCATAACCCCCCTAAACCCTATAAAATCCATACACAAAATCCCAATTGTAATTACCCTGTAAAATGTGTCACATACCCATCTGCACTTATATATATATATGTACATCTATGTGTATATATATCTGGCCTATATATCTGTATTTATAAGCACTGTCTAACTCTGGCATGGCCATTAATCTATCTAACATTCCAAAGCTTAACGTAAATATATTCAGCTAACAATAACAATAACAACAAACAGAAATTACAACCCAAGACAACAGCCTTAAAATCCATTTTGATGGAGTTATATATATATATATATATATATAATGCTTGTGTATATCACAGCAATTATAATAAATAATATTATATAGACTTTCACTTGACGCATTTCACTGTTTGTGGCGCCATCCCACTTGCAACATGTCAGCATATTACTCAGCCATAACAATGTAATGCAATTTATAATCTTAAATTCCATTTCTATTATATTTGTTGCGTGTCAGCATTTGCGGTACAATTGCGCTTGTGGGGCACATTAGTAAATCACATTTTTGTTAGTTCAAATTTTGTAATTTAAAAATGCTTTAATTTTTATATTATTTATTATAAAAAAAAAGTGTAAAAACTGTGTAAAAATATGGTGTAATTATTTTAAATATTAACAGAAAAATCATTTTTAATTTTGACTATTTTATTACACCACCCAAAAATCTAAAAAATTTGGACAAACTACAACAGGTTATAAGCTCTACTAAATTTTGAGTAACACTGCATTGCGGGGCATGACAAACAGCTTGTCTTATCCCACACACACACACACACACACACACATTTATAACAAATAAGCGAAACACAAACTATTTTGTTGTCTCTCACACACACACACACACCCACGAAATAAACGAACACCAAATGTGTTTGTCAGTAAATTTCCTTGCTTTTCATAAATATCTAATGCACAAACAAAATAACGTTAAGAAAAACAATAACAGAAAAAAAAAAACTGAAACTGAAACTGAAAACTGTGTCTGAAATCCAACTGAAAGCAATTGCATGCAAGCACGCAAAATGTTATTATTTCCAAAAATGTTGCAGCCACGTTGTTGTTATCCTTGTCATGCAACTAACTCTGTCAGCCGTCGACTGAATCATGCAATATATATAAGTGTCTGTATGATGTATGTGTGTGTGTGTGCTGTGAGTGTTTGGGGTGTGCGAAGTAGTTGCCTTTGCTGAACAGCGTTAAAACGAAACTCTTCACTTCAAATTGTAATACTTTATATGTTCACTTGATATATCCTCTATATTTTATGATCGCCACAGGCAATTTATTATTAAATACATATTGCTTATCAATATTTATGATTATTAAGCAAGTAGCATTTATATATATATATATATTTTGTACAGATTTAAGTCTCTTTAATTATTTATTCATTAAATATGGCAATTAGAAAGCAACATAAAACTTAATGTCTGAAATTAAAACTTGACAGCGCCCCAAGGGGGGTGTTCCCCATTCTTGCCTAAAGCATTTTCCAACTCACTCCAAAAAAAAACTTGATTCGGGCATATTCTATTCAAGCACAACACTGTTGTTTAAAACAGTGTGTGTGTGTGTTTGTGTGTACTTTTTTTTGTGTGTATTTGGGTGAGTCGAGTGTATTTTCAGTTTAGTTTTCGTGCTCAAAAATAACAGTTGCAATATGAGCTGAAGAAATTGTGTCTTTCTTTTTTTGGAGGGGTGTTGGGGGGAGTTGGTAACCAGAAGCACGAAGCTTGGCAATGTAAAACGTTGATGGCTTTTACAAAGAGCTGTGTTTGTATTTGTGTTGTTTTTATTGTTGCTTCTGCTGCTGCTGCTGTTGGCAATTGTTGTAAATTTATAGAATTTCAAATTATAATTAATAACGGCAGTCAGGCAATGAAAGTTTACACTTTCGACGGAGTTTCCTTGTATATGGCTCTCCCCTTGAATACCATTTTGTAGATGCCGGAAAACTTACCTACCCCCTCGCCCCCCTCTCCACTCCTCCCCTAACTACCATGTCGTATTCTATTATTCAAAGCTGCTGAAATTGTTGCGGAGCGCAACGAAAAGTTTTAATTTTGTAGCTGGTAAAATAGTTTTGCAGCTTTCGCTGCTGCTGGTAAATTGTTGCCCGGAATTATGGCGCCCACAATTTAAAATGTGATATTTATTTGTTGTTGTTGTTGTTGGTCTGGTTGGTGTGTGAAACCGTGTGTAAGCCCAACACATTCCACAGAACTAAAGATTCGTCGACATTTAAGAGTTTATTGAATTATATGGAATTGGTCCGGAACACGAGTAAATTACCGAGCCAAAGTAAAAATCAATTTCACCACACGAAATGCCGATTAATGGATGGAAAAATTCGTATTCCCTGTTTCCAATTTCCAATTGCCATTCCTCATTTCAGAGTCATTTCGCCATTTCGCGGCATAACATGTTCAACATTTTCCCCAGTTAACTCACTTAACTCGGTAATGGCTCAACTTTCACATTATTTCGTTAATTAATTTCCCTTGATATGGCAGTTTAATGACCATTTTGTTCTCAATATATTTCGAATATCCGCTGACTCATTACGCTTATGGCATCTGACTGCAATTTGCATAAGGTATTTCGAGCAGAGAGTTCGCCGTGTAAAACGCAGACAATATGCAAACAGCATTTCGTATTGAAATTGAATTTTATGGAATTTATTGTTGGATTTTTCTATAAACTTTAAAGTATCGATTCGGCTTGGTTGAACTGTTTATAAGTTCTTCATTTTTTGTTAAAAGAAAGCGTTAATAACTAATGTGTGCCACACGTGCATCACATGTCCTGTCCACTTGTCCACCATTTACATATCGGTAACCGTAGCCCAATCGAGCCGCACTCTTTGGGGCCTGACAATCAGTCAAAAATCAATTAAGTGCATTTGTCATTGCGCCCAACTTGACATCCAAAACGATGCCAATCCACAACCAGCAACCAACGAGATGACCGTGTCAGCTGCAAGCTGATTGCGAATTGCTACTCGGCTTGTGTTTCAAGCATTTTGCCTGCTCTTAAGCAGATGTAAGCCGCACACACACACACACACACACACCCTCACACACACACACACACACACACACACACACACACAAGTTGATGCACAAGTCAATTGCAATTAGCACTAACGCTAGTGAATAGCTTCAGCTTCTCAATTGGACAACCATCCATCCACACCCCCACCCCCCAAACCCCCCTTTATAAATGGTAGTTTCGGTTATTGGCATCCACCCTTACAACTCATTACCGAAGCAATCGATGCGCCAAGACAACAATTAAAAGCCTGCCCCTTTATTCCCGCACACCCCACCCGCACACCCCATCCGCACCCGCACCCAAAGAGACGTCCTGACTGTTCCTGGGTTTTGTACTGTGTCTGCGTGCAATGTCAAAAAGCTTTTTAATGGAGATTATATTGTTTTAAGTGGCTGGGCAAGCAGATTCCGATCCCATCCGCCATCTTTAGCCCTCAGCTCTGAGCGCAGACAAGCTGCAATTACAAACATTAAGGCGCAAATGGGGGAACAGTGGTTGTGTCTGTGTGTGCGTGTGTGTGTGTGTGTGTCTAACGCACAGAGCTTGACTTTGTAACCGCCAAACCATTTCACCATGCCACAAAATAGTGAGTGCGGCGGTGGTGGTGGTGCATGCAACTACCACATCTACTGTTGAACGTGTTCAGGCTCGACGGCCACAGCAGACCGTCTCTTCTCCGGCTGCCAGTCAAGAATCCTTCTGCCTTTGCCTTTTGTCTTGCCTTGCCTTGCCCACAAAATTATTATGTACACCTTTCACATGTTGGCAACATGTGATTGCATTTGGGGGAAAGTGAAAGCCAGCCGAACAACAGCAACAAGAACAGCAACAACAACAGCAACAGCAACAACAACAGCAACAACAACAGCAACAACAACAGCTACACAAGACCCAAAGCCAATGCCAAAACCACTGAACATACACATAAGCTTCATCTCTGCCTCCCTTTCTCCCCCACCCTCTCCCTCTCCCTCCCTCACTCTCTCTGTTATACAGGACGCACATTGTTGTTATCCTTCTTGTTGTGTTCAGTGCAGCCCGTCTGCTGCTGGCTTTTGTGCAAATGAATTCGTTTATTTTGTAAAATGTCAATTGCTGTTGGGCTACAGACGAACAGCTGCAGCAGTAGTATGTGGAATTTAGGGCAGAGGGGGAGGTAGGTGCAGCAGCACCAATGTCAGCTTCTGAGTGATTTTGTACCTCCTGCAGTAATACCAACAGCAGCAACTTGTTTGACACTTGCCTCAAAGGCGAAACAGCTACTGTGTCTGTGTCTGCGAGCGGTGCAGAATCCAGGCAATTGTTGCACTTTACGCTTAATAAAATTCCCAATGACGTCGACAACATGGCAACATGGCGTATGCGTAACGGTATTAAATAAACGACACGCCTTAAATTCCAATTACTTTGCTTAAAGCCAAAGCCCCCTTTGATAAGCTTAAAATCGATATATTAATTCAATTATTGAAATAAGATTGTCAATTCTCAGAATTATAATGATTTTATTTTTTATTTATATTTGCATATTAAAGAAATATGAAAATAATAAAGGAATTTTGGCATGCTGTAAATAGAATGAGAAACTTCACAATAAAATTCCTTTGAAACATAAACAGATAAGCGTAAAATATATTTAAAATATGCCACAGAAGATGCACATTTGCATAACTTCAGACATAAAAACACACACACAAACAGACACACACACACACACACACACTTGAGAGCATTGAAAATCTTGTGTGGGTTGCTTCTTAAAGATACAAAAATATTTCCAGTATCACAAATTGCTTGCCTTACAGCACGCACAGAACACTTGCCACACACAAACACACACACTCACACACACACACTCACTGGCATATTGCATTTAATTTTGAAAGCTTTATTTTTATGATCGCCTAGGCTCTTAAACACTAATTATATTTTTGTGTGTAGGGCTGTTAAAAATGATTTTGTGTTTGTTGCAATTTTGCACAGAGCCCACTTAAGGACGCTTACAAAGTTGCCAGATTCTCCCCCAGTTTGAAATAGTTTCCGGGCATTTAAATAACTTGAACATTTTATTTAATGCGTTTTCTTTTTTAGTGCTTCTGCTGCAAGTGTGCGAGTGTGCGAATGTGAGTGTGTGTGAGTGTGTGAGTGTGTGAGTGTGCAGGTGTATTTATAATGCGCACGTGTGTGCATTTTTAATTCATAAAATGATTACATTAGGCTTGCTGGGAAGGCGACACAAGAAGAAGGGTGGATCGGGTGGGGTGGGGTGGGGGGTATGCCGTGTCGACTATGAGGTGGCATCTGCTCAGCTTGTGCTCATGTGTAGAACGTGTGCATAAGCCACAAAATGTCGCCTGCAATAAAGGAGGGCGTCTTTCTAATGCCGCACACAAAACAGATGTGTGGGGCAGCAGTACAGGCTGCAGTTTCTGTGGGTCCTTGCGAAGGCACAGAGAGAGAGAGAGAGAGAGAGTGGGGGAGTGAGAGTGAGAGTGGGGGAGATAGAGAATAGAAAGAAGGGCAAACGTAAATAGAGACTCGTTGCAGACATTCATAGCCTGAAGCATTAGCAAGGGTAACGGGGGAGGTAGAGGCCTGGAGGAGTAGGTAGTTTAGTTTCCTCTCTTAATTATTATGACTGTTTTCGACTGGCAATACTCACACTGCAGCATCGACATCCTTCCCCTGTCTCTCTCTCTCTTTGCCCCGCCGCTGCATGCACACAGACACAAATTGCATGAATAATTCTCTTTTAAATTGTTGCAACTACCACGCAGCAAACCGAATCCACAGCATCCCATGGGGGCGTTAGATAGGGCTGATGGTGCACAGCAAATAAAATAAACAGACTGGCAAACATCCAAACCAGAAGAGTCGCACTCTCTCCCCTGCCCTCCATTTACAATACATATATACACACACACATATATATATATATATATATGTATGTATAAACAAATATATATACTCTGAGGCCGCCGCCGCCCACTCGACACTTTCATTGACGCAAATTGTTTGTACTACATAATCCATTTCAACCCCATCCTCCCCCCCCCCTTCCCATTCTATACAAACCACCTACTCCGCTGCTGGTTGCATGCTCATTGCCTGCATTTGAAGTGGAATTTAGCTGTCGCGCCTCTGAAGTGCGTCAAATTAGTTAGTAATTTAAATGCAAAAATTAAAAACTTTTGCAGACTTGCGTCGACTTGCCAATTGTTGATGTAATTTATTATTATTTATTGTATTTTACATAGAAAATTAACTTTTCTCCATTTCTGTGTTGCGCTCTCATTTAATTGACTATTGAAATGCAGATAAAGTTAATCGTTCATTTTAGTTCTCAGCTAAACCTAAGTTTCAATGATTTTTTCAATATTTCAAATTTTTATTAACAATTTTTTGTTTCATTATATTTTTCAAGCAAGCTTTAACGTTTTAAGATACAAACAGAGATCATTTATTTTATATGAAATTAACTAGTTTAACTACCATTTTGCACTTTTGGCAATCTTTGCATTTTTCACACAATTCCGCAAATAATCATTACAATATTTTATCGCTTCGTTCAGCAAGTGAACTTGAATGCCACAGTTTGCAAGCTCTCTAATTAAATATGTACATCATTGTGGCATAATGTGGCACACATGCACCAGCTGCAGCCCTTACCACTCATATAGCTGACCACAAGCCTTTTACAGCGCTTGTGGCAACAGCGGGGGGCAGCAGGCAAATGAATTCATGTTGGATGCAATGTTGCCTTCGCCGGTGCTTAAGATATATAAGTTGCAAGTGGCAAATAGCAATGGGTACTTTCACTTTTTTTCACTGCTGTTGCTGCCTCTTCTCCTTTTGCCACACACGTTTTGTCAGGCTGTAAATTCCTACTCATTTTCAGCGTGCTCTGCTTCTCTGGGCGAATCAATGCCAGTGACATATTACGGCATCCATCAAGTTGGCAGTCCTTGCAACAAGCTTACTGCTTTTGTTGTTGCTGTTCTTGTTGCTGTTGTTGTTGTTGTGTGTTTTCGTTATATTCCCTGTCTCATTCGTTATATCCTTTTACATATCCCTGGAGCTTTGCTGTGTGTGTGTAACTCTTGGAGCGCATATGTGCGTCCTTAATGGGTGACATTACGAGTAGTAGGCCTCTTTCTCTTCCCCCCCCCCCACCCCCTCTCTCCTCGTTAAATATGTATGTGGGCAGCCTTCTCGTTGGCCACTTACACACTTGATGCCTGCTTGCTTGCCTGCCTGCCTGTTTGCCTGGCTGCCTTGCAACTAAAACTAACGGCACAGCTGCGCCTTAAAGTAGGCAATTAAGTTTACGAGTGCCTACAGCAAGCGCATTCCGCTTGACGACGACTTAACTCAATTAATTACAAAATAGCGAATACTCTGCCATTACTAGTCGTCTTTCCTCTCTTTCTCTCTGTTTAGCTATAAGTCTCTCTCCCTGTTGACCTACTCGGATTAATAGTGAATAGTGACTTTAATGGGAGCTAGACTCCCTTAAACTGCCAGACATCTTGTTGAGCTTGAGCCAGCATAAAGTTATTTTTAATAAAAAATTATTAACGCTCATTTTATAGCTACTTTAGAAATATTTGAAACATTCTGTTGGCATACCTTCAAGTCATATTGTTAAATGAAACCCCTTCAAATATTATTAACACATTATTTACATACATTTTACATCTGTATAATAAAAAAATAATAATTCTGGAATAAATTAACTCCCAAATATAATTTCTGTATAAAAAATAAAAATTATGAGATGGTCAACATTTATTAACTTTATCATTAAGTGTGTTTAAAAAATAATAATTCTGGAATAAATTAACTATAATTTGTGTATAAAAAATAAAAATGAAGAGATGTTCGACAACTTTTAACTCTATTCGCCAACTTTACAATATTTATCATTAATTATGTTCGTTTTTGAACATAAATAAGAAAAATATCTATCTCTTTCCCCTCATGTGTCTCTCGCTGTCTTTCCACTTAGCTAGCATCTTTTATATGCAATTCTAAACTAAAATTCTCATTTTATATATTTTACACAGGCCTTGCATTAAACACAAACTCATTGACCGGTCGTCGCGACTCCTTCGATCGCACCACATCCGCCTTCAGCCCCTCGGCCATGGACTACACCACTAGCAGCGTTGCTGCCAATGCGGTCAACAATAGTGTGGCACAAGCGGCTGCTGTGGCAGCTGCTGCGGCACGCGCCAAATGGCCCGGGGCCATGTCGAATGCCAGCGCATATGGAGCGCTCGGATCGGCTGGTGTGAATGCGTCGGCCAGTCCATTGGGCGCACCACTGACACCGCCGCCGACGGCTCAGTCGTGTTTGATGGGCGGCAATCGGGCGCCGGGTGCCGAGTCACGTCAGCGTCAGCAGCTGGCTGTGGGCCTGCCGGCAACAGCTGCCGCACAGGCGGCCGCTGCCGCCGCGGCCAACAATATGTTCGGCTCGAACAGTTCGCTCTTCTCGAGCCATCTGGCCATGCCGGGGACCACACCAGCAGCAGTCGCCGCTGCGGTCGCGAATTCGCGACAGGTGGCAGCTGCTGCTGCTGTGGCGGCTGCTGCTGCTGGTGCGGCCGGTGCACCGCAGCCGGGCAGATCGCGGCTGCTGGAGGATTTTAGGAATCAACGTTTTCCGAACTTGCAGCTGCGCGATCTGACCAATCACATTGTGGAGTTCTCGCAGGATCAGCATGGTTCGCGGTTCATTCAACAGAAACTGGAACGGGCAACAGCCGCCGAGAAGCAGATGGTCTTCAATGAGATTCTGGGCGCCGCCTACAGCCTGATGACGGATGTCTTTGGCAACTATGTCATTCAGAAGTTCTTCGAGTTCGGAACTCCGGAGCAGAAGAACACTCTGGGCATGCAGGTCAAGGGTCATGTGCTGCAGCTGGCGCTCCAGATGTACGGCTGTCGCGTGATCCAGAAGGCGCTGGAGAGCATCTCTCCCGAACAGCAGCAGGAGATCGTTCACGAACTTGACGGCCATGTCCTCAAGTGCGTTAAGGACCAAAATGGCAATCATGTCGTCCAAAAATGCATTGAATGCGTCGATCCCGTTGCCCTGCAGTTTGTCATCAATGCATTCAAGGGTCAGGTATACTCACTGAGCACACATCCTTACGGCTGTCGGGTTATCCAACGTATTCTCGAGCATTGCACCGCCGAGCAGACGACTCCTATTCTGGATGAACTCCACGAGCACACCGAGAATTTGATCCAGGATCAATATGGCAACTATGTCATTCAACATGTTCTAGGTGAGACTTAGATTTGGATTCTTGAACCGGCAGTTTTTAGAGTGAAAATTTACATTTCAATTGCTATTTTTTTTCGGCATTTTATTAATTTTTATGGTTGTTGCAGAGCATGGCAAACAGGAGGACAAATCCATACTGATCAACAGCGTGCGGGGCAAGGTGCTGGTGCTATCGCAGCACAAGTTCGCCTCAAATGTGGTTGAGAAGTGTGTGACGCATGCCACACGCGGCGAGCGCACTGGACTCATCGATGAGGTCTGCACATTCAATGACAAGTAAGTGTTCTGAGAATCTTTAATTTGGCCAGCAGTTGGACACCTTACTTATAATTGATTAATCTTCTGCTGCAGTGCCTTGCACGTCATGATGAAGGATCAGTATGCCAACTACGTGGTACAGAAGATGATTGACGTTTCGGAGCCCACGCAGCTGAAGAAGCTGATGACCAAGATACGACCCCACATGGCCGCCTTGCGCAAGTACACCTATGGCAAGCACATCAATGCCAAGCTGGAGAAGTACTACATGAAGATAACCAATCCCATTACTGCCGCCACGGCCAGCGTTGGTGGAGCAGCCAGCAGTGCCAGCACAGCAACCACAACGCCGGCTACCGCCAGCAGTGCTGTGTCCGGTGCCGGTGGAACATCGCCCTCGACGTCGTCGGTGGTGGCCAGCGCCAGTGGTGCGACCACAACCACAAACAGCATTGCATCGCCCACCCTCTGTGCCGTGCAGGAGAATGGCAACGGCCTGATGGCCGAACCAACATCGCCAGCCACGTCGGAGTCATCCGTCTCGGCTGTCAGCGGCCTGGGCCCCATCGGACCACCCACAACAACAGCCAATGGAGTCCTGTAAATTTGAAAAAAAAATACTACACGTTATCGAATTCTAGTTTATAGTGTCGGGATGAAGAAGAAGGAGGAGGAAGAGGAAGAGGAGAGCATAAGAAAAAGCAAAGCGAATGCATACTATAAATATTATACAAAATATACATATACATATATATACATATATAATACGGATAACAAATGTAATGTAATTTATTTATAAACACACGCAGAAGGACAAAACTGCAGATAAAACACCACAACACAGACCACATAGATGAAAAACTCATCCTAAAATCGGGATAGAGAATTTGGCTCCAAATTTTGAGAGCAATCGAAAAACTTGTATATTCAATTGTAACAAAATATGAATGTTAAACGCTTTTGTAAAGTGCGTAATACTAACACAAACACACAAACAAACAAACACACACAAACATACGGAAACACACAGAGATGAGTTGAAAATCAACTCGTTAATTGCAACAAATTACGCATTTTATTGCGTGTTCAATTTTTTTCGTTGCTGAAATTTGTCAAATCGATTTGTGAAAAACAAAAGCGACATTGTAGTGAAAACTGTCGAATTAAAAAACAAAAATAATCTAAAATAATCAAGCAAATGCAAAAAAAAAAAAAAAAAACCTAAAAAAATGTCTACGTACATTTTTTGTTGTAATAACTATGTATAAAAAAAAATGAGAGAAAAACTCAAGAAATTACCAATTTGTAAATGTTTAAGAACGTGAATCGCATGTATATTTGATTTTTTTAACAAGAAGCGCGTGACGTTCAGTTGCGAAACAAACAGTGGACACAGAGGATCGAAAGAGCGATAAAAATAATAATGAAGAAAGAAGAGAGATCATGATTATTAGCATAGAATTTAACTGCAACCATTTCAAATATACAAATATATAAAATATAAATACATTAAATATAATGAACAACTTAATTGTAGCATGTAGGCTAAAGAGCAAATTTAATATGTGTAAAGAACTTCATTATATAGAGCCAGCAGCAAGAGCACTCGAACTCGAACACAAACAAATACACTAATACACACCAACACACACCACACACACACACACACAATCAAGAACTCTTTAGCGTTGCGTTTTGCAACTATTTCACGTCGCTTTTGCGCTATGTAAAATTTTGTACAAAAAAAAAAACAACAACAAAAAAACAAACTCAAAAGAAAATCACGAAACTAAAAACTACGGAAAACAACCTAAATGTTATTTATTCTGTTTGTCAATTTGTGCACATGTAAATTTAAAACTGTTTTGTAAAATTCTCATTAATTTTAATCAAACATTTGTTTGTAAAAATGCTTGTAAACAATAACAAAAACTAAATATTGTTAAAGAAAATCTTAAACACACACACACACACTCACAACTCATACTGACTCTCACACACACAAACATATGCATATACATATATATATATCAGTAAATAAAAAAAAAACACGCATGCATTGTAGGAATTATGAAATGTACCCCAATTACGAACACTATACATATACTATATATACATACTTATACATATATATATATATATACATTTATATTTGTATTTTGTAAATTGTTTCGTTTTTAAGTCGCAAGTAACTCCCCCCCCCCCTCCGCACATACACACTCACTCATATATACATATTTACACTACACGCATTGTATTTATATAGTAATTGTAGAAACGCGCTTCTTTAGGCCGTCAAACCGAACCCTTTTTGTTTAGCCACTAAGATTTAACTGATTACTGATTTATGATTTTTGTTTTAAGTGTCTTTAAGCTATGATTTTTCAAAGATATGTGTTTTTTTTAACAAGCAACTCACTCACCAGAATCCATCTACGAATGTGTGCAAAACAAAATAAATCAAACCCATGTATGTAAAATATTTCAACAGCTTTGAACTATTATAATTTACAGTCATTGTTCAGTTAGCCCACCTTTCATAATAATACATAAAATAATATTATTATATTTTGTAATATCTCTCGTCACATTGCTTAGCTGTCTCGGTTGCTGTGCGCGCGGCCCCTCAAACTGTGTGGTGTCAAGCAGTGCAGTAAATGTTGCACTGCTTGCACGCAGTCTCTCTTTACAGTTGGGCAGTCACTGGCAGCAGCCATGTTGACGCTGGCTATTTTAATCGTATTTTAATTTTTTTTAAATATCTTTGATATACATATGTAAATGAGTTCTGCGCAGCTTGAAATGCCTTCGATGTGCTAGTATCCCCTAACCGTGTATAAGTGTATAAAATTGTTTTTAGCTACAAACAAGCAAGGACACACAGAAACACACACACACACAACACACACACTTGTAAATTGCCAACTCAAGATTGTATTGTATGCATGTAAACAGAAGAAGCACACACAAACACTCTAAGATATTGTAAAAAGTCAGGATTTTTGTACATTTTGATAAATACATTTAGAATATTTCGCGACGCCTTATTCGGAAACTGAACTGGAAGTAATCAAAACAAATTTAAAATTGTACTATGAGTAATACGAATTTATACACTTTATTTTTAACATCTCAATTTTTTTGTTATCGGTTAACCTCTTTGGTCGGTTTCGCTCTTAATACACAAAACGATGTTTGGCATGTTTTGGCAAAATTGTAAAATGTAAATTTTTATTAAGAACTATTTTTATACAGACACTCACACATATTTAATATTGTGTCGCCGTCGTTGTCGTTGTCGTGTTTATGTATATAGAAAAATCAATGATTGAGCAGATGTAATTTTGTGTAAGTTTCAGACCAACCACAACACCCAAGCCAGCCCATCCAACCGCTTTCCCATGCCCCGAGCGCATTTCAAGCCTTGGTGCAGCAAACAATTCTCATATTGTATGCATATGTGTATTTTTTAATATATATTTTTTTGTATTATTTAGCTATTAACTAATCAACCAACTGCCTGTCTACAGAGCGCAATGCACTGATAATTTTAATTTACATAAATTATAAAACAAACACGAAAACAACTCTGTATTTAGATTCCCAAGTTCTGCATCATCAATGTAATGGAAGTAGTATATGCTTTCAACATTGTTTAACACACACACACACACACACACACGTACATACATACATTACACTTTACATACACACGCTAAGCTGCGTAGCTGTAGAAGTTAGTCTAAGACAAGGTCTTTATAACAAATGACAAAAAACATATATGCAAACTTAATTACTTGTATGTATTGTGTATTGTGCAAAGTTAAAGCAAAGATTTTAAATACTTATATATAGTATGATGTATTTGTACATGTATTTGTATATGTGAAATAAAATGTGTGTAGAGAATGAGAAAGAAGCAGCACAGTAAAATTTAAGACGCAACTAGCGCTTTCTACATAAATAAATATATACATATATATATATTGCTAGTTTTTACAAGAAAACCCTTTTGCACGCATGTGAAAAACTTTTGAGAAAACCGACAAAAACCCCATTTAAAACTAAACAAAAAAAAATTAAAGAGAAAAATAAAACACAATTGTAAACAATGTAACTTAACTTATATAAAAAATGCATATAAAAAACCTATGAAATAAGCAAAGCGTAGTATATATATATATATACATATATATTTAAAAAATAAAATAAAATTGGAAACTATAACGAACTTGTGTGAGATTTGTTTTTATACAAAAATTACGATCGTATGTCGAATAAATCCCAAATGAGAGAAAAGCAAATGCAAAACCAATTTCAATGCTGCTACTGCAGTCAAAAATAACCTTTTTAAATTGTACATTTTATTTTGCCAACTTATTTGTAAAAACAAAAAATCGAACAAGAAAATACTAAAAATGGCATTAAATAATAATAATCCAATATTTAAACTAAATCATAAATATACAATTATTATACATACGAGCAGTAAAAATTTGTAACAATTTTTTCGAAAGCAAAAGTATGTCAACTAAGCTAATGCATACACTGACAAAAAAAAAAACCATTTGTAATTTGTTGTAAAAAGTATAGAACGATAGCAAAGATGCTAGCATGTGAGCTATGGATCGGACGTCAAGTAAAAACTATAAATTATATATATATAAATGTACATTTATATATATATCTATAGATATTTAACATACAAGTACATACTTATAAAGCATAACAAATTATATTTTGTAGTTAATAATACACTCGACTCACACAACACATACAGACAGACACAAACACACACACACCCACACACACACACACACACCGAGGAACCTTTAGTTTTGTAAACAGCGCGCAATCGGCACAAGTTACGTACGAGTCTATATATAAACAAGAAACAAGTATAAAATTCGTTGATAGCATTCGAGCTTTCGAGCATTTGATTTAACTATGCATTAAACAAAAAACTCTTATGTTTATTATATAAATTATATTTAATGCTAATTTCATTGTGAGTAAAAATAAAAAAACACACACAGTTTATTATGTAGCAAAGATCGAAACGTTTTATTTCAACAATCCGATTGGTTGATCCAATTAATAATATTTATATTCGATTTTCAGTTTTACACATTTTACATTTTACATTTCATATTCAGCTTCAATTTCATGTTCAAGTTCCAACCAATTGGCTTCAATAGAAGGCTGCGATGACAACAAATCAGAAATCAAAATTCATATTAATATGGCATACTTTTAATGGATAGCATTCTATATATAGTGTATATATATATATATATGCAATTATATATATACATACATATATATATATATATATATATGTGTGTATAACTAACCAATAATCATTACAACAAAACCAAAACTATAAACCGAAAGACAGCGCGCATAGTTCGAGGCATTTTATACGGCGCATTTTTTATATAAACAGACTAGCTGTCTATACATACGTATATACATGTATGCATACATATATACATATATAAAGATATACCCAAGAAATGATCAACTTTTATATGAGCCAGTAAGTAAACGTACATATTTTTTTATAAGCCTTGGCAAGCTACAATTTTTCCAGGCCGAAAATTTTAACAAAATTACCAATTACCAAAATTCAGTATAATAAAAAAAACAAAAACCTAAAAGCATAACAAGAATACATTTAAAAAAAAAAAATCTAATTATAAAGAATGATAAACATAACCCTCAAGAAATAATTTCAAATAGTAGAATTTTTCCATTGTAGAAAAGAAATGTATGTATAACTAAATAGATTTTTACTTGCAACTTGTTGGGATGCGCAAATCTCGATAAGTAATAGGGACATGATAACGATTCATTATGTGTTGTTCGCTTCCCCAAGGGCGATATAAGCAACAACAACAAAAAGGCAAACTTGTAGAGAAACAACAAAAACAACAACAACCAAATCAACAACACAACTCAAAATAAAAAACTGTATATACAGAGTACTCGTTCAAGGCATATGTTTGGAACTGGGGAGTAAGATACTGGCACAATTACAACATTTTAAATTATACTTTTAAAATTCATAATTAAATTTCAATGAACTTGTTCCTTGGATGACAAAAGATTAATTCACATTTTTAATGTCTTTGAATCTATCGACAGTTCTTTTCACTCAATATTAAACAACAAAAAATATGAGTTATTTTGATAAGCATTTAAAATGTGTATTTATAATCAGTGTGTTTTTTTAATGTTATATACTATAGTTAGTAATTAGTCCTTGTACTTACTCCAACTGCAGAATAGGAGCACTTTTGACCAATAACAAAACCGTACAACTTCAGGTTTGGTTTTTATTTTTCTGAATGCCCCATTAATGCCACAATAACACCCAAAGAAAAACAACTCGAATTCAATTAAATGAAATGGAAAACATGAAACCTTATTAGCCACTCGTATGTACATAGGTGTACGAACATTACTAAAGATGAACAATTGTAAAACTAAATACTTCTACATATTTAATAAAAAGAAACATTAAAACAAATATGCATATCTCATTAATTATCACTTCTTCCCATAGCTAGCGGAAAACCTGATTTTCTTACACTTTTACCCAAGTCCAACCGGAACGGATCACAATATTATAGGAATTATTGAAAGATGACCTCAACATCGGACTTTTGAACTAAAATAATATTATTGTGCACTAAACATTTTTATTTCAATATAATTGCCTATTTAAAAACTATTTTTATTGACTTTTTACGAATGTATCTTTTCAGGAAAATGTATTTCAACAATTTTACGAAGCAGTTGGTAAAACATATTTTAATAAATGAAAGAAAGGAATTGAAATGGGGTTGTATTGGGTAAAAGTGCTGCTAATTTTGGGTTTCCGTTAAAATAAAATAGTATCTTAAACTAGAATTAAAATGCATACTTTTAGGCTAACAAAATAACCAACTCTATTCTTGTCTGCCCAGAAACAGCAAGAAAAATATATGTGTTCAGATAGTGTCCCTGTCGATATGAATTGTTTGGCCCAGAATCACCAGGATCTTCTTTTATTTTGGTATTTATTTTTTTGTCAAATCTGTTAATCTTATCCTATTTCTTGTGAAAAACACATGACTTCTATCGGGATCGTTAAAACTATGGCGAAAGGATACCAAGCGCTATTCCCTTTCACAAAATTATCTTTATCTGAAGTTAGTCCAAAGATGCTGCGTTTTAAACCCTCCCGAATATCCTTTTTAAAGAAGAGAGCACATTGTTTATGTTTTTTTGTATTGCTTAATACTTTTTCCATAGCGATAACGAGCATTTTACAATTAATTAAAGAGAGCCTAGAGCTAGATTCCTTAACTTTGGTAGACTAATCCACGTAGAACTGGTCGATAGGAACGTTCTTGAGCAGTTGATTGGCCAGTTTGCCAAATTCGGTGGCCAACTTCTTTTGGAGCTGTGCCTGCATTGCCTCCAGCACAATCATGGAGTTGTCGCGCAGGAAGAGATTTGTGGCCTCCACTATAAAGGAAAACAATAATTTAGCAAAAACTGATATTTTGTGGCATTCGATCGAAAGTACTTACGCAGTATGCGATTGTTGTTGAAGGCATGCGAGATGCTCATGATGGGTTTGTCAATATCCAGGACGAGGCTCAGGGCATCCACGTGCAAGTACTTGCCACGCAATGATGTTTTGCCAGTCAGGTCAGCGGTGACACCATCGAATGTGGCATGGAACTCGCCGCTACCGGAGGCAGGTATGATCAGCAATGTGCCCGAACTGGAGTACTTGGCCTCGATCTTTAGCTTGGGCATCGTGATACGCGCCTTAAAGGGCTCACCACCGTTGACGCCGAGCTTGAGGGATTTGACTTCAAAGTTGCTGGCGCCAAATGCCTCCATGTTCTTTAGCGTAATCTTGTAGCCTTGTGGTCCTTCGGTCAGCTGTAAGGCCAGCGAGTCCATCCTGAAGGGTTCCACGGGCGGCAGCTGCAACGGTTACAAGTGATTTGTAGCAAATTGGACAGGCACAAAAAAGTTCAGTGCAAAAAGTGCAATTTAAATTATCGAATCGATATGCGGAAAATTCACAGTCGAGTCTCGACAATTTCCGCACTTGAATTGGTAGCTGCCACAAGCCACATGGGCTTTTGGCATTACGCAAGACCCGTTAGCCTAGTGCTGAATTTGCCACTTCGCATTTGGCATTTGGATCTTATGCAATTGCAACTTGTTTGGCAACACAAAAATCGACTGTTTGGTTTACTTACCTCAATTTCGGGTATACCTTTGGCCAGATAGGGCCTCAGATGCTCCACAGCTTTGCTAAAGCAATCCAGAATATTGGGATCATTGCGACGGCATTGCTTAATGTATGCGGCTGTTTAAATAAATGGCAAGCAGAAACAAATCCAAATAATAATAATCACTAAGTTGTACACACACAAAATAAATTCCTATTTTCATTCTTGTAAGGTTCAACGACTCGAAAACCGGCCAACATTGGTTATGACAGCAAATATTCAAGTTCATGCTTCTGGCCAGACAACAACAAGTGCGAACTTTGGCAAGGTTAATTTGCTGACCTTAAAAATGCAGCAGCAGCAGCTAAGTACCAGTCTCAAACATAATATATATATATATATATGTATATATATATATATATTTATATTTATATATATATTTATAAATGCATACTGTTATTATCTCAACAATATTATAGCAAGGCCGTCACAGATCATTATATTAGTTTAATACTGTGCGTGTTTTTATGATCATTATATCATTAGTGCTGGCAGCGACTGCATCTTAGCGAATCAAAGCCTCAGATTCAAGTTCAAGGATTTTCCATGGATAGTTCCGTTGTTTAAGATAGTTTCGCTTGCGCTCGTTCATTAAATATGAATTTGGCTCAAAGTTTGCATTTTCAATGCGTCTTTTATGGATGCGGAAGTTTGCTGTTGCTATTGATAATATTTTATATTTTTATTGATTTCGTTGTGTTCCCCTGCCCGAGATTCAATGTTTCCGCTGTTATTCAATTTGTCAAACTGTGTCATTTTTTGTCAATTAACACACTGAGACATCTGTAAATTATTCAAATTTATATTACTAATCAACGGTATCAAACATGACACTTGACATTTCAAATAAAATAAACAATAGTTGTAACTGTTAATTGCACAAATAATGAGCACATCATCGAATTGATAAACAAAACTAATGCGCTGAGAACTAACTGATAAGTAAAGAACACAATGCACTTTGATCAATAAATTATATAATTATTTACTCAACACGTTCATCAAGATTTAAATAGTTTTGTTTTATTCCCATATTTGACACAAGTGTCGAACTTACGCGCTTCGCCCTGTGCTAGGCAGATGAAGTGCATCACAGCAGCCACAACGGTGAAGTATTTAAGCATTTTTATTAGTATTTTATTTTGAAAAACAACAATTAACACACGAAACGGGTAATTTGCACAATAGCAATTAAAAACGATGGTAATTATGAAATCTTTAGATGTCGACGCCGGTGGCAGACGTCCAACGGAGCCAAGCTGAGAACTACAACTGTGAACGATGGCGGCGACGCAGGTTGATTTTAAAGCCCCCCTTCCAAAGACAAGTTGACTCAATGCAAAGCGTAGCTCTGATCTTTCAGAGACTGCGACGGCGACTGCGACGTCGACTGCGTGACTGCTTAAATGACTCGCTGCCTAGCTGACTTACAGAGTTATTCCCTGCTAACCGGTGTTTGCAGACACCTTTTACTAAAGGTCTCTTTCACTCCTTCCTCTTTGCTGTGGGCCTCTCTTTCAGACTCGGTGTCTGCACAGTTATTGTTTTCGGTTTATTCGTTTGTTTTATTTGCCCATTTACCACTTGATTTTTCGCAATGCTTTGTAAATTATTTTCACAACACGTTATTGTTTTTTAGAATAAAATGTTAATTTTGTTGTAAATTTTTTAATTATTTTTCTTGCCACGATATGGCAAAGTGCAAATCATTATGAAGTTGTGATTGTCCCCATTTTTAATCAACGGTCTTATGTAAGTTAGTCAATCTGCCCAATCACGGGTCAACAAACTCTTCAAAACTGGCCACTGCCTGAACTCAATGCCCCAACAGCACATTGACCACAAGAGAACCCTGACAAATCTATAATTTGTAATCTTTTATCATCGGTGCTTAACTCTCTTGACTCTTTGTGTGCCAAAGTCATGTTCATATAATTTTGCTTATTATCAAATGCAATTATAAAAGCTCAGATTCAATAACACCTCAAAGCACATTTACTTCTCAAACAAGTAAACAATTATTGGCCTATATAGTATAGTTAACGTAGTATTTTTTAAGGCAATTCAGCTATTTATATGTATGATCGATGTAAACAGTTTTCCAACTCAGCTCTGCGAATTTTTAGCAGACAATATACTATGAATATATATATATATCATAAACTAGTTATTTTTTTAAGGAACACGTTTTAGCTTTTTAGAACTTTAACCAAATGTCTGTTGCTAAAGTATTCTGAGTTATGTTCCACTTAAAAATCAATTTGGATGGGGAATGGCAAAACTTTAACTTTGTACTGTCAGCGTGAAGACCTTTGACAGACAAATCTTAAATTGTTTACAATGGCCGTGACAAACAGGCTGATTTCGGAAGTGGCAGCACACAAGGCCCAAGTCGATTCTAAGCGACTTTATTTACAAATGCCAATGGGAGTTGACAAGCTGTGGCACAATACGCATTCCAAATAGTAAATGACAATAGTGAGAAATTCATTAGTTCAAAGAGAAGCCTTTAGCAAATAGATAAATAACAAATGGTAGAGGAAAACGTTTTTGCAGCCCATTGTTTAGAGTACTCACATTGTTATTTAAATAATTAGACGGGTTTGTTTTATTACCTGTATTATGAGTCAGTCGCTTTTCTGATTGTGTTTAAAAGATGCCATTAAATCCTACTTGAAATCATTAATTCTGGAGGGTTGCGCACAAGCACAAAAAAAATAATGACAATGCTTACAAAGACTAAGTAAATCTCTTGATAGTGCAAAACATAACAAAAAAAAACTATAATTCTAGACATAACTAATAAAAGACTAGTTCTGTAAAACTGGATTTTAATTAGTTGCATAACTTTTAATGAGAAGTTCTACATTAAGTTTTAGTTTTATTAGCACATTAAAAGTTTCACTATCGATGGAAACAAGTTTCCGAAGCGACAAATATTCCCAAATCAGCAGACAGTATTAAGGCCACGAATAAACTTATTTTGGCACACGCTTATATAATTTTAAATCCAGAAAGTTAAATTTTGCAGGTCGACGAAAATATTCCCTCTTCAATATTAATAAAGCATTAAGTAGAGTTCTGATTTTAATGTAGGTAATTAACTATTAGCCTCCTTGAGTTTACTTTGCACTAGCCACAACGCAATTCGAAGATATCAACTGGCAATGGGTAAACTTTCAAGGAACATAAATAAACAAGCCAAAATGGGCACAATGACCAATGAAAATAACCTTGACCGAACTCATAAAAACCTGTAATTGTAATTGGCAAAAGGGAGTGTGCCTAATATGCGGGAGGCGACTGTAGCAACTTTATTACCAGCCTCGCTTAAAAGTATGCAACACATTCTGTCAAAAAATCAGATTACGTTTTTTGTTGCCACGAGTGACCCCAAAAACTGATCGTCTACGAATTTGTTTATTACTTTATAAGCATATATGCTAATTTTTTCAACAGCTCAAATAAAGTTCTTAATTATTCGCAACAAGCGACTTAACAACAGAAATGCCTTTTGCTTTATTAACATGCACAACGCGTAATTTGAGCTTTGTATAAACATCTTCGATTTGTTATTTCCTTGGTAATTGCAATTTGAAGACTGGTCTTTATTTTCTCCAAAAAAAAAGAACAATAATGTTTTTTTTAACAATGGAACTGAAGTGTCTACCTGTTTGAAATGTAAGAACTTTTGTTGATGTTATTATTCTTATGCAAATCTCAAGTATAATGCAAATGGCAAATGGTAACTGGTTAATGGCAAACGGCACATGTAAGAAAAGAACTTGACCTTTTCAAATTCATTTCTTTTTAGACACACTAATAGCAGACCAGCTTTGTCCACGAAAGGGTGCCAATTACCTAGCTATTCAGCATGTACAAAAATAAATTCAACTCGCAGAGAGAAGAGCAGAGAAGAGAGAATGCATGACACGCAGGGATAAGCAGAGCTAATCCCAGGGCTAATAAAGCTCATGATTCATGGCACGGCTCATTACGCTGATTTTTGAGGCCAAGCAGGTTTCCAGCGACGAGTCAAAGACCGACTAGCTCACGGCATGATTTTAACCTTCAAGTAGCGGTACACTCACGTCCCGGCCCAAGCCCCACTCCCACTCCCATTGCAAGTCCCGGCCCTAGCCCATGCATGCCTGACGTTGCTGTTGCATGTGGCGTTGACGTTGACGTTGGCAGTGGGTGTGGCCCCATTGTACTGGCTTTGTTCGGCGTTGCGTTGCACCTTTGCCTTTGGCGCTGCTTTCGACGCGAGCTCATTTCTTTTGGCCGCCTCAATGGCTGGCTGGGCTGGCTCAGCGTGGCATGGCTTGTGCTTTTGGTTAAATGGCTTGGTCCAAAGAAGCGTTGGCTCATTCCTCGCTCGAGTCGCGTGAAAGTTGGACGGCAGTCTGCCCAAACAAAGCAAACAGTAGCAAATTCGAAAGAAAGAAATAAACTTTAGAAAAAAAGTCGGTTTTAATACTTTTCGTGGTCAGCAAGAAGAACAAACAAGAAACAAAACACAAAAGCGAACTGGTCCGTTTTGACCCACTTAGGAGCTGAGCCAACCAGAATTTCGAGGGCCGAGTGAAATTTATATTGTATACATTGTATGTTTGATCGTGTTTTCAGAAAATAACAAAAACCAAATCTAAAACAATAATAATTCTCTTAAAACGCTTTCGCTCTTACTCATAGAAAGAAACGAAATAAAAAATAATTATCATATGCAAGAAACGACGCGAAAGAAGACGTGCTAATAAATTATGAAACCAAACTAAATGTGAAACAAGGCTCTTAACTATTTATTTCAACTTGTACTTTCATTCAGACCTACCAAAACACAACACCAACAACAATGTGCCACAAATTTGGAATAATATTATTGCTGGCCACAATGGGCGCCATTTGGGCCCAGCAACAGCGTAAGTAATGCAAATAAAAACAAATAAAATAAAAAACAAATTGCTTGTATAGCTTTCTATTGCGGTTACATCGACGCTTTCCAGTTCTTAAAAAAAGGCGAAAACCTAAAGGCGCTCTTAACTTGGCTTAAGTAGCGCTCAATTTAGTTTTAATTACCCGCCATAAACGTGCCAGAAATATGGAAAGTTGCAGCTAAGCATTAAGCCATAATATTCAACAATCTGCTATTATTTCAAAATCAGTTTACAGTAATAACAACTGGCTGAATAAATCACAATTTTTTAATGTGGGTTAAAAAAGGCTTATAATAAAAGTAAGCTCATATTTAACCCAGCATTCTTTATAGCCACTATAAAAAGAGCCATAAAGCTGATTGTTTAAGTCACACAAATGTTATTCTAAAACTTAAATTTCAATTAGGCGAGACTTTAGATTTATTACATAATGAGTGTAGATGATACTTTAAGATCACAGCGGGACTTTCAGCTTTTTTTTTTACTAAAAAAGCAGCTTAAGCTTATTAAGTTGGTTTATAAAGTTGGCTTATGGAATTATCAGTGCGTAATTTAAAGAGCTAAATCTGATTAACAAAGTTGGCTGAGTTCGTTTCCCCCGTTTAAACTTGTAAAGCACTTTGCGTTAATGAGCCTGCTACCAATAAAGTTGTCACATCAGTTTCCAAGAGTTGATAGCTGCATTTGCTCATGTCTGTCAGATGGGTTTGATCTTATCCGCCAATATGTGAATCTCTACTTGATTGTAAATATATTTATACGTATACTATATATATTTATACGTATACTATATATATTTACATACATATGCCATGTGAACTTGAACTGAACGCAAGTTGCAATGCAATTATTTTCGTTGCACTCGAATGCGCAGTGTTTGAATTTAAGTTTATAAACATTAAAGAAACACGAAAACGAAAACAAAAACAAAATAACAAAAACTAAAAAAACCTATTAAGTCAAAGATAATTAACAAAAGTGGCGAACCGAATGATTCAGCAACAACAGTGAAGATTAGAGTTTGCGAAAATTCGATGAACTGGGAAGTGCAATTAATTATAGCTATTTCTCTTTCTCTTCCCCCCTTGCAGCTTACTATCTGCAACAATGTCCTCGCGATGAGGCAGTTATCAACGAGTGTCTACGCGACAGTGGCAACAAATTGGTGCAATATCTACAAAAGGGCATACCCGAATTGGACATTTACGAGGTATGCCGAGACAGGCCTCCAATGATACCACTCAACTTAAACTCCTCTCTTGATCTGCAATTTTCAGATTGAGCCTGTGGTCATTGATGAGATTGGCATTGTGCTGGGCAGCGGCCCAGATGGATATCGCGCACTTTTCCGCAATATTCAGGCCTTTGGCGTTAGCAATATAACAGTCACAAATGTGCGGTATGTATTCTAAAAAATAAAACATGCAGGTGTACACACACACACACACACACATTGGAATCAAGTGTTTGAACTGTGGACACATTAAATAATTGTCTTGACCCCTAATAACCTGCTGTTTACTGATTACTCGCACACAATCGAGCAGAGGCTATAATTTAACTGTTTTATTAACTTTAACTAGAGTCAATCTGTTGCATGATTATCTTATCACTATATAATTAAGATAAACTGCAATTATAAAGAAACACTTTTTCCTCTATTTGGGCATACAGCTTCTGAGGTTTTAATTTAACCCTTTCTACGTAATAAACGTCGTCTCATAGCTAGTTTGTCAGTCGCTTTGTCAAGCGTTTAGTCAAATTGTATCGACACGCGCTCAATTTCAAATTATTCAAATTTATTTATTGCTCGTTGGCTTTTCGAGTTCCGAGTGCAATTCAGAGTCTTTGTCATTGTTCTCTTTTAATACTGAGCAAGTGATTAGCATTAAACATTTGCATTTTCTGGGATTTTCTAGGTACGTAATTGCACCACAATTAATACAGAATTTTTGGTTAATGGCTGGAAATCTGATTAACTATAAATTATAAATAAATAGAAGCCGGGAAATTCATTGGAAGTGTGTGCCGCTGGGAATAATTGGTTTAACTAGAAATGGGCAATCACAGATAAATATAAATAAATAAAAATTAGTTATAATGTTTAAATTAGCTATTGCTGACGTCGCTAAAAATCTTATTGCAAGTTTATGCTTTGAAATCGAGACGCTTAAATTCAATTAAGTGTCAAATTTGATTTATTTTAACCATTTTAATGACACAACTTCTTGGTTATCTAAGTGTGCTGACTTCCACTCAAATGTTATGCAACATTTAAGTCCTTGATCAAGCCGTATGCAATCAAAAAAACAACTTGTCGCAAACACCCGACTACTTTCCGGCAACGACAAACATGGCCTGCAATCAGTTAGCCAAGAGGCAATTATGATCAAAGCGTCTAAGCTGCCTATAAAACCGTTTACCATCTGAGCACTGAGCACGGAGCACGGAGCACGGAGCAAACGGCAATCGCGTCGACTGCCAAAGATGACGACAACCAACGAAAAAATACAAAAAAAAAGTGGGTCAAAGCGATTCTCTATGTCAAGCATTTGGTTTCTAGCCTCTTGCCGCACAGTAGCCGGTTTCAATTGCAATGGAATTTGTTTATATTCGATTTGGGTTTGTCTATCGTATTTGTTGTTGTATGTGTTATCCGTTTGGCTCTCTACTGGTTTTGATGTCGTTATTGTCATTGTTATTGTTATTGTTGTTGTAGTTGTAGTTTTTGCAACGAGTGCACCAGATTTGTTTTGTCGAGAGTCTCAAATGTTGCATGTGTCCGAAACGAAGGTCGAGGTGGAGTTTGCCACACAATATACGTGTGCGAGACATTGAATAAATAAAAAATGCAAATACCTTAATACATCGAATGAAATGGCAGTTTTGAGTTTTTCGCTTGAGCACTTAGATAAACCATCATCGTAACTATCTTTATCAATGCCATTGTCATTGTTTTCGTGCAGCTCCGACTTGGACTCGCTGCAGTTCCAGCTGACATGCGAGATACCCCGAATCCGAGTCAAGGCTCAATATCGATCCACAGGTGTGCTGATCTTGGTAAAGGCCTCCGGGGCCGGTGACTATTGGGGCGAGTACGGTGAGTTTCACAGTTGCCAGTTGCCAGTTGCCAATTCAAGGATAGTTCGTAGTTCACCGACTTAATTACATTATGGTTAAATCGTGTATTTTAGAGGGCGTCAAGGCCAAAATCTATTTCAAGGCATTGGCCAATGAAGGCGCCGATGGACGCTCATATCTGACCACAGATGCGGTTAAAATGGATTTCAATGTCAAGGATATTCAGATGGGAGTGGATAACATTGCCAATGGCAATTCCGTAATTCGTAAGTATAAACTGGAATAATAACCAAGGCTTAACTAATTAAATTTTATCTCTTGCAGAGGCCGCTCTCAATCTGTTCATCAACTCCAACTCGCAGGAGCTGCTGAAGGAGATGAAACCAGCGCTACGCACCAAACTGACCATCGTCATACGCAACTTTATGGATCGTCTGTTTGCCAAGATTCCCCTTGACGAATGGATCAACTTGAATTGATTAGTCTTCCGCTTAGTTGCGCTATACGAGTACTACATAATAAGATCTAATTTATTGCACATAAACGTCACTTACGAATTATAATAAAAAATAATTTTACAAAATAAAATGGAAATGGACTCCGCATTATTTTATCTGTGGAATGTGGTTGATTCAGGCTCAACAGGTTAAATTCACAATTCATTTGCATATCTTCCTCAATTAGATAGGTGAGGCAAAACAATCATCGGCCACTCTAATTTAATATCCGATCGTTAATATACAAAGTATTAGATAAGATAAATTACGAGTTGCCAGTTACGTTGACATTATCATTAGATCCACGGTAATATCAGGGCCCACATTCAAATTGAAGGCCTATTAATATGAATGAATGAATGAATACTAGGCGCAAATGTTGAATAATCTAAAACACGAGAGAACAAACAACGGACTATTTTAATAAAATGCAGAAAGTTTGTTCTTTATTTAAAAGATATTTTTTATATAAATATGGAGATATAAGGAATATAAGCTACGAACTTCTACGCAAACAGTTTTAAGGGCCTATATATCATATTTGGCTGGTGTTTTGATTATTAAAAAAAAACTCTCCTTCAACGAGCTAACGATGAGTATAATCCAATTACAATAGCTCGTCCAGTTGCGTGTGGTTGAACAATTGAACAATCATTGTGTCGTCGCAGTGAGCCATGTCATAAAGTCGCTGGATAAACTGACAAATTACATAAAGAAATCGGATGTCAGGCAATACAAGCTTTAAACGAAAACTCAGTGGATTGTCAACACAACTTCAGGGCCCCATATTGAAGATTGTGTAAAGCACGCCAATGCTAAATCAGTTTTCCTAATAGAAAGCCTGGTTGCACTTTATGGGCGACCTGAGTTCCAGGCACCTCACTTACATGTATACAAATATATATTTAGATATAAATATGTATTACTGGGAATCCGATCATTAAATTTATTATTATTATTCGTTTCACAGTTAACCTCAGCCAACTGTCGCTCACATTTGCATTCGCACTCAGTGTGGCTCTCTCTGGGAAATTGCTAACGTGTTTTGGGGTTCTACGCTTGCATCTGTGGCTTGTTCTAAGCTCGCCAGCTTCGCTCATGTTAATCAAAGCTAATTTTTGCTATAAAACCCGAACGACACCAGAATTTTGCATTCAGTACGACTTGTCGACGGTTACTAAAACTACACACAACACTTTCAAAATACCTCAAGCCGAGAACACTGAGCGGTCCTCAGTTTACAAATTACAACTTAAAACGTTAGTAAAAAGTTGTTTAAAGTTTCCAAATATTTTAAAACAAAGACATATAAAAAAAAAAATTCGTGAGTTCCTTAAAAGAAATTTACGTGAGGAGTTCAACATATTGTTAAAAATAAAAAACTCTAAACAATCAAACCACATCAAGGACTCAGATTTGTTGTTTTGTTTGGTGAGCACAAACAAAAACCGACGAATTAAATAGTAAAAGTAAAGTTTTCGTAGCAAGAGTTTTTATTTATTGATTTGTCTTCAGACTCCGTTAATCACTTGAAGTCTGATCGGTTGAATTAAGTGTCGAAGTGAGCGCCCTCGAGTAATCCTCGTCTGTGGCTTCCAACTTGACATCACTGAGCGGGTTAACGGTCGCAGCATAGGCTCGAAAGGACTTATTAAAGAGTCCTATTGAATATGGATTTCATTGAATCCATAGCTTAAAATGCCATCAGACCATCAGGTTAGGTAGATAATTGATTCGTCGCTAATTTGAAAGATCACATCAATCGAAGCTTCTTTAAATCTGCTTGCCTTGACATTACCGTCTACCGTGAGTATGATTGAATGACCATTTGACTCTGAGGGTTTTCGGTCAGCCAGCATGTGGCTCAAGGACGCGATCGAATTTTCAGTACGTCAATTACCTCCAACCTCCATGACAATCGCGGCGTTATACGGCATTACAGATATATCATTCTTGCCCTCAATTAACTTAGTATTTCCTTATAAAGAGCCAATATCTGTGCCTGTTTATGTATCTGTTTCCTGAGCAACAGCAATTACGGATATTTACCACTACAAGTAAATATTACCTTTAAGGTCTTTTGAGTGACACTGCTGGAATTTTTGCGGGTAGAGCTTACATAGACATCGACATCAAACACATTTAAATCTCCAGGACTTTGGTGAAGCCCAGGTGTGAGATGTTAGTGTGTGCGAAGCAATGCTTCACTGTGCTAGACGGCTTATTTGCCGTTATTTCCGTTAGTAGGCCGTTAGTTATACGCAACGTGCAACACGTCTGGCGACCCCAGCTAAGTCACTGTCGAGCCATCTTAACTCCCGCTAACTACAGAATATTTTTATGGATACTAATTATTAATTATTAAGAAATATTAAAAGCGGCTGCTATTAAATAAGGTTAGAGAGCAACGACTCATAAACGAACTGCGCTGTTAAATAACCTCCTATTAGCTTTTTGTATAAAGTATACAATTAGCTACTCGGACTAATTATATGGATTGTATTATTGTGAGCTTCATTTCAAAACTGGGCTGGGATTGGTAATTGTGTCTAAAGCTAAATTGTAGTGTATTATCAAACTCGACAAGTTGCTATGATGTCGATTTACGACGATGAGTTAACACAAAACATTTATTTTTGAAAATAGATTCTATTCGTTTTTGTGCACATTTAAATAACAGTTTGATTGCTTCAATGCAAACGCCAAAACTCATAGATATATTACCAACTTAGTATTTCCAGAGAAATCAATAAAAATTTGAGCGTAAAATGGAGTCCAGATTAATTGCAGCCACTCTTCTCGTTTGCTTCTTTGGCATCACCTATGCGACCAATATGCGTAAGTAGAAACAATAACAATCACACAATATTTACCTAATTTTATGTTATTTCACACAATCCACTATAGCCGACTATATCCAGATCTGCCATCGTAACGATCCCGAGCTTTCCAAATGCCTCAAGCAAAGCATTCACAATCTGCGCCCCTATATGGCCAAGGGCATCAAGGAAATCAATATGCCCTCTCTGGAGCCACTATACATCGGTGACCTCAATATACTCGAAGCCAGCTCCACAGGAATCACGGTCAAGGCCAAGAAACTGACCGTCTACGGTGCGTCCAATTTTGAGATTACCAAAATGCGTGCTTCCATACCGAATAAGCGCTTCGACTTTGAGATGATTCTGCCATTGCTGCAAGGAGAGGGCCAATACGAAATTAATGGCAACATACTGGCGTTGCCCATCAAGGGCAACGGACCATTCGTCGGCAACTTTACCAATTTTGTGGCCTATGTGCGCCTCACTTACGATGTGAAAAATGTGAACGACATTGATTATTTTGAGTTAAAGGAGTTCGCCTTGAAGATTCGCACCGGCAAGGGTCGTCTGCGTCTGGAGAATCTCTTTAATGGCGACAAAGTGTTGGGTGATGTAATCAACCATACCATCAATGAGAACTTTGAGCTGTTTACCAACGAGGTGATAGCGCCCATTGCTCGTGCCCTGGAGGTCAAGTTCCTGGCCATTGCCACCAAGATTGTCGAGAATTTCACCTACAATGAATTGTTTCCCCTTTAATTAAAATATGTGCTTCAGTTTGTATGCTATTACTTGTGATACAGTTAATTTCATTATGTTAGAGTTAAAATATATCATAAATAAAATTTACAGGAACTCGAGTTTTCTGTTTTATTTTATTCACACCAATCTTGAAAATTAATGTCTCTAGAATGTCTCTCGTAATATAACAAGCATAATTCCTTTTAATGTCAAGTCTAGTTAATTTACCAATCTTAAATTGACTATTTCTTTTGCGCGTCTTTTTGTGTTGAATTTTATTTGCTTTCGTCTTTGTATGTATGTTAACAAACAAATATCTGCAGCTTTAAACTGAACATTTGCTGGGTTGCTGTTAACAGCAACTGCTGTTTCCGTTACTGGTTTTGCTTTGTTTAAGATTAACAGCAGTTTACTGGTTTTCCTTTTGTAAGATTGACCAATTTTTTTATATCATTTTATGTGAAGTCTTTCTATAAAAAAATCGAATAAAAAAATATATATATAATTTTAATTTAAATATAATTTTACTCCACGCTAAAAAACTAAGACAGCTGCACTGTTGAGTGCGGAGTAATCTGTTAACTGCCAGACTATATAGGTTAAGTGGACAGCCTTGTGTTATCGTAACGCGATATCGACAAGCAGGCAGGTCTGCTCAAAATCGAGTGTAATATCGTTGGGTATGTGCGAAGTATCGATACATTTTCTTACGCTGCTCAGTGCCCTCAATTAAAAATTAAATTACAAAATTTCACTGTTTCTGTTTATAATAAATCGTGTTGCCTAACGATCTAGTTAACATTCAAGCACAAGTGGTAGTAACATTGTAGATCATGTCAACACCCGCACGCAGACGTCTTATGAGAGATTTTAAAAGGTAAGAAAACTATACACACACACTAACAATAGTCGTGATGTATGTGCAATGGAGAAACGGGGCAGCATATGTATGTATGTATGTGATCAAATGTATACGTACTTGTATATATGTACGAACATAAGCCCGTGGAAAAGTTTGCGCAGCCAAAATACAAAAAGTGCTTATGATTGTGTGTGTGACCTGCGTACGAGCTGTATTTGTGTGTGTTCAAACGTTGGCTTATTTTTGCGCTGCTCTTTTTAATATGTGTTAGTATTACAACAACAACAGTATATCAATGACAGCAACAATAAGAGTGCTGCACTTGCTGTCTGCGCCTTTGAGACTTGACTTTGAAGCATAGCACAAAAAGAAAAAGCATCAAACTAAATCTGCGCAAAGCAGAGCACAAAAAAAGTGCAAAACGTAATGCATAAAAATTCTTTTTCCCGTTTGTGCAATTGCGTCGCAGAAAAAACATCAACGACAACAGCAACAAATGCCAACCAGAGCATAAGGCACGAGAGCAACAATAATCAAATTGTTGTGCTCTCTGCGCTGCCGCCTTTCCTCCACGCACACACACAAAAATAGTCATCATCCTGATTTTCTCTGTTTCACCATATTTCATCACTCACAGAGCGCACATTTAACCTTGTTGACTCATGCTCTGCAGCAAAGCAGCTGAATAGCAGCAGCGCACAGTGGAGCAGCGGTGGAGAGCAGCGCAGCGCCATATGTCTCTTATTGGAATTTCATTCAAATTTGAGTTTGTTTTGGTGGCTTTACTTTTATTTGTTGTATGCAAATTTATTATTATATTTTTGTTGCTGTTGTTAAAGTCATTACTTGAAAATTAAGAGTTTGATTGATAAGGCAAACTTGAAGAGTGGGTGCGTCTTTATTAACTGTTTCTTGAGTAAAGTAAATGTCAAGGCTACCCAAGGCAGCCGAAACTAATTGACTCCAAACCACAACAGCTCAGCAACACCCCCAGTGCAGAAGCCGTTTTTTATCATTGTTTTATCGACAGGAAATTTGGGTTTTGCTTTGCTTTGTATTCTTTTTTGTAGTTTGTCTACACATATTTTGTTGTCGCTGCTTTTATTGTTTAATCGATGATTTCATTTTGGGCTCAGTTACTTGTATTGATTTGGTTGATTGAAGGGCGCGGCTGGCTTCTATTGCTTCTGCTGCTTCTTTTTACTCTTAGCTGTTGCTCTTACGTACATATATATGCGTTTGTACGTTTTGTGTGTGTGAGTGTTTGTGTGCTTGACCTATATGTAGTTGTATCTGCGATGCCCCTGGGAACCAGTACTTAGAGAGTGGGTCTCAAAACGTGTCAATTGAGAGTTGATCTGGGTTAAGAAGTGCAACTTCTTTAGAAATTTCTTCGTTTTGCAACTACTTGAGTGAAAATACAGTGATCACTCGCAAAATATAACTTAACTAAAATTATTTGAGAAATTAACCCATAATCATGTATGAATCATGTATAAAGAAAAAGCTAAATAAATAACAAAAAGTATTAAAAAAAATAGCAGCGTTTACCAGGACAAAGATTTCTTGGCATGCATATTTCAATAAACTCGCCACACAAAAGCAGCTGATGATTGTAAACAGTAGCCACAACAACGAAAAAATAATAATAAATCAATAAAATCAACGCCAGAAGGCAAGAGAAATAAAATACAAGTCACGACACTTATGTATAAATGTTTACACGTTCTATATATATATATTCATATATACATATATATATATACATATATATGTAGACATAGACCTAAAATGATTCATCAGAGAAATGCAGAAATGATTGATGTGCATCTTGTTTTTAATTTCGATTTGCAGCGTTTTGTTGCTTTGGTTCTGTTATTTTTCTTTGTTTCGCCAAAACAATCACGAAACTAAACAAAAACTACAGTAATTTAATTTTTTTCGATAGAGCAAAAAGCTCCATAATAATTTGGCCATCCATCCGATTTGAAACGGAATGGAATTTTTTTTAAACATTCTGATTATCTCAATTAAATAATCAAAATAATCTTATAATCGTATTAATTTTTTGTTTTTCAACTCGATTGCAGACTTCAGGAGGATCCACCAACGGGTGTTTCGGGTGCACCAACAGATAATAATATTATGATATGGAATGCTGTGATTTTTGGTCCACACGATACTCCGTTTGAGGATGGTACCTTTAAGTTAACCATAGAATTTACGGAAGAATACCCAAATAAACCGCCAACAGTTCGATTCGTTTCGAAAGTATTTCATCCTAACGTGTATGCAGATGGTGGCATATGTTTGGATATATTGCAAAATCGCTGGAGCCCCACGTATGATGTGTCAGCTATATTAACATCTATACAGGTGAGTAGATACCACAAATTCGAATTCAAATTAGAAATGTTTAAAATATTATTATTTAATTGGTTGTCTAGTCACTGCTAAGCGATCCTAATCCCAACTCACCGGCAAATTCTACCGCCGCTCAGCTGTATAAAGAGAATCGTCGCGAGTACGAGAAACGTGTGAAAGCCTGTGTGGAGCAAAGTTTCATCGATTAGCCATGCGCCCACATTAACACCAGCAACAATTATAACAGCAGAAGCAGGAGCAACAGACACGACGGCACAAGCAGCAGCAACAGCAGAAGCACCAGCTGCAGCGACTTGCATCAACAAGCTTCAATAACAACAACACGCAATAATATAAACAAATTTAAATTAAATAATATCAGATATATTTATAATAGTTATAATGCTATGAAATTGTAACAGTCCCTCAAAACATGCACACACCGACAGCCATACCGACAGACAAACGTGAAACACAACAGATAGAAAAGACAGACACACTCACTGACTCACTCACATAGAAAACCAGCCACACATACATACCGCAAAACCGGACAGTTTATATTTTCGTGAAATTGTTTTAACCGTAGATGCGATAACAAACATCAACATTAACAAAAAACAACCACCCACTGAAGCAGGTAACAAAAAAAAGAGAAAGAGCAGCAATCACTTCAGGTGACATCAATAGATATTTATATATATCTCCTCAAGCCTCTCATAAGCTAACAATAATAATAATAACATCAGCAATTCAATGTTATAATTCAAATAGCAGCAGATAAAAAGTTATTAATAATAATAAAAAAAAAATATTACAAAAAAAACACGTCGAAAAAATGCGTAAATTACTTTTATTTGTAAATGTGCTAAAGGCTGCAAAGCAAATTCATAAATGTCGCCAGAAACCTATGCTATTAGCAAATTATTAAAATAGAAAAACAGAAACAATTAAAAAAATAATAATGTATGTATGTGTATGACATAATATTAAATAGAAAAACTCGAAAATGCGAATCATGAAAGTTTGATTGTCAAACACCATAGAGCAGTAATCAATTAAACTTGCCTTGATTTTAAAAAATGATTTACTGAACACCAAAATATAATCAGCTAATTTAATTCGATAGCTGCATAGTTGAACAACCAAGCGTTAGAGAATCTAAAATGTAATATGATGATTATTTGCACAACTTAAATTGGTTAATAAGTTTATTGGCAACAAGTTGTGAAATTTACCGCTTACTAAAAAGAAGAATATAAAACAAAAATTATAATTAAAATTAAAATTAAATGTTAGTTGCTAGCAAGCAAATTAAAAATATAAAACTTTAAGATCGGATCTATGATGCAATGCAGAAAAAAGCGCTTTCAATGTAGTTTTGTGCTTGAACAAGATAAACATTAATAACTTAACTATGTATGTGTATTCTTATGCATAAAACTAATGCCTCTGTCCAGTGACCAATCCAAACCTATCTTAACAATTATACTATGAGTAACTCGATGTGTTGATCTATGCGATGACCCTATGTATATTAAGTTTGTATACTTCGAATTAAACTCATTTCAATGGGTGATCATTTAAGTTATACATCCAATCACCCACACTTCCGAAACCCCTTAAAACGGATCATACTTACATATATGCATAGTGATTAGTATAAACATCTCATAACTGCCATTTGCCACTCTAAAAAGTAACACTCTGATACACTCGAGCGTCTGGGTCAGTTCATTATTCATTATTTAGTTCTAGTTTTAGGCGGATACTTACAATCGATTGTTCTTATTTGTTTTCAAATTGCTATTCCTTTTGCTAATACCCTCCACTTTGGCACTTTGTGTGTATGACGACGATGTCAATATCGATGATATTGATAATGATAATGATAATGATGATTATGATGCTCTGAGCATTATGTGAATCTATATGGATAATCCCTTATAGCATAAAACGATTGTTTTTTTTTTAAATTTATTATTTAATTAAAATGTAATCGAAAACTATTGCAATCCTTGTAGAGCTCTATTAAAGAGAACCCACAAAAGAAATTAAATAAAAATTACAACAACAAGCAGCAAATTGAAGCAAATGATAACAATTTACCTTATAGATTTCAAATATCAATAAATGAAAGTATTAAAAAAAAAAACAATAATGATTTTTAATGAATTGTCTTTTTGGCAATGTTATTCATGGTTTTGTATTTATATTATGTCCGTCCACCAATTGGTTCAAATTAAAGAAGAAATCCGGCCATTTTTGGCAGTTTGAACTTGGATCTTTACAAAAAGTAAAAATAAATACATTAAGTAACAGTATATGTGCTATGGGACTTGTTCTTTTGCGTTATTATTGAAAAAACCATAATTCCCCCAGATTCTGCATTAGTCCTAGGCAGTCTTGGATATCTGTGATTCCAAATGGGTCTGTAGGACAATAATAGGGATTAATATATATACTAAAGTCAACAGTTCATTACATACCTTCTCAGCTACCCTCAGCAGACTATCAAAGCTACTTTGACCCGTCTCCATGACCATACCTTGAAAGATCTTCGACTCACTCTGAGTAAGAAGTTCGTATGGTGATCCAAACTCAACTAGTTGACCAGCATCCATGACTATCACTTTGTCCGAGTCCATAATTGTGTTTAGGCGATGGGCTATTGTCAGAACTGTGCACTCCCTGAACTTATTCCTAATCGTCGTCTGAATGAGGGCATCTGTCTGTGGATCCACATTGGCTGTGGCCTCATCCATGACCAGAATACGATTCTCTCGAAGAATAGCTCGTGCCAAACACACCAGCTGCCTCTGACCCACACTAAGGTTGGTGCCTCCCTCTGAGATTTTACTCTGGAGTCCATTCGGAAGATCGCTGATGACGGGCTTCAACTTGACCTCCTGCAAAGCATCCCACAGCTTCGCATCGCTGTATTCCTCGAAAGGATCGAGATTGTAGCGCATGCTGCCCGAAAACAGTACCGGTTCCTGTGGTATTATGGAGATCTTGCTTCGCAGATTGTGTAATCCTAGTTCGTTGGTGTCGCGGCTATCGATGATGATAGAGCCATCGTTGTACGACAGGCGGAAGAGGGCGTTGATAAGCGATGATTTGCCAGCACCCGTACGACCAACAATGCCAACCTTTTCCATGGGTTTGATCTCGAAGTTGAGCGACTTGAGCACATACTTCGATTGTGGATCGGGGAAATAGCGTAGACTTAGATCATCGGCAACTATCTTTCCTTGTTCAGGCCATGTGGTGGATGGTTTCTTGTTGGGCAGGGATTCATATTCGCCCTCTGGCTCGATCTCATCGTACTCCACAACGCGTTCAACTGCTGTCATGGTGGTCTCCAGCTCGGCCGATTGCCGCATGCCCCATTGAACCATACCAGTCATACCAATAGCCTGGGTTATAGCTAACCCAACCTCACCAGAATTTTCAGTCGGATTGACAAAGTAATTGATTATAATCACTACAATGTACAATGTGCAGAAGAAGTCCAAGTAATAGCCAAAAGCACGACTAGTAGAGATAAATGTGAAGTAACCAGAGCTGTGCAGATCCTGCAGATTGTCGAACTCGGAAATCAATATCTTCTGTGCGTCCAGTGCTCTTATAGTGGTGAGTCCATTTAGAGAGGCGCTAAGATGGGAATAGATGGGAGATCTGGCAACTGCCTCCAGCCGTTTTATATCTCTTGATGTCTTAAGATAAAACTCTCTTATATAATAGAAAATTATTCCAAGCACGAGAGTTAGAATTATATAATAAGGGTTTATAATGCAGATGACAGCAATGATTCCACTCAATGTAAGGAAAACCTGTATCACTTCCAGCATTATGGTTGGTAGGATTTCATCTATCTGACCGATATCCTTTGAGAACCGATTCAATATCCGACCCGAGGGATTCGTGTTGAAGAAGTACATTGCCGCTCTTATAATACCACGGAACATGGAATTATGAAGCTCAGTCGAGCTACGCATGGCCAGATTATAGAATAGCATAGTCCGTCCCAATGTAAGCAAGATGGCAGCTATATTAAGGGCAGTGAAGTAATAGATATCGACTGGATCCGAGTCATCTGCGTTTTGATTCTTGTGAACCCTTAAGAAAAAAATGATTATTCTAATTGACAAGAATAATAAATACAAGAAAGGCAACTACCAGTAAGCAAGGAAAACATCAGTCACGGAACCCACAATTTGGGTGCCCACATAAAGGAACAACAGAAAACTTATTAAAAGCCAACTGCTGCCTGCCGCAAAATATTCCTTATAGATTCCTAAGCCGATCTTGCCCTCGATTCGAGTTTCTTGCACTGTCAGGGGTTCATCTCGAGAAATGGATTCGGTCAGGGAGCTCATTGAATTTATGCTTTCTGTTTGTGACGTCTGGCGTAAAATCTTATGAGTCTTCGTATTATCCAAACTGTCACCACCATCATTCATATTTTCATTTAGCACCTCATCACTTTTGTTGGGACGTGTAAGCAGGTTTGCAAAGTTCAAGCCACTCTTCTGCATCTTGGCATATGTTCCCATTGCACTAATTTTACCCTTATCCATAATGACAATGAGATCGGCGTGCTCCAGGAACTGCAGCTGATGTGTGACCAGGATGACTAACTCACTTCTCAGATACCCTCTTATGCACTGATCGAACAAGTGCCGCCCCACATGAGTATCCACTGCGCTAAGTGGATCATCAAGAAGGTAAATATCCGCCCGACGGTACACGGCTCTCGCCAGACTGATGCGTGCCTTCTGCCCACCAGAGAGTGAAGCTCCTCGTTCGCCAACGATCGTCTTATCACCATGTGGAAGTAGATCAAAGTCACGCTCCAAAGCACACTTCTTCACCACTGTCCGATAGCGATGCTTGTCCAGAGTCATTCCAAAAAGAATATTTTCACGAACAGTTCCTGTGAAGAGCCACGGCTCCTGAGATGCATAGGAATATTTTCCATTGACTTTGATGCTTCCCTTGCCAGCGGGGAGTTCGCCAAGAATGGATTGTATCAGACTAGACTTGCCTGAGCCGACAGGTCCAATCACAGCCACCAGTTTATGACGACCTAGTTTAAGATTGATGTTGTCTAGACTGTTCTCAGTTGCTTTGGCATCCCACTTGGCATCGAACTCGTTGAATTCAACAAGCGTCTCTTCATTGCTATTGAGTTTAGTAACATCTCCGATGTCATTGCTGGTGAGAGCGCCGTTTTCCATATCAGCCTTTCTGCTGTCAAGAACAGGTGCCACCATTGTATTAGATTTGTCCGGTCTTAAAATCTCCTCTCTATGCATAAAGGTCTCCAGACGATTGATGGTCACCATAAGTTCCAAAATTTGAGATATGCTAATGGGAAAGAAATTGGTGAACGTTCGTTGCAGCAAACTGTAATATGCCGTGATAAAAAAGGCCTGTCCAGCAGTCAATATGTTTCCTAATAGCACAAATCCTACAAGACTAACGAAGGTAAAGAAGCGAGATAGACACATGCCAAGGGCAATGAGAATGCCACGAATATAGTTGACTTTCTTAATGCAGACCATCTCGTTTAGGCGTGTTATCTCCACGAGTTTTCCAAAGGGCTTCTCCCAGCCATACATCTTGATCACCTGAATGCCAGAAATTATCTCATTCATCAATCGAACGCGTTCGTCAGTGCGCAGAGCTGTGAGCAGCCTCAGCGTCGATGTCTTCTTCGCCAGATAAGATTGTAGCGGCATGATAAGCAACATAAGAGCAACGCCAAAGAAGCAAGCGACGCCAATCTACAATAGAATATATATATTAAATTCAAATATAAGAGTCCTATACATTAAATTCACACTTTCTGCTTACCTTTTCGAACATTAAATAGGTAATTACCACTAACTGCAATGGACCCAGCCATATATAATGTATATTAGTCAAAACTAAATCGAAGCGTCCCACATCGTTGGACAGTAGATTTACCACCTGACCTATTGATGTGTCTCCCAAAGCGTTATGGCTCAAACGCAGAGCCTTTCGATAGACCAAGCTGCACACCGCAACTCGCATTTTCATGCCTAGATGCATAATACCGAGCATACAGGGATGTTGAATGACAACTGACAGTACTGAACCAACTATTAAAGCAACCGCATACAATTTCGCCTTTATTGGGTCCGGATCCTCACGCGAAAAATATGACATAAGACCATAGAGAAAAATGGGCTGGGATACTCTTAAATAAGAAGAACTTAAATGAAATGATCAGACACACTTTGTCAATTTACTTACATTGTTAAAAATTCTTTAGAGCCTAATATAACTCCAGTAATAAACAGATGGAACCCAAAGATACGGGCCATAACACGACCTAATCGAGGCAATTTCTTTTGGGCTGATCTCTGAATTACCTCTTCATCCCAGGCAGCGCTTAAGCGATCTCCAAGATTATCTGAATATTATTATATATAATTTAGATTGATTGTTACTTAACTGCACAAGTAATGTTTATTTTCTGAACTTACCTGATCTATGTTCCTTCAAGGGACGATATAAATCTGGTTGTTGTAAAGTCTTTTTACGGCCTTTGAAGAGCACAGGAAATACAAAGCTTCATGGTATCAAGTAACGAAAATTAGATAAAATAAAGATTTTGTAATCATAAAAAATGTATACACAATGATTACTACATTACTACTTAAGTAACATTCATAGCCCATTGTTTATTTATTTATTCGAATCAATTGAAACACAGATAATTGTGTTCATTGCTTATGATTGTATTATCAATCCCGTATATAGGTTGCGAATTTAAACATGACGTAGGGGTGAAAGTTTTCTATTACATATCTGAATTGATCGATAAGCAATACCGAACCGCTGGCTGTTGTGTTTTTAAAAATTTAGTGTAGGTTAGGAATCTACTAAAAAATACTATAGATAAATAATTGTATTAGTCCAGAAAGAATAAAATTGAAAAAATAAAATAGTTATTTAATAATGAATCAATTGTAGTACTCACCAGAACATCAATTCCGAAAGTGGGTTCGAGCTTTCGCGGGAATTTTCTGGTAGCTCATCAGCTCTTGTTAAAGACATTTTTTTTTATATTTTTAATTACTTATTTATTTTTTACGCAATGTGCACCATTTAAATAGATCAAACAATTAAGCAGTTAATTAAAATATTGTAATCCAATTATATTTAATAAAACTTTGTTAAGTTTTAATTATGACCAGCACATAATTTTGGATAATTTCCACAGTGCCAAGGATACGGCCAACATATTCCACAACTTATACGAATATATGTTTGGGCTTTAATAATATTTTCACCACAAATCACAAGCTTTCTGTTCGAGAGAGCAACTCATTCTAATTCTCAGCTGAGCAGTTCCCGCTTTTTATGCATACTGTTCCACAAAGCTTTTGCTCTCTCAAGAGGAACGAGCTTTCAGCTCAAATTGTTACTGGTTTATCGGTGTTTTCATAGTAGTAGCAACAGGTTGCTACAAGGCGAGAAAAAGAGAGTTAGAGCGCTAAAGACAGAGAGAGCAAGGGAAGAAAAAAAAAGGGCATCTCGACGTCTGTAATGACATAGCCCTCTTTTGAAATGTGACAGATTTGTTACTTAGGCTGCTGAAACAAATATAAATGCAACCATATCTTTACTAGCCTTGGGAATTTATTGAAGAGTATATTCGTAATAATAAAACCTATTACATGAACTAGCATTTCAATGAATAATATATCTTTTTTTCACAATGGTGTGTATTTTTTTATATAAAAAAAAAATTATTATATGAGACTTGTTCTTTAGTATAATTATTGAGAAAATCATAATTTCATCAGATTCTGCATCAGTCCTAGGCAGTCTTTGACTTCTGTGATTCCAAATGGGTCTGTAGGACAATAATAGGGATTAATATATATACTGAAGTCAACAGTTCATTACATACCTTCTCTGCTACCCTCAGCAGACTATTAAAGCTACTTTGGCCCGTCTCCATGACCATAGCATGGAAGATCTTCGACTCACTCTGAGTAAGGAGTTCGTATGGTGATCCAAGCTCAACTAGTTGACCAGCATCCATGACTATCACTTTGTCCGAGTCCATAATTGTGTTTAGGCGATGGGCTATTGTCAGAACTGTGCACTCCCTGAACTTATTCCTAATCGTCGTCTGAATAAGGGCATCTGTCTGTGGATCCACATTGGCTGTGGCCTCATCCATGACCAGAATACGATTCTCTCGAAGAATAGCTCGTGCCAAACACACCAGCTGCCTCTGACCCACACTAAAATTGATGCCTCCCTCGGAGATTTTACTCTGGAGTCCATTTGGAAGATCGCTGATGACGGGCTTCAAATTGACCTCTTCCAAAGCATCCCACAGCTTTGCATCGCTGTATTCCTCGAAAGGATCGAGATTGTAGCGCATGCTTCCCGAAAACAGTACCGGTTCCTGTGGTATTATGGAGATCTTGCTTCGCAGATCGTGTAATCCTAGTTCGTTGGTGTCTCGGCTGTCGATGATGATAGAGCCATCGTTGTACGACAGGCGGAAGAGGGCGTTGATAAGCGATGATTTGCCAGCACCCGTACGACCAACAATGCCAACCTTTTCCATGGGTTTGATCTCGAAGTTGAGCGACTTGAGCACATACTTCGATTGTGGATCGGGGAAATAGCGTAGACTTAGATCATCGGCAACTATCTTTCCTTGTTCAGGCCATGTGGTGGGAGGTTTCTTGTTGGGCAGGGATTCATATTCGCCCTCTGGCTCGATCTCATCGTACTCCACAACGCGTTCAACTGCTGTCATGGTGATCTCCATCTCCGCCGACTGACGCATTCCTCTTTGAACCATACCAGTCATACCAATAGCCTGGGTTATAGCTAACCCAACCTCACCAGAATTTTCAGTCGGATTGACAAAGTAATTGATTATAATCACTACAATGTACAATGTGCAGAAGAAGTCCAAGTAATAGCCAAAAGCACGACTAGTAGAGATAAATGTGAAGTAACCAGAGCTGTGCAGATCCTGCAGATTGTCGAACTCGGAAATCAATATCTTCTGTGCGTCCAGTGCTCTTATAGTGGTGAGTCCATTTAGAGAGGCGCTAAGATGGGAATAGATGGGAGATCTGGCAACTGCCTCCAGCCGTTTTATATCTCTTGATGTCTTCAGATAAAACTCTCTTATATAATAGAAAATTATTCCAAGCACGAGAGTTAGAACTATATAATAAGGGTTTATAATGCAGATGACAGCAATGATTCCACTCAATCTGAGGAAAACCTGTATCACGTCCAGCATTACGGTTGGTAGGATTTCATCTATCTGACCGATATCCTTTGAGAACCGATTCAATATCCGACCCGAGGGATTCGTGTTGAAGAAGTACATTGCCGCTCTTATAATACCACGGAACATGGAATTATGAAGCTCAGTCGAGCTACGCATGGCCAGATTATAGAATAGCATAGTCCGTCCCAATGTAAGCAAGATGGCAGCTATATTAAGGGCAGTGAAGTAATAGATATCGACTGGATCCGAGTCATCTGCGTTTTGATTCTTGTGAACCCTTAAGAGAAAAATGATTATTCTAATTGACAAGAATAATAAATACAAGAAAGGCAACTACCAGTAAGCAAGGAAAACATCAGTCACGGAACCCACAATTTGGGTGCCCACATAAAGGAACAACAGAAAACTTATTAAAAGCCAACTGCTGCCTGCCGCAAAATATTCCTTATAGATTCCTAAGCCGATCTTGCCCTCGATTCGAGTTTCTTGCACTGTCAGGGGTTCATCTCGAGAAATGGATTCGGTCAGGGAGCTCATTGAATTTATGCTTTCTGTTTGTGACGTCTGGCGTAAAATCTTATGAGTCTTCGTATTATCCAAACTGTCACCACCATCATTCATATTTTCATTTAGCACCTCATCACTTTTGTTGGGACGTGTAAGCAGGTTTGCAAAGTTCAAGCCACTCTTCTGCATCTTGGCATATGTTCCCATTGCACTAATTTTACCCTTATCCATAATGACAATGAGATCGGCGTGCTCCAGGAACTGCAGCTGATGTGTGACCAGGATGACTAACTCCCTTCTCAGATACCCTCTTATGCACTGATCGAACAAGTGCCGCCCCACATGAGTATCCACTGCGCTAAGTGGATCATCAAGAAGGTAAATATCCGCCCGACGGTACACGGCTCTCGCCAGACTGATGCGTGCCTTCTGCCCACCAGAGAGTGAAGCTCCTCGTTCGCCAACGATCGTCTTATCACCATGTGGAAGTAGCTCAAAGTCACGCTCCAAAGCACACTTCTTCACCACTGTCCGATAGCGATGCTTGTCCAGAGTCATTCCAAAGAGGATATTTTCACGAACAGTTCCTGTGAAGAGCCACGGCTCCTGAGATGCATAGGAATATTTTCCATTGACTTTGATGCTTCCCTTGCCAGCGGGGAGTTCACCGAGAATGGATTGTATCAGACTAGACTTGCCTGAGCCGACAGGTCCAATCACAGCCACCAGTTTATGACGACCTAGTTTAAGATTGATGTTGTCTAGAGTGTTCTCAGTTGATTTGGCATCCCACTTGGCATCGAATTCGTTGAATTCAACAAGCGTCTCTTCATTGCTATTGAGTTTAGTGACATCTCTGATGTCATTGCTGGTGAGAGCGCCGTTTTCCATATCAGCCTTTCTGCTGTCAAGAACAGGTGCCACCGTTGTATTAGATTTATCCGGTCTTAAAATCTCCTCTCTATGCATAAAGGTCTCCAGACGCTTGATGGTCACCATAAGTTCCAATATTTGAGATATGCTAGTCGGAAAGAAATTGGTGAACGTTCGTTGCAGCAAACTGTAATATGCCGTGATGAAAAAGGCCTGTCCAGCAGTCAATATGTTTCCTAATAGCACAAATCCTACAAGACTAACGAAGGTAAAGGAGCGAGATAGACACATGCCAAGGGCAATGAGAATGCCACGAATATAGTTAACTTTCTTAATGCAGACCATCTCGTTTAGGCGTGTTATCTCCACGAGTTTTCCAAAGGGCTTCTCCCAGCCATACATCTTGATCACCTGAATGCCAGAAATTATCTCATTCATCAATCGAACGCGTTCGTCAGTGCGCAGAGCTGTGAGCAGCCTCAGCGTCGATGTCTTCTTCGCCAGATAAGATTGTAGCGGCATGATAAGCAACATAAGAGCAACGCCAAAGAAGCAAGCGACGCCAATCTACAATAGAATATATATATTAAATTCAAATATAAGAGTCCTATACATTAAATTCACACTTTCTGCTTACCTTTTCGAACATTAAATAGGTAATTACCACTAACTGCAATGGACCCAGCCATATATAATGTAAACTAACCAAAACTGAATCGAAGCGTCCCACATCGTTGGACAGTAGATTTACCACCTGACCTATTGATGTGTCTCCCAAAGCATCATGGCTCAAACGCAGGGCTTTTCGATAGACCAAGCTGCACACCGCTACTCGCATTTTCATGCCCAGATGGACTATGCTGAGCCCACAAGGATGTTGAGTGATAACTGAAAGCACGGAACCAACCATCAGGCCAGCCGCATACAATTTCGCCTTTATTGGGTCTGGATCCTCCCGCGAAAAGTATGCCATAAGTCCATAAAGAAAAATGGGCAGGCTTACTCTTAAATAAGAAGTATTTAAATTAGATGATCGCAGAGAGCTTGTCAATTGACTTACCTTGTTAAAAATTCTTTAGATCCTAATATCACTCCAGTAATAAACAGATGGAGCCCAAAGATACGGGCCATAACACGACCTAATCGAGGCGATTTCTTTTGGGCTGATCTCTGAATTACCTCTTCATCCCAGGCAGCGCTTAAGCGATCTCCAAGAGTATCTGAATATTATTATATATAATTTAGATTGATTGTTACTTAACTGCACAAGTAATGTATATTTTCTGAACTTACCTGATCTATGTTCCTTCAAGGGACGATATAAATCTGGTTGTTGTAAAGTCTTTTTACGGCCTTTGAAGAGCACAGGAAATACAAAGCTTTATGGTACCAATGAACGAAAATTAGATAAAATAAAGATTTTGTAATCATAAAAAATGGAACCTTATACAAATTGGTTACTACAATTAATAACAATTGAAGCCCTTTGTAGACAAGCTCGTAATTATTCATTCATTCATCCGAATCAATTGAAGCACATAAAACTTTTGTACATTACTTATGATTGGATTATCTTACCGGATTTATTTGTAAACATTGCAAATTTAAGCAGGACACAGGGGTCCAAGTTTTTTTAATACATATTTGTTTATGCATTTCCATACATATCGATAAGCAGTTATCGCCTACCACCACCAAAAAGAGGAAATAATTGGCCACATTGTTGTAGAAAAGAGACACGTTGGCAGGAATACCGATATAATGTGACTGCATTCCACAAGGTGGCGTATTTAGCGGTTAGGAAGAGATTGCCACATAAAGAAGAGCAAAGATTGAGGACAGCCATGGTTCTGGCGGTTTGAATTATGGTGTGACTTTGCGCGGAAGTGTCTTGCACTCCCAAATATAATAATTTCCTCCCCGGGAAGTCTCACCAAAGTTCATTTTTTTTCTCCTGCATTAATTTTGTTACCTTTGTGGCCGATCGACCCAACAACGGAATTATTTTGCAACGACTAGAAAATCGTTCAACGATATATTTATAATCACTATTAGATACGCGCATGCGCAACGGCAAAGAGCACCGCACATATTTTATTTAAATTAATGATAGCGGTCTAATGCGGAACCAGTGCGTTCCTTAAACTAACCCATAAGTCACCCTAATCACATAAGTCGATTTATTCTAACATTTGTGAATTAAATTAATTTAAAAAAAGGCATGAGCAGAGAAAAGTATTTATACGACTAAATTTAAAATGTGTCATATATTCAGAAAACAGCGAATTACATTTATCTATGAGAAACGGAATATATATATATATATATATATAGTAGTGACCATAAGGTTGTACTCAAATGTATAATTCTATTTCCAAAACATATTTTCTTTGAATTCCGACTTACAAAATTTTATTACAAGCCAATAATCGCCTAGGGCGTAATGCTTTTGCACATAATTCTCACATTCAAAAACATATTATTCAATTTCCTTATTATTTATTATGAATTATTTATTTGAATATTAAAATTTATATAATTATATTTAAATTAAAATCGGGCATCTTTTTTAATAGCACCCCCCGTTCCGAATACTTATACTATAGCTTTAAGTGGTGGGATAGGCATTTAGGGTCAAAAGAAAAAACAATTTAAGGTAATGGTTTGATATTTTTAAAATATTTGTATCGAATTTGGCAAGACTTCTAATTCAAATTCAAAATTGAAAAGCCGTTTAAAAATTGCACGCCACCTAGCGGTAAGTTCTGTTAGGATATACTCATATTAGGCTTTTTTAATATGAGTATATCCTGTTAATAAAGTTTCAATCAAGATCACAATGTGTGAGTAAAATCTATGGCGGGGAGAAAAGACGATAGCATGGAGTAGATTGATCGTTAACTCAAATTTAAGGGCAATGGGCCAATAAAATGATTACAGGCCCATTGCAGAAAGGGTGGTTGCGTCCCGGCCATAAACATCAGGCCTGCCAACTGTTTTGTTTATTTTATGTGTGTGCGTGTAGGTCTTTTTGTAATGTTGTGTTGGTCGTCTTGTTGTTTTGGAGTCTGTACTGTCTATAGGCAGGGTTGGTTACCCTACCCTTAGAAAAATAAGCTAGCCGATGATGCCCACTGTTAAAAGCTAAGCGCGTTGCACTTTATTGATAGATAAGCAACATAAATAAAGCCCTGGCAGTTGTGCTTCTAAAAATGTAGTGTAGGTTAGGAATCAACTAAGAAATACTATAGATAAGCAATTTAATAAATTGGATCAGAGAGAAATAAATTGAAAATACAATAAAATACTGATTCAATAATGAATCAATTGCAGTACTTACCAGAACATCAATTCCGAAAGTGGGTTCGAGCTCTCGCGCGGATTTTCTGGTAGCTCATCGGCTCTTGTTATTGCCATTTTTTTAAAATAATTTTAAATAATGTGCACCATTTAAATAAATCAAACAATTAACCAGCTTATTAAAATTTTGTTAGCCTATTATATATAACACAACTTGGCTTAGTTTTATTTATAACTAGCATATTATTTTGGATAATTGGACCTTAACATTATTTTCACTACAGATAACAAGCTTTCTGCCCGAGAGCGCAACTCGTTCTAATTCTCTGCTGTGCAGCTACCGCTTTTTATGCAAACTGTTCCACAAAGCTTTTTCTCTCTCAAGCGGAACGAGCCAACTGAAATTTGAGCTTTCAGCTCGAATTGTTACTGGCTTATCGGCATAGTAGCAGCAACACGTTGCTACAAGGCCTGGAAGAAAGAGTGTGCGAGAGCGAGAGCAGGGGAGAGAGTAAAATGTGAGTAGAAGTCGTAAATGTGATAGCTCTCTTTTAAAATGTAAAATGTAATGATTTGTTACTTAGACAGCAGAAACAAATACAAATGCAATCATGTCTTTTGTAGCCTTGGTAATTTATTTAAGAGTAATTTCGTAATTATAAAACATAATACATTAAGTAGCATTTCGACGAATAAGATTTCTTATTTTGACAATGGTGTATATTTGATGATATAAGAAAAGTATATGTTCTATGACACTTGTTCTTTAGTATAATTATTGAGATTCCCTCAGATTCTGCATTAGTCCTAGGCAGTCTTGGACTTCTGTGATTTCAAATGGGTCTGTTATACAATAATAGGGATTAATATATATACTGAAGCGATAAGTATGTAGTACCACCTACCTTCTCTGCTACCTTCATCAGGCTATTAAAGCTATTTTGACCCGTCTCCATGACCATACCATGGAAGATCTTCGATTCACTCTGAATAAGGAGTTCGTATGGTGATCCAAACTCAACTAGTTGACCAGCATCCATGACTATCACTTTGTCCGAGTCCATTATTGTGTTTAGGCGATGGGCTATTGTCAGAACTGTGCACTCCCTGAACTTATTCCTAATCGTCGTCTGAATAAGGGCATCTGTCTGTGGATCCACATTGGCTGTGGCCTCATCCATGACCAGAATACGATTCTCTCGAAGAATAGCTCGTGCCAAACATACCAGCTGCCTCTGACCCACACTAAAATTGGTGCCTCCCTCGGAGATTTTACTTTGGAGTCCATTTGGAAGATCGCTGATGACGGGCTTCAAATTGACCTCTTCCAAAGCATCCCACAGCTTTGCATCGCTGTATTCCTCAAAAGGATCGAGATTGTAGCGCATGCTTCCCGAAAACAGTACCGGTTCCTGTGGTATTATGGAGATCTTGCTTCGCAGATCGTGTAATCCTAGTTCGTTGGTGTCTCGGCTGTCGATGATGATAGAGCCATCGTTGTACGACAGGCGGAAGAGGGCGTTGATAAGCGATGATTTGCCAGCACCCGTACGACCAACAATGCCAACCTTTTCCATGGGTTTGATCTCGAAGTTGAGCGACTTGAGCACATACTTCGATTGTGGATCGGGGACATAGCGTAGACTTAGATCATCGGCAACTATCTTTCCCTGTTCAGGCCATGTGGTGGGAGGTTTCTTGTTGGGCAGGGATTCATATTCGCCCTCTGGCTCGATCTCATCGTACTCCACAACACGTTCAACTGCTGTCATGGTGTTCTCCAGCTCGGCCGATTGCCGCATGCCCCATTGAACCATGCCTGCCATGCCCATAGCTTGGGTAATAGCTAATCCTACCTCGCCCGAGTTTTCGGGAGGATTTATGAAGTAGTTCAGTATAATTATCACAATGTACAGTGTGCAGAAGCAGTCAAGGTAATAGCCGAAGGCACGATTGGTAGAAATATATGTGTAGTAACCAGAGCTGTGCAGATCCTGCAGATTATCAAACTCGGCAATCAAAGTCTTCTGGGCGCCCAGTGCTCTAATTGTAGGTAGTCCATTTAGAGAAGCACTGAGATGAGAATATATCGGGGATCTGGAAACTGCCTCCAGACGTTTTATATCTCTTGATGTCTTCAGATAAAACTCCCTTATATAATAGAAGATTATCCCCAGAGCCAGAGTCAGAATCAGATAATAAGGATTGGTGATGCAGATGACAACAATGATACCTGTCAATGTTAAAAAGATCTGAACCACATCCAGCATTACGGTTGGCAGAAGTTCATCTATCTGACCGAGGTCCTTTGAGAACCGATTCAATATCCGGCCCGAGGGATTCGTATTGAAGAAGTACAGTGCCGCTCTTGTAATGCCACGGAACATGGCATTGTGAAGCGTTGTCGAGCTACGCATGGCCACCTTATAAAATAGCATAGTCCTAACTAACGTAAAGCAAATTATGGCTATAATAATGGCAGTGAAGTAATATATATCGACTGGATCTGAGTCCCTGTCTGCGGCGTTTTTGTTCTTGTCAACCCTACAATTGAGAATTAAAACGTATTATTCAATTTATTTATTTGATCGATCAAATAGATGACTTACCAGTAGGCGAGAAATATGTCAGCTGCTGAACACAAAATTTGTGTTCCCAAGAAAAGGAAGACCATTAAACATAGCATGAGCCAACCACTGCCTGCAGTAAAGTATTCCTTATAGAGACCCAAACCAATGTTGCCTGTGAGACGGGTCTCTTCCACAGCCATACATACGTCATTAGCAATCGAATCCGTCAGGGTACCTAAAGAGCTAAAACTGTCCTTGTGCGAGAGTTGCCGACTCGGCATACCGCTCCGTGAGGCGACGCTCAGACGATCCCAAATATCGCCAGCTTCACTATCTCGATCATTCGACTCTTCTTCAGCCTTATTGGGATCATTCAGCAGCTTTGCAAAGTCCAAACCACTGCGTTGCATCGTCACATATGTGCCCATTGCACTGATTTTACCCTTATCCATAATGACAATGAGATCGGCTTGCTCAAGGAACTGCAGCTGATGTGTGACCAGGATGACTAACTCACTTCTCAGATACCCTCTCATGCACTGATCGAACAAGTGCCGCCCCACATGAGTATCCACTGCGCTAAGTGGATCATCTAGGAGGTAAATATCCGCCCGACGGTACACGGCTCTTGCCAGACTGATGCGTGCCTTCTGCCCACCAGAGAGTGAAGCTCCTCGTTCGCCAACTATCGTCTTATCACCATGTGAAAGTAGCTCAAAGTCACGTTCCAAAGCACACTTTTTGACCACTGTCCGATAGCGATGCTTGTCCAGAGTCATTCCAAAGAGGATATTTTCACGAACAGTTCCTGTGAAGAGCCACGGCTCTTGAGATGCATAGGAATATTTTCCATTGACTTTGATGCTTCCCTTGCCAGCGGGGAGCTCGCCGAGAATGGATTGTATCAGACTAGACTTGCCTGAGCCGACAGGTCCAATCACAGCCACCAGTTTATGACGACCTAGTTTAAGATTGATGTTGTCTAGAGTGTTCTCAGTTGATTTGGCATCCCACTTGGCATCGAATCCGCTGAATTCAATTATAGTCTCGAGATCGCTGTCGACCTTTACATCATCTCCATTCCCGTTTTCTACTGAAGTACCATTTTTCTCCTGATCAAGGGATGCAGAGGCCGTGCCACCAATTGATCTGTCCTGGACGAGAGTCTCCTCGCGATGCATAAAAATCTGCAGACGTCTAATGGACACAAGGAGCTCCGCGAACTGCCCGATGCCTTGTGGCAAGAACATGGTGATTGTGCGCTTCAGAACGTTATAGTAGGCGGTGATGTAGAAGGCCTTTTCGGCAGTCAAAAGATTGCCGAGCAGCACATAGCCCACCAGACTGGAGAATATGAAGACGCGGGAGAGGAACATGCTGAATGAGATGAGAATGCCACGTATATAGTTGACCTGCTTGATGCAGACCATTTCCTTGAGACGTGTAAGCTCCACAAGCTTGCCAAAGGGCTTCTCCCAGGCATACATCTTGATGACTTGAACACCGGATATGATCTCATTCATCATACGGACACGTTCGTCTGTGCGAAGGGCCGTACGCAAACGCAGCACCGATGTCTTCTTGCCTAGATAGGCTTGCATGGGTAGGAAGAGTAGCATCACAGCGACGCCAAACAGTGCCGAAACTCCAATCTGTAAAAGAACACATAAAATATAAAATTGTTTACCCTGAGGGACTTCTCACCTGTTTGTACATGAAATACGTGATGATGATCAACTCTAGGGGTGCTACCCACAAGTAATGCACATTGATCAGCACCGAATCGAAGCGTCCCACATCGTTGGACAGTAGATTCACCACCTGCCCGATGGTTGTCTCTTCCATAGCTGTCCGGTTCAGGCGCAGAGCCTTGCGATAGATTAAACTGCAGAGGGCAATGCGCATTTTCATGCCCAGATGCAGCAGACTCAGCATGTACGGATGCGCAAATGCAACTGAGAACACCGATCCCGCTATTAGGCCGCCTGCATAAAGCTGCGCCTTGGTTAAATCCGTATCATTGCCGGCAAAGTAGGTCATAATGCCAAACAGGCAAATGGGCTGCGTAACCCTAAAAGGATTCAAATCTTAGAGTCGTGTGCAGATTGAGCTTAAAAACATATAGAAGAATGCTTACCTTGTCAGGATCCCCTGGACAAAGAGCAAGAGGCCACTGAAAAACAGATTCCAGCCAAATACCCGCAGGACGACGCGAAACAAACGAGGCTGAAGATTTCGGGCAGATCGCTTGGCCAGTTCGTCATCCCAGGCTGAGCACAGACGATCGCCGAGGGTATCTAACAGATAACAGATGATACATATTAGTCGGAATAAAGATAAAATGACGTAATGCTCTCACTCACCTGACTTGTGCGTCTTGAGAGGCTTATAGAGATCTGATTGTTCCAGTGCCTTCCGGCGACCCTTGAATAAAACGGGCATCGCAAAGCTTTACGTATCAAAAAAGAGAAAATTAACACGGTCATCTTGAGATATCGAACTTACTTTGATAGGACAGAGATAGGCGATTAGTAAACATAAGGAATACCATTAGCATGGGCTTACAATTATGGAATTATAATTATAATGGGAACTATACAAGTGTTCATTTCGCAGATAAAATATTCTTTTTTTATCAGTTTGTTGTCTTACTTAATTTTTTTAACAAGTCATCAGCTTGAAACAAAACATGATTAAAAAAACAGAGATAATGAATATGTTGCAAATGTGATCATTCAGCTTTCATTTCGTCTATCTCATGAAAATGAATTTCATCACAGTATGTTGAACTCAGTTTAAAACCGAATAATAAATCGGGTCATTGTGTAAATAAAAACAGTGCTTCCCGGAAAATATATTTATCATATTTATAAGCGCTGTGAAGCAATGAGCTTAAATTTGTAAGTCCAACAGTAATATATAAGGTATACCAAGAATTACTATTGTTACCATAGGTAGTAAAAACCAAAAATTACTATTTTTACCACAGGTAGTGAAAACCAAGAATTACTATTGTTACCACAGGTAGTGAAAAGATATTAAACTATTATATCAACATTTATTATTATTTTTTTTTTGTGTTGATTGAGGGAAATATTAGCACCTTGAAAGATAATATTGGAATTTCTTTCAAGTCAACACGCACGTAGGGAGATGCGTTGATTATCAGCCAGTCATTAGCAAATGTCAAAATCGGTTTAATGTTTAAGAAGCGCCATATTGAAGCATGTACATATATTTATATGGAGATCGGAATTCATTCGTTAACAGCTGAGTTTGGCCGACGGATGAAATTAAAGTTGCCTTAAGTGACAGCCAATTGAACGAATAACTTAAAAATACTTCAAACAGACATATATGTGGACATGTTCACGAGCACGCGAACATCGCCGCCATCGGATGCCCAGAGACTCAGACTCAGACTCGGACTCAGACACAGGCACAGGCGAGAAGCCCGAACGCGCCAACTATTTAAATTAATGGCCCATTGAATAAAATAATAATAATAATAATACAAGTAAGAATGAACTCGAGGCAATTGTCAAGCTGTCCACACAACCCGAACCCTAAATGCATATCTAACGGCCTAAAACCAATCGAAATCAAAATCCGGTTTTGACTTACCAAAACATCAGTTCCGAGCACCAGTTGGCCCGCTCCACGGGATTTGTGGGCAGATCGTCGGCTTTTAGTGATTGCATTTTTTGTTTTGTTGTCGTTTATTTTAATTTTTTAATGAATTTGCTTTTTACACACAGTTTTGTATGTACTAATTATTTGCATTTAATTTGTTTATTTGTTCTAGTCTTGGAGACTTTTAATTTGTGTTTGATTCGATTTCATTAGCATCCCAAACAGAAACGCGCTGCGCGTTAATATAATTATTTAATGTTTAAAAGCCATAGATGTCCGCCTCTGTATATTTCCACTAATAACGTTAATTGGATTCGGATATGGTTACATCTATTTTAAAACGTTCCATAAAGCATTATGTTTTGATTACATTAATACGATCGGTATATTTTTCACAAGTCACATAACACTATTTCATCACATACCGTTCATATAGTATACGAACACGTAGATAATAAAGAATTGCCTTTGGTTTTATTATTTTTGGAAATTCAAAGTTCCGCCGACTCCGCTAGCAGGTTGTTGTGCACTCTCCGATCGACGAACTCATTCTAACATACACCGAATTACCAGCTGCCGGTAGAGCACATTTGATAGCAACCAGTAAAAACAAATGTTTGCTCTCCCATTTTATAAACACGCTCCCATTGAGTTTTTGTGAGGTTGCTCTCTCGCTTTCCTTCACTAACTCTCTTTTGAAATGCTGCCAATCACGCGTGTTGATTTTAGCGCTTGACTTATCGGTCGTACGTTAAGCTTTTCCTTGCTTTTTCTCTAACTTGTTATGCATTTGAGTGCCGTTATCAGCCAATAGCTTGTTTTGAACTCCTTATTAATGCAGGCAGCTGTAATAAGTGACGGACAAATGAGAGAGAAGAAAATATCATGTGAGTCACTAAAAAAACAAAGATAAATTTTATCTTAAAATAAGTATATGGATTTAATGGTTCAAATACGAACGGTACTGCTTTCTTGAATGAACTGCTTTGTTGACGACCATGGTTGGTGTCTCGGCTGAATTTAAGCAGTACAAATGATTTAGTTTTGTCGCGCTTCGCATTTAAAAACTTTTATAAATATATATTTTTTAAAAACAATTAAGAAGTGCAATAAAATGAAACCAGCATATAACTGACTTTCATTCAGAGTTTTCGTATTTTTTAAAAAAAATGCCAACTGTTGCATCTGTTACATTTATGAAAGCCGAGATACAAAAGACACAAGATACAAGATAGAAAAAAAACTGTACAGCAGTGCAGAATGCTGAAGGCGTTAATTGAATTAATTTGATAAGAAAGCGAGAAAAGAAAATATAATTCGGATAGCGTGACTTCAATAAGTCTTTTGTCATATTGCATTCGACTGGCTCGATTAGATTACGCGCTCGATTCGCTAAATAGATATTTATATATATATATATACACACATTACTATATATATACATATATACAGATATATATTTTTTATATTCTTAGCAGAGCATGCCAATTCTTAAAGCAAAGGTGGGTGTTGCCGGTGACCCACAATATATATAAAAATATAAATATTGGATTGGCGGCCCTTGAACTCGCCGTTCTCACAGTGTATTGTAATATGCCACAATACTTATGACAGTTATGTGGACGGCTTGTTTGACTCAATTAAATTGCAACCAATTTATATTTATGGGCGAGGGAAAAGAAGCATGTTTAATAAATATATGTATGTTTAATATGTAAATAAATAATGTACATGTGATCATAATAAAAAAACTTTTTTAAAACAAAAAATATTTGATAATTTTATATCTACTTAACAAATGTCATATTCTACTGTAAGCAATTTTTTTTTTTATTAATTTGAAAAATAGATTTTTAACCGTCGATTATCGTCTTCGACTCGATTTATATAAAATTGTATTAGCGCGTAACCTTAAAATGGTTACATAATAATATTACAAACATAATTTTTATTAGCAATAATCTTTTTATCAGTTTGCTTAAAAATAAACTAATTAAACACCTTTATTTGTCATAAATTGAATTTAACTCATATCGATATCGCTGTCATAAAACTTTGAGCTCTCTCTTTCTACTTCTATCACTCTTGAGAAACTCATTTAGAGCTTTTACTCAAATCTTCTTATCTGGCAACGCTGTGCGTATGTATAAAAGTGCAAGCAAGCTCGAGCTTTTATCAGTGGTGGTCCGATTTTCGTAAAGCGCAAACCAATTTCTATTCAAAATGGCATCTTTCGTTGGCAAGAAGTACAAACTGGACAAGTCCGAGAACTTCGATGAATACATGAAGGAGTTGGGTAAGTGAACAACACCTAGGACTCTACTATATATTTTTATGTCAAAAATGGTGTCACATGCACACGTGTCGCAAAGCAAAGTTTAATTTAGCTGTGTGAGCGAATGAGCGTGATAAAAAAGCCGAAAGAAATGCTAACCGGCCGGCAACTTTTTTTTTCGCCCAGATGTGCAAAAGAAAGATGATGTTAAGCAATAGGAACGAAAAACGTGGTTGCTGCGAAATGTTCTTTTTTTTTTGGAGCCATGGGTGCTGCTCCAACTTCCAGCCTGGGAACATTATAAAGTTCAAATGGCATTAAAGAAGTAAAGTCCCTTATCTCGGGGTAAGGTGCGATGGACTAATAAACATAAAACTATCAATTAAATACTTGGGGACTCAGATGGACTTTAATACGTTCTAAATTACTACTCGGTGTGTGTGTGTGTACGTGTTTAAATATATGTGTGTAGAAAGCATGACACATACACGAATTATATATGACTGTATTTTTTTTTGGATTTTGTGCTTTTGATTTTTGCCAAAGATATGAAAGTAATTTGCGACTCGCGAACTTTGTTCTGTTTGGATTATAGTTAAGTAGCAGCCAGGTGTAGTTGACGTATTTTGAGGAACTGGAGGAAATTTGATTCGGTATCTCGCAGATTGTGGCACTGTTATTTTGTTATGATTTGCACTTGCGGTCTAGGTGCGGTTGGGAAAATCGAATCCCAAACGGCTGAAGTTTTGTTTGCTTAGTAACGAGGTCTCAATTTTCACCCAAGTTTATCGTGAAGTGGGCCTTAAGCCGCCTCCAACAACGCCACTTTAAAAAGGTTTGCATTACCTGTTTTTAATAATAAAATTACTCTCGAAATGTGGTGACAGACTTATTTTCCGATATTTTTTTTATATATATTATATATATACTATGTATATCTGACAGATTGCACTTCTATGCAGCCAAAGTACACTTTAAAAGTGATAAAGGCTTTTGCGATATGAATTTCCTATAGTTGTCTGCACTTAAACACATATATATGTTTAAATGTTTTAAATTTTTCAGTATGAAACTGCTTCTTTTTTTTTTGCACTTTGCACTTGATTACATTATTTGTTGCGTGGCAACGGAATGATATTAAAGTTTTGGTTCTTTTTTAAGGCTTGCTTATCTATGCCATAAAGGCCAAGCAGACAGCTGCAAGGGTTCTCGGCATTTATTGATAAAGATTGGCGGTGGGAAGAGATATATATATATATATATATATTTATCGAACCATAAAACACTTGGGACCCAAAGGTTGTCCACTTAAAAACTTTCATAAATGCATAATTGAGCATAATTGATTTGTCTGTATTTGATGGATTGGTCAACAAGGGGGCAGTCATACACTGCATATATATGTGAATATAAATATATACATATATATAAATATATATATATATTTATATTTGTAATTGAGTTATACACTTGATCTGTGCATTGTACGATAAGGTTGCTCGCGTTTATTTGTTTGCTCCTCCAGCTTATGCTATATTTAGGCGGACCAATTGATAAGTACCGGAGGCTGTATGTATATAAGAGCAGACAACCATCCCCCTTGTCCACACCTCTGCCTGCGTTGTTAACCTTGAGCACGACTCTTGTGGTATGTGGATGTGTCTGTGTCTGTGTCCGGGTTACTTGTCGGCAACTTCATAATTCATCTTGATTATTTCAATTAAATACAATATGATTTGCATTGTGCATGTTATGTGAGGGTCCTCAACATTGACCAGCTAATTCAATTAGTAACTGTCCAAATCTTCAAACTTTTTGAATGCACATGCATTCATGATATATAAAAGTATATTTAAAATCTTTATTATACTATGTCATATATTATATCATATCATATCATATCATTCGTTATATATATATATTTGTTTTGTATATCCTCTTTGCAGGTGTTAACATGGTTCTGCGCAAAATGGGCAACTCGGTGAACCCCACTGTGGAGGTTACCGTCGATGGTGATACCTATACCCTGACGACCACATCGACCTTCAAGACCTCTGCCATTAGTTTCAAGCTGGGCGAGGAGTTCGATGAGGAGACCCTCGATGGCCGCAAGGTGAAGAGTATCATCAGCCTCGATGGCAACAAGTTCACCCAGGAGCAGAAGGGTGACAAACCTTCGACCATTGTGCGCGAATTTAATGACAGCGAGCTGATCACCGTAAGTACAGTCCCCTCAAAACCCAAACTTGCCGAAAATAATCTTAACTTGATTACCTTATTCCACATTTAGACCCTGACCATTGGTGCCGTGAAGTGCGTGCGTACCTATAAGGCAGTCTAAGAAGCATCTTCCTCTGCGCGGAACATGACTGAATTTTCTATCGATTGTCTAAACCAATTTTGCATTACGAACTTACTAATTTCCCAGCTTAGTAATAAAACATACATATATTGTTATTGATTAACAGCTAAATGAAAAGATCTGCACATTAATTATAATGTTTATTTATAAACACAGGCAGATGCGTTAAGCATGTATTTAATATCTGAAATACTTTCAAAATGCATTTGAATAAATCTAAAATTTCGCTTAAAGCTTTAATCATTTGTGATGCTTTTTATGTTGATTTAAATTAAACTCAGTTGGAAATATTTTAGAATTAGAAATAACATATTTCTATTTGTCATGCGCTCTCTGAGTTTTATGATGGGTTTCAGTTTACAATGTTTATAGTCAAAAATTGCAAATGTCGAATTTTTTTGATAACTGTGTATTGGATGGCTTCAGTTATTTTCTGCGGTGCGTAACAATTTTTGACCAGTGTGCATTGAAAGTCGATTCTCACGCGTTGTGCTTGTGTGGGCCTGAGCGTGGAACTTGCGCATGCCCAGAACAGTTAAATGGGGACAACAGTGAGTAAATCAAAAGCATTCTTTTGGTTATTTAACAGCAGCAGTTTGCCGGTTCCAGTTTAGTTTAAAGCTCGCTTGTTATCCACATGGCTGCTGGAATAATAAGTATTTTTTGGTAAATACGATGTGTTATTAAATGTTAAGCATTATGACTACTTGCTGCCAAAAGTGTAACAACTATACATGGATGTTGATTAATTTATATTAAGAAATAAACTTAAAACCATAGCCATCACAACGTATATATGTGTGTGTGAGTGTATAAGTGTTTATGTTGTGTAATCGCTGCTAAGAAAAAATACTTTTGTCTATTTTGCGGCTGTTTATGCTGCGCTCTTTTGTATAGTTATACAAATTTATTTTTTTCTCTTATCGCGGCGCTTGTACGAGCTTTTCCAGTTAAAAAAAGCTCTCGGCAAGTTTCACTATGCCAAACGAGTTTTGCTGATTAAGAGACGCTGATCATTTTTTTCTGCCGCGTCGTCATAAAAAAAATGCAGTATCACGCCATCGCCGTTACTTTTGCTCTTAGTCAGCGGCATTTGCCTTTGCCTTCGCTCTGGCTCTCTCGCTCTCGATCTTGAGCGAGAAGCAGTTGGTTGGTTTCTGCTTGTCTGCTTGTTTACAATTGGGCTGCTTATTTGAATTTGAGTAGGTTTCTCTGCGATTGGAAAATGGAATTTTTTCCATAGCGTGAAGGCAGTTGAGCTGTTGCCCTAGCCGCGAACGGGTCGCATTCGCATTCCAATCAGCTCATCAAAAGGCCAAATAGACCATATACGAAGAGCTTTAATTATTGCATTTATTCGATTGTAATTAAGTGAGTTAAGTTGCAGCGAAGCGTTCAAACATCCATTTACATGCTTGTGAGCTTGTTTCTCCAATCAGAAATTTTCGATCACACAGCGGTTCCAGTTCTCTAATTTAAACTGCTTCTGAGCGTGTGTGTGCATGCTTGTGTGTGCCTGTGTGTGTGTATACTTCCAACGAAAAGTTATCATAAAACTTTGTTTATCTTAATAACGACAATCTGAGTTTGTTAAAATTCGGTGTAAATGAAATCAAATTCTTAAATAAATATGCATAATGATTGCTGTTAAGTCTATTATTAATTATGCGATTGGAAGTCTTATATAACAATAAAAATTAGTGAAATAAAAAGAGAGCGAAAAGAGCATTGATTGCGAGTAACAATTATCAGGCGATCTTGAGTAATCACAATCAGTTCAATATGTTTCAATGGCAAAGGGAGAAATACAAATACGACGAAAGTAGTCACACATCTGTCACATTAACTTAGTCTGTGTTCTTATACAACATATTTAGTGTTGTTTGCACTTTGTATTCAAGGTGAGATCGGTGCGATCAAATCATGAATTGTCACGAAATATGCAAACGTTATAGATAAGCAAAAAAAAAAAAAACATAATCAAACAATGTACTTTAAAACGCTTCTAATTACCAAACAATTTGTATTTTTTTTAGAATAATATGCTTTATTATATAATTAAATTATAAAACCGTCAAATAATTTTCTGTATAAATATAATAATATTTTAGCTCTGCTCTGGTTATCCATTTAATTTAGAATGACACACACACACAATTCTCAATTTGTTATTTATTTTGTCAAACAAAAAAAAAAATTTCTAGACAATTCAATCAGTTTGAAAAATCTGTACTAACCAATTTCTACTAATGTGCACAGATTAAAATGGATCGTCAGTTACCCAGCCCGTTCCTGCTTCGCCCCTGGATGATTGACAGAGGAGCCGCGGCGGGAGCAGGCGGCTCCAAGGGTCTGAAGGGCATCGTCGCCGGTGGCATCACTGGCGGCATTGAGATCTGCATTACATATCCCACCGAATACGTGAAGACGCAACTGCAGCTGGATGAGAAGGGGGCCAATAAGCGATACAACGGCATTGCCGATTGTGTCAAGAAAACGGTGAAGGCACAAGGATTCTTTGGTCTGTATCGCGGTCTGAGCGTCCTCCTCTACGGCAGCATACCTAAATCAGCCGCCAGGTCAGTTTCCCCGCGCTCTTCTCTGGCTGAAATTTGATGAAATTTGAAATTTTGAGTTTGCTTGCAGATTTGGTGCATTTGAATTCCTGCGGTCCAAAGCCGTCGACTCTTCGGGGCAACTGAGCACAGCGGGCAAGCTGCTCTGCGGTCTTGGTGCTGGCGTCTGTGAGGCTGTCGTCGCTGTTACGCCCATGGAGACGATCAAGGTGAAGTTCATCAATGATCAACGTAGTGCGAATCCCAAGTTTAAGGGCTTTGCCCATGGCGTCGGACAGATTGTCAAGGTGGAGGGTATCAGTGGCATTTACAAGGGTCTCACACCAACGATCATGAAGCAGGGCTCCAATCAGGCTATTCGTTTCTTTGTCATCGAATCCCTGAAGGATATGTACAAGGTAACCATGTCAATTTTAATTGTGTGCAATTCTTTTGATTGTAATCATCCCATTGAATTGCAGGGTGGCGATCAAAATAAACCAGTGCCAAAATTAGTTGTAGGCTTTTTCGGTGCGATTGCTGGTGCCGCCTCAGTGTTTGGCAATACGCCGCTGGATGTGGTCAAGACGCGCATGCAGGGTCTGGAGGCGTCCAGGTATAAGAATACGGCGGATTGTGCAATGCAAATAATGAGGAACGAGGGCTTGGGCGCATTCTACAAGGGAACGGTGCCGCGTCTGGGTCGTGTTTGTCTCGATGTGGCCATAACATTCATGATCTACGACTCCTTTATGGATCTGTTCAACACCGTTTGGAAGGGCTAAAACGAATTAATTACCGTAGTGCATGTTACTTTGACCTAAATTTGACCTAGTCAACTGTTACAATATTTGATACAACCCAAATCACAACACACACACAGCAAGTAGACAAACAGAATTATGTGAATTATTTCAATTGCATTTATTGTATAAATAAAATTTGTCTGTGCATTTAGTAACTAATGGCGAAATATATTTGGATTTTGGCCAAAAATATAGCCAATATCGAATCGATATCGCACAATGATTAGCAAAGATATTTTAAACTGGAATATTACAGAAATTGCACAGACTTTCTTAAATGGAACAAAGAATTGCACGATTTGGTGGCAATTGATGTTGCCATATCTATATATATATATATAATATATGCTTGCACCATTGAAATATATATTAGGCTAGAAGTAGTTAACTAGAGCTGCTAGCGTATCACGTTCAGTGGTATCGACGCATTTTTGCTGCTCAGAATCCTGGCCAGCGATTCGTCCAGCGGCGCGCTGAGCTCCTGCCAAATGCACTTGCCAATTAACGAAATCTCTTCGAGCGGTGGCCTAAACGCAACCAATAGATTCAGACAGAGACCATCGCTATTCGCATCGCCATTCGGCGCATGCTCCACACTGAGGAGACCATGAGGCCGATGCTGCGGCAGCTCTGCTCCAAATATCTCAATCATGAATTTGCGCAACGTTGAGTGCAGGCTGCGATTGGGATGCATTTCCACCGTTGGAAAATGATGGGCATTCTTCTCGCTAATCAGTATGTTCATCGAGTTGGTGGCACGTTTTCGTGCCACAGCCAGCACCCGCAAATAGTTGTGCTTGTGCGGATAACGTGTGGGCAGAATATTGGCATGCCACTGCTGCGGCTGCGACTGCGACTGGTTGTCGGTCTTTTTTTGCTTCTCATGCTGATGATGGGCACGTCCGATGTCGATAATGTTGAGTATATCGTTGGCACGCAGCGGCACCTCTTTGGGATCGCGCAGCCAGAGCGCTTGTATCGACTCCGCATCCGCTTCGGATGGTGTTTTTAAACGGCCTCCCGTAATGTGACCCGTCAGCACAAAACGAAACCAGGAGCCACCAGCTGATTCCACGGCCAGCAACGTGGTCATCTCCGCATTGAGACCGGTTTCCTCAAACAGCTCGCGTGCGGCTGCCTCTGTGATGGATTCACCTTTTTCCATGCGGCCAGCCGGCAGATACCATTTGCCTGGCCAGAGACACAGATAGAGGAAGAGAATAATAGAAAGAGAGAGAAGTGAAATTGGGGCCATGAGTCTTTTAGTGTATGTCTCTTTTGCTCACCTGCACAGTTGGGTTTGGCCTCCTCGATCATGAGCAGCTCGTCTTTCTCATTGAACAGCACACAGGCCACAATATAGTTAATCGTCTGGCCAACTTTGGGCACAAAATCGGAGGCCGTCGATGGCTGCACACCTTGCGCCTCCGCCGTGGCATTTTGCTCTTTGAGCGAGAAATCGCATAGTTCTTGCGTTATCTCCCCCAAATCGGTGCCATTCAATATGCAGCGCACTTTCTCCTCAATGTTTGACATCTTTGCTTCTATATATCTATATATATAATGGTCTATATATAGTTGTTTGTCGTGTCGTGTCTGCTTTTAAGTGTGGCCTAATGTGAAAGTGGCGTTAGAATGATTCTTCTTTTTGTCGTTTTTGTGTATTTGTCAACGTCGAACTTACGTTTAGCTTAAAATTGCGTTGTGACTCAATTTGAGAAACATGCTCAGCGCTGAGTTATGCATATGACAACTTTATGCAAATTTCAAAAAATTAGAAATAAAAAAACCAAAGAATATGTGTTGCGCGAGAGCGCATTCGATGCGAAACGTGCTTAAGAATGGGCAAGATGTGACTGTCGTTGTTCCATTGTCGTCTCGGACATGCCAATAAAACGGAGCAAAGCACGGCAATCAACAATGTTGCTGTTGTTGTTGTTGTTACACAGGTGCTTAGTAGTCTGCTAACGACAACAGTACGATTTTTTCTTCTTTTTTTCTATTGATATCACATAGATGTCAAAAAAAGCAGCAACAAAAGCGGCAAGACTGGTTTTGCACCAGCTGGAGAAAGTGCAATGGAATGCTTGTTTGCGCTCCTGCTTTGGCTGGCTATCTTGTTCTTCTTGCAGCTGGCGCCAAGGAGTTGTGCGTTGCTAACTTTTTAACAAAATTAACAGTTTATTGTTTTGCTTAAATATTGTTTGTCGAATTTTGTGTTATTGTTGTGCGGCTTGATAGTCCGGCAACGCTTGACATTTGTTTACAAATACCTGCAAGTGTGACCGTAGCGCTGCTAATCTTAATATACCTCTTAATATACTCAAAAATACATTCTTGGTATTAAATGCATAACAGCAGTTACGTTGTCGGGCTGTTCAAAAAGTGTGGCTCAAGCTAGTATCGCTTTTTTTTTTTTGAAATTGTAGCAAATATTGATGACAGCGGATGATGCGTTTGTAAAGCGGATGCGATTAGAACAACAATCGCTTAATTTAAAAAATAGGTAAATGTATTTGTTGACACAGTGGTTGCATACGTTTTTAATTTCTATAAGTGCTGTATTTCTTCGCAGAAATATGCTTCATGATTGATTGCTTCAATATAATTGACTTTCCTCTTCAATAGTTTTTAATTTAAAATTCTGTCGTCGTTTGTTACGCCACAAAAGAGACATCTGCGAACCAATAAGAAATATATTTTCTTAATCAGCATAATTAGTCAAGTTGATATAACAATACAAGTGTCTTTATTTGACCATATGTGGCATAATTAACCCTGATCAGCATCACTTGCCCTACCCAAAAAGTTACGTTTATCCGTTTAGATGTGAATTAGGCTAAATTGAATTAATATAAAACTTGCAACGTATTTGTCCTTTAGCTGAATTCATTACATTAAAACTATCAATTGGAGATCACTAGTTCCAATGATCTTTGAAAGTCTGGTTTTTATGTAAATATATTTATATTACTAAAATCGATATTAAACATTTAAAGCATATAAAATACAAATATAAAAAAATTCAAATAAATGTTAATTTGGTTACAAAAAAATTCTTAGCTTACCACTGAAAATATTTGAGATTTCCGTATGTTTGTATGTAATATATTGTATATAAGTATGTATTCGCAACTTTGTCATTACATTGTTAATTTGTTTTAGTTGTTTTATAATTTCCGAAAAGCTTGTTCTTAGTTTTAGAAATTATAAAAAAAAAAATGGTTTTTCTAGTTTTCAAGTCCATTGTTTTTCTGAGTGTATTGAATCAATTTTGATAATTTGTTTCAATAAGATTAAGAGAATAATTTTACACGCTACAAGTGGGTGTTATTTCGAATATCGAGAACAAAGCTGTTCGGAGAAATCACGCTTGGGATGACAGCGTGTGCCAATGGGATCACACACACATATATACCGGTATTTTTACCACACTCACACATTACCCACACATGTTCGCGGTGTTGATTTTTGCCGGCAGCGACATTGACGCCGGATGTGAAACGAGTAGCCCAAATAACCCGCGATGAACTTTTGTCACGATTTCGCTGCTCAGAATCCTGGCCAGCGATTCGTCCAGCGGCGCGCTGAGCTCCTGCCAAATGCACTTGCCAATTAACGAAATCTCTTCGAGCGGTGGTCTAAACGCAACCAATAGATTCAGACAGAGACCATCGCTATTCGCATCGCCATTCGGCGCATGCTCCACACTGAGGAGACCATGTGGCCGATGCGGCGGCAGCTCTGCTCCAAATATCGCAATCATGAATTTGCGCAACGTTGAGTGCAGGCTGCGATTGGGATGCATTTCCACCGTTGGAAAATGATGGGCATTCTTCTCGCTAATCAGTATGTTCATCGAGTTGGTGGCACGTTTTCGTGCCACAGCCAGCACCCGCAAATAGTTGTGCTTGTGCGGATAACGTGTGGGCAGAATATTGGCATGCCACTGCTGCGGCTGCGACTGCGACTGGTTGTCGGTCTTTTTCTGCTTCTCATGCTGATGATGGGCACGTCCGATGTCGATAATGTTGAGTATATCGTTGGCACGCAGCGGCACCTCTTTGGGATCGCGCAGCCAGAGCGCTTGTATCGACTCCGCATCCGCTTCGGATGGTGTTTTTAAACGGCCTCCCGTAATGCGACCCGTCAGCACAAAACGAAACCAGGAGCCACCAGCTGATTCCACGGCCAGCAACGTGGTCATCTCCGCATTGAGACCGGTTTCCTCAAACAGCTCGCGTGCGGCTGCCTCTATGATGGATTCACCTTTTTCCATGCGACCAGCCGGCAGATACCATTTGCCTGGCCAGAGACACAGATAGAGGAAGAGAATAATAGAAAGAGAGAGAAGTGAAATTGGGGCCATGAGTCTTTTAGTGTATGTCTCTTTTGCTCACCTGCACAGTTGGGTTTGGCCTCCTCGATCATGAGCAGCTCGTCATTCTCATTGAACAGCACACAGGCCACAATATAGTTAATCGTCTGGCCAACTTTGGGCACAAAATCGGAGGCAGTCGATGGCTGCACACCTTGCGCCTCCGCCGTGGCATTTTGCTCTTTGAGCGAGAAATCGCATTGTTCTTGCGTTATCTCCCCCAAATCGGTGCCATTCAATATGCAGCGCACTTTGTCCTCAAAGCTTGACATCTCCGGCAACGCTTTACGTTTGTTTACATATACCTTCAAGTGTGACCGTACCGCTGCTAATCTAAATATACCTCAAAGTACTCAAAAATACATTATTGGTATAAAATGCATAACAGCAGTTACGTTGACGGGCTGTTCAAAAAGGGTGGCTCAAGCTAATAATGTTTTTTTTTTTTTTACAATTGCAGCGAATATTGATGGCAGCAGATGATGCGTTTGTAATGCGGATGCGATTAGGATAACAATCGCTTAATTTCAACAGAAAATTAGCGAGCAAATAGCAAACAGGTGACACTTCTTCTCAAGCCATCCCTACTTGATAGATTAAAACAATTTAAGTAGATAATGTATATGTGTATCTGCGTATTACCATTACCATTGCCATTAACATTACCAGCTTATTGTGTGAGCGAAGTCTAAGCAGGAAACAGCCTCTGCATCAGGCATCTCTGTAGGATATGTTGAAGCTAAGCATGCCAATTTTAATTGTGTGCATCACTCTTGTTTGGTAGCAATTGATGTTGTCTTATAGGGAATATCTATATATATATTTATATATATGCTTGCACCATTGAAATATATATTAGGATATAAGTAGTTAACTAGAGCTGCTATCGTTCAGTGGTATCGGCGCTTTTTTGATTATGAAGCAGTCGATGGCGGCACACCTTGCGCCTCCGCCTTGATATTTTGGTCTTTAAACGAGAAATCGCATAGTTCTTACGCACCTATACGCACTTTCACCTCAATGCTTGACATCTTCGCTTTTATATCTCTATATATATAATGATTCTTCATTTTGTAGTTATTGTGTATTTGGCAAAGTCAAACTTACGTTTAGCTTAAAATTGCGTTGTGACTTAATTTGAAAAACAGGGTCAGCGATAAGTTAATAGAACGGTGTTACGTAGCACTGCTAATCTATAAATCCCTAAAAATACTAGAAAACATATTTGGTATTAAGCACAATACAGCTGTTTCGTTGACGGGCTAAAGGTAATATCGTATCGCTTTTTTAAATTGTAGCAAATATTGATGACAGCGGATGATGCGTTTGTAAAGCGGATGCGATTAGAACAACAATCGCTTAATTTCAACCGAAAATTAGCAAGTCAACAGCAAAAAGGCGGCACTCTCTCCTCGCCATCTCTGACATGATAGATTAAAGCAATTTAAGCAGATAATGTATGTGTGTATTTGCGTATTACCGTTGCTACTGCCATTACCGTTACCAGCTTATTGTGTGGGCGAAGTCTAAGCAGGAAGCAGCCTCTGATTGCCAGCAATAAAATTTGAATGCGGAAATTTCATTGTTTACCCAAATCGATCATCATTAAAAGCGTTTGCCAAGTGCAAGTGCGAATTGCTCGATTCCATGGCGTATACTTAAGTTAGTCATTGGGTGTGTGTGTGTGTATGTCTTTCCCTGTCCCATAAGAACTGGGAGGGTATTCTTGGTAATTCAATTTTTTTCCCTTCTGGTAAATGCTTGATTTGTTATTGCTCTGCTGCCAGCTGCCTGCGTGTTTACCAGAAGCCGCAGCATATTCATATATATATGTTTGTGTGCGTGAGCATTTACAGACATATGGCGTATATATGTTTCCATATAGGTAAATGTATTTGTTGACACAGTGGTTGCATACGTTTTTAATTTTTATAAGTGCTGTTTTTCTTCGCAGAAATATGCTTCATGATTGATTGTTTCAATTTAATTTACTTTCCTCTTCAACAGTTTTTAATTTTAGATTCTGTCGTAAAATTTGTTACGCCACAAAAGAGACGTTTTCGAACCATTAAGGAATATATTTTCTTATTCAGCATAACTAGTCAAGTTGATATGGCAATGCAAGTGTAACCATATGTGCCATATATAACCCTGATCAGCATCACTTGCCCTATCCATAAAGTTTCGTTTATCTATATTGATGTGAATTAGGCTAAAATATTAATATAAAACTTGCAACATATTTGTCCTTTAGCTGAATTCAGTACATTAAAACTATCAATTGGAGAATATCAATTTTAGCAAGATAACCGCATAAATCTCACTAGTCTTTTGAGAGTCTGTATTTTATGTAAATATATATTATTTACTAAAATCGATAACAAACCTTTTAAGCATATAAAATACATATATAAAAAAAATTAAAATAAAGACTAATTTGGTTACAAAACAATTCTTAGCTTACCACTGTAAATATATGTGTGTTTACCGTAAGTATTTGTATGTTTGTATGGAATATATTGTATATAAGTATGTATTCGCAACTTTGTCATTACATTGTTAATTTGTTTTAGTTGTTTTTTAATTTCCTTGGAGAGTCGGAAAACTCATAGATGCGTGAGCGTGTGTGTGTGTGTGTGAGAGAGAGAGAGAGAGTGTGTGCCTCAGTGGTAATGTACTAAGAGTGGGCGAGCTTTATTTGTGTGTGTTAGTGTAATAATAACGGCTAAAAGTAAAACGCTGATAAAGTGGTGAATGCTGTGTGGAATGCGTTGCGAATGTGTTCTGTGCGCAGTGATGACAAGCAAAAGCGAACACAAAACGTTCATTTCCCACAAGCGCCATTATTCGTTAAAACCAGTAAATTTTGCTGAAAACGAAAGAGGCACACACTCAAACACACACTTCTCTAAATACCAACAACAAAAACCGCAAGCAAAAAAATTAGTTTATCTTTTTCATATCGAAGATTGCATACACTTGCAGTCTGAAATTTAGTTTGCACTTCTGCTTTAATCCCACTAATAAGAAATATACTTCTGCAACATGGAAAAAATACCTTTCTAATTTTACGAAATGTTTGTTATTATTTTTAAAAATAATACCAAAAAAAAATGGTTTTTCTAATTTTCAAGTCGATTGATTTTCTGAGTGTATTGAATTCATTATTGATTATTTGTTTCAAAAAAGATTAAAAGCATAATTTTACACGCTACAAGTGGGTGTTATTTCGAATATCGAGAACAAAGCTGTTTGGAGAAATCACGCAGGTTCCTTCCTACCATCTGGAAGGGTATAATAAAGAGACAAGCATTACGTACAACAAGAAACAGCAGTAGCAACAAGACAAGAAGCTGATGATGCTGCTGTTGCCTCTGCTGCTGTTGCCGCTGCTGTTGTTGATGTTGCTGCTAAACACGAATATAATGTTTAAAATGTTTATTATGTGAGTGCAAGTGACGCGCGCTTCTGCTTGGGATGACAGCGTGTGCCAGTGGGATCACACACACACACACATATATATACACATATAACTGTATTATTACCACACTCACACAACACACACCCACATTACCCACACATGTTCGCAGTGTTGATTTTTGCCGGCAGCGACATTGACGCCGGATGTGAAACAAGTAGCCCAAATAACCCGCAATAAGCTTTTGTCACGATTAACAAGGCTTACGAAAATGCGTATGCGTATGTGTGTGTGTGTATGTGTGTGTGTGTGTGTGTGTGTGGGAGTGAGTGTATGTGTTTTGAGAGAGTGAGTGAGTGCGTGTGGCTGAGCATAATTACATGCACATCGTTATTAGTCTGTGTGTGTGTGTGCTCGTGTGTGTTGCTGTGTGTGTGCATGCGTGTGACTTTGCCATATTTTAGATTAATGACGGCGTCGACTCATATTAGGCAAATGAAGAAATCGACATCGTCAGGGAGACAAACGTCGGTCGGTGCTTAGCGGGTGGCGGGTGGCGGTGGCCAGCTGTGTTGCGGTTGGGTGCGCTGCTTCTGTTGCGGCGGTTTTCTCGCAGCATTTCCGCTAACAAATTTGCCACAACAATAAGTGCATATCATTATGCTGATTTAAGTGGCAACTCGGCACGTAGTCCCCAGCAACAGCACTCATCTATAGCAAGTTATTACCTGACCCACACACCACATACACCTCCACACACCCACACACACACACATTAGCGGTACATACAGTGGTTTAATTTAGAACAGCTTAAGATATGTCTATAATCTAAATTGCCTGCTTAATTTTAAATGTTCTTTGCAGTCTAAAATGCTTTCATTTGCTGATTGCAAATTTGAAATTATTTTGTTCTACTTGCAAGCTATATTTTTTTTTTTCACTAAGACGTAAGTGAAATGAGTGATTAAGCAAAACAAAAAAAAAATATCTCAGCCAGCTGATTAATATAATTAAATAATAAATAATAATAAAGTGGAGCTTATAGTCTTTTCATGAAATTCGCAATAAAAAAAGCTTACCTTTTCTGGCTGTTATTTTTTGTTAATGATAATTAAATATATTTATAAATATTTCTTAGCAAGACATTTTAATAAAAATAAATGATAAAAAGAGTTTCCGAACATTTTTGCGCATACTTTAAAATGGGTATCGAAATGCAGCTGAGTATTTTTTGATTGATTGATTTTTAATTGTTAAATTTCAAATTACCTTTTTGATTTCTTTTGTAGGCGCTTTACACCCACTGTAAGCACACGCACACGCACACACACACACACACATGTACATTTATATTACTTTGGTGGCTAAGAGTATGCTTGCAAGTGGGTACATAAATCTTTGTTTAAAGACACATGCACAATGTAAGTTAAATTGGCAATAACGTGCTTTTCTTCTATACGCCAGCTACAGACAAAAACACACACAAACACACACACACACACACACACATATATATATATACAAATACAGATATGCATACGATATAGCGGGCATAACGGTAACGGAACCTTGTTTGCAAGGAAGTAACAACCTGTTTTCACTCCATAGAGTGGGTTTCGGCTTTTATGTGCGCCTTTTCCCCCTCCATCTTCTCGCCTTGACATGCCACCTTCCTGCGCCTTCGTCTCTTTCTTCACGTCTACGTCGTTGAAAGCTGTAACGGGAATTTTTTTGTTTCTTCTTCTTTTTTTTGCGTTTTTTCTTTTTCTTTTCATTGGGTGGAGCTTGTTTCGGGTACATTTTACTGGGCGTTGCTTCGACTCCTGTTATACTTTAATTATGCCCTTGTCAAAAGGTGGGCTCGGGCCCCGCTTGTCCAGAACAGCGTTGCTTTTGTTGGGCTTCAAAATATATATACGTTAACATACATATACAAATACATATACATACGTATAGCAACATAGCACCTACCTACATCTGAACATATGTGAAAAGGACTTCAGCGTTTACAAGTTGGTTAAATAAAATGAAAAACAGAGAGAGAAAGAGAGAGAGAGGGAGAGAGCATAAAGTTAAATAACATTTGTAAATACATCAATTTTTAACTACTAATTGCTAGCCTGAGTTACAAACAGTTGCCGTATTTATGGGGCACTCATCCAAAAAAAGTTTTCTAAAGAAACTGCCGGCGAATTTCATCCAATAAGCTGAACAAAAGGATGTTTGGACTGCAGCACAAAAAGTTAAGAAATTTATTTTCATTGTTGTTTGTTGTCCTAGTACACACATTTAGTTATTATATTTCGCAATTTAAGTGGAAATCCCAGAATGTTAAGCACCAAGTGGTAGTTTAAATTATTTCGTTAGGTTGTCCACCTATTATTAAAAAATAAAAAAATGCGACTAATAAATCTTGTAATAAAAAATATGACAGACATAAAGAATATTTCTCTTGTGGAGACAAAGAAATTGAGAGAAATGTTCTATGTGTCCGAAACATATTTTTTCACAATGTTTATTCGTCGCATTTTAAATTTAATTATATAGGTTAACAAATTATTTTGGTGCTCCTTGTTAGATGAGCTCATTTAGAAAACTAATTAGCAGATTTTTCTTTACAAACTTAAATCAGCTAGTGTTGGTAAATAATTAGTTTTATACCCAACGCTGCTGCAATAAGATTGCCAGGGGAAAAGAGTGAAATATTTTCCCTCAACAAGTATTTGCCGTAATTTTCCTGTAAGCATCTGAGACAGTTTGAGCTATAAAAAGGATTATTTCAATACCTAACTTGAGAACTGTGTAATCTCAGTCGCACAAACTGCTTGGCAGTAATCCGTGCCATAACGGAACACTGGTTGGTTGGAATACAGGCCAGCAGACTCCAGTTGTTCCATAACGACTACAGCAGAAGATGTCGAGGATGAATCTCCTGCGCAGTGCTTCTGCTCCGGCCCTGCTCGGAATGAGGGCAATCTAAGGACTACGGGACAAACATGGCCTATGTGTGTCGATTTTATAGGCCAATAACCGTCTAAGCAAACCTAACCTCAACATTCAACTGTATTAATGCCAATATATACATAGAAGACATAGATTTGAATTTTGTGGAGAAAAATTGCAAATTTTCTTCGTTATCTGTGCCAAGAAACTTGGATCAACGCAAATCGGTTTTTAAGTGAATAATGTACACGTTTAGCACTGACCACAAATACGGAAATCAATACAAAATCTAATTTTGAAAACTCAAATACAAGTTAAGTTAGATTTCAACCCTTTGCCGCTTAATACAGGTATATGTTTTCTTGGGGGAGTGTCGTTAAAGGCTTTGTGGAATGCCCCATTGTTGGTGCTCAATGCGACATCTGAGATTTGTTTGCATTTCACTCGAGGAATGCCTGCCGAGTGACAACACACATTTTGTGTACCAAGCCAATTCCAAGGCGTAAACGCATTCCAAAATGCGTTATGCTCGCTGAATTGAGACAGACATGCATTTCAATATTTGTAGCACACACACATATATATATATATATATATATATATCTGTGTGTGTGTTAAACAGCCTGATATGGAACTGCTGGTCTTTGCCTGGGCATAACATTATCTAATCGCACAAAGCGTGCGTTTATCTCATTAAATTTCAGGAGACGCCATTGAATCATTTTACAAATGGCTGAGTACATGTCGCATAACATGAATGTGAGGGGGGAGGTGCGGGAAGTGTGTGTTGCAGAATTATAGTCGAGGATTTAGCATGGATGTAACGCTCCGTCTAGGCGAGCACTTGAGTCTTTGACAGCACACACACACACACACACACACACACACACATACACACACACACACTTGTATTTATATTCACATACACTACTAACACACGCATAGCGCAATTGCTGACAAATGAGATAATTTACACGCTGAAATGAAGCCCATAAAGGCTCATTTAAAATTCAGCGGCGTCTGGGGCATAATTTTTTTTTGCGCTATTTCTCCGCTGCTTCTTCGTACTCTGTTTCACTGTTTCCATATTATTATTATTTTTGTTCGCTTTTGGTTTTTGTTTCGCTCTTGCATTCAGCTCTAGCATTTACTTTGCTTTTTGTGCTTAATGGTTTTGTGCCATGACATACGTGGCTGGATATTAAAACGGAGCCTCCAAACCAGCCAGGGCCAACGGCGTGTGTGTGTCTGTGTGTGTGTGTGTGTGTGTGTGTGTGAGTGTGACAGAGACAAGACGAGGCAGTCGTGGCGAGACGAGACGAGTGGCACAACCAGTGGCCGTAGCCGGCGCCGTGGCAAATGGCTTGGGGCACGACAGAAAAAATCTTTATTAGCATACGGCATAAAAATTTATTAAAGATGAACGCGGCTAAATGAAAAGCGCGTCAAGGATTTCGATGGTGCTTTTTACCGTTTTTTTTTTTTAGTTAGCTCTTTTCAGTTATTACTCTTTTTCTTTTTTTTTGGTTTTAGCTCTTCGCTTACATCGTCCCTTGCTCTTGATAATCTGGTTCTTCGTTTTTTTTATTGTAAATCGATTTGAAGCTTTTGATTAAACAACAACTTTGGGGCCTAGTTGCTGTCCATTTAGTTTTTATTCCCTGATTTTCTATGTTTTTTTTTGTTGCTTTTTTCTTTCTGTTATTGTCATTTGTTTGTGCGGAGCAGTTTTTATGATGCTCAACTTAATTTTATACAAATGACCTTAGGTCATATCACCATTTATATCCGTCAATCCCTTTTTGGTATAAGTTTTATTCTCGTTTCGTTTTGCTGAACTTAATTTTTTTATATTTTTGTGCCTTGTCCACTTTCTTGCTGGTTTTGTGTGTGTTTCTTTGCCGGCTTTTAAGGGCATTTTTATGCTCGCTCGAAGCGTCTTCTAACGGCAAGCTGGCCCTAAAAGCCTTTAGCCAAATATCTCCAAGAGACAGACAGGCCTATAGGTAGTATATATACGTGTGATATATACACACACACACACACATATATATATATATATATATTATATATACATTTATTTAAGTATACGTATATGTCTGACTATATGCTTATGTGAATAAACAAAACGCAGCATTTGTTTGTGCTGCGAGCTGAGCGACACTTGAATTTCAATAGAACAAATGGCAATGTCAAGTGTACTCAACTCAGACATACCCTGTAAGCAGAAAGTAGCAACACTTAAAGTATATCATAAAGATAGAACAAGTTTTAAATTAAATAATTTTCGAATTTATATTCAAGCACTGTAAGTCTTTTAAAACCGTACAAAATTAAATCATGTTTTTTTTTATAAAATATATGTGAATTTAGAAGGGGTTTACTGGTTGACGTAATATACCCTCTATACCTATTTAAACGACTATAGGGTATAAAAAGCAAATCCGTAGCCACTTGCGAAAATGAATGGAAAATGTTCAGAGTTGGAGCGAGTGGCAAAAAGCGTCCATATAAATATAGATGCGGATGGATGGATGGAGATAGGAAGCTGGAAGCTGTGGCTAACAACTAAAACCGAAGGAAAAAGGGTGCCAAAAGCGACCAATGGCCAAGTTTGGCCTAAGTCAAAGTATTTCCTGGCTATTCAGCTCCTAAGAGCCCAGCAGTCCGGCAATTGAGTTATATTTGATGCATATCAGATGCTCAATGTCCAAGTCAAAAACGAATGCAGACAAAAGTCCTTCGACTCATATATAATACAAGTTTTAGTTGAATGTGTGTATAAATGTGTGTGTGTGTGTGTGTGTGTGTGTGTGTGTGTGTCCGAGTGGTATATGTAAATGCTCCCGCGGGGTGAACGCGGGGCAGTTGCCGTGAAGGAATTTCAATTCCGAGCCGGACAGTTAAGCTCAACTGGAAAAAGGATGCGAGAATGCGAATGCTCCGACTCAAAGGGAAATATATATAAAAAGATATTTATATGTCATACAACACACACACAAACAGAAACATCACACATAAATACAAATATTATTAATTATTATATGTGAATGTGTTTGTATATATATACATTTGATATTTATATATACGTACATTGTATGCATATTTCTTTGTGTGGCCATCACATAAATCAGTATAAAGCGGAAGAGAAATGCTGAAGTGAAACTGGCCATGTGACATTTAAGGAGTTTGTTGCTGGTCCGCAAACAAATCAAATAATCGTAAAACTCAAGGGGAAGTTCCAAAAAAATTTTGTTTCATATATAAATCAGTCGCCTAATGGATTAAACATAAGTGGAATTCATATTTTAAGTGGGTGTGTGGAAAACACTTAATTTCAAAAATGCAAACCATTTCAAAGGCTTAAGAAATATGAATTAAATTCATTCATATTTTATTAACACATTTATCCATAATATGTCTAGATAAATATCTAAAGTTGCAACTTTTGAAATACTTTTCGAAATAAGATCTTGTGTACAAATATGAAAGTTGGCAACCTTTTGGAATTTTTTAGGTATTTTTGTCCTTTTTTTTGGCACAAAAGTTAACTGTTAGCAACCATTTAGCAACCGAGCCCCAAGGATACTTGCAACCTAAACCATAATTTCAGGGCAGACAAGGACTAGACGCAGAGTATTAAATATCTTTCGTGGAATTTTGTATGGCTCAAGCAGATCTTGGCAGTCTCACTCAAATGCCACTGCTTGTCCTGGGGGTCTTCAGCTCAACTGCGCAGCAGCCTGCCTAATTATATCCAACCTATACAGAAAGTTGAATGTGCATGGAAACTAAGAATGCGGAACACAGAAAGGGTTAATTAAATTTAAAGCTCCCAAGAGAGAAGCAGAAGCAGAATAAGAAATAGAGAGAGAGAGTAAGAAAAAAATGAAAGAGAAAGGAGTGAGTGAGCTGAAGGAGTGGGGGGGAGCATATTTAGTGCAGCAGGCTTACACATTTGTGTGCATTGTTTTTGCACAAACTAATATTGTGACAGATGTGAGCTGCTTACGTATTAACTTCCAACTGGAGGCACTAGTGGGAAAGGGTAAGCATGCATATGTTACCAATATATAACAGAGCAAGAGCGAGCGAGAGAGAGAGAGAGAGAGAGGGAGTCAATCTGTTGTGGAGTGAGCAAGTCAATAATAAAATATGAAAATTGAATTCAGAGTAGAGACAAAGACCATAAATTGAGCCGATATCTACATGACAGGCTTAAACCATCGCGTTTAACCTCATTCAACATTGGAGTACATTATTTTTACAATGTTTATTGCCCGTCCGTACAAGGAAAATTTAAATAAGTACTAAGTACTGGCTGTAATAAAATTTAAAGTGCTTTTTAATACATTATCGTTGCGAATTGGAAAATTTGCATTCGCTTGGCCGTTGACTGGGGAAGAGGAAATGCTTATCCTATTTGGCTCTCCAAAACGAAATGAATTGCTGGCATTGGCTGGTTGAACTTTTCCTTGCAAATCAAATTGGAAGTCCTAGAAAATCAGACACACAAATCGATAAGGAACACATACTTAGTGGCAAAGTACTGGGCGTGTTTGCACAACCTTGAGCAGCATCCCAGACTAACCAAAAGGTGAGCAAATGGCAACTGAGACAACGTGATGCGACATACGATACACACACACACACACACATACACACACACCAAACCACAGACTGAAACTTACTCACATGAGTAACATTTTTAGACAGCAATAAAGGGGGAATTGTTGATTTATATAGCCGAGTTTAAAGGGGTTCGAGTTAGCAATGCTCTTTGATAAATTCCAAAGGTAGTTAGAAGTCTTAAAACAGACTAAGCTGTTTACCGTTATGTCTCCACAAAATAGGCTTGGATAGCTCAACAAACAATGTTTACACAATCATTATAATTATATTTATTGATATTTGCATTACATTTTGACTTTATTGTTATTCTGTAAACATTTTGCTAATTTAAACATAATTTTACTCTTATATAGACTGAATATTAATCGCATTTATGTGCAAATAGATTTTTCTGTTATACATTTTGAATACAATTTTTAATTTCTATTTTATTTTTATATAAATATTATTGCCCTACCTTTGCTTGTAAGTACTTATTATTTTATATATTATTATATGTTTGTATTATTCGATATATATTTATACTATAAATTTAAGCTTTATATGCTATTTGTTAGTGCTGCACGTGGTATATAGTGCACACTAATCAACAATCAAAGCCGTCACGGATACGTCTTTTGCCCCAATCGGATGCACATCTAAATCCAACCTCAAATTGAATAATGAATGCTAAGTGTTTGAGTGGCCGCCACCATTACCAGTGCCCATTTGCTATCGCTGCTCGATGGCAATGCATTAAATCAAGGTATCGTTGAAAGCAACTTCTGGTCGCCAACCCCTAACTAAGTAACCAACAATGGCAGTGGCAGCAGCAACAGCAGCAGCAGCATTGGCAGCAGCAGCGATGCAATTGTGCAGGTGCCCCAAAAAGTAGGCAACGAAATGGTGATTCGCGAAATGTGAGCTACTCATTTTTGGGCGCAGCTCGGTTTTCGCTTTTGGCTGCTTAGCTGTAAATATCAATTACGCCGCCCCCAAAAACTATTCATGCGATGAGCCGCATTTTCTAGCTATTGGGTAATAGCCATTGCCAGTTGTTGGCGGCTATTTTGGATAACTGGCCAGTTGGCCGAAACATGGGGAGAAAAAAAAAGGCACAAGCGAATTTTCAGCGTTTGCGCTGAATTGAATTAACGGGTCCGGTGCTGGGGCTGTAAATTTACAACGGTGCATCTGATAAACGTGGCCCTGCCGACATGTGGGGGCCCATAAAAAGGCTGAGCCAGTGAGTCAGCAGCCGTCGGAGACCGAAGAGTTATTTCAAATGTTGAAAACTGTGCGAAAAACCTAGCTAAATGTAAAACAGACAACGCTGCAAGGACTACATGTGTATGGGTGTGTGTGTGTGTTCATGTGTGTGTAAGTAAATTTGCTGTGCTGTGCTGTGCTGTGCTTCTGGCCTGGTCTTAAAAGCGTAAAGCCATTTGTATTCATTTGAAATTAATTTAGCATTCATGCAAGGCACAAGACGCGTCGGCCGCAAGAGACGCAAAATCAGCAGCAACATCAGCAGCAGCAGCAACAGCAGCAGCAGGAGAAGGGTAAGGGGGAGCTGGGAGCGTGCCAGTGTCTGGAGTAGCAATATATGGCGCCGCTAGCGCCAAATAAGCAACGGATAAATACGTGTACGTGGCATACATTTGCCAACAATACAAAAGACGAGCCCAAACAATTTGCTCCCAGAGCCGCGTCCTTGTCGCCTTTTGCCTTATCGATAAGCAGTTGACGCCGTAGCCCTACAATTGAAACTACCAGGCTCTGCTCGGCTCGACTCTGCTCCACTAATTTTAACAAATTAATTGGCAACAATAAATTCAGTTGCAAATAGGTGTACAGATAGCATCTCCGCATAGGTTGTGCCACTGTATGGGAATGCGATAGACAATTTGCTCTTGTTGGGGGTTGGGGGGTTGGGCAGCTATAGATTGCTCCACTAATTTGATTCGCTCAATGAGAGGTACTTAAACAGCGCTGTTATATATATTTTATATACCCAGCACTCCCAACTCTAACGGGTATGGAACAAAAACAGTTGAGACTCCTCGTCTATTTAACTAAGCTGCTAATCTAACAAAGAGCTTTACTTAAAAAAAAAAACTCAGACTACTTTCAAATTACAAAATTATTGTCATAAATAACATATTTTATTATCTATTTTATTTAAATTTTTGCCATTTTATTACTTACTTTTTTACCTTTATTTGCTCAAACTTTGACCTAAATAAGTAATCAAATATAGTTTTGTTCAAATTCGTTTTTAATTAAAAATTTAACTGCAATTTCATAATTACAATTTATTCACACAACAATAATTTTCTATGGTTTTTTAATTTCTAATCATATTTATTCATTTAAGTGAACAATTTTATAGTTTGCAATAGTTTCAAATATTATATATACTGTTTTTCATTAATATAAAAGCGATTTTGGGGGCCACAGAAGGGGGTAACCACCTTCTCAATGTTTAACTTTAATAAATGTTTTCCTATTAAATTTTGTTGTATTTCCACTTTCATCAGAATAATATGAGAAGTAGTTCTGGCAACCCCAAAGTATCTTGTTGGCTTTAGAAATCATCAAGAATAACAATAAACTACAATAAAACTTTTATACCTAGCAAATCTGTTTTACATATATTCATCTAAGGCAAACTTATCTGCTGGGCTTAAGCAAACTTCGTCCCACTCGATATGTATTTACATAAAGAAAAAAAGAAAACAAAAAAGTAGAAAATAAACGTTTAAGAATACAAAAATAGTTAATGTTCTGCTGAATTCGCAGGCGCATAGAAAATCTTAGATGCGTCTTAGAAACTGATTGGCTTCACAAAACTTTGAAGAACTTATGAAAATGAACCATATCAAGTTAGCTCATATTTAAAACAAGACAAACCAAAAATGTGCGATGTTTTCACATAATTTCACATTTTTGGACTAAATAATTTAGTGTTGCGGCAACTTGCGCAACAATCATAAATGTCAAAAATAGTTTTCATTGTGCCACAAAGTGTTTTATATGGTATGTATTTAGTCTAGGGAATTTCACAACAGAATCGTGAACATGAAACGCTTGAGTGCTCTCATTGTCCGCTAGGTGTCGCCACTCGGCCATTTATTCATTGTTTGCCCGAAAATTTACATTCAACAGCAGCCTACTGAGCGCTTTTCTAGTCAAGCACTCTCGATTCGAACAAAAAAAATTGTGGCACTTTATTTATTAGCTTGTAAGCCCCGCGATGAAATGTCGTCCCCTATCGCCCGAACCCCATCCCCCCATCTCCCATCCCCCATCGCATCGCCCACGCCAACAACGAGCCTGACCTCGGACTCCAACTGCTCTTGGAGCCATCGCGTCGTGCCCGCGTTGACCGACCATGTTGGGGGGACGGCAAATTGTGGGTGTTTTGGGTTACGGATACGCTTTCGACAGCAACATTTGCGGCCCATAACACGCAACATTTGACATGGTCGGCCCTGGCGAACATAGGCACAGGAACATCAGCAACCACATCGTACACAGAGAGTGAAGCAGGAACAGGTGCAGGCACAGGTGCAGGGGGGGGGGGGTGGGGGTGCGCAGGTGTTCATTGGTTGGTCCTCCCCGGCGGGGCGACCTCACAAATCTTTCACGACTGCGGCGCGTGTACATAAACTGAAATTGGCCTATAACTGTCTGTTCGATTGTTTTGTGCCGCATTCCGACAGCCGCCGGGCGGGTGAGTGGTGGACAGAGTGTGGTTGCAATACTTGTAAATATACCAACATATTGCGGTAAAAATCACAATTCTGTTTCGGTTAGGGGCCTACTTAAATCATTCATGTGCGTTGCAAAGGCCCCCCAAAATGTAGACTATATTAATATGCCAGAAAACGAAGGCGTGTTTTTTGTACGGCGAATATTCATTTGTACGTGACTATTGAGCAGATTACGCTCGGTTACGATGCGATGCGATGCCATCCGATCCAATGTGATGCGATGCGACGCAATTTGAGACGAGACGCGACGCTATGCGACGCGACGCAACGAATTGAGTCGAGTCGAGTCGAGTTGAGTTGAGGCAGGTTGTGCTAATAACCCAGTTAACTTGTGAGCAGCGCGTCACTCTCCGTTTCGTTTGCCACGGCTCGCACTCGACTCAAGCGGCTCGGCTCGGCTCTGCGGCAGGCTCTGAAACTACCTGCGACAAAGTCAAACCTTTTGCACAGCGCCTTAAAGCAGAACGACGCCTCCCCTCCCCTCCTCCCTTACACGACAACCATATCAAAAAAAAAAATAGAGAATACAAAAATGTTGCCCACTTTGCTTTATATTAAAAATGCAAAGAAAACGCAAATTAATGTTTCATGTTTTACCGCTCACCGCGTCGGCGCGCTCACCAAGAGAGAGCGAAAGAGAGAGAGAGAGAGAGTGTTGTGAGAGAGCATTGTGAGTGAGTTGCTTCGGTTTTGGCGCTCGTGTATGCTGCTCTCGCCAAGGTAGACATCGACACGCGCTGCCCGCTGATGAATCAGTTTTAGTACGCGAATCCTGCGGCAAGGATGCACGTGTGCGCTCGGCAACAGCAAATTGATTGCTTACATTGTGCCACATTTCAAATATAAAAACAACTTAAGCGAACCCCCCCAAAAAAATAAAAAGAGCTAAATATTAAATAAGACAACAACAACAACAATCATTTTTAATAACTGTATAACAAAACTGTGAAGCAAGCAAGAAGAAGCAGCTGCAGAACGAGAGCACTTCAAACACGTACGAGAAGGATACACAAAAATGCGACGGTCGAGTGTGTGTGCGAGTGTGTGTGTGCGAGTGTGTGTGTGTACGAGTGTGTGAGTGATTGTGTCGGCGTGCGCGTGTAGTGTAGTGCTTATATCGCATACCTATAGAGCTGTACCTAATGTGCCGTTACATACATACCTAAATACCCAAATACATACATACAAATAAAAAAAAAAGAACACAAAGGCAACAGATTTGTCCTCTCGTGTCCCCCCCAACCGTGTCCGTGCCCGTGCCCGTACCCGTGCCCGTGTCCGTGCTCATTGTCGTTGCTCGAGTGCTAAACGGAAATATTTGGTAGTCCAGGTTTTTGCCAGAAAACCCAAAAAAACAGAAACCGAGAAAGCAACAATGCCAGTCAAAATGAGAAGCTATTGAAGCGAAAAATGTGTGCCCACATCAATATATATGTATATATATATATATAGATTTACCACTAATTATTCCGCATTGCGCAATCGATTGTCAAATAAATCAACTTTACACAATAAATCAACACCACAAATTGGGCTCAAAATGGCGCCGGGATACAAGCGTCGCATGGAATACACATAGACAGAGCAGGTGCTTACTGGTAAGGGAAATGTCATTAAGGATCTATTTTTTGTCTTAAGATCTTAACTTTAAGTAATCTATAGAACAACTTCAAGATATGAAGTCATTTTCTCTGTTCTGAAAACGATTTATTATCTTAATTGAAATACAAACCAAAAAGTAAAATTTGTATTTGGTCGGTTAGAAAATGACACTTTATAAATTGCTGTTAAACATAACAAATAAAAAACGAACGACAAAAAGTCGCTTAAAAATGATATATTCTAAAATTCGATTTAATAGATAAAATAACATGCAAAAGTCGCTGAGCAAAAAAAATACTTTCAAAGCCATATTTAAATGCCAAATTTAGCAGAATTGGCCATGTTTATAGCTCGAGGCTAAAGGCACTCATTGTTTCTGTGTGTAACTTTGACTAATATGTGGATTTAAAATGCTGGTTAGATATTTACTAAGCAGCGGTTAAGGCCTGACATTTGTATTGTTTGATTTCCATGGAACACTGACATTTCGGGGCCCCGGGGCGATAATTCTTTATAATAGCAGAGCCAAATGCTAACTGCTAAAAGGGACAACGGACCATAATATATAATAAAAATATTTATGTATATGTATGTGTGTGTGTGTGTGTGTGTGTATGTGTGTATGTATTGTGTGTATGGGGGAATGACCAAAACAAATAGCGGGCCACACGAACCCCTTGACCCAAGTCACGCAGCTAATTGGACTGACAACGAATATATATATATATGTATATATATGTATATTTGTGAGTAATGACCCAGGATTATGAATATTTTCCCGTGCTAAATGTGTTTCCCCGTTGACCCAACGCAACTGGACAAATTCTTGGGCGTTATTTATTTTGTTGTTGTTATTTGTTGTTGTCTTTTTTGGGCTATGATAGAATGGAAGAGCTACTGCTGTAAGTGGTTGCCATAAATTGTAGCTGTAATTTATAAGAAATGCAGTAAATGTTTCGAGTATTAGCCAAGTGGAGAAATGAGTATTAAAGCGCATAAATAAGCACTTATTTTGTGATAAAGTTGCCTCTTTCATTTATGCCTTGAGCCACCCCCAAAATAATAGTAATTACAATAAATTATTCTATTAAGTACATCTTTAGCCGAGCTTTCTACGATATTTTCCAAACTTATTCATTCACATTTACTTCAGCAATTGCCTGAAATAATTTAATGAAAATATTAGCAACTTGATTTTCATTTCAATTACGCATTTTCTGTTAGCTTAAAGATTTCGAACGATTAACTTTCTGCTGAATTGATTTGAAAATTGAGGATTATTGATGAATAAGATTAAATTGCTTGAAAGTTTGGCATCATTTTTTTGTTTTGTCAATTGAAATCGCTTAACGAAGCAGAATGTTAAGCTTTAAATTCAATTTTACGAAAGAGTTTTGTTTAATGCGATTCACCCAAATTGCGATTTCATTCATGATTTGCAGATAATCTCGAAAATGTTTTTTTGTTCAGGCCTGTTGAGCTTTTAAATGTCATCCTAAATTGCATCAATCTAGGTAAATGTTTCAAATTAAATCACAATTTAATTGAAGCACTTTTTAGACAAAAAACAGGATAATAGCATTCCATAAAAATAGATTACTATAGGTATTAGGGTAATCAGTTTTAATGACTCAAAAAAAACACTTAGGTCTAATTAAATTTTAATTATGGCCATAATTGTAATAAAAAATACCATGTTTTTTTCATTGCTCTGATTGACAATGTTATTAAGCAAAGCTAATGCATAAAAAGGGCATTAATCAAGTGAATTATTTATTTATTTAATATTATTAATGACCTGTGCTTTGATAGGCAGATAAAATATTCATTAAAATTATTACAATTATAATCGTCACAGTCGTATGTTAAAATAGCATGCGCATTAGCCAAAATTTATGTGCAAAAAAAAATCGATAAATATTATATTTATATATGGTAATAAAGCGTAAAAATTGGGTTACTAATGTTTACAAAATTGTTAAAAGTAATAATATAAAAAACAATAAAAATATTATTTTTATTACATATTTATCGGTTTAGTGATAATATTAAAAAGATATATAACTTCGACTAAGAAAAATATATGCTATATTATATTTCTCAATTTCAGAAGTCAGAATTTGAAACGCTGACTTTTCCATTGCAGGCCAACACAAATAAGTTAAGACATGTGTATAAAAATATAAACGATTTTTTTTTTATAGATTGGTAACGCCTCTGGAAGTCCTTTAAGATTGTCATCGATGTGGTCATTGTTGTTGTTGTTGTTGTTGTTGTGGCAGTGAGAAGAACAATAATAAAGCGAAAAGGAAATCAGCTGTCAGTTCATCGATCAACGTGGTATTATGTCGATGGACGTGCAGCACCGCTGGGGCTGCGCCTCGCCCCTAAAAGTGATTTGGCTAACACAACTGTGGCTGTTGCTGCTGCTATTTGGTAAGTTCAGAATCAAGATGCCAATGACATGGCATTTAAAGTGATACCCACGCGGACTCCATAAACATGTGGCATGAACTGAAATGTTAATAATGCTCTTCTCTATCTTTTTTTATTGTTTTGTTTTATGTCTTTTATGTACACACACACACACACACACACACAGAAAGCGGCTTGGTCATCAGCGAAGTGCCTCCACATTACTGGGAAACCCCCTACTCGCAGCCGTACTTTGATAACTCCTCGCGACGCGAGGTCACCGCAACTGTGGGGCAAGCGGCGCTGCTGCATTGTCGCGTACGGAATCTGGGCGACCGGGCGGTAAGTTGTATGATGTTTTTGAGGTGTGTGTGTGTGTGTTGGGGGTCAGCCCAGAGGCGCACGCAATTAAAATGCGCTTCGAGTCAAAGCAAAAACATTATATATGTATGTATGTATGTATGTGTATATGCCGCATAGGGTATAAGGTATATTATATGGCGGTTATTGTTGCTTATGGTGAATGGTGCGGAGTGGAGGAGGGAAGTGGGGGGGGGAACTGACAAACAAACGACCTGCGGCGTGCGCCTGGCAGATTTGTAGATTACTTTTAAAAGATTACGCCATAAAGTTGGTGGTCTAACCACCATAGCCTCTAGTTCTGCTACCAATCTGCCACAGCCCCTGGCTCCCTCTCTCTTACTCACTCTTACTCACTCTCTCTCTCTCTTACTCACTCTCTCACTCTCTTTCTCTGTCGTTGACTTCCGCTTCTTTTGGTTCTTGTTCGCGCATTTGTAACACGGCTTCGCATCCGCTCACAGCGATTTGTTAGCAAATGCAACAACAGTTGCTTCCTTTTGTCATGCCTCCTTTTGCTGCCGTACCCCCCCCACCACGACACATTGGTTTGTTACCTCAAAAGCGCTCTGGCCGTGCAATTATGCGGTGTAATAAATTTCTAGCTGTCCGTGCCCTGTCTTCCCCCTTGCCCCCCCAGAAAGCCGCGCGTTGCTCCGTTGTGGCTTCCAGACAACGACGATGTTAGTGACAACGTTGTGTTGCCTGGCGACACTCCAACGATCTGAACTTTTTAACCCCAGACAGTTGAATTGAGTAATTAACGCCACGACCCGAAAGACAAGCCAAGTCAGGCAATCAGCGTAACCAGTCACTCATCCACCTCCAGTTGGCCAACTGTCAACTTGCACTAATTCCCGTCAAAGCCAATTCGCATTGTCGCTTCTTATATGCAGCTAATTGGAGCGATGTGGCACGTTTGTGTGTCACTCAAAAGTGGAAAAATGATTCCGAGCAGAGTGCAAAAGTTTTAACCCTAAAGCCAAGCAGACAACTCATCCCAAAATTTAATATTGCTCGATATATATATATATATATTTATATGTTCTTATACATTTTTCACTTGACCAAATTTCACTTAAATTGCTTTCATCAAATTATTTATTTATTTACGTATATTTTCTCAAATATCATTTCAATAGATTTTGGGTAGCTTTTATAAAATTCACATTTATTCTCTTTTATTCAGCATCACTTAAATTATTTCTGGCAGCATTTGCAAAAAGGTTTTTGTAGTTTTGCATATGGGAGGGGGTGGGTTGGAGGTGAATAATGTACAAAAGTTTTTACAGAGAAATCGCTTTAAAAACTTTAAACAATTAGTAAAGTTATAATTTAAACATGCAAATTTATCGTATCTTTTGTATTAGTCAATTTAGTTAGTTAGTCAATGCTAATGGAGGCAAATTAACTTATAAACATTTTTATTACTACTTTTTTTTATTTAATTTCGTTATATTCTTAAAAAAGAAGCAAATCAACTTATAAACATTTTTATGTGTTTTATTTAATTTCGTTAAATATCTTCATAATCTTAAAAAATAAGCAAATCAACTTATAAACATTTTTATGACTACTTTTTTTAATTTAATTTCGTTAAATATCTTCATCATTTTAAGAAATAAGCAAATCAACTTATAAACATTTTTATTACTACTTTTTTTTATTTAATTTCGTTAAATATATTAATAATCTTAACAAGGAAGCAAATCAACTTATAAACATTTTTATGACTATGTTTTTTATTTAATTTCGTTAAATATCTTCTTAATCTTAACAAAGATGCAAAAATTTTAATTTAAAAGAAAATTATATTTTCCACAATACTTGCTTAAATTGTGGCTGTTAGTTGATTCCTGGCGAATGACCAGAACTTCTGACTTTATATCCAACTCAACTTAATAATAACTACATTTTATTACGTAAACTTGCTATAATTATAAGTTAGTTAACAACTCGTTAATCACCGTAGGCAGAACAACGCCCACTTGTAAATATCATTTCGGTAATTAATCACAAAAATATATGGTTTTCTCAAATGTGCCAACTCATTATCTACTTGTATTCCTAGGAAATACACAATAAAAATCTTATCAAATTTGATTTTCATTCATTATTTGAGTTTAATTAGTGAAGCGTATGGAATATTGCTCTGTATTTATTCGAAAGATTATTTGACAACACAATGAAAATTGTATCAATTTGATTTTCATTCATTATTCGAGTGTAATTAGTGAAAGGCTATGAAATTTTGCTGTGTATTTGATGGAAAGATTAAAGTTGTTACTGACAGCATTAATAAGTTTGATAAGTTAAATAAAGAAAATTATTCTGAATATTCAACATTTATGACTGACATAATCACTTTATTTGAAGTACGATAAATTCTTATTTTTGCAGGATTTTTATCTTTGAACGTGAAAATGTTAATCATTTTACAAGATTAATTAGCTTTGTATATTTTTGCTATCATTAAAAGTGGCCAAATATTTGCATTTTAACTTAGTTTTTTAAGCTGAAAGGCAAAGTTATTAATTGGTTATTTACTTATTAATAAGCAAAAAAAAAAAATGTGCACAAAAAGGAAGGAAAATCTTTTAGTTTTTAGTAGAGCCTTCCGGCTCTATTTTCCGTACAATCGATGCACAAAAACACGTTGCAAATTTGCCGGACATCAAAGTAATGGAGACGAGCAAAGCTAAAATGCAACGTGCAACTTGCAACGAGGCCAGTCGAGTAAAAGCTGTTAAGCATCTGAGTAACATGACTTGGGGCACAAGTTGCACAACAATTTAACTAACGAGAAGTGGCAACATCGATTTAAACTTAATCTGCTTGTGCAAAATGTATTTTAATTTGCTTGCCACTTGGGCATTTCTTTTGTGGCAGGTATCGTGGATACGCAAGCGGGACCTGCATATTCTCACTGTGGGCATCTTAACCTATACGAATGATCAGCGCTTCCAGTCGCTGCACTCTGAGGGCTCCGACGAGTGGACGTTGCGCATATCGTCGCCGCAGCCGCGGGATTCCGGCACCTATGAGTGTCAGGTGTCCACGGAGCCGAAAATCAGTCAGGGCTTCCGACTCATCGTAGTGGGTGAGTATATACGGGCTTATGTATGTATATAAGTATGTGTGTGTGTGTGTGTGTGTTTTTGTGTGTGGCATCGTATTTTTAAGGTATGAAAGCAATTAATTGTATTCTGCGGTTTTTTACAGTGTCGCGTGCTAAAATTCTTGGCAATGCAGAGCTGTTCATCAAGAGCGGCAGCGACATTAATCTCACCTGCCTGGCGATGCAGTCGCCAGTGCCACCGTCGTTTATCTACTGGTACAAAGGGAAGCGGGTCATGAATTATTCGCAACGTGGCGGCATTAATGTCATCACAGAGCGCTCGACGCGCACCAGCAAGCTGCTGATAGCCAAGGCCACGTCGGCGGATTCCGGCAACTATACGTGCTCGCCAAGTAGCTCAGGTGAGTTGTCTTTGCTGTTGCTGCCACTGTTGCCACTGCTGCCACTGCTGCGGTTGCAGCTCTCTCTTCATCTTCATCTTCATCCACTTTAATGGCAACGTCCTTATCCGCCTGTCTGAGTGCGTGTCAGTTGCAAGTCTCGTTCTTTGCCTGCTGGCAATTAATGTGACATCTCCTGCCAACGGCTTTTCTATCACACACAACTACCTCTTACCCACATCCGCTAGAGATGTGCGCGTGTTAGTAGAACAGGCAACTCAGCCATCGATTTAGTTTACACACAACATAGAAACTTTGCCAATAAGTCAATGCTGAGTTCTGTTTGTGTTCGTTTTTTATTGTTTTATACTTCCAAATATCTTAAATTTATATTGATTGAAAATGGCATGTGAAAAAGTGAAATTCAACTTTTTTACGTTTATAGTTGCATATTTCTTTAAATTCATTTTTTTAGTACTACAAAAACACGAAACGCTGACAACTCTAGCAAGATGCTCCACTCTTCCACTAACCTCTCTCTCTCCCCCCCACCCCCTCCATCCAATCATGCTGCATTATTATGTCATCCACATGTTTATCTCTGCTATGTTTGTATGTGTGTGCACACAGACTCCGCCTCGGTGGTGGTGCATGTCATAAACGGCGAACATCCGGCCGCAATGCAACATGGCAATAGCAGCGCAAGCTCCTTGCGCTCCTCGTGGAGCCCAGTGCCTTTAGTAGCCATCACAGCGACGACAGCTGCGGTAGCTGTAACATGGAACTGGAACTGGAACTGGAGCAGCGGTTGCTTTGTTGCGCTGCTGCCAGCGGCGATTGCCAACTTGTGGCGCCGCTATAGCTCCAACTGGAACTGGAGCTGGAGCTGGAGCTGGAGCTGGGGTTGCAGTTTGAGCTGATGATGTTGCAGCTATTTGGACAGCAGGCAGCTGAATGACGGTCCCGGCCTAGTTGGGGCAGTTGCACTTATCTTTGGTTTAGTGTTAATGATGATGCATTTAATGTGTGTGTATATGTATGTGTGTGTGTGTTGCCATTACGGCTCGATGCGGCTCATCAACTGAGGTGTACATAATGCAGGAGTCCTTGAACGAGTATTATCTGTAAGAGAACGAAAAAGAAAATTTAAAATGACAGCCTTGCTGACTAAATAAAAAAGTATTACGATGGAACATTTTAAAATCAATACACCCAAAAAAAATCTAAGAAAAAAAAACAACCTAATATATAAGATTGTACAACATAATCACAGAAACCCGGAGTAAAAACTTGTAAAGTTTTTTTTCTTTTCTTTTCGTTTTGCCTAATTTTGTGGTTTGTATACATTTTTGGCGCGCAGCTTGTTTAAAGTTAATAAATAACAAAAATTACAAAGTGCAAGTTTATTTATCAAAAAAAAAAAAAAATTCATTAAGCCATAAGAAAGGACGAAGAAAAGAAAACTTGCTCGCACTCGCCAAAAAGTATGCAATAAAAAGTTTTGTGAATTTGAGTTGAAACCACTTTCAGTTCCTGCGTCGCTCTTTTGTTCTACTTTGTACACAAACCTCATTTGTTATTATTTGACACAATGTGCATATATAGTATATAGATATATATATATATATATATATATAAAAATGTATTCACAATTCACAGTAAATTCCAGCCATATTACACGCTATTTAATTTTACCTTTCGTTCAGATTTAGGCTTAAAAACCCAGAATTTATAATAAAATAACATGAATAATAAAAATGTGCGGCCATCTACTGTGTATATAGTATAAATATTTGTTATTATTCGGCTTGCATTATTCATTATTTGAACAAAACAAACAAATACATTTTAATAAACACAAAACCAAACAACTAGAAAAAAACATTAATTGATTTTCGCCCATTTTATACGAAAAAAAAAAAAAATAAAATAAACAAAATACAAAACAAAACAAAAAGAATATATAAAATAACAAAATTTATAAAAATCTTTAACAAAACAAATTCTGTGTATATGTATAAGTTCTAACCTGGTTGTCTGCCATCAAATTCTATGTAGTCCATCAAACGTGTAAATTATTGATTATTGATATATAAATGAATAACTGTAAATTTAGCGCTCGATTTTAAGTCGGTCTTGATAAGACTTTTAAGCGATAAGTATAAGCGCCCCCAAGTTGACAACTTTCAATTCACAACAAACAAAAAAAAAAACAAAAAACTAAAAACTAAAAAACAAAAACCAAAATAAAAACAAACCCAAAAAATAAATTGCTAAACAAAATAACAACAAATAATAAATAACGTTTTCTGTTTAAACAAAAAAAAACCCAAAAAAATGAAAAATGTTTCTCCATAATAAAAGTATGGTTATGGTTAAAATATTAAAATTCAATGGCTTTTTTAATGGCACCAAACTGGGCAATGGGATAACAATAAATGCAATAAATATAAAAGCAATTTTTGGCCTATTGAAAATTTGGGTTTAGGTTATCTGGCAAACACTACAAAGTTGGCTTATGACATTTATTTTGGTGCACGCTTTGGTAAGTTGGCAACAATATTCATTGTGCTATTGCTTTTGACTTAGTATGAAGTTGGCAAGAGTGGAATTTGGCTTATGGCATGGACACGTTTATTGCTAGATTTTAAGTGAGTTTGGCACACTGTGCCTGTACTTGACTACTGTTATTGCAATGGCTTTAAATAAGCTGAAGGACCCGAGCAAATAGCAGTCCAAATTAATGGCTGATGAGCGGCTTACAAACGGCTTTTAACGGCTGCTGTGGGCCTAATGATTCAAGCTAACGAGCAAAAAAGTGGCGTAGCGTTTATCCTATTATGGCAATATTTAATTAACGTGCCAAATGTGTTGTTTCATCCCAAATCTGATTCGATTTTCTTCTCTATATACACAACACAACACGTTAACCATGTTTGACCCGTAAATCCGACAGTTTTTGCTGTGCTCGCATTGCGGCCAAAATGAAAGACTAATTAAGCGGCTTAATAGACCAACTTGTGGTCGGCATTTGGCCAGATGCGTGGATGAGTAACTAGCTGATGTTGTTATGCTTATTTTTTGTGTGTGCGTGTGTGTGTGTTTTGTGTGTGTGGGTGTGTGTGTCAACATAATACAATAACAATTACAATGACAACAGCAACAACAACAACAACACTAACCATTTATTTATATTTCGATTTAAAAATAGCAAACACCCAAATGGACTTATAAAACTCTCGCACAGCTTACGTGCCTCCACCTCTGCCACTGCCGCGGGGGTTGGCCACAAAAAACGACACAGCAAAAAAACAGAGCAAAAAGAAAATAAAAAATATATATAAAAAAAAAATAATGAAAATAAATACAAAAATGTTTAAAAGGGTACAAAAGTCAAAAAGAAATAAATGGTTGTTCAACTTTTATTTACTTGGGAGTAGAGAGTAGGGCCAATAAGAGCTGCGAAACGGAATCAATGTAAAGGTCACAATTTATTCAATTGCCTTGGCCAAGATATTTTTTTATAGCGTGCTCAGTCGCTGAGGCCCAGACCTAATCCCAAATCACAACGGAATTACAGACTAGTGTAATGGTTATGTAGCGGATGAGGCGGCCGGAACTGTGTGTGTCCCGGGCTCAAGAATACAGCGTATAATGGTCAATTGATAGCCAAAAGGCATTAACACGCCAAAGGAATTCCCTCGAGCTAAAAAATCGAGATGCGCACCTCCCCCCGCACTTCCACTACCACGCTTTAAGCTGACTCAAAAAGAGCAAATTTTTCGCAAAAAAAAAACACACACACACAAATTGCAGAGGGACCCAAATATTAAGTTCAAATTTAGCAGAAATCCAAAATACGTGCCATGCAGCAGTAAACAGAGGTGGAACGATGCCAGCCACGCTAGCGACGCCAGCGACGCCGCGACCTTTGAGCCACCCACAAATATTCACTCATCCCCCAACCTGTTTAGGTGTGGCTCATGTGTGTACGTGTGTACGTGTGTGCGTAAGCTGAAAATCACGTCTTATTCAATGCGTTCGTTTTTTGTAATTTATTGGCGGATAGGTCAGAATATTCATGCATCGATATTTTTGCTTTATGTTCGTTACAATTTTTTTTTATTTTATTTTTTTTTTTTTTATAAATTTTAATAAAAATTGCTGCCAGAGAATGGAGACGGAGACGGAGACAAATGATGGCCAGCGTGTTGCCCGGACTACATAATGGCCAAGGTATTTACGCAGTATTGCACATGCCCCTTAGCGCCGGCAAACACTTACGGCTATTAAATATTTTACGATATAAAATATGCACATACATACACACATGTACATGTATGTGTCAAGAATAAGGGAGTGTGGGGGGGGGGGGGGGGTGGAAAGTTAATGGTTTAGAATGGAATAAGGGAATGTAACGCATTAGGCATATTTATGAAATATTTTTATCATCATTTTTCACAAGCAGGCAAACAGGAATGCAGCAAACTCTTCGAATCTGGAGCTTGCCCAGTGCATTGAGTTACACAAATACCCTCAAAGCAGCGAGTAACTGGACACTCCGCCGGCACAGCAAATAAGACTTGCCACAATATTGACAGCACAGCAAATATCGTTTGCCACATAAATATACCCTGCAAGTGTTTTTTTTTTTTGGGGACTTAAGTTTTTGAGCAAGCAAACTTTTGTTTTCAGCTAGTTTTCATACTAAAGTTTTTGTCTTACAAGCATAAATTGTCAAAGTAGAAAATATATTTGTAAGAAGCGATTGCTAAAGTTTCACACACAAAATCAATATTGAATTTTTACATCTAGCTAGATAAATGTATATATATATATATATATATATATAGTAAATGACTCCAAGAAGTGTAGACATCTACACTGAATGATTTGGTGATTGGCCAATATGCCACATTTAGAGTCACATCGAGAGGGTAGATGCATTCAGTAGAATGAAATAAAATGAAAATTGTTTAAACGCATGGAAAGTGCTTGTGGGTTGGCCCTGCGCATAATATTTTGAGCTACTTACGGGGGTGGAAGAGGTGGCAGTGGCAGTGTCTCGTTGAGTGAAAGAGTTGCAGCTTAAAGCATGACCATAAAAAGGTATGATATGGATGAGCCTTAGCTAAGACAGCAACCAAACTAAAAGGCAGACAGACAAGAACAACAACAACAACAACAGCAAAATCAGCAACCAGAGGAAAGACAACAGAAAAATTGAAATTGTTCAAGTGCATGGAAATTGCTAATCGGATGTGCGAGAAATGCTTTGGCAAGGGGTACGGGTTGGCGTCAATAGAGACACAGTAAAATAGCAAGTAGAAAAATGCAAAAGGGGTGCGGGGGATGGGGGCTGGGGGAGGGACTAGTGCAGAACCACAATCAAATGAAAATTGCTTAAGCCAATTGCATGGAAAGTAAGTTGCGGATGTGCCAAAATCCATTGTGACAGTTAACAAGGCTTAAAGACAAGGCACAAGGCAACAGCCAGACAAAAGTTGAATAAGCCAAATATCAAATTGCTTAAGTTGCCAACCGAAACATGCTCTTTACACACACACACACACACACACACACATACACACACACACACATAATGCTACTTACGACACCAAATTAATCACTTCACGCTTGGCAAATACTTGCAATTCCAGCAATTGCAGTCAAACTGATTGAGAATTCTATAGTCAATAAATACTTAAATAATGTTTTAAGACTGTTTGACTTTCAAATCTTTTGTTTAATATTTACAACTAACTTTATTTATGCGAACTTTGTCGATTATACGGATTACTCTATACGGATAACTCTTGTGAAATTTTTGCTGTTCACCTTGGAAAGTGCAAGTTAAGGCAATCTTTTACCATAATCGGGAATAAGTTGAGTTTTTGACCAACTTCCGATTTGAGGTAACTAAATAACGAAATAACAGTTAAGTGCTTAACGGCTTAAAGTGCATCAACAATGCCAATTACCAGTTTATTGCGTTCCAAACTGATGGTGATTGAAGAACAATAACCGTAATAATGAGATAAGAGCTGAAAAGCCAAAAACAAAGTAAAATGCATCCAAAACAAAAGCAAGTAAATTTTGTTGTGCTGTTCTATGGTCAAATTTGAAATACTCTGTTTTAAAAAAAAAAAAAATGTGTCAATGGTATATTGGATTGAAAGATTTATTATAAAATTGATATAACATTTTTGGTATACATTAATAAATATGCAAAAATAGCAAATCGAAAACCAATCTAAGAATCCAATTGTTAAATTAATTAAATGTAGATCAACTTTTATTTTTTATTTATATTTTATCTATATTTATTTATTTATATTTAAGACACAGCATAAGTAAAGATTATGTAAGGATACAAGCAGAGATCAGAGATATGTCAGAGATATTAGAGTCAGAGTCAGTGAAACCGGCGCCAGAGTCAGAGATATCATCTACCTCAGCCGAGCCAACAGGGTATGGTTAAGTCTGGCAAACAACGGATCTGTTGATGCGGCAGTTGCAGCTTTTGTCCATTGCCTTAGAGAAGACCGTAACCTTCTTGAGCAGCGTGGTTAAGGCTGCTTACCACAGCCCCAGCAGCAGCAGCAGCCCCCATTTTAAGGTCTAGTGTGCGGTGGGACAGGCAACCAGGCAACCAGACAGCCAAGCCAGAGAGTCAGCCAGGCAGTCAGCCATGGAGTCAGCCAGCAAGCCAGCCAGTCAGCGTCCCCTAACAAGTGTTTTGTCATTGTATGCTTTGGGGGCTGGGACTGAAGACTTTGCGACTTGTCGAATTGTGCGCAGCGATAAGGAGCCAAAGTGCCAATACACCTGGCAACAGCAGCACCAACAGCAGCAACAGCAGCAGTTAGGGATATACACAGAGACAGAGTCAGAGACAGAGAGGCGGTGATAGGGTGTATTAGCTTCTGGCTAAGACCCCATTTGGGTTTGTGCTTTGCCTTTTGGGCATTTAGCAGACTGCATAGAAAATGGGCATTGACTTGGACGTATAGCTCATTTGTACATGTGTGTGTGTGTGTGTGTGTTAGTAGAGTTGAACGGTTGATTCACCCTATGAATGTGTGTGTGTGTGAGTGTTGATGTGTGTGTGTGTGGGATTGTATCCATGGACACGTTTTTATGACTTAATGCTAACAAAACGCGTCCACGTGCCAAAATAATCGCCATTCTTTTGCTGTCGATGGGGCTCATTGTGTGTTAGCTGTTAGCCCCAAAAACGGTGCCATTGGTCCTCACTCATTCCCAGCTAACATTGGACTGAGAAGCTTTGCCAGTTTTGTTGCCAATACGTTTTAACCATGTTTGTACAAAACGCAAACGGATTTGCCAATGTTTATGCCGGGGATTATTGCGGTGTGCGTTAGTGCGTCTATAGAAGTGCCCCACGCTAAATCTCTATCTCTATCTCACTCGCACACTCTCTCTCTCCCTCTCTCTCTCTGCCACTACCTCCCACTCTATCTCTTTTTTTAATGTGTGCAGTTTTTCATTTGATAAAGCCCCGGCAACGGGGCCTTTTCCAGATGGTTAACGGCTAAATTTTCAAATCATATTAAAATTTATGAGCCAAAATTCGAATTCTTTTTTTTTTGCAGCTTCGTCAGTGAGCAGATTTGCAATTAGCAGGGCTTAAATAGCTACCAATAAGTAGTTGGCAACAAGCTAACAATATTAGTTAAAAAAGTCACACATCTAAGCTGACATGCAACATTGCATCAAATTGGCGACACTGCGATGTGGCATGGGAGAAACAGCAGCAGCAGCAGCAACTAAAGCTGTTTGGGCTGACAGAGAGAGAGAGAGAGAAAGAAAGAGAGAGAGAAAGAGACTGAATGGAAGAGAAAAGGATTTTGAAAATTGCAGTCAACTGAAATTGCTCCAATTGCTTCAAGTCTTCGTGCCAAATCTGGTTGACGCGAGCAGCTTTGACAGCTTCTGCGAAATCGTTGAGAGATTAAATTATCATGGAGCTTAGCCCAATCAGATTTGTATGTCAAACTAAATATTCATGCAATTTATAAGTAGACCGGTACATACACACACACACACATACATACATACTTATGTTTATTTATATATATATATTAATAATCCGCTTGTGTATTTTTAATTGAATCGACGTGACATGGCAATTATGCTGCTGTTGTCATTAATATTTTCTGAATTTTATAATTAACACGTTACACCAAAATAATAATCCTCATCATCATCATCATTATCATCATCATCGTCATTTCTGCATTTGATTTATTTCATTTAATTTTATTTGGAAACATGCAGAAATAGGATGAGTCCATTATCCGGCTTACTCTCCATTCTGCACTGGATTAGTTGAGTTCAACTGTCCATATTAATAAACAATTGTTTATCGATTATTTATTTATAATATAAATATGTACAATTAAGTGCAAATTTGATGTAAAGCAAATTTATTTAGAATGGTAAATTGCTTTTTGTTTAACAGAGATTAAACTTTGGCTTGACAATATTTCGCGAGCATTTCTGGCCGATTTTTGGATGCGCAAATTTTTGGCTCAAAGAATTAAACCGAAGCTGATTAAAATAAAATTACTTAAGAAGAGAAATTGATATTCACAGTCTTAATAAACTAAAACCAAATAAAATTTTGCAGATTTAAACAAAAAAACTACATATCCAAACTAGGTATTTATAGTAAGAATCAATGTAGGTTTTGTAAAGGTGAGGAGGAGTCCTCCAGAATGAGTCGCCGTATCCAGGGAAACGATGGAGCATCCTTGGGGTTGATTGAGGAGCTAAAAGCTCAGCAGGGGGTACAATAGATATAATAGGTTGCAGTGCAGAACCCTCAATTTATATATTATATATAAATATATATATATTTGTAGACTAAAAAGCCACCTGTCCAAAATGGGTATCTGTAGCAACAGTCAATGTAGGTTTTGTGAAGTCGAGGAGGAGTCTTCAACTCACATCCTAACAGAATGCATCGCCCTTGCCAGGAATAGATGCAGCCACCTAGGGATGCATGTTGTGAATGGCAAAGACATAGTAGCCCTCGACCAATCAAAGATCCTGACATTCGTTCAGGAACTGGGATTGATGGAAGAGCTATAAGCTCAGAAGGAGTCTCAATAGATCTATTAGGACGCTGTGCACAAGACCCCCCATATAAATAATAAATAATAATAGTAAATATAGTATATATATATATATATATATATATATATATCTAAGTAAATTCTACCAAGCCTGGAATTATGAAAATATGTCAATCAAATCCAATCAATATGCAAAATATTTATATTAAACTTTATTGTTTTGCATTGGCTTTTTTAAATAAAAGCTAAAATTAAAGTCAACTGCTTGTTTAAGGCTATAAGTTGGCTTTATTTAAATATTATAAAAACACTTAGAGAACTGAGTCTATAATATTATTAAAGTTTATAAATGCAAATTTGTGTAACAGTTTGGTTTTTTTTTATCCCATGCAATATCTAAACTGATTTCCATATTGACTTTGTTAAAACCTTGTTGTCTTCCAAGTGGGCGTAACCTAACCTAATTTTGGTTTGTGGCACATGCCAGTCAATATATGGCGATGTGTGGATGCCACTGATGGCGATGTGTGGATGCCACTGATGGCACTGGTTGATGCCATTTCTTTCATTTGCTGTTGCTTGCGTATTTTCGTAAATTCAGAAAGTATTTCCATGGCTAGTGGGTTAACTGTCAGTCGGAATCGCTCTATTTGGCTTGGAGAGTCATATACATGGATTGCAGCACGACTGTCAGTGGTTGTGGCAAGAGGTTGTGTTGGCATTGGGTTGGTAGGTGGAGTGGAAGTGTGTTGTAACAATGACTGCCTGAATGTCTGACTGCCTGGCCCAAATGACTTGGCAAATGGGCTGGCGTATGCTCATTTGTATTGGCTACAAATACAATTTGATGGTCCTGCTGCTGCTGCTGCTGCTGCTGCTGCTGCTGCTGCTGCTATTTCCTCTGCTTCTCTGCCTCTTTGCTCAGCCTGTGCCTCACTTGCTGCAGGCGTCGGGATATTTATACACACATGTTCGGTTTGCAAGCAGAAAACAGTTAAGCACATCTCATTGTGCAGGTGAACGAAGGGGGGGACAGGAAGGTGTTGCTGCTGCTGCTGTTCAGTTCAGTTCAGTTGAGTTTGGTTCGCAATGTTTCTGGTACACCTAGGCGAATGCTTTATAATAATATGTATATGTATATGTATATATATATATATGTATATATATATGTATATGTAAGGCGCACATGAGGACGGTCCAAGTGCTGGACGAGGATGGCTTCCGTGCGGGTCGTGCCTAGGGTGGAGCGGCAAAATGGGCGGCGGTGCTGTTGGTGAGTGAGGTGACTAAGATAAAAAGTTGAAAATAAATTTTTATTGTTATGGGGCACACACGTTCTTCTTGTCGTCCTTGTATCTGTTTGCGTGTTTGCGACACTCATTTTCTGCAGATGTCTTTTATATGTATGTATATACTATGTCTCCAAGTGAGTGCGTATGTGTGTGTGTGTGTGTGTGTGTGTGTGTGTGTGTGTGTGTGTGCGTGTGTGTGAGCGAGTAGTAAGTGCAATGGGATCCAATGAGAGCATGTGTACTTAACATAAATCGCTCACTCATTGAAAGCACTTGCACAAAAACGAACGAACTGAATTCGCATTGGGCTAGGCAACTCTGGCGACCCTGTAACCAGGAACACCCGATGTACATATATACATATACATAAAACATATATGTATATTTATATAAAGATATATTTATGTGTGTTGTAATATATATAATATATGTACAAACTAGCTAGATAGGCAACTAGCGAGTGGCTGCTGCATTTGCAAAACATTTATCGATTTCTAGCCAAAAAATTATCTATGCAGATTTCCGCACATACAAAGCGCAGGCACTAACTTTCCGTTCCATCAGAGCCCGGTGCCCTCTTTTGCCTGATGCCACACCGTCCCTCCTATCGCCCTCCCCTCCCGCCACTACCACATCTTTGGTAGGTTCTCGCTTGCGCTGCCACAGTTGCTCCTCTGCAGCCGCACAGATCCGGCATTCGTTTCGCCCACGGACCCACGTGTGCAGAAAGTTTTGCCAACAGTTTTAATTTCCCATAATTACACAATTACAAAGCGTAAAGTTTTCCAGCACACGCCACGCCTCCAGCCCCATTAGGGGCACGCCTTGCACAATGCCAACTGCGCGTCATGGAAATGAGCAGTCAACAAAAACAAAAACAAAAAGAAAAACCAGAAAAATCAGAAAGAAAAGTAACAGCATGCAGGAAAATGAGAAAATTAGTTTTCCAACCAAACGAATTGAAAATGCTCTAAAAAAATTAATAAAATAAAACAAACACTTTTATGATCGATGCAAGGATTTGTATAGTTCGTATATATATATATATAAATAGGGATAAATAGTTAAATATGTAGAAATATTTAGATTATATGTGTATAAATATGTATTTTTTTTAAAGTAGAAATATTAAAATAAGCATTGACATATATCGATTATATATAAATATTATTTATTATTATTATTATTTTTTTATGTACAAATGCTGACTAAGAAATAATTGTATAACTTTATTTATTTTTTGCTAATAAATTAGCTTTATATATTGTAGAAAAGTCGAATAAAAATTTACATGGGCCATCAAATGATACTCTTTAATTATCATTTCTTGGATGAAATTAATGTTGTAGGAATTTAATTAAATTTAATAGGCTAAAATAGAAATGGGATTTTGGAAAGTATAAATAACTGATGATATTGATTATTTGAGATAAGTTGGATATTTATTTATATTTTTTCTATCTTCAAAATATTTTTAAAAATGCGATAAATAAAAACTGTAAAAAAGATGATTTGAATGTTGAGTTGAGGATTTTCATTTACTATAATATTGCTGATTTTTCCATCTATTTGTGCATCTGTCGTTTATTTATTTATTTATGATAAATCGCGTTAAGAAACAGTCGTAATTCCACTCTTTTTATACGTAATTTGAACACACCTAAAATATGTCTATATGTATAAATATTCAAGTGTTTTTTGTATATGCCATCAATTAGGGTTCCTAAAGCACCCTCAATGTATTCTGAGTGGACTTGAACAAATTAATCAATATGTTTTGATTTCCAGGGCACTCACTAAATCATAATTAACTTAAAAAAAAAAAAAAGAAAAAAGAGGCTTAACGTGGCAATAAACGAACATTGAGTAAACAAATGTCCTTCGAAATGTTATCAGTTGCCTTGATTAATACATACACAGCATACAAATAGTTATGCCTATCGATTTTGTAAATAATTAATATTAATTATATGTCTTTTAATGTCTTTCAGTTGTAATTATAATAATTTAGTTGCCGCCGTTGAACAAATTTTGTGTTCAAGCGAATTGTGTTCGGTGCAAAACAAGGGTAAAACTGAGGAACCGTCAAGCGAGCAGTTAAAACTTTTTTGGCCACACATCCAAAGCAAATGAACTCACACACATGCACACACACACACATGCACACACACACACATGCACACACATGCACACAATCACACTCGCACACACAAAAGTATTTATTGAAAACTGTTACCGTTAGCAGCAAACAGTTCACGTTTTTACTAAGACCCCTGCGCCGACAGCACCTGTTAGCCACCCAAACAATCCCACCTCAGCTTGGAGCACACAGAATTGTAATTTTTGTTTGCTGCACAGCAACAATAACAACAATTACAGCAACAACAACAACAACAGCAATAACGATTGCAAAAAGAATAACAGCAGCAACAACAACAAAAACAACAACAACAACGTTCACACTTTGGCGGTGTGTCGGTTATCGCTGCAGTGTTTGGGAAGGGGTGTGGGGGGGTGAGGTTTTTTAGGAATTGTGTACGGTATTTTTGGTTGGGTGGTTTCAAATGACATCCTGTCAGTGTGCAGCAAAAACGCCGACATCGATGCCAGCAGCGACTGCAGCAGTGACGCCCGCAGAGACTGCAGCAGCGACTGCAGCAGCGACGTCAACAGCGACGTCAGCATTGAGAACAACGGCTTTTCAAATCAATTGTGTATTCACGTTATTTCCCCTTAAATCAGCGCCTGTCCAGCCTGTCAATGTCCCATAATCCATGACACTATTTAATTTTCAATTGTAATCCTAACAATTTATGGCAGTTACAAACAAGCACACCAACCGCAGGCCACCTCATCCCCATCCCCCATTTCTTATCCTTATCCATTATAATAAGCGTCTTGCATAGTTCTTAAAAGACAATCAAAATTTTGGCCAGCGGCTTACAAGTTTTTGGGTTGCGCTTCATAATTTATGCCTTACCAATAAAAGACGTGCGTTTCATTTGTCCGTCCGTCCGTCCGGCGGTCCTTTCGTCTATTCGCCCCTTTTGCATTGGCCATCAATTTGGCCTGGCTAAGAGCGGGCAATGCGTAACTGTTAGCTGGTAACAGGCCGCAGCAGCCAGGCCAAAAACGATGGGCCACGTTAATTATGCACGGGGTTAGCTGAGCATCAGCCAGGGCCAAACTAGGCCACATGGTTATAACGAGAACAGTGTAGGGTGTCGGCGAAGAGGCTGTGTTGTTGGTTAGTGCAGAAGGGTGAGGGGGGGGGGGGGGGGGGGGAGGTAGTGGCGTCTGGTGACTCTGTGCATGGGTTATGTATGTGCGGCGTGCAGCGAACTTTTAATCCGCTTTAACTAAAAACATTTAAATTTGCCTCGCTTGCAGCGGGGATTGAGCGGGTGGGACACAAACCGCCTGCTAACCAGCCACCCGCCAAAAACAAAAAAACAAAAAAAACAACAACAACAAAATTGAGAAAAAAAGAACTTAAATAAAAAATTATGTTTGCCACATTCTAATACCAGAGCATAATCAGGCATTATAACTATGCTGCCATGTTGGGAATACCCGCAGGCTGGAATGGTGAGGGACGGAGGGGGGAGGGGGGCAGGATATATTTACGCAAGTGAAGGGCTTTATGATTCTTAAATAGTTTATGAAAGACATAAATTAGCTTTACTAAGCTGTTTTTGTCTGATGATTAATTTTTGAATGGCAAAGTTTGCCAGCAACGCTTGAAAAACAAATTTATTTTATTTTCGATGATTTATAAATCTGCAATTGAAATCTGTTGGAAATAAATGAAAATTAGAAATGCTTACGAGATTTCAGTTAAAGGGATTATTTTAAATAGATTTATAGAAAGATAAAAAAAATACTATTTTTTTGGAAAGGGTATTAACTCTTCTGCTTGCGTAGAGCAAACCTCATTTTTCATACGTTTTTTATTGGAAGTTCGCTCTTTTTTATGTGAAGAATTTATTTTGTGTTTTTTTGCTTTGGTTTTTTTTTTTTTTTTGTGGTTGCTGTCGTGGGCTGTAGGAGTGATGAGTTTTTTTTCCTCATTTCTTTTATTTTTTTTTTTTGTGCTAATGGAAGCCGCATCGCGCTGCAGCCACAAGCTGCTGTGGAATTCTATTTGCTAATCACAACTTGCAACTAAGCAGCTTACGAAACTTGTGTTTTTTTTCTTCCTTTTTTGTTCTTGTTATTTTTGTGTAATTTCTAGTGATTTTAGCCAGCGAATGAAACGAAAATTTTACTTGAGAAACAGCTGCAAAACCATTTAAAAATTCACTTAAATGTTGTCAACAGGATTAAACGTTGCGTGTCCGACATTTTCTATTACTGTGGTTAGTTGGAGTGCATAAATTTATATATAATTTATATATACTTATGTATCTGTTGTCAAGTTGCTTAACAGAACATATTTAACAATAAACAGTTTTTCATGGCACACATAGAGAGATAAAGAAGGCCAAAAGCCACTGACAACAATTCGGTGGGGAAAACGACAAAACGGCAGTCTGAGCCGCAACCATAACTTAAATTTTGACAAATGTATCTGACACTTACAATTAGTATAAATTGACTGGCATGTTGAGTGCCATACACGCACACGCATACCATGAGAAGCGCCACATCATACACACACACACACACACACACACACACAGTCACACACACGCAAATGTACATTGTTGAGAAGGCCTGCCATTTTGGAGAGCAGACAATAGAGAAACGAGTACGCCAGACCACAACAGCACCAGCAGCTACAACAATAACAAGACACAACAACAACAACAATGACAACGACATTCACAACAATAATATCAGGATATCTGCTATTGTCAGCTCACAAAATGCCGATTTGCATTACACTGGAGGGCGGCTTAAAGCGTTTAAGGGGAAGACCAACTCGGCATTTTGCTCATTAAAGATTTTAGGCCATGATAAGCCAAGCTTCACAAGCTTAATAAGTTTTCCATTTTAATAGTAAGCTTCTACTAAATACAAACAAAATAATGGCATATTCATACAAAAAAATTGGCAATGCAATTCGTTATATATAATTTAAGAAATTTTATTTGATATATGGAAAGTCTGATCAATTTAATATTCTATGCAACCAAATTAAATGTCGTCCAACAAACTATTTAAAAGCATCTTCAGCAATTTGAAAATTTGCAATTTATTAAACACTTGCAATAAACTAATTATTTTATTTATTAAAATCAACTTTCATTCTTTTACATACAATTAAAAGTGAACACAGCTATTAATATATTAATATCTAATATAAATTTCATCTTAAGATTTTGTGTATACTTCGTAGAAAGTATGATTCAGAGATATTTTAATCATATTAATATTTAATATTTATTTTATTTTAAGATTTTGTGCATACATCCTATGTCGATTCAGATATATTTTAATCATATTAATATATTAAATTTTATTACTTATTTTGTTTTAAGATTTTGTGCATACTTCATAGAAAGTATGATTCAGAGATATTTTAATCATATTAATATTTAATATTTATTTTATCTTAAGATTTTGTGCATACATCCTATGTTGATTCAGATATATTTGAATCAAACCTCGCTCATACGCTATATATACTCGCTTAAGAGCTGCTAAGATTTATATATACTTATGTATATATACAAATATATCATCGAAGTTTAAACTGCTGCAAAAGCTAAGGGCAATTGCTTTTGACAGTTATGTATAAATTTATGGGGCTTAATGGAGGAACTGGAACGATGTGCAGCATTTTGAAGGAGGAAGAGGAGATGCTTCAACTTTGCTGCGAAGTTTTGGGGGGCTTGGGACTCAGCTTTAATTGATTGACTGTCTGCACTCATACCAAAAAAAAATATTCTATTGATTCGACCTAGCCTTCCCTACAGCCCCCCCCCCCCCCCCCCCACCACACACCAACACACACTTCTCCCATAGTCTCAAACGCAAATGGAAACTGTTCTTCTACCTATGCGAAATGTCAGTGGAAGGTATCAAAAATTACTTACAATTCAAAACAAACTTTTGCGCCGCGCAACCTAAATTTGTAAGTCAACAATGGTCATGGGTGGGGGGGGAGGGGGTGGGGTATTTAAAGGTATAGAGTATGGCGTTGCGTTGCGGGGGGGGGTGGGGTGAGCGGTGACATCTTAAGCGTTAGCCGAAATCCGAAAATGTCGCAGAGCCAAAAGTAAAACGAAGTGGAGAAGTATCGGGAGCGGGGTGAGGGAAGAAGGCAACAACTGCCTGCTGCAAAGTGAAGAAAAATTGTAGAAAACTTTTGCTGATTTCGCCCAGTGCGCTTCATTTATTTCAACGATTTGTTGCCAGTACCAAAGACGTTGCAGGCACACCAGTCACGACGAAAAACCAAGGAAACCCAACCCAGAACCAGATCCAAGTTATAGCCATGGCAACAACAGCTTCAGCATCCGGCTCCCTTTTTGCTTTGACTTACATTTTTCGCCGTAACGCTGGCTTCAGTTATTGTCCAAAGAGCAGATGTTTTAGTTCTTGATAGGGCTGTCTACTTACGAAACTCCCAGCCCTTACAATGTTGAAAACCCCTTTTGTCCCGCTAGCTGACTTTATCGCTTCAGTAAGTTAACCCCCCATCCTCCCCCCCCCCCCCCCCATGACCCCTTGCCATTTTATAATATTATAACGTGCGTTGTTTGTGCTTGAACAATTTTTCGGCGTTACCTTTTCTTATTGGAAAATTGCAAGTTTTGTGTGAGTGTGTATATTTCTGTGTATGCACAACAATAACAAAAACAACATATATAACTAAACATATGCGCTTGAGAGAAAAACTTTTTGACAACTGGAATTTAGTTTTCACAGTGGTATTTTCTTAACAACTCTCCTATTTGAGTTATTTAAGTAGACACAAGCTTAAAAACAACTATCAAAAATTGTCGATTTAAAGTCTTTTCCTCGATAATAAGACCTTTTTTTTGCTGATTTACATCTTTTTGCTTTAATAATAATTAAAATGAAAGAAATGACAACAATGGGGAAAAAAGGTCAGCAAATTTTTGTGCTGAAACCAAAGAACAAAGTTTATTTTAGCTTATCTTTAAGTGTTTGCCAATGACACTTAACTTTTATTTCATGGTTTCAATTGTAATTTGTAAACGTTATCTTGCTTTGGCCCCATTCCCCCTTCCACATTCCTTTTTCAGGAATGTTTAAAATTATTTTACTTTTTTTTTACCCTGTACTCATCAAATTGATGTAGAAAGTTGCGCAATGTTTTGTGATTTCATTTATTATCGAGTTGAACTTAAAGTTAGTGAAAAATATTTCTTGAAGATGCATAAATTTATCATATAGTAAATTCTCAGTAAAAATATATATATTTATCTATAGGATAGCTTGTAGTCCAGCAGCAATGACTTGCAGATTTATAATTTTAGTTATTTTTTTCCATTTCTATGAAAATTGCACACTTTTCATTTACAGTGCGTACCCAAAAAGCAGAAATTACTTTTCACAGCAAAGATTCCATTCTCTCAACTGTCCCAACTATTTCTGCCTAACTGACTTGCAAAAGAGTCAACTTAATTGTGCATTTAATTTATATTTATTTCGCATATCCATGAGGACCACAATGAGGGTTTGATTCTAGAATTACCCACTTAGGAAAGCTGGACAATGAGAATGGTTTTAATTTGATGTAATTTTTAGCACGAAAATCTCATTAACAATGTGAATAAGAAATAATATCCGCTGGGCATTGGTTATTGCAGTTCCATTCATTCAACTGCCAAAATGAAAATGTATTGAAACAATTAAAAACTCCAATATACTTTTATAATTATCAATAATGTGGATGAGGATACTCAATTAAATTGGTGGGGTTTCAAAAAAGAGGTGCTTAAAGCCAATAGAGAAGTTTTCACAAATTAAATATTGAGTATTTTATGTTATTAAACAGAAAATTTACATGGTTCAATACCTAAATTTCCAATCGTAAAATACGTCTGAGAACCTACAAGGACTTTTTCTGTATATAGGTCAAAGTATGGTCAAAATTAATTGTGCCATTTCAAACAAAATAAATTGTTCGATGTTTAAAAGTCGCTTAAGCAAAATTCTTTGCTAATTGTTTGTTTTGATTAGCAATGATTAATTTGTCATTCAAAGGAATATTAAATTTCTGAGTAACACTAAAAAGCCCAAATTGAAACAATTGTTTGTACAACATTATTATATTATTAATTCAAATAATAATTGCTAATGTCTATATTGTTAATATGAAATGAATTATTTTAAATATTAATAGAACAATAACACATATATTTTACCCACACGCAAATATAATTGAATAGTATCCAGGTGCAAAGGATCTCACACAAAATCAGTATTTATTTAGTGTGAAATTGTAGCATACATTTTGGGGCAGCAGACCAATATTTATCCTGCTCTCTTAATTTATACAATTTAAAAGGTGCCAGAACATGCCATCCAAATGTGTACTCAAAGTTTCAAGTTTCAAGTGTTTTCTAGTGCAATTAAGAGATTTGCTATTCAATTTTTGAGCACAGCTACTCCATAAATTTTCCATATATGCTGTGTGTTTCTCTGTGTGTGTTTTTTTATAAAAAAAAGTTGAATATGCTTGTCCAACTCGATTTTCGTTATGTTTTGCTCCTATTTCCAGAAATGAAAACTGAAGAACTAATTAACTTTGGCATTTTACCCATGTATTCTGAAGTGCTTTACATAATTTGTCCAACTTTGCGAGTGAATAATTTAACAGAAATTTTGAACTGAGCACCCTTTTAGTTTTGGAGCAATCATAGTCATAGTAATCAGCAAGTTATATGATTATAATAAAATCTTGTAAAATGTGAAGATGCCCAAAAAGTGAATTGTTCGTTGGGCAAAGGATTGGTTAGCGAATTTGGTTCTCTGAGTGGATTGTGCTGCTGCCATGCAAATGCTGGAACAGATTTAAATTCTTTAGCATTTTAGGCAGCTGCATTTTATGTGAATTGCTGCGAATATTAAAGTAGCTTTTGCGTTGCTATTTGTCGTTGGTGTTGTTGTTGTTGTTGTTGTTTTTTTTGCTGTTGACGTTGCCGTTTTAACAGTGTCTTTGTGCATGTGAATGTTGCAAACATTTGCGAAAAAGCTACACACGCTGCAAAACTGCACAATGGTGCATAGCTGCTCATTGCTCCTCATTCTAGTAGCACTACTTCGTATTGCCTTCTGCCCACCCCACTCCTTTCCATGACAAACTCATCGTCTCATCTCGTCTCGACTCGCCTTCCCTCGCCTTGTTGCTGCCTTGTAGCTTAACAAAAAAGCATTAACACAATGCAGGCGCAGCATGACGAGGGCCATATTTCGAAGCACAGGACATAGGAGTGTTTGGTGCTGCAAGAGAGACAGACAGAGAAAGAGAGAAAGAGAGAGAGAGAGACAGGAAAGACAGAGATAGATGGCAGACACAGCTCCAGAGCCGGAGCTGTAGTCGGAGCCATTGCTGCAACCTTCGCGGGTCGTGTTATGTACCGACATTTTCATACATAGAGTGGCGACGAGAGAGGCAGAGTGTGAGAGAGAGAGAGGGGTGAAGTGGGGAGGGAAGCGGGTGTTGGCTGCATGCAGCTGTTGCCGGCGGGCATTGCGTGGGACTTCCGTTGAAACATAACCACAGCAGAGCCAGCGGCAGAGACAGCGACAAAGCGGCACACACAGAGAGATACGCTTGGGGAGATAGAGTGTGTACTATTGTGTATGTGTGTGTATGAGATAAAAAGAGATAGAGCAAGAGAGTTTGACGTAGGGGGGGGGGGGGGCATACAGTGGTCACTCAGACAGTGTATAAGAATAGTGCATAACTTAATTATAAACTTAGTTGCCTGCAGTTGTTTTGTTTTTTCCCTATCCCAGAAATCCATTGTTAGTTATAATTGTTTATTATTCATATACATAAATTGTGCATTTAATTTTAAGCAAACGCTTGTCGAACAACTAATGCAATTTTCCATATAAATTATTCATTTCAAAAAATGTTGTATGCAACTATGCGAATATATATTTGAACGCAAGGTAAAAACCGCAAATAATCAATTTGAGAAAATAAAAACAATTTTTTGGGTTTGTTTTTGTATTATTTTTTCTTATTTTGTTATTTGTTATTGTATAAATTGCAAATTGGTTGCAGATAACAAAAACAGACTCCAAAATACAATTCAACATTTATTCTTAATAAAGTTTAAACTCAAAATTAATGATTTTCAGTATCAGTTGCAGATTTTTAAATTGAAATTCGACAAAAGCGTTTGCAACAATTTTATAATATTTTATTTAGAGCTGGTTTTTGCACTAAGAACAGAGTTTTTCGCAGTTAATTGCAACATTTTAGCTACTTTTTCTGTGTGTACACAAAATAATTTGTGCAAATTGAAATATTCGACAATTTGTGTTTGCGAGCGAGTACTGTAAAAAAAGCTGGACAAATTTGCAAGCCAACCAGCAATGGGTTTGCGGATTGGCAAACGGAAGGAGTTTGGGCCAAAAGTAGTCAGTGGGTGGGGGGGGGGAGGGTGTTGGGTGTTTTGGGGCTGAAAGCTTGAAGGCGCTGGTAAGTTGCAAAGGGTAATTGCAAAGCAATTACCTACTTGCAAAGATTAATGGTCATGGCAACAACTTGGAAATGTTGCCGCAATGCTAACAATAAGCTACACACACACGCAGACACACACACACGCAGACACACACACACACATGAGATGCAGCCACACACATATGTGTATGTTGTTGATTGTCGTTGTGGGCGTTTTGCATTAATTAGATGATTGTGGGCGTGGTTGGATTTCATGCATATTTGTGCGGAAAAAATGCTTAAATTATATGCAAATTAAACTGAATTTTATTGTGAATCAATTCAGTCGGAGTGCGGCATCGCGATGTATTTGTAATTCGCACCGGATATATTTTTCAGCCATTTTACTCGTATATATATAAATATATATAAATACATTTTATTTTTTTGCTCCGTTCGAGTTGCAATCGTAGCTGCTGGTGCATGTAGCAGTAGCATGCCATTGCAGCCATACCTTAGGTCACCCGCTGCGCTTTACATAAATTATATTTCCGGCGGAAAAATTAACATTTTTATGAATTTCCTTTCAACGGCGCGCATCGTGGTGTCAGCAGCGGGTGCGGAAGGAGGCGCCCTGGCTGCCATGGCAAGAGATGGGCATGACAGTCGGCATTGCAATGCAGCAGCGTAAGCCAAACGCACACTGGCGCCAACCGAGTAACCCTCAAGATAAAAAAAAATCACACTCACACACACACACACACACAGATAGCACCAGCAACAGCTTTGCCTCGAGTCGAGCTCGATCGCAAACTTTGGTTGGAACTGGGTCTGGGTTTGGGACTGGGGCTGCGGCTCGGGTTCCCCAGCGTGCGTTTTTTGATGGAGGGTACAACTGCTCGCTGCGAACTGAAAATGAAATGTTGTTATTGAAATTGGCAAAGTTTTATGTGCGCTCGTAGTTTTTTACATAGAATTGTGGCCATGACTTGCTGCTCAAATCATAGCCAAGAGGCCACAGCCGCACCAATTTTAGCCCCATTGGCTCAAAGCCGTTGCCTATTTATGCGTTTTGAGTTCTTGCGTTATTTGCCACGTTTTTTTTTAGTTGTAAATTGTTGTTTTTTTTCGCTTTGTGCTAGTTTTTTTGAAATGTACATTCTGTTTTTTTTCAAAATGATATCCGCACGTTTGCGCCAATGTGCCGACGTTGACATCTCTGTCGACGTCATGTTGGTGTAAAATGGCACAATACGCCGACAACGGAAGCGACAACAAGAACAAAATAAAAACAATAGCAACAGCAACAGCTAAAGAATAAAGTGCCAGGAAACACATTTAATATCTACGCATAAAAATAAAAGTCTGGCAGCACCGGCAATGGAAGTGACCAAACGTAGCAACAGCAGCAGCAGCAGCGCCAAAAGGCTGACCAAAGCGTCTGCGAGAGGGACACACACAGAAAGAGAGAGAGAGAGAGAGAGAGAGAGGCTGAGAAAGAATGTGGAAAAGGGACAGCGAGAGACGCTGGTTGAAGGTCTTGTTTATTACACTCGCCTAGCCAAATGCATAAATTTACGGACCGATGCGTGCAAACTGTGTAAACTTAAATAAAATTAAAAAAAAAAACCTAAATGGCGTACAGCGTACGAAAGAAATGAAAAAAAATTATGGCAACGCAGAAGCTGCAAATGAATAAAGCGACTCAGTATAACGGCAACAACAACATCATCCAGCAAACGACAAGAACAACAACAACAGCGACTAGGGTAATGGCAACAGCCACTTGCAAGCCTTATATTCAGCTTGCGTGCACTGCAAGAAAAGCAACAACAACAACAACAACAACAACAGCATTAACATTAACAGTGGAGATGAAAAGCTCAGTGGACGGGGACAAAGCTCAAATACCCTCGCACACACAAATTGTTATATATTACATATGACATTAACATTGGACACTGAAACTGAACTGTAAAAGTTCAATAAATTTGTGAACCTGACAAAATACTCAATTGAATTTAATTAAATCGTATAGAGCTTATTTGAAAGTTAAGGTTTTTACAATATTCGCTCAACTTTTATTGTCTGTCGGAAAGTGCAATTTTGTTAATGGTTTGCGCTTGCTGCTATCTGTGGCATATCCGATTAAAAAATGAGAATACCTTCAACCGACGAGCGTAATAAATTCAACCTGTTAAAACGAAACGCAATTGTTCGTGCGGAAATTTTAAGAAAATCGTTGCGTTAATTAAGTTCATACTACAAAATTGCACTATGCATTGCAAACTGAAAGAGTTGACGAGCAAATTAGTGTTTTTGTTTGTTTTCCGCACAAATTGATGCATAAAGCTCGACAATTCTATAAATAAATAGATGGAAAAGTGGCAGCTGTGCTTAAACAAACAATCAACAAAACACACTAAGCGCCAATTTCGCACAGTGTACAGTGCGGTGTACACAAGCACACACACATTCACATTCGCACACAAAGACTTGGTCTAAAGTGTGCACAAGAAATTATGTAGACACCGAAAAGATAAAATAGTAGCCGAAAAACAAAACAAACGACGATCGAGGAAATGCAAGAGAAATGAGAATTTATCTACAATGAAGCTATTTTAAGCAGGCTCCCCGCTATAAATATATACGGCTTTATGAGCGCGTGGCGCGTTTGTGTGCTGTGTGTGTGTGTTGTGTGTGTGTGTGTGTGTGTGTTTATGTGCGTTTGTGACAAATGTCCTGTGAGCTAGCGCCAAAGCCGGGAGCTGTGGCAAAAGCTGATTTAGATGAAAATGACTTAGGTGCATATTTATGAAGCGGCTGTATTGAACGGAAGCTGCTAATGTGCTCAGTGCTTTGGGCCGTCAGTCTGTGGAAATAACCGGTTAATGGCCCATCATTTGTTCCGACTGGCGAGGCGTTAGTCCTGCGTATGTCTCCATGTTACACTGGAGGTGGAAATGGGGTTAGAATTGGAGCTCATTAGGCAATGGCCGCAACGATTTAAAAAAGCTTTTGATAAACAAGCAAGCTTCAGCGAAACTTTTGTAGCAATGCTTTTTGAAGTGTGGCAAAATACTTAAAAAGCTTTCAAGCTTTCAAAAGCTCTGCTCGCATTTATAGCAACTTTTATGGCACTCTGTGGGTGGGTGGGAAATTATTTGAATATATTTCCCTTGTCGGAGACGTTACACTCACACTAGCAGTCAGTCGAGGAAAAACTTGAATATTTCCGCACATTGGGTGCTCTTCGTCATCCTGTCCTGTATTTTCTGTTTCTGGCTTTGGCGTTGGCCTAGAAAATACATATTTAATAATTCAAACTTGACTGCTATAAAATCTCAGCGGGTGTTCGTATTTCAAAGCGGTAATTTCATATTGTTCGTTCGGCTGACTAAACCAGGTGGGCCAACCACCCCCCCGTCCCCATGCTACCCTTGCGCATCCTAAGCAGCTACCCCAAAAATCTGATGGCCTTTTTCATCTTTATTCGACTTGTTAATGTTAAGGTTTACTTAGCGCGCGAGCTATTTGGCCTTAAGGTTATTGAGTTGTGAGCTTCCTGGGGGAAATTAACCTCTTTTGCCAGCGGGTGCAATTCTAGCGTGCAGTTAGCTGTCACTTTGGCACCCACACCCCCCACACACACACACAGACACGTTCTTTGGTGAGTGTTGGGCAGTTTTAGCGATTTGGATCAAACGTTTTTGTTTGAAGATTTAAGTACATGCGGCAATCGTTCGCCGCTGAAGCTGAAGCAGAACTTACACAGGTTGCAACCAATGCCGTATGCCACATACATTTTGGTGTTTATACAAAATGGCCTACAAAACTGTGGAACAACCATCGCGTGTCGCATGCAACAAAATGACAGCAACGTGCAAGTAACAAATACTGAAACACAAAATTACAAATAAAACAAAATAAAAAAAGAAATACAACAAAATTGCAAGTTTAGTGAAATTGCCGTAAAATGCAGACACTTTTCACTTTGGAAGAGCGCTCAAAACTAAACTTAAATTAAAACTCAAGCCCATTAAACAGAATAGCAAAGCCAAAGCCAAAACCAAACCGAAAATCAACATTTTTGGGTTGAGACTATTCAAATAGTGCCAGGCCATTTATTATCCGCAACTCACTTGGATTTTAAAGGCAGTCAGCAAATCACTTAAATCTCTCTTGTGCAAAAGTCGTGGCCAACTTAAAGCCAACTCAGCCTCAGCCTCAGCCTCAGCCTCAGCAAATCGCATGATAAATGTTTCTTTACACTGTGCGCAGTGCAGTTTAATTGATTTATTTCGGGTATTTGCAATTCGCAATGTGCTTGGTAACAAATGATAATTGCACTTTTATTAAAGTTATGTTATATTTGGCCAACATTTGGCATACGCTTCGTAATGGAGCTAACTGAAGTTTTTGTGCCAGCCAAATTATTTCTTATATGTAAAAATATAAATAAATTAATTGAACTGCAACCAGTTAATAATAATATTTTTGAATTAGAAAAAAAATCAAAAAACCAAACAACAAACCATATTTTAATGTAGCTTAATTATTGTAGTGGTTATTTTTTTTATTTGATTTTGTATTGCATTTCATAAAAAGTATTTTTTTGTAATTAATTCTAAACTGCAGTCAGCTAGAAATATATATTTAAATTATTAAACAATAAAAACAAAATATATAGATCGTAAATGTTTTCTATTTCTATTAATTTTTTTAAATTTAGTAACGATTAAAACTCCAAATTTTATTAGTATTACAAATAGAGTATGAAATGGTCTAAATAGAAATACAAAGATTTTGTTTCATATTGACGTTGAGTAAAATAAATAATATACATTTCAGTGTATTTACTTGGTTAGCTGTTATGTATTAAAGTTGTAATTTTTTTTTTTTTTGGTTTTTGTGTGTGCGGTTTGCATTGTATATTTAATAAAATCGTTTGCATTTCTTATGTGTTGCTAAAGTGTCAGCGAGAATCTAATTTGATTTATGACCCGCACAGTTATGCCCCAATAATATCGAAAGATAAAGTTTTTCAGCTTCTTTTGCTACTCGTCTTCATTTCCATCTTTTTTGCTATATGTTGTTGTTGTTGTTGTTGTTGTTGCTATTTATCTAGGTTAGGCTAACGACAACGATGACTAAGGGCTTTTTAAATGTTAAGAGTTGTCATTGTTTTTGCCAAACTTGCGTGAATACCAATCATAATTTATTCATATGTATGTGTGCGTGCGTGTGTGTGTGTGTGTGTTGATGTGTGTGTTTTGTGTTTATATATCATGACACATCCATGTACACACAATTGGTTATAGCTAGCGAATAAAGCAGGTGGAGCAGTACCCATATCCTTTCTCTGTCACATTCTGTCTCATTCTCCCCCCCCCCCCTCTCTCTCTCTCTCTCACTCTGTCTCTTTTCACCCCTCTCGCTGCGCAGTGAGGCAGCAAATATTCATCGGATTGTAACCAAATTGGTTGCCTTGACGAGCCACTGAGGCTGGTTACAAATTTGTCAAGCATAATACCTGATAATCAATTGACTAACAGCATAAAACTGAATAATGAATTGTTGTCAGTAGCCCTTCATCGATAGATGTATACATATATACATACATACATACATACATACATATATATGTATGTACATCAACTGACTATCAATCAAATTGGCTGCATCGTTACCGTTTGCTAATTAGCAAATTAAAAATGTTACAAGGTTTTTTTTTTGTTTTTTTTTGCTATGTATTTAAAATGTTGATTTTGCTGCAGCACGAAAAACTCATTAGTAATTAAATATTTTCCGAGGCGACAACGCCCCGTAGTTTCTTAGTCCGTTGTTGTTGTTGTTGTTGTTGTTGTTGCTGTTGTTGTTTGCTGGTTTCGTTGCTAATATTGTCGTTATTGTTGTTGTTGTTGTTGTTCGGGTTGTTGTTGTCGCTGCTGTCGTCGTGTTCGCACAGTCAGAACTTCCGTTCTGGCATTCACTCCTTGCTTCTGCCGCTGCTGCTGCTGACACACACAGCGTATACGCAATTTTTTGGGGTTGTGCGTATTAAGATCGTAAACAAGTCTACGGGCTCCTCTGGCTTCGGCTCCAACAGAGCTGCGCCTGGGCCTGGCCTGGCTGTAGCCGTAGCCCTGAGCATGATTTGTTACTGACAACGTCTCAGCCAGCAGCAACATCATTCCTAGTACACTGAGAAAAAACCAAAATTCAAAAACTGCTGCTAAGCACAAGATTTTTATTGCTGCTCGACTACACACATATATGTATTTAATATAAATATAATCATTTTGCATAAACTTTTGCAGCACATTTTAATATTCGTCCTTTTTTTTTGATGGAAAGAATTTTGGAAAGAATGTTTTGCATAATTTATTTAAATAGTTTGTTTTACAACATACTTATTTACTTATGTGTGTCGTAAAATGTTGTTTGTTGAAATTGCACTGTTCGCTCAGTGTAAGAGAGACAACGCTGCTAGTAACGCAGAGGCAGCGACAGAGGCAGCGACAGAGGCAGCGGCAGAGGCAGCGGCAGCGGCTGAGTTTGATTTATTTCACGCTGTACAATTTATGAGTGAAGGTGAAGCAGCTACCAACAATAACATCCAGCAGCAATAGCTCTTACTGTTGGCACTCGCAATTCATTGAGCCGAGGCCCAATGGGTTACATTTATACATGTACAGATATGTATATATATATATATATATATATCTTTATATATCTATATAAAATATGTATGTTACTTAAGGCTTGTCAGCGTTCGTGGCAAAGATACGCAAAATATTCCCCAATGATTTCAAATGCTTCGGGCCCAGTTCCCAGGGCAAACAGCAACAACAACAACAACAACAGCAACAACAACAAATACAAATGTTGAGCATATCTTAGGAGTGCGCTTGACTGACTATTATGATGGATGTGGATGCTCTTAAAGTTATGAAAGCTATTTGGTTTGCTATGTCATTAGTAGCGGCTCCCCGAGCTAGGCACCAGGCTTTCGGCTCTAGGCACCCGGCACCCGGCTCCAGGAGCTTTTATTTCAATTATTATTGAGCATATGCAAAACTCCATTTGAAAATCATGCCAAATGCTGCGTAAATGTTGCCTACTCCATGAGGCACTGCAACTTTAGGCAGTCCTAACAAGCGCCAGTTCACTTTATCCACTTGACCCTCTTTCCTCCAGTTCTTAATACATTACCAAGTTATCTTAGCCATATCAAGCGAATTTTGCTAATTCAGCTTTTGTGTGGAAAAACATTTTCAGACTTCAGCAAATTCAACGAAAAGTGCAGCCTAAGACAAGCCAGAAGATTTTAAATAGATTTTAAATCAAAACTGATGAATTTTAATACACTGCAAAAAGAATGCGTTGTTCATATAATAACTTAATTAAACTTTAATTCTGCTGGCAATGAACTTAAGTTAAAAAACACTATGTGATTGCACAAAAAAAGCTGTGTTTTAAGAATTCCCCTCATTAAAATTAATTGATGCAATTACTTGAGTATAAAGTGTGGCTGTTAATAAACTGAATTCGATAGCTATAATTAATTAAAGCGACAAAGAAACTGCAGTTTTGTGCGCCAACAATTAATTAAAGTAAAAGCGAATCAAAAAAGTTAGCGCGATTTCAAAAGAAAATGTTGCGAAACATTTTGATACCATAATTAAAACCAGCTGCTAAAAAAGGTTTGGGAAAGATGTGTCCATCTCTTGGGGGAGTTACCAGTAATTGTTAAATTTGGTGACTTTAGTTTAAAAATTGTGGAAGATATGAGCACTCAGATTTTTAGGTATGAAGTTCCTGGAGGGCGGAGGATGTGGGTGTGGTCGGAAAATGGATATGTTGAACTTTAAAGGAATCCACTAGTCAGGTAACTTCAACGTTTGGTAAACCTTTTAAAATTATGTGAAATATGCGAAAAATGCGGCTTTCACTTTTCTAAATGTTCTAATGCGATAATGGGCGCAAATGTGGGCGTTGCTACAACAAAGATTAGTTATTTAGAGCGACTACTAGTAATATACCTAAAAATTTAATATATAACAATTTAAATGATGAGATTAGCTTGGAAAATGCTGAGCAAACACATTTTGTGACTGTAAATTTAAAAGCGCTTTGCGAATATTTAATTTATTTGCATAGATTTCATATTCCTCTAGTGGGCGTAGCACACCCATAACTGAAATTTACTAATTAGTTTCTCTAATTGTGTACAAAACAATATATCAACAATTATATATATATATATATATAACAATATATATCTGGGTATCAAAGTACAAAAATACATTGTCATTTTTATTTAGCTTTTCGAATGCAGACTGCAAACTGAATTGTCACAAAGTGAAGGCCACAACAACAAAGCGCAACAAGAGTCTAGAGAGAGAGTGAGAGAGAGGGAGAGGGAGAGGGAGAAAGAGTGAGAGGGGGAGAAAGAGTTCGCTTGGTACTAAACTAAACAACAAGGTGACAAAAATGGCGCGCAGAGTCTGCTTTGTTGTTTGCAAAAATTGCGAAATACATATAGAAAATAATGAAAAATGTTTTAAATAAATTTGTTTTTTATTTTTGCTTAAATCGATATTTTTTTAATATTGAGCAACAGTTCAAAAAGTTAATAATTTAAAGTGCATCAAAGGTAAGCGGAAGCAAAAGCGAAACACAACAAAGTTCAAATTGTGCTGCATTAATGTTTCCGCTGCCTCTGCCTCTGTCTCTGCTGCTGCTGCTGCTGCTTTAACTGCAGCTGCTGTTTCTGCTGCTTTTACTTCTGCTGCTGCTGCTTTAACTGTTGCTGCTTTAATTGCTGCTGCTGCTGCTTTTACTGCTGCTGCTGCTTCTGCTGCTGCTTTTATTTGTTGTTTTCTTTTCATTTCCTTTGCATTTTACTTTGATTATGTACATGTATTGACGGTTAACACACACAAGCGCAACTGCATAATAAGCTCAAACTTATGCACTGGCACATTGTGAATATCATTTATGCGCAATTTCTCTTTTGGTGTATTCTGACTTCTTGGTGTATATTGACAGATCGAGCAATAATATTTAATTGAAAATTAAAATAAGATTGAAAGAAAATTAAAACAACTCTACTCCCTTCTACACTAAATAATAAAATAAGCAAAATATTTACTAAAATATATTTTTATATTTTGAGCTAATTTTAATGTAACTTTTCGATTTCGTGTCTGCACACAATTAATTTTACCACCTTTCTGAAACAAATGTATAAAATTAAAAAAAAATAAATATATATATATATAATTTGTTATTTACTATTTTTTGTTAATTACGCACGCAGTATCTAAATTTTAATATCTGTAAAATGGAATTTCTCAATTCGAGAAAGTCGTTGAGCAATTTAACCACTTTGTTGAGTATGCAAATAAATATTTACATTTAAAATGTTAATTACCAATCAGTTAAACATTTTATCGATATCGGTCAGTAAATTACCCCACCTACAAACATATCCAGGTGCACAGAGTCCTTAATCGTTGTTCAATTTCCGCAAGAGCGAGCCCCAAACTCCAAGTAATCCGCATAATCTCAGTCATAAAATGCCACGTGTAATCTGCCTCGGAAAGTCAGAGTCGTAAATGTTGTGCAATTGCTGGGAATCGGAAGTGGGTGTTGTGTGTGTGTGTGGAGGATTTTGAATTTACCATTTATATATATTCATATGTTCATATTGTCATTAATCATTTGCATTTGTTTTGTTTTTGTTTTTGTGTTTTTTTTTTAAATTTTAATTTTGCACTGCACACGCTGGCACAATTTATCATAATTAATCTAGATGAGAGATAGTAGCTATACCTATGCATGTATACACAGCTCAATCTTGGGTGGTTTTTGGCCAGATACATGCAGCAACATTATAATTGGTTTTAATGTTTATGTTAATTAAGATTAAACATTTATTTACAATATTTATTTCGATTTTATGTTTGCAGTTTCGTTTCACATTTACTTATTGCTACACAACAAATCGATTAATCGATTGCTCAATTAATCGATTGCTCGATTTTTGGTATTCCTTTTCGTGCTATTTGCCTTTTTTTTTTTTAATGATTCGCTGTATGCGCAATGCGTCTATTCACATTTATTAATTACATATAAAAATACTTAAAGCTGCCTAAAATCAAAACCCAATTAAATTTACATATATACAGGTGCGTCAATTGCCTCGCTGCTCACTCCTCGCTCCTCTCTCCTTGCTCCTCGCTTCTCTCCTGGGGCGTGGCTCGTGCTGTAAGGTAGGCAATAATATCAATTGCAAAGTCCCTGAAGAGATGCCACAAGCGAGCAAAAGAACATCAACTTACTCGAGAGTTCACAACACCAACACCAATACCAATCCCAGTCAGAGTCGCAAACACGCACGAAAACACACACAGAACGCAAAGCAGACATCAAACATAGGTTGCGGCTCAGCTTAGGCCAGTGCGTGTTGGAGTAGGGGTAGCTGGCGGTGGCGATGGCGCTGTGCCACATGCAGCAGCGTGAGTAGACCGAGTAACAACCACAGGCTGGGCAGCTCCAATCTCACGCCCAGCTCATGCTGCATGGCCGCGTGCTGTTCGCTCTTAATGATATGCACAAACACGCTGTCGGAGTCTGCAAATCGGAGAATATACACATTTAGAGAGATATATATATATATATATGTATACATATATAGTCGAGGAAATGGCGTGTGCAAGAGGGCGTGTGTGTCTGAAGAAGGGGGCGTATCCCAGCTGTGTGTTTTTGTGTGTGGCACTCACTTGAGTTATCCGCGGAGCATGTATAATTTCCAGAATCCGTGTGCAGGACACGCGAAATCACCAAATTGCTGGTCTTCATCTGCTGTTCGGAGATGACCCTTATGCCGCCACGCGTCGAATCACTCATCAGCTCCGTGTCCTTGTACCAGAGCATATGCGTATACGGACCCGGCGCCTGTGGTGCGATGCATGTCAGATTGATGTCGCTGCCGCTCTGGATGAACAGTTCGCGATTGGAAAGGATTTGCGCCTTGGATGCTGTGAAAAAGGATACCCAAAAAAAAAAGACTCTGTGTCACTTGCCACCGTTGAAAACAACGTGTCATTCAAAAAAAAAAAAATGAAAAAAAAACTCATTAGCTTTTCTTTCCGCATCTTTTGCTTTCCATTTCATTTACACCTGCAGCTGCATGCCTCGTTAAACTAATGCCACACCACGTCCATCCCTTTACCACTGCCCCCCCCCCCCTTCCACAGACCAAAGTACACTGTTGACTTTTGCTTAGTAGTTGTGCGTAAATTGCTGCACATAATCCTAATTTAAATGTAAAAGTTGCACATTTTCCAAGTATTAAAGGCTAGTTTATGTTGCCGAAATAAGTTGCACGATGATGGAAATTTAAAAATCCCAACTAAGCTGCAACTCTCATCAAATCTTGGTAATAACTAAACTATTACTAAAGTTATAAATGCATTACAGTCATTTTTTATTTTATTTATGTTTCTGTTTTCAGTTTTCAGCTTTCTGTTTTCTGTCTTCTGTTTTCCTTTTTCAATTTGAGTTTTGAACATTTGTGCATTTTGACCCAGTTCCGCTTCATGAATTTCTCTATTTTTCCACTCTTGATTTTGAGCATTATAAATATATATTTTTTTTGTATTTTTGTTTTACTTCCCATTAGTTGCATTTCTTCGGAAACTTCTTGTGTTTCCTTTCGCTAATTACACAATTAAATATATCTCATTATCACTATCTCTGCTCAACATGATTTAATTACTTCATTCGTCTCCCTTTATTAACAGTTAATTTAGCATTTTATTTATTTAACTCTGTCTGCTCAAACTATTAATAATTACCTATTAGCAATTTATTTGAGCATTTAAATAATTGTTTAAGTTGTCTCATATAATTCTTAATTAATTCAAATATTTTAATGCAATTTTGTGTACAAATTGCAACTAATGCGAAGATAAATAACAAGAATTTGCAGCTGGTACTCAAACATAAATACAAAATTGATAAAAATAAGTAAAATTAATTGCAAGAATAAATAAAATGATTAAAGCATTAGAAGAAAATTTATTTGAATGAATAAATAAAATGACTAAAATATTTGAAGTGCATTTAATTAAAGGAATAAATAAAATGATTAAAGTATTAGAAATGTAACAAAAGAAATAAATAAAATGATTAAAATATTTGAAGTAAATTCAACTAAAGGAATAAATAAAATGACTAAAATATTTGAAGTAAATTTAACTGAATGAATAAATAAAAAGGCTAAAATGTTTGAAGTGCATTTAATTAAAGGAATAAATAAAATGACTAAAGTATTAGAAATAAATTTAAATAAAGGAATAAATAAAATGATTAAAATATTTGAAGTAAATTTAACTGAAGAAATAAATAAATTGACTAAAATATTTGAAGTAAATTTATTTAAATAAATATGTAATATATCTTCTAAAACATTGAAAAATGATTGAAATCAATTTTAAATTCTAATGGTCAACAAATAAAGTATTAGAAAACAATTTTAATTAACGATTAAAGAAAATGATTAAAATACTAGAAGTAAATTTAAATGAAGGAATAAATAAAATGATTAAAAGATTAGAAATAAATTTAACTAAACGAATAATTAAAGTAATTAAAATATTTGAAATAAATTTAAATGAAGTAATAAATAAAGAGACTAAAATATTTGAAGTAAATTTATTTGCAAGAATAAATAAAATTATTAAAATATTAGTATTATTAATAAATTTAATTAAACAAATATGTAATATATCTTCTTAAACATGGAAAAATGATTGAAATCAATTTTAATATTCAATCGTCAACATTTAAAGTGCTTTTATTAATTCTGATTATTCTTGAGTGACTAGAAGAAAAATCTCAGTAAATAAATAAATAAACAAAAATGAATCAAGTTTATTTTGATTTGTTAAATCAATGCTTCTCGGAATACTTACTGACAACAATCAGTTTGTAGGCAAGGCTGATTTTGGGCTCCGTGGAGACTTGACACTCGTAGATGCCGGCGTCGCGGGGCTGCACGGAGACGACCTTGAGCACCCACTCGTCGGAGTTGTCGATGTGGCGGGCCAGAAAGCGCTGATCATTGGTGTAGGTCATGATGCCAATTGTTAGTATGTGCAAGTCACGCTGCCTTATCCAGGACACCGCCCGATCCCCCAGATTGCGGACAAGGCAATGCATGCGAGCCGTCGTACCCAAAGCGGCGATTATATCACGCTCTGTGCTATTATCAAAATGTGGATCGTACTCCTCCGGTATTAAATTAGATAGCTCCGTGGCCAGCGCTGCGGGAGAGTAGAGAAGAGAGCAAAGCAATAAAAAATGGTTTTCAAATGGAAACTGTCAAAAAACACTTGTAAAGTGGTTAGAAATTTGAAGAGTTCTTGCCACAAACAACACACAATCACACAATGCGAGACTTGCCGCACTCAAACACGACAACAACAACAACAACAACAACAAGAACAGCAATCACTTGAAGAGGGTATTAAATAACTGTATCTGAATGTCAATCTAAATATATTCATGGTGCATTTATATTCGAAATCAACGTCAACGTTGCCATCGCCATCGGATGGAAAGGAAGCCACTTGACCCCATGTTGCAGGAGACAGCTCGGCAAATGGATATGAATGGACAACCAATGAGTGAAGTCCACTGAGTGGCCAGTGGTCAGCACGAATCAACATTCATTTGATTAACGAGTGTTTGTGCCAAAGTTTGCCATCTTATTGGCCTTATTGGCAGACACACTTCACGTCAATATATGCATACATCTATAAATGTATGTATGTAAGTCCGATTCGATGTGTATACATATATATATAAATATATGTTGAGTTAGAACCAACACCCATTCGAATTATGATCCATCATTGGGTTCGGTTTGCCAGCACTTGGGGCAAGTGATTTATGTGGAGCCCTGCAGATGCTTTATCAACATCATGTATTAGCCAACTAATGCGCTAATAATCCACGAGTGCCTTAGCAAATACACAAATAAACAAACATACAAACATACAAATATACAAACACACAAACAGTTACAAGTACAACAAAGCCAAGCATTATACAGGCCCAACTAATATGTGCTTAAATATATATTGATTTATTGGGCCAGCTATTAGCCCATGTGACTATCAAATATCGGGCAATAAAATGCCGCTAAACACTTAATTGAAACTGTTGCTGCCACATTTAGTTGGCCCGCCCCGCTCCGCCCGCGTCCGCCGCAGCAGGAGTGCCTTGCAAACAATTTACAAATGAAATTGCTTTTTGTAGAGCACAATAATAAAAACACATGCATATTACAAAACACACAGGCACATAAAAAAAAGAGAAAAAAATATAATAAATATTTTTTTTAATAAAACTTTTGTATTTACATACAAAGTGAGCTTTGCCGGTAAAAAAGTAACCAGAAAGGGTTTTTTCAGATCTCAAATTGTTGAGTTTAACCACAGCAACAAACTCAACACACACATACACTCATGACACGCCTCACGCCCATACCCCATAACCCACACCCCATAACCCACACCCCATTCGCCACAACCCATTCGCCACAACCCATTCGCCATGCCCCATGTGAACACTAAAACTGAGGCCAGGTGCCATTTATAATAAATGAGAAAATGCAGTTGTTTTTTACCAAACATAATAACAAATGGCAATGCACATAAACACACAGGTACATCACATGAGAATTCTACACACAGTTTTACACACACATTCATAGAAACACCAAACAATTGGTGAAAGTTGCAACTATTTTGCAGTTTCAAAAGTGATTTCTATTTAGTTGGAAATTATTTGTTGTTTATGGTTAAACATTTAGTAAATTCGCAACTTGTATTTATGTTGAGCAGCTGATATTTTGGGATAACCCGAAGGGTAACAATCAATTGATGAGTTGCATCCAATTAAAGATCTGCTTAAGCTCAATTTTGGATTGATTAATTAAGTTAATTTAAGTTAATTTAAGTTAAGCAATTAAGTCTTATTTTAAGTCTTGGTAACACTTTGCTTAAGCGCATTATGAAAAAAGTTTAATAGTTTTCATAAAATGATTTTAAGTCGACTATTTTCAACCAAATATTTAACTTTATTGCGCTACACAATTATAACTTAATTTAATTAAACTATTTCCACAACTTGCTGCCTCATTTGGTATTAAAAAGATCGGGAAACTTGTGTGGCATGAGAGTTGTTGTCATGTTGCCTGTGGTTAAACATTTTCCAATAATTAAGGGTCAATGTTCGTTAAATTTTTAATTTTGTAATTAAATTGTCAATTTGTCTTGACATAATTGCCTTGTAATCTGATAATGATAATATTTCAAAATTATTTTTTTTTCCTTTTGCTTATCCAATTATCTACTTTTATTTGCCCCTTGCATTTTCGACTTCTTTTCAAATTAAGAAAGCCAATAAACTTTTGATAAATTCAAATACTTTATTCAATTAAAAAGTAATCTGCTTAATCCAAACTTTGAAGTCGAATGAATTGATTGAATTGCAGTTGATATTTTGTTTTGTCTGGGTACTTACCAAAGTGTTGCATGCGGCTTGTGACGCTTGTGTGCTTATCGAATGTTGTGGTTAATCCCATGATCACAAGCAGCGCCATAAAGTGTTCCAACAACATTTCATGCGCAATTTGTGACGCGATTTAATTATAACTGCAACCAAAGACGACAACGGCAAAAAGTAATTAAAATAAATGATGGCAATCGCAAAACTCGGGACAAAGACACTGCCAACGACTTAAATGAGTCAACGCCATATTGTTTGGCCAAAACCGCCATACTCAATTTATAAGTATTATGGGCCAGCCGCAGGACTCCCCACAAACAGACAGAAAAACAGACAGAGACAAATAGAGAGGGAGAGGCGCGGTGCGGTGCGATGTGGGTAACCAACGGAAGGGATTAGATTTTGAGTCCTAACTCTTAAGTCTTATCGAAGACGGAAACGGACACGGAGACGGACACGGAGACGGACACGGAGTTGGAGGTGGAGACGGACACGGAGATGAAGACAGGCGCACATTCATTTGGAATGATGACAAGTCCGCATTGCGGTTGAGTTTTCAATCACCATGACGACTACAGAACCTGGGGGAAACGAGTGGGGGGGGGGGGGTTTCTGCCAAACTTCAGCAATTTCTTCATTACGCATTAAGCTGTTGAAAAATTGGTGATCTCGGGCGTGGAATGTGGTGGGGCTGCTGGCCGGTGTCAGCGTTGTTGTCTCAAATTGGATGGACCGTTTATTTTTTGGCCAGTGGCTATAATTTTGGGCTGGTCACGTTTTAGTAATACACTTAATTGTACTCAAAGTCATTTATATATTTATATATATATATATATAGTCGCCTAGGTATTCGTTAACTGTATCCGCTGTGGTATTCGAATTTTGCGGCTACCTTTTGTGGACTAGAGCAATTTGTGGGTGATGCGTTTGGATTCAATGTAGCGCGAATTGCGTGCCGCCATTTCATGCGCCACGTAACGCATTCGGGCGCGTTTGCTTTTAAACGTATTACGCTTTATGTTTTACGTTTCACGTTATTCCTTTTGGTGCTGCTGACTTTAGTTTTTTTAATCTCGTTGCTAAATAGTTTTACGTCACTGCCTTTACGCGACGCAAGGCGACGCGTTACGTTTACGCAAATTAAAGCACTCGGTTAATATAAATGACGAAATGCACACGAGGCGTAAGTCGGGTCGCTCGTGCGATGCGAATCGAGTCACAGTGAGTCACCGACGGAGACACGTCTGAATGCGTATTGCGCACGACCGCGTTGTGTGTGGCTTGAGGCGCGCTAAACAACTGATACAGCAGTGAAGAAACTAACCTAGCCTCTGCGTGTTGCTGAACAACAACAACAAGAAGACAGAAAGAGTGGTATATGCAAATGTTTGGCTCTGGCGCAGGCGCAGACTCTATGCTCCAGCAACATGTTGCCGCAACATTTATTGAAAGCGTAATTTAATTGTAACATATACCCTTAGATGGGTCCTGCCTTCATTTATTTGCATTGGATTGGGTTGTGGTGGCATGGAGAGGATGGGAATGGAATGTGGTTTTTAGTGGGTATGATATATTGGTATATTTGTTGTTTGTGCCTTTGTAAATGTCGCTGATGAAATTTCATGCGTATTGCTTTAGAATTGCTTATGAAATATTTAACATGGCATTCGATGTAATGCCAAAGACACTTATCCGTTAGATTTGTGTCACGCAACAGCAATACAAAACAACAACAAATAGAATAACGGTGCCCAAGGCCAACAATCGGAGCAGAAACAGGAAAAACATTAATAAAAAAAAGACACCAAACGAAGAACAAAACCTCATGCATGACAAGGCCCGTTTTACAAGTTTTGTGTCAGTGCGTTTTTCAATTGAAAGCGGGAAATTGAAACACCCAACAGCAGATACAACAACATGGCTGACACCTACTCACACGCACACGTACACACTCACATTCACACTTACACACACTTCCGTACACACACACACACACACACACAAAACCCGGTGACCCATTATGTTCGAGCGGAAGCGGATATGAAGCTTGGCAGCGTTGTTGCTCCTCTTGTCGCAGTTGTCTCTGCTTCCAGCTAGCAGCTACCAGCTACCAGCTAAAAGCGACTTATCAAAATCGATGAGGCAACATATGGTCGATTTTAATTTTCTGGCACACAGACAACGACAACAACAATGCATAGCTATCCGCATCAATACACACGAGCCCAGACACACACGCCACACACCCACACCCACGTGTGTCGCCTCGAAATGCAAATTCGTTTAACATATTTTCTTTAGAAATTGAATTTCCAAGTTATTATAAATATTTCTCAGACAAATGCAATTTCAATGGAATGCTCACAACTTTACCTAAGCTCATTTTATGCCTTCTAGGAGCAACAATATTTTATAGTCTTAACTTCAGTTGAATGAAACCGAGAGAATCAAATCATCAAATAGCTGAAAACTGTTGCTCTGCAGGCACGCTTAAGCATATTTATGCTGTCACCCATCATCCACCACCTGCCACCCGTCACCCACCATCCTGCATCTATCATTTTACACTAACAAGATTTCCACATTCCTCAAACTAAGCGACGACATTTTCCCATGATTCCTCATTCACGCCTCTCACTCATAAAAGAGCTGATCCCAGTCCCCTCGGCCCCCCACCCCCTCCCAGACACAGTGCTCAATTCTCTAAGTGAATTCTTATGCACAAAAGTGGGTAGCTTCACTTGTTATGGCCACTGCTCGAAGTGGATTACATTCTTGTAACCAATTTGACAAATTTCACAAATATTTGAATGCATTTCAATTAAAGCGATAAAAAAAAACTTTTTGTTATGCATTTCATAATTCAATTTGAAACGTGCTCAATTAAATAATTTAATTGAATCGCTGTAAAATATTTACGTAAATGAATTACAATTTAAAATTAATTATTAAAAAAAACCTTTAATAGTTATTATTATTGTTTCATCATTAAGTTACAAAAAATTAAAATCTTTTAATACAGTTTTGTTATTTTGGTTATTTTGGTGGATTTTTTCAATGTTTGCTTTTGATATAATTACTATTTTATTATTGTTTGCTATAAGGAATAATGTGGAGCTGTTTTTTTTTTTCAATTGAATGCCGCCTCCCTTACAGAAATTGTCCGCCCAGGCATGACATAATTCCTATTAATATGAATGGCAGAGCTTTAAATGGCCAATTGGTTTGCCTGAAAGAAATATATATTTATTTTATTGGTCTTTCAACTTAAAAGACCTATTAAGGTATACAAAAAAAAAAAGAAAACCAAAATTATTTATTAGCATGACAGTTATAAATGTTCTTAGATTTTCAAATCGAGGGAAGCGATTGAGCCAAAAAAGAAAAACAATTTAAAACTGAGGGGCGCTCCTAAATTTGATAGAATCATAAATATTCCTGATTCGTTTCAGCTAACAGCTATCAACGAAATAATAAATAAACAAATTTCTGCACAAGTTTTAGATTACAGATAAAATATTATGTTTTAATAATAATTTATATGTGGAAGATGTTTGGATTGAGAGAGGAACACAGAGTCCAATAAAATGTGACCTGTTTAAACTCAGTTGAACTTTATTCGGCTTTATTCGGTCACAACGTGGGAAACGTGTTAAACGTCCCTTGGAGGCGCCACTTCATCTTGTTATTGTTGCTGAGAGGCTTCGTTGCGTAGCGTCTTCGATTTGGACATGGATTGCATACCGAATTGATGGAAATGCCGACACGCTGTGCCTCCAAGGGGTTCTCCAAGGGAGCCCGATATGTGAACATATTGTGAACCCTGCGGGGAGCTCGTCCAACGGGAAATTGAATGCGGGGGCGTGTGTAAAATTGATAACTTTGTTTGTGTAAACAGCGTCGCGACATTCAATGGCTCTACGACAACAACAACAACAACATCGCATCTCAACCTCGACAACCCGTCATTCTTCAACCCGCAATCCGTCCTAAACTCCAACCTCAATGGATGAACCGACAAATTTCACTCCACATGATGTATGTATGGGTTACGTGTGCGTGTTTATCGCGTATACGTAACGTTGGCTACACAAACACACACACACACACATACAGATATATATATATGTGTATGTCATAGCAAAGAAAAATTCACATGCGAATTATCGGTGTCAATTTTTATGCTGCTACGTGTGCGAAATTCAACAAAGCAGCTGATGATGAGTGGACGAGCTGAAAAGAAAAACAACGAAAACTCACACGCTCCTTCGATACCTGTAGACGTAGACTGCAATAGTAGCAAAAACAACAACAACAACAACAACAAACAGTAACAATTTCGAAATTGAACATAAAACGCTGTCGCCCAATTTGGCATTACATTTTGGTCCATTGTTGTCGACATTGAGTCGATAACGAAACGAATCGCAAGCAAAAGAAAGCAAAGCGAATAGTAACAAAAACAAGACAACAACAACAACAACAACAACAATGAGCATAACAAAACTAGAGTCGAAGGCAACAACAATGCTCTGCTCCAAGTGGAAGTGGCAAGTGGAAGGAACAGGAAATCCAGGATCTGTTGGTTGTTTTGAGCACAGGACTCAGGAGTCAGAAGTGCGCTTTAAGCTTTGTTCAACTGTTCATCAGAATTACAAATTGTATTCGATTTCCGGCATTTGCGACGCTTGAATTAACAATCGATTGTTTTCTCCACTTTTCCCCCTTTTTTTTTTTATTTTGTACGTCTGAATCAACTATTTACAGGTCTGTTCCAATTTTAATGCCACATAAAGTTTTACGCATATTGTGCAATTGTTATTGTTGTTGATTTGTACAAGTCGAGACTGCAAAAATGCGTTGCCATTTGAGCCAGTTGAGTCGCTTTTAAACGTTTTGATTCGATTATACCGATTGATTTGTATTAACATAGAAAACGCATTGATTTCGCTCACTTGAGCAATCCCAGCATACAACACAAAAGGGGAAAACATATCCAAATAAAACCTGTTTCAATAGTTCTTTGAGCTCAACCCATTTTGACAAAAAATGTCATTTTTTATAGTGTTCAACCTTAAAATATCTCAAAGGCAAAAAACCAAGTCTTTTAAATCAACATTGACAATATCTTTTAGGCACAGAGAGAGAGAGGGAATTGGAGGGAAAGAGCAGCATTTAACAAATTAATGTTAATTTAATTAGTCTCATTTCGTAATCAAATTGCATAATTTCATTTTTTTTAATGGTCATCAAAAAACATTCTAGTTGCTTTTGAAATTTATTAATGCGATTGAATTAACATATTTGAATTTCATAAAATATGTTATTATGCAAATTATAAAAGTTAAGTTATTAACTATTGACGAATATTAAAAATTTATTCAAACTGAATTTGATTTCAGATACAATTTTGTGTTATCTGTGATAAGTCATATATTTTCAAATATTTTTTACATAATAAATATTTTACAATTCCTGGCAATATATTTTATTTTATATAAATGAATTTTTAATAAATTAGTCGACAGCTTAAAAAATATTTTATTATTATTAACGATATTAATATAGGGTATTTTATAGTACAGCACTCTAAAATCACCGAGTAATTAATTAAGTCATAAACTTAATTGAAACTAAATCTAATTTAAATTTAAAACAGCTGATGGCAAATTATTGAAATTGCTGTTAATACAATAATGCCAAATTCTATCTACTGCATTAAATAAATTCAATTAAAGGCTAAAAGGATATTAACTGTTTTAAACGAACAGAGTTTTGCTGACTTTAAATTGAAATGTGACACTTCAATATTAAATGCAATTAGTAGTTAAATTTAATTGTTCTTAATTAATATATTACAGAACTGGCAAATGGTCAATACAAAAAAAGAGCTAAGTCAAAGTGGTAAAACGAATGTTGTGTTATGTCAAACAATGGCTTGAAGTCAAATATAGAGTTATTGCTGTAATTGAAAACTTGGCTTTAATTGAGTCTGGCTAAAATGGTTCAATGATTTTAGTGGCTTCTTGAAGTGTCATTTCGGCTAGAAGTTTGTCTGTGGCGCAATTACAGAACCAGCTGAGGTCATCATAAAGGCGCCAGTTTAATGAGCACAAATTGAGAGTGGAACTGTGCTCATTTGGGAGGGCCAACACTCACATACACATTCACAGTTGAACCATGAATGCGAAACGCCTGTTTGGCCATAAAATCAACCAATGATTGACCAGCCATCATGTGGCTTTAACCTCTGACAGCAGCAACGTGAAATGCTGCTGTGGGCCAGTTGCAAACTGTGCGTTTAATTATGGCCAACATAATGCGCACAAATAACA